>CM024188.1:1270000-2540000 GCA_013433145.1 Ascaris suum | reverse complement strand
CTTCCGCAGCATATAGTTTTAGAAATAACGAGCACTGAGTGCATAAAAATAACCTTGAGTCTGCTTTTCCTATCAAAGCATGTGATATGACCGCGTCGAGAGAAACTGACACGCACTCAAACAATGATGATCCTGAGAAGGCATATGCAACACTTCTACATAATGATACAATTGCATATTCTGCTCATATAGGAGATTTCTATACCGGAAACTCGCGTGCACAAATATGTATACTTATAGGCGAAAGCACAAAAATTATTAAGTAAGTAGAAAATCGTTTGCTGTTATTTCCATTACATCAACAAATGCATTATTTCTACTCTGGGCAGGTGATTAGATGGTGAATTCCGCCCAGTTCAGTACACTTTGATGCTTTTTGAAGATTACCAAATAGACTCGCATTCTTTGTTTCATCTCGCGCATTCTTAAGTTTTTCTTTTAGATCAATAAAGCAATATGTGCTACTGACCCTCCGCCTCCGTTTTACTATCCGACAGACTCGCCAAGGCCAACGATGTGAGTGGTTTTATTTTATGCATTTTGTGTTAGAAAAACTCGTCTGAAAATATGAAATAATTTTCGCAATTTTAGACCAACAACGACTGTGGCGACAACATTTGGGCACCTCTCATGCCAAGCTGACATCATCATTGCTATTGATCAGTCGTTTGCGGTCGGTTACAACGAATACTATGAGGTTCGCTTTTGCTCGCTGAGAGAATTCATTCACCGAAAAGGTTGCTCCGAATATTAAATATCAGCTATCAAGAGCGAACTTTATGCTCCGGAGAATGATTGAAGCGAATTTCCATTGATTTCACCAATTGACGCTACTTGAAACAGCATTTTCAATAACTGATGCACATCCTTTCTAAATGAAAGAAGAGCGAGCAGCTTTTATGTGTGTGGAAAAAAGTTTCTTTGGGAAATGGATTCTACAGATGTATTGAGACGACCGTGAAACCTATAAGCGTACTCTCCTTCCGACGTTTTCAAGTCTGCAGAAGTGTCCTCATGTTGGACAACGATATTTAAAATTATCTACAACTGGCTATTGATAGAATGCCGAGAAAAAATCTCTGTTAAGAATGAGGCTTGCCTTCCTCTGTTTAAAAATATTTTTATTTTTTTCTCGGCGCTTCAATAGGAAGCAGAAATAATGCGAGTGAGCGAAAAATTCATGCACTGCAGCCTGATATCAGAGGTGTCCTGAGGGCTGAGTGTTATAGAACGAGGGTGCGTTAAAAATTTCTACGGGAATCCAAAAACGGCTACTGGATAATCCGACGTTCGTCAGAGAATTTACCCCCAAGCCGCTTTGACCACCACTCCGCGTTGCTGATTTTCTGCCAGCTAAACTATTATATCACATAACAAATGCCTCCAAAACGAACAAATATTCTCACAATAGAGCAGTTGCCACGAGCACGACAGCCATCTTTCTGCTTCCCTTCTTCTACATGCGTCCCCCTAACCATTCCTCTTTTGTTTTGATAAACCACAAATTTCTCGTTTCTCGGAAATGCGCATCCAGATATAGGCTGAGTAAAAAAGAAAGCCCATTCTACTTGCAAAATACTGGAAAATTCGAAAACTCTGATAGGGGTCGCTAATGTCGAAAGCTATAAATGAACGATATAATCATATGCAAACTTTCAGCCTTTGGGCAAATTTTGTATGTCTCATGTCTTGGCCAATATCGACCTTCGACATCATCTCTGTCCTAAAATTCCAATTCCTGAGGCGAATTTTCGCCAAAGTCATAACTTACAAAGAATTTTCGGAAGTTATGGAGACGAGGGTGAACGAAGAAAGAGTGGTAGGTAGAGGAATCCCACTTGCGATAATGACGATCTTTTTTGCGTTGATGCTGAGGCAATCCAGCGTACCTGTTGCTACGTCGTGAGCACGCTCGTTACTCTAGGCGTATCAGAAATTTACGATTGAGAAAGTGTGCTTCAGGAGGTTCTATTCATACGAGACAAGCTCGTTCCACTCTGGACGATTGATCCGAACGAAACAGAGATGGTGATGTTCGGCTACGGCAAAATGGAGCACACCTGCTACAGAACCGACTTCACTTATCCTAACAACTCAGCTGTTTTCGACGATCTCACAAAGTTGAAGATAAAGAATCTTTACGATAATGCCGATTTCACGACGTATGTCATTAAGTTTCTTAGCACGCTGTGCATACCGATTAAAGAAAAGTAACGCATTCGGTACTGATCGAAAAAAATCTGTTATTCGGCAGGTTGAGAAGATCGATTAAGGATAGGAAGTGCAACGGTCTGCATGAAGCAAATGAATGTACATCTTCTGAGCATATGAAAGACTGCAATTGTGAAATTCTGGTAAAATATTTCCAACGGTTTCTCATCCTAAAAAGTGCGTACTGTACTCATTCTCGACTGTTACATTTCCGAATTCCCGAGAGGATGTTTTAATGCCTTCAGGAGCCTGCTGCTAGTAACTTTTAGATGCAAGCCCGGATCAGTGAACAATTCGTTTTTTTTTTACTTTTTCCGATCCATCCTACGAAATAATGAGAGTCAGGCGTTTTATTTCAGTATTGCGATGAAAAAAATTGAAACTTAAGCAGTTTGTTTTTTTTTTCGAGCTGACGGCCTCAGATGAAAAGTTGAATCAGTCACTTGAATAGCGAAGATTGCCTAAATTGCAGTATTCATAAATTGTGCACTTTCTTTCTCAAGGCCTTCCATTTTCAGCACCTCGTTAACCGAACAGCTTGCAAAGTATTTGCAGGTCAATCACAACCGCATCATCCATATTAAAAACGGAAGCGCATCCGCGACCGGGCTCCGTCATCGTCACTATAGCGTTCACCTACACAAGGTGGGTAGTCTACACTCATATCTCAGATGCACTTATAAAAGTATAGAATACGGCTTCTGCCTCCGCTCAACTCACCTTCTCTTTTGACGAATTTTGACAGGGCTTTCGAAGCTCTTTATCGATCTACTTTGACCGTTTTTTGTTGTTCAGAGCACTAAATTGCATCTAATTATCAGAGGCTGTCAATCTCCCACACAACATATATCGTATAAAAATAAACGCAGATATTGCAAATTGATATTCTCGTATGGTTTGCGAGGCTAGAAATCATCGAAGACTCCTTGACAGTTACGAGCTTTTCCGTTTATTCTATGAATGTTCTCGAGAAAACACATCCGGAACGCAGTGAGCATTAGTTAATCGCAAATGATGACCGAAATAACGAGTTGAGGAAGCGAGAAGAGGAGGGGGGGGGGAGGTACAGATAAGGAAACCCTTTTTGACAGCAGGATCGGTTACCAAATTAAGAGACACTCGTGCAACATCATGTTTTTTGATCACTGTCGTGTTACATTTATCAGTGCGCCTCTGAGCAACTCAATATGAAATCATCAAAGGTAATTGGCATAGAAAGAAGCTGTGAAGCCTTCATTGTTGAGTAAGCCGCTTCGAAACAAAAGGTGATTACACGCATACCAAACAGATGACTGTCAACAGGGGGCACCACTGAAAAATTTCATGAGCTCATTGCGTTTCTCAGACGAGATTGCATCACTGTAACAATAATTCACTCTTTTGCTTCAACTGCTCCAATGAACCCACTGAGCCCCTGTTTAAGCACTTCGAAAATTGAAGAATTTCTTGCATGTGGCCAGTATGTTGCAAAGCGTATTTGTGAAGGGAATCGTTTAGGACACTGGTGGTGCAGTGAGTGTCCAATTTGGCTTCGATGGTATGAGCAATGACTGTTTCTTGCCATTATGCGCTGTGTTCTTGTCACATGTACTTCATTCATCTCACAGATACACTTCGAGCACTTAAAGCAGTGCTGCTCGAGAAAGAACCAAAAGGATACGAAGAGAAGGATATGCGTTCTCAAAATGTTCTGCAGTTGGCAAAGTATGCTCGATTTGCTTGACATAATTTCTGAGAGCTATTTTAGCGCAACCACAAATGACAATACGGTAGCCGATGACCTTGAAATACTCACATTGCCGGGTAGAAAATTCATTATCGTTGCTATGGGAAGCAAGTACGATGATGCAGTGCTCCAGAAATATAGCGAAAATATCATCAAAGCAACAAGATACACTGACGAACTTGCCGAACAGGTTGCTTATTCATCTCATTCTTCTTCATCGTTAGTTTGCTTGGAATTTCCCACAACTTGTCACTGAGAAAGCATAATAGCCTTCAGTGAAAGACAATATGAAATAAAATTTCAGCTATTTGAGCAATTGCATGAATAGTTTACTCGAATCCTAGTTCCATGGCAAAGCACAAGGAAAATTACGGCGAAATATCCCTCTCAAGGTCGGTTCTTACGACTGCACACCGAAGTACTGCGAAGGCCTATTTCGATGATCTTTCAAAGATAATTCGCAAGTCATGGTGGTTATAGCGTTACGCGGTATCATATCTAAGTGGAGACTTTTAAAGAAGTGTCAATGCAGGTGTAGATTATAGGCTTAAAACATGTCATTTGTTGTTTGCATTTGAGAAGCTAGTTATTCCGAATCGGGAGCTTTCAGCAATAACCTAAAATGTCGAATGCACCCTGTCGGTCACAGGAAGATGATCAACCGAAAGGTCCTCACTACCACACGCAGGCAGCTCTCTTTAAGCGACCTTTGAACCGTTCAGTTCCATTTGCAACATTATAATCGACGGTTTTACTCATGAGGGGCGAAGTGACCAGTTCATCGTTGTTAGAAGGCATTCAAGTACTCTTCAAATGCAGCGGATATTATCTACTAGTCATAAAAAGATGTCCCAGTTGTCTTATCTCCTGGGAGGCGTAGGCCGTGAGTAGACCGTTACGTCAACAGCAGACCCGTAATCAAGGGTCTCGAGAAAGTTCACCTTCTCCCAGGTAACTCACTGTTGATTCCCACGGAATCCCGTGTATCTTGATTGACGTACCTAAATTCTGAGGAACGTACTGAAGAAACCTTTAGGTATATTTGTAAAATAGCGCTTATGCAGATACATTCCATATGCATGCAAGCGTCCGTAGGGAACACGCTCAGCCATCTATTTCTTCAGTCACTCAGAGGAACTTACTAACCCTTTCCTTTACCTTTGATTCGAATGTTTTCAGCAACTGGGCGATAAAAACAGGACCTCATAACAGGCTCGATCAGTGCCCAGGCGCAGCAAACTCTCTTATGAACGGCTGACTTTGCAAGGAATATTTGTTTGCTTTTCCTGCTGAGAACCAACGCCAGAGACCCCACCAACTGTAGAATGGGTCATAAGCTCATAATCGTTGCAGATAAGCAAGGAAATATGCGTTGGCGTAGAATCGGCCACTACGGCAACTATTACTTCGACAGCAGACACTTCATCGAAAAAGTAGCCGTTTCATTTCAATGCTTTATCATCCGCCATCATTTGTAGTTCGTTGAGGAACGACAACACCTTTAGTTCAATTGAGCTCACTCATCATCCATAATTAATATCAGTGCGTTAAGCTCAAACAACCTAGAACATGCAGTTGTTCTGAATATTCCGGAGTTTCCAAAACCTTAATTTCCACTTCCCAAATTATATAGCAAAAAGATGTACAAGCTTCATCTCAGCAAAGATGAATCGGAATTCAGATGCTTCGTTTTGGTATGAATCGCCACAAAATGGTAACCAGACGCAGCATGCTTTAATGCGCCTAGATCATCATCTTCTATGCCATTTGTAAAATAGCATCCATTTGTTTAGACGTTCTTCTGGAGCTCAGTTGTTATCTAAATGCGCTGAAGTTTCTAAAGCATATATTATGAGGCAATTGTTCCAGTGCTGTTTGCCGACTGCTCCTAATTTCTTCCCAGCTACTTTAACGAAAGAACGACTCTAGTTTTATTAGATTTATGCGGGACGATTTTGCTATAAGAGCTACAGTAACGGTGTGAGGATAGAATTCACGTTCATGTTTTAGCACGCCATTACCGACAGCCATCGTGACCGCTACCGAACATCCGCCTACTACGCAAAGCACACCTGGCGGTTTGCCCTGCAAAGTGGATATTTGCATCGTAGTGTCTGTATCGAAAGAAGCTGGCCAGGCCAACTTCCACAAGGTCAGATTTTTCACACGGAACCCGCCGTCGAATGTTATCGCTATGCTTTTCCGTGGTGTTACCACATTTAGCACAAATTGAGCAACAGGGGAAAAATATGTTTGTAATTGGTGAGCTTTTGGCCCAAAAGAACGTTCCCAATGTTATGAGTGCACCCTCTGAGTGCTGGTTCTTATGCACTGTCCACTCATGTCTTAACTGTGGTTAGTGAAAGGCGGCGCAATGTGACTAATATGGTAGGATGAATGTGCTTTTGCTAATGGTCAAAATCGTTTAGGAAAAGTTAGGCTACGTCGCGAAACATATCGGCTAGAAGAAAACACGGTGGTCGATGATGCGATATGCGACATAGTTAAACAGAAACACTTCAAATGTTGAATAAGAAAAATTTAAGCAGTTGGAATTCCTACATCACGAACTTGCATCAACATGGTCGATAAATCCTGAAGCAACCGAGGTGAACCTTTTCGCTTCTGCCAGCCTCGGTTTTTACTCGTTCGACCGAGCGTACCGTTATCCGAACAATACAGCATTTTACGAGGATGTCGACTCGCTTACAGGTCGCGCACTACTGAACCATGAATCAATCAAAATGTACGTTCACTCTCTCTCCTGCGTTTATTTGATGCAGGGAAAAGGATGCATTGGTGAGAAAATGAACGGCTTAAGGCACGAGACGTTTCAGAGGTTTGGATTCCCATAGTAAGCAACCGAAAAACCCTTATAGGGCGCGTATGCAATTGAGAAATCTTTTGAAAATTTGAAAACCGTCTTGTAGCCAAAAATTTCTAAACGGTCGAAACAGTTCACTGTAACTGGATCGATTTGCGAGGCATAGAAATTGAAGTGCTGCAAAACTTTTCTCTGCACATTTCTTGGGTGACGAATTTAGCAAGCTGACTCGCATATGACGTTGCTGCAATCGAAAAAGCTTCAGATCCGTGATATATGAGAGAAAAGCAAAAAGTTTCTTCATTTAGGCTATAGCGCCAGTCTGCCGCAGCAATTCCTTAAATAATCTCCAAAAGTTCTGTGAGCACTTTTTGGGTCATGCTAGAAAATAACACATGAATATTTTGAATAATTGCTGCTTTTCCGTTCAGCGTCAGACGATGTGTTGCTAATTTATTTTTTGCCATGTTTTGATTCGTTCGTGCGATAAAGCTCTCTGCAAGCAAAGTTTGTCCTCCAATGCCAAAATCTTAACCTGTGTATTTCTCTTTTTCAGGAATATGCCAGCATTTGATAGATTCCAATGTAGCTCGTGATTGTTGCTAACAGCAGACTTTGCGCGCGTTACATTTTCTTGTGGACGAGAAAGCATATGCCGACCTGAGCACCGAATTAATTACAATTGTTTTTGCTTCCAATTCACTGGAAGTAAAGGCGTACCATCTCATATAAGAGCGAAGCAATTAATTTGTGTTCTCTGCGGTAACTCGAATATATCGGGCAATCTAATGGTTCCTTCAACTTTGCTTTAGGGCGTTGTGGATGGTGGGATCAGACATGGAAAACAGACGACCTGGAGTGGAACATGTCGGCTTGGTCTTTGTATACTACACGTAGGTTATTCTTCACCTTTAACCTCCTGCGACGCTTGTTTTATCTGGAATAACAATTCTCACATCTGGAATTCCGAGTTGAGACCATATTGCAAGCAGCAGTGTTGTGGGTTGCGCACTTTGTAAATATGATGCTGTTGAACTGGAACAGTGTAAAAAAAGCGTAAAGACCGTTAGCCACATCCGTTAGTAAGGCAAAGTAAATCTGAATTCGAAGGAGCTACAAGGTGGGAAAGTTGATTAACTTCAACTCGAATAGGAAATTTCGGGAACCGCTCATTCAAGATATATGTGTAATCGCATGCGGTGAACGATGAGCCATAGGCAGGAAACACTGTCCGAGAAGCCATCATAGCTTGGTAATTTCATTGGCAAATCGTTGAGCTATCACCTATTGTTTGGTTAGGCAAAGCTCTACTAACAACTGAATCAATCTCATTGAAAAAACGTTGTCGTTTGAACATTCTCCTCTTCTTATACTTCCCACCAGTCGGAACTGTACGGCAATATTGTGTTTCTGACATAACGTACTCGCCTGTCTGCTCTAAAACTTCTGCTCAGCTTTCTCTATAAGCAACAAATTGCAGAAGTCAAGATGACGTGAATGATGCAATATACTATGCGAACAACGCTCTCGGCTTGACTGCGAGATTGGTGTTCGTTGGTGTGGGCCCATCAGTGGATCTGGAAATGTTGAACGTTTTAAAAGGTTTTATAATCGGCACGGATGTTCTTGACGATAGCACCGCCGAAAAGGTTGGACGACTGCCCCCACTGTTATAACCATTGTGACTGCATGCAATGGGAGGATAAAAAGGCATTTCCCTAAAGCACGAGGTGTAAAAATTTGCAGGCACGTGAGTGAGATCACCATAGAAAAAATCGAACTAGTGGCAATAGCTGCAGTGCAAAAATTTTTGCAAAAGCTAGTTTCGTTTTTGGCTTGATGGCGGGGTACGGCCGGATGAATAAGTCATTAGAGAAATGGCGAATGCTAGACTACAAGACTACAAGGGGCCTCTATCCTAGAGGGCGTATCCGGCCACTTTCTTCCGTGCGAGGGTCGAGCTGAAAATGCACTGGGTTCTGGAAGTGCGGAGAAGAAGAACCACAGATATTTTTTACCTCAGGCAACAACCTCTCATAAAAATAGAAATGAATGGGTTTGACTGAGTCCATTTTTTCTGTCAGTTATCTGTTCCATCATTACTATTTGGGTAGAGTTGCTGTTTTTATGCTCCCCATCGACTCTAAGAGGAATTCGCTGATCTGACTAATTTGTACCAGAGTACTTCTTTTAGATTAATGCAGCGATATGTGCGAGTGGCTCTCCGCCTCTTTTCCAGTATCCAACTGACTCGCCGAGACCAACATTGTAAGCAGTTTCTTCTATGCTCCATGATCACTTCAAACACCTCCTGTTTTTCAGACATGAACAAGTGTGTGTCTAAAAGAGCAGGTGTGCAAATCGTATATTTCAGACCGCAGACAACGTTAGCGACGACGTTCGGGCATCTTCCATGCAAAGCGGACATTGTCATTGGTACGGACCAGTCTGCACCGGTCACCTATGAAGAATATGAACGGGTGTGGTCTTCGATATTTCAGCAAAAGTGTGCTCAAAATCTCTCAAACACATAGAAAGAAGATAGAAGCTAATATTTTGGCCTGAAACGAGGCATATTTTTGTCGTGGATTAATAAGGAGGTGTCCTCATCTTTATGCTTTTCGGAAGTCATAATGGTACTGCCCACTCGATGTGTATGTCACCGTTTCCTAGTCTGTCATGTACGTTTAATTTGAGAACCACTTAACAACGGAACATCACAGTCTGGTGGCTATAACTCGAGAAGAGATCATAAAGTATTCCGATGTTCTGAATATCACTTTATCACTGTTATCGAATCTGTCTTCGCGATCTACTCCTCCAATCGCGCAGACCCCTTCTCAAACCATCCCACTGTCGAATGTAATGCAGCCATTGACCATCAAACATTTTCACCGTCGGGTCTGCCCATTAGGCTTTCTTTTACCTTTCGTCAGCTAGACGCGCTATGTGCTCAGTGCCTTCACATTTACGTCCGTGTAGTTCCTGAAGCACATCAGTGAATTTCGGACAACGACGGATATCTTCGGAAGTGATACGATCTCAGGATGCTTTGCGTATTATACGTTCTATTGCCTTTTGCGCCATAGCATTCTCTCTTCGCCACACTCCGCACCGTGCAGCGCGTAAGGGATGATTGTGGATTGGAATAACTCGGTCTTCATTCATCGGTAAACCGTCGCATGATTTTCGTTTCATTAAAAAGAGCACAGGCTGCCCTTCTGGCTCTCTGCATTCGTCTAAAAAGTTGTTGCCCTAGTTCAGCTGATACACTAGAAAGACGCGGTTTCCGATTTTTTCGATATGTCAGTCGGCGAGACGGATAGTCAGCGGAGGGGCAAAACTTGTTCCGCATCCGCTTCGTCTTGGATAAGTTTATTTCTAGCCCGATGTTCCCGAATCCACTCTGGAGTTGTTCCACCTTGGCTTTCGGTTCTGATGCGTTGTGAACAAGGATAGCGCAGACGTCTGCAAACAGTATCAAATGGCGACAATTCGCCTCAACAGCCACGTTGATCCGTCGACTTGGAAATTAGTTGCCGCCATTTTCGAAACTAGTCCTTGCACGTAGTTCCCTTGTGTTGGAACACAATAGCGCCCATTGGATTCAGCGGCGCGCCTATCTAAGTCATACAAGAGGAGGATCTCCCCGCCAGTCGTCTTCTGTAATTAGGTTGAGAGTTTGGCCCCGAAATTAGATTTTGAAAAATACAGCCACATCCCCATGGCGAGTAGGGACATGAAAGAAGAGGCACTTTTCCTACCAAGCCATGGAACAACAAGTTGAAAAGTTCACACTCTATTATACTATTGGCCAAAAATTCAAGAAAAACCTCAGAACCTCTGTGGAATTTTAAATTCAACTCGCTTTCGTTTTCACGAAGTGACGGCAATCGCTTCGCATATTGCCGTAATCGTACTCCGGGTTGAAATTTACTTGGGAGGAAAAGACTCGTAGATTTAGTGCAGAGTAAATTAAGGTGAACTTTGCAACTACCATTGAAGTTTTCTGCAATATGCTGTCGAAACTTCCCCGAAGGTATGTTGTACTATATTGTGCCCCCAATGCCTCAATCTCTCATGTAGCATGTTATATTTCATGAATAAAAGACTGAATGGTACTATAACATACAACCCTACAGCATACCACTTTTTATTTTCACACACTTTGCTAATTAGCCCCCAGCAGTCTTTTGCACGCAACCACTCGCAATTCCATTCTATGCACATGTGGAATATTGAGTGATTCTTGTGATTTGAAACGGCATATGCAAGTTATGACAAGGTTTGCGGGAGGAAATAGAATGCGAGAGCTGAAAGACAAATGACAAAGGTAGAGGGAATGTTGGTCACCAATAAGCGTTGATATGGCGGAGGTGCAATCTTTCGCTCGATATGCTCTACAAAATGGGCTCTCGAATATGGTGCTAGGAAAGTGCTCTTCAGGAGATGCTCTTCGTAAGGGACAAGCTCGTTCCACATTGGACGATCAACAGAGATGAAACAGAGGTAGCGGTATTTGGATATGGGTATCAGGGATTTTCTTGCTTCGATCAGTACTACAATTATAATAGCAACGAAGAAGTGTTTGCAGACATCAATAAGTTGAAGGAACAGGATCTTTACTATGCAGCGGATTTCGGAGCGTAAGTCATTGCGTTTTGTTCCATGTCAGCAGTTGAGAGCATTTGTTGGGACGTGGGCAGCGCACAAAACAAAACTGCCTGCACTCGCTTTCGTCTTGCAAAAATGCGTCCATTCCAATAAGTTATTTCGTTTAGACTTTGGAATGCACTTTTTTTGAAATGTCTCAAGCGTTTCCAATGGCTCATTCTGTGTTTTTTGGATTGTCGATCAATATAATGAAACACTTTTAGGGCAATATGGCATGGATCTATTTTCCGCTTTTCAAATCGGAACAGCTCTGTCCTCTTCATTGTATTTTTTACCTATACAAGGTACGAGCATTTTGCGGTTTTCTGCTGCTTTGTAACCCTGTATCATGTGTCACGATGTTCTTGAGCTGTGCGCATTGTGATGACCTAACCAACTTAAGCAGTTTATATTATTTCATGTTATCAGTGGTCGCTGCTGCCGTTAATGGGTGGGTTGCATTGATTTCCAAATGCATTATAATGCCATGAGTACGGTTAGCAAACACTCTCACCCCGCCAAAACACATTAAAAAATGCGGACACAATTAAAAAAGCGCTAGCTACTGCGCATCTTCTATAGCCTAGCGGAATTGAGTGACGCTTAGTTTTGCATTAGTTTCTCCCACATTAATGAAGCGATTGTGGGGTCTGTTTGGCAGAATGGCTTTTCTGAGTGTACTGGAAGCTGAGATCAACTGAGGGGAAGCTGGTAGAAGACTGAAAAAAAAAATAAAAAGAAAGCCGGAAGGGCGAGAACTTCTCCGTCACGAGGAGTGCAACCACAAAAGTCGGAGGGACAAGACTAGCAGGAAGATGATGATCTCATATTATTTTTGCTCATTTCTGCTCCTTTTCTTCCTTGACCATCTTCATCTCTTCTTTTTAGTTTGCTGCAGTAGCAATCTCCCGCGACAGTTTGGCTTGCGGCCATAAGCTTGTCGAATACGGTCTGAAATTTTGTGGAAATAAACGCGCCATTATGTTAATTTGAAACGAGTCAGTGCGAAGGCATCTCCCATGCTGAATTTATGGCACCGGATTCAGAGTTGAACGGGGCTGAGTCACGTGCTGGAGTTGATTTGGTGTCGTCATAGTGCCGCGCATTTTCAGCTGGTTGATGTAACATTTCCGAAGAGAGTTACGTTGGCTCTTGTGTCAAGGCGCACTTGAACGGTACGCGACTGATTAGCGTGATCTTAGTAGCAATAGATGCACCGACGACGGTGCTATTCGCAATTCTGCACTTCTTCCACGGATTTAGTCTCTTATTAGTAGCAAAGTTCTTGCACAAACTCTTCCTGTGATGAATGAGTTTGCAGCCGTAGCACATCTTTTTAAGGGATTCGCTGTCTTTGGCCTAATGCAATCCTCCATAGCGATGGCAGGCCGAAAGTTGATCCCGTCTGTGATTCGTTTTCATTACTTCGATACCTTCTCTGAAGCAGTGATGGTGGATTGCAAGGAAGCAACGCTCTTTCTCTGGTGTTCGAGAACCGCTGCATCTCGAGACTGAGCTCCCTGAATTTTGTTCGTGCGTTCTCCTCCATTTTGCATAGAGCACGGCCACGATTGTCAGTAACTTCGAAAATGTGGAGCCCTTAGACCCGCGTTATTCACTTCATCCGTTTGACGGTGACGTCGTTGAATTCCTCCATCTCGTGACGTCGATTGGCCATCCCGGTATAGTCACCGAAATAATTGCCTTTGGGCTGGCTCATCGGTTGTTCATAGCGACAAGCAAACATCAGTGTGCAGCATCTGAACTCTTCCGCCAGCGTCTTGAGATGTCTTCTAAGAAGACTGCCAAAGCTCTTTGCGGCAGAATGTGGTCGATAGGTTGAGCAGAATCGCTAATGTCCAGCTTCGAAATGATTAAGTGAGCAATCGCAGCGCCAGTCAGCGCGGAGCCATCTTTTCAAATGACGCCTTCGTATCGACTGAGCGTGCTGTTGCTATTTGGACCGTAGACGAATTGAGGCAGGCATATTAGATTTACGCGTATTAGCTAACAAGCGTTGGGATACAACATCTTCCTTAATACGGCTCACAGGAAAGCAGTAAATTAGGCCATCCTAAGCAATACCAATGGCGAGCGCTTGTGGGAGGCCTTATGGGACGTTTTGTTCCATATATGACTGAACGAGAACAGTTGTTTACTTTTTGGTCTTCAAAAAATTTTGTCGGTATAATTACTGGTACTCACCAACACTTCGGATAAAAATATCCGACGGATTTCTAGGCGTAACCTTCGTTCAACTATTTCGTGATAGCTTCATAAAAATGTTTTTGTCGTTTTTGGCGTGTGCTAATTGAACGATTTTAGCGTAGTTATTGATCCTTGGACGACGGATCAATTGGTCAATAAGCTGTTAGAACCAGGTAAGAAATTCATGATAGTCGCCGTCGGGAACAACTACAACGAGACGGTACTTCGAAAGTACAGCAATAACTTGATCAAAGTCACCGAATACACTGACGCTCTGGCTGATCAGGTTCTTCATTTATTCCGATCTTTTTCATCTCTTTTCTTGTTCACTCTTGACCACCTCTTAACAAGGAAAACATCAGTATGCAACTCTTCAGGAATTTATCTTATTCGTTCTTAGTTATAAATCTGATGAGGAAAACGCGTGTATCCCTCCCAGATATTCAACACTAAATGTATAACGAATTCTGCAGCCGCATGTAATCGGATTTTCAGAAGCGGACTTTTATGACTCTTTTATGTCAATGAAGCAAATTTAATAACTTGGCTAAACTTCTTGCATACCGCAGCACGGTAGAAGGATTTGATCTTATTGCTAAGCAACACACTATGTGGGAGGATTTGTTGGAAGCATCGTTCCTGCGGAGCAGGAATATTCTCTCGCCATTATTGGATAATACTGATGCAGCCCCCTCGAGATCTTGTTTTTTTTCTTGAATTGCATGTGGCCTCTTCGAAAAATGCACATAAGGAAGTTTTCAAAAGCGATCTATGCATTTTTGATGGAATGCTGATTTTAAAAAAATGCGAGAGAATGGAACCTCCAAGCAGTGCTTCGTGCGGTGATATTGAGGGCGGTTTGCTTTCCTTTACTGAAAGCTTAGTTTTAAGATGCCTTGCTCGGCTTCAATTGATTTCTTTCCTATCCCATTTGTGACGTTATGGCTGGTTTATTATCTTCTTTGGCGAAATTGCATGTTATTGCCTTCCTTGTGTGGTTGCTACGCTGATGTTTGTGGATTATGCTGTTGCTGCGGAAATTGCATGTCCCGGGAAGCTCCATTATTTCATCTTATATAGCCTTCTATGTTTCATTGGGTCGCAGCCGGGAAGCTACAAGATGATCATCAAGAAAGCGTATCATTAGCGAGGCCTCACAGGGCTGCCCTTCGACCCTGTTTGCTCACAAGCGAAAAGAAGTTCATCCTTCTAATTTTCGCAGATTATTGCTGGCATGCAGAACAACTACAGAATCTTGGGTTAGAGTTGCTAGTTCCATTTCCCATTGACACCATCTCGAATGGAAGTCGCACTTGACTGCGTTAAACGCGACAAGCTTGCCGGATGGGAATATAGTCTCAATCATAAGCAGCAATTACCCTCTGCTAATGCTGGGTGAAACTAAGACTCCAGTGTTATGAATGATCGTAGGTTACTCACGAAGACTAGAATGGAGGGACTTCTGGCTACTTTCAGCGATAGATGCAGCGTCCCACAGAAAACAAGCCAAGCCCTTAAAAAAGAGCCTACGTTAGAGAATGATTTTAATGTGATGAGCGCTTGATCCCAAGATCAGGTGAGCGAGCATTATGCCGCAGCCTGTTCGCGTGCGGTGCATGTTTGCATTTGCAGTGCGTATCACGACGAGACCTCCCTGCTCATGTACATCTGGTGTGCATGTCCTCTGTCCGCTAGTTTCGCATCAGAACACTTATGGAATTCGATAGTTGCAAGTGCGTTATCGATTGCTCCTCGCAGGCCATCTGCTTTATCAAAACTAAAAGAAGCCATAGGCATTTATTGTGCCAGAACCTGCACACATTTTACGCCAAGACAAACAGGTTTTTCACCTTAGTGAACCGAACGAGTCATTCGAAAGTGGGTACAGTGGAGTCTTGAAAAATAAGCATAACTGCAGGCAGCGACAAACAACAAAATTCGTCCGGGTAAATTAAGTGAATCTTATACTTTGTCTTTTCCATTATAGCTTTCAGTTCCGATCGCGAAGTATTCCAATCGTGGATTCAGGCGAGCACTTTAAACATTACAGCACCAAACAGCATGCGATCAGCTAAATTTATCCGCCAGAGCTTTTCCAGTTCACTTGTTTGGTACGCCCTCATTCTGGGACGCGAATTCAACACAGCAGATGAAGATGGCGCGGGGTGCGTTGTTCTCAAGGGGGCTTACAGTGGGGAGCGAAGACCACTGTCCATAAGCGGACCGATGACTCCCCAAGAATCGGCGTGACCCCACGCCTTAGAATTATTCCGCATATTACGTCATCCAGCGTTGACGAGAAATTTCGTCGTGCAAGGGATACGAAAACGCTAGATCAGTGTAGGCGAAGGATGGCACCCAGAAACTAGGACTGCGTTGTGAGAAATCTCATTGCATGTGCACAGTGCATAACTGTCTGATCGTAATACCGATGCAAGAGATCAGCAAAATACAAATGTGGCCCAATATTAAGAAAAAACATAGAAACTAATCGTCTTTATAAGACGGTGTATTGACTAGCTCACACTTTCCTCCCCTTGTGGGTTGACGGTGTTGTGTTAGTGAAGGTGTGAAGTTGGTCAATATTTTTGACTATATAATAGTTTGTTCCCAAAGGTTCGTGAACAAACAATATAAACAAAGAAGAAGAAAGAAAAAAACAAAAGAAAAGAAAGATTATCAGTGTTAAAAATCAGGCCTATGTCCCTGTTGATTGTTGCACGTTGTCGACTGAGTCGCCGCTTGTTGCCCGCTGTCTGCCGTAGTCAGCTCTCTGAATTGACGCGTGGCGTTCCTGATCCACCGTCGATCTGCCTCTTTATCCACTGGTGTCGTTCCAACTGCGACCACCGTTGGAGTCGACGATCCCAATCACCGAGCTCCCGTCTGCTGCGACCGGCCTATTGTCGCGCTGCTCCAAATATTGACGATTTCCACTCGTCAATGATCACCCTTCTTTCCTCTGCCAGCTACCCAAGAATATCCTCTTGACGCTGAGGTGGTTCGTCTTACAATACAAATATCAGATTTGCTGTGCAACGACCTGGTGCACTTTCCCACTGCTGTGTGAACCCACCTCAAACTTGGGTAATTAAACCTTTATTATCACGTTGAGACAATAAAAACGCGAACAAGTAACAATTAATTTTCAACTACATGCACAATGGGATAAAATCAGGAGGGATAAACTCAGTGATATTCTACAAGTAACAATTAATTACAACGACACACACACATTGGGTTGAAACAAAGCCGAAGAATCAAAGGACATTTTGTAACATTACAGCCCACTAAAAGATACGCTTACTTTATTCAACGCAAAAATGGGGACACTTTTTTCTCTCTGAGACGCTTACCATGGGATAAATCAAGAATTCGAAGAAACTCGAGTGCTATTCTATAGCATTAAAGCTCGACTAAAAGGTGCGCCTACTTTCTTTAGCCAGTAAACGCAAGTGGTGACTTTTTCCTTTCACCGACAAATCTCAGGTGATATTCTATAACATTGCTACTCAACTAACAGATACACTTACATTATCTAGACATAAACAAAAGACAAACAAAGGAAAACATCGAAGCCAACCGTCGAAGTCGCAGCTCCGATCATAGTCACTGTGTTGCCGAACCTTTGGGCTCTTTTATATAGCCCTTTTTGTTATCACCTTCTGATGCTTTTGGCCCGCCCCTTTCTATGTGCTGGCCCAAAGGTTGTTTTGCTAATTTGACGCTCATCAATAACATATGTGATTAGCCGGTCAAAATCCCCAATCTTTGTTTGCTTTGACCCATCATTACCCGCTCCGGCAAACTTCTGCGGCATTAAATCATCTTCTATTTTTGTTTACTCATTCGTGCATAACTTTTCTGACGCGTTTATGGCACCTTTTTGCCTTTAAGGAGTTTAAAGGCAAAGCCCTAACATGGCGTCTTTGTGCCCGTTTGTGTTGCTCGTACATGAATCCCCTCTTCTTGCGGATAACACTATCTGATGGCCAGTCAACAACCTCAACCTCTGTTAGCTTTGTGCCTTCATACAGTTTGAACACTAATCCCTGACCCTCATCTTTGTATATTTTTTCGCGCGCAGTCGCGACACTCCCACCGCCCTCATGAAAAGTTTCCTGGAAGGTTTCATACATGGTTAAACTTAGGGTGATGAGGAAAGTAGGTACTCCTGATTTCTCCACCTTTTTCTCCGATACTTAAAACAACATTGCCTACGTTTGTGTTTTCTTCGTTCTGCTCGGTTAGTGCTCTTAATCTCTCGCTCTTTTTCGAGCCGTCCTCCTATCACAGGTCCTACCTTCGTCGAGATCTGGTATAAGTTATTCGCGAGTCTTTCAGGTGCGCCACTTCCTATGAGTTGCCAGTAAAAGTCTGATCCTATCAGAATCCCTGGCGTCACTATCAGCTCTTGTCCCAAATCTCCTTTCTTCTCTTGTTTAGGTGGTGTTCGACAGGTTAACTCCCTAATCAGCGTCGGGACGACGTTCACTTCTATTACCTCCGTCTTCCCCTTATCCAGACAAAGCCCAACTTGTACCAGCTGGGATTCCAACTTCTTTGCCCTTCTGGAAGCGAGTGTGTTGAGCGAAATAACCTCTGTTGTAATTGGACTTAGATTGAGCTGCTTTGCTACCGACTTCGTAACAAAGGATCGTTGTGAACCGCTATCGAACAGTGCGTAAGTCTCTAGTGTGCGGCTCTTCTCTTCTTTCGGATTACATACCTCTACTCGAGTAGAAGGAAGGTAAGCTTTAGTATCGCGAGAGAGGTTTCTACACTCTGTTTCGACCAATCCCTTGAATTCCTTAGTTGTGGTCACCTGCGGAGGGGAAGCCATATCATTGGCTCGCGCCCGCTCAACTACCACGGCATTGGTTTGAAATGTCACGTGCCGATTTGGTGAAGTGCTAAATGGGCGCTGACTGATTGTCCTCTTTAGCTCTTCATTGGCGGATTCCTCATTGACATCTTCAACTAGTTGTACTACAGATTGAGACGTCCACTCGGGCCGTGGTGGGGTATTTGGCTCCCCTTGTGGCCGGACGGTATTGGGTCTGCTTACTTGATAATGCTCATGTTGTCGCATCCCCCCTTGGTTATTTACTTGCATTGTTGGGCTCCGCCACGATAGATTAACCCTTTCCCTTTGCGGACAAAGTGCACTATGATGATTGCCTCGACAGTAGAAACATGGTCTAGTGAACTTACAAATCCTACTCTTGTGTCCTTTTCTCAGACATCTAAAGCATAGCTTAAGATCTGTGATGCGTTGTTCTCGGTCGGCAATCCTTCTATATGTAAGACACTCATCTGCGAAATGGGGCTGCGTACATAGCGCACAACTTTTCTCAGTATAATTTTTCGTGACTACGAAGGCTGTTGTCACGTTCACACTACTTCTCTGAGATTCAAAGCGTGGCGTTCTCCTTTCCCTGTCCATCAGGCTGGCTATTTCTTCCTTCCTCCTCAGGTAGGAGTCTAACGCCTTCTTCACCAATTCCATATCCCACTCTTGTGCTTCCTTATCCCTCATCATCTCTTCTAGGATGGAAGGGGGGAGCTTTTGCAGAACTGACAATACTAGCGGTGGGTTGTCGAGTGGTTCTTTGAGGGCCCTCAACTGTTTGCAAGCCCCAGATAATGCTTCGCTGAATTTCTTTATGTCGCTTAACCTATCCGAACATACGGGTAACACTTGAAGTGTTCGGTATAGATGCCTCCTCACGATAACTGGGTTACCAAACTTTTCTGCTAGGATCTCTTTAGCTTCCTGGTAACTTTCATTGGTAATGGGAAGTCCCGCAATAGCTTCCTTTGCATTTCCATGCAAACAGCTCGCGAGATGTGTCATTTTTATTACTGGTGGAATTGGCTGCCCATCTACCACCGCTTCAAATGAATCCCAAAACCCTCTCCATTCTACGGGATCGCCATGGAATTGGGGGAGAGTGGCTCGGGGCAATTCTATTCTCCATCTCCTTTCTTCCTTTTGAGCTTCTAGAATTGGGAATGTTTTTTCTGCTAAATCTAGCTCTGCAAGCTTGCACTTCAGAGTAGCTACTGCCTCATCTGACTTATCAGCTACCTCCAGGAAACTGTTTTGGGCCTCACATTCTCTCTCATACCGCTCATTCTCCTTTTCTTGCTTTTCGCCAGTAAGACCTATAAGGAGCCCTCTCCACGCGGTATGGCTCACATTTATCTTCTTCAAATCCGTTTCCAGTCGCGTAAGGTCCCTTGTCACACGGGATCTCATAACAATTCTCTCCTCCCTATTGTTAGGCTCCTCATTGTAATTAGGCAGCTCACCCAAACACTTTTCGAGCCTTCCCTTGGTCAGCGTAAGCTGTTTTCGCAGACCAGCGGAAGACATGATATCTTTATTTCTTCTGCGCTATTTAAACTCAAAAGGTTGTGATTGCTGAAGGCCAACTCAGTAATGTCCCGGCTCGTGGCACCATGTATTGACTAGCTCACACTTTCCTCCCCTTGTGGGTTGACGGTGTTGTGTTAGTGAAGGTGTGAAGTTGGTCAATATTTTTGACTATATAATAGTTTGTTCCCAAAGGTTCGTGAACAAACAATATAAACAAAGAAGAAGAAAGAAAAAAACAAAAGAAAAGAAAGATTATCAGTGTTAAAAATCAGGCCTATGTCCCTGTTGATTGTTGCACGTTGTCGACTGAGTCGCCGCTTGTTGCCCGCTGTCTGCCGTAGTCAGCTCTCTGAATTGACGCGTGGCGTTCCTGATCCACCGTCGATCTGCCTCTTTATCCACTGGTGTCGTTCCAACTGCGACCACCGTTGGAGTCGACGATCCCAATCACCGAGCTCCCGTCTGCTGCGACCGGCCTATTGTCGCGCTGCTCCAAATATTGACGATTTCCACTCGTCAATGATCACCCTTCTTTCCTCTGCCAGCTACCCAAGAATATCCTCTTGACGCTGAGGTGGTTCGTCTTACAATACAAATATCAGATTTGCTGTGCAACGACCTGGTGCACTTTCCCACTGCTGTGTGAACCCACCTCAAACTTGGGTAATTAAACCTTTATTATCACGTTGAGACAATAAAAACGCGAACAAGTAACAATTAATTTTCAACTACATGCACAATGGGATAAAATCAGGAGGGATAAACTCAGTGATATTCTACAAGTAACAATTAATTACAACGACACACACACATTGGGTTGAAACAAAGCCGAAGAATCAAAGGACATTTTGTAACATTACAGCCCACTAAAAGATACGCTTACTTTATTCAACGCAAAAATGGGGACACTTTTTTCTCTCTGAGACGCTTACCATGGGATAAATCAAGAATTCGAAGAAACTCGAGTGCTATTCTATAGCATTAAAGCTCGACTAAAAGGTGCGCCTACTTTCTTTAGCCAGTAAACGCAAGTGGTGACTTTTTCCTTTCACCGACAAATCTCAGGTGATATTCTATAACATTGCTACTCAACTAACAGATACACTTACATTATCTAGACATAAACAAAAGACAAACAAAGGAAAACATCGAAGCCAACCGTCGAAGTCGCAGCTCCGATCATAGTCACTGTGTTGCCGAACCTTTGGGCTCTTTTATATAGCCCTTTTTGTTATCACCTTCTGATGCTTTTGGCCCGCCCCTTTCTATGTGCTGGCCCCAAAGGTTGTTTTGCTAATTTGACGCTCATCAATAACATATGTGATTAGCCGGTCAAAATCCCCAATCTTTGTTTGCTTTGACCCATCATTACCCGCTCCGGCAAACTTCTGCGGCATTAAATCATCTTCTATTTTTGTTTACTCATTCGTGCATAACTTTTCTGACGCGTTTATGGCACCTTTTTGCCTTTAAGGAGTTTAAAGGCAAAGCCCTAACATGGCGTCTTTGTGCCCGTTTGTGTTGCTCGTACATGAATCCCTCTTCTTGCGGATAACACTATCTGATGGCCAGTCAACAACCTCAACCTCTGTTAGCTTTGTGCCTTCATACAGTTTGAACACTAATCCCTGACCCTCATCTTTGTATATTTTTTCGCGCGCAGTCGCGACAGACGGGCATAAGGAATGATGAAGGAAATATACCTAGTTGACTTGAAGCGCTAAAAGTATCTAAGACGGTACACAGGCAAGAAGACTGGGCGGTGTGCGGGAGAGGGGTTCCCTCGGATTATCACTGGTAACAGTGCAGCTGCAATGTTTGCGTTCTGCTTCCCCTAGAGTGAGAATCAGCGCTATCTTAAAGAGCACAGACATATTTGCAATCGCGATCAGAAACAGTATGTCGAAGACAAATTCGTTTTGACTCTCGTTGAATGCTGCAACTCTCGAACACTTCAGTGGATTTTCATAAGTTCTTATTGAGGGATTCTGGCGAAGAACTATTTGAGAAAGGACCGCTAGTTGAGCTCTGGAAAAAGGTTATGATGCTCCCAAACTGTGACTTGGCAGCTTCTTTCACCTCCGCCCATGTGCCCCATGTCAGCTTCAGATGGGAAAGTGAAACGTTGCCAATTTGCAGATAAGTGACGAAATATGCAAAGATGTCACCCCTTCGCTAGCGTCAACGACCGCTCCGTTGTCATCAACGTAAGTTTTCTCGTCAGACTTGCCCCTTCATCCCGTCAGGCTCACCCGCTCTTCGCTTTTTGAGTAATGTAACGGGCATTGCCCTGTGAACCATCGATGCTGTTTCTCCTAGCAGTCACAGCCGTCTCCAAAGATCCTATCTCTGCGACCTCCACTTTTGTCTCTATATGATCAAATCGATTTATAATTCCATTCTTACTCGCTCGACAGACGTTTCTTTCGCGAATGCGTCACTTCTTACAGCTGTTCTTTGATAACTAATACCATTTGCAGGACTGCTGGACAGAACTGAGCGGTTGACCATGGATGTTCGCTGAAGAAAATAACATGTCAAGCAAAAACTCCATTTAAAGCGCAGCATATCATGTTTTCCATTTTATCGCTAGTCTTCAACTTACAACTTTCTGGCTGCTGTCTAGGTGTAGGACATGGCAGCCGTGGAATGCCTTTGGTACTGTAGAGCCTAGCAATAAACGACTTTTTTATTCAGCATCACTCCTGTACGTATCAGGCATATCACTTGGTGACCGATGCAGTCTTTTTGGTAGTCCTTGAATTGTGATGCTACGTACGAGAGGTGGCACATAGCTGACTGTGGCGTTAAGTGTGAGGCATTAAACTTCTGGCATCATTTTAGTAGATGGCCACTATGGTAAATATTTGAGCATAAGCGTTCACCAGTCTGTGCACTTGAGGGTGACTCGGTAAACGGCTATTGTGCTGACTAATGACTGCAACACATAAACGTCATTTTATCACCGAATGCTCATCGTCACGTAGCACTGTCGTCGTATGAACACATTATGTGATATTATAATGCTCAAAATGCAAGCGGTTAGACGGGCAAAATCATGACTTAAATGTGCTGACAACATGATAATGAGAAATAAATGGAACAACAAGAATACAGAGAAAATTAGTCAACAAGTTGGCTTATGTGTTTAAATAGCAGAAAACCTCCAAAACCTCCAAAGTATCGTTCATCGAAGGCAAGCTTTTTAAGGGGGAAATTATATAGCAAAAACACTTCCCAAATTATATAGCAAAAAGATGTACAAGCTTCATCTCAGCAAAGATGAATCGGAATTCAGATGCTTCGTTTTGGTATGAATCGCCACAAAATGGTAACCAGACGCAGCATGCTTTAATGCGCCTAGATCATCATCTTCTATGCCATTTGTAAAATAGCATCCATTTGTTTAGACGTTCTTCTGGAGCTCAGTTGTTATCTAAATGCGCTGAAGTTTCTAAAGCATATATTATGAGGCAATTGTTCCAGTGCTGTTTGCCGACTGCTCCTAATTTCTTCCCAGCTACTTTAACGAAAGAACGACTCTAGTTTTATTAGATTTATGCGGGACGATTTTGCTATAAGAGCTACAGTAACGGTGTGAGGATAGAATTCACGTTCATGTTTTAGCACGCCATTACCGACAGCCATCGTGACCGCTACCGAACATCCGCCTACTACGCAAAGCACACCTGGCGGTTTGCCCTGCAAAGTGGATATTTGCATCGTAGTGTCTGTATCGAAAGAAGCTGGCCAGGCCAACTTCCACAAGGTCAGATTTTTCACACGGAACCCGCCGTCGAATGTTATCGCTATGCTTTTCCGTGGTGTTACCACATTTAGCACAAATTGAGCAACAGGGGAAAAATATGTTTGTAATTGGTGAGCTTTTGGCCCAAAAGAACGTTCCCAATGTTATGAGTGCACCCTCTGAGTGCTGGTTCTTATGCACTGTCCACTCATGTCTTAACTGTGGTTAGTGAAAGGCGGCGCAATGTGACTAATATGGTAGGATGAATGTGCTTTTGCTAATGGTCAAAATCGTTTAGGAAAAGTTAGGCTACGTCGCGAAACATATCGGCTAGAAGAAAACACGGTGGTCGATGATGCGATATGCGACATAGTTAAACAGAAACACTTCAAATGTTGAATAAGAAAAATTTAAGCAGTTGGAATTCCTACATCACGAACTTGCATCAACATGGTCGATAAATCCTGAAGCAACCGAGGTGAACCTTTTCGCTTCTGCCAGCCTCGGTTTTTACTCGTTCGACCGAGCGTACCGTTATCCGAACAATACAGCATTTTACGAGGATGTCGACTCGCTTACAGGTCGCGCACTACTGAACCATGAATCAATCAAAATGTACGTTCACTCTCTCTCCTGCGTTTATTTGATGCAGGGAAAAGGATGCATTGGTGAGAAAATGAACGGCTTAAGGCACGAGACGTTTCAGAGGTTTGGATTCCCATAGTAAGCAACCGAAAAACCCTTATAGGGCGCGTATGCAATTGAGAAATCTTTTGAAAATTTGAAAACCCGTCTTGTAGCCAAAAATTTCTAAACGGTCGAAACAGTTCACTGTAACTGGATCGATTTGCGAGGCATAGAAATTGAAGTGCTGCAAAACTTTTCTCTGCACATTTCTTGGGTGACGAATTTAGCAAGCTGACTCGCATATGACGTTGCTGCAATCGAAAAAGCTTCAGATCCGTGATATATGAGAGAAAAGCAAAAAGTTTCTTCATTTAGGCTATAGCGCCAGTCTGCCGCAGCAATTCCTTAAATAATCTCCAAAAGTTCTGTGAGCACTTTTTGGGTCATGCTAGAAAATAACACATGAATATTTTGAATAATTGCTGCTTTTCCGTTCAGCGTCAGACGATGTGTTGCTAATTTATTTTTTGCCATGTTTTGATTCGTTCGTGCGATAAAGCTCTCTGCAAGCAAAGTTTGTCCTCCAATGCCAAAATCTTAACCCTGTGTATTTCTCTTTTTCAGGAATATGCCAGCATTTGATAGATTCCAATGTAGCTCGTGATTGTTGCTAACAGCAGACTTTGCGCGCGTTACATTTTCTTGTGGACGAGAAAGCATATGCCGACCTGAGCACCGAATTAATTACAATTGTTTTTGCTTCCAATTCACTGGAAGTAAAGGCGTACCATCTCATATAAGAGCGAAGCAATTAATTTGTGTTCTCTGCGGTAACTCGAATATATCGGGCAATCTAATGGTTCCTTCAACTTTGCTTTAGGGCGTTGTGGATGGTGGGATCAGACATGGAAAACAGACGACCTGGAGTGGAACATGTCGGCTTGGTCTTTGTATACTACACGTAGGTTATTCTTCACCTTTAACCTCCTGCGACGCTTGTTTTATCTGGAATAACAATTCTCACATCTGGAATTCCGAGTTGAGACCATATTGCAAGCAGCAGTGTTGTGGGTTGCGCACTTTGTAAATATGATGCTGTTGAACTGGAACAGTGTAAAAAAAGCGTAAAGACCGTTAGCCACATCCGTTAGTAAGGCAAAGTAAATCTGAATTCGAAGGAGCTACAAGGTGGGAAAGTTGATTAACTTCAACTCGAATAGGAAATTTCGGGAACCGCTCATTCAAGATATATGTGTAATCGCATGCGGTGAACGATGAGCCATAGGCAGGAAACACTGTCCGAGAAGCCATCATAGCTTGGTAATTTCATTGGCAAATCGTTGAGCTATCACCTATTGTTTGGTTAGGCAAAGCTCTACTAACAACTGAATCAATCTCATTGAAAAAACGTTGTCGTTTGAACATTCTCCTCTTCTTATACTTCCCACCAGTCGGAACTGTACGGCAATATTGTGTTTCTGACATAACGTACTCGCCTGTCTGCTCTAAAACTTCTGCTCAGCTTTCTCTATAAGCAACAAATTGCAGAAGTCAAGATGACGTGAATGATGCAATATACTATGCGAACAACGCTCTCGGCTTGACTGCGAGATTGGTGTTCGTTGGTGTGGGCCCATCAGTGGATCTGGAAATGTTGAACGTTTTAAAAGGTTTTATAATCGGCACGGATGTTCTTGACGATAGCACCGCCGAAAAGGTTGGACGACTGCCCCCACTGTTATAACCATTGTGACTGCATGCAATGGGAGGATAAAAAGGCATTTCCCTAAAGCACGAGGTGTAAAAATTTGCAGGCACGTGAGTGAGATCACCATAGAAAAAATCGAACTAGTGGCAATAGCTGCAGTGCAAAAATTTTTGCAAAAGCTAGTTTCGTTTTTGGCTTGATGGCGGGGTACGGCCGGATGAATAAGTCATTAGAGAAATGGCGAATGCTAGACTACAAGACTACAAGGGGCCTCTATCCTAGAGGGCGTATCCGGCCACTTTCTTCCGTGCGAGGGTCGAGCTGAAAATGCACTGGGTTCTGGAAGTGCGGAGAAGAAGAACCACAGATATTTTTTACCTCAGGCAACAACCTCTCATAAAAATAGAAATGAATGGGTTTGACTGAGTCCATTTTTTCTGTCAGTTATCTGTTCCATCATTACTATTTGGGTAGAGTTGCTGTTTTTATGCTCCCCATCGACTCTAAGAGGAATTCGCTGATCTGACTAATTTGTACCAGAGTACTTCTTTTAGATTAATGCAGCGATATGTGCGAGTGGCTCTCCGCCTCTTTTCCAGTATCCAACTGACTCGCCGAGACCAACATTGTAAGCAGTTTCTTCTATGCTCCATGATCACTTCAAACACCTCCTGTTTTTCAGACATGAACAAGTGTGTGTCTAAAAGAGCAGGTGTGCAAATCGTATATTTCAGACCGCAGACAACGTTAGCGACGACGTTCGGGCATCTTCCATGCAAAGCGGACATTGTCATTGGTACGGACCAGTCTGCACCGGTCACCTATGAAGAATATGAACGGGTGTGGTCTTCGATATTTCAGCAAAAGTGTGCTCAAAATCTCTCAAACACATAGAAAGAAGATAGAAGCTAATATTTTGGCCTGAAACGAGGCATATTTTTGTCGTGGATTAATAAGGAGGTGTCCTCATCTTTATGCTTTTCGGAAGTCATAATGGTACTGCCCACTCGATGTGTATGTCACCGTTTCCTAGTCTGTCATGTACGTTTAATTTGAGAACCACTTAACAACGGAACATCACAGTCTGGTGGCTATAACTCGAGAAGAGATCATAAAGTATTCCGATGTTCTGAATATCACTTTATCACTGTTATCGAATCTGTCTTCGCGATCTACTCCTCCAATCGCGCAGACCCCTTCTCAAACCATCCCACTGTCGAATGTAATGCAGCCATTGACCATCAAACATTTTCACCGTCGGGTCTGCCCATTAGGCTTTCTTTTACCTTTCGTCAGCTAGACGCGCTATGTGCTCAGTGCCTTCACATTTACGTCCGTGTAGTTCCTGAAGCACATCAGTGAATTTCGGACAACGACGGATATCTTCGGAAGTGATACGATCTCAGGATGCTTTGCGTATTATACGTTCTATTGCCTTTTGCGCCATAGCATTCTCTCTTCGCCACACTCCGCACCGTGCAGCGCGTAAGGGATGATTGTGGATTGGAATAACTCGGTCTTCATTCATCGGTAAACCGTCGCATGATTTTCGTTTCATTAAAAAGAGCACAGGCTGCCCTTCTGGCTCTCTGCATTCGTCTAAAAAGTTGTTGCCCTAGTTCAGCTGATACACTAGAAAGACGCGGTTTCCGATTTTTTCGATATGTCAGTCGGCGAGACGGATAGTCAGCGGAGGGGCAAAACTTGTTCCGCATCCGCTTCGTCTTGGATAAGTTTATTTCTAGCCCGATGTTCCCGAATCCACTCTGGAGTTGTTCCACCTTGGCTTTCGGTTCTGATGCGTTGTGAACAAGGATAGCGCAGACGTCTGCAAACAGTATCAAATGGCGACAATTCGCCTCAACAGCCACGTTGATCCGTCGACTTGGAAATTAGTTGCCGCCATTTTCGAAACTAGTCCTTGCACGTAGTTCCCTTGTGTTGGAACACAATAGCGCCCATTGGATTCAGCGGCGCGCCTATCTAAGTCATACAAGAGGAGGATCTCCCCGCCAGTCGTCTTCTGTAATTAGGTTGAGAGTTTGGCCCCGAAATTAGATTTTGAAAAATACAGCCACATCCCCATGGCGAGTAGGGACATGAAAGAAGAGGCACTTTTCCTACCAAGCCATGGAACAACAAGTTGAAAAGTTCACACTCTATTATACTATTGGCCAAAAATTCAAGAAAAACCTCAGAACCTCTGTGGAATTTTAAATTCAACTCGCTTTCGTTTTCACGAAGTGACGGCAATCGCTTCGCATATTGCCGTAATCGTACTCCGGGTTGAAATTTACTTGGGAGGAAAAGACTCGTAGATTTAGTGCAGAGTAAATTAAGGTGAACTTTGCAACTACCATTGAAGTTTTCTGCAATATGCTGTCGAAACTTCCCCGAAGGTATGTTGTACTATATTGTGCCCCCAATGCCTCAATCTCTCATGTAGCATGTTATATTTCATGAATAAAAGACTGAATGGTACTATAACATACAACCCTACAGCATACCACTTTTTATTTTCACACACTTTGCTAATTAGCCCCCAGCAGTCTTTTGCACGCAACCACGCAATTCCATTCTATGCACATGTGGAATATTGAGTGATTCTTGTGATTTGAAACGGCATATGCAAGTTATGACAAGGTTTGCGGGAGGAAATAGAATGCGAGAGCTGAAAGACAAATGACAAAGGTAGAGGGAATGTTGGTCACCAATAAGCGTTGATATGGCGGAGGTGCAATCTTTCGCTCGATATACTCTACAAAATGGGCTCTCGAATATGGTGCTAGGAAAGTGCTCTTCAGGAGATGCTCTTCGTAAGGGACAAGCTCGTTCCACATTGGACGATCAACAGAGATGAAACAGAGGTAGCGGTATTTGGATATGGGTATCAGGGATTTTCTTGCTACGATCGGTACTACAATTATAATAGCAACGAAGAAGTGTTTGCAGACATCAATAAGTTGAAGGAACAGGATCTTTACTATGCAGCGGATTTCGGAGCGTAAGTCATTGCGTTTTGTTCCATGTCAGCAGTTGAGAGCATTTGTTGGGACGTGGGCAGCGCACAAAACAAAACTGCCTGCACTCGCTTTCGTCTTGCAAAAATGCGTCCATTCCAATAAGTTATTTCGTTTAGACTTTGGAATGCACTTTTTTTTGAAATGTCTCAAGCGTTTCCAATGGCTCATTCTGTGTTTTTTGGATTGTCGATCAATATAATGAAACACTTTTAGGGCAATATGGCATGGATCTATTTTCCGCTTTTCAAATCGGAACAGCTCTGTCCTCTTCACTGTATTTTTTACCTATACAAGGTACGAGCATTTTGCGGTTTTCTGCTGCTTTGTAACCCTGTATCATGTGTCACGATGTTCTTGAGCTGTGCGCATTGTGATGACCTAACCAACTTAAGCAGTTTATATTATTTCATGTTATCAGTGGTCGCTGCTGCCGTTAATGGGTGGGTTGCATTGATTTCCAAATGCATTATAATGCCATGAGTACGGTTAGCAAACACTCTCACCCCGCCAAAACACATTAAAAAATGCGGACACAATTAAAAAAGCGCTAGCTACTGCGCATCTTCTATAGCCTAGCGGAATTGAGTGACGCTTAGTTTTGCATTAGTTTCTCCTACATTAATGAAGCGATTGTGGGGTCTGTTTGGCAGAATGGCTTTTCTGAGTGTACTGGAAGCTGAGATCAACTGAGGGAAGCTGGTAGAAGACTGAAAAAAAAATAAAAAGAAAGCCGGAAGGGCGAGAACTTCTCCGTCACGAGGAGTGCAACCACAAAAGTCGGAGGGACAAGACTAGCAGGAAGATGATGATCTCATATTATTTTTGCTCATTTCTGCTCCTTTTCTTCCTTGACCATCTTCATCTCTTCTTTTTAGTTTGCTGCAGTAGCAATCTCCCGCGACAGTTTGGCTTGCGGCCATAAGCTTGTCGAATACGGTCTGAAATTTTGTGGAAATAAACGCGCCATTATGTTAATTTGAAACGAGTCAGTGCGAAGGCATCTCCCATGCTGAATTTATGGCACCGGATTCAGAGTTGAACGGGGCTGAGTCACGTGCTGGAGTTGATTTGGTGTCGTCATAGTGCCGCGCATTTTCAGCTGGTTGATGTAACATTTCCGAAGAGAGTTACGTTGGCTCTTGTGTCAAGGCGCACTTGAACGGTACGCGACTGATTAGCGTGATGTTAGTAGCAATAGATGCACCGACGACGGTGCTATTCGCAATTCTGCACTTCTTCCACGGATTTAGTCTCTTATTAGTAGCAAAGTTCTTGCACAAACTCTTCCTGTGATGAATGAGTTTGCAGCCGTAGCACATCTTTTTAAGGGATTCGCTGTCTTTGGCCTAATGCAATCCTCTATAGCGATGGCAGGCCGAAAGTTGATCCCGTCTGTGATTCGTTTTGATTACTTCGATACCTTCTCTGAAGCAGTGATGGTGGATTGCGAGGAAGCAACGCTCTTTCTCTGGTGTTCGAGAACCGCTGCATCTCGAGACTGAGCTCCCTGAATTTTGTTCGTGCGTTCTCCTCCATTTTGCATAGAGCACGGCCACGATTGTCAGTAACTTCGAAAATGTGGAGCCCTTAGACCCGCGTTATTCACTTCATCCGTTTGACGGTGACGTCGTTGAATTCCACCATCTCGTGACGTCGATTGGCCATCCCGGTATAGTCACCGAAATAATTGCCTTTGGGCTGGCTCATCGGTTGTTCATAGCGACAAGCAAACATCAGTGTGCAGCATCTGAACTCTTCCGCCAGCGTCTTGAGATGTCTTCTAAGAAGACTGCCAAAGCTCTTTGCGGCAGAATGTGGTCGATAGGTTGAGCAGAATCGCTAATGTCCAGCTTCGAAATGATTAAGTGAGCAATCGCAGCGCCAGTCAGCGCGGAGCCATCTTTTCAAATGACGCCTTCGTATCGACTGAGCGTGCTGTTGCTATTTGGACCGTAGACGAACTGAGGCAGGCATATTAGATTTACGCGTATTAGCTAACAAGCGCTGGGATACAACATCTTCCTTAATACGGCTCACAGGAAAGCAGTAAATTAGGCCATCCTAAGCAATACCAATGGCGAGCGCTTGTGGGAGGCCTTATGGGACGTTTTGTTCCATATATGACTGAACGAGAACAGTTGTTTACTTTTTGGTCTTCAAAAAATTTTGTCGGTATAATTACTGGTACTCACCAACACTTCGGATAAAAATATCCGACGGATTTCTAGGCGTAACCTTCGTCCAACTATTTCGTGATAGCTTCATAAAAATGTTTTTGTCGTTTTTGGCGTGTGCTAATTGAACGATTTTAGCGTAGTTACTGATCCTTGGACGGCGGATCAATTGGTCAATAAGCTGTTAGAACCAGGTAAGAAATTCATGATAGTCGCCGTCGGGAACAACTACAACGAGACGGTACTTCGAAAGTACAGCAATAACTTGATCAAAGTCACCGAATACACTGACGCTCTGGCTGATCAGGTTCTTCATTTATTCCGATCTTTTTCATCTCTTTTCTTGTTCACTCTTGACCACCTCTTAACAAGGAAAACATCAGTATGCAACTCTTCAGGAATTTATCTTATTCGTTCTTAGTTATAAATCTGATGAGGAAAACGCGTGTATCCCTCCCAGATATTCAACACTAAATGTATAACGAATTCTGCAGCCGCATGTAATCGGATTTTCAGAAGCGGACTTTTATGACTCTTTTATGTCAATGAAGCAAATTTAATAACTTGGCTAAACTTCTTGCATACCGCAGCACGGTAGAAGGATTTGATCTTATTGCTAAGCAACACACTATGTGGGAGGATTTGTTGGAAGCATCGTTCCTGCGGAGCAGGAATATTCTCTCGCCATTATTGGATAATACTGATGCAGCCCCCTCGAGATCTTGTTTTTTTTCTTGAATTGCATGTGGCCTCTTCGAAAAATGCACATAAGGAAGTTTTCAAAAGCGATCTATGCATTTTTGATGGAATGCTGATTTTAAAAAAATGCGAGAGAATGGAACCTCCAAGCAGTGCTTCGTGCGGTGATATTGAGGGCGGTTTGCTTTCCTTTACTGAAAGCTTAGTTTTAAGATGCCTTGCTCGGCTTCAATTGATTTCTTTCCTATCCCATTTGTGACGTTATGGCTGGTTTATTATCTTCTTTGGCGAAATTGCATGTTATTGCCTTCCTTGTGTGGTTGCTACGCTGATGTTTGTGGATTATGCTGTTGCTGCGGAAATTGCATGTCCCGGGAAGCTCCATTATTTCATCTTATATAGCCTTCTATGTTTCATTGGGTCGCAGCCGGGAAGCTACAAGATGATCATCAAGAAAGCGTATCATTAGCGAGGCCTCACAGGGCTGCCCTTCGACCCTGTTTGCTCACAAGCGAAAAGAAGTTCATCCTTCTAATTTTCGCAGATTATTGCTGGCATGCAGAACAACTACAGAATCTTGGGTTAGAGTTGCTAGTTCCATTTCCCATTGACACCATCTCGAATGGAAGTCGCACTTGACTGCGTTAAACGCGACAAGCTTGCCGGATGGGAATATAGTCTCAATCATAAGCAGCAATTACCCTCTGCTAATGCTGGGTGAAACTAAGACTCCAGTGTTATGAATGATCGTAGGTTACTCACGAAGACTAGAATGGAGGGACTTCTGGCTACTTTCAGCGATAGATGCAGCGTCCCACAGAAAACAAGCCAAGCCCTTAAAAAAGAGCCTACGTTAGAGAATGATTTTAATGTGATGAGCGCTTGATCCCAAGATCAGGTGAGCGAGCATTATGCCGCAGCCTGTTCGCGTGCGGTGCATGTTTGCATTTGCAGTGCGTATCACGACGAGACCTCCCTGCTCATGTACATCTGGTGTGCATGTCCTCTGTCCGCTAGTTTCGCATCAGAACACTTATGGAATTCGATAGTTGCAAGTGCGTTATCGATTGCTCCTCGCAGGCCATCTGCTTTATCAAAACTAAAAGAAGCCATAGGCATTTATTGTGCCAGAACCTGCACACATTTTACGCCAAGACAAACAGGTTTTTCACCTTAGTGAACCGAACGAGTCATTCGAAAGTGGGTACAGTGGAGTCTTGAAAAATAAGCATAACTGCAGGCAGCGACAAACAACAAAATTCGTCCGGGTAAATTAAGTGAATCTTATACTTTGTCTTTTCCATTATAGCTTTCAGTTCCGATCGCGAAGTATTCCAATCGTGGATTCAGGCGAGCACTTTAAACATTACAGCACCAAACAGCATGCGATCAGCTAAATTTATCCGCCAGAGCTTTTCCAGTTCACTTGTTTGGTACGCCCTCATTCTGGGACGCGAATTCAACACAGCAGATGAAGATGGCGCGGGGTGCGTTGTTCTCAAGGGGGCTTACAGTGGGGAGCGAAGACCACTGTCCATAAGCGGACCGATGACTCCCCCAAGAATCGGCGTGACCCCACGCCTTAGAATTATTCCGCATATTACGTCATCCAGCGTTGACGAGAAATTTCGTCGTGCAAGGGATACGAAAACGCTAGATCAGTGTAGGCGAAGGATGGCACCCAGAAACTAGGACTGCGTTGTGAGAAATCTCATTGCATGTGCACAGTGCATAACTGTCTGATCGTAATACCGATGCAAGAGATCAGCAAAATACAAATGTGGCCCAATATTAAGAAAAAACATAGAAACTAATCGTCTTTATAAGACGGGCATAAGGAATGATGAAGGAAATATACCTAGTTGACTTGAAGCGCTAAAAGTATCTAAGACGGTACACAGGCAAGAAGACTGGGCGGTGTGCGGGAGAGGGGTTCCCTCGGATTATCACTGGTAACAGTGCAGCTGCAATGTTTGCGTTCTGCTTCCCCTAGAGTGAGAATCAGCGCTATCTTAAAGAGCACAGACATATTTGCAATCGCGATCAGAAACAGTATGTCGAAGACAAATTCGTTTTGACTCTCGTTGAATGCTGCAACTCTCGAACACTTCAGTGGATTTTCATAAGTTCTTATTGAGGGATTCTGGCGAAGAACTATTTGAGAAAGGACCGCTAGTTGAGCTCTGGAAAAAGGTTATGATGCTCCCAAACTGTGACTTGGCAGCTTCTTTCACCTCCGCCCATGTGCCCCATGTCAGCTTCAGATGGGAAAGTGAAACGTTGCCAATTTGCAGATAAGTGACGAAATATGCAAAGATGTCACCCCTTCGCTAGCGTCAACGACCGCTCCGTTGTCATCAACGTAAGTTTTCTCGTCAGACTTGCCCCTTCATCCCGTCAGGCTCACCCGCTCTTCGCTTTTTGAGTAATGTAACGGGCATTGCCCTGTGAACCATCGATGCTGTTTCTCCTAGCAGTCACAGCCGTCTCCAAAGATCCTATCTCTGCGACCTCCACTTTTGTCTCTATATGATCAAATCGATTTATAATTCCATTCTTACTCGCTCGACAGACGTTTCTTTCGCGAATGCGTCACTTCTTACAGCTGTTCTTTGATAACTAATACCATTTGCAGGACTGCTGGACAGAACTGAGCGGTTGACCATGGATGTTCGCTGAAGAAAATAACATGTCAAGCAAAAACTCCATTTAAAGCGCAGCATATCATGTTTTCCATTTTATCGCTAGTCTTCAACTTACAACTTTCTGGCTGCTGTCTAGGTGTAGGACATGGCAGCCGTGGAATGCCTTTGGTACTGTAGAGCCTAGCAATAAACGACTTTTTTATTCAGCATCACTCCTGTACGTATCAGGCATATCACTTGGTGACCGATGCAGTCTTTTTGGTAGTCCTTGAATTGTGATGCTACGTACGAGAGGTGGCACATAGCTGACTGTGGCGTTAAGTGTGAGGCATTAAACTTCTGGCATCATTTTAGTAGATGGCCACTATGGTAAATATTTGAGCATAAGCGTTCACCAGTCTGTGCACTTGAGGGTGACTCGGTAAACGGCTATTGTGCTGACTAATGACTGCAACACATAAACGTCATTTTATCACCGAATGCTCATCGTCACGTAGCACTGTCGTCGTATGAACACATTATGTGATATTATAATGCTCAAAATGCAAGCGGTTAGACGGGCAAAATCATGACTTAAATGTGCTGACAACATGATAATGAGAAATAAATGGAACAACAAGAATACAGAGAAAATTAGTCAACAAGTTGGCTTATGTGTTTAAATAACAGAAAACCTCCAAAGTATCATTCATCGAAGGCAAACTTTTTAAAGGGGGAAAAAATGCTTAGAATACTTCCTTCGATGACGCCGAAATTCATGAACCTCGTCGACAATAAGCATTTTCTGAATTCTGCAAAAGTGTTATAAGCTGAAATCTTTCTTTTCAGCTTTTGCGATGACTTTGCTGCTAATATTTTTACTCGTTGGATTCGATTCGGTCTTGAGAAAAGTTTGCATTGAACAATTGTTACCACAACAAATGAATGACGTAGTTGAACAGATAACAAAAGAAAATTTTGAAAGAAAAATAACACGAACGGAAGAGACGCTTAAAAATCTAAACATGCAAAAACATTTTCTATTCTAAGAGTTTTATTCCTTCTACTTTCCCTCATGATCTTCAAATGTGAATATAGGCATTCAATTGATAGGTCTATGCGACTTTACAAAGACGATGGCGTTAGCCGTCGCATATGCCCCATAGCCCTAAACGCTAGTCTAATGTTCTCATGCAAAAATATGAAGGTGATGACTGAACCAGTTGAAGTGACTAGAACGCAAATGATATTGCTTATAATTTCTATAATAGCAATAATTTACAATATGCGACCACTTAAATTGATGCCGCTTGCCCGCAGCTTTCTATAAACTACCGAACGAAATGGCAGCTATAGGTCATGCACAACACATGACAGCCCACTTAGGAACGTTAAGTGAGATATTCGTTGCCACAAATGAACACTCAGAGACAGAAATTTGCTCATTCCTAATAATCCATCCACTCTGATCATCCATCCACCTCAAGTACTTCACATTTGGGCTTATATGCTATCACCAAGTTCGAACCCTCACTATCCGGGTAACATACTCTCTTCCAAGTCTGCTTCTCGAAAAGTATCCTTAATCACCCACTTCACGGCTGATACTATATGCGATTCTGCTAAGATTCTCAAACTGAGTATCACTTTGTTCGGAAGCACGCCGTCAATGACGGCATTCAGCATGACAGGAAAGGGAATGAAGTTTTCCTCGTACTCTCTACTAATCACAAATCTATGATGTGAGCTGACGGAATCACAACAGGACATTGAAACTGCAGAACACATTGTTTATGACGTAACGCTTTTTAGCGCGCTGGAACAAGTGTCCAAATCGACTACAGGATAGGGAGAGACTAAAAAGTTTGTGGGAATGAAATTTATAAAAAAAAATTGCATGCAATTTTATAGCAAGAGTAAAGTCGAATTTGAATATTCGATGCTCCAATGATTCTATGATTACGATTTTGAGCTTGGTAGCGTAATTTCGCTGACATGGACTACAGTAAACTTGACGAAAAGTAATACGGGAGAAACAGAATGACACTAGCGCAACCAAATAAGGAGCCCTACAAGGGTATATCATTCCTAAACGAGTCAACAGTGAAAGTTATCGGATAATGTTCGATATATCTATTACATTTTGTAATTTTTGACTACCTTTCAGCAATAGTACATCTGCAGAAGAGAGAACCTCATCACCTAGCATAACGAAAAATTTGCGTCGGAAGTTAGTATAAACCACATGACATTTTCATGAGAAACATTGAACTGCCATAAACTCGGCCAAGTGGCGATTGCATCAAGGTACTTCTGCAGAAGGTAGAACTCGTAGGCAGGGCCATGCAATGGGCAATAAATTCGCAGGTTATCAGGAGAAATTCTTATACGGCTGAGAATGCTATAAAGCATTGTTAACAGATACATGTGTTGGGAAGGAGGTTTCTACATTCAGCTGCAAATGTTTTCATTTGAAACACAACGCGAGGAGAGTGCGTCGTCTCAAAATAACAGAAGGGAGTATGGTGGGAAATTCAAAAAAAAGAGAGCATTCCGGAATGTTATTGTTGAAACGTTCTGCGTTAATCTGTTCAAAATGTTTGATTTGCGATGGAGAGATAATCCACTCCTTATTTGCGATCCCTTCAGCAATAGGATAGGGATGAGAGAGAATCTTGTCAATAGTATGAGAGAAATCTTGTCACTGAGTGAGAACTAAGCAAATACTAACAGCCAAAGTCCAAATGCTTGTAGCAGCGTGCAGGAAAGACAAGCACCTTATCGGTGTATCTTTTGCGAAGACCTTCGAGATATATCCTGCAAGCAATTTGCATTCTAACCGGCTATCCTCAACGGGGAAATGAGCGCTGTCATATGTTATTGGAGCACACTGTATCGCACATTTTCGACTTACTTTTTTAACATATTCATGAGACGCTTTCGCGTCCCACCCATATATCATACGTCTTTTACGATTTCAACCAGATCTTGTGCAACTAAGTCAGCATTGTTTAGGGCAATACCACCTGGTTCACGCCATTCAAGCCAATATGATACATTCCTTCACAGCTAAGCCAATCTGAATCGCTTAGTCCGGGTTATTATTTTCATCTGCGCCTAAGCCTCATTAACATTATGTGTTATTTCTAGAAAATCTCTAGATTTCCTAGACGCTAGATGAATTTATAAACGCTTCATATCAATTACGCTAAGCCAGTATATATCTCTCATACCTCAGCTTTGGTCATACCAAAGAAATTTGAATTTCAAAACGGATTCTTGTCGGATCACCACTTGAGACGTCCTTTGCGATGTTATCTTTACGTTCGAAAAAGGGATTTCTGAGCAAAGGTGACTGAAATTAGTTGCAGATAAGGTGAACACTGTTATCATTTGTGTTGTTTGAAAGTTAACGATTTTATAGAATGGCACTTCCATTTAAACATATCTGCAAGTAACCATAATCATTCGAAATAAAACAAAATTGAGAATCGACATTTTCTGCTTGTGCTATATCCATAACCTGCAACAATCCACTCCTTATAATGCTCAACCTTCTTCAGTTGTTCATGTGTCATTCGGTGCGAAAATGATTTGTTTATTTTTAATGAATAATAACAAATTTCTTTCGAAGAATTTTGTCACCTTGCTAGGGTATGTTTGTGATCATTGTGCTCTGAAATTGCTAAAAGCCGACAATTTACGAAGGGAAATAAAGTGAACAAATAAGAGATGAACAAAGATGCGATGCAGTTATGAACAAATGAGGTGAATGAAGAGGTATAAAGTTGTGCATTATAGCGCGTTTAGAATTATTGCTCTTTGCAACTGTTTCTCGCAAAGAATATCTAACATGCTGTCAGCCTATCCCTATGGAAAGGTTTCCGCGAAAGTACTAAATACCCACGTTTTGCAAGCGCTAAAGCAGTGTGGATTTCCTGGATTTCCTGCAAGAGCATTTGGAGTTCAAGTAAGGATGTAACGGTGGACGTGCTTATTATATCTTCCATGCAAGTCACAGTTAGTTAAAAATAGCAACGGTGAATATGTTGCTGCCGATGCTTAACATATCTGCGCAACAATTAATTAGTAGTCAAGTTTATAATGCTTAACTGAAACGTGCAGGTGCTATGTCTACTTGTGTCGAAGTCCTAGTACTAACAAAAATTGTGTTGTTCCATTAGCGCTTAAATGGAGTTTAGACGTCGAGCACTGTAATTTTCAGCAGCTCTTGCTGCATTTCTATTGTATTCGTCATAAGAAGGCGCAACATGATTCATTTCCACCAAAAGTGCAGATGGCGTATTTCCTTGTTTTTTTTTTTTTTGTCGCAAATGCAGGTGTTAAGTACCCGTGACCATCGCTGCATCCTATGTTTCTCGTCCCCTCCCTCTCAGCTGCTTGGTTTCTCATGGCCGTTTATCACTGATGCCTAGCTTGCAGACACTGTTTCCAATCATCGAGCTGGTAAAAAACGCAACTTTCAGTCACGCTATTCGCTGATTCTGGTGTCCTTTTTCTGTGTGCGGTTCGTTTTCAGCGTATTTGTTTGTTTTTTTTTTTGTGAAATCTTTTTCCTCGAACAGCACTACCTACATGCACTATATTTTTTTAAATCCCCTACCACAGCGCCACATTCCAGGGACGGGTCAAGGTACATATGGCACAACGCCTCTCGGTATGGCGTGGCGGCTACGCGCATTGTGCATCGATATCAGATTGTGTCCAGCAGCCATAAAATAGCAAGCAAGAAGTAAAACATTGATTTAGGTCTTTCTCTGAAGGAGACGACAGGGGTGAGCATGTCATCTGTAAAGCATATAGAGCATACTGTCTTCCTCATAAGTCACACTAGGGTACAGAGGATTCGTTCACAGGATCATAAACTTGTCGCATTCACTCCTGCCTCCTTTTCTATACAAGAGGGGTTTCAGTGTATCGGCATGGGCTAAATGATGCCCATTTCTACTTCCACTTCAGTTTTATTCCGCAAGTTTGTGATAGTGATGGGTTGGAAGATCGGTGCGCAGGCAGAGGTACCGATGGACAAGCTGGTGACAGCAAAGGTAGACGAAATGGATGAAATAGTGACTGTGGTGATTCGAGGGATGGTTTATGGAGTCATCAAGACATTGAGCCAGGCGCTTGGCTAAATGCTGACCGAATACGTCAAGAAGACTGTGACAGGAGCAATCGATGGCGTGACGGGGAATTGTCATGTCGAGTGTCACCAACGACCTGCATCTTGACGAAGAAAAATAGTGTCGCTTACTGCTGTTCGTAGTTGGCGTCATGTCAGAAGAAATCTTAAGAATGGGTGCTCATAAAGGTGATAAAACTCATCCCTTCAAAGTCACCATTGAGCAGTCGTCACGGCAATTCTTTATATGTTTATAAATTGTGGGGTAGTCCTGCTAATTTAATAGTGTACGCATACGTCCTTCTGTACCTGCCGACTGTATTGCATTAGTGGTATAAGAGGAAGCGGAGAGACTACCCGACCTCTTCTGCCTCTAAACCCCCATCTTGGCATTGAAGAAAGTTCTAGTAAACCGTCCAAGGAAACTCTAAGCTGTATGTAACGCACAGCTTATTATAAATAAGCATTTTGAGTTGAATGTTTTGTGACGGACGTGAAACCTGATGTTACAGAAATTTGCCTTGCAGGTTCCGCGCCATATTCGGTTTTCCTGAGGAAGCTAAGCTATGAAGCATCGAGTTGCGATCGCATAGAAAATATGAAAGAGAGGCAACGGTGTGACGGCAATTGTGAATAGGTACGTCAACGTTTCTGAAGTGTGCACGTTATCACTAGAAAGTGCTCGTTAATCGCTTCACTGAAATATTTTTGCTGCTATTAGTTTTCGTTTAATTTCTGTTCATAGCACTCTTACTATGTCTGCTTCTGATTAACTTGAATGTTTCACAAAAATTCCAGAACTATTTGTGATAGACAAGGCAACCAGCGTTGTTGGTGATTTAAATATTTTCGTTCTTTTTTTTTTTATAATAAGCTGCGTTACACAGCTTAGAGTTTCCTTGGACGGTTTACTAGAACTTTCTTCAATGCCAAGATGGGAGTTTAGAGGCAGAAGAGGTCGCGTAGTCTCTCCGCTTCCTCTTATACCATTAAGTGAGTAATTTCCGCTGAACATCGACTTTGCTAGATATGCACAAAAAGGATATGAAAAATAAATGCTACTATTAAGCAATCAACAAATAGCAGTATATGTTATCGCTCGATTATTGCAATTGCATGATGTACACTCAATAATGTCACTGAAGTAATTTGGTGCCACTTAGGCGATTATGAAAATTTTCGCAGAGAACTAGAAAAAAAATCAACAATGTAGTATTGGAAAAAAAAACTTTTTGCTGTAGGATCACAAAGGAATATAGCACGCGTGAATAGTGCGGCTAATTTTCACAGAATGTGTCATGCAGAGGAGAATTAAGAGCTACGCATTTGAGAGGAAAAAAGTCATGCGTAAAAGGATTTGCATATTAGAAGAAGAAAAAAAAATGTGGAAGATGCGTTCCCATGTTTCTTATGCAAATATTTTAATCGTTGAAGGTTTTCAGCTATTTTATCGTAAATAATCAGCGCATAGGAGGGCTGGCTGTGTTCAGTACCCTATATTCGGTGATGATGTCACTCAACACGCGAAAAGCGTTGATATGTATCTGGTCCAAGCTCTGTTCAAAATCGTTTAATTCTTCACCGGAAATGACTGTGGTAAGATATTTAGTTATTTTGGGGACATCCTTGTCCTCTTCAACACGTCGCCTATAGGAAGTGTTGTACAAGTGAAACGTAGAACGACTGTGCGTAATTGAGGTGGTGCTTATTTTGTTCGCCGAACGTTTAGAGAGATTACTTCTGTAAAACTTATTTAGTGCCGTCTGAGAGTGCTGCTGGAGGTCTTTCATCAGGAAGGAGGATCCTTAGAGAGCAAAAAATTAGGTTCGATAGGGAAAAGAAACTACAAGAGTTGCCACAAAGCCGCAGTTCTGATAGAGATGCTCCCCAAAAAGATCGTTCTGTATCAGAAAAGATCGTGGTCCATGCGACGTTCTAGTTCGTGTTGGACGATTGCCATTAGGTTCGGTTTGTAGTAAAACAGCCGATTATTTCACTTCTGCATAAGGCTTTAGCCGTTGCGAGGAAATGTTTGTGGTAGCAGAGAATTTGAAAATTGAAGTGTCCCACGTTCTTAGCTTCCTCCTTCCACTGGACCTTAAAGCTGCTGGGATTAAATTACGTTTTGAATACTTCGTGCTTCTCATTCCAGCTGCTTTGGTTTGTATTTCACCTTGAAATGTGAGCTTCCGCTGCCCCTGCATTTACATATGCTTTTTGTCATATTTCAGTGAAATAACGGTGTGTATGTTGCTTGAATGAATTTGCAGTATCGAATCGAGAATGTTTAAACGCTAACAGATTTATGTTGGAGAATGTCGATCGTTGGAACTACTTGTGCTAAGCGTGCATAATGGCATATGATTTGCTTTGATAGCCGAGTAGTGAGAGATCGTTGAGTTGCATTGAAATGTCACGTGTTCAACGACCAGCTTGCAGGCGTCAGCCCCGACAGGGAAACATTTCGATGGCATTTTTCCGCCAGGTTAGCTAATATGTTTCTCTGACAACTTTCATCCTCAGTATCTTTTTTTCATCTGGTTATTCTTTTCTTCTTTTTTCCTTGTTTCGAACGGAAGACTAACAGATGAGCGAAACTAACGTTTATACGGAGAAACAAAAAGAAACATTGTGCGAGTTTTGCATTACTGTAGAGTACCTGTATTCGTTGCAGAGTAAAATGTCGGATTACGATATGATTTTGATGTGATCATCTTCTTCCCATGTCCTTATATCATATAGTGGTCTTTATTTTTTAATGAAAATGAAATAAGAGCACCAGAAGAATAGTATGAATGATGAACACTGAAACGCTAAGCTGAATGTCACATAGAGTGGGTGATTGTTACAAGAAACACAAAATCAACGAAACAAAACATAAAGAATGATATGGAAATGTACTCACATTAGAAGTGAAGCTCACAAGCTGGCATGCTGGCATCATGTTAAAGGTTCGTAAGCGATATGCGAACAAGGAAGAAGAATTTTTAACGAAGACAATTTCGGGCTAGTAGAGCGTGCCAGACGCAAACAAAACAATAGGTGAAGCTGTGATATACTTTCTTTGAATTATGATGACCTTTGATGCAGCTTAATATTATGGCGGCAAAATGTTTGGGTATTTCTACAGGGCCCGGTGCAGAAGGAATAATAAAAAGTATATCAGAACAGAAGTGGATAATTTGATAGCAAAAGATTAAATCAACTAACTTCGCCAGTGTTTTAACGTTTTAGGTCACAGATGATTTGGTCTTTCCAACACGATGGTTTCCATTCCTACAGATGCTAAGCGATAACAACAGTCTTTTCTTATGATTGCACGTCTATTGACGGCAACGTTCAAGCGCATTTAGAGTACTATGGTTACTACTTTTTCAGGAGCAGTGGAGAAGAGATTCATGCGAAGCAGAGGGCCGGGTGGGCAGAACGTCAATATGGGTCAGTGCCACATTTCTAAAATGCTTCCACATTTGTAGGTTCATTTTTGTGGACAGTGTCTTATGGAAGTATGAGTCACACATCTTTTAATGTCCTAGGTTGAACTTCGGTGATCAGATTTTGGCTATTTCAGTGAATTCGAAGTGCGAGATTCGCTTCAATCTAAAGGCGGCCGAGTGGTTGTCGACGGAACTACGAACAAAGTTTCGCGTCAAGTTCCCACGCTTTGTTTCTGAAGGCGGTGATGTAATTGTGCAATCGGAAAAGACAAGAAATCAGGTTAGTGTTTGCAAGCACCTGCAGTGCGGTGTGTTTTTATGAACGAATCCCATGAAGAAAGCCTATCTGCAGTTGCGTTTTCTGTTCATTCCTGGTCACCGTAGTCATCAAGCCTACTATATAGAGTTATGGGAAATGTGATGTCGTGAAGCGCTTTTACACGAGATCAACAGCGGATTCTTGCTGATGTTCGATTCTGATAGCAAATTCACGTTCCGATGCTTGCAAAAAATGTGGTGCTGGTAATTTAGAGGGCTCATGTGATATGTGGATTATTTATTAATTTGGTGGAGAAAAAACCCATCCGGTTGTATAGCATCCAGTCATGAGTATGCAAAAATGTTTCGCCTATTAATCAAGAAGTCGACACTAGTGATCTCGGCAGAACTTCATGAGTGGCAGAGCTAGTGGCGATGTGATGATATAAGATGAATCAGTAAAGCTCGCATGGAAAGCGGCCTGCTGTCTTCGTAAATTTAATTCAGGCCGATAATCTGGATGACTGCTTCACGAAGCTGCGACAAATGCTGAAAGAATGCGTCGATGAGTTGGAATTTACAGCAAGGCCTTCGTCCGAGGAAGACCTAAAAATATTGAAGGAAAGGTTTGTTTATATCATTTTAGTAAAATTTGTACGTATGCGATGAACTGAGAAATCTTTCATATAAAGTGGTCTGGAAAATAAGCTGTTGCAATGCGAAAGTCGGATTGGTGATGCTTTATTAATGTGCACGACAAATAGTCGTGAATCGGCAGCTGCGTGTCCTCGTAAAGTTTAGAGATTTCTGGGAAAATCTGTCGGTATTTTGAAGTAATTTTATCAGTACGGCTCGTGAATCTCTACCTTGCTTGGATGCGTTGTAGGGACCAACTCATCTCGCATCATAATGTAAAGATTTATTAAAAGGGACTTAAAAAATATATTGGTGTTGTCTTCCTGGCCTCCGTTTTGGACGTTCCTTTCTCTTAGATGCTAAGGGCGCTGTGATTCGAATGCTCACAAGCAATGATCCGAGTCGACTGAAACGAGGGAAATTGGATGCACTAGGCGTGAGACAATTGCAAGTTTAACTAAGAATTTCCCACGTTGTCTATTTGTGAGCTTTGTTCCCACGCACTTATGCGAATAATTTGAGCTCATTCAGGTTGGATGCAAGTGCCCGACGTAGGATGGAAGCGAAAAGAAGGAAGTCAGAGAAAAAGAAACTGCGTTCGCACTGTGGTTACTGATGCGTTTTTCGCTTGTTATATGATTTTTCTGGATATTTGTTAAAGAACGAACTGTATTAGCTTTAAGGTTCAAGGCTGAGCGAAATTTATAGGTTGTTGAATGCAGTGCTGAAGCCTATATCTGCCTTCTGTTCAAGACACTCACTATGATACAAGAATCTTGTAAGAGAGGTATCGCACAGGCCGCCATGCCTCTCCAACGAAATTTCAATGCTTCAAAGATGTTTTACATCTGTATCGGGTAACTAGCTCCCTACTTTTTAACACCTACAGCCTTAAAGCTATCGGAAAGTTCACGGCATGTTTGAAGCAATGTTGTCATCCTGTTTCTGGCTTTATCTTCATCGATAATTTCTCATGCATTTAAGGTGTGGTTCTTCATCCACAAGAAGCTGCAATTGTGTGTTTGAGCTAGGGTGAGATGTCCTTATATGATTCTTTTTGAGTTAACTTTGGAGTGGTTTTTCCTTCATTTCTGTAATTTCCTGTAATCTATACTGGAGAGACGTGTCACGGAGGGTTCTCGTTAAGCGCGTCGTACGGTTGCTTCTTGAGATTTAACACCGAACAAAAAAATTTCAATAACGGAACGTTTACTTCGCTGTATGATTTCGTTTTTGCACTGACAGCAGGGTGTTGTGTTCCGCTTTGCTAAAGGGTTTTTCGGAATATCCCATCTTCAAAGTAAGCACTAGTGGGGTCTCTTTTCTCATATTGCTGGGAGGATTTTGAGTCGATATAGTGCGCGCATCGCGGAGAGGGCCTTGCTTTTTTCGTTTGTTTTTCTTTTTTGATAGCTGAGATAGGAAGGATGCGTTGCATTAATTCATTTTGCGTCCAGTATTGATAAAGAGCATGGAGGTACTCCTAATGGTGGGCTGATTTGCGAGCGATGTGGGTGTTCTCAATCAATTATGCTTGTTGAGGTTGCTGATTAGGAATGAAAGTTTGCTACCTAACAGGTAGTAGAGATCAGAGTGTGCGTAGTATTTCAGTAAGGCTTAGTGTCTTTCAAGAATCTTTTTTAATAAAGGCAACTTCCTCCCGTTCGTAGGTAGAATGCGGCAATTTCCTTTACTTCCACAGTCAAGAAAGAACGGCTTCATTACAGCAACTAGGACTCCCATTTTTCCGACCGTAACAGCGGCGGAGTTCCATGTATGTGGGAATGATCCTGCATACTGACCGTAACATTCGTCTAGTAACAAATATGACAGCATCGAATGAATAGCGATATAGAAGTTCAGTTCCACCTGCCCGTATCAGCTTGGTAATCGCTGCTGTAACTTTCGAGGGAAGATAGGAGAGCAATAATATTTACTACTTCTATTGACCATCGTCTACAGTTGAGTTTTTGATTGTGTAGTGTGTAGTTGCTATGTGTGTGTATGTAGTGAAGTGGAGGTGGTCAGTAACTTGAGTATATATTAGTTTGTCCCCTCGTAAACAAATAATACGAATGAAGGAAAAGGAAAAAAAAGAAGAAAAATATCACTGTTAAAAAATTAGGCCCTACGTCCCTCTTGTTGTTCGATGTCGACTGAGCCGCCGCTCGTTGTCCGCTGCCTGCCGTAGTCAGCTCTGAGTTGGCGCGTGGCGTTCTTCGTCCACCGTCGATCTGTCTATTTATCCACTCTTGTCGGTCCAACCACGGTCACCGCTGGAGTCGACGGTCCCGATCACTGAGCTCCCATCTGCTGCAACCGGCCTGGTTGTCACGCTGCTTCAAATATTGACGCTTTCCGCTCGTCAATAACCACACTTTATCCTCTGACAGTTATCCAGGAATATGCTCTTGACGTTGAGGTGGTTCTTCTTACAATATCAATATCAGATTCTGCTGTGCCACGACCTGCGTGAACCTTTCCACTGCTTTGTGGACCACACCTCAAACTTGGGTGATTAAACCTTCATTATCACGTTTAGACAATAAAAGGCGATGAAGCAACGCTTAATTATCAAAGACACACAACGGGATGAAAAATCAATGCCGAAGAAACCCAAGCGCATTCTATAACATTACAACCCACTAGAAGACACGCTTACTTTATTTAGCCAATAAACGCAACGTAGAGACACTTTTTTTTCCAAAGACGCACACAATGGAATAAAAATGGAATAAAAAATCAAAGCCGAAGAAACCCAAGCACATTCTATAAAATTACAACCGATTAAGAGAAATGCTTGCCTATCGGACATGCACAGAACACGAAAGGGCATAAACACATCGAAGCAGAACATTCTAGTCGCAACTGCGGTCCGAGTCACTGTGTCACCAAAACTTCGGGTTCATTTATATACCCCTCTTGTTAACACCTTCCGACGCTTCTGGCCCGCCCCTTTTTTGTCCATAACATTGGCCAGTTAACGACCTCACCCTTTGTTTGCCTTGACCCCGTCACTCCCCACTCCTGCAAAACATTCTGCAGCTTGAAATCAGCTCTCTCTCTGCTTACTCATTCGCACATAAATTTTTTGACGTGCTTGTGGCGGTTCTGTGCCTTCATGCAGTTTGAAGATAAAGCACTGACACACCATCTTTATGCAACTTTCGCGCGCAGCCGCGACACTACTCGCAGTAGAAAAGAATGATGATTTGGTCATGGAAGAGAAAGACCAAGTGTTTTGGGCCTGGTGGCACGGGATGGTGACCGTCGATGATGCGACTGTTTTACTTTTCCATCATCTGAGCAGCCTTGCACTTCCCACGGCGTTCCATTGTTAAGTGTTTGTCGACGTGAGTATTCTGACGATGTTTGTGGTGCTTGATGAAAGTGTCCGACGGTTCTCTATCCCACTGCGGCTTCCTCTGGCTTGTAGCTTCGTCGTTTGTCGTTTGGGGACGCCAGCGTCTTTACAACACCCCAGAACCTGCCTTAGATTTAGAATGAGTTCTTTGGAACGTTTTACTCTCTGAGTAATTTAGTCACATCCCGTATTTCTATCTTACTGCATAATCTTAAACAGTAAGTCGTTGTTCTATCGCCTGTAGAAGTTGGAGGTACGTTTCTTGTAATCTTCTATGGCCGAACGACACTGCATGTGCTATTGCACGTCATAAGAGGTATATCCTTTACAATGATTCTGATAATCATAAGCTGAATGAAATGGAGGAACACGTATACATTCACGTTTCTGTTTGTTCAAAGCATCTATGCTCACGGATAAGACTTCTTGACGTAATGCGTTATTGAAACGTTTGTTTGGAGAAACGAATCACATCGCTTGAAAATCTTTTTCAACTAACGCTCATTCGGTGGTATCACCGAAGGTTTTGCTGGCCTGTAATAACGTTGGTGTCGTTCGAATGCACGCTTAAGAAGTGATACGCCTGCAGTCCTAGGAGGGCCGGCGCGCACTGGTAAACAGTGTGACGAACGCTGTAAACAAAGCGCTTTGGATACACCTCACGTATGTCGCGTTTAGCGTAGAAAAGGCAACGCTTCATCCAAGCTTAACGCTCCCAAATTCCACCTCTTTAAAGGCCTTTCGACACGCGAAGTGGCGAGTCCCTTGCTTGTCGGTGGTGCATACTGGAAGAGATGAACTCCATATTAGTGTTCGGAATTCGCCGTCATTCCAGCCACTTGGGCCACCAAACGGCTATATAAGAATGTACACAGTGCGTCACGTTGCATGTTGTGTGGGCTTTTTTTTTTTGGGGGGGGGGGGGGGGGACATCGTACTACAGCACTCGAAACTTCCCCTTAGTCCTGACGCACCTCACGTGTTTTTCGTGCAACTTTTCAGCATCTTTCTATCTATACCAGTGCTTGAGAATGGCAGAAATTGGCTATCAGAGTAAGTGGGTCATACTTTCCATGTCTTGTCCCAAAAGCAGTAAGTGCATACTGACGTGCATTGCGTTTTTGTGTGCAGTTTAGCGAGGCTTGGTGGACTGAACTTAGATATGCTTTTTAAATGATTGTGAGTTGTTTATAGTTGCGGATTTAATCGGCGATGAAACGATTGGATGGACGAAGTGAATAGTTGGCCATCCATTATTGTTTAGGGCCAACAACCGGATAGAAAATGAGCCGATCACATCGCTTCAAACTATCGGATTTGATAAGATGCTAACAAATATAGCAGCTGATAGCAACCAAAATTTCAAAAGGGATTCATGTCAACTTCTAATGCTCAAAGTGCAATATTGAAAGGCTCCATTCGCAACTTGAAGTGAAGTGAACGACAAGCAAACGCTAAAATACGTCGATAATTTGCAGTTGGGTTCTCTGCCATTGACGAACAAAGCAAGAACAAACACTAGAAGTTATCAGTGCTAGTCGTCATAAAAGCTCTCTGCGTTGAAGATTTTACTCATTACGTTAGAGTCTGTATCTCAACTAGAGTCGGCGTCGTATTCGCTGCCATTTTTTAACTGCAAAAGTGAAATGTGAGAACTTTTAAATCATTTATATTCTTAATTTCACTGTGGAATCAGAGCCAACGAAAGACGCTGCTTCTGTGATGCATTGCTTGCCACAATGACTGTGTGTAGAAATTCGTTTCTGCAAGCAGAGACTATACTTTCTTTGAAATATTGCGACCATTACGTTTCCCTTAAGCTCTTTTGGAATTTAGGTTCGGGTGAATCACATGTAAATTGTCTGCCTCGGTTATTTAAAGGAACCACTCATGAAATTTTTGAGATTAAAGTCACTCCTGAAATGAAGCATGTAATTTTCCAGTCGTTATAGCTCACTGGCTCAACTTATGCGAAACATTGTATTCACTGTTTTTCGCACTCTACATGTTTGCAGAAAATGGCTGCGCTCATATTTGTTTCATATGTCTGCCTATTTATTTCCACTGAAAACCTCTAGCAATAAACTTACGAAATTTACGGATTGTCACTAGGCATCTTTCACTTCAGTTCTAGAAATTATTCCAATAGTTGTTCTTTCCATGCCCTCCATAGAACTTTAAAATTGCTCATAATTGATGTTCTGTAGCTCGATTCCAACAAATTTACTATGCTCATAAATTGAGGCAGGCATCGTGGAGTTGCACTCATCGCCCATGGCATCAAACTAAAAAAATTGTCAGCGAGTTTCTATCCGAAAAACGGTCCCAGTAACATTCGAATGAGTTGTGAGCTTTTCTAATTTACAAACAATAATGCCAAGTTTTTTGAATGGGTAGGCGGTTGGCACAACAGCCATCAGTTCTACATTAATTGCTTTCAAATGCATAGTCGACATTTGTACCAAATTTCTGAGCATTGTCACCAAAGCAATCCTCTGTCGTTTTCAAATGTGTTGGCTGAAATTCAGAGCAACTATTAGTGCGAAGCCCATTTGTTATATAGCCTTGCTACCAAAATAATTTGCAGGAAAATGTTGCTGTATCCGGATTCCGACTGCGTCACTAACTTCGATAAATAATGTCCGAATATCCGTGAGGCTCCAAGATGTTCGCATCTTCCGGCGATCGGACCATTTTTCTCTGTCGTTAATAAAAATATTTTGTGGAGATTAACTTGTGAATCCACCATTTATAGCTACTCTCTTCTAGAAGCACAGTTTTCTTTACTATTTAGTCTATGAATGACAACAGCAGCTGTTAGTTTTTAATGGCAGCGAATTAGCCTGACTCGCCTGTCACAGTGTCATGAAGAGCTAATGATGATGTCACTGTTCCGTCTCATGATGTCGCAGTGATTTTTGTGGCATCCTGACGAATTTTTCTGGTATTCTACCGATCAGTTATGGTAGAGCAGGACCAAGTACGGGCAATTAGAAGTATTAATTAGAATTGATTTGAGGAAGTCGTCATCAGAAAGGTGAGGGTGTGCTTTAGAAGTGATGGTTGGAATGTTTTTTTTAAAATACAGCAACCAGTACTATGGTGACGCGAAGCCATAAAAATAGGATCATCATTGAGAATCTGCGTGCGACCGATGACGTGGTTAGCGTCATTGGCCCAAGGCCATCGTTAAGCATGACAACGAGAGTGAATTAGTGAATCACCAACGGTAATATACTGGCGACGCTATCGTTATCTTGGAGTAACTCGTAGAGCACTGTGACTCCATCACTTTAAACTTACGTTATGCAAAAATTGTTGCCTCCTCGCACGCTTGCCTGGAATAAAACGGTAAAATGTTGTCACCGATGATGCAATAATACTTGCAACGGGTCGCAGTGACCTTATTATACCTAAGCAGCAGTTATCCGAGCCGATACGGTTGAGTGGCAACACACATGTGTTGCGAGCTTTGAACGAATGCTTCTGTCCCGGCATTATGCACTGACGAGTGACTTCTTATCAATAAGCAGCAGCGGTGTACATGAAAAAACACAGAAGTTCGCGTCGGCAAACTTACAACTTGAAAAAACAGACCAGACTTTCCTTCACGTAGGAAAGAATTCCCTCCACTCCTTCTTTTCATATCAAATCTACAGCAGGACAGTCCCAAATGGTGATCGGTTATATGAATGTTTAAGATCCATTCCGTTTATAATATAATATAAGTGCACAAGACATAAAAGTACCTTCAACTTGAGTTCGGAAATGGCGTTCTGGCATGGTCGATAGCGGCGTACAACATACTTCGAACGGTGCGACAAGTCAACGTGCGAGGACGCCATAATCATAACGTCAGTTTGATGCAGCGGCATCACACTGCTATAAAGTCATTGCATGGAGACGATGAGGTCGTCAATATATAGCTCTTAGTGCTAATGCTATAGTACCATCCAAGCTGTTATTTGCTGTAGGTCGCTATCAACAACAGAGCTACCTTCGAGCGATGATGTCTTTCTCCTACCGATTACCCTCTGGTACTGCACTAAAGGTTTTTGTGAGTCTACACCATATTTAACGGCAATGTCGTTTTTGCTGTCGTACTTGACATCGACGTCACCATAGCATATTATGAGCTACACACAAGTTTCTGCTAATATTCTGGTTATTGTACGTCAGAACGCACTTCCAACGATGAAATCAATTTGATGAGCGAGAATTTTGCCTTTGGATCGCATCACTTTTCGCATAGATGATCAACTTTAATTAGCCTTGATTGATGCCTCGTAGTTACTTTTAGTTTTATTCAGCGAAAGCTCGCTGTGTTACCAACGAGCAAATACCACCGTGACGACATGAGACGTCATGATAACGTCACTCCCCACCGTTGTGATGTTACGATCAGCGGGCTGGGCTCGATATCTTGTCCCACACTGGTGGAAGCTACCGCCGACGAAGTAGTAAATCAGCTCAACTTGCCTGAGAAATATTGCTCATAATTTTTTTTTCATTTTGCGAAAATTTCCATATCCGCGAGAATTTGTGAAAGGTTTCTGGCTGAGGAATCATAGGGAAACCGATCACACTCGGAAATTCATGACCTACGAAGCTGTTGGCAGACGTGACGAAAGCAAAAGTGCCAACGCATTTGCTCATCTTTTTTCACGTTGCTCAGGAAATTTCTGCCTGTTGGTAATAATGCTGGTTTTCTTTGTTTTATTCGAGGTTCATTACAGCCCGCAAAAGAGCAACATAGAAAATTTAAATTAGTCGTGGTCATTCTTTCCATTCGCAAAAGCGCTCGTTGTTGATGCCAAGATATCACAGCGCACCGTTTGAAATTGAACACGTGGTGCCAATTTTGGCTGTATCAGTTTTGTTTACTTGCCTCCATGTTCCTCGAAAAACAACCCGTTTGCAAATCACTATGTAAATACCAGCTAAAAGTAGCTAATTTTAACATTACAGACCAAACGTGTTAGAAAGTCCAATTTCTCGTTCACTACAATTGCATCCTGTCAGTCCTCCTGTTGCACCAAATTTATCAGCTCCTACTTTGAAAAACTGCTACAGTAGTCCAGACTCCTCAGATATTTCCTCCAAAATGAGCATACACGATGGAAATCATCGTGACATCGCAAAATTTCGCGCTGATTTCGTGCTTGGTTCGTGTGAAGTGGCAAATCACCAGGATGTCCTACGGGCTTTAGCGGATATATGTGGGTGTCAGTTTTTGCGTTTGATGCGGCATACAAAGTTGGAGTCAAGATAAATGCTTGCAGTGAACAAAATCGTAAATGTTTATAGATGGCTTTTGGTGCAAACAAGTAGCACCCATACTGCAATACTTCAGCAGTTGCCACCTTTGAAAATCAATATTTTCGCTTACCATTGAAGAAAAGCGCATGAAAAATGAGCCTTGTCAGAAGTGCAACTGTATAAAGGCTGTAGTTGTAAACTATGTTTGCAATATCTGCCTAAATATCAAACAAACTGTTATTTATGCAGCAAGCTACAATTTTTACACGGTTTTTGCAGTTTTTGTATCAAATTTGTGCATTTAGCAGTGCTAACACTGCTAAGTGCACAGTTGCTTGATAGCGCAAAGTATGAGCGTGTTCAGTGAATTACGTTCGCGAAGCTGGCCCGACATATTGCATCGGATGCTTCGGATTCAAAAGCTGTCAACATGCCGTAATCGCAAGCACCACATACAATCTGGTTGGCATTTGCTGCATAGTTATGTGTCATATTATCACGGTTTCGGGTGCTCTATATGACTTGGAACAGGCGTTCCTCAGAAGAAGCTTCCCTGCAGCTTTCACAGTAGTCACCTCGTTTATGCTCGAACTTCAATTCGTGAAGAAGCATTCCAACTGTGATGCTACCGATTGCACTTCTGATACTTATTGCAGTCTCAAGCATCATGTATAGGTGCTCGATTCCAACCGCAGTGCAGCACTGAAGAAGGTCGCAACGCCAACCTTTTATTTAAACTTTCCGTGTGGGATTTTCATTGTTTAAACGAGACCTGCTTTAGTTTCTTTGGGGTGTACAAAACAGCTAATGAGAAACACATAGGCTGAGGCACGAAATCATCGACATATTCCGCTCTTATGTTAATATCACATGGAGTTGATGCGAAGTTTCGAATTAACAAAACATGCCTTCAAAGAAAAAGAAGGGTTGCTTTTGATTTGATATAAACTGTATGCTTTTTATAAGGCGCAACAATTTTCTGACACACTTCATTCATAAACGATTTCATAATTAGTCGCGTTTAAGTTGTTGAGCTTCGAAATTGATTGTGAATGGAATGAACAAAGGAAATGAGGGAAAAATTTAGTGCATCTCTTTATTCATTATTCATGTAAAGTGTTAGGGTACAGTGTGCTGAACGACTACTTCCTGATATTCATATCAAGCTGATCGATGAGCAGAGTTTGTTTTTTTCAAGTTATTTGCCCGTTCCCTTAAATCAAACACATAGTCATTAAAAGGAACAGAATCATTCAAATGTAAACTTTTTTGCTTGCTTGCTAAACATCGTTCGCCTGAATGAAAAAAGACCTATGTGATAGTGTTGAAATCTCATTATGCTTAACATTTCAACTTTGGTACCTCTATGGCACAATCTATTTGAGCATGTTTTGGCTCATTTTCATTTTCGTATGAGAAAATTTCTGCATGCGAAAAAAACACTGCAAAGAGCAATCGTTTTTCAAACAACATCACCTCATCTTGAATATTTTAGATGGGCACTGAGCCATAATACGCCATTGTAGTCGGGTCGTTAAGAGCTTGTAAATTTTATGAGAAATATGAACGCGAAAAATTTCAACAGCACAAATGCGACTAGTGTTTTCTTTCGATAAAAGAAGTAAGATCGATTTCAGATCACTGAATAAATCGGTCCTTAATGCAATGCGTTCGTATTTCTGACGTAGCGCTTAGATCGCCCCCTAGTTTACAGACTCTGAATTGAAATTCGTCATAAAAAGGAACTCTCTGCAAGATGATGCAGCATAATTTTGATTTAAAATGTATAAGAAATCTAGAAAATTTCCCAGCGTAAAGTACAATAGCAGTTTTAGCAGTCGGCTAGCGCGTTGATAATATTCAACGATTTAGAGCAAATAAAAGAATTCGATAAGCTTTATGAGAAAATACGAGCTGCAATATTACAAGTTCCAATTTTTAAGTTTTCTATTCGCTGTTGAAATAACAGTGGCAAATCATTTTGTTATATTTTTCACTATTAAGGAATGATCATCTAATTGCTAATGCTGCTCCACGATTCGTGAAGATGAAACAACGAAAATTATTCTATTGTTATTGCACATTTCAGAGCCCGATTTCGACAATATCCTAGCATTTGTTTCACGCACGTTAATGGTTTGTTTTTCGCTGAATGTCACGCAACGGAAACAATGGTCTTTAGTCCGGTCTTGACAATATTTCATAATGCAATGATAAAAGAATTTTAAGCATCGTTAATTTCAAGTCGGTAAAATTTATGGGAAACCACTTTCCATTGAATTTATCACATGTGATCGCAAATGACATTTTTTCTTTTTTATGCTTAAAGAACGGCTTTGGTTTTTTTTTTCTTTCTACATATACGTCGCATATTTATAAAGAAAAACAAATGCTGCCCGTTTCAATGAATTGCCGTCTAAATTCAGCCTATTTGAATGAATTCATTATATACTAGGTTTTTATTTTTCTCACTTTTTTTCTAATCATTTTCCCATTGTACACGGTTATTCATAACTTTTTCCATCGCTGAGTACTTCAGCATCTGTGCTATTATAATCAGTAGTTCTTTCCATATTTGCCGCAACATTTTCTATTTATTTTAAAATGTTTAGCATTATGAGCACATATGACGAATCGCCATTCCCGTGAAATATGTAACAAATGGAAAAAGCTTATCCGAAACAGGTAATGGATTTGCGTACAATGAAGTTTGGAGGGGGAGGGGGAGGGGGGGGGAGGAATCTCATTGGTGAAAGGAGAGAATGTGTGCATTGAACAAAATGCTCCCTTCGAAGTATATGCAAAAAGCAATAAGATAGAAGGCGATCTCCATTTCGGGATGAACAGCGATGAAAGATGAGCAGAAAGAGGTGCACATATGCGTCCTTTAAGATGCACTCGGCCAAATCCGATGATACCGATCAAAAATTTTCCACCCAAAATATTCATCAAGAAACATGATTAACTATGGGTGAAGGGTGGAGATCAGAGAGATCTTTAAAAAAATTCATAAACGGGGAACTTTATCTTCTATCCAGTAAGCCAATTCGATTATGTGTCCCTTTTTATCTTTTTTTGATGTTTTATAAATGAAGAGAACAAATATAAGAAACGCAAACAAACTTTTGCAAAATATTTGAGCGTTTTACGACAGCAAAAACAAATATATAAATGTGTTTAATTAGGTATTATAACGTTGAAAAACAAATGAATAGATAGACCTTAGAAGTCGCCGAATTATCTTTAGTAAGGAAACCTAACGATATTTATAGTTGTTGTATTTATTTAAATAAAACGTGCAAACTCCTTTCAGCAATTTAGTATGCCACATTATTTTGTGAGAGCTTTGATAGAAATACACTGAGTTATTGTAAAATTTGTAAAGTTATTGGTCCTTATTCTGAACTACCACTTAATGATTCAATAATACTGTGCACAAATTGCTTGCCCGCAACTATCACTCTTCTGATTTTGTTATCATTCGTGAATAAATTTCTTTCAATTTATTACGATGGGCACTAAATGCCAGCGAAGGCTTCAGGGACCTCTTTTGTTTCATCGAAGATTAACCGAAATCATTAACACGGTTAGATGTGACCGAAGTCCAGTACTTCGGAGTGTGAAGTGGCGTGCAAGTTTCGCGTTCTCTGGAAATACAGATGCTCATTTGCACCACAGCTTTTTCATTAATTGCAGCGTATTTTAGGACGTTGGAAATTTGTTGTTCATTAGAGCTGTAACTAATGCTGCTAAATCTGTCTAAAAGTTTATCAGTGCTAGCGAAATGTGTTCTGGAATGAAATTTTACTTCGGGTAAAATAATGCTAGTTCGAGGTTTTATTTAGACCGAATTAAGAGATGATCTCTGCTTAGGAAAATCTTTCTTTTATCTCGGCTTGTGGGCAATATTGAATTTTCATGCGAAACTTTTGCAGATCATTTCACGAGTACATACAACTGAGACAGAACTTCGTTATTATAAACTCACCACGGATTTGGTTTGAACGAGAGGGTTATTTCGTACCCTCCAGTACAAGGCAATTTGAACGATTCCGATCAAGCCGTGCAAACGGCTGTTCTCATTTGGTATAAAGCCCTCATTTGTCCATACCTCGTACAAATGACCGTAAATTATGAAACGTGACCAAGAAATGCCGCAGACGCCACCAGTGATCCTCTATTATGCAAAAAGTGACCATGAGCAAAAACAACTAGTTGTGATGGCATATGAATGAACTTCATTGTAAGTGACAAGCTTATGCTTTGAATCAATCAGAAACGCTAGCGGAACAATCAATCAGAAACATGTGATTGCTGTTCAACGGTGGAAAGAGTCATAAAACTATCATACGCATAATGCATTTGATGTAATGTTTAACGAAAACGGTCGATGAATGGTTGGTTGTTTGCTGATCGATAAATAAATTTGATGATATGTACGGTTATCAGAGGAAAGTTCGAAGGCGACGAAGAGGCCTCTCTTGCAGTGACGTTCGCGATGATTGCTGCCTGCCAATTCAAGCCACTTTTGTGTCTCTTCTCGACGATCGTTCAACTTTTTGGTGGCACTGCAAACTGCATTCGTTTTCATACCGTTTTGCTCCAGTAATGTGACACAGTTACGATGTTCAATTATTTGTTTCAAAATTTTTTGAATGACTGACAATTACAGGAAGAGATTCTAGACAGTCAGCTAGTAATATCTAATGTTTTACATATCGATATTACCTATGTGGTTCAAATCACGTCTGGGTTACTTAATCATTGTTATTGAGACCTTGCAGTCAATTATATCTGTGAAGTTGACAGAGCAAAGGATTGCACTGACAAAGTATGTGTTTTTTGGATAGCTATGAAGACCATGAATTTTTGAGTCCTACAACCTTCCGATTCTCCCAGTTCAGCGGCAATTCTTTATAGCGTGTTTTTAGTTCGGAATTGGGCCAATTTGAAATATAGCTTAGCTGTCTTTTAATGAAAATTGTAAGGCGAGATTGAAGAGAAGAAAACGTAAAGGGGCATCTCTCGTTTTCCGTTTTCTTCCTGAACTTTGTACGGCACAATTATTCATAAATTCATTCTGCTGCGTTTACTCAACGATTCACCATGAGCGCTTTGAGAGGCAAAATGCTTTAAACGATCATTGCCGAAATACTCAAATCATTACGCTTTCTCCACTGTTTTCAGAAACAATTATCAGCATTTAAAAAATATGTATATGCCTTTTCTTGGCTTATATTCATCCTGACACTGTACTTTTGTGCACATTTTATAGAAAGCTCTCGTACTTAAATGCAAAATACGAATTGCATTGTGCAATCTCACAGTGGTACGAATTCTATCAATATTGCTTTTTATGGCTTCAACAGATAGTTTGATCGTTTTTATGTGGGCGAGAGGGGGGGGGGGGGGAGAGGAACAGTTTGATTTGATGCTCGCTACTATGCATGAAAAATGAATAAACCAACAAATGAACGCTTTTAAGATGAAAACAAAAAAAAAAACTAGATCAATAAATAAACAAGTAAATTTTATTTGATATATAAGAAAAATAGTCAGTGACCAATAGTAAGAAAATGACAAATCACTATGTAGTAGCGAAATACTTAAAATTGCATGTGTGTGTTTGTTGAATACGATGTTCTCAGGAAATCTCCCGCGATGATCTTCTTCCTTTCCAAACATTAGCACAAAATCCAAAAGGCCATCTCTCTTTTCCTGTTTATGATCCTATCACACTATCGCGTCTCGAAACGGTAGCGTTATCAAATATCTGCACAATAAATAGGAATATATTCTCCCTGTTTCCACTGTGTGAAAATTTTTGTTTTTCATGCTTTTTTACATTGCACCGAACACACATCGCTCAGGCTGTCTCTGCTGGGTGTGTTCGTCGGTCGATCCACATATTTCAGTTTCCAAACTCAACGGATTTTCTTGTGATTATAGGAATGAAATTTGCGAGGTGAAAAATCCGAGTTCATTCTATGCATTACTCCAGAAATCAGCCGATTCCCCCTCCTCGCTCTTCCACTCTGTGGTTTTATTGCTCATCCAATTTGCCCCATAGTTGAGCCCCTGGACTCCTCCCTCCTCCCTCCCACCCCCTCCCCGGGCTGCAACTCTTCCATAGTCCAAGTTTTTTTGCAGTCATGTTTCGCCTGTCAGATCCTAAAATTCATTCCCTCAACGATACCCTAGAATTACAATTCATAGAGGAGTATTTATGAATTCAATATGGAGTCTCGCGTGGGAGTTTTAAGATATACGTGAACAGCCTATTCCAACTTTACTCGTTTGGAGAGTACCAGAGCAAATTCGAGTAGCATAAAAATCAACTGAAAATCTCTTGATATTATGGTCAATAACTTGCACACTTTCAAGAGAAATCTCCTGAAATTCTAAAATTCTTTACATCTTTAAGGCTTTTTTTATAAAATTTAGTAAGATAATACCTTTAACTGAAATAATACTTCGAATGTTCATCGAAAATGGAGTCGAAGCATGTGTGTTTTAGATACCATCATATTTCAGATATAGAGATTTTCAAAAATGTCAGTGCCGAAAATTTTCATTTTCAAAAAAATGTATAACTTGTTTGCTTTATTGACGCTGTTTTTGTATTTATTTTCTTCGATGCCGTCCCGATATGATTCAAGCTATACTGCAGATAAGTAATAATTTAATTTTAAGTTCATTTCCAAGCTGGTTCTGATGCTGGTTGTTAGAGGTCGTGAATGAGACAGCAATTTAGTTCAATTCTGACTCTTTTAAAGTGCAGCAAATTGTCTCTTCCCAATCTAACGTGGAATATCGAATAGTGTAGACGTGTCGATGAGCAAATTTTTCGTGCGTATGCGATACAAACTATTGCGGAATATTTCAGATGTTGAAAATTTTATTAATTGCGTCGGTATCACTCTGGCTAGCCAATCGTGTGGAATGTTTCCGAACACAGAGCGTTTGGGTGAAAGGTCGACTAATGTGTGGCACGAAACCAGCGAATGGTGTGCTTGTTAAGCTCATCGATGCCGACAACGGTTATTACCTTTTCGATTTTTATGCTTAGCACTTCGTAATGTCGTTAGTTATAATGCTTGATGAATGTCACTGGATATTTACACAATGGGAAAATTAGCACACATTGCTCTACTGCCTCAAATGGAGTCCTATGACTCTACGAATTTCGAAGATTTAAGTGAATGGGCACTGTCGTTATTAGAGAGGTAGCTGGATGATTTGTTTCCTTGCGGTTGTAGAAGCGAACATGCAATCGTGGTTACGTTTATGTAGGATTAAGCACGGATAAAGATGAGGTTTACAACACAACAACTTTGCAATGCAAGTCCGTTGTTTAAATGGAACAATGTGATAATCAGGATTTTTGCTCACTTAGCTTTGTCACGCAAAGAAAGGGTTTTAATTTCTTACCGCGTGAGCCTCGAAATTTGGGTGAGCAATTGGCTTTCTCTTCGTTCTGAATAAGTACCGAGTCGTTCGAACTTGGTAAAGGAAAACTTGGAATATGGAAAAATCTTAAAAGGCTGATCGCGGCTTGTCCACTTGCGCCCCTTTTTCTCGAGTCGGTCACCGTTTTTGCGTCCCAAGTTTGATAGCCCGGTACTGCGGGCTCGCCACCCGTCGGACCTCAAACTTGGGTAATTAAACCTGGTATTGGAGTAAACAATGAAGCGATATGCAGCCATTTATGATATACAACAGATAAACGTGATATAGCAGATCACTGCGACCTCAAGCAGGCCTAGCACGGACTAGTATCTGGGGTAGAGATATTATAGTCCACTGATATTCCGTAGCGTAAATCGTACGAACATCTTTATAAGAAGATTAACTGGGTGAATACATGAGTTAAAAGTTAAGTAAAGAATTCAGTCGAAATGTGTAAGAGGCTGAACTCGATGCGTCGTCGCTGTCGGGCATTGGGCGAGTCGAATGAGCGGCTTAAGCTTGCGAGCGGCATGAACAGTTAATGGCGTCATGAGCGGCGCATCTCGTGTTATTCATGGTTGCTCGCTGTGGATGGAGTGCTCGCTCTGAATGAGCATCTGGTGGTAGTCAATGTATTCCTTGTGATTTCCATCTCTTACGGCAGTCACGATGCTCTCTTTGAGTGGCGTTTCCGACTTGCCAACTGCATCGATATCGTAACACTTTCGCGAGTATGCGCGATAGGCATATTTAAGGTAGGGAATTTAGTTGAAGGCAAGGGGAGGGGGCTATATGCATACTTATGCATAAATGTATGTAGCAAAGATAATAAGAAGAGATGGCTGAGGGACATTCCGCGTTTGCCAACTTCTGGAAGAGATTTCTACCTACAATTACTCGAAATCTGGCAAAATATGAGTGAAAATACTCTAACAGGTGTAGAATTTGAGTGCATGTGTGTAATAGCGAAACGTTCCGATTAACGCATAAGGAAACGTTTATTTCTTTAGATTTTATGGAATAGCATGCGTACATGTGAAGAAGGATTTAGGCATCTGGAAATTTAGGGCTAGTTTAATACCAAAAAAAAAGTATCTTCGTGGAATAAAAAAATTCATATCATATCCCTATATCGCATCCCATATGAGGAAATTTTTTTTTTTTTTGGCGATTCTTCGCTTATAACTATTTATAATTCATCGCTGCCATCCTCATACAAACAAACGTTAACGCACAAATTTCTTTTTTATTTTATTTATAATTTTCTTCCATAAAGGTTTTTTCCCGCATAAGGAAAACATTACATCGACAAGATATCATTCGTTAACGAAAACAGAAGTAAGTATAGAATGTGGCTAGTCATTCAGCTGAAAATGAAAGTTTTTTGCAAAACAAATAGAATCTGCGCGAAAACTGCGGCCGACCTCGCAGGCACAATTAAAACATAATTGAGGGTTATTTTGTGGGTACAAGCAAAGTTGCAAGCATATTTTTTTGCCCACGATAACCATTTTGTAATCATCAACGCCAATGAACCGTTTAGTTGTTGCTCTCTTTTATGAGTCATCTACTTTTTTTCTTTTTTTTGAACGAAGGGCCCTAGCAGTGCAATGGATTATATCATACTCTTTTCTGTTGTGACCCTCTGTGAGTCATCAATTTCAATCATAATACTAAATGAGGTTAGTATATAAGTGCTGAGTATGCTCGAATTGCAGGACCAAACCCAGACGACCTACTCGATTCGGCTTATACGGATAACGATGGTTATTATAATATGAAAGGTGATTCCAGTGAAATAACTAATATCGATCCTGAGCTGCGGATCTATCACGATTGTAATGATTATGGCAAGGTGCTGATTTTGTCCTAAATAAAGCTTTATTAAGTGTGCTAAAGTGTATAGGTTATGGTTATCAAAGTTAGCATTGTGTCTCTACTTATCAAAATACCGGTAGGATGGCAGAGAAAATTACTTGCTAAAGTCACTAGAACGGGATGAATCTGGCGGTCTCTTTTTCTGGTGCATTTTCATGAATAAAAACTTATTCGGAAAATTTTTTGTTAAGGCTTTATGGAAAAATTCTGAAAATCAAAAACGGTCGCAGTAATGCTCTGAATCTATTTTCAGACCTTGATATGCCGGAATTTTGATCCCAGATTTTGAAAGATCCTCCTCCAGTTAGGCAATATTTCGCAGATATAGTTTACATCGTTTTGTGCTTATCAACCAAGATTGAATAACATCAACATCCAGCTCTTGTTTTCTCGTGCTCTCTCTTATATTCCTTGATCGATGTTCCACTGCAAAATCTTATAGTCTAAGAAATCACTCCGTTCACAAACGTTATTGCTAAGCATATGGTCGGATGAAATTGAGTTACAAGTATGCATTCGACATTCGCTAGAAATTCGTCTCCTTGCAAATGAGTTGTTCCCAAATTGCAGCCATGCCAAAGGGAGTGGATAATCCGTATCCCCGATAAATATATCTTCGATGGAATCGAGCCGAAGAGAGCAATGAATCTTGGAATAATGAATTTAGAAGTGGAACTGGAAGACGAGAATCAAGATTGTGTCCACTGATTTCAGGTTTTCAACTGAGGATGCTCATATTGTTGCAAGGTTTTCGATTGACCGATACTCATATCCTTAAATAGATTTTTTTTCACTTAGCACAAAGAGTGGAAAGGGTTTTTTTTTAACGAACTGGCCTACTCCATAATGTCCGGAACAAAAGACTGATTCCGAAAAACAGCTTAGGTGATATACGAGTGAAAATGTGGGAAAATATGTAAGTAACAATTTAGCCTTCATCTTTACCATCATTCATGTCAACCGTTTCCTTTGCGCTAGTCTTCCCCCTTCCTATCGATATGAACATCCGAATATTTGCTATGATAATGTGAAAAATTCAGTTCACGAGAGTGATCGTTACACACAAAAAAAATGTATAAGATTGTGAAGAAAATGATATTAATATGTATATTGCTTTCTTTACATCCATCTCTGAGTTATATTTGTACGAATGTATTATCTTCATTTGCAAATAAGGCGTGCCTGTGTATTGCTTTCAAGCTTTTTTTTTTCAATTTTTTGGCAAATGCTTTCACTTTTTGTGACAATGTTCATGTAGAATTGTTGCCTACTGAATTCGAATTCTTTTCAATTTAAGCTCCATCCTAGTTCAAAATCCTTCATTTTGCTGACCATGAGAATTTTCTAATATGGAATCTTTTTGTCTTATACGCAAGCAATTGTTTTGTTCGTTATATTTTAATAGTGTTTCAATTATTGTTTCTCGTCATGTATATTAAACGAAGTGCTTTTGCGAGGGGGAGGGGGAGGGGAGGGGAAGGTGTTAAGAAAGGGCAAACAAGTCGTTTATACAACTTACAACTTATGTCGACTAAAGTGCACATCACTCTACTTCAAATCGTTGGCAATAGAAAAATTTTTCTTAGCGACTTGTTCATAACCGAGTCGTTCATTTTTGTTTGTTGTTTATTCAATTAAATTTTTGTATATAAACAAAGAGAGACCTGTTGTTTTTTTTAATGGTTTGGCCACTTAGAGATGGCGGTTGCTATTCAAAGCTATAGTCTATCGTGCTGTTGATGAGCTCGATATACATCATGAAGAATTGCGAAAAGCGAGGAACGACTGTTGTTATGGATGCGTGTATCATAATTGTTGTTGGTGTGCGGTGTGCATTTAAATCTATTTGTTACGAGCGCAATATAAGAAATTATAAAGCAAACATTTTTCGATTTGCCAATTCGTCGGTTTATTCTTGCATAAAAGTTTATTCAGTTGTGTGAGAGTTATATAATGGAAGTTCTGTCTTTGTTAATACATTTGAAGTGTAACGTTTCAGACTATTCGCTAATAATGTCTCTGAGATGGAATATGAAAGAAATCGAACGCTACAACACGATGCTAAATTCAATTTCTTCTGCTTTTTCGTCTAAAAACAAAAGAATAATATAATGCAAATCTAGGCTTTTTTTTTTCTGAAGAAAAACAATGTTTTATGGTTCTTTAGCAGAACCCTAGTTGCAAAGTTTTTGTATCAAACGATTTCTGTGGCTTCTCTTCTATAAAGTTCTAACTGATGAAGGGCTTTATTGCACAAAAATGATTGTGCAATGAAAGTGAGAAATTATTTATTCCCATATAGAGTAAAATAATTTTCAAGGCGATCTTTTTATGGTGATTCAAAGCGCCATCTTTATAGATGGCGTTTTACCTGCATTATTTTATTACTTGTCTCTAGCGTATTTTCACTTATTAAAGTACTGTATGCAGTACGCGGATTCTATGCACTAGTGTTATCCCACAACTAGCACCTTTCATCAAGTAAGGGACCGAACTCTTCTTTTCAAAAGCCGCAACTGCAATTCGCTAGAGGAACTCAGGCATAGTGTAAACATGTTGCAACTTCGCAAAACTTCGCCATTTGTGAACTTCTTATTGGCGCTGTGGAAAAACTCTTTAAAAAGGAGCAGTGAAAACAAAGAGGCTGCAAGGCGATGGCAAAATACTAAGAAACGGGGAGGAGCGCCCAACAGAATTCGTGGTTGAGGTTAACTCTCTTCTATTCCTTGCCCTTCCCTAACACTGCAGCTCGCTTTCACTCAAGTACCAAGAAACAAGTAAAAAAGTGAAAGTTTACATCGGACTGATTGCGGTTTGGCGAATTGCAGTTCTTTATAAGAAAACTCGAGGTACCATCAGACCAGCCATTGACAAATAGGAAGCTGAAGTGGTGATGAGGTATTTCCACATATCTATTACTATGTCTACCGATAAGTCATGGACATCGCTGTGTTGCAGTTGCTGAGTGAACACGATGTATGCACGTGTTGTACTGTCGTCATTGTTGTTCTATGCGGTAGACACCGCCATCATTCCTCAACAACATACCGGCGTGCAAAGCTATCGAGTGAGAGCAACTATTCAGTATTGAAACATTTCTAAAGCCGAATATCAACAAAAATTCCCTATAAAGCACTGCATGGCGTACGAAAATTAGTGCAATTCGAATTCACGGCATTTCTTCCCCCCCCCCCCCCCCCTTAGACAATCGTTTCTTCACTGAAGTGGTTTTTGAAGAAGCCTCAAATTTTTTCTTCGCATATTTTTTCACATAAGATTTCGTTGGCATTTGAGGAGTTTTCAAGCACTTTTACTATCACATTAGCAATTTTACATCAGCAAAAAATTGCAGATATACTTGAACGTTAAAAACACCATAAGTATCACATTGTTTTCCCAATGATTTCCTTTATATTTATCGAAGTCCTTTAAATGTTTCCTATATTTTTTAATGCACAAAATAAGAATGCAATAAAACACTGAATTCTCCAAAAATGAAAATATTGTGAATGAATTCCACGATATCGTATTTCTAACGTAGCATCTATATAACATATATCGCTTGATTAGCTTCAAGCAAACCGCAATTTATTGCCTATAAAGCGTTCTATCGAATTACCCTTTAAGTTCGAATTAATCAAATGATTATTCTCAGCGGTGATTCAAAGTTACTTTGTTGTGCATTCAAAGTTATTAACTTCAAATTAACTACATGCATTCAAAGTTCATGTGACAACTCAAGAGATTATTTGCAGGTGACCGGTACTTTATTGTGTGGTGACAGCCCAGCGGTTGGCGTTCGTGTCAAGCTGATCGATGATGACTTCGGTAAGCATATACGTAGACAACAGAAGGCGAACTTAGCCATTTTAACGAATGTGCTTCGATTTCCTCATTATTTTAACAATTCACTGAATGAGAAAAAAAGGGTGCGGTGGACAAACAAATAAATTTTGCGCACATCTTTATAAATGTTGAGGCCCTTATTGTCCTTATTGTCCCTTATTGTCCTTGTTGATCACTGCAAGCCACAGAAAGCATTGTAAGTCGATCGTCGAGGCAAATCTTAATTTCATCCACAATACGATAGTGAAAATCCAAATGGCTTGAAATGGGCTCATACAGGTAATATGCTATTTAGACCATAAACATAACTTTAATCAATTTTGATGCATTCACTTCAGGTAAACATATATTTACTTTATAGATCAAGGCCACTTTCATGGATAACCTTTTCCCTCTTTATAATTGACGCATTCAAAAATATTTATCGTAGTGTTTTTTTTTTAATGATCAACAAATAGCATTCGAAGAGAAGCGTTACTTCATAAGTCAACTTCAATCGTTGAGAGATAGTATTTAAATACAATAGACATAAGTAGTGGTAAATTATGCAGTCACTTACTCATAACTACAAAAAGTACTCTACGAGAATGAGTGCGATTTTTGTAAAAATTAACACAAATCGAATTGCACAGAGGATAATCGATTTCTTCATTGGCAAACTGCTTTCGACGTGCGCGCTACGATAGTGAAATATTTCGTTTTGCATTCTTTATTGATGTGTACATAAATAAACATTAGGACCAGATCCAGACGATGAGTTGGATGCTAGTTATACGGACGAGAATGGTCGTTTCGATTTATCGGGCGATACAACAGAAATGACAACGATCGATCCGCATCTTAAAGTCTACCATGACTGCAACGATGGCATAACGGTAAGCAGTGCCCTTTCATTAACGAGTAGTCATTCGGCTTTTTTGCGTTCCCGTTCAGTGCAAAAGCGTTCAGAGGAAGTGTATGAAATTACGTGAAGTAAACACGACCGGAAAACGGGGTGTTTGGAAAGTGCAATGGAAAAATCAGATGGAAAAGCCAACTAATGATGTACTAGTAAAAAAAACAAGCGGATATTATCGCATGCTGGATGAAATAGGGCTCATGCACCCTCTTAGGTATCAATTCAGATCTAGTTTAAAAACGTTAACTGCAATTTACCCAGAAGCTGACAGGGGATAATTTGTGGTAAAATGAGGCGTATCGAAGCTATCACAAGCTGGAATTGATTAATTAGGGATTGAGATTCAAAAAAAAAAAAATAACCAGAAAATTTAAAAACACCATCAGAAATGCTACTTTAAGGTGCTCTGACCTTGCATGCAAAGTAAGACAACACAACTGAGAGATGACGGAGCAGAACAGCGAACCAAATCGAACAAACACTTTACGAGCGGTGGAAGGTTGTCCAAAGCATGCACTAATTACCTCCTTTCATAGCTGACTTAATCGTAATCGTAGATGATCATTTCATCGGCTCATCGCGATTTTAAGACCCCATTCCTCGGTGACAAAGAGCTCATGCACTGTCAATGCTGATCTCAAGGGAAAATCCCTAGTGCAAGAAGTCAACAAAAACAATCGGTTGGAACGAATGAGAGTTGGAACATGAATGAAAGTGGGAAAACTGTGGACTAAAGAAGGGAAGCGAAGTGGAGAAGAGCAAAGCCATCATGAAAAAAGAAAATGAAAGTTGGGGAAAACTGTGGACTAAAACAGCGGAAGGGAAGCGAAAAGCTGGAGAAGAGCAAAGCAAGCAAGCAGAGGTAAACGAAAAAAAGACTCAGAGTAAGCTTGACGCATGAGTTTCAAGGAATAGTTTTATTACATTTGTAACGATATTAGTTGTGACAATCGTCTGATGACTAAGGTTCTCTTGACATTCCGTATTCTGCAATTGCTTTCCACCCTGAAACCAATGATACAGACGCTAAGGAGACGTCCCCGCTTTCACTGAGGTGCGAAGCTCATATGTTGACCTGATAAGCATTACTGCGATGAATGGTTGAAATCTACAGTTCTTTTTAAAAAACTGTTAACTACTATTTCAGAGTTAAATTCAGTAAAGACGAGTATTTTCCTGACCCTTACTGTTATACTCGGTTCCACTAGGAAGATAACAATCGATAGCCGAGTGGAAGCACTGAAACCGTTTAAATCTTTTTGCAGCTAATAAAGTCGATCGTATAAAGGTCAATATATTTCTAAAGTATTCGGAAATACCTTAAAAACAAAAGCAGACCAAATACATTCGCTTGAAGAGCACTGTTGGCAGTGGAATATTCGTTTGAAAGAGAGTTACCAATGTCGATCCTAAAGATGCAACCATGAGAAAAGACCGCTGTTAGCGAATAACCTCGGATACCACATCCCTTCAAATTTTTAGTAGGTTTTGGTGGCAAATAAAAACATAGGGTTCCGCCCACAGTATAAAATCCATTTCTATTCGTGCCTTATCATTAAATAGAGAAACTCTGCCGCCGACTGGGTGGACGACTACGACCTGGAAAACAGGTTTCTTCCAAGTTTTCTTCGCAGGTAATTGATCCAATTCGTCGCGAAACTACATCCATGGTAGAGAATCGAGTATGGTTAAGAATGCCACTTTTAATGAGAATTTCGAAAACCTTGCAGACTCATGAGGTTTAAACCGATGGTGTTCTCAAGTAATTGTGAAATAGCCACATTTTCCAAAAGGACTAAAGTCACAAAGCGAACTAATTGCACTGAGAAGTTGGCAGGTTGCTTTCTGGTCGTCACATTGTTCACATTGTTCTTATATGTCGTAGCATGACAAACATCAAAGGCCAACTTTTAGAAACGAAATGTGCATTTACTTCAATGATCTGGTATCCATTTCTAGCAGGTACTTAGATCAACTTTTGACATTCCGAGAGACATTAAGTGAGCTTTTAATAGCTTGCTTGTGAGCAACTTTCAAGTTTGCAACGCTATCCCATTTCATCTTATCCCCATATCCCCCATATTTCACATGCATTTCATCGTCAAAACTATCGAACATTCAAGTGATTATGTACAGTGAAGCTTGGGTTGAGGCGGATGCAGGACTCGGGTGAACTTTGATTACATAAGGGAAAACAAGCAGTAGGGGACATGGAAACTGGTGCATCACCTTCCACACAAACTACACCAATTTGCTAAATATAGCGGTTAGCGTGGTTCATCGAATCAACTGCTACTGTTATAAAACGAGGGCCCATGAGCCGGCAACTTATAAGCACGGGTGCAAGCCTTCAATTTTGAGTCAGTCATTTGCTGCCATTTCCTTCCTGTCGTTATTTCCTCGATTTTCACCCTCTTTCAGTCTCCTGAGCAGTAGGAAAACAACTCTCATCTTTTCCGAGTTACAGCCATGTCAACGACGTTGGAAATTCGAGCTGCCGAATCATTATATCACTGGAGGGAAAGTACCGCTCAAAACTCTCGACATTGGAACATGGAATCTCGAGGCGAAATTGCCCGACGAGAGTCATGACTGCATTCATTAATTCCAAATCCACATACGTTTACTCACCTACTCAGCCAAAATACTGTTGCTTGAAAATGCTTTTAGAATTGTGTGATTTTGTAAAGTCCTGTTCATTTCCTTAACTTCTTGTTATTGAAAATCATTTATTTAATATTGGTGAAGAAAATAATCGATAAGGATGACAGAAAAATTTGAAGAGAATTCCCGAATTTTTTTCTCGAAGCAATAATGAAACGAATGTGCGCACATAAACGCACAATATTGCAACACGTTGTCTAGCGCATGTTCACTTACTTGAGCCAAAGTCGACCTCTTCTAAGGTAGAAGACATATGATTGTGATTCTTTTCGAGCTCAATAGGAACGTTTTTTTAAAGAACCTTGTACTGAAAATTTATATTAGAGAGATCTTTAAAAAAGTGGAGTATTTTTTAGGCCTGACATTGCCGTTTTCACGTAAGCACATCCCCATAGAAGTTTATTAAAAATATCGCTGTTATTTTACTTTGTTTGATTCTTTTTTGAATCGTTCATTTATAAATAAGTCTTCATTCACTACTTCCTGAAAAAAAAAAAAATTTCTTTGAAAATTGCGAACCGCTCGTTTTTGCAAGTATACGATTGTATCTCAAACAATTTCCCTTCATTCAAGATCGTTCTTTCTATCTTCGACAAACGAATCTATTGTGTATTGCAAAAGATTCATATGTATGTATATATATATAAAAATTCAAGTATCACAAATTGCACAACAAATATTCAATTGCAGTGCTGATTTGCATTTACTACATTTTCATCTGAAAGAGAAATCAATAATCATGGCAACTTATACGTTCGAATGTACTTCACCTTCACTAAGCTCGAAATATTTTATGCGCAAATTTTGGAAATTTTCACACTGGCAATAATAATGAAACATTTGAATATTTGAACATTTCGAATTATATAGTGGATTTTTTTTTTTTTAGAGAAAACTCCAAACGACCGTATGTAGTATAGAGAATTCTACTGTACTATAAGGCTGCTGAAAAAGATGCACCCAAAGAATCTGAGTTAACACATACATCTTCTATGTCTAGTATATATTCTTTAGCATCGTCTGCCATATTCCTAAACATATTTTGCCGCTTTTATCGTTACAAAACTTCCACAGAATCAATTACTGTTTTACATCTATTTCCATCGCGCAATATTCAATTTCGTATGCAAATTATCGGGACGGCAATCCCCACCCTCACCCCCTTCCGCTCTCAGATTCTACAATTCAACCTCAAAGAAGTCCAAAAACAATGCGTTAACTTGACTCAACGGAACAAAAAGACAATGAAAAAAGAAAAAAGGCGCAGCAACGCAGACATTATACAACTGATATATTAGTATAGTTGAGCAAATGAGAACAATCAAAATCATTTGTGCATTCATAACGATCGAAATAAATAAGAAAAAAAAAACATCAACCTACTTAACTCATCCCTTCATTACTAATAAATCAAGCACAAAAGCCTAATTAGCACCTTCATATATCCCGTTCAAACATCAAACAACGTAGAGCATCTTTTCGCTTCAAACAATCCATTGACGAATTGATAAATTGGCCTGATAATCGATCGAATTATTTTTCTTAAACATATAATATGAATTAGCTGAAAAATTATCTCCATAAAATATTCGACGCCTTCATTACATGGCTGATCTCTTTTGTGAAAGTGAGCGCAATTGAATCACTCTTCTTATAAAATAACTGAATGAAAACAGATCAAAATAAGGAAACATAAGACCGCATCGATCGTTGTTTTATGGAGATTTATATTGGCTTAGGTAAGTTACGTCTAGATCAGCGTAGTCCAGGAAAAACGAAAACGAAACAGGAATGAGTCTGTCATATACTCATCCAAGTATCCATTCAATCTACCTCTGAAAACGCTCCCCATTTTCAGCCAAGCGTCATGTCATGCCAACTTTTCAACTTTCTCACCGACCTTTTTCAAGATGGATGATAGGAAAAACCCAGATTTCTTTTAGCATTTCGAAATATATTTCTGGAAGGGAATCCGTCTGACATACTAGGAAGTAAGTTCCACTGGGCGCGCCTTCATTTCAAATAACTGAAGTTCAATGCACGAGTACAATACTGGAAGGACTTTTTATTTGCGAGCAAACGAGCCATGAACTTCGCCTGCAATTCACGAGGCACGCAAAGCACACGTCGAAGCCAACTAACCAAAAACCAGCTCAGTGAGATCCTCTTCACTTCAAGCACAGGAAATACTATATGTTCCAACAAGGTCCTCATAATCTTTTCTCGTTAAAGCACACGCTCTTTATCTGAAGTCAACAAATTGGAAGATTTTCGCCTCTCTTGAGCACACGTTCCATCGACAGCAATAACCTTACTGCCGGAACAAACAACAGAATCAGGCGTCTGGTGGAAAATAATCGAAAGCCTCACAAAAGTCAGGGATAAATGAGCTGCTGCCATTCTTTTCCCAAAACAGAACCCTCCATGAACGTAAAAAAAAAACCCGGCAACCAAACATATCAATGTTATTTTGTGGCAGCTTACTGATAATGGCAGAAGTCACTCAAAATATCGGTCCTTCGTATTGCAATAGCAATAATTTTTTCAGGCAGCACTTATCTGCAAGTGATAAACGTACAATGGAGCAAACAAACGAAAGATTTACATCACTGGGCGCAGAAAGCAGCAGTTGGAGCTTCGAAATGGTGTTCGCAACGTGGTATGAATCCCTCAAAGCTACCTAGTGTTAACACCACAGTTTCATCGTGGAAACCAACGGGAAAACACAGCTTCGTATTTGCATCCCTTTTTTTCAGGACTGTAATTAGAATAACGCAATCTCTTCCCTCCAATCTTGTAAAATTTCAAACATGAATCGATTTTGGTAACTTCCCAACAAGCAGCTCCATCATCCAATCACAACCCGGCTCCTTATCCTCCATTTCCTCCTGGCCAAACGACTTCCCATATACTTTCTTATCACAGCAAGTAATTTAACACCTGAAATGCAAGATCACACAGGAAACACAAATCAGGCAGGTGATGTTTACTCTATCTGGAAGAAGAAGACGAAGTTGTGGTGCACTGAGTGGAGCTGGGTGTTGTTGCAGCAGTGATATTTGAGAGTGGACAAGTGGGAGATCTCCGCATCGATGGAGATTCACTCACCACATGAGCTGGTAGTGGTGGCTTCAGCAGGTCACCTGAACATACAACCGCAACTAAAATAATGCAGTATCAGCATCACTGTCAATTACTACCCATCAATACGAAACTGGCACGACTTCGTTCATCTACCTGCGAAAAAGTACTACCTGCAACGATGGACACATCCTAAGGATATTGTTCCTTTTCAATGATCAAAAAAGTTACAAAGAAGAACTACAACGACTTCTAGATAGTGCCGATGCAGTCGATTCTGCTCGTTCAAAAATCCTCCAAAGCATATCTTTTGCATCCTAAACGACTCAGGACTGTTTCCATTTGAAACTTTCATCACACTCTTCATCCGGCTTCGGGAAGAAATAGAGCGGAATAAAAATTATCAAATATCATAACAAGGAAATGCCGATTTCTGATAGGTCGAAGTTTCTCCTTACAAAAATAAAAATCGAAATAATCCTTTCTGTTGCATTCTATTCGAACAGTTTTAGACTTCTAATATAAAGGTAAATTTATACCACTACCGATAACTCAATAATACCGCAAGTAAAAACAACCATGTAATACCTTACCGAGAAATCCACTCAAGCTTTTGCTCATCTTCAGATTTTGCATGTTTGTTGAAAGCTGCGAAAGCTGAGATTGTGATGCGCCGTCGCCAAGCCCTTTACTGCTCGCAGAGCCGGACAGACGATCCGAGCTGCCCAAACTACTGCCCGGATTTATACGCTCGTTTACATCGGCCAAAATCTATATAAAAGTAATCAGTTACTTCGACTTTAAAAAATACAAAGAACGTTGTGCTTCAGTCTTACAAAAACATTTTCAATAAATATTGTGCCCTATTCGAAAAAAAAACGAATATCCAGGAAAACTGAGAGAAGGCCAAAAGAATATGTCTGCTTTAAGACCTAACTTCGACACGTAAAAGCCGCATGGAGGCCTAGAACATTATAATGAATAAACTCAAAATGAATGCAAAAAAGAGAGTGGGAAATTATATGGCATGACAAGCGAGTGAAGTTGCGACGAAAAGGTTATGAACACTCCTTTAGAATCGTTTTAAAAAATTCGATAAGTGAAGCGAGGCGAAAATTTTATCAGCAAATGCGCATGCGTCCGAAAACTTCGATGGCCTAAGCTTAAATCGCCTTCTATTATATAGGAGGAATAAGACAAACCAACAATTTAACGAAAATATTCCTATGAAAAACTTCAAAAATCCGAAATCTGATAATCTCTTTAACTATAAAATATCGTGGAAAAACTAAAATGAGAGAATTTCTTCTTTTGGCTTTCATAGTTGTACGAAGAAGTTGCACCCTATGAAGAAAACTTCTTTTTGTGCTTAAGGAATGTCTCACTTATGAAAGAATTCTGTTGTACTCAACAAAATCAAAGGTAAAAAAGTACGGCTCAACTGCAACCTCACACTTCACACTTTTCGTTTCACTTATTTTTCACGACGGAAAAAGCAACTTCATATTTCTGCCAGTACCATTGTTGAAGAGCAAGCAATTGTTCCAAGTGCTTTCACAATTTCTCCCAATGGAGAGAGCATGCGCAAAGCATAGTGCAGCTCCCCTAGTTATGTGTACGTATATACGAACGTACAAAACACACTATCCAATCTAATCCAATCGCTGTTGTAGAAGGGATTCTATGCACAACTTCACCGCTTCTCAACCTATAATTCTGATGCTGAAATAGAGAAACGTAGAAGGCCTAAAATCTGAGAAAATTATAGGAATATCGCAAAAAAAAAGTCTTAGCAAATGAAGGGGGTGGTGAGAGGAATCGGAGCAACTTTTAAGGAATCACCAGTGATGCTCAACCCAAATCTAGATATTAACAAATTCAACCATCGCTATAAGCCTTTTTTGGTTAGCGCAGGATTATGTGGTTGAGAAATAAGCAATCGCCAGAAATAAAATACTGGTTCTACCTGTAGAAATCTTCGCTTGCATTTCGTAGTTTCCGCTGTCGACGCATAGGAGCGCATAAACGGTTCAATGTTGCGAAACAGCTCCGTACTGGTCATTGTTTCCGGTAAATGAGTGAGAAACTGCACCACCTCTTCAAAATCCATCTCGAGTAGTTGCCGCTCATATAGACGTAGTATGCCTAAACGAAACATTTTATTTAGAAGAGCAGAAATTAAAAAAAAAAAAACATTAATTTCATCGTTCAAAGAAAAGAGAGAAATCTATCGACAGCGAAAAACTATGCATCAAAATACACAAGAAAAGCAAAAATTGATTCAAAAAAAAAAAGAAGAACGCAACAAACCCAATGCGGTTTTAAAGAGGAATTCCTCTCCATCTCTAAGGAACATATCCCAGACCGACAAGTAACATCAAGCGGCAATGATTTAGCATAGAGCGTATAAACCCTGAAATATTAACGAACATATACGCTTTAAATTTTTTAACAAAAAGAAACACCGTCAGAATAATCCATGTTTCGTTTTTACGTCACGTTTTTTAGAAGTATGGTTTACAATAGAAAACCGGCGAATGCTACAACGAGGACTATAGAAGTCGTCAATACTTTCGTTCTTTTAATGCATACAAAAGTTTCCTCCAAACATTTCTATCAACGATAAAGTAAGTAGGTCAGGTATATCACCCAGTTGGCTTCATCAAAAAAAAAAAAAAAAAAATGAAATCGCTGCCGCTTCGATCACAATAAACGGAAATATTGAAGAATCAACAATATCGAAAAAAAAATCAGAAAAAAAGACAGAAACCATTCAATGAGATAAAGATCTGGTCGCACATCCAGCTGATCGAAATGGACATGCAATTTATGCAGCTCCTGATCGAAATATTGATCATACGCAATAAAATACTCCGTCATTTCCGGTTGTCGAAGACGAAAAAAAGCCAACTTTAAAAAAAGAGTTTTAGGAAAAGAAAAATAGCGTGTGTGTGTGCTGATGAACGGTGAATATCAAATGAGAAAAAAAGCTATACTTCCTGACTGACAATAAGAAAGAAGTTTTGGCACACGTGAAAGAGATCGATCGATATGCTCGCTCAGACACGAAGACAACAGTCGAAGATTACACTGCCATCTCTGCTTCTATAGCCTCCCCTAATCTAGCAAGACCATTTCCCTCCCTTCTCTAGAACAACTTATCTCATGGCAACCATTCCTGGCCCGTAATAAAACCATCTAGCGATAAAATTGCCATTAAGCTACACTAATAACCCTTTATACGTTCTTCAGGCTCAAGGGGTGTCCCACATAGTTCCACTTTTAACATACGCAAAAGATATAAAACTTATATGCGAAATCCAAGTTCCCATCTTGCCTTCCAGGAAGGGTGCGAATATAGAAGACAGTACTATCCCTCCCTCTGCTAACAGTGGGGTGAAGGATGGGAAGGGGAGGGGGGGGGGGGGGGGGGAGAGGGACACCTCGCTCCCTCCAACAACCCGGCTTCAGTCATCTTAGACCTAATAACATGAACTTCTGCATTCGTTTGCATTTTGCTATAAACTAGTAACTGGTAAAACAAATGAGATTTAAATTCGAGCGCTCAATACTTCAATAAATACCGAACAATACAGATACCGATTTTGTAGCAATAAAAGGATGCGTAAACGTCCTTTACCAGCTGCTTCAAGCCAACTTGACCGAACCGCTGAATGAATCAACCTCTATTTTTTGAAATAAAGTGAAAACTGCGACGATTTAGTCTGTTGAAAACCACCGATTTGCTAATCGAAGCCATAACGTTCCATCTGACAGACCCACCAAAAATGTGAAGAGCGAAACCTGAAGAGGACGATTGAGCAAATTGGCGAACGCGATAAAGGCATCATAAGGGTCCATCTGAAGGAGTAGTACCGCGGCCACGAAAGACATTGACTGCACATAGCCGACATCCGGTCTATAGCACACATACGCTCCTAATAACTTCAGCAAAAGGTCGTAATATGGGCCACCCTTTTGGAAGATTCCAAGAGTAGGGAACGTTCGCGAGACATCCAGATGGATCAGCTCCACCGTGCTCTCACGGTTTACCGACTGATTCAACGACGAGTCTGCAAAAAAAAAAAAAGTGAACTTACACCTAACTGAAACAATCAATGGGAACATTAAAAAACAATAAGATGAATAACAGCTGTTATTAATCCTCGTTAAAACGGTTCGAGTAACAGCAATAATCGCAGCCTTCGTCTTCTGCTGTTTTGCTCACTTTATATAGGATTTTACTAGACGTTATTAGGCCCCTCCTTGCGAGGCTACTACGCTTTTCGGGAATTGTTCAACGCCTGAAAGGGAATCACTTTCACGACATTTTGACCTTCGAAATTCGCTCAAAACGTCGCTCATTTGTCGACAAGACAAATTACTCTTAGTTGAATGCCATAGTATTCCTTTATTTCATTCATCTTCAATCCTCTTCTAATTTACGAAGTCAAAATTAGATAAGAACTTCCTGGCCAATCTCATCAATGGCACTGTAATATTTCAAATGTCACTGCTTAGTCTATCCGGAAAACAAATATACAAGAGCTCTTTGAGGATATAAAAATGGATGCAGCTTAGACCTCGATATAGCTTAGACCAGACCACAAAATAAATGTTTAGGCAACCATTTTGCATACACACCTTCGACGATGCCAGGTAACGACGCTCTGTGCATAGTGAGTGGTGAGTCATCACCTTCCGATGCTTCGCCATTCTTGGCTGCGGAAATCCTCTCGAGAGCTCGTAGGCAGCAAATATTATACAGTTCTGTAGATGGTGATAGCGTTGAAAACATTTTCAGTTCTTTGATATCGAATATAAAATTGAAGGTGGAAATCAAATAAGTAAGAAAGAGTAGGAAAAAGAATAATCTGCGAGAAAATACCTTTCATAAAAGAGTTTTGCAACGTTACAAATAGAACGGTAGACGTTAATTTCTATAAGATTAAAAAAACAGCATGCACTTACATTGCTTTTGCCTGAAGAAACAATTCCACCACAAAAATGTTCGCCTCGTAATTTTGAGTGAAATGAATTGTCTATGAACTTTCGACTACATTTGACATAAGTCGCATTATTTAATTCAATAGCGCACGGAAACATTTACCTTCAGTCAAATTAAGTTCATTTCCGATAACGAGAGACCAGACTCGTCCACGAACTTTCGATGGAATCCCTTGCCACCACAGCTCTCTGCATCGCTTCGTGTTCCTCCTTAAAAGAACTCAGAATCTAGCATCAAAACAAGTCTTTTAATGTGTAACCGTTGCCTTCTCCACAAAAAGGTTAAAGGGAAGCAAAAATATGGACATTTTTATCTTTATGATCATTTTAACGGTATAATACGAAAAAGCCCACAGCATCGTCCCTAAAAAAGAAAACAAATTTCTTGAAACTGAGTAGGTCTACAGCCCTGTACTACCCGAACAATGTGAAACATGAGAATCTGATGACACAGACTGCTGTATACTCTGGCTGCTTCTCCACTCCCGAGTGCGCAATCACTTGTTTATCCAGAGAAGAGATGAGCTACTTGTTAGGACACCACAGCATTTGCCCGTAGAGATGGGCATACGGCAGATCCTTTTCCCATTGCAGGAATAGCTACCTAAGAAAAAACATATTCGGAAACAACTGATAGAATGTAGCGTCAAGAAAAGAACGGTGATAAGCAGTTTACAAATAAAATGTCCCCTATAGTAAAATAAACCATTAGTGGTTTGTAGCTCTCAGAAGGATGTAATACAAAGTAAGCAGTATTCACGCAGATGTCAGTTGAGAAATAAAAGTACAAAGCCACGTTATACATAATGCATGCTGCTCAATGATCAACCCAAAGCCACCAAAGCTTAGTCATCCGTAGAATATAGAATCAAATCGGCAAGTATTCCATCATCCTCTCACTTCGAAAGGCATTGTGCTTCAATCTTCTCCAAAAGAGAACAATTCAAACAGTTTACGGTACTAAGAACTATGCAAACAACAAACTTCTGCTATATTAGTTCTGTCACCCCATCTCCTATTTAGGGGAAAGTTTCGCTTTCAAGACGGTCAAAGTATCTTTCATCCTCCCCAGATGAAGATAAACTGATAAGGAAACTCATCATCACTTGTAACAACGAAGAAAGGATGAAGTAGGAGGTAAATGAAGACGATCTTGTTGATGAGTAAATCTCCACGCCCCAGTGATAATAACAGTAAAGCATATAAACTCATAAACCGTCAAAATTGGAGTTCGGCAAGGGAAGTGCGCATCAGAACATTTAGAAATGTGAAGCACTGCTAAGTGTTTACCTGTAAGAGATCACTACAGAGCTTGTCTCATACACAAAAATGAGAGTACGACTACAGACTACTGATGACCAATCCCAGAGGTGGGAGACGTAAAAAGGATGAGAATTTATGATATACGAGGATGGATGGGAAAGGGAAAAAAAAAATAGCACAGAAAGATGGAATAATCGGTTGGAAAAAAAGTCCAAGAATATCGTAAAGTAAACATACATCTCTTCCCACTTGGGTAGGATGTTCTCACTCCATTGATGGCAAGCTGCAGCTGCCTGGTCCTCAAGTCTACGCTGTAATTCTGCCGCCCTTTTCCTTTCTTTCGCTTCACGTGCTTCCTTCTTTCTTGCTTGTTCGATCAGCTCGAGGTATTGTGCACGATGTTTTGCTTCTTCCTCTTCTGATTTCGCCGGTAAATTACTGCAAACAAGAGATATAATTAAAGCAATTTTGCGAATAATTTATGAGAACGACTCATATCCAACACATATTTTCAACACCCAAATTCAACTACACTCTCGGTTTACAATTCATTTCGACACAATCTCATAAACAGATTACTGCCGAAATAAACAAATATCCAAATATGATTCATTTATCCATATATAAGGCCAGAATTTTGCACACACAGTGATTAACGAAAATTAGATTAACCACGTTAAAGAGATGTTATCCCGAAAATGTCTCTCCCTTATCCCTATTTTTCCTCCTTCCTCAAATAAGTTTTGCCTTCATGATTGCTGTTACGGCTATCGTCACCTCACAGGTACTTGATAGTTGAAAAAAGGTGAAACCGATAAAAAACCTATGAAAAACATGAAAAGATGAAGGACATAAATATCCTTTATGAGACCGATGCACTATGCACCACTTTTTATCCACTTAGAGCATGATTTTTTTCTATATATAATGCCGTGAGCTCAACACAGCAACGTCTTTAACGACATGCTGCAACACTGAACTAGCAACGCCGTCACCTGCTTCTCTTTCACGCACATCTTCCAGTGAAACAGAACAATATTAATCAAAAACAACTTTCTATATAAATTCTTGGGAGATAATAAACGCTATCCATTCTAGGCATTCCATATAACTGATTCGATGAAGATTTTCAACAATTCCCACCAACTGAAAGAAGAAAATGGAAAAAGAATGACCGACCTGGGTCTAGTCTCAAGGATGAGTCCCATTGTAGACACAACATTTGGATCCTTCATGGGCCTCTTATCAGCAAAGAATCGCCATGAAGTGCTACTATATGTGGAATGCTCGTTTAATGCCGCTTGTTTTGAACGTGAGAACAATCCTCTGAAATTTGTGACCACTTAGAAAATCTTACAGTTTCATTACTGGAAGGCTCTTTAGACATCAGATGGCGATATCTAGTTTACTGCCTGAATTCTAGCACCTGATGCTCTAACGCTCAGAAATTACGCATCATAAGTGAAACGCATACTGTATCATAGATAAATGAAAGTACATATAAGAATAGATGAAAGGAATACAAAACATAAATCCCAATATGCAACTGTTATCCGCCATATCTTACTATGTGCAAATTTCAACCATGCAAACGTCCACATTCATACCACACGCCTAATCAAAGCCACAATGATATTTTAAAATAAACAGAAAGAAAGAAACTGACGATCGAATATCTTCCCTATAAGCGCATGGTGATTTTTTTTCAGTAGCAGTATGTTGATGTTGCCTGCTAACAAATATTGAATGCTCGATGAAACCTCTAAGAACAGTTTTACTTCCGACGTTTATACGCCATCATCTGCAAGACTGTGAAGTGTTCCTAATGGATCGCATAAAACGCCCGCAATAAATCTGTTTTATAATTCTTGACGAGCATTCAATGTTCACTGCCGACAACAGTCGAATATCATTTAAAAACAAAATCGACATAAAACGGCAAACATCAACGGCTGAGAACGAGCATTAAATCGCGCAACCGTTGAGTTGAAATAATGACATTAACGGTGAAGGAAAGTGCTTATTTTCTTATCGATTAAATATCGCAAAATAGACACCCATATAAATAAGTCACAACAAACTGCAATCGAAGAAGCCTATCTCACAACATCGACCAATTGCTAGCTTTTATTACTGAAGAATTATAATGTACCTTCTGCCGCTCTGAGCGCTGATTAGGTAAATACACTTTATCTTTTAGGGCTTCATGCTTCGTTGAAATCTCTAAGAAAGCAGTTGAATAAATTCTTTGATCCGCTCATTATGAAAAGTTAGCGTTATCTAGATTGTTGAATTCCAAGAAACACAGATATGGGAAGGCTGCTCCCAACGAATGTCGAAAGAAATGACTGATTACCTCGAAAAGTTTTTCAAACTCGCGGAATTCTTATCGGATACTAAGATACTGTTTTTTTTCTTGTGCAGAAGAAATATGTCATCGAGACAGTTTTATGGATTTTGAGCAAATTTCCTCTAATACATCTGCTTTTCTTTTTGCAATATTTTCTTGGAAACTTTCGAGGAAAAGGCTATTCGACACAAATGGTTTTTTTTTAAACAAATGTTTTTCATTTTAGACGGGAATTTGGTGACTGAGGATTGTTTCCAAAGGAATTGGTTTAAGTCATCGCTTGCCCAAAAAGACTATATTTCGTACATGCAAAAAAGAGAATTTCTAAGAAATCGAATTTAGAGAAAGCTTTCCGGGCAGTCGATCATTCAGGATTCCCATAAAGCGTCCTCGAGGCATTTAATTCGCATAGAAATCAAACAAAAGCATATGAAAACCTAGTGTGCAGACGTGAAGAGGTGAAAGGGACTCGAAAGTTCTAACTCAACATCAAAATGCTACCTAGCAGGGTTGTATTTTAATCTTGATCAGGCGACTAAATTTAGCCATAGATCGGAATCTATATGGAAATATCTTCTAGACACCTGATTTCAACATAGCCCGCCCAATAGCGTACATAAAGATTCTGAGTTCCCACTACCTGTGGATTTGAAAATTCTCCAAAACGTTTTTATCGAAATTTCTCGAAAACCCGACATTTCAGAGAAGAACATATTGCATTTCCCAAATCGTCGTTATAAACTAGTTCGAAAAAATCTCGTTTCACCTGCATTGAGGAAAAAATTCGCTTTTGTCGAGGATTATAATTCAGCAAAGCTACCAAATTTGACATTTTCATAATAGTGTGAATAATAAATACTTCAACTACTGAAACTCGTCCACGACTCTGGCGAACAAAGACACACATAGAAAACGCTCGGACAACAGCTGTGGTCACTAAAAACAAGATACAGCCATAACCATTCAAACGAATCACAGACGCTGACGAATGTGCAATGTGTTTCGCATAAAGAAACAAACGGTGCTGGATTCTATCGTTTAGTGAATAAGTAGGAGAAAGAGTGAAGCAAGCAAACCCTCGACATTACCCAAAAAAACGCACAGACTCTTTCACTTTTTTTCATTCTCACCTTTTCAGCGCTTTCTTTTGTTAGCAAAACATGGTCTAAAGCGATGACACCGCTTTCCTTTATTGCTGCCGATTTGCTTTGTGCCTATATCTCTATTTCATTGAATGCAGTCTTGAAACGTTTCAAGCAAACGGCAAAACAACACACGGGCGGCTATATGGCTCAATCTCGCTCCTTCAACTACTGTTCCCGAAAGACTTTGGCATAAAATGACATCTCAATTCGCATAAGGGTTTATTTGAAGTGGCACAATAGTATTCGGGGTTCCGGAACAATCAACGCGAAGAGTTTGGAATTTGAGTAGGGTTTTGGAATTATTTTGCGGCACTAACGACATCCCACGATGTCCAACAACGACACTACCGGAGATCCCACAACATTCAAAAAAAAAAAACGCCCGTTGCATTTGTAAAGCTTGAAAAATGTGGGAATAAGCAAATAATCACACCATAATCTCGCCTCAACCATGTGAAGCGAACAATCCATCGGGAAGCGATTATAGCAAAATGTTCCGACGTACCTCAGAAATGCTTTACTTCGGGTGGGCACGTTGGCAGCATAAGACTTATTGCTCCTTTATAGCGAATGGAATTTCTACACACAAAAAACCTCACTCATGTTGCGAGACAATACGGATATATGTGAACTGTTGTCAAACGTCTTCAACATTACATCTAAAACGAATACCGTCCCCACTTCTTTTGCACATACTTTGCCCGTAGACATCAGCCACACTATAATACCGCTCTTACTAACACACTGAACATCGCCATCATTATATCAGACAACCAGTCGATGTGGGGGATGATCAATAAACTGCAGATCAACTGCTTTCAGGCAGAGTAGAGAAACAATGACCATAAGACAAAGCAAACTCTCTACAAATGCTTTGAGGCAAGGGTCAGTGCGTATGAAAGGAGAGCGTATTTGCTTGCAGGAATCAATGTGCTTCTAGCTTTCCATGTAAGGTGTCGTCCTAACGAGGATCGGTTCGGACCGCAGCGGTGCGCACTCGGGCCACGAAGTTGTTGGGGTATACTCAACATGAGTATGACCGGAAATAAGCTCGATCGTCCCTTCCTCTATATACAAAAAGCAAAAACAAACAAACACAACAGTGCACAGACGGGAAACGGAAACCATAAAACTATAAGCAAGCGATCGGGGTCACTCAAACGAACAAAGATGGGCCAATGAGCACAACGAGTCAGATAGACACACGAAGCGCAAATGGATTATAAAGCATAAACAAACATATTAATTTCATCGTTTTAGTGCGATGCACGATTCATGAACAAATGGTTTACGTCCCAACGGTTTAGCAACCATACGCTCGGCGTAAGCAATCATAAGTGCCACAGTTGGAAATTACTCGCGTTAAACCTATTCCATATTCTCCACAACTCCAATAATGCTCCTCTCAAAATGTGAAAAGATTGTTCAACCTTTCAAATAAAAGAAAAATTCAGTAAGCCCTTATGCAGTGGAAGGTGAACACATTTTTTTCAATAAATATGTGAATAAGAATTGAAACTCAATGCTGAATGCCTTCTAAAGTATGACGGTTCAATCGCAGCATTTCAACAAAAGAGAAACGCCTTCTGCTATCTCGTCAACATTTCAAAGAACCGGAAGCACAGACTTTCAAAAGAAGGAGAGAACAGTTTAGTAATAGGAAATTGTCCAAACAAGACAGATTCACATCCCTCTCAACGTTTCATATTCGTCAAAAAGTTGTGCGTGGCAGAAAGTAAAAAAAAAAGCTTTAAAACACATGACGCACTTCCACGGTGGTGCGCGTATAGTGTATGGAAAATTCTTAGAATGCACAAACTCATCAGAAGATGTGGGAAATTTTCAAATGCAAAAGGATGGGAGTATTCACGAGGCTGTGAAAGGATTTAGAGGAAAGCATTTCAGCCATTCTATGATTCGTACTCATTGCTCCGAGAAAGAAGAAAGCTGAGACAAGAAAAGAACCTAGGTAGACTGATGCTCGGCAGAGGAAGTTTCTTTTTAGGGATACTGCACCGTTGAGGTCTTTCACCTTCACATGATCCCTCTCCTTCTTCTGGTAACCCATCATCGTCAGCGAATTTCGGCGAACAATGCGATTCGACATCCGATGCCCAGTCAACGAACGACGTTTGACTCTTTCTATCCAACGAGCTTCTTTTCGAGCTGATCGATTCACCTAAACAGTTGACAATGACTTTTGAGAGCGAAATAACTGTTCTGATTAGGACACGTTTCTAAACGGCAAACTACACAAAACTCTACTAAATTTTTCAAAAAAAAAGTGCCAATAACGAGCATTATCGTTCCTATCACTTAACACGGAATTCCTAACAGCATATTCGCTGATGTTAAAAGAACTGACCCAATCTCATACTTCTCATTTATCAAGTGTTCATCAGAAAGAATTTGAAAGAATACTTGGCATAAAATGAATAGCAGCACCACATCCCGCATCGACAACACATCAAGTCCATAAATCTAGTGAGCCCTACGCTCACTCTGATACAATAATAAAATATTTGGAGTGCAATAAATACTAACCGATAGCCGAATCGATAGTGGGTCCCGTCTCAATACTGGCGGCAGAAGCGCTGCATTCACGATCATCTTTCAATGGTCCCGAATCGAACATACCCGTCCTAAAATATACACATATTTTATTTCCAGATGAAATAAAAAACAGTGCGTTAAAAAAACAAAAAAAAACATTTTTTCTTTTTAAAGAAAAATGTACCAAATCCAAAAAAAAAAAAAAAAAACACTGAGAAGAAGCAGCAAAAACGCGGAAAAATATGTCGATTGACTTATATTGTCGGAAGAATTTCTTATAAGTGGAATGTCGAATAAGCGCAATAAATATAGATCTAATCAACTATTCTATATATTACAAAAAAAAGTGAATGATAGAAATGGAGGGAGGCAAAAAAAGAACGTTTGAAATAATAGTGATAAAAGTTAAACCGATTAAGCGTTTCAACTAGGCATCGAATGTTCCAAACGAATACAACAACTGATCTCAAGCAATATCTCTGCGCGAAAAAAAAAAAGCACGAAACAATGACAAAGCAAATGATAAATACTTGAACAAAAGAACAAAAGATCGCGTAATTGAGCGCGAGCGCTTATCGTAACGAGGATTCTTTCGTTATCGCCAAATGAATATCTACGAACAAGAAAACTATTTCAACTGAACGCAAAAAGACCACATAACCGGATGCGCAATCGAAATATTTATAAATTGCAAAACTTATCTTTCAGTTGTCTATATTTCTAACGCATGATTAAATATTATTCTTAGCAGAACAATTCAAATTATTGTCGAATGAACAGGTATGGATGCAGGTAAACAGGTATGAACCAAAACGATCTAAATGATAGAAAACAACTCCTCTACAGGAGGAATCCTTCGAAAAAAACAATGAATGACAGAAGTATTCTCATAGAAATCCACCAGTTAATTTCCGTCTGTATTTGTAAAAAGCATTGCGATAATACGACCGATTATTGAAATAAACGAGATTCGAAATATGCGTTACAAATAATGTCTTCATGAATGATGTGGATAAACTCCTGCAACTATAGATATTGCTTGATTCATTATATACGTTGAAGCTCAATACGAGAAAAGGATTAGCGAAAAAAAAACGAAAATAAAGCTTTAAAAAGTTAGTTTTTTATAAACTATGAATTTGTCCCTCATAAACGTCGATGGCAAACGATTAGCGTACAACCATGCGTTTATTTAATTTCTCAGCCATGATGTTTATTTATATTTCTCAAATACCTACATAGCATTTTTCAATAATTCAAAAACAAATGCGATAGTCACGAACAATGGCAAAGTTTGCATATAAAACAAACTCACAAATTCAGCTCATTAAATTTAATTTCTGTATTAGAACATAACTATTTAATTTCTCAGCCATGTTTATATACGCAAAAACATTACAAAACACAGCTATAATAGCAGCATTATTAGCTCATTTTGGCAACATCACGTGAGCAGATAGAAAATACTTCTTGATGTTTACAGAACAGAATTTCACGATAAATGCCACTTAGTGGAACAACTACGCATATGGGGCATTTTAAGCTTCGGCAGCCATTGCACATGCCTCGCCCCTCCCATTATTGATTCCACGACACACTCACATTCGTCCCTAATTATTATTAAACACCTGAATTGTTCGCTAGACAAAACTTAGCAGCCGGCAGTAAATATACTGATCCATTTCATGTACATCGTTATGCTTCAAGGATCATTTCCTCACGCTAAGGAGAATATCACTTTGTAGAGATTATTAAACGATATCAAAAAAATGCGCTAAACGACCATCGGTGATTTCATCCACTATCGATTTCATTCCTTAAAGGGATATGTTAAAATCTACAGCACATTACATGAGTCGGCAAACTGTAGCATCAGCAGCAACAGCAGCTTAGATGAATTACTAATGCAATAAGAGAACATAAAACTAAGCGGCAATAAAACTTTCTAATCTCTTTTTAACCATACGCATATTCAACGATGATCACTGATAATGTGAGTGCTGCAGTTTGAGGTTGATTGCGTTACGCAATTCACAATTTATTGAAGCGTTCCGATGGTAATGTTATAACGCTTCATTGCTCTAGTTAAAATTATTGAAACAATAAAGCCAATAGATGTCAGCGCTTTATATCCATAAATTAGAGTAGTCTGTATAGAGGCTTCTATTCTAATAGTGAGCTCTTTAAAAAAAAAATGCCTACTATGTAGAAGTAAAAAATTCGGTTTTCAGAACAAACATTAAATTTTCTTATTGAAAAAAATATATGAAATAGCGATGAACAAATAGGCATGTGACTCGTCCGACTTATATATATCGTTAGGGCTTCAAACATCGAGAACGACCAAATAGCAGCGTTCATAGAAAGCTAAGTAGGGTTTTCATCACCAAATAGGAAATAACCTAGCAAAATTCAATCAATTTTCAAAAACACACACACATACCTTTTAAAACAGATCTTAAATTTAGCAAAGTGGCGGAGGGAGGTAAGGTGGGAAGGATTGGCTGAAGTAGGCGAAACAAACAAAATGATGAAGCCGATGCTATATTACACGATCGTTGAAACAGAACAAAACAACTGCCGCTGATCGAATCAATTCACTTGCATTTGAACACTAATCCAAACACATTAATTAATGTGAAATAATACGATGGTGAGAGACAGGAAGGGCAGGGGAGGGGGAAAGAGGGGTAGAGGGTGGAGGAGGATACAACTTCGGCAGATTAGAGGTCAAAAGAATTAAATTGTTGTGTATTTCTCGCTGACACAAGTACCTAAATTAGAAGAAACGCTTACTGAATATACGACAACACCATCATCGTAAAAGCATATCACCCACCCCACTGCTGCACTAAACATCGCTTGGTTATTCCACTGAAGCATTAATTAAACGGCAAGATACGTAAATGGCAATGAAACGAAAACAAAGTGCTTTTGCGCCTCTACAAAACTAAATTCTAGCCATTCGCAGCAAAATATTCCGCCATTTTGATTTAAAAAATATTGCAAATCGAGTGAAAGGTGTTATACCTGTATTTCTTGCACCAGTTACCTCCAAATAATAAAAGTAATTTAAATTTTGCACGCGTTCGAAAACCGCCCATCTAATATTTTCTTGAGTTTCTTTAAACACCCCGACATAACAGCCTATGCATTGCAAACTTGAAAGCACAAAAATAGCGTTCAACTGAATTAAAGCAAGACGCGCAAAAACACAGGTGACCCTATGAATAGGACTACTTTATCCTACAAGGCTCCCAGGTGTGGATAACCATCGAATATCAATTAAGTCAAAAAACAAACTGCAAAAATGAGACTCAAATCTTCTATAGGAGCCGAATGACCAACTACATACTATTGCCCTCTTCCTCTACGATAGCCCCCTATGACGCAATCACTGACATCGTGCCAGAATAATTTCTTCTTCGCCTCCACAAAGAAAAACACCACTGCGAGCATAAGCGTAAAAAAATGACCAATTAAAAGAAGGAAGAAATTGATGCATCAAGGTAAATAAACATAGATAACTATGATTATAAGAAATGCAAGTGATAATAATAAGGAAATAATTCGTATTATACGACTAGAGAGATTCATAACGACAAACAAGGAAGAGATATTGCTGCCTTTATGCGACGAATAATGGCACGCGCTTCTTGGCACAGAATCTAAAAGCATCACTACTAGAATTGATTATAGCGAGAATTGATTCGTTCAATTAGCACAATTCTCGACAAATCTATTCCCTAGAAGATAAAAACAAAAGAGAAATACTGTCAAATGAGTTCAAGCGATCGTTACCACTAAACAGACGAAATAAAAAAATACTTTAGAAGATATAAATAAAGCAATACGCATCATCATTGACCATTAGAATCTTTTAATGAATATATTTAAATACCGGCAAGCATAAACACCATCCTCACATTTATTATTGCGTTAAAAATTAGTGCAATTCATTTGTCTAGATACTTTTTTTCTCCTTCATTAGTCACATTATTTATAAATTTTTATTTACATGAAAATAAAGTGGAAGAGCAGCATTCTTCATCATAGACAAATAAAACTTATTTGATATTTTAGGGCTGCATTCAATAGTTTATCGCTTTTCAAGAACATTTTACGCCATTAAATTGAATATACATCTTCACAAAAGGTCATAGACGAAACGCAGATGATGCACGAAAAACAAAGCAAATGAAGAAGAAATCGAAGAAGAAGAGAGAGAAGCGCACTCTCGACGACAAGTTCCGATAAAAACCAGCCCCTTGCCAAATGCAAACTACAAACCGCTAATCGACTCTCATATTTCCAACTGCGCACTTCATTCAAACGAACGAAAAAAAAAAGGAAAACGCTAACGTCAATCTTCCAATCAAGAGAAGCCAATTAAAAAATATGCCATTCTCACCGTAATTACTTATCAAATTAGTTGAAGCTTAGCCAGAAATAAATTTAAAATCATATCAATGCAGAGCAAATTTTTGTTAATTAATATTTAATGTGCTTAAAATAACAGAGAACTTGTAATGTTTATCGCATCTAAATTACGCCGTTACCAATAAAATCAGAAAATAAAGATCAAATCACTATCGCCTCTTGCGAGTATCTCAAGAAAAATATCGCAAAAAAAAAAAAAAATTCCCCACTTTGCAGTGTTGAAATTTTTGGAGGAATTAGTTAAGATCTTCGGTGATTCTTTATCATCGTTGCTATGGGGAAGATGAGGGAGCAACGAGAGGCGAATTATCGCCTCTTTAACATACGATGACACAATTTCGATCTTATGCTAATCACTGATAATTACATCCAACCATATGAAGCCCCTCACTCCACCTATTTAAACAGTGCGAGTGCTTCAAGGAAATAAGCTGGCAAAGCGACTTGAACTCACTCTTTACTTGAACTTAAAGTAAAATAACAGCATTTAACTGACTCAACACATCCATTTGGCTGGTGAGCATTAAAAAACTAGCGAGAAAAAGCGCCTCGTCGTTACAACTGCCCAATTAAAAGGACCAGAAAATCATGCCACAATAGGCGTTTAATAACCCAAAGACTATCAATACGGAAAAATCAGCCCCTCCCACCTGACTGGAAGTTCAACACGATTTGCACTTGCAATCGCTCTAATCGATGAGTGAAATGAAACACAAAAAATCCAACATCAACTATAATAAACAGCTGGAGAACACTTATATAAACATAATAATAACAGCGTCATCGATTTCCGTTCAAAGAAACAAACAATACCGTCGCAGAAGAAGCAACATATTCACAGAAGATTAAAATTCTCTAAAATTATGCAGAAATTACGCCCATCAATGAAGCAATTTTTTCGTGAGAATTTCAGTGAATAGAAAAGATGTTAATGGTTTTGCGCTCAATGACTCCGAGGTGTACAATATCAATCCATTCCCTTCAAATTTCCTCCCATAAATACTGCGCATTTTCAAGTTCCAATATATTGCCATGTAAAATTAAATTTCCCAAATTATATTTTATAAATAGAAACTGTTAACAATCCATAGGCCTCAACTTTATTTGTAGTAAACGTGATCATAATAACTGACGATTTCCAAGAAAGACAACTTAGACAACATCTAATCTTCATAAGTCTTGCTGTGCTCCGCCCCCCTCCCCCCCTCCTCCCACTATGCTTTAAAATTTATTATATGCACAAAAAGCGATAAACTGTGGGAACTTCAAGAGTTAAAGCTTGCAGCGCTAAACTTTTTCCCTTAGAAGCAGCATCTCAACGTGATTTATGGATTTTCTTTTCAACAATACTAGCAAACAATGAGCATCGCTCAATTCGCTTATTCAACAAAAACTATCGTCCAGACTAAGTGCATTGATTAGATCGAAAGAAGTGGTCTTTAATGAGGTGCGAAATTCATTCCCCCTCAGGCCAACATCGTAAAAGTTTGCATGTTAAAAATTGCAGTTTATTAATATTGTCGAAGAGGTTTTAAAAAAAGCCGACGATGTGGAGAGATAAAGAAAGAATCTAATATGCAATGGCACAGCATGCCAGTTCATTTCCTAAAGAATGCGCAAAGCAAATCGCGAGTCTCCTTCTGCAAAGTGATAGCAGTCACGAAAACTGCGATCCCATTAAGCGTCATCCACCTCACTTGACAAATATGGTCAACAACTCAGCTTAAACCAAAAAACTCTGATGCACTTACGTGGTACTTGCCTGTCCTATTTGGTACTTACCTCATAGCTAACTGTACTTACCCGTCCTATTCCTGTTATCTCTATTCAAACTACCCTCACGAGCTAAATAAACGATACGATTTAATTTACTCAACAGTTCAACAACATTTATTCTCCACTGCAGATTCGTAAAATCTAATCATTTTAGGATGCAATTCTTATATGAGACAGCAAAGAAGAAAATTATATCCTATTATCGTTTATCATAGCGTGCATCGCTAAACTTAATGAAAAATATCCGAAAAACAACCATAAATGTTATGAGATGGGAAATTTTACCGATTATATTAGAAAGAATTTCGAGCAAAACTCTTCGAGAAAAACAAATAAAAGTTATTGATATATGCCCATATGCTCTTAAACTCCCCCTCCCCCCTCCACTCCCCCTTTGATAAGGAAAATAGCGATCAATATAATAAGAAAACAATAAAATGCTCATAAAATCATAAAAAATGCTAATGCAATAGACTGAATATAAAGTAAACGTTTAAGGAAAATCTATTCAAATGCAAAAAAAAGAAAGAAAAAAAAAGCATTCGAGCAAATAAAAACGATCAAACACATAATAGAAATCGTAAAACTCCCTTAGGGAATGAATTTAAAAATTGAGAATTAAAAAAAAAAGATCGCAATCCTAGCAAAACGAGCAAATAATGTGCGTGGGTGATCGCTGCGATGTGCGAATCACACATGCGACGCGTCGCGTCGAACAACAACTCGATACGACAACAACGACTGGTCCCGCAATGTTCCCATTCCTCATTCATTCATTCATTCATTCACACACAGCACATCGTCAAACTTCACTTACCCATCGACGAATAAATAAATCTGACTTATCAATTTGCATTTAATTCTTTTATGTCGCCAAATTTTTATACTCTTTTATTTCCCTTTTCCACTTATTACAATTATAAGCACTTCAAAATTCAACAAACGAGAACAAACCTTCACATATCTGTTGGCAATTTCAACTAGCTAAAAAGGCATTGAGACAGCGGTTAAGCGCGCATAGATAAAAGAGCTGAGAAAAGCATGCATGGAAAGTGCAACTTGTATCCGATTGAAGTTGCACAACAATTTTCAAAAAAAAAAAAAAAAATGTTCGATGACACTAAATTCACATATTGTGCGTACGAAAAAAATTTTTTCTAAGTACGTCTTCATAAGTTAGAGATAAAGAAGTGCAAAAATATATTGCTTCTGATATAAGCAAGAAAGTGTTAATGCGCAACATTTTGACGATCCTAAGGCAACACATCAACAAACACCTTCCCATTCGCACACTTAGAACACTTCACCTCATAACAGCTCTCAGGAAGCAAAAATGAAAAAGTCTTTAACTCCAAGACAATGACGTTGCCAATACGATGCCATATTTAACGCTTCACTGTCATATGTTACTTCGCCGTTTTTGAGTGCAATAGTGAGACTGCCTTAGAGAAGTTGAAACTTGAAAAAACTGCGACCATAATCGCTACGGTTGACATGAAGGTAACAAGTATCTGGTGATAACTTAGTGAGCAATCAGAGATTTACTGAGATCCTCAAAACTCGACAATTCACAAAATCAACACGTTGGATCAGAATATATATATATATATATATATATATATATATATATATATATATATATATATATATATATATATATATATATATATATATATATACGCAACGCATATGGCAGAGGACAAAAATGTGCAAAAAACCAAGGAAACGCATCGAAATGAAGCAAGGCGACAAGATTTTTCCTTTGTTTGAAAGTTTCGGTGGACCTATAAACACACTCTTCAATAAGAATTCCTGCATAAATTTCCAGCAAATGCCTTCCCCCTCGTTCATGTATATAGTAACAAACAAAAGAACACCATCATAAATTCTACTCGCAGAAAAAAACTAGTGGAATTTTGGCGTGTAGTTAGTAGCAAAACATATATAAAACAGGATAAGGAGTTCAACCATTCCCTCCCCTTTATTTCAATTAACATCCGCCAAGAAATATTCATTTTATTGGTAATTAGTGGGCGCAATAAATAAGACCATTATAAAATGCTTCATTCCCTCATCTCAAATGGAAATGCGATCAAGATGAGATCAATACCAACAAGCAAAAAACACCCACAATACGACTGTGTTACGCGTTAAGGAAACGAGACGAATGAAAATAATACAATGCGATAGTGTGTAACGCTGCAATATGGAAGCTTTCAAGTGATAAAGCAGCCAGTCACACACTACAAGAAATTTGGTCATCATGACGATGGGACGTAATAAAATACAGTGGCCAAACTCTTTGAACCTTGAGGAAACATTCAAGCACAACGCCGAGACCAATCAACAACGATACCCAAGTTTCCGAGGAAAACAAAGAATGCCGCCGCAGGTTGATGGGTTTTTGTTCCTTGCGCTAAGCATTCACCATCTTGATAACTCGCCTCTTCGTAAATCCCATGAAAACAGTGTAATATCACGGAAATCCTAAGAAAGAGTAATAAGAGAACAAGGTAGCTAAAAGTTTAACAGACCTATTCAAGCTATTCGCCTTTGCAACCAATGACTGCGAATAATTGGCGACGCGATGGTTGAGTTGAATCTGCGCCGACTCATACGAGCTGCGACGAATATGACCTCGCTTAAATGGCTTCGCGCTGGCGGCGCCTGCAATCAAAAGACCGCTCTAATCTTTCGACAAAGCAAAGAATTTACAACTCACCACCTAGTTATCAAGGTGAACTGATCTTCTGTAGGTAATGTTTGAGTATAAAGCATATCAGGTGTACAATACCTGTTTAGCTGTCTTGGCAAAACGTTCCCCTCAAAATTCGACTAGGCTACCCTCTTGGGAAAAGTTCCATAGAAACATGAATACGAATCCAAGCAAAAAAGCGGAAAATATAAGCCAACTATTAGCCGCAATGAGCGAGGGGAAGGGTAGTTGAACTTCAAAGTAACAAATTATAAAACAGCGATTCGAGTATTGTTTACATCCCATACAACCCCTATAAAATAACAGGAAAATGAACAAAAAATGGCAAATTATGCAAACTATCGCCGAATTATTCGATTATAACACATCCAAAAATACATTTTTTTTTTGGCAAATCACATAACTTCTGAGTGGCTTACAAGTGAAATTCCCATTGAATAGATGTGTGACTAGGGTACTAGAATGACAGCAAATATGACTTTCGCGATAGCATTATTTTTTATTTCCAAACTGAAACAATGCATTCGATTTTGTTAACCAATAAATTAGTTTAAAAAAAAAAAAAAAAAAGAAAGAAATAAGTCAGTTCCTTGCAATACTGTTCGATTTTCCCCTCATTATGCAATAATATATGCATAACGAATTTAGAATTCCTTCAAAAAATTACCTCCAACTTCATATCCAAAAAAATTAAAAAAAAAAGATCACCAAGCAATTTCATTTTGCATTTCTATTCCACCCAATAACGACTCTCATAAACAAATTCTGGAAGAAAAAAAAACCATCGGAAAGCGAAGAGTTGAAAATTTTAAGTGAGCCAATCAATGTTGGCACGCTTAGCCCTCTAAATAATTTTTTTTTTCCTTAAGATACGAAAAACGATAATAATAAACGTTTCTATTAGTGGTACCATTAATCACCCATTAGGAGGAAATCTCATATCCGCCATGCACAATTTTCATAAGCATGCACGAGCACATAAGTCAAGAACATTCGAAGATCTGGAAGGATGCATAAGCCTAGAATCAAGCTGAAGCAAGAAAAGGATCACCACCCTCCTGTGTTCACGCCTCTATATTATCGTTTTCATGGAAAGCATATTTCAGCATAAGCAAGTAAATAGACATTTACCTACTGAGCCGTATCTCAAGAAAAAACCATGCTCTAGTAAATTTCACTGATACGATTCGGTGATACCGTCCCAAGAATTTCATGAAGACGACCTAGAGTGAAACAGTCATACAGATTTTTGTTTCCTATGGTCGCTATGATTCCTACGGCCCTTCCTCACATCAATAAGGACGTATGTCACTTATTAATTCGCTGTTCCTTGCTCATTTTATTCACTGATCTAAGCGAACCGCATGAACTCAACCAACCAGAAGGTTCATCGCTGCCAGATGCAGCCCTATGTAAACTTCGTGCTTCCGTGTTGTAAACGAGCGGTAAATTTTCCAAAACGGTTGCAAGCGGTGCCGGTGACGTAAATCCAACGGTGCGCTCCTGGTCGGCCAGCGCGAAATTAATCAGCTAAAAGCATGATACTTCATTACGCAACAATAAAACAGCAGTGATAACCGAAGAGCGAAAAAAAAAAGAATCAATAGCACATTCAGTCCTTGGTGTGAACAGTTCAAACAAAAGAACACTCGCTCTGTTTTTTACCTGCGCATCAAATATTTCTTTAACTTGCTGAAAGGATATCACCACTAGTGAATTCTATCATGAAGGTGAAACAAGCCCATAGTGAAAGGCTTTCTTTTATTTCTTTTTAGCTCGGCAGTATATTTTGAGTGTTTATTTTGTTTAACAAAATAAACACAGCAAAGTTAACCTGAACGATTCACGATTTATTCGTAAGCAACACAAATTGCCTAGCAAGAGAACAAATTTAATTAAAAAATTCGCATTTTACTTGAAAAAAAAAAGAAGCGTGAAACGCAAAAAAAAAGTGACATTCTCTAAGGGATAGACATAAACGCAACGACGACTTTCCTAACTAATCTCATTCATACAACAAGAATCACATTACTCGGTGCATGGATATGCAAATCTCCATATTCAACTATCAAGGCATAAAAATTAGGAGATTTTGTAAACAAGAATATTTGATGCAAAGATATTGTATGATATCAATCTCTGTTCACTGTGTAACCGTAGTATTCACTGCAAAAAATTTTCTTTTCCATTCTAGAAACAGAAAATGCGTCTCTTGGAAAGCGAAATTGCGCACTTCGTCCTTTTTAAAACCAGAGTCTTCATAATACCAGTTTCTTGAAACGAAACCATTCAATTCCTCAAACTCTTAAAAGAAACTTTTATCGGCAAAAGTCAATTCAAATTCCCGGCAATTGAAGCATTTATCATTCATTAAGTTCGTCACTAAAATGACATATGAACATATGCCATAATATTCTGCAGCTCTTCCGCAGTATCATGGAGATCATCGATTACAGAGAGAAAATCATCCGCAACATTCAGGAGGTTAATTTATCTGTTGAAATTTTCTTTGCTAACGGATATCTTAATACCACAATACTGCCGCCAAATGAATTAAAGAAAAAATTCAGGCGACATTTCTCAAACAGGTCAAAAGTTCATGTTCAGCTGCAGCTGCAGTAATTCGTGAAAAAAAAAAAAGAAACTCGAATATAACGCCTACTCGTTTCGTCGACAATACCAACAAAACAACACTCATCGTTGGTTTATTCGATCGATCACATCTCAATGACCAATAGTGAAAAGCAAACTCACTCGAAATAATCATTACCAAAAAAATGCAAAATTCGGAATACAACAAATAGTGAACTATGAGGTGCGGCATATATAAGAGAGGCACAAGTGATTCAGTTTATGTCTGAAAGAACGTTGGAGTGAGTGCGATCCACAGGGACCCCACACGGTGCGTCTATTGAGGTTGCAGTTGCACAAAGAGGTGCATAGATGTGTCTGTGTGCTAGTGCCTGCAGCATTCGCTGTTTGCTTTTCCCTTCAAGAGGCGCAGAAAATTCCTTCGATGGTCGCCCGGGTTGAGAAATGATTATAAAGAAAAGCGAGTGCGGGAGAAGCGCAGACAAGAGACAATGAGTGCCGTGCTGGCTTCGTTAGCTACCAAACGATGCTATCAAACGAGAACTCGCCTCGCAATACACCACTCAATATCCCACAATGCATATCGCCCAACAGCGCCGAAAGCCGTTAAAATTAGTCTGGCATTACGCCTCTATCGGAACAATAACATCGACGAAACTCATAAGTTTCCATTAAAGTCAGCGTTCAGTTTACTTTGGATGAAAAAATGACCATTAATACTGTTTCTTTGGGACAACAAGAAATGCAAGAGGGAGGAGGGGAGAAGGATTGAGGCGGAGCAGCGATGAGGAGAAAAAGCCTGAAACTTTGGACGCATTTTCCATGATGAATGTTAAAGTGTTGTCACGCGTTTCCGCTTTTTTAAAGCAGATATTACAATACAAAGCGGCGCCAAGATAGCGCAAGAAAAAAAAACGGATAGAGGCTTGAAGGTGGCTAAATCTCCCTTGGTTTCGATAATGATAACAAGAGACAAAAGAGAAAATCTTTACTCATTCACCGGCCGAACACGTCCGACTTCTGCATGACCTATACAAACGGGCTAAATTTTCGTTTTCTCCATCCTGATCTGCACACTCAGTATACGGTTAGCAAATTTTATCGGTTGGAGTGAAAAAGTTCGGGAATCATAGCAACCTAATTAATACAACAAATTCAAAGACTGAGTTCCGATATGCTCGAACGGTGAAATGAAGCCATCGACAAAAAGAACAATGCTAAAAGGAATAACACTGCCGCATTGCGCAACAAGCGATATGAACTAGTCGTACGTAAAACCAACAAGAAAGGGGACCACTACAGCTCTAACGATACCTATTCATCCTTCATATATTCGCAAAAATTTCAAAGCATTCCACCTCAACAAGGCGAGAATTATACCACAAACATCATGTGGAGTGTAAAAGAATTCCCCTCCCCCCCTGTGATATATTTTCAAATTATACACTGAAAGTGCTTTTGATATGTTCAAAGCATTTAAATGAAAAAAAAAATTACACAATTAAAAGTTACACAGGTCCATGCAACAAGAATTCGGGAAATCCCTATGCAATATTTCTGTCAAAATGACTGAACGTAGCATAAACAAAGTGTTTGAACAAACTCGCGATTGGCTTTTAAGTCAACTGTGTAGTGATTACTACGGTTGTGGAGGAAGTACTAAAATAGAAGAATGGCAATGCAAATTTTTTAAAATCCCTCCACCCTCAACAATTGAAAAGCAAATCTTCCTATTTCTTTCTAAACACATTCGTAAACACTTAACCATGAAGGACTGATCATAAATTATTTTTCTGCACCTAACCGTGCAATCAATTGAATCTCATTCAGCTAAGTCTCCTTTAAAATACGCGTTCACAGGTAGACGAGATAAATGCATAAGAAATGATCACATGTAGAATAAATGATGTCTTTTTATGGAAATTATAAACAAAATAGGTTACTTTCTTCTACTCTTAATCGCATACACATATACGGTTAGAAATGTGGTAAAAATTTCGACATAAAGCATTGAAATATTAAACAAATCGCTTAAAGTTCGACAAAAAATTGATAGATGCATGTAGAGTGGAAAGAGGGACGACAAATTTTTTTTTACTCGTAGACGTGCGCTAACATCCACTTAGATAAGCATTCCACTTTACAACGTTCGTTGCATCAATTGGCGGCTAGCTGCTAGCAATTGGCGCAAATAACAAACAAAACAACAAATAATCTATGCAAATGTTACTATAAAGCGAGAAATATTTGCATAAAAATCAAAGAAAAAAAAAGGTGAAATAAATGAGGCAAAAATGCGCACCAAAAAAAGATCTATGAAAACATTTAGAAGAAAAATGAAACAATTGTCACCATTGTTCAAATGAAATTTTTTAATATATATATATATATATATATATATATATATATATATATATATATATATATATATATATATATATATATATATATATATATATATATATATATGTGAAAGCAGCGTTATTTTATTGACAATTAACGCAAATAAGGGCGCATCTAGAGCGGAACAATTCCCCCCCCCCCCCCCCACATTCACTCCCATAGTTCAAACAAAGCAAACATAAAGCAGAAGAAGATAATCGACAAATCATCCATATGCACAATTTACTTTGATTTGATTTAACTGCAAAACTTAGTAGTGAAGACGTTGTCCACTTTCAACGCATGAATGAGTCTCTTAATCAATGCATTACGACGGCATAAGTGATGCCATCCATTTCGAAAAACATTGAGTTGAAAGTGATAGAGAAACGACAATTTCCTCAAATCAACTCAATTTCGACTAGTTAGAAAATCTCATCAAAAAATCATCGAAATGTATCTTACAATATTCAGTGTGAAAATTATTGCTTGTTCAAAAATTTAAAAAAAAAAAGCAAAAATTTAACGAAAAGAATGTCGAACGAAAAAAAAAAATTTGCAGTGGGCAGTTTGTGCTCTTAAAAAAAAATGCAACAATATAGGCACAATTGTACTCTTTGTTCTCGTCATTAATCATCAATGAACCTCTATGAGCGATTCTCGAATACAGCCTATATCAATAATTCGAAAAATCGCATTTCTAAAGTATTTCATGACAGAAAACTCTTCAAGAATAAAGAATGAAAACTTGAAGAGCTTAAAAGAATCGATGAGCGAAAACTTCTCCTCTACATATCAATTGAGATTATTTTACGTAAACTAAGTTATTATAAAGCTGACTCAATAATGTGCCAATAATTTTCAATTCAAATGAAAAGAATGATTTCTCTTTTTTCAATTCCTTCATAACAACATAATCGTTGTCGTTAAAAGATGTGAAATTTTTTAAACAGAATGAAAGATTTTAATTCAATTACGATTGAAATTTCCCATGGGAAGCAGCTCTCTCATAAAATCATCTTTTTTCGAGCCTATAGCAGCAAGGAATTTGCTAGCTAATCGATATGTATACTTCTACTTCTCTTCTTTTTGCAAAGGTTTTTCATTCTGATTACTATATGGACTCATGTACGCGAGAATGCACGCGGGGAGGAAAAACATACGAAAAAAAAAGACGAAGGAAGAGAGACGATAAAAATTCGTTGCTGCAATTTCTTTCACAACATATGCACAAGGAAACCACCTAATGAATCCGGAAACGGTACTGAAAGGCGATGGCAACAATAAATCCGATGGAACGAATAAAAAAGCTATTAAGTTTGGTTTAAATCGGTAAATAAAAAACCTCCTCAGTTTATCAACCCACTAAAATTCGATATTACCGATAAATTTAACTTGATCGATTTCTCAGAAATGGTCGCAACAAATTCAGGTGCTTGCTAGGGTAAACTTTCTCAAACCTCACGGCGCAAACCTTCTTTTTAGGTCTTTTCCTTAAACTTCTTTTGTGAAAAGCCTCCACTACTTCTACCTTGAGGCAGCAGTTTTGACGTTGTAATGCTAGACTTCAATATTCTACGTCAGTAAAGGCTTCAATATAAATTGGAAATGCCACTTTCTGCACAAAAACGTTTCTTAAGTCATTAAAGCGAACAGAGTCTCGCATAAGAGTATTACTGTTATAGTATACCTAAACAGATAGTGAAGGTGGAAGAATATAGATGAGGGAACATTTTGAAATAAATATGGGGAGATGCAATCCTCTAAATCAAACAAAACTTGAATCTAAAATACGATGAAGCATAAAAGTAGATTATTACTGTTGAAGTAGCCGATAAACAATTTGACATTTTCGGCAATATAAGCGAGCCTTAACGCTCGACCTTAAGTAATCAAGCCAATTATTTACGAAATTAAATAAAAAGACGATCTAAGAACGCTCCCCCCCCCCCCTCCATTTCCCCAGTGAATTTGAAAGTTATCGAACGATCCGTTGTCTTCTTTCATACTGAAACAATTTCCTGCCAAAATAAGCATAAAAATCGTCATGCTAATTTCCCAAAATTACCTTAGAGGTTAATTTTTTTCTTGCGAGAAAATAACAAATCGAAACAAAGGTTCTGCAATATCGGCTTAGATGCCGTCAGTATCGGCCCTGTTACATAGGCCTTTAATTACGCTCTTAACGAAACGAATAGATAAAAGGATAGTTGACTAAGTTAATTTCTGGAAATAATACTGTTCGATAGCAGATACGAAAGGATTTGCTCACAGAGAAAGCCTTAAAAGACGCGACAACAGGATACACGCCAAGGAAATGACTCTCCTATGATCCTACGAGGGAGCTTCTTGAAAACTGATACAGCTACTGGTTTGGACCCTTCCTGCAGATTCGGTGCAACTTCAGAGTCAAATGAATCCTGGAATCCTCCTATCTCCTCTTCACTTTCAACTAACATTGTCGCTTATGGGATAAGGCGTTTCGAATGATGTGTGTAACTGCCAGTAGGCCGCATAAAAGGTTTTCATTAGATGCTGTTGAAAACACATAATACGCATCCCATAGCAAATATATCTTGCTTGGCCTTTCATAATCTCCCTCCCCCTCCCCTCTACCCATAACCTCGTCTTAACATTTTCGAAAGTCTTTTGGCTTCGGGCTTTATAAACCGAGGAGCACGGCACTCTACTATCAAAATTCAACAGAAATCATTATGCTAGAGACAGACACAATTTAGTATAACCTGCATAAACGATAGTACCATCAAAATAAATTAGGATGGACGCTAAACTACATCACAGCAAAGATTAAAGAAATGAAGGAAAAACGCCGAGCACAAGTACGATCAGAGATCATTTGCCGATCTGTAAAGTAAAACGATAGGGGCGATCGAATCGACGGATAGGACCGCAAAGGTCATACGTGATTCGAGAAGCAGTTTGAGTGGAGAGAGCAGAGATCGAAAGAAACGATGAGTGAAGAGAGCGGAGCGCAAATGTCCCCTTTTCAACATTATATCGTGAAGTGCGCTTAATACGACTTCGATTAACTTGCTTTCCGCACATTCACCACCATCTATAAACTGTAAGAGTGGAAGAGGAAAAATAATTTTCTTTTCAAAAAATCCATTCGATCCTAAAAGGAAAATCGCAACAACGATTTCATTTGAGGAAACACTTGAGGAAATCCAAACCATTAACCGTAGAAGATAGCGATGAAGGAGAGGAGGTATCCATGAGGCTAATCTTCTCCTCACCTCTTTTCCGCCATGCGCCAAGTTTTTTATTAATCGACATTTACACCTCAAGTGAATATAACATTCACCATATATCGCCAAACGACCTTACAGCTTTTAAAAGGTTTTCTCGGTGCTGCTAAAGAAATCGATAGATCGAGAAACACCGCGGATGGTCGTTAAAAGAGGGGATTTCGATTTCTTTGAAAAATCACTTTCTAGTGGAATATTCTTTCAAATGAAGCGAAGAAATATGATGAGAAAAAAAAAAAAGGAAAAGATGATCTTCCGAATGAAGATACCATCAACAAACTCATCGCACGCTTCGATATGATGAAGCGGAATAGTTGATGAGGGGATTCCCGAAGAAGACGTCGAATGCGTCGATTCGTAACGTATAGAAATGCGATTTCTGATGTTAAAAAAAGGCCTCCAACTCGTCATAATTGAATAAATTCCCCCTTATAGCATAAAATATTGCACATAAAGCTGCACAGGAAGCAATTCCCTTTGAAATATTTTAACTTCAATGATTACTAACGCAGACTTTTGTCAGGAGGTGTGAAATTTCACTCTCAGCCTGAATGATAAAGACTGCGACCACGATTTGTGGTACTTGAAAATAAGCAAGAAAGCGCATCAATCCTTTTTCCACTCCGTCTTCTACGCCCCTTGACCAGTAGGCTTAGACGAGATACAGTTTTCACAACAAATCTTTTCAATCCAGCCGAGCGTACGCCAAAATTTTAGAACATTTGGGGCTTTCTCATAACTCATACCACCTTTAGTCTACCTTCTGAGATGAAGAATTTATTCACCTCCACCAAAAATATAAAATATAAGCGCAAAAACTTAGTAAAATATGAGGTGGTAGTGTGAAAGTGCTCTACAAGCATAACACCTAGCTGCAAGACAAAGCAAAAAAACAAGAGTAATTGAGACGAGCGAAAACGTACAATAGACAAACATAGATGCGAATATTTCTTTCCCATCATCATTGAGGTGCATTATCTTTTAAACGTTCAAAACAATACACTCTTCAAGTGTCGACCTAGACTAAACAGTAAACGCACATTCAAAGGTAGTGATGATGAAGAACAGTTAGCTGCTCGCTTCACTTTCAACCATGACGACTGAAGGCAAATCGAAGGAATACAAAACATCAGCAATAAATTCTCTCAGTATCGCCATAGATTCATAGCGTGCGTTATTAGCAGAAATGTTGTCCCTTAAAGTATACAACGACAATTTGCGATAGAATAAACTCCCATATTTTCCACTCTGTTATTTTCTTCCAAAAATATGAGAAAATATAAATGAAAATTCGTCGAAGTAATCTGGCAATGGGGGAAGATGCACATGGCTCGAATCTTATCTCCTCCAACGAAAAAAAAACATTATTTCTGCGCCTTCTCATCGCTCATCGATGCACTTCAGCACCCCCCCCCCCCTCCTTTCACTGCATCGTTTCTCCGCATGTTTCCCACCTGCCACCCCCCACTCTTCATCTCTCAGGTGAATCGACTTTAGGTTAAACAATAAACAACTTTCTTTAAGCTGTAAAGATAAATCCACCACGACGCAAATTTTTGCAAACATATAAATTAGACATAAAACTTAACGTGAACTTTGAAAGAAGAATAGTGGGAGGACAATCTAGAAAACGGATTTATAGTCCCTCTGCGAGTAATGCAGGACAAGGACGGAGAGGAACACATACCTCTCAGAAACTCTTTCCTTTCGCTCATCCAAAATGTAACACCTGACATTTCTAAACAAGTGAATGTCCAGCCTTCCATCTTGTTAGACCCGGCGCCAGACTCTGTAAAGGTTTAATCCGAGGAGAACGGAACTCAGCATTTTCCTTCCCAAAAAATCAAAGATACTTATCCTTAGGGCTCTCGTTGTATTTTAATCTTACCTGGCAATAGATGGCATCCCTGCTAACTACTGTACTAACAACGCAGTTTGCTAGCGAGCAATATATACCATTCAGTTGTGGGTGAAAAAAAAAGTTCTTTTGGATAAGTAAGAAGAAATGGGTTGGGAAATTTTTGAGTGCTTTATAAACATTATCATTTGAGTCATTTAGTCGCTAAGAAATTCGACGGGAAAAAACTTATAAAATGTTTCATAGCTAATTAAAAACTTCAAAAGACAGTTAGGCATCTATAAGGAAAAGTTTCAGTGATTTTCTTTTTTTTTGCAAAACAATCATGCAATTTCTCTACGTTCGAATGGCATATTAGCAGCTTTTCGATGAATGTACAATTGTTGATTGCGTTGCATCTTTAGACGTCTTTACAGATTGTTATTGCACTTAGTCGAGAACAATACAATCGAACCCCAAAAATGAAATATAAATGAACAACAAAATAAACTTTATAAACACTCCCATCGCAATCTCTAGAAAGAACGGAAATCGAACTACCGAAACAGCACATTTCTCCACTAAAAAAAAAAAAAAAACAAATAAATAAACGCAACATTGCAATGCGATGAAGCAACCGACGAAAGAAAGTTCAACCGCTGTATACAAAGTCTATTTGAAAATTACTTTCAAAATCGTTTCAAGACCAACAGATTCAAATGGCAAATCTTTCGTAAAATGTCGACCTTTTAATTGCATCGTTCATGGTTTCAAAGGTCCATAAAGAGTACCGGACGGAACGAGGAGGGAGTGGAGGAGATGAAGAGGTGGATGAGGAGCGGGATATAGGATTGTGAGAGACGACAAAGAGAAGGAATGAATTACAACTTCAACAACTTTCACAATTTTAGCCGATGTTAACTTAAAATATAAAGTAGTTAGTGATGTTGATGTTCCTTTGTCGTTACGTTTTATATCACTTCATTCCAAAATATTTCTAACATATGACATATCTTTTTTCGCTTTGTAATAAATATAGGCATTTCCGCCGCGTTCCTAATTGTTTCCGCCATTTTCACCTGGTCTTTAATCATATTACCTTTACGTCGACCAATTCACTCTAAAATGTCGTTCGAGAATTCAGTCGTCTATGGAGAAAGTGATTCGGCACATCCCCAACGAGGAGCATTTGTTAAAGAGGACGGGATGGCTATTGACTTCATATTGGATAAAGGCATCTCGGTGTTAGCGATAGACCCTCTTAGATCGATCAAGCTGAGAAGACCCCGATGTTAAAACGACCTAAAACTTTAACGACTTCGTTCTCAGGCATATTGCGAACATTCCATGAAATTGGATATCATGAGCAAAAAGCTAAATAGCATATGACGCAACAGTTTGAAGACTGCCTGTAGAGAAGAGTTATGAAAATAGTTCTGCAAAATAATTTCAATTTTTTCTATCATAGTTTAACGAAGATATCAGTTGAAACGCATCATAAAAAATTTCAAATAAAACTAAAATAAGTGCTTGAAAATACTAAAGTTTTATTTAGCGATATGCCTAAAAAACAATAGCGGTAAAGTCAACGCTGAAATATAAAGATAAACCGTATATTGCAGAATTTTTTTTCTTCTTCTTCTCATGCCCTATACCTCAAAAATGCTGATGGAGAATAACGATGAGTGATGGCATCCAGAAGACAGCTGAATATGATATAGGCGTCACGACCTTTTCACAGCAATCTCCGAAATGTTGCATATAGATGATGTCAGGCATGCTCGACGGTGACTTTTTATAGAAAGAAGCCTTTCCAACGAGCGCATGACGATGACCGCTTTCCGAAATGACTAAAATGAGCGACAGGAAATGCCTCTTTGGAAGACGATGCTTAAAATGAACGTTACCACCGAGATCGTGCTTACGATATAAGAGAGGAGATTCTCTGAAGTTGGAGATATTTTGCTGTTCAATATTCCGATGACCTTAAACATGGATTCAATGCTAACGATTACAGTATCTGATTTGCTTTATGACGTAAGTGGAAAATTTAGTGGAAGGATGTCGTATTCGATGAAGACACGCATGAGAAGAAATCCGTAAGCATGTTACACCATCAAAGAAATATCAACACTATCGAGACTAGGGAAATAATTTTGAAAAATTTGTCTCATATTTATTTAGCTAGACAGTCTTGCCTCATTGTTGAAAAGTGAACAACGCTGGAGAAAGTAGCAAACAAAAAGCCACCAAGATAGTTGAATGAAAGTTGATTTCCATCGACGGCCAATATAATAGATTAATTTACCAAAAAAAAAAAGCGCTGCATTATTGTTTGGTCAACGAAATGCCAACTAAAAATTAATATCGATCCCTTCTTATAAGATCCAATGTCACCTAATTACTGGAGCGTATAAATCCGTCGACAATAGCCTCTAACGATAAATATGCCACCAAAGTCGTTTGCTCGGATCTTTAGAAAACGAAGCCATATATCCCATTCTTAACTTCTACCTTTGTTATAACAAATAAACATATTTATTCACTTGAATTACGAGTTATTAGAACAATCGCCGTTCAACTATTCTTCCAAATGAGGCTCATTTTCAAAAGATCAAACTTATTCATTAAATTTCTCCTGCTTTCACGTTAGACGAGTTGCATTTTAGTCTCTTCAATGGTAAAATAGGTATGCGTTATTGCCATATGCTTTTAGTTATTGATGACCGCAAATTATTTATATCATTGCGGAGAGAAAGTCAAAATTTCATAGTGACTCGCAATATGACTTTGATTAACCAATACAGTTGATGTAAAGAATTAAAGCTTAATCTATTCTCGTCAAAATATTACCTACTATTTATTATCTATGCATAGGTCTATTTAATTAAGCTCAATATTCAATATCGCGTTCGCAGTGAAATAGCATAAAATAGAGGAGACTAAGGAATTATCGTTGATACACTCCTATAGGTTCATTTGTATATAATTGTATCATCCTATTTCCTCAACTAGACTATAGTCTAATTATTTGCGATACATCCCCGCTCAATATAATTTAGTTATGAGATTGCTTCGAAAAACATAAAGAAACGTTGTGTCGAGACCATCACAAATTGGTTACAATTCATTAGAACTCAGACGCATAAAACTTGACAGTTGCTTCCTTTACCGCATCACTTATTGACTCTCAGATATCTCTTTTTGAGAACACTTTAAATTCCAATCACAAGCGAATTAAAAGGTCTTACACTTTAGCACAAGATCAATGTGAAGTGTTGTTTGTCCATGGGAATGTTCCCTAACTTGAAGCATTTACTTCTTATTGCATCAGTGAATTTTAAATATTTCTCATGTCTTAGCACTATTCGAATATCAGTGAACTTAATAAGCGTTTGAAATTTACCTCAACTAAATCAATCGTCCTACCATATAGTTTCCGGTTGTTTCCTGACTAATATGCGTACCCTTCACATCGATCCGTTTTGTTGCAATTCAGAGCTAAAATTTCTTTGATATTCCCCTTTCCTTCACTTTATATTCGATGCATGTCAATTTTACCCATTGAATCACGTTCTACAATTTTTGATTCCAAATGTAAATTGTAGTTCACACGCTCCGGGAAATTCCCCTCTCGAACAAACTACTGTGAATATTGATAAAACGATTTTTTTTTTGTTCTATTTCTTTGGCATCATCGCATATTGGGATAGCAAGATTGGTTATAGATACAAACTTGTCTCACCGCTGTCAGTTGGAAATTTAAAGTTCTGGCCCCTTGTCAGCAGTAAGCACAGGATAAATCTCCTGTGGAAGCCAAAGACGAGCAAAGGAAAATAAATTGTCCACGAAGAGAACGCAATGAAGCCACACAACACCACCAAAGGAAAGGTCTCAACAGTAACTCGCACCATCACTAATCCGTCAACTTAAACCTCTTTAAAACCATATTCCCCGAAAATAAGCACCTGGAGGAGTGCAACGTTGATCATTTTGAAGTTAGGCGTATTGCCAAGGGGCTGGAGATGAATGAAAGTGTGTGGTAAGGCAATGCGAGCTTAAAAATCTCGGCATTCCCAGAATAAGCGTACCACCACTGCTATTTTTAAACGACGTCCTACTGCTCTAAGCCATATCCTTCCAACGTCACCATATTTTTAGTGTAACAGAGGAGCAATAGTCTTACTTAATTCAATGCTGGGGAACCAAAGAACTCCAGAATCCAATATAAAGAGCGTTGTTGCAGCAGTGACGATCACCAACATTTAGTCATACTCAAATGCATAAACTATCGTTATAGCTTGCTTTGTTCCACTTATTGGGTCGGCGTACGCACAAATTATCTTAAATTCCAACTTTCTCTGACCCATATTGTATTTCATATACCACAATCACAAAAAGGTTTTTTGTTGTTGTTGTTGTTGTTGTTCAAAATGTGCCAATAAATGACGTCGACTTCTATTGTTTTAGAGACGTTCGAGTTTCTTCTGTTATCGACGACAAACGAGAATTCAATTCAATATAATCACTATACATTTCTCGTGCAGAAATATTTCATAAACGCATAGCAAATGAAAATAAATCAAATATATGGCATATAGAAGCAAATAAAATTATTCGGCTAATATCCATTCACAACGAGGCGAGATGATCATTTTCGATATCGGCAAAATTAATGTACGCCCGCATATTCTCTCTTTTTTTTTGTTTCTTTTGCAAAACATTATACATATAAATAATTACTGTACATTGTTTTAAGATTGAGCGATGAACGATTGGCATCTAACGTTTACTCACTTCTAGAAAATATATGCAATAATTGCCATTCATCTATCCCGTCATCGAGCTCATCCACCACATTCATCATCCTCTTTTTAATGCAATTCAGCGCTTTAAAAAAAAGCACTAATCAACATCTTGTCTATTCTATCGAATCGAAACGTGCTGATAATTGCCTTCCAATAGATAACATCATCGTTGATAGAAAGCTTGCATCAACCAATTTTCACACCTTAGTGGATGGAACAAAACTAAATTAAAACAACTATTACTTTTTCCCAGCTCTAAATTTACCCTCAACATCAATCAATCAGATTGCTGAATGCATCACGGAAAACAAATATGTAAACAGGAAAATCCAATCGAACATAAACTCGATATAGAGCACAGATATGGGCCTAATTAGTAAGAAAGCGGACTTATGTGCAAGCCACGCAACCCACAGAGCAAAAAAAAAAAAAAAACCCGTGAGTTCGACCTAGAAAGATGGCCAAAAAATAGACAGCCCCCAGGCGAATTATTAAAATGCAGATATGATAAAACTTTAACAAACCGAGGTTTCAAAAAAAAAAAAGACGAAATTTATTAATACCGATAAAACTTTCGCAAGAAATTCGACGCCGAGTTCAGTTTCAATTTTAGTACTTCATTCCTGTAAAAGAAAAAATACAAGCCGCAGATAAAAAACAACATAGCTTGGCTATATATAGTAACTGCATAATAGAAAAAGCATAAAATTATAAAACCTTGAAATTCCCTTAGCCAACGAGAAAATTCTTTGAAAAGCCCTTATTTGTGCTCTTCAAAAGAACAACGCGGGAAATAATCAAACCTCCAAATAAAACTTCAATTAAAAAAAGGATGGAACTATATGCAATAAAAATAACGACTACAGCCAATAAAACATGAAGGCTATAAAAAATGGTCCCACCTTTCATAGTACAAACACGGATTTAGTATACAAGTACAAAAAAAAAAGAAATAAATGATACGCGTTTTGAGTGAAAAACTAGTGCGTTGAACACTTAAATCATCAAATAACATCAAACATCATAGCAAAAAAAAAAAAAGGAAGAAGAATAAACGTTCTACAATTCAACTAATGAGACAGTGTTCCGAAAGCTTAAAAAAAATAATGAAAGCGTGATGTAGTTTTCTGACAGAAAACATTTCCACAGCGATCAATAAAGGCGCTTAAATCGGCTATAACAAAAGGCTGATCGATGAATTTAAGAACCAGCGAATATTTACAAGGCAAACGCGAGAAACCGGTGACGACGGAAATTAACAACTAATTGCTTGACAAACTCAAACTGTTGAAATTGTGATCGTTAAGTCTCAAAGCAAATTCATATTCTTTTAGCGGAATAATTTCCCCTCGATGATTTTATCTCTTTAATTGATAGGCGAAATCTTTGAAAAAAAAAAATTAAACGGTCACTTTCTGCAAATAATGACAAATTTCTCAAACAGAAGAGTAGTCTTAAATCTCTGCAAATCGAATTTTTATAGAAGTCGGCAAAAGAGCGCTTTAAAAAGTGATCAAATAAGAAAGAACAAGTGGGAACGCTTTAAAAAAAAAAAAAAAAAGGGTGATGGAACTCCGCACTGAACGAGACGAGAAAATAATCGTACGGGAATTATGAAATTGGGAGGAAATTCTCGAAACAGGTGGAATGCGATGACAAGTAAAACGAAATGAATAAAGTAAATGATGAAAATAGAAAGAGAGGATGAGCAACGAATAAACGACTAATTAACTGCAGGGGTAGCTGATGAAGCCGAAGAGTCGTTCTCATGGTGCTGCTCTCTTTGAGACTGTGGCTGGCACGGCGAAAATGGATTAATCTTATATAAGAAGCATAAGTTGCACACACGAACCTGCAAAAACGTTCTACTTCAGATGTTTCCTCTCTTGACCTCATAATACGAGGTGTTCACTATTCAAAAGATTTGCTTCGAAGTTATAGCCAACGATGCGAGCCTCACGTACGGCTCAACACAACGAACAACAATTTCACTGAATACACATGAACACTTCTTTAAATACGTTTCCGCGAGATAAAAGATTCACAACTGAAATGCGCTTAGAAGGTCGTCAAAAACTGCAGAAATTGGAGAAATATTTAGAGGGCTGTCCCCTCCCCCCCCCCCCCCCTTGTCCCCCACCTCTTCACTTATATATCAGCAGATTGTGGCAAAAACCCCTTTGATGTCAAACTCGATATAATACGAAGCATCGCTCGGTGGATCGGCTTCTAGCATGAGTCCTTATTTCCTCTAAGTTAACCAGATGCTCATGCCGTATTCTTATTAGCATAATTCGAAAAGAAGCAAGAGGAGGGGGGGGGGGGGGGGGAAGGTGACGGAGGTGATAAAAACGGCGTTTTTTCTCCTTTATCATATCAGAAAAGTTTATCAGCACTAAACAATAGTCATGAAGTTTTTAGAGCAAAATGCGTAACACATACTTCAAAAAATGGTGACTCAGAATTATCAGTAAAGCACTACAGCACGCCCCCCGGATGTCATAAAATAATCAAATCTTTCTTTTCCTTGCATTTCAGTATAATCACTGCTGACGGTTTTCGCTCGTTGTAAAAAGGGAAAAAGTATTTCCCACGAGAAAAACATGTATTTTTACATTAATGAACAGGAAATGTATAAGTGCTCAAATGCTTCTTTCCGGTAGCACGTTCAAGTTTGTTTCTTCCCGCTTGGCAGAGTAGTTACGAACAGGAAAAACGTAACAGTATGATCACAAACCGCAATATGGTATTCTTTGACGGTTAAAACAAAAAAAAAAAAAAAAAAACCGGCAGTTCACAAGTCGACGGCGAATAGACATTAGTAACGTTATTCATTCTCTCAAAAGTTATACCGACAAGGATGTCAACAATAGCATCAACAAACGATATCTTAACAAATGCATGCAATATACTCCATCATGTCAACAGTTCAATTGTTGAAGAATAAATAAATTAAGCAATGATAATATTGACCACCAGAATGTTTCATTATGAGAGCTACTGATGATCTGCTACTATCAATACCGTTATTAATCTTATCACAAATGTTGATAAGAGAAAAGAACAGGAAAATGCGACAATATACCTTGCGATCGTAGCCCAACTCCGGCAAAGGGAGCGAATTCGCAGAGCATCGCGAACAGAAAATGCGTCCACAATTACGACAATGATGCCTTCTACGTACTAAAGTGAACGCTGTCGCACATGCTGTACACTGCTCGCAATCACTATCAGGCACCCATCGAACACCTTCAAAAAGCACTCAAATTCAAGCCTCACTTTTATATCCGCATCAAGCAAGAGATTTAACTAGATGCAACCTCCAGCACTGACACGCTCACCAGTCGCTTCCTGGATCAGAGAGGAACGCAATGGCACCGTATCAAAACTGTCGTTATTGTGACCGTTTTATCCTTGCAGAAATTTCCACTACGATGAATGGATGATGACCGCTAAGCGATCATCACAATGAAAAAAAAGCACCGTAATTCTTATGGATCATATGTCCGAGAAAAATTAAAAATCTACAGGAATTTATGAAGAAATGAGCTGGCAAATGAGGCACAACGTGTCATATGCAATAATAGTCTCAAACGCCTCAACACTAACCATCAGAATCACTTCTACTAGAGTCTCTCTAAAAACAAAGACTTCATTTAATCTTGGCATAGGTATTATAAAGGAATTTCATGATGAACGTCTTCCTAATATTCTAAAAAAAACGAGAAAGTTATAACAGACGAAAGCATATTTCCGTTTCATTTCATTACCTCTTTTTTCGATATTATTATCTCTTCTATATTACCTCCCACATTCCGACATAGCACATTACCGTTTCCCGCAGACCAGGTTTCATGTACACTGTTACAATACAACAACTATCGTGTTTAAAATTTTTGCAACTTTCCAGAAAAAGGTGCCTTTGATACCACCATCGCGACTTTAACGGCTACGACTATTCACAAGGCACATTTTTATTGGAGCTCACTAAAGAAGACACGTTTTTATTCAGCGAAATTTTCTTCACTTTTCGGCGTAAACGAGTTTTGTAAAGAATTCGCGTCCCAGTGCACTGTCTAGCTTCAGACCTTCAGAAAACAGAAAAAAAAGGCTCATATATGGGTGTGATTTTGGAAAGAGTTCGGCCATTCCGTGGAATACGGGTGTGATTTCTGAACCTCGGCCAAGAAAAAGTTCGGCTCTTCTACCTGCATATTTCGCTCGAATCAGCATGTTTTTTGATACCAAAAAAAAAAAAGAGTTAACACATTTCAGAAAAGTGCAAAGATGCGTACCAACGAAAGATGGTAGCGGCAATGCCTCTTGAACTTCAACGCCAGTTTCTTCTTCGTTTACGGGTTGAGCGGCTGTCTGACCTGGAACCTGAAACATTGCCGAATCAATATGCTTTCGTAACATTATCTGACTTTACGATCTCACAACAAACGAACGGAGAGCTCTCCAATAAGACATCATCACTCAGCAATAACGATTGTCGGCATTTGCTGAAAGCTGCTCTGTCAATAGCGTATCGCCTCTGCATCTGCTCGAACATTTAAGAGAACCTATATGCGAAATAAGTCGACGGCAAGCTGTCTATTTTATGCCCTATTAAACATCAATCGAGATAGCAGCGCAGCCCGAATCTATGTTCCACCACTCAAAAGAAGAGAAAAAAAAATCTTCCACAAAATAATTGGGAGACAATTTCCGGTTATTCCAAAAACAACAGTTATTTGCCGCCATAACTAATGACCCCCTTTCCCGCAATACCACGTTGATTCAGTAAATGAAAAACACTTGTGCATCAGCTTCGCAATGCGTGTCTTCGATTTTCAGCAACCTGTTAACGTGATATGAGGATCTTCGTTGCATAACATCTTTACCAGGCATCTTTACCATCTTTACCAGGCATCAATCTTTACCAGGCAAAAGTCGTAATATGAGAATGAAAACAGAATCGACTAACCTCATAAACAGGAACTACTTCGTTCGGTTGCAGAACCATTTTTAGCACCTTTCGCACATCAGAAGGATAGTTTGTTTGCAATTGATCAGCCACACCAGCGATACATACGAAAAGTCGATGCACTAAATCGGCAGAGGAACGGAAGCGAGCACGCAGATTGGCTGGATCTGGTGGCCTCTCAACTCTGAATAAATGTTAATCATCATATTGGAATAAACACTACATAGCAACTAAAAATCCGCATTCCAGAAACATCCTGGAATGCGGCACAACCTGCTAGCGAAAGCTCTCCAGAACACAGCTATTCGGACACATAACGTCGGCCTGCCCAAACCTCTATGGGCACACTTCCAATCTCGCAGCAAACCACTACAACAATTGCAACACCTTAAGGTTAGAGGCAGATAAATATTCGGCCAAATTTTAAATAAATTTTAGAGGATGACGTGAAAAGACAGTAACTAAAATACCATTATCAGTGAACTGCAATCGGCGGAAAAGCAACGTACTTTTTGAGCATCCACTCTAATCTGTAAACACGCGAGAAAATTCTTCTACAAAAATCCTTCCCGGTTTCTTGAAGAATTAGAGGAGAAATTCCTCCACTTCCAAACCTCCTCCACCTCTTCTTTATTTACTACTAACTACGAACTTGCAACCAAACGAATAACTCTGCGGTCCTTATATATCTACCATGTTCTTTGTCCACCATAAAACGAATAAGCGCCCACATACATATGAAGTACATCTTTCGTGGAGGTTACCGATTGAGACAAGGTTAAAGAATGCTCACGTAGTTTCGTTCCGGGTTGGTGGTTTACACTGCTGCATATCACACAATGAGGAGGAACTATCGGTGGGGGATAGAATCTGGTTAACAGCGACGCAAGCGTCCTCTGCGAGTCGTGAAGGTGATGGAGAATCAGCAGAATCCCCCTCATCCGAATCCTCGGAACCACAATATGTCGTTGTCTGATGTGATGCCGAGGTCCCGTTCATTCTAAACAGATAAATTTCTGGCCAGCAGCAAATGTCTAAACACACTTTCTAAGCAGTCCTTTCACTTCCTCGTTAGTTAAAAGCGGATTATAGATGAAAGCAATCGATGAGGAACTCAATTTCCAAGGTAAATTCAACTATCGCTTTACACTCCCCTCCTCCTCCAAAAAAAGTGACCGAGGAGGAATTTTCGTCAGCGATTCTTTACGGAGCCGTTGACTCATTGCATATAAAAAAAAAAACAGATTACAGCCGGTACTATGTATTTATCAGTATCCTTCATTCAGGTGATGGTACAATTCTGTAAGCTAATATGCTCAGCTGAGCAACGAAATCCCAATATTAATTTCACGGCCACACAATTTAGTCGCGAATATCCCTTTCTTGCATTCAACGCACAACAATCGTGCTTTTTTTTTAAACCACCATTGGTTTACCGTTCTCAAATTTCGTTTACTGATCCATGACATCAACACTTATCTAAAAATTCGCACATTAACCGTCAATATACTTTAATCATTATATGTTTATATACATTCGGATTTAAAATATAGATTTAAATGCAAAATCAAGGCAAAGATCAAATGTACAAACCGAGAGCGTAACGCAGATTTCTGTCTAAAGTCGGACATCGTAAACGTCGACGCACTCATAATGGGTCCATCGACATGCGCCGCATCACCACTACATAATGCTAGTTCAACGGCGCTTAACTCTTCAGAATCTAGCACTTTCAGTAGATCCCGGATTTTGGTCAGTAAATTGTGGAATGGGCGAAACATATCCGAGAGATTGTCTGGTGGGCCATCGACATTTAAAGCGCCATCAGGGAAATACAGTAAACCACTGAAATTCAGAAAAGACTTTCATCTGTTTCCAAATACAACAAAATGTTGAACGCATAGCCTTCAGAAATTAAAACCACAAGTGATAAAGGTCCGTGTTTCTCCCCTCTTCCTTTACGAAACTTCGAGCAAAAATCCGTGGTGACAGTTTTTCCTGCGACTATCAACACGACAAACAACAGCATAAAAAAACAAGCTGGACTGTTTAAGTTCCAATAAACCTGTCCTTTTGAAGTATGCTAGAAGATATAAGGAGTCTGCGTCCATCCTATGACGTCCCTTAAGAGCAAAACGGCCATGAAAAATCCTGGGAGCCCTTGTTTGGAAAATAACGAGGAAGAAACAGGAGACAATTTTAATGATAGCATAACAACGTTTTGAGCACCAACTGGCGCCAACAATAGCAAAATCAAGAGAAGAAAAACCAGGCGATAATGATTGACAGGGGGAACGCATTCAGGAACTAGCATGAAATAAGAATATTTCAATTATTGAGAACAAAAACGCCCTCCCGGCACTAGTTCTCAGCTCTTGAACATAAAAATTCTCATGCGTATACAGAAGATAAGAATCCATCCTTCATGAATTGTCCTTCCTTTCGTTAGCTAATATAAATTCCGTCAAGAAAACTAAACATTTCAATCAACAAAACTACCTACTAAACTATTGATCATTTTCCATTTTATAGCCGAACGCAGATAACACCTTTCGTATGGGAAAGAAACTAACTCATAAAAACCATCTCAAAATAATAAACTAATCGCTCAAAATAGCAGATTAAAAAAAATCGATAAGTGCAGCAAAAAAAGAGAGAAATAACCAAATGATTGCAAGACGAGGCACGGTTATCATAACGTTTGGATCACAATCATCAATAGCTTCTTGCGTTATATAGCCCAATCTCAACGCCCTGAAATTTACGAATATGAAAAAACTGATGATGGCTATGATGTTGATAGCGTATAAAAATAAACTGCAGTAGGAAAGCTCAACCCTCCCCCCCCCCCCCTCCTCTTCCCTCAGTACTAATGTACACTTATAACGTTCCTCTGCTGTTAAGGCCTCATCTTGCATCTCATATTCAAGGTAATAGGTGAGCATTACTAGCCTTTACCAACTGTGAAAGCAGTTCATATTCCAGGTACAATGATTCATGATTTGCAATCAGTTGTAAATTCAACACGAATTGACGACACCAACGAAGCACTTCGGTTTTGATGACGACGAAAATAAGTAGCAACAAATAAACCGAAACATCTCACCTTTCGAGTGTTTCCGAGAAAAGAACAGCAACATCCAGCTGGCAGTCATACTCTTTGACACTCTTAACAGGAACCATTGCACTCACATAGCTGCAACAGCCGATGCACACTAATTGCAACCGAGACATTAATGCAAATAGCCGGTTCATCTTCCACAAAAAACAAAGTAAGAAAAAATTCACCCAAGATTCGAAAGCTCAGGTGAGACCATCAACCTGACCGCATGCTCCTTTTTTCGGGCCGAGTAACAAACCAACTCAAATTATTCAACTCGCCGGTGTTAATAAGTCAATGATTTTGAAACGGTCGTCTTCAGTCACTCTCAATTCGAAACGTCTCACAATGTTTGCCGGAACTTTTTTTGGAAATTCTTCACAAAACGCAAAAAATTTGCTAAATAAGCCAATCAACATGAAGGATTTGCTTAAAAATGAAACCCATTTATATTTCAATAATCAGCCCGGTATATCAACACTATAACGATAGTCGTGTCTTAATTTCCCATTTGGTAAAAAAGTTTCGAAAAAATGTGAGATAATTTCTTATATGCAACTAACTATATAAACAAGATCACAATTTTTTTTACGCAGACGAGAACTCGTGAAAAAAGAAAACTATGCTATTCGCAAAAAAAAAAAAAAAAATTAGCGGGCAGGTTGGCATCCTGCATAGCATGGAAGATTTTAAAGGTAGATCGGACGCAAAATTGGAAGCTGAGAAAGGCTTGTAAGTCCTGTACAATCCTGCTCTACGCTTAACAACTTCGACGAAATCGGGTACATGATGATGGTAGTCCGAGTTGGGCACCACCTGCGAAGTGCGCACCCCACGACGTAGTTGCAGATTCGCAAAGTGGTCTGTCTACGTTAGTATTTCAGCTTCGGATGCGATCATTTCTATAATTTTTTAATACAGTCCAGCTCAAAAATATGGATAAAAGCAACACAACCACCAACAGTAGATGGGCCAAGATTTAAAGAGCAAGCAATTCAACATAATCAAGCAGTGATACTATCATCGTTCAGCATTTATTTCGAAAAGCTTATCTGCAATGCTTCATCGCACCTACCTCACTTCTCATTACACAAATGCCAACCAGTGTCCATTAGATGGCATAATTGATTGAATCGAAGATAATCTCATAACAATATTTCTGAGTACAAATAACATTCCATATCTAGGATTATCTTCTTCAATATATCAACGAAAGTTACTTGAGCTCGAATTCAGCGAAAAGATGATCGAAAAGCTTGAGGCTGCTTTTGATCTTATCGGAATATTGCGTTGGATCTCGAAGCGATTGATCCTTGAGCAAGTCTCTGAGACTATCCAGATGCTTCGTCAAGGCCCTCGCCATTGGCCTGATCGCTTCCGACTCCGCCTCGTGATCGATTATATTTGAGCCAGCCGTAAGGCACTGAAATAAACAGCGCTACTAAATTCACTTTTGTCAACTACTATACCAGCATCAAAAAAAAAACTGAAAGCTGCTGCCCTTTAAAGGTGAGTCTTCGCTGATCCCCTTTTTTTGAACCCTCCCCCCTTTACCCTCTTCTCCCCCTCCTTGCCCTCTATTTTCCAGGTCCCATTTGGATGGTAACGAGAGCGAATAAAACGGGCTGAACATAGCAGTTCATAAGCCTGCACCCGAAAACACTTTCTGATATCGAGGGAAGATGCCAAAAACTATAAAAATGAAAGGGAGACACGAACGGACATCTAGTTGGCTCTGGACCCAACTAGACCAAAGTTATAGAAACTTTGCTGGGCAAGTGCTCGTTGCCGACTTGAAAAATGTTCCACCTCCCAACAGAGGATGCAACATCGAGGACTCATCTAATCAACGTCATAAATTCCTTACAGGGAAAACGTGGAATGCACTGAAATAAAGTTGCTCTCTAAACAACACTCTGCAATTTTCCATTTTTATAAACAAAGAAGTAGGAAAAGATAAGCAAAACACAATAGCAAAAGCAAAGAAAGTGTAAAACAATGGCACCTCTGCACCAAACCAGAGTTGGCCAGGAAGGTTGTCGTGTACGATCTCATCAGGGAACTTCACACGATAATCACGGCACGCACGATCCGCTTCCCTTGGGAACACAATGACCATCATTTCAGCTGCAAAAAATTTCATCAGATGCTACTTCCGGCGTTGAACATAATTAAGCCCATCAATCATCAACTTTTAAAATTGCTTCCAAGCTGTCACAAGTATCACCTTCTTGGGCATATTTAAGTACAGAGCAACTCGAGCATATGCAACCACCCCCTTGTGAGATATATTCCCAGTGAAAAAAAATTAATATCCCAATCACAGTGATACTTTATGTTTATATTTCAAAACTAAGCAAGTATACAAGTGTAGCAGACAAGCCAATAGGTTATCCGCTTTTGTGTTCCATTTACATCATCAATCACCTCCCAAAGCAATTGATCAAAAATGCATCATAAGGCCATCGTATTTCAATTGCTCAGAAAGTTTACGCAAATCCCTTATATAAAAAACATTTTCTAATGTTTCAACAGCACTAAAATGAAAATCTAATCGTTCTAAAACTGTTGCAAATTTCTTAGCGCTTTAATTTCTTAGAACTTTTTCGAACTTCCTCTATCATTATGAAACATGATATAATATATCAATCTATGATGCATATCATAGCCAACGATTTTCTTAATTTTAGCTTTAATGCGTTTCAAGTTGAAACAACGGAAAAATTAGATCCAAAGATATGCATAAGCTCAGCAGATATCTTGTTGCAAAAATTCGCTCAAAAAAAAAACGCAAAAATGACATAACTGTTTGAAAGGTAATTAAAATTTATTTCATATAACTGAACGATGCTATTTTTCGTAAATATAATATCTGTCGATTTTACTCGACTCGTTATAATAAAATACAGGCTGACAGCTTCGCTGACTGCTTATTGCATAGAAAAGAATTCCTATAGTATATATTGCAAGACAGCAAGATATCGCTAGCCATATAAGAGAATTCTGTGATCGGCTTAAAGCTCTTCTGATTCGTTTTGATCGGGGAAGTTCGGAACGCTTGTATTTAGCTGTGGTAGATCCTGAATTCCTTCAACAGTTCTAAAATTCCTTGAATTATGTCCCATCATTTCCATCACACCTCTAATTCTCAAGTATGCAAGGTAATGATACAAATTTACGATAGTAATGGTTAGACCATAGAACATAAGTATACAAACTGCTGCAACTGTAATGACGCATTTGAGGTTAAACTGTACACAGTATCGCAGAATTTTTTCAAGAGTAGAGAGACTGTGCCATGACTTTAACGGAACGACAGTGACAGGTATGACAGGACGAGCAGAGGAAAGAAGATTCCCACACCTGTTGCAAGGTTCTATCAGTTTCCTTTTTTCGTAACGCGTTTCCGCTCAAATCATATAGCACTGTTCTAGTATACCAACAAGACTGAAAGTACAGCAATTACAACTAACAGATGATGTGCAGGAGACGATCCTGCGCTTGACGAAGTTTAGTGACCAATTGATTACAACGTTCCGGATCGCGCCTTCCGTCAAACGAGTCGAGCTCATTCGCGACCGCATTAAGAGCCTCGTCTGCGTAGTAGAATTTCGCCAGTGGCGACCAGTCGTCAACACGAGGTTTCCGAACAAGCTTGCGCAGACTTTGCATCACTTATCTCGTATCACAGCCAGCCACTTTAAATAACAATCAAACATACACATTGCATGATATTTACATAGAACGCGATGCAGAACAGTCTATGCACCTTAATTTCATATCATATCATATCATATATATATATATATATATATATATATATATATATATATATATATATATATATATATATATATATATATATATATATATATATATATATATATAGTGGGAATCAGAAAAGAGGAGAAATACCGCTATGACGAATATTTTGAAAAAGAAAAATGAGACAGGATTCCATAAAACTATGCGGCCGTCGAGCGAAAAACGACACAGATACGAACACGTGTTTGTTCAGGCAGAATTCCATTTAAAAAAACACGTGTTACCTGCATTATAGCTCTGATATGTCTCGATTGGCTGATTCATGAGCACACTGTAAAGCCGTTTTCGCGACATTTCAATAAGTGCGTCCTTATCATCCTGCCTAAGATTAAGGCCCACCCCGGATTTTGCTTATTATTTCGATATTTTCTTCAATAATGTAGCAATTCATATTTTGGTTTTATTTGAGAAATACTGCTCAAATTTAATTTAATTTCGAAAAGTTCTCAATGAAATCAATCCTCCTTATTGTGAAACGCCCGAAATTTGTCCATTTTAGAGAAAACCTCTTTACAAATATCTTCCCTCTCCCCTCCCCTAATTCAGAAAATCAGGAACACTAGTGCCTTCTTTCTAGCACAGGTTTCAGTTGAACATTAATTAAACACTAAAACTATGCGACATGCTTTCTTAACAAGTAAACAGTATGCATCCATTAAATATTTTCTATTGCTCTGTTTCATGAAAAATTCAAAAAATAGCCGATTTTTTGACTGAAAACGAAATCCATATGTATTGCTTTAAAAAAAGTGCAGAAAGAATGGAGTGGGAAAAAAATAAGGCCGGAAATTGAAAAACAAATGAAAAGCGCCTCTATAAGCATTAAAAAAAAAGTCACGCTTGAAAACAGAGAAAGAAAAAAAAAGCGCAATAACGTTCAACATATTAAATGAAAGGAATGCGCTCTAACAGCTTTAAAAAGAAAGCCACAATGCCTTTCTGCAAGCCGTACAGCATTCTTAGCTGATACGCAACAACTACAATTTAAAAAAAAGTTTATTGCTAATGCGAGACCTTGAAGTCGCCGATTACGACAACTTGAAATTTACCCCTCCCCCATCCCACATTCCACTAGAGAGAAGTGCGGAAATTATGGAAGCTGGAAGAGAGGTAATTCATTTGCGATATATTTTAACCATCAAGGGAAATTCCGCATGACACACAACAAGCGAATTATTCGAAAATGTCGGTTATGAATTCGTTTTTCAAGCAATGGCTCCAAACGTAAGTAATTATAGCATCACCTCCTGCTTCCAAGTCGGATAACTAGAACGCAGATAATTCACGAAGACCAAAAAGTCTATGCACTTAGACGCCGGAAGCAAAATGCTTCTCATTTTACCGCATAAATTATTGCAGTTAGCTTTAAATATGCAGCCCCATACTTTATCACAGGAAACCTATACTTATTAAATCTCCTCACCTCACATTGTCTTATATTACTTTTAGTCAAAATTTGCGTTCATAACATTTACTAGCATTTGCTTTATATGAATAGAGGCCATTTATAGGCAAGTAACTAAAACATGCATGATGCTACCCCCCCCCCTCCCCCCCCCCCCCCCACGATAATGAACTAAACCATCAACGATTTCACAACGGTTGTGAAGGTTGCAAGTGTGATGTTCCGCTATACATCCCTTCCATTAGTTTTATACCAAATGCATAAATCTAGCCGTTCGATTATTGAAAGCAGCCCCTCCCCCCCCCCCCCCCCCCCCTATGTGAAAAATTTTGTGATATGTGCAAGTATGAACCTCTTAATGGTCCTTAAATATCCCCCCCCCTCCCCTTACGACTACTGTACATTACGTTTTCCTTTACAGAATGGGATAAACGGCCTCGGACATATTCCACATTCCATTACTTGCATAGGACGATCCGTAATGGACGTTTGCCTGAACCGAGCTATACCCTATGTTTTACGCGCTATTACCTCATCACCTGTGTTCATATTTGTGGGCATATGGTCAGAAACGGTGAAAAAAAGTGGGAGAAATCCATTAGCCAAAAAGGACATTTTTGGCATCCTTTACTATGCAACCAAGTAAGAGGACGATGTGATGAAAAATTTGACTATCGGCAGTGGTTACTGGGTAATGAATTTCCGGCCAGGAAAAAAAAGAAAGTGAAGGGACCCTTTCGGATTTCAGGAGAAGAACATTTCTTTCCCAGGCTTGGAGCTTTCAACAATTTGCGAAAATGCTTTAATATTCTAACTGCAGCAATAATTGGTGCACACAAAACAGCAGGCAATTACAAAACCTCATCAACTACAACAATAACAACAAAAAAAAAAAAAAAAACGATAGAAATAAAAACCAACGGCCGCCGATTCAACTTTGTCTGAGTCTAGAGACTGGCTACAGCCCACCAAGGATTGGGCTTAGCCCATCTCGATATAAACAACGGATAAATTCGGCCCACATCTTGCTCCCGAACGCGACCAAGATTGACTTAACCCAGATCCAAAACGAATTTCCATTGCGTCGATTCTTCATTCAGAAAGAGGTGACGAGAATTTACCAGATGTACCTTGGACAAAGTAAACGTAAGATGCGTTGTTGTCAGAGAGCAAAACTTCACTGCCACAATTTTAGGTCCCGCAGGACCGTGATATATGATACCTGGCACGTTACAAACCATACATCACGGGGATGTTACACCTCGAAGCATACCTGCACTTAAGATCGTTAAAATTGAGGTCAAGTCGTCGCTATGAATACAACAAATGCAACGATCAACAATGGTCAAGCATACCACCTCCCCTTCACTTCAATATTGCACGAGAGTTAGCGCTATCTTTTCAGCACTAAACAAGCCGGTGATGCAATGATGTCTTGTGATTCGATGCACAATGCACAACTGCAACGCAATCGATAACACACCACATGCCTACATCCATCGAACGCCACTTAAACCTCTGTGATACGGAAGTTGTGATTGTGCTCTGGGAACACTTGCATTCCTAGTGGCAATTTGACCACTGGCTACGATTATAACAACCTGAAGTACAAGATTATCGACTTCTAGATGCGGTAGCCTTCAAATGGTCCAAAGCTTTTGGGGACGACTTCACGAATTCGTTTGAGGCTGAATGGTTTAGACTGTCCAACTGGCGGTCAACCAAAATTTTGCAGTTCGAAGTATTGGATGGAACGGAAACAGGGTGACTCAAACGTTGTGCCACTAATTTAGTCTCAGATGATACGAATATTTTTTCTGGAAGTTCCCGCACTCCCTATCATCACCGAAAATTTAAGTTGATTTGGAGAACTATTTGATGGTAAAGAGAGGTAAAAAGTTTGGTTTTTCTAATATTACAGCGGCACAATCGAGATTCACAACGTGCTCTAGCATTCGCTTTCGCTTTTCTGCGTGTTAAAAAAACCGTCACAAATGTCGGAGTGGGGAAACCCTTTAGTAAGGACGAGATTATTGAAGAATGACATCGACGCATACCCACGAAATATACGACATTTTTTACGGCGTTATAACAGCTCTATGTAAGTGAAATGAATAAATATGAGTATGCTAATACGAAATATAAAACCAACAGGGGATGCAACAAAATATGGGATGGAGGAACCGTGGCCTAGAAATGGTGTTGCCCCTTGCCCAAGAGGGTGGGGGAATCCATGCAATCATGGTCCCGTCACACGGGAGTGCAATCTGTGATTCTTTTTCCACGGCCTGATGAATGCAGATCCTCTTTTTGCTCATTTCAAAGCTCCAATGCGGTGTTGGCAGTACGCTAACTTGTTGCTTTGCCCCGCCGACAGCTGTGCCTCTGGCATTTTAGTGCTTCATAAGCACTAACTTGATGCTTATGCGACAGGTCCACGGATCACCCTCTTGGCCGGTCAAAGGATCACGGAGCCCCATATCCGGTGAGAAAACAGCTACGGCTTCGTTCTCTTGTGGCCGTGCCTCGAATTTCCCGTTCGCGTAGTCGTAGACCATGAACCAGCTTACTTCGTAGCCCAGGAGCTATGAAATCCCTCGTCCTCGAGAAACAAATATGCAAAATATTGAAGATATAAAAAGTAAGAGGAAATACAGATGCAACGTATCGTTAAAGAATGAGCATTTAAGAAATGAGGTGAAATGCAAACACAACGTCACCATCAGCCACATAACATTAGACACAACGAGCGCCACACAAGCGAGTGCACATTGCCAATCGGCAGCAAATACTTGCGAACAAATCAATAAAATCACTCAACGGGGCCAATTCGATAGAATCATTAAAGCGATACGCTAAAATCAGGTTCAAATTAGGGAAGAAATTGCAGCATTATGCTGTTGAAGTTGAATTATTTCAATAGAGATTTGTGTGATATTTCCAGCGTTTAAGCACCTGCGCATTATTGCTCGCATGCTTTGAGCGATGAGCGTATAAAACGACATGACGGTAATTCTACATACCGCGATTGCGCACTTCGCGACGAATTTCGGGAATCGACAAACGCGACAACGCGCTGTCACCCATACCCGATTCACTCTGTGTGACATGCCACTTAACAATTGAATGATGCCAATATGAACATTGCATAGCGCTTAATATACCTTAATTTGATGATCTACATTCTTTCGATATTAAAAAAAAAAAAAATTCGAGAAGGATATTGGAGGGATGGAAGGAGGCGGTTGATAGAGTTCGGATGGTTTACGCTTAGTTTTCTGAACGGTACAAATGAAGCGATTGAGAGCGAAACGTGTGAAAATAGCCCTCAGAGAATATCGATGGCAAAAATTTTCGATGCTTCATTGTCGGCGAGAATATGTTCTTGTTATTGGCATCTCTGAGGAAGTATAAACACTATTTTTTCTTTTAGATCGCCTGAAAACAATGCTTCATAATCGAGGAAATAATATTTTCTTTTAATACTTGATGAAGCGCTACTTTTATACTTCATAGATAGGTATTGAAAATATTTTATATCTGTTTTACAAAAATACACATTTTCAGATTGTTTTGTTGGAAAAGATTGATTCCAATTTTAGAGTGAATGCGTTACTCTATCAAAACTGTCTAATCAATCTATTGATTATCAGCTGTATAACTCAACTATCAAAGAAATTAATCTAACTATTAGAATCGTTATTTCTAACTTGTTGAATTTCGAAATTCATCTTGTTATATTCATTTTAACGCTGAAATTTTCCACTTATTTCTTTCAAATTATCCTCGAAAATTATATCCGACTTCTCCTACTTTCAAGTAAAAGTACATAATAGGTTTATTCGCCTTCAAAAACCTACTACATTGTATCGCTCGTAAGTTTCATAAAATTTTCAACGACTATTATTGAACGTTTAAAAGCTTGCAACTCGCTTCAATCACTTCATAAGCGGAAAATTTTCTTCTTGAAGATGAAAGCATTTATGTCGGCAATAATATTTCAATTACTTTTTCAAGCATATAATTTCGCTCAACAATTAATTTTCATAGGAACGAACTATGAAGCAATTAATTGAATTTCGACGTTAATTTTTGAAAAAAAAAAAATGCAATCCATTTTCTTTGTAATATCAAAATTTTCTTCCAATATTTACAAAAAAGAAAAAAAAAAGCCTCGAAAATACTCTGAATACAATGCGAGATGATCATCACTGTTGAGTGGCGAATAAAAACTGAGTTCTCATCAATGACTGGCACCCACACAATTCCGGTTTATTTCGGTGCTTCAAGTTGTCACTATGAATTGCTTTAGTCCAATCATTTCTGATGTGCATATAAAGCAGATAATCAGCGATTCAGATATCACTTGCAGAGAATTAAATTTCTTAATGTCACAATTTTTGGCTTTGAGGATTCGGAACTTCGCGAGTCTCCGAGATTTGGAGGTCGCGGGACGGTTTCTAAGGGTCGTTGGAATTCGTGAACCCCTGAGGCCGAGGGCATCCAAGCGGTTCTCGGGCTTCGAAATCTGGGGCTGCCGGACTTCTGAGCCTCTCGAACGAAATTCTTCATAGAGCAAAATCTAGCTCACATTCAAGACTCTGAACGGTCCTCAGGAGTCTCCGACGTTCGGTCTCCCCTCAGAGTCTGGAGCCTCCGAACGATTTTTGGATTCTCTCCAAATTCGAGCGCTGTCGAACTTTTTGCGGCATCTAAGCGAAACTCACTCGGCACCTACGCTTCGACATTTCATGCCCCCAACTTTGAGAACTTTTGAACGACGTTCGAAGCCTCAGACTTCGGGAACCCACAAATGGAGGGTGTAAGAACAATTTTCGGAGACTCTTGAGAGAATCATCTCTGGAGCTTGGAAGCGAAATTCTTTCGAGGAGCCACACTAGCTCAGGCATTTCGGACACCAATCTTCGGAGATCCCCGAATGATCCTCGGGGTCCCTGGGGGTTTTCAGAGGTTCCAGAAATTCTGGAGCGTTCGAACTTACACGGTATTCGGATTTCGGGGCTTCTGAACAGTTTCTTCAGCGAACGAAGTTTATGCAAACATAAGAGAATATGAAATTCGGAGTCTGGGCGAAGCCACTCCCGCATTTTTCATGGACTCTTAAAATCGGAAACGTCGATCAGTTTCGGAAGTTTTTGAACGGTTTTCGGTTGTTCGCAAACTACTGGCACGTTCGAATGAATTTTTTTTTTTTTTTTGGAGGAGAAGGCAGCTACTAATATGGGCATACGTGAGGCTCCTGAATAAGGGGCACCACCGAACGTAATGCTTCTGAGTGTGACTAATCACCAAGCAATTGCTACTTTTATGAAAACATCAACTATATAATCAGAACACTTAATTTTTTATCAATGAAAATTTTGCTAACTAAAATGCGTATCGAGTAGAAATCCTTTAGAACGATTTAGAAAATTCTTGTTAAAATCCATAAGAAGAGTTATTTCGGAAAGTTATTCTCATATTGTTAAAATTTTTGTTTTTTTTTTTTTTTTTTTTTTTTTTTTTTTTTTTTGGTATGTGAATTCCTAGAAATTTTGTTAACATTTTATTGACTCAGAAAGGAGATTTTTTTTTTTAATAGGTGGAGGCTTTCATGAAGATTATGCATTTGCAATTCGTTTCATTTTAGTGCATTGAAATTAGAGAAAATATTTGCGAAATATATTTTAGGAAATTTTCTCGTCATCGCGTTGAAAAGCTCACAAATTTTTTTTTTTTGTGGGTTATTTAAGTTTTTTTTTTTTTTTTTGGAAAATTGATTCTTAGGAAATATTCCTTGCCAATGTAGATAAACTGAATAAATTTGAAATTTGAGATGATTAGGTAAATGTTTCTATTGGCATACATTAAAAAAAAAATGAACCTTCAAAAAGCGAGTTTTTCGGGCATTTTTTTAAATCACTAATAAAAAAGCGCAGCTAATAGAGAAAAATTATCTCCGAATGCATTGCGAAAAAATCCGATCAAAAAATTTTGGCAAACTATTTATTGGTGAGAGTATACAATTAGTTAGTTTTTTTCTTAAAAGAAATATGCAACTTTTCGACGTTCTGAAGAAAACTTTCGTTGAAAAGAAATTTTTGCACGCAGTCGATCATTGCATCGAATTTCATTACACAGCACTTTCTAGAGACTCGCTTCCGTGTAAAATGCAACAATTCACAATGAAAAAAAATTAGCAACTTAATATCTCGAAATAATCGAGAAAAAAACATGCTGAAGTGCGAAAACATGAATCATATATATATATATATATATATATATATATATATATATATATATATATATATATATATATATATATATATATATATATATATATATATATATATATATATATATATATATATATATATATATATATATATATATATATATATATAGAGCAGCTCCACTTTATCTTCGCTTAAAATTGCAGCAACGAGATAAAGATGAGGCAATATATCGTGGATATTCAACAACTAAAACTTAATTATATTATTGACGTCGGCATTTTCACCGTAAAGTGCCTTATCTATACGTTATCTTTCGCATCAAATAATAAGGACAGGCGAAAGGCAATGCATTCCTAGAACAAATAAAGTCAGTTCATTGGTATTTTTGAGTTGGGGAATGAAAAAATTTCTTCAAACATTTTCTCATTTCCCTACAGAAGCGTTAAGTGGCTTAATGCGGTTTATGCTGATTTCCTGAAGCATGCCTCTGTCGCGAATTATGACGCTTTGAAGTCCTGACCACTTCGCACCTGGAGCACTCAGCATGCGTTCATTAAGCAAGCATCGCTTGTGGTTCATTTCAGAATTTTCCAGCTCATAAAGCGTCATTCAAGGAGACCAATGAAAAGCAACCTTTACTAGCACTGTATTAAGCACTTTTTTGTTCCGATGTAAGATAAATCACTCGGCTATGGATGAACTGGAAATAGTGGGCCGTACAAGGTAAGTCAAAGAAGGTCAAAAGCATATATACAGATTAAACACCCGCGCTGCATGCCTCGTGAGATTAGCCTGAGGCAGAACTGGGAGGATATAAAAGGGATTGATGTGCTCATGCATTCATTCCAGCTTCTATACTGGTCTTAAAACCGAGTGGTCCATGTGTGGCAGCTGCAGTGCGCGAGGTGGACGGAAGCCGCGTGGGGTTCGCCGTGTCCGACTACGGGATCGTGCAGAAGGTCGAAGCCATTCTTGTGAACGAGTCCCTGCTTGTTTTTCAACTTATTGTATAACTGTGGTAAACTGTTTGCCCTTGTACCTATGTTGTCTCGCAATTCTCGACCGCATCTCAACAGATGGTGCAGATCCTAAAGAAGACATGGACGACTAGACGAGCCAAGGGGAGCTGACCCTTACACTCATCATTAAGCTCGTGATTTTTTTTTTTACTTGAGCTGATTTCTTTTTCACTATCCTCTAGAAAAATCATTGATAAAATCTGATCAAGGAATCTGTTCTCTCGCTTCAATGAGCACCCGAAAGGCAAGCAGGAGAAACACATTTTTGTGCATGCGAATAGTGTGCGCGTAGCCAAGGAAAAACGAATAAAGCAGGAATAGCTGCGTTGATTAAATGCGGTGTTGTCTTCGATTCGACAACAGTGTTAAGCAACCATAAAACTACATGCAAAGTACCTTTTGAAAATGCAACACCGATTAGGTGATAAACAAACTGCGCACCCTAAGGTTGCAATCTATAACTTAATAAACGATAAGCTGATGAGTGGTGACAAACTTGTTGTCACCGTTTTTGTGCGTAACTACTCCCGAATTTTTGCATTTCAGTCAGTTCACTTCCAAAGCTTACATTTCAGCGTCATCATTTCCTATTCATTAACTAATATGACGATGGAAGCATATAAAAGCGAATTGACTAATATTCACCTCTTCGGGCCCCAAGATTTATAAATCTCAAGTTGTTAAAATAATATCTATTCGAGGTAAATTCAAAGTGCATTGAAAAAGTGAGATGTGACGAATAATATTGATGATGCTTCACTGAAAAGTTTTCTGGAGATAATTTTTCTCATAAAAGTAATGATGAAATTAAACTTTTTAATCACTGAAGAGCTTTTCGGTGGGGGGGGGGGGGGGGGGGGGAAATGCCTGAATTTAAAATGATCAGCATTTTTCTGAAAGTATATCGTCTTTAAACGTTTCAGCATATTTCATCTTTCTTAATTTTTCGCAACATATGAGAGCCTTCTTTTTTTTTCTTTTTTTTTCTTTTATATATATATATATATATATATATATATATATATATATATATATATATATATATATATATATATATATATATATATATATATATATATATATATATATATATATATATATATATATATATATATATATATATATATATATATATATATATATATATATATATATATATATATATATATATATATATATATATATATATATATATATACATAAGTGCAAGTGAAACTCATCCGGTCGATTGAATAGATTCTTAGTAGCGCTTGGACGTTTTTTAATGATTGCACAATAGTGTTTCACAATTGGTGTTACTTAAATTTACACCACAAAAGCTAATTGAAGCCATTATTCTGTTGTGTATTGCAAATTAACCCAAATAATAACCCGGTGCGGCTTATTCCGAAATTTCAAGTGGACTTTTTTTTTTGTTGCCGTAAACCGATAGTTAAAAAAGAAATAGTTGATCAAATCCACGCAAAGCGAAGATTTTTTGATAAAACTGTGCAGATAAAAAGGCGTCAATTCTTCTAAAATTATGAGACTTTGTGGCGTTTCTACTACAGATTAATCGGTTTTCATTTTACTACTAAAATCGTTTCAGTGTGTTGCAATGGATTGTGGATGAAGTGATGCTTTGTGTTGAATGTTTGATGGAGGATAATGAAGGTTAATGAGTGCTATATTTAATGCGTCTGAATAACTCATTTCTCGTTTATTTTGTTCAGTAATATCATTTTTGAGCACTCTTTTCCAAATTTCTCTCTCTTTTTTTCGACTTTGAATTGGTACAAATGATTTGTGGTTTTTATAAGTGGAATGACTATTTTTAAGTATATATTAGGCTTCAGTTGATTGAAAACATGTCCACTTAAGGAATCGTTTCTCAGCTTTTAAGTGGATTTAAAAAATTGGCCGTCTATCGGTAAGCATTGAAATAAGCAGATTAATCGTCGTTTAATTTTGATGCTATTTTAAAATCAAATCACTGAAAACGGGGCTTTATTTCTTAATCTGGGATTTTCTAAAATAATTTACAAAGTTGTTTTTCACTCGAAACGGTAAGCTATATAATTCATTTTCGTCTAATCTTTGAAGTGTGCCTTATTTTGCTACTCGTTGTTGAAATATTACGAAATTGAAAGCGAATGTTTTTGATTGAAATGATCTCTGATTCATTGCGCAAACGTTTATTATTTGTAGAGGCCATTAATCGAAAGATGAATTGATTGTAAAGAATAGCGCTAGTTGAACCCAACTTGACGTCACAGCCAAATTTATCAAAACATTACAACAGCTGTTAAGTGAAACTATAGGCACATTTTAAACTTCGCATTTGATGGTGAATTCCCCTAACCAGCATCGAAGGCGCTCAACCTTTACTCAATTGTTCGTCGTCCATATCGCTCCAAAAAGCATCTATTTCATCTGATACAGGTGTAACTCTAATACCTACCTGCTTTTGCTAGGTGATTTTATTATTCGTCTTCATAGCTACAGTGTTTGCGATGTTTGAGTAATTGCGTGAGCTAATCCTTAGCATGTGGTTAAGCGGATTCCTATTTCACCTTCTTCTTCTTTGTTCAAAGATTTGTTCTATCTGATGCAAGCGTAATTTTCAATTATTTATTTATTCATTCCAGAACTTTGAAATAGAAGAACATACAAAATATGTGTGAGCATAAATAATGAGAAAGAGCTAAACAATTCGCAAATACGAATTCAACAGATGAGAGTAGCAGTAGAGTAAATGTACATTGAAATGACTCAAATATAGTTTGAAAAATGAGGCTGTGAATATATTAACGATATCGGTATAGAGTAAATTCCAAACTTGCACATTTTGGCGAGCTGAAACTGACATTTACGTCAATTGCTGGAAAGAGCAAATTGAAATATTCCTAAGAGGCGAATATGAGAAAAGTCGTGTACAGTTTTATAGCAAAGAATTAAGTTCACAAGATTAAGTTCATAACAATAAAATTTACACAGCTTTATATTTTATGCCGCTTAACAACGAATTTTGCAACAACTTCCAACACCTCCACTTATATCGTTCGTCAGTATAAATGTCGGTCTTGCTTAAAGGCAAATGATTCTTAATCCATCACTGTTTGCCATGTTGTACGTATTTCTGATATATCTGTAAACTGATTGTTCATAATATCTCAGCTCTTATTTTCTTTCATAGATGTGATCGGGATCTTCTGTCCTCCCCGAGTTTAGAGGGGAATCTTGCATTTTTGCAAGATTTCGAAGAAAGGAGGGCGAATTTATGGTTAGGAGGGGTCTTCATTATAAACGCATTTTCCCATGGGTGGTCTTTGAAAGCGCTAGAAATGGATTTCCTATTATAGCTGAATTCTCAAAGACAGAATGGCCATCTGTTTAAGTCTTCTTTCTATTAGATGTTTACAAGCAAGGTTTACTATGAAGGAATTAAGAGGCATATTCCGATGCCCAATACATTAATCTAATCATAAGTGGAGAAATCACAGTAATAGAAGTGTTATTCATTACAGAGCACAGTTAGAGTACGACACTTTATTACAGGAAGCGGTTCCTTTAATATCGCAACATTGTATGCAGAAATAATGCAGAATTGTATTGAGACTAGAAAAAAAAATGAACGCAAAGATTTATTGGCTATGATACTATCATTTTTTTAATCGCCCTTTTTCTGTAAGCTGAAAAATGCATAGAGTTTGCAATCGCATTAAACTTAAGGTTTAAGCGAAATTCTAACATAAACGTTACAAAGCATAAAATGCAAACGAAAACTCTCTGCAATATTTTCCAAAATATTCAGCAATGTCTCCAAAACGGATTAGAGGCGATGAATTTCAAATGATGTGCGAAAATAATTGTGTCTCTTGTGCAATATGGGTGTTTTTTTTTTTCGCTGAATGCGAAACTACATAACTTGCAGTTACATTACTGCATAGAAGTTTCGGCAACTGCCGAGTACAGACCGTGATTTCTTGTGATTTATTATTCTGTATTATATGATTTTACGGTTCTGGTCACAACTTGAAAATAGCACGTCCTTCTAGTCATTAATTGCAGAAGCTTATATAGCAAATGTTGAATCTTGCTTACCTCACATATAGAGTTCGTTCCTTGCAACTTCTTCATTTTCATTCATCGACTCAGCAACGGCATAGCACGGATATAACACGCACACCGAACAGATAAATTTTACTAACCAATGATACATCGGCTAAAATCTCAAAAATAAAAACTCTCCAAAGAAAAAATGAATGACATATTAAGTACAAGATCCTCATAGTTTCAACAACATATGCAGACTATCGCTTCAGTGTTAATGACAAATGAGGTTGGCGTAACGCAAGCAAAACTTCGCATAGTTGAAGTTGATCTATCGTGTAGATGAGTGCACGCAAAGTTGTTGAAAGAAGGACAGAGAGCATTAAAGCGATTGATGAATGCGTCGAAAAAGCAGACAACGAAAATCATGCTAATGCCCTCAGTTGTACTCAGAAAAGAGTGGAAGTTGAAATATTGCCGTCATGTCACATAATTTTTGCACTAAATGCCATTAAGAGTATTTGAAGAAGCAGTAAAAAGCGCCTGGAAATACCCAACAAAAATTATACATATGCAAGCGCCTTGTATATAGCAGATGCTAAGTTACTTTAAATTTTATGAAGTAACAGTTGAAACATGTTACTGCAAATCATTTCAAAGTATTTGAACAAGTAACAAAAATTTATGCAAAATTTCGTAAAGAATTGCCCACCTGTCGCGAGTTGTCAACAATTTCTTTTTAAGGCCTACGAAGTAAGTAACGAGGAAGCCGTAATATTATAGACTTATCAACGTAGCTATAAATAGCTCATTGTGCTAAGCAAAAGATTGCAAGAAATCAATTGTCTGTGTTCAACAGCTGCCGAATTTCTAACGCAACTTCGCAGCCGCCTGAGCTTTTTTTAAAGGAATCTCTTACCTCCAGCGCAATATCCCGCATTGCACAATGAGACTAGTTGTTTTCATGAGCTTTTCAAAAATCATCTGCTCCAACTATTTGAGCAAATATGACTTGGTCCGACCCGAACATTATTTGATTCTCTTTTCCCAAGTCAACTTCTTTTTTAGATACGAATAAAAAAAAACAGTTTCGGCGCTCCGATTAGGTTAATTCGTCCTTATGCACTGATAGATTTTGAATAATTAAATAATCATTGAAATTCTTCAGAAATTTTTAAAACGTCAACGACAGACAACCAATAAAAACCAGTCAATCATTGTCATAAATTGAGGAGACAGCGAATCAGTCATAAGCGTCAATCGTTATTCCACTGAAGAAATGAAAATTCGCGATGAGCATTTCAAATATTAGCACTCTCTCGAAATGGACAATTTTCTGATGATTGCACTGATTTATTAATACTCATCACTAATGTGTTTTCGCTTTTCGAGATTTCAGGATATGATTTAATAATAGTGAGTCGTTAAGTATGACGATTTTCGATTATGTCGGATGTTAATTCAAAAAATTAAAAAATTAAATTTTCTTCTATAGTTACATCAATGCTGAAAAAGTGATTTCTCTAAATAACGGGTGATTTCTGTAAATAGTGAAAAAGTGATTTCTCAAAATACCAAACATTATTTTTATTCGCTTCTATAGAGATACGATATATTTGAGAATTAAACGAAATATGTGATAATATTGCAAAAAAAAAAAAAAAAAATTAGAACCAAAAGCTTAAAAGAAGAAGACTTTTTTTTGGGGGGGGTTGTTTAGCTGACTAGAGATTTTTTCTTTTTCTTTTTGAAATATAGCATTTATTGAGAAAATTGAACTGCTTGAGTGGAAAGCAATATAAGGAAAATGAGGCATGTTTTCCCGAATAAATTTGAAGACAATCTATTGTTGAAATCATTCAAGTTGTATGACAATTTTTTGCACACTTTCACTTCTTCGTAGTTTTTTTTTTTTTTTTTTTTTTGCTTATACTGACGAGTGCACAGTGTACCAAGAGGAAGTGAAGTGCTCTAAACTGGAACTCTAGGCAAATAAATGTCACTAATTTCCTGACGGTCATAAAATGAAATTACCCGAAAAACTTTCATCATTTTTGGCGTATTTTCTGTGTGCCGTTTTTTTTTTTTTTTGTGACATACGTACATAGTTCCCTCTTTCATGGCCATTTTCGCTATAGTCGTTATATAACAAATCGGCTCCCTCTTTGTTGCGTCACTTCAAGACATTCTGCCTATGTTGATCATGTGTGCAAACGCTTATAACGATCGAAATGTGGCGCATCCAACAAGACGGCTCAAGACTGCCATGGAGATGTGCTGTGGTAAACACTCGCCGTTATGGTATTTCTCCGAAAAATAACTGTTGTAATAACTCTGCCAGGACTCTTTGATCTCTTTTCGGAGCATTATGATGCTCCGCCTTCAGCAGGCAATGATAAATACCAATTACTGTGTCCATTGTGAGGAGTAATATTTTCTATCTGGCTTGTATAAAAAGGGTTGCAATGTTGCGCTGTTGCAGGGGATCACGAATGAGAATTTATTTCCGTTCATAGGAAAATTGTCAGAAGAGTTGTAGAAGATAATTAGATCTGAACATAGAACATATATTTCCAAATATTTCGGAAATAAATGCAACTAATTTGAAATTGCTTGTTTTTACTTGAAAGTTCTACAATAATGTTGAAAATCGTTTGTAAATAAATAGGTTTGCATTGTTTTATGTTCGAACATTATTATTGGCATGTGCAAGTGTTATAATTCAGCGTTAATGAAGGTTGTTTTATAAATTTCTTAATGCTGCCATTTGAGATGCGCATTTAGTCTACATCGTTCGTTAATATGTATCTCGAATGTCGATTCACCACTATATGCACTAATCGTTCTCTAATCGTTTTCATCTCATTTCTAATATATTTTTATATTTTTATGTTTGATATTTTATTTCAAAATAAATTTTCCTCAAAATAATTTTTTGAGAAATTTTTCGAATTTTTAATTTTTATTAGGAAATTTATCACTCGAAAGGTCGCCTATTATAGATTCCTCATAAATGAATTTATAAATTTTACGATCGTATTACAAAAAAAAAATTTTTTTTTAATATTATATAATCTTTTATATGAAAAAAATTGAAAATTTTTATGCAAAAAAAAAAATTTAAAAAGTATTACATGAAAAATTTATGAAAAAAAAATTTTTTTTTCTGTTCTTTTTAATTATTATGATGAGAAATTTCCTCGTTTAATGTTGTAAATTTTCACTCATCGAAAATCAACATTTGAAGTGAATAAATTTAGCGCGATACTCAGCGAAATCTATACGTATGATATCGCAAATGATGCTTATAATTTTTTTCGATCCTTATTAAAAGCAATATGTGATCGGCTATATCCTGAAAGTCCTGAAAGTTCGACAGTAGAAATTTCCGAATTATTTCTTCTTCATCAAACTCTTTGTACATAATTGTATAGAAGATTCGTATTTGTGTTGTTTTGATAAATCATGTTATTTTAAATCAATTTTCGACAACGCTCCATTGTAGGTTTTTCGTTTTCAAATGTTGCCGACTATATATTACGTCCTCTCTCTATCGCCTTCACATTTTGATGGCCGCAAAAAAAAAAAAAAAATGATGAAACGATCCAATTTGTGCGAAAAAATCCAACAATTTATGAAGGCGCCGCTGCAATCAAAAAGTTTGACTTGTCACTACCTATGAACGATGAAGGAATCCGAGACTTATTTGAGTATATAATACTGTGAATTATAAAATGATGTGCCTCATTTTTCTGTGCACTGAAAATGTTTTGCGACTAGGATAACTGGGTCACATGATGAAACGTTTTTTAAATGCTGCTTCAAAACTGGCTATCAAGAAATTCATTTTTCTCTTCTTCAATACCGCTACAATTAGAACATGTTTTCTAGACGTTTTGGAATGTCACTTAATTCAATAATTTTTACTGTAATGCTGTTTTTTTTTTCTGTTTTCTGTCATGGGGAATAAATTTTCCATGTTTTTTTTTTCTTTCAAGCATTCTTTGCATCTTTCTCATTCAGTCATTCTCTCGGTTTATTTCATTCTTTCTTTGTATTTACGAAAACGGCCAGTTTTCGCATATTTGTTAAGATTGTTGACGATGACAGAGTAGGTCGGAAATGTATGCAAGGAAGGGAGAACTCAACGAAGGTAGTAATTCCTATAATAAATTCACCGTCAGGCTTGATTTAAAATCTTGAAACTCTATGGTATAGCGCGATACGATACAAACTATTTAGATGAAGCGTTTAAAAAACATGCCCACCTAGGACAACTTTCATTCAAAGCGTTAGCAAAAGAGGCGATTTGAGTGAAAGTATTACGTTGAAAATCATTTCGATGTATAAACAATAGCAAGCAACTTTGACGAAGAACGACTGCTAAATTTTTTTAAAAATTCTTTAAGCTTCGCTTATCCATCCATTTATTCAATAACACTGAAATGTTTGCTAACATTTTTGGCGCTAATAAAATGAAAAATTATGATGTTATGATGTTTTATTGTTTTTTTTTAAACATGAAATAGTGTAAAGTTGTCAAAAAATGAAATTCACAAGCCAAGAATTAAGTAAAAATTCGATTAAATTAAATCGTTCGTCTTTATTTATACAAATAAAGAAAATTGCATCTGATAGTAAAGATATAATTCAATAAGACAACATTATAAATGTGTATATACAAATGCATGCGTATATCAGTTATGAATATTCATATTAAAAGCAGTGAGAAAAATAGAACATAGAATAGCGAATAAATTTATGCATTCAGAGAAATGAAAAAGAAATACATATGAGATGTAAGATCGGAGAGGAGCAATAGAGGATACACATCGTGTTGAATAGATAAAATCAGAAAAATAAGACATGATATGATATGAGTGGTGAATAAAATCATAGTTTATGAATAATTCAGTAAAGACTGGTTAACGCACCATTTAGTATGCAGAAAATAGAAAAATACATCGGATGAGGAATAACGCTGAGGGCTGCAAATATTGCAATAAAAAGAAGCAAACTGCTCATTGTATATTAGAATGTGGCATGGTGAGCAATAAACATGTGTTGCTTAGCACGAAAATTCAATACGAATTCCTCTTTTTTGATGTGCGATAGTTGCTGTTTCCATGGCTCATATATGTATTGCGATGCCACAAGAAAGCAGAATCTCTTTTCACTTCTTTAATTCATTTTGCACTATGATATTTTTATGAGCATATATGGTACCACTAAAATTGTACTTACTGAATTACACCTCACTTCTAGGAAAAACAGGAAATGTTGTTGGGTGCGTTTGGGTATTATGAGCATTGTGTAATGAAAAAAATCGCTTCACATTAGAAGTTACTACTATAAAATACTTTGTAATTTTTATGCATTGAGATGCTTAATCCGCCTAAAAATACTTAATATGTAGCTATGTTACTCAATTTCAATTGTGCATTTTCTCTACTCACAATATCGAATTTTTCCATCGAACCGGTTCAGTGCAGCTCAAAAGGTTTCGCAAAAAAAAAAAAAAAAAAAACTGTACGTGACGTCTCATTTCGTGCACTTCTATTGTCAAGGTCATTTTGTAGATCTCTATTACAAATTTATGGGATGATGCAAGAGAACTAACGATTGCATCATATTTCTTGAATCTTTTCATTTCATCTCGTTTGGCATCTTTAAATTCCATCACAGTGAAGCCATTGTCAAATTTATCGTTTTTCTTATTTGTTGACTTCTGCATATCGCATTCTAACGATATTAACTATATTACTGTATTTCATCGGTGTTGAATAAAGGCGGCATAGAATATTTCAATCTTTAAATTTACCGCTGAATAACACTTAGAATATTGATGAGCAATTTATTTCAACGCTGCTCTCACTAGCAGTGACTATACCAGCAGTAAATTAATACCATTTGAAGTGATTTTTCATGCCTAAGTCGTAGTGTCGAGATTTTTCTTTTCATCAGTTCAACTCAAACTTCGATTGAATCCTTTCCACTCTTATCCATTCTCTTTCCCTTGAATTAGAATACGTATTTAAAGAGCAGTATAGATGGGACTTACATTGAGAAAGCTCTATAATAAAAATCTGATTGATTTCTTCGAAAAGAATTACATATGGGAAAATAATTACTTTATAGATGGGACTTACAATAGTAAATCATTTTCCCTTATTCATTGGCTATTATTGAAAACGATAGCAGGAGATGAAATTTGATGCGCATTTCCCGAGATAATATTTTAAAAAATAATCTGTAGAGAAATTTTTGATGGTATTGCATATTGAGTCTAAACAACCGCATCCAATCAAATGACCATCAAAACTTATCCTTTTTTGTTGTTGTTGTTGTTGTTTAAACTCAATGCAGCAGTAGTTGCATCAATACTTTTGTGGCTTATTTTTGTTACATTTTAACTCACATAATATATATTAGCTGCTGCTCATTTGATAGGAATGCTTTATGTAAATGAAATTATGCAATGAAAATATGCTCTGCATTCGAGAGGCATTTATGACGATATATGCAAGTTGTTTAATTTATTCGTATATGAATATCCGTTTAAAAAATTGCTTAAAAATAAATTGCTTAAATAAATTGCAATCAAAAATTGATCATATTAGTTTTCGCTATATCGAAACAAAACGAAATATTTCAAATCGATATCTGATCGTAATGTCGATTAAAAAAAAAATTGTCTGGCATTTTGATCATTTCTTTTGATCATTGATCATTTTGATCATTTTATTTATAATTCTGTGATATTTTATGCATTAAAATTGTGCATTCTATTATCGCTTATATTTGTTTTCAAAATGATCCAATTAACAGATCGAAAACTTTTACTGATGATATATATATATATATATATATATATATATATATATATATATATATATATATATATATATATATATATATATATATATATATATATATATATATATATATATATATATATATATATATATATATATATATATATATATATATATATATATATATATATATATATATATATATATATATATATATATTTATTATTGAATAAGAGAACACAACGATCGGTTGCGTAAAATGTTTGTTCATATTTTATTCGTTCAGTGCTAAACGGATAAGATCTGATATAGTCATAAACGATGATCATTTTCAAAATATACACCTCTTTTGTATTTTTGGTCTAATTCTGCTATTCTATGCAAATGAGTAACTGCAGGATAATTTTGCATATAGTTGTTCATTAGTTCCTACTATATTTTCGACCTTATAAGAATTTATATGTAGTTTGCAGTAGATTTGGCTGAAATTAACTCGTTTATCTTTTATTAAAAGTTAATGTTGTGTTTTCATCCATCTTCAGTTTGATTTATTTCTTATTTCTAACGTTGTTATCAATTAGATTAGGCCTTTTACTTAGCCGTTTGTATATTTATAAAACGCATATGTGCGCTGAAAATTCTTGACACGTTGGGAAAGACTAATTGAATAATATAAGCAGAGGTCTAGTGCTGAGTTAGATAGGCCAAAACAAGATGCGTTAAAGAGAGTGACAGCAATGTGACGTCCTCATACTCCCAACTCCTATCGTTTTCTTAGGCTTCGTTGTATGTGAACTAGCCTATAATTACATCTATTTTTGTGTGCCTATGTCGAATTGTTCCGAATTCGTCCAGTACATATCCTTAAATTAACGACAATAATCCTGCAGGGATCGGAATTTATTGAAGCACTATGGTTGCTGGTGTTGTTGATAAAAGTGTCGTCAATGGCGTGCTTCCTTATTCGAAAGAGGCAAGCGAGGATGTCTCGTGGCATGAGAAAGGCAACATTACTGGATCATCACACGAATTTCGCAAACTTCAGTAAGTGAATGTTCATGTGGAGTGTTATTTGTGCGGCGCATAGTAAGTGAATTCCAATGTATAAATTTGAGATTTTTATTATTATAGTAGCGTCGCGTAATATTATCAGAGTGCATATAATTTATACGTAGATATAAAGGATTGAATTTGTGCGGATTTACTACAATTGACTATATGTCGCCGATCGTGTTTAATTTCTTTTGAGATTTAATAATGCACAAATTCGTAGGCTTCGTGTTAAAAAGAAATTGAATATTAAATTGTGCTAAGCTTTCAATACTTATTGCAGACATTTAACTTGAAAACGAGTAATAAATTCAAAACAAAGAACTGCGTTGTAAGTGCAATTTTTGTCTACAATCGTAGGCTATGCTACGGCTCTAACTATTGTCACTCGAGCGTTTAATTCCTTTTTTTTTGCAGCCGTTCGTTTCAGGACTATCTTTTTGGAGAATTGAATATCTTAGGGATTGCTTAGGAATTTATAGGAAGTTCAACGAAAAATTTCCTCTTAATTTATTCTTTCACTAAATTATGAAAACATTTATTTTGACCTAGGTAAGTCAGTAATTTCCAATTAAAATACCTTCCTCAAAACATTTGATGATTTTCATTGTACGTCTTTCAAAACGATAGATCTTTTCTCCAAAAAGGTTCAATTTCTATTCATTTTTATTCGCTCTATCTTTGGAATTCATCTAGAATCTTCGATGAATCTATTAAATCTCAATCTGCTTTAATGTAAATCTGAGCCCTAAAATTTAAGGTGGAAAAACAATGGAAATTCTATGAAAAAAAAAAACTCAATATTACTATTGCCAGATGGTATATATTTCGCTTATTTAAAGCCGAAATTGATTGCATTAGTTCTATTGGTGGCTATATTTCTCTCAACTAATCAATGAGATTTCGAAATGCGGATTTATGTCAACTTTCTAAAAGAACAAATAAAAATTCCCACTAATTTCCGTTAACAACGTCTTTTTTTTTTCAAGGATCCCGAATGGGAAACCTCTGAATAGTATACTAGATGCAATCGGTGGCATTCCTATGGTCAAGCTGAATAAGATCCCACAATCGATGGGCATCGAATGTAATGTCTGTAGGTTTTATTTCACTTCACATCTTCATTTAAAAAAAAAAATTGCTTAGTTGCTATACTAACGAATATTTCACTCGCTTATTGTAATATATAATTGTGGCACAATTACATTGGAATAGCTTTCAATTTCAATTACGGCTGTGTTCACTGATATTAGAAAATGAAAACTAATAACATACTCTATTTGTTTCGTAACAATTGTGGCTAACATCTATTCCGTGATTCTTTTGAGCTACAACGATTCCTTAATGCAACATAGACTGAGCAAGACTGCAGCAGTGAGTAGTAATGAATAAACGTGATCGGTTTTCCAGAGTTTTTTTGTCGCATAAGATTTATTTGAATTTATGCATTCAAAGGTAAGAAAGCAATGAAATTAACCGTTTCGACTAATCGGATGGATAAAGCTAATGCTGTAACGTCGTAGATGCGAAGTTGGAGTACCTTAATGCCGCTGGCTCGGTAAAGGACAGAATTGCGGAAAGAATGGTAGATATCGCCGAGAAAAGCGGTATTTTGAAACCAGGAATGACTCTCATCGAGCCCACTTCTGGCAATACAGGCATTGGACTCGCACTTGTAGCCGCCGTGAAAGGGTACAAGTGCATCATCGTAATGCCCGAAAAAATGAGCAAGGAGAAGGTGCGTCTTTTTGAGGCTTTTGATCGAGGATTTGAAGTAAGTAGATCTCGAAAGTTTTTCACCTTATTCTCGCATTTTCTCAAGCTAGCGAATATTGCTGAGCATTAATTGAGAAGCTGTAAATTGCTAGCTATCAGAGATAAACAAAAATTTAGCAAAACACATAAATCGAGAGGATACTTGAAGTGATTCAGGAAAACCTGTTGACATAGAGATAGAGAGGTTTGCTACCTCCATGTGCATCCAATCCCTTCATTTATTTCTCCCCTTCATTACTGAATATCACAAATTAGTAAGCGAACCAGATAGGAAGGATTAGAATTTATTATGACCAAATATAGTTGCCTTTCTATGAAACGTTATCCTGCATAGGAATCAACAATGCGCATCCTTGGCGCTGATATAGTGCGCACTCCGACTGATGCAGATTATGCGAGTCCCGATTCCCATATCAATACTGCGTTCCGCTTGCACAAACAAATGAAGGATTCGATTGTTCTTGACCAGGTAACGCTATCACTTATAGCATTCATTTGTCTCATAAAGTCCAAAGCAAAACAGAGAAAAAAAATAAAACGTATTCTTTGCACATCTGCAATTTATCATTTCTTTCCGATATTCATATGCAAAATTAAGCGCATTATTTCCTCAAGAGAATGAGATAAGCAATAATCAGTAGGTGTTTTCAATAGTGATGCGATTCGCGGATTTGCGGAAGGATTAGAATTTAGAATAGCTGTTGAGGTTGCTTGAGCAAAAGTGATTTCTTTAGTTCAACTGGCATGGGCTTTCAAATGTGTTCTATCTAGATAGTTCTCCACGTATTTCGCTTTCGGAACGTTTGAAAGCCATTTGTGGCGAGAAGAAAATTGAAAGCCATTTATGAAAAAACGTTTGAAAGCCATTTATGAGCTGTCTTTCTAGGTTATTCAATTTGTGAGGATGAAGATTTGAAAGTTTGTTTTTTTTTTTGCGCTAGTGATATGTTTAGAAAATAATGTTGGTTGGCAACATGGGCAATAAATTGAGAGCATAGGCGGAATTATATGTTTGTGGACATTGGAAAGGAAAACATGCAAAAAAAGTTGGTCATTTAACAGTATTTGAACCCTGGCAATCCGATCGCTCACTATGAGGGAACAGGTGCAGAGATCCTTTATGCTCTCGATGGAAAAGTCGATATGGTCGTTATTGGTGCTGGCACTGGAGGCACAGTTACAGGCGCCGGACGTCGTATTAAGGAAGAGTGCCCTAATGCAAAAGTTGGTCATTCAAAATTTTAAGGGCACTTTAAGTGGCAGTCACAAGCGCTCTCATCGAGAAATTACATATACCCAAATCAGATTATTTTTATTCTTCAAATAACAATAATCGATTATGGTTCGAGTAGTTTCTATATTATGAAGGTAATAGAAATGAAGCATATAATTAAATTCCAGAGTTTCTTTGAATGAAAATGGTATATCTAAACAATGGAATAATGCCGCTTTTACTGCATTTTCTTCCCACAAACGGTAATCGTATACCATAATTGATGTGCTTGTTTTTATAATTGTTTTTCTTTTCGAAAGTTCGTTTCCAAATAATTTTTAAAATATGTTTTCGAAACTATTTTTTCCTCAAATATGCATCAGAAGAAATAATCGCATATTTTAAAGGTTTTTTCATACTTTGCTCGAATACTCTACAGTTTTGGCTTTTTGTTAAAATGCCCCCCAAAAAAAATTTGCATTTGCAAAATGCATTATGACGAAGTTGTGTTTAGTGGATAGATTCATTTGTGCGCATGTATTTGTGTGCTTAGAGGTGGCAACTCGAGTGCTATCAAAGCTAAGGTTGGGGAATTTCATAGACGAGGAGGAAGGAGGAGTCTACAAATTAAAGCGGTTTTCAGATTGATTCATCAATTTCTGGCGTTACAAGCGCATAGGTATGCAATAAAATATGCGTGAACCTTACAACTAATCGTATTTGAAAGCCGATCTACTGCAGAGTTTTGTAAGAGCTGTTGTTTCGATAGATAAATCCGATATGCATCACGAATAAATTATGGATTATTGCGAATGCTTCATTATTATGATGGCAATTCAGATTTTAGCCTCTCTGAGGAGAAATACTGCAAAAGCGAATATCGTGCCACATATAGTGATTTGACTTCCTGTTGAGTGAATTGTAGTCGCTGCATATGAAACAAGACATTTAACGCGCACGTTTACCTTAGAATATGCTATCGTTATGATTTTCAGAATTTTAGCGTAAAATTTTTCGATTTGATTAGCATTTCGACGCATTTCGTCGATGTAATTGCACGAAACTATTGTTATTTTCTTCTAACTTTCATTTAAACACATGAAGTGATTAAATTTAATGTAATGCGCATATAATGCTATAGTTTAACACATATAATGCTGAAATCTATCATATAGATTACTGGAATAGTGATAACAAATTTGTGTTTTTTTTTTTCAAATTCACCAATCTTTTTCAAATGTGCTTACAGGTCATTGCTGTTGATCCAGTTGGGTCGATACTTGCCGATCCGAATAGTAAGCATGGCGAGTTCTATGAAGTTGAAGGTATAGGCTATGATTTCATACCTGCTACACTCGAATTCTCTCATATCGATAAGTGGATAAAAACGGGCGACGGGGAATCATTCAGGTAATTGTTTGTGAAAAGTTTTGTTGTTTAACATTTAGTCCAACTCATCGTATAGCAATAGCTATGCTGTACAATGAGTTGGACCAATCCTCGTTCATATTGGTGTGATTTTGTGATGGAACTCTCCTGAAATTTTAAGGGACTACAGATCCGATTCCTTCTAGTGACGACCATCGTGTCCAGCTATGATAACGGTCAGTGGTGCAACTAAGATGGCTGCGTTCGAATATTTGATAGACTTTTGCTCTGAAATTCAATTGCTTCAGTTTCGGATTTGATTGTTACTTACTCGTGGAGTTATTCTTTTAAAAATTGTGGGAATTCTACGAATGAGCTAACGTTTTAGTTAACTAAGCTTTCTCTATATGAAAGTTCGCCGAGTTTTTTCATCGCTATGTTTTCACTTCTGAATGCAAAACAACAAGTAGATTGTAGCTGTCCAAATTTTATATATTCTTCTTTCCAAATATATCTTCCATGAAAATTCACCATATGGATTATACATAATCTAATTCAGCAAAAAAGCGGTTCAACATGTTAACATATAATAGTGTTCCGTTATAACCGCTTTAGAATGTCACAGAAACGAAAATTTGCTTTCATAAAAATAGCGAACTTCATCAGAGATATGATAATTCCGTCGATTTGCATATTCAGAATGGCGCGACGTTTGATTCGTGAAGAGGGATTGTTATGTGGAGGAAGCTCAGGTGCGGCAATGGTGGCCGCTATGCAAGTGTGCAAAGAGTTGAAGAAAGGGCAAAACTGTGTGGTGATTCTCCCTGACGGAATTCGCAATTATATGTTCGTTTGCTTTGCCAGTCGCAACTAGCATATATTTATGTTAGACAAAGAAAACAGCTGGATAACGTGCTAAACGAGGAGCTGATATGAAAAATAAAGCGTATTCGTTCTCCGAAATGAATTCTAATAGCTAATATTAACGAATCTTTTCTTAGCTTTCTTCAAACGCCGCTGAGTTGGAAAAATTGCTGAGAACACTGTCGGAAAGCAACAGTAGATTCGAAATTGTTCTGCAAAAAGAAACTAAATCCGTGAGGAATTTATCTCTGCGACTTATATAATACGGCAAGAAAGTTTAAACATAGTTTGGTAGTTAATAGTTTTCATTGGCAGCGTTCATCCATCGAGAAAAAAAATGGATTTTTTGGCTCATAAAATTACAGATTTTATGAAAATTAACTACTCTGAATAACTTATAATCACATTTTCCAAATTTCAGTAATTGCTGATTATATTGTGTGTCTTTATTCAATGGTATTATTAGTAATAAAAAGAAATCCATATGGGCTGAAGAAAAGTTTAAAAAAAAATAATTAAATTCTGATGTCCCCTATTCATTACCCTCAACCTAAAGGCAACAACGCAGCTACTTGAAAGTACTATGACAAGACGTAATATAGTAAATACCGACAATTAAATCAGCATATATGGCTAAAGGAAATGACGATTGGATTGAGTGGGTTGTGATGATTATATGTTGCCGAGTATAGTCTCTCAAATTCTCTAAGGATTATGCAGATTTTTTTTCGTTTTTGTTTATTAACATTTGTTTTTATCATTCGTATTTTCAAGTTAAAAAAAAACTGCTGACCAAAGAATGCATTTCAATGAGCAATTTCGCAGTTGTAATTGATTATTAATCAAGTGATGCTAATTACAGGTCAAAGTTCATAGATGATGCCTGGATGGTCGAGCGAATGTTTATGGAACCTATTGTTAGACAGCCAGTTGTTCCAAAAGAGTTAGTTAAGATTGCTGTTCTTGCTCGCTGTAATCGTTTACTTAGTGAAAGTTGTTCAGTGACGAGTGCTAACGTCTTCCGATCGAAAGAAGGATCGTCTTTTTATCGCTTTGAGCAAATTTAATTTTTGAACATTCACGACTGTCAATTAAAGAATGAGTTGATTAATTTATTTAGGGACCATCCATTCAAAAATGGTCTCAACTATCGCCCGGATGAGGTAGTGAAACATATTTGGAGTACGCTGAATCCTGAGAAGAACGAGTGCCCATACAACTTCAGACCATGGACGTAAGTGCTTCTCTTATTCACTGAAAACAAGAATTTGGTCTATGAATAAAATTCTGTCTTCGAAGCTATTCAATTTTTAAAAAGAAGTCGTTTTACCGGTAGTCAAACAAACGAATATACGTTTTCAGCATAGTTGCAAATCTGCGTGCTGAATTTTAATATTTTATCGCATCAAAATAGCGCACAAATTATGTGGTTGAGCATTTTTCTTAAATACTCATCGCTGCAAAAAATTATTCAACTCGTTGTAATAAGAACACAACTGAATGATATGATTAAAAAGTTTAACGTTTTTCAGAGAATATTTGGAGTGTTTAGTCTTGATGAAATCGTTTTCATTTTCGCTAGTTAATTGCGCTATGATTAGACGATTCATAAGGATTGCAAAAAGTCAATAAAATTTTCGAATTAATTAGAGCTTTAAATTATTCTTGCCAACTTTTTATGAGAGTAATCAATTGTCATCGTTATAGGGGAGCTCCAAATCGAGCGATCGGTGAAACGAGCAGCATGGTGAAGAAATTTGAGAGGCCGATGCTTCTTAACACAGTGCTTGAGGCAATCGGCAATACGCCACTTGTACGACTCAACAAAATCCCACATTCTGCTGGTGTGAAGTGTAAAGTCTGTGAGTGAAAAAAAATTTTTTTTTTGATTGCTCATAACATCTCATTCTTCAACCATTGATATATATATATATATATATATATATATATATATATATATATATATATATATATATATATATATATATATATATATATATATATATATATATATATATATATATATATATATATATATATATATATATATATATATATATATATATATATATAACTTGATACTGCTTAGCACAAGAACAGACTATATTGTGGAACGATGTGACATTCAACTAAGCTTAAGCAAGAGTTAATCGTTGGAGTAAGATTTCCCAATTATACACAAACGGTGATGTACTTCGAGGAAAATTTTGATGTACTAAAGCATCAACAGTGGTTATCTTTCAGATGGAAAATGTCCAGCATTTCCCGGTTACTTTTCGATTTATATAAAATGTGTGGGCTTTATTCTTGTATGGCGTCTAGTGACCTATTTTTGCTCAAGTGGAATAACTTCAGATGCGAAGTGTGAGTTCCTAAATGCGGGCGGCTCAGTAAAGGATCGGATTGCGTTACGAATGGTTGAGCTAGCCGAACAGGAGGGTCGACTAAAGCCAGGAATGACAATCATTGAGCCAACGTCCGGCAATACAGGCATTGGTCTTGCACTTGTTGCTGCTGTGAAGGGTTATCGCTGCATCATTGTGATGCCTGAGAAAATGAGCAAAGAAAAGGTTGCAAAATAGTTTTTCTTTTCATTTTCAAGAAAAGATTTGATAACAGCATTTTAATATTTACCTTACAACTATCTATGAGCGGTTAACAGCCGTTGGAACGGATGAGGAAAACAATAAAGTTTAAAATTCATGAGCAAATTTTTTTTTTCGAGCAGTTGAGGTTTCGCAATTGCTAATTATATTAACTAGGCATTATTGCTGCATTTTGACAATGCACAATTATTGCGATTTCACACTAAAGATTCCCACTAAATTGCCTATATTATAATGCTTCAATCAAGAAATTAATTGCTCATTCAAGAAAAAAAATGCATTTAGTACATTTTCACTAGTTCATTTGTAAGTTGTGGTTATTTCAGGCGGATACACTTCTTGCACTTGGTGCAGAAGTTATTCGAACGCCGACTGCAGCCAGTTTCGATAGCCCTGACTCGCATATCGGAGTTGCGATTCGTTTAAAGAACGAAATTGATGGTGCTATTATCCTTGATCAGGTAATACATTCGATTCAATTTGTTGCTTTCATTTTACAGGGGGGGGGGGGGGGAGGGTTTCCCATCAGTGTTGTGATATTCAATGAAAGAAAACTTTTTCATGCAAAATATATCGACCTTATTGAACAATTAGCATATGATAGCGACCATTCGAAAAACGCTTCTTTTCTTGCGATTAAATATCTTTCTTGATCGTAGTTTCATTGATGTAGTGGAGATGTGTAGTGCTAAAATATTTCTTTTGTTTTGTTTTTTAGTTCTAATCGTTTAAGCAATCATGAGAAATAAGCGCATTGATTCGCTAATAATATAGTTGTGAACTCATTGTTAAGCACTATGTCGCTTTATTTTCTAGTATATTAACATGGGTAATCCTTTGGCGCATTACGATAATACGGCCGAAGAGATTCTTTATGCATTGGATGATAAAGTTGATATGGTCGTCATTGGCGCAGGAACCGGTGGTACAGTAACTGGAATCGCGAAGAAAGTCAAGGAAATATGTCCTAAATGCAAGGTAGTTCTTGCACATTTTCGGCCAGGTTATTTCATAAGGTAACCTCTTTTGTTCATAGATATGCAACAAATATGAGATCAGACCTGACCTGAACCTTCTCCCTGCTAGTGAGTTGGGTAAAATTCTTTCGATGTCGCTTTATGAATCGGCGAAAAATGATCGAAAACAATCTGTTCGTCTTCGGGCTAGCCTCTGTTTCGTGTGCAAATTTACATCTGCATATCACGTGACAACGGCATCGTTTCTCTACATACGTATGTAAATGTCCATCTCTATGCCCGGAGCTTCAGCGCTAAAGTTGACCAAAGCTGAAGTTAAGAAATTTGATGGGTATAATGTACTCACAGGATAACTCTCGTAACAACTTACAAGTTGATACATCAGCTCCAAGAGGACTTCAGAACACAAAAAATTGCATTTTGCGTCGCGTTCTGTCAGTTTTTTATCAAATTATACCAGAAAAATTGCATACATTTTGCAGATGTTTTTATTACCTTCTGCGGCTTGAATTTAATGACCACTACTTAGAGAGCATCGTAGCGCAAAGAAAAATCAGCTTTTCTAGTGCATTAGAACGGTCGGTTTAATTTAAATAGAAATGCTTTATAAACAAGACTGCAAACATGCATATTTTGTCAGCTCTTCATATAAAATTCTCCGCTCGTTTTTATGCATTTTAACCAAACCAATTTACTGTGGAAAAATATCGTTGCAGTGATGTCATACCTTCGATTATGTATTTGTGTCTTTTTGTCTCTTTCCTCGACAGTTACGTACATCATAGTTTCGCAACAACATTTTCTATCTCACTTCTCATTGATCCACAACTTCGAAGCGATCTGCAGGCGTCTGAAAGCGTCAAAAAATTCGATGCATTTTTCGCCGGTCGTATTCTCGCTTTGCAAGGGTTAGGTCATAGAACGACGACATTTTGTTGGAGACTTGTAGAGGAAGTCGGATCACTGAAAATACCAAAGCATTATGCCGCATATTTTGCTTTTTTGTGATAACCTGTTGGTTGGAATGGCGGAATGCAAAAGCGCAAAACGTGTCAGTTCATCTGGTGCATTTCACGCTTCTTTCAAAAAGTTTCGGCTTTTTTTCAATATTTTTCAAGCAGGAAGTGTGCCTTCTTACCAGTCTTGCATATCTGTGTTAGACAAATGCGTTGAAAAGACTTCGTTGGAAGAGCTAACATTCGTAGATGCTAAGTTACAAGTACCTGCTCATTTCAAACCTCTTTTTATAGATCGGCTATATTAATTGTGAGCTTTTCGCGTCTTTCGTTGATTAGTTGATTAATTATTCGTAGCGCTCAATTCTATGATTTAGTCGGTCATATGATTTCGGCTCAGCTGATGCCTTTCTTTTCTGCGCTTTCCATCAGTTTGAAACAGATGTTGGCAGACATCTCACTAGACTAATTCCCATACGCATGGTTGAATTTAAGTGCTTTCTTCAGTCGAGTTTCTTCAGCACTCATTGACTGCTATCCCGTCCCGTTTTTTGTGGCTTTCTAGCTGTCTCTTTGTTCTCAGCGAATGGAATATGAGGCGTGTTAAAGACCCACTTTATTATAAACGAAATTGACAAATATACTGTTTCAGGTCGTGGGTGTAGATCCGGAAGGCTCGATACTTGCTGATCCTTCACAAAAGGAAACTTCGTTCTATGAGGGAAGTTTCTATCCCTTTTTTTAAGAAATGTCTTGTAAAATTTTTCTTTTGAAACAAAGAAGAAGTAAACAGAGCTAAAAATGAGAACGAAAAAAAACCAGACTAACTAGAATTTCTTTGATTACGGTTCCGGCGTCCACATTTTAGAGAACTGCTGCTAAGTTTGCTTCCGAAATCTAACTTCTTAAGTTTTTTATACTAGTATTCACCTAAATGTACTATGAAAAAGTATGTCGTTTGAGAATATCCGTTTGAAGGTGGAAGGAATTGGTTACGATTTTGTACCAACAGTGCTCGATCGAGATACCGTCGACATTTGGATGAAGACAAACGACAAAGAATCGTTTGAGATGGCACGACGTTTGATCCGTGAGGAGGGTCTCCTTTGTGGGGGTAGCTCAGGGGCGAATGTATCCGCTGCGATGAAAGTTGCCAAAGATCTTGGCGAAAACGACTCTTGTGTCGTAATTTTACCGGATGGAATCAGAAATTACATGTTTGTAAATTATCTATTGTTTTCTTTAAGATGATATATGACAAATATCACAAGTGGTGTGCAAAAATGAGCCAACAATTCACGTCACTCGCATGTGTTTGCAGCATTGTTGTTTTTTTTTAAATAGCGCCAACACACGAGGAAGTAGTATATATATATATATATATATATATATATATATATATATATATATATATATATATATATATATATATATATATATATATATATATATATATATATATATATATATATATATATATATATATATATATATATATATATATATATATATATATATATATATATATATATATATATATATATATATATATATATATATATATATATCCTTTCAAATTGCTTGCAATTTTTTCCCCTTTATCACTCGTTTGGAACGAAACGATGAAAGCATTTAGGCGTATAGATATGCAAATCATATTAGACACATTGTTGTGCACATTACAGAAGTTCTAGAAGTTTCAGGTCGAAGTTTGTCGATGACGAATGGATGAAGAAACGAGGTTTCCTGGCGTGAACTATTACACATTTAATTTTTGTGCCTTTCTTTTATAGTAGCATTTTTTTAAAAGAATAAAATAAACGTTAACATTTTCTTGGAAGCGTGTTGAACATTTGAATAGATATGCGATTCGATATGGATCGGAAATAATACAGAATTAAAGAATCATCGGATCGCTCGCTCGCAAGAAAAATATTTGCAATAGACGCATCTATTTTATCTTAATTAACCTTTTGCTCCAAAGCTAATAATCTCATCTTCATAAGCATATCGGTGAAGTAATGCAGTTTAAAACCCGGTCTGTCTTGCACATTTAAATCGCTGTCGTGAAAGCGAAGACGGAAGCTATTCAGCTAAACAAGAGGACGAGCAGCGAACTGCTGAAGGGCAACGAAGCGATGAAAAGGCATCTGATTCAAAGTCTCCGAAGAATGGACGAATGTATGGCTGCAGCCGATGAATGGTCGGGTGTACGGCTACAACCATCGAATGGTCGAAGAAATGGATGTCGAATCGTGAAAAACTTGCACTTTCTATTTCTAGTGAACATATGTTCAAATGTGAGAAGCTTCCTTTTCACCTCCATTGAACAAGTGTCTCAAATGCTAAAATCTTGCACCTGCATGTAGTTTAGTACCGTATATAAGCGTGTGCTTAATAGCTGCTTCATTTCTTCTCTCCTTCCATCATGCGTGTTCCCCAATATCGAAGAAAAACGCACTCGCGCCACAATGGAAGTCAGACTTCGCGCTCAAAACGCTGCAGAGCATGGCCAGGTGATAATCGTTCCTACGAACTGACTGTGGACGCAGAAGACAGTCATATAAACCGTTTTTTAAAGGTAAGCTTTCAGAAGCGCAATTAAAGACTGTAAAAAGGGACGCACAAGTCATATAAATCTCTAAGACCGAAGGGGCACCTCAACTCCCAAATGCCTCGAGTGGATCAAAGATCAAACTCGAAAAGGTCGGAAAATGGCAGACGGTTATAAATTTCCACCGAAGCTGTCGCCTGGAAAACATCAGCCAGCATTGAACTTTTGCCCGAAAAATGTTCAGCAACTATCTGCCGAGTTGTTTTCATGGCATAATGCAACAAGTCTTGCCTTGAAACATGCAATGCTTTCGAAGAGGTTCTCGTTGAAACGGTAATAGCAGTATGGTCGTTGTTCATGGTGGAATACAGAAAATTTTGGCGATGCAATAGTACAAACGAGAAAACCGAAATCCCAGCCACCAGAACAAGAGTACAAATGGAAAAAAAAAGCATGAAGAAATAAGCACAGATATGTATTTAAACAAAGAAAAAAAACAAAATGAACGAACGAGATAGCAGATGAATAAATGACTTTAAATTTCAAAAGAAAAACAGCTGTGCATTGGTAAATAAATTTGGTTCTGACAGAGAAATAGAAAACTACAATGAATTCTTTTAGGCGATTATTGAGCGTTGAAAGGTTGTTGTGCACTAACAATCATTGACAGCACCTTGTCCCACTTACGTCTAGTTCAGAGTATGTACAGCTATATAAAACGGTGTCAAAAGATGTTGATGTACGTTGCAGGATGTAGCTATGTGCAAGACAATTCCTCGGAGAAGCAGAGAAATGAAACATGCAGAAAGAGTCTTCTGAATACGCGTTTATAATTATGAAGCGTCGAATGAGATCAGCTTTCAAATAGCAATATTCGATTGATTTAACGCTGAAAATCATTCACCAGGTTGTTTAGGCCGGCTGAAATATTTTTGAAAGGATAAGCAGGTAAATTTCTTTAGAATTTATTCAGCATAGTGAAGATCGGGCTATGCGATAAGCTGCGCAAATAGATGAATAGTGCTCGAAAATTAGACGACAATAAAAGATAGCGGTTTGTGGATATCATTTTAGGTATTTGTGTTGCAGAATTCCTAAAATACAACTCTAGGTTTCAAACACTTTGATGATAATTCCAGTGAATATCAGCACAAATTTTTTCTACCGCAAATCGCCAATCTCATCAAACAATTTATCCTGCTTCAATAGAGTAGGTAGTTGAACGAGTTAAGATCATACCAGTATAATGCAGCACAGCTGAAACCATAAAGGAACTACCATATGTGGTACCATCCACTACCCTCTCTCCCTTTCAATAAAAAAATTTAGATTAGTGAGAAATTTATAAAAAATGACTATGCAACAGAAGGACATTTGCATTACAAGGAAGAAATAATTTCAATCGTGTGATTTTGTACGTACGTCACTTGTTGCATTACCGATTAATCTTGCTAAAAAGCGGCTAAATCTCATCGTTGAAAGCAAAGTGCCATACACTAACAGGAAACAGATGTTAACCGCTTCATCACCTTCTCCACTTATGTACCTTTTTAAAATCATTGCGTGATTTTATGATTCAACGCGACCACAATTTTGCTCATATTTGAGTAGTGCTTCAACTTGCACGAAATGACCGCTATCTGACGTTTTACGAGTATATGCTTAAGTCATATGCGTTAAAACGTTGCAAAATTTTCCCACCTGTATTGAGTACATTTGAAAATTTATGCAAATAAAAAAAAAATTAATTCTTGTACGATGTGCATCTCGTTTTGTTTTTATTGAATTTGAGCTTTGTGAATGCAGAATGCACTTTTCTATAACGAATGTATTTCGAGACATCGAATTTAATATGATGAATAAGTTAGAGCCATTTTCAAGCAAATTTTCATTGAATAATTGCGTCTTTTTTTTTTGCACTTAATAAGATTTTATTATTACAACAAATAAATATTTCAATATGCAAATAAATATTCCTCTGCTCTTTTTTTTTCAGTGTTTTCTTGCAAAGATACGATTCACAATTCAAAATATTTGCATTCCTTAATAAATTAGAATTCTCTATTAACTGTCGAGATAATTGAAGAAATCTCATTTGTTTATGTTCGCATATGGGTACAACTCTCTATAAGCATAGTGTAATTTCTGTCCATCTGCGACCGGTTAACAATACTTCTTAGTACGAAGAATTTGTCATAGAAGAGTGACATTACAATAGTAGATAAATAAGTAGAATAATACGATATCGATATTCTTTTCATATAAGTATTTCGTATTTTTTGACTCGAAGAGATTGTTTTGAGTTATTCGATTAGTATACTTCAATAAAGAATTTATGAAACAATTGTTTTGCGAGAATTAACGAAGTGTTACGGAATCAACAATGGAGTTTCGTTGTAGAATATATTGAATTATTAATGACAGATATTTATTAATGATTCATATAGATAGTATCACTTATCTCTATTGCGTTCATTATTTTACTCTCCATAATTTGCAATATATAATTACTTGTTTGGCTTCATTTATTTGCATTGGCTTCAAAATTTTCATTGCATACGATTATCATAGCGATTTTATTCTATCGAATTTTAGATCAATTTTAGAATGTTTCAACTATGGCAATATTTTCAGATCTTCTTGTTGTGACTTTCAAGAGATGAGAGTAGAGGTGTTGAAGAGGGACAACGAGACTGTTTGCATTACATAAGTTCGTACCGCAGAATATCCGTTGACATAATTTTACATTCCATTCAGCATTCTAATTACTGTTAACGTTGATGAATTGTCGTGAATATTTCAAATCAATTAAATAGGGAAAATTTTTCTCATAATATGCGAGAGTCGTTAAAAATCGTTTAAACTTATCAACACTTCAATAAAGAGGCATTAAGAAACAATAGCAACAGATGCGAACAACGAATTCAATGGCGTTATCATGCGTTAGACTAATGCAAATAATAGATGTTTTATTGTGTTATGTGTTATTTGCGTTATGTATTATTGTGATATGTGTTATATGTTATTCAGTAAAAAGTATTTGTGATTTGATTGAAATTTTCATTAAATATATACAACAAGGGCTTTGACTAGCAGTCGTAACTGCAGCGATATACAACTGAGTGATAATTTAAAATCGACCGCATTCAGAAATTCTAACTCATTTGTTTGCCTTATGTGTCGAATATCTCCTTTTATGAAAGTTGCAAAGCGCAGAAATGCATTTACTTTACTGAATAATTGTTGCTCAAGTACTTTAGTGGTCGCCAACCGTGTTGTCTTCACTACCTTCGTCTCGTTTGCGTTTTTTTTTTTTTTTTGCTTTTTCAGGTGATCAAATTTGCAGAAGTGATCATCGATTAATGATGCTGTAGGGACAACAATCACGTTCAAAGAACACGTCACCTATTCCTATGTACCTTACTCGAATTAGAAAAGCCAACGGTAGTTGCTTGAAGTAGAGAAATTGGTATTGAAGAGAAAATGGCTTTGCAAATTTATTCGGTTGCATCGGACTTACCGGCCGATGCTATTGCACAAAATTTTTTAATTGCATAAGGAGGTGGAAATTATCTTCAAAAGTTCCTGGATGCTCACCATGGAAAATAGTGAATAAGGCCCTCAACCCATTTCACCGATCGCTGACTGTCTTTTGAGCCACTGACACAGTTCAATATCCAAAAAAAAACAAAGAAAGAACAGCTGAGGGTTACCTTTCGATATATTGTCAAAGTCGCGGACGAGACACGCATATGAAATGCGCTGAAGAGGGGCAAATTTACGGTTGTGTACAACTTCAAAAACGGTAACGAAATGTTTGGGAAAGTTTGTAGCAATGCTTGATAATATTCAAGAGGGTACACCTAACTTGATTACTTGAATAATACGTTTGAATGTTTTATACATAGCATTGGGCTTGAACTTTGCTTTTCCGATTACTGTTTAAAAAACGCCTACTAAGAGCAAACTGCATCACGACTAGAGCAAGGCATGCTCAAGTAGGTGATATTTCGAGTTTGCAGTGAGTCACGGCTATGCTGTTCAGCTGTTGCGATCTTTTGGCGCAATAAATAGCACCTGAGGTTGGGGTTCTAAATAAAGCGTCTACTATGAAACACAGCAAGTGATTGCATAATCAAGTTTATTCGGAAGAAGACACAACGTGGTCACATAATATCGTAAAGCAATTGTACGTACAATTTAATTTATCAACGAAATGGCGGCATCCTTTCATTTCTTTCCATATATTATACAAGCATTCCATCTGCGCAAAGTGTTCTCTTCTATGAGTATCATCTGTGCAGTGTACGCATTCGAATTTTTACACATTTGCGCTTTATAGTAAACTTTCCATGAGATAAAAAACACAAAAAAAAGAAACGAAAAAAAGCCGAAATACGAATGATATGAATATGATCATTCTTCCACTGTCATCATATTCTTCTTTCCGAATTTCTTACGTGACCTTAAGCAGCCGATACTTTCGATTTGTCCTCGAATTTCCGCATTGTACTTATAATAAATAAATAGACGAATTGTTGACGAGACAACGAAAAGAATACTAACAAAATCACCCAACATTACGTATATCCAATTGAAGTTGTCACCTGTCTCATCCTGAAATGACAAAATATTATTACAATATAATGGCTAAGGATTTTTAAGAAAATTTTCTATACGTGCAGAATTAACAAGCAATTAATAATTACTATCTATTCCTTACAGTACACCGATCAATATTGAGTTAAAATTTGCAAAAAAAAAATCTATCGCTTAAATAATTTCTATTGTTTTTTCACTTTTATTCTGAAAAGACTTAAGAGTATTTGTTCGAGCTTTTTAATGTTTTTTTTTAAATATAAGGCTAATAGATCAATGCATTGTTTCGATATTTTCAAAAAGAATCGTTCATTAAAACGTGAGCATCAATGATATGAATTTTTTCTATGAGTATTTCCTATATGAATTTTTAGTTTCACAAGATTTTTTTTCTTTCTCTATTTCATTGTCTCACTGAAATATATATCCTCAGTATGATCGCAAGCAAATGCGGCTGAGAATTACGTCAAGCGAAAAAGTTTTTTTTTTTTTTGAACGCTACGCACTAAAAATAATAGAAAATTTTTGAATAGAATGCTGTAATATTGTGGAGAAATCATTGACAGCAATAGGCTGAATGCAAAGACCACTTCTCTCTCTCTCTCTCTCTCTCTCTCTCTCTCTCTCTCTCTCTCTCTCTCCAAAAAAAACAAACCTTGTTTGCCGGTGTGAAACTTTTACGTATCTGTTTTGTATCACCTTGAAGCGCATTTAATGCATGAAAATTCTTTTAAATGCCTTCGTTCAGGGATCAGCACTGTGTGACAAAAGAATCACAAACTCTAGGGATTAGCGAGCTTTTGACAAAATTTCAAATATTAGTGCTAAGTGAAGATGAGACTTAGCCAAAATATGCGCATCTTATTCACGCATCCCATCCACAGTGCCAAATTTCTTTGAACTTGTTGCGGTTCTAGGCTGTCCTACTTACTACTAAAGAAGTATAGAAGTAAGCAAAACTTCAGAAATATGTTCACTGCATTAACACAAAACCGTAAAGGTATTCGGTATTATGAATCGATTTTAGTGCAAAACTGAGGACAAATAGAAATGATTTGTGGCTCAACCTAACGCTTAACATAACTTAAAGCATCTATTTCCGTTGTGAGCAATTCGTACATTCAACGGTATTTTATTCGTTGAAATTTTTGCTATGACCTTAGTAAGTTGTTATAGCCAAAGTTAGAAAGCTAGCCCTAGATTTGGTTCAATTCAGTGACACCAGCGCTTAAATTTAATCCGTCTGCTTCGCATGCAAATGCACACCTAGAAAGCCACTGCGCCCGCAGAATTTATGCTCTATTCGTAATCTCTTTCAGCCAGGCTTCAATCTTGCGCTTTTCCAACGTCTGCTCATCATTACAGCACATATCAATCTTCACAACTCCCGCCCCGCACAAGGTTCTCAAACGACCGTGTCGCCTATATTTCTTCTTTTTTGGCACACTGAATTTGCTATATTCCATTTCAAAAAACGGCACACTGTTTCCCATACGACTAGAAAAAAAACAATAAATATTCTACATGATTCGAAAAGTTCAAATATCATATAAGTGAGCTGTCAACACATTTAGCATGCTTGATATTCGATATCAGATGAGCTAACTAATTTATGAAATTCGGCTGATTAGGGAAATAAGATCGACCTATTTCCAACTCCTTCGATTGATTGAATCGATAGATGATGGGATGATCGAAGAACGAAAATTTCATCAATCAGTACAGTCGCAAAAATTGCTGGCCAAAAACAAAGCGGTCAAGTCAGTAGAGCAATCAGATTTAATCAATTTCCTTTAGACTATAAAGCAACGCTAAAAGAAACTTAAGGATTATGGTGCTCTAAGAACCATAGCGGAGAAGAAAGATTCGGGCGTAAGTTCTTGACACGCTCCATTTAAAATGGGATTTAGGAGCTCAGCAATTGACCTTTAAGACGACCCTTGGCCGATTTTCTCTGCAGTATAGTGCAATGCAAATGATAGCGATTAGTTATTATTAATGAGAACATTATAAATAAATGCGAATGATTGCCCAGTAAGAAGGAAATATTCAAAACTTTCTATTTCAGATACTACCCTATTTATAGTTTGAGAGTCGAATTCACAGCTGTTTAACGGCTCTAAATGGAGCCAACGTTGTTTATTGAATTTTCTGAGTGGAAGTGTAAGAAATATCAGCTAACTAAGAGCCATGTGGGATCGAATTGTTCGATAATAAAGAGACAGAAATGAAGGCTATTGCACGCCAGATATGTACTGATGATAACGACGGTTGTTTTAATTGCGATCCGAAGTCGTTGTCGTTCTCGTCTCTCCTCTTCACGTGCAGAAACTATACTACGATCCTGCAAGTATTGCCATATCGTTTAGATATATTCTAAAGTAATTCCTTCTTTTTTCTTCAAATAACTAAAAATTAGAAAGGCTAAAATTTAAATAGAACATAAATCCTCAAAAACTTATCAAATTCATTTTTGAAAGGAGAAAAAATTCGGCTAACCTCATAAAGAAGATGTGGACTAATTAGCGCAGATTGTCTGCGTGCGGCTCGATGATATTCGCGCAACTTATCGACAATAATCGCATTCAACACAATTAGAATAAGAAATGAAGCAATTATATGAAGAAACTGAAAAAAAAAACAACAAAAACAACATCGAATGACAATTGAAATTTGCATCTCTTTTTATTTTAATAAATCTTTCCACTATTCATCCGAAAGGGTTTTTTCTTTTTATTCCTCAAGATTTCTTCATTTAAATCTCAAACGATAAACGATAAAGGAAATCGATGTGAGCACCTAATACAGTCGGTGAACATTATATGAATGCTTATAAAGAGTTTATTTTCGATTGTTACCTCAAATGTCGTTCACTAAAGCAAATGAAAAAAAAAAAAGAAATTGAATATAATAGATAAAATTTCCTTAACAATTATCTACACATATTGTTCACCTCTAATATTTTATCATTTGCAACTATCAAAACACTATAATGTTGAGAATACAATTTACTTTCATTGAGATACTAAAGATAAATTATGCTTAATAAAGCGTAAAAGAACTTCATATAATTTCTCCGTTGATGCAAAATTAGGTTGAATAAAAAAAATTTTTTTTTTCGCGAACAGTAGTATGAAGAAATTTAAATAGTGTTAATTGCTGATAGAGGAAACTGACTTCTTGTGATAATTATTCATATGTCAACACTCAGCTCAATTTCAGATCACTCTGATATACTTTAACAAATTTCAATGTGATAACTGTTCGGGGCAAAATTCTGTGTTACGTGACTTTCCATTTATAAGACGACACTCAATTCTTTAAAGTTTTTGGATGTTCATCATATATCGACGCTTGTGCAAAACACTTAATCAAAGCACAGAGCAACCTGTAAAACTTGACGAACATTGTTGAAACCGACCACTCCATTAATGCGCACTTATCTATGTTTAAGGTAAGGTCTATTTCCGTAGCAACCAAACAGAGTAATTTTGGATCATCCTTTATGCGTCTTTATCTATCTTTGGATCATCCATCATCGGATCATCATATGGTCTTGCCTGCTTTTGCATAGGTAGCAGATTCTTTAGTATGGATTGATCGCAGCAGCACTTAATTTTCCGTTTGCAGATGGATGAAGAGTGGCAAGAATCATTGTTGCATCAAAAACAATTTTTTCTTTCAGGAAATTAACACTTAGATTTTGAGTTATAGTGGAGGTCGTGAGTTTAGAACTGGGAAAAGCCTTACGAATTTATGAATTTGATGGCATCAGAGCTGTAAAAAATCCGAAATTTTATGTTTCTCAAGCCCGCAAAAGAACTTCCTTGATCGAATTTTTCCTCAGCAAGCCCTGCCAAAAGCCAAAAATAGCAAAGCAATTTTTGTGGCAGGTTTTGAAATAAAATGTTCGACATACCTGAAAGAAAAAGTTGAGAATCAATACCTCATGGACACCTCTCTTGCATTGCGCAATACACACGGAGATCAAATTTCATTTCAAGATGCTCACTTACTTATCTCAGCTTCATCTGAACATGTGCATATCCCCGCTTACTGTGTGCATGCTAATGATGTCAAGGAAAAATGTAGACGTATTCATCCACCATGCGCTTGCAGGTCTTGTTTTTCTTGTAGACGCGTCACTTCTAACTTGTATGCGGCCTGCGGCCTAGCATTTTTTCGTTCAGTCTTTCAGAGCTTCAAGAGGCACAGAAAGCAATGCTTATACTCTCTTTGAAAAACTACAGAAAAACTATTTTTTAAAGCCATATATATATATATATATATATATATATATATATATATATATATATATATATATATATATATATATATATATATATATATATATATATATATATATATATATATATATATATATATATATATATATATATATATGTACAGTTCCCGAATATTATCAAGATAGTAATGCGTCTAATCTGCCGAAGAAAAGGTTAATTCAACGTTATTAATGCAGGGATGAGGCAAATATTTGCAACTATCTGTTCGCAATAGAAAAGCTAAGAGGGTTATGCAATCGCTAACCTTCAAAGTGCAGCTGTTAAGTATTGAAAGATAGAAATCTGAAGCAGCAAGCCTATTGCTGCTGGCATTATCATATATTATTTAGAATGTTAGAAATTCATCTAGTTTAAATAATTCAGAGAAAATTTTGCACTGTTCTTTTCCAATTCGCTTTTACAACATAAATAGACAGATGTGTTTATAATGATCCACAATCCACATAGGCAAAAAGAATAAAATTAAACATTTGCGAATATTTCATATTGACTATGATGCGTTTTTCAATCATTCCTTCGTGATCACAACTCAAAAGAACATTTCTTTCAATTAGGTCGTTAATCCTTGAGGTCGACTTCGAAAGCGAATGATGGTTGCCAGAAATATGGCACTTGTAGAGCAATGTTTGAATCAATTTTAAAAATCTCTTATCAGTTCTTGTAGTGCCGTTTATCTGCGCCCTGCTCAAGTGCTATTTGAGGATGCAATATTTGACGAGTGCTTTCACTGAGATGTGAAATAACTTAGAAGGATTCTTTGTTGCCACATTTATCGGTGCAAATATCATAGCGTAACCACTCAATCAAACATTTAAACGATTTCAAGAAATCTCAAATCAGACATTAAATTCAACTTTTTGAAATGCCCATGAAATAATATAGGTGTGCGTGGTCGTAGAAATGATTCATCCAAAACATTTCCTTTATTTAAATTGGATATCACCTCACTGTTGTGAAGAACTTGAATGAAATTATTTTATTCGAGTGATTCCTGTTAGTAAATGAGAATGACCAAGCAGCAGCTAGCTTTTAATGACAGTTTCTAGTATACCGATCCTCCCTATTATTTTCTTGTTGCCGCATCGGCAATGTTATAAACAACAATAAAGGGAAAGTTGAGTTTGGACCACCCACGAGCAGTATTTTCGAACATTAGCATCTCAAGAACGCTGAGCACCTACAAACGCCTATGCTCACAACGAAAAAAAAAACTCACATTAACAACAATGTCGAAAGTTTTGAAACGCTCATCGCTTGTGAATTCAGTAGGACTAAGAAATTTGCTCTCGAATAGATCGCAGTCGCCGTTCGTTGTGAGTTGCATCGCCCACAGCGTTGGCATCCGAAGGCTAACGATAGACAATAGCAGAAGTACCACAACAAACAGTCTGCCATAACCTCTGCAAAACATCCTTCATGATGCTCATATGTCGTCGATCAGGACCGTTCCTCGCTCCTTCCCCTATCTCCTCCCCTCTTCTCTTTACCAACTTGGAGTTCAATGATTTTTAGTAACTTTCGACGCATCCGGCTTAAACTGCTGTTGAAGCTCACCTACCTGTTGGCAACACAGTCACGCTCAATGACCGAAGCCTATGAGATCTAGCTCCTCTTTTTCGTTATCTCGTGGTGGAAAATACCATAAATTTCTGAATATTGACAGTTCAATAGCACATCTATCTATGAGGTATGTTATGTGAGCAATAATTTTTGCAAAGAATGCAAAACAAATGCAGAACACATCATTAACTAATTGATGGATTTTATCATTCATTTTACGGATCATTAGTTCAGAAATGGACTCTAAAGAAGAAATCGTATACTTGACCAAAATATATAAAGAAAAAAAAAAGTAAGAAAGGATCGCGCTTAAGAAAACATCTCAAATTACGATGTTCGTTGCTTAAAGAAATTCTTTTATGAAAACGAATCGTTGGACGGATTGGCAAATCACAGATTATCCAAATTTTTCTTGAACAGTTTAATTCTCGGATTAACAAGTGTCGCTAATCTACATGTAAATTACAAGCATTTTTTTTAATGAACAAAAACTTCTTACGTTTCTTCAGGTACGGGCGAATAAGCTGTGACACCGGCAGATGCAGAATATAAGTGTTCAACATGAGCTGTGGATTGTGTACCTAGATGCGCATACATAGGTCGGTAGTGAACTAGTCGTAAATTACAATCGTCATGATGTGTTTTCATATTTGCATAGGCTATATTGTGGTCTATCGGTTGAGAACCAAAAGCCTGACCTTAGGTTTGAGAACATTAAAGTGGCGATCTTGAGATAGACCTTAACTTTGAGGATTTCAGGATTAGAAGCAGTAAGTTGTTCAAGAATAATGAATCTTGAAGTGAGGATCGAAAAAAAAAATAGCAAAGCAGAAACTGTGATTAGGGAGCGCAAAGATTGCGCTTTGCAACAATTTGATCGATGAACGAAAAAAAAAATAGTCAAGAGTCATGTGCGAGTGCAATTTTCGATAATGAATCCTCTATTTTGCAATCATTGCGCAAAATGTAATCAATTGAAATCATCATTTAAAAATTAGTTAAATAAAGCATTAAAAGAGTTATACAATAAAAAATTACGATGATGCATATTCGAATCGTTTGCACACGCAACAATATTAATAAATACGAAAATATTAAGCGTTCAATATTGATAGGCAAAGATTTTTTTTTTTTTTTTTTAGTAACGTTTAGATGTATTGAATAGAAAAATAAAACTAATTGCAATAAAATTTTAAGGGCTCATAATGATTTACAAAATGAGCCAAGTAACGTTTTACAAAATGAGCCAAGTAAAAAAAAATTCCCTAGTATGATAAATTGAGATGAATTTCAGCAAATTTAACACTTTAAATTTTATTCTCAAGTTCATTCATTTAATGGCTCTAGCAAAATCTATTTTGTAGCCTTATCTTTTATCTGTTCAAAAATGATTTTTCACTTGAAGTGCTTTAGGATGAGCTTTCGAAGGCGTTGATTTAATGAGCTATACGTTGCTTCACGAAAGTCACAATTCGAAAAAAAAAAACACAACTTCAGAGAAAAAGAAACGAAGAGCAACTTTGGAGGGAATTAGGAGAATATATGAAAAGAATAAAAAAGAAAAAAATTTAGAGATATAAAATCCAATTGTTTCGATTGTTATTTAGCCACTACAATAATTGCTAAATCGTTTACGTTAAACGGGTGACTGGGACGGCGAATGTAACACGGCAAATATATTAGTTTCACGATGATCGTCATATTGTTCCAGTCGTTGAATCATTGCTGCATGGGTGAATACAGAATGAGACACTTCACTACGGTATTTGAATGTAAATCTGTCAATGAAATATTAAAAACAAAATGATGCAAAAAAAATCGATGTAAATATCATGCTTAGAGAGATGAGAAGGCAAAACTTCAGAGTGATTTTTGATTATTCATTGGTAGCAGAAATACAAACAAGAGGTATGTGGGATCTCGCTGTCTTAATTGAACAATTTCGATTGCTGCTTTAGCCTCGAGGATTTCACGATGGAGAGCATCCGAAATGAATATCGAACACCTTCCAATTTAGGGACCCTGAGGCAAGAGGATACTAGGAGGGTCTTTTCTTGTGAGCTCGAAGAGCCGTTTACCTTATCAGTGCTCAGATTTAAGTTGCCACAATTTGAATGGTATGACAATCGACGTGCCAGTGAATAAATTTCGCAAATGCACAAATTGTTTCAAGCAATTTGAAAGCGAAGGCCACCGAGGCAGCGACAAGAAAAATTCGCTTCCACCTATTTAACGGCATTAGTTCAACTAATCAATTTGGCTTCCACTTATAGCATTCATGGCTTTGTTTTGAGATTCACTAAGCGATAAGTAAATCCAATAGAGGCATTGCGTCGTATTTTTAATGCCATTTTGACTCATTCAAAATCTCTATATTCCTCGCAATAATCTACTTTGAATTAAACGATAGCAAAAACCTAAGATGTTTCTGATGATATGACAGCGTATCGACAAATATTTGCTCAAAATACGAATAATTTTTTTCAACCTCGTAATTCCGATAGCAGCATCGCATCCTCTCTTTAAAGGTGATTACCTAATGGACTCAAAATGTGCGTTTGTATGAAATGGCGCAGCCGTCGAGATGAATATGAACTAGAAATTTGAAGTACGGCATCAAGATCTGGTGTTAATAGATTTACAAAGATAGGTCGAGAATTATGTTTGAGCACTAAGTCCCTCTTAAGTTGGAACTGAAAAGACGCAAAGTTTGTTTGAGAAAGCAATTGGCTGGCCTAAACAAGTTAGCCATTCATTGCACGCTTCTTGCGGAATTTGCAACCCATAAAATTTGCGCACTTAATTGGGGTATACATTAGTGGTATCACAAAAAGATTGCGACGGTATGTTACAAGACAGCCAACCCACCGATGAACTGAAATCCACTAATTGATGAATCAGTGAACTGTAGCATTTTAAACTTTCAAAATGAACACTGCATATCCACTATGTATAAATGCAAAAAAAAAGAAATTATAATCTGTCCAGGACATTGCTCTATGAAAGGATCGCAGCAGCAGACGAAACAACTGTGGATGGCAATCTTTGCAGGGCATTGACCAAAGCTTGAAATTCTATGCAGCATAGAGCAGTCGTTTCAGAAGGTCACTTAGTCTAAGGTAAATCACTCGGCTATGGATGAAATGGAAATAGTGGGCCTTACAAGGTAAGTCAAAGAAGGTCAAAAGCATATATACAGATTAAACACCCGCGCTGCATGCCTCGTGAGATTAGCCTGAGGCAGAACTGGGAGGATATAAAAGGGATTGATGTGCTCATGCATTCATTCCAGCTTCTATACTGGTCTTAAAACCGAGTGGTCCATGTGTGGCAGCTGCAGTGCGCGAGGTGGACGGAAGCCGCGTGGGGTTCGCCGTGTCCGACTACGGGATCGTGCAGAAGGTCGAAGCCATTCTTGTGAACGAGTCCCTGCTTGTTTTTCAACTTATTGTATAAGTGTGGTAAACTGTTCGCCCTTATAACTATGTTGTCTCGCAATTCTCGACCGCATATCAATAGATGGTGCAGATCCTCAAGAAGACCTGGACCACTAGACGAGCCAAGGGGGAGCTGACCTTTACACTTAGGTGTGGACTGGAATTCACATAAGCAAATTGCGATCTACACTTGGGATCTATGCAAGAATTAAATCCTAGAAATAGATTCATATAGACGACAGATCGCAATCTATGCAATAAATTGAATATATTCTCTGCGGTTGTCACTGATGATTAAAGATGAACGCAATCCACGCTCAGCAGCGTCTGCGCAGTAATTGTTGACTACTCATCCGAATGCGGAATGACTTCCTTTCAGTGCCACTTCTACTGTTAGATTTATGAGATTTTAGGTACTTATCACGTTCCCATAGTTATGTCTTCTTTTATTTCTTTTTTCATTCTTTGAATGGCGATTATCAAATGCTTTTGCGTTACCCATCAAACTTTTTATTTCTCGTTTTCTCGCCCTTTGAGATTACACCTCATTGATGTAAATATAAGCAATAAACTTCTATCAAAAACACTTTACCGCATAGGTCAATGTTAATTTTAGTAGAAATTACTTTTCATTTTCGCTGTTATGTATGAAACTGTAAATAAACGAAAATAGCAAAGTCTAGGAGAATATGCACAAATACTGATTGTAACAGTGACATAACATTAGCGAGAAATTGCAGCTCTTTACACGCTTCTAGTCAAAGGTTTCATTTGAGTTGAAGATGCTCATATTGGAGAGGTGGAATTGAATCGGAAGGATTCAATCAAGAGTACAGGGAAACACTAAACAGCACTTACGATTGAACATGCTCGAATTAATGCATTTCTCTCAGAATTCTATTTCCCACTACTTCTTTTATATGAGAGCGTTTTTTTCTGTGAAAGCTTCATTGCACTAAGGGAAATTTTTCCGAGACTGAGAGGGGCCACTTGATGTATCCGCATCATTAATCCGAGATCTGTCCACAAGCCAAAAGCAACCGACGTTGAAACATCTGAATCATGTGCAATAAATGGTTTTGTCCATCGCATTTGTGCGCACTGCAGTGTCATGGGAAATTGTTGCTACGGCTTCTATTCAATCTTGTATGACGTTTATTGTGTAAGGTTCTGCTGCTTCTTTGCTGCTTTCTCATTGTTGATACTTGAATTAGATTGTACGAAAGAGCGAAAAAGTGCTAGCGAAGAGAATCTAATAGGCCTGATTGGACATTTCATTGTGTCTATTACTTTTTGCAAGAAAAATATAAAATGATAAAAGGCCATTTTGACACTAATCATCACTTATACTACTTTCTCAAGAAATTAGATCAATTGCGCCTGTTACTGAATATTTTTATCGAGTGAACGAATGCGCAAATTTGGAAAGACTTCATACCCATCCACTATATGAATCCGCGATATCCTATTATGCCAATGACTTTCTACGTTTTTAGACTCAATTTTTCTACAACAACATGCTTGTTAAATGAAAAAGGAAAACTTTTCTCGAAATTTAGCCATTCTTGAAGATTTATGGCGAAAACGTTCCTAAGTTATGATCATTAAATAAGGATGTTGCCAAAGATGCACTTGTAATTTTATGAAAAATAAAAGATGTAATTTCGTTCCTTAATTGGATCACAATTCACTGATAGGTTATTTTCTATGAAAAATGCCTTAAAAAGCGATAAGTATAAAACAACCCCATCTATGGAAATAATATCGATTTCGACTCGTATTGGAATTTCTCGTTCTTAGTTTGATGAGGTAACGTCACCTTATCTACTTCGAAATCAATCGAACTAGGGCAAAATAACTCAATGCGCTTATTTGAAGAATGCATATCGCTCGCTAACAAAGCTGCAAAATGAAGATTCTTGAATTCACTGAAGCATGCTCATGAGGGCACCTCTTTGAGACACTAAAAAGAAACATTTTTGATGCTCTAAATTTGTCAACACGATTTGCAAACTTGTAGGAGTGATCAACCTCAACCACAATATGAAAAACAAAAAAAAAAAAGAGTTTACCTGAGGTGTAGAATCAAAATTTTTACAAACTCAAGTACAGTGATTAGTGTATCCATTTGCATTGTCCACATTACACAGATAAGCGCACCTCATACAGCCTATCGTTATAACTTTCTTCCATATAGCTCTATTCATATTATGTAATTTCGCATGAACTTTCCAAATTCTTTTCGTTATTTATAAGTCCAATAAGTGCATTTATGTGTGTTTCGTGTTTACGAGTGGTCATTTATGGCTTACAACGCTTCACTCATGAAATTTGGTCTATATAAACTAGTGCAATTTCATTACCTATATCAATTATTCAAGAACGCCGAATTTACTCCCGGATCGAGACGGAAGGAAGCATCATAAAGCAGCAAGTGACAAATGCACGCAACTTTGCCTAATTAGATGAACAAAAATCTATACATAATATGCACATTAAATGTAAAGGAAAAATTCCACTAATTCCTTCACTCTTCCTTCCCCTCCATATACTCTTCTCTCTTCTTATTCTATATATGACTGAGTCAGTTTTTCTAATGTACTTCCTATAACTACAATCGTTGAGAAAATATAACCGCTTAATACAGTCAGTATTTTCAAAGAAAATTATTCTGATTGCAATACACTTTCGAGTAACTTGATTGTATCGTTTTTTTTTTGCATACCATTTATTTGGTTTGTATACTTAGCTAAACAAAAAATAAATCGCTATAAATCCTCAAGCATCTAGTGCAATTAAAAGAGACGTGAAAACGCGTCAGCACGTATACTAGGCGTTTCTATTGATTTTGTCGATAAATCTAAATAAATATTAGCAATAATACTTTAAAAAAAAAACAAAATTAAGTCGGTTCTTATCGCCGAAATACCGAAATTGAAGCTTCCACAAGTCATGCGCTTAATGTAACGATTTTATTGCCACATGAACTTCCTAGAAATTTTTTTCACTGTAATCAATGAGATACATATGTGATAAGATATCATTCAGAAACAAAAAAAATTGTACCGGTCGATGAAAATGAAGTATGTTAGACGAAAGGAATGATCTATTTAACAACATCAATCATCCTACTGTATAGATAAATCGGAAATGCATATGTGCAATGTAGGTCTATGCACGCAAGCTGATCGTCACTAGAATATAGGGTCAGTTTTTTTTTTGCATGCTAACACTATTTCTTCACTTTGCTTCGCATATACATCCTGTGGAACTTCAAAATGAAGATGTAACTTGTTCAACTAAGACATTTTTTTGAAGCATATTTACCACGCTATTTCCGAATATTTAAATGGCGATACTTGAAGAATGTCTTTTTTTCTACTCTGAGAACTTAACGAAATTTTGAGCATATTCGATGAAATTAACATTTTTACTTTTTGAGAAATTATAGCCGTAATAACGAAATTTATCATCTCTCATAGCCTTGGAAATTTTTGAAAAAAGAAAATTATTTCAATAAGAGGAGTTTTGTTTCATTCTTGCTTTTTTTTATTGAGGCTATCGTTAAGAGTTTTCAAAAAAAATTTTGTGTTTGAATGTGAGCATGAGCAAAAAAAACGTTACTATTTTTCGAAGCGGATTAAACGTTCCACTAATAGCTATGCATAATTCATTTTGTTTACCATATTTTAGGAATGCATGGATTAATTAAAGCATAGATTATCACTCAGTGTGATGAACGTAACAGCTGCATGTGCCACCTATAATACCTATTACTTTATTTTGTCATTTGTCCAAAAAAATATCCCTCACCAGAAATGTGGAAGTTTATTATACCGGAGTGAAATTAAATTATTCAAAACGATTGCAACAGTCAACGAGTGTTCAATTCTGAAGACGTTGTTAATGCTCTTTTTCAAGTAGCTATGTGAGATTCAAAATATAAGCCGAGTTAAGTGCGAAGATCACTTGAAAAGAGTGCAATGTTCATTTGAGGCAATTTACGCTATGAACGAGCAATGAATTTGTCGTCATTGTTGCATGACTAAACATTCGTTCACCAGGTCTTCACTATCGATGAGCAGGTAGTCTAGGGACGTTATTTACTATATTCAGCCAATCCTATATCGCCATGCGGAGGAACATAACCATCGAAAGGAGTTGCTGAAACCTATTAGCCGTTTCTTTTATCAGCAATGAGTATATCATTATAAAATAAGTATAGATGAATAAATATTAGGTCAAACCTATCACAACGAATGAATTTTCGTTACGAAAACTTAACTCTCTCTTTTGAGAACGTAAAAGATATTTGCAGAAAAAAAAAATCTTCTGAAGAAAAACGAAATATTTCGTTCACCTTATTAGCGAAAAATATTGGAGATATTCAAATTTTCAATCGACGACTATGAGCAATATTATTTCAACTTTTTGCTACTTTTTATCTCAACTAATATCATTGAAGATTTTACTAGATATCGATTCTCTACTTAATGTGAAAATAGAATAGTGTAAAAATTCGAATAATCGAAAATAGATATTTTTCTTTCTCAAAAAAAAAAGAAAAATATTTTCCATAATTTCAAAGATAAGTGATATTTTTCACGCGTTAAACAATACAGAAAATATTTTTTGATTTTTTTTTCCCAATAATTTTGCACCTAAATAATACGATATGAATTTATTCTACAATTGCAATATTAATGAAATAATGCACTCGTTTGTTTCTAGCACTTTTTTTTTCTTGTTGACAAATGATGCACTATTTTCGTCGTTGATCAACCGATATGCATAGAATATTCAAATGAGACAACGTTTCGATATAATGCATTCGCTTTGGTCTTCAAATTGACGATAACGTATAAATGACAAAAGACTTCGACGATATGATTGATAAATCATAATTAAGAATTTTGATATACTATCGCATATTGATGAAACGCTTGAAAATCGATGAGAAATTCTCATCTTTTAAAAACATAAATAAACGCTTAATTAGTAGATTTTTATAGCGATAAATGTAAAAATGTTTTAAACGTTTATTGGAATGCGGTTAAAATGTGAGCAAATATAACTAAATAAGCATTCGTTGGTTTTTGATTGGCAAAAAACTTCATGAAAAAAAAAATTTCTTAACAATTAGCGAGGAAAAGAGTGTGGAAAATTGCCAACCGACTACTCATCGATGCTTTGCCGGTAATCCATGCTAATCGTTCGGCGGTTGAGGCAATAATAACGTACGGTATAGCGAGTTGAGTCATACGACCTAACGTGTAGACATAAATGTTCGTTTCCCAAACGATACAATATAGAAAGGCGATACGAAACGTGACGGCAAATTTCGGCAGTGCGAACATCCAAAAATAGGTGAGGCACATGAGTAGATCCAGTAACGCGAGTGCTTTCAGGTAGAGGGAGCTCGCTTCACGTGGATAGCGCACGAACACGTAGAGCAATAATGAGTTACATACGCTACCCAACAATGCTAACGATGCACCGAAACTGAAACACACAATATGCGATATCATATTAAAGCTGCACTTTAATTAATACTGGGAATGAGCAAAATTTTAACTCTAATACTCTTTTTTTTAACGTTCAAATATTTTCAAACCATGTACCATGTTTTAATCATACTCCTCTATCAGAACATCATTGAGGTGCACAAGACTCACGCTTATATACCGATTTCAAGCTTCCTTATCAAAGATGAGCATTTAATACTGAATCGTTATTTTCTTTGCATGGCATCTACTTCATATTTTAAAGTACCTTCGAATGATTCTCTATGTTTACAGCATACCTAAAACGATCTACGCGTTTTTTTTTGTGTCGACCAGAATACTTCGATGGAATGATGATTTTCACACATATAGTATTAATGCAATTAGCGTCAAGCAAACACCGCACACATTAGACTCATCTATCCTCGATTCAAAATGTACATAATAAAAATCTCCTAACTGATGTACCCTAATTGACAAAATTTCACTCTGCTTTTATATGAGTGATGCGAACGTTTTAGCTGATATAATTGTAAGACTTATAGAATTAAAACTGTTGCCTTCTTCAGCTAGACAGACGCAAACGCCTCAGTTTTTTTCATTTGGGTTATACCGACATACACTACAAAATTTCTTTCGATAGTGGTAATTACGAGATTTTTTTTTTTAGAAACTAGCTGTTGCGATTTTATGTGGCACTAGCACTTTTACAAGAGCAGAAAATGCTACGATCAATGAGACGTTGAAGCATTATAACATAAGATATGCGTTAGCTGAAACGCCAAAAAAGGTCCACACCAATATGCGTATAGCACAATTTGATTTAGTGATGTAGTTTTGTTTTCATTCAATGTTTCTTCACAATTTTGCCAATGCTATTCGATTAGGCGACAGTCATGTGTCTATTCGCGCATAAGTAGGTCAGTCAAGGGTTGCAGTCTGCACATGTCTAACGATTCCCTTCCAATTCATGCTGCCCTATTCAATTACCAATGAAAATCTCCTATCGCCCCCTCGCTTCATTGTTATTGTTGAGCAGAATTATTTTTCAAAAAGAAAGGAAAAGAAACTTCTAAGACATTGGAAAACGAAATGAATGTAAAATTCAGTGCAAAAACAATCTTCATTGTTCGTTCGCTTGCCAACGATAAGAGCGAAAGTTGACATGATTTCATTTTTTTTTTGTGCTTCTCTATTCCATCAAGCAACAATAGACATAAGCTTCTATGCTTTTAAATAAAAGCTAGCTTTGATTATAAATTAGGATGCAACAAAAGTGTTCCGCTCGGCTATTTCGCATTTCAAAAATTTGCTCTTTTTTTTTAAAACTCTCGCTTGAATTAATTAGCAATATTTTCGTCTTCATTGTCGACATCCTCTTTCAACAACGAAACAAACTATGCTGGCGTTTTAGATATTTTTTTAGTAAATTGCATTCCGATCTTTCGGCCATTTCTGAAGTTTTTCCCACCAATAACTCGTGGATCAGAGCATTTAGACGTTGCGATTCGGCCACAAACTGCCGTGTGCTATGGCTAATTCCTAATTCGCCGACAGTTCTTTTCCATAGGCGATGTAGACATTTATTTCGCCTCATTGGCTTTCTTCCAACCTTCATTTCAGCTCAATAAGGACAATTTGTTGTGCATATTCCATTTTGTTTATTTTAGTATATCGCCTTTATGAGGTGAAAAATTCGCTTAACGAAAATTTTGTTAAGTTATATGGAAACTGAGAACTCTCATATGATGTGTAATAACTCACCTAACGCGAGTAAATCTTTCATGAAAAAGAGAAAAAAACCCCCCAACATGAATCGCTATAGCAATAAATTGTGTCACGACTAATAAACTATAGCGCTCTTACTTTAGGCATGCGTTTTCCTGACAAACATTTTCAAATACGTGTCAACATAATCCTACTTTCTAACGTATTGCGATTTGTATAAAAAGGCGTCAACTCTATATTGTCCACGCCTACCTTTTGGTTACCTACTATCCGACACTTACCCTACCCAATTGCGTCCTTCATCCTCAATCACTCACATTATATTTATCATATTTTAGCAATAAATGGCGTCCACCTACAAGCAAATACGCTTAAAAACAGCGAGAAATCAATAGTTCATATGAAATCGGTAGGCATGATTCTTATGTAGTAAAAAGAAAAGATTTCTGAACGATAATTCAATGCGCGTAAAAATGAAAAGAAACTGAAATATAAATAAAATAGATTGTTGGAGTAAAAAAAAATTCCAAATCTTTAAGCAAAAAAAAAAAAAAAAATTATTGGTAAACGCTCAAAAAAAAACCTCTTTGCTAAAGTTTACAACTTTACTCTCTTTTTTTTTTGATGAAAAAAATGAAGTGAAATTTCCACATGAATCATAGATGGGAATTTCCACTTTTCTCAATAATAGACATTTCAATCGAGTGATCAATCAGAATATTAGAGATCTATGCGATAAACTTTTTTTTTTACTAGATGCAAATGTCATTCAATGAATGATGCTTGAAGAATTCAACTAATAGTGAAAAAAATGGCGAAATTCAGTTTGTGAAAGTGCATCATTGTTCCGCTTGAAATATCTACGAAACAAGTAAAACTCATCAAAGAAAGCAACGAACTGGAAATGAGAGTAATCTCTTCGAAATATCGCATTTCTCCTTAGGAAAATTTTAGCAATCAAAATATTCTTTTATGTTTTTCACCATCTTTCAATAAAAAAAAAGATTTTTTTTTTTAAGTTAATAAAGAAGAGAGAAAATTTCAAGCGATTTAAACGTAAATAAATTTTTGCTTCCTTATAATCGAGAAAACGTTAATATTGTTTGAGAAAGATTCAACGAAGAAAGTATAATACGTTTTAGCAATCGAAATGTATTTCTATTGTTTAGCATCAAAACATACTAAGAAAAAAAAAATTTTCATCTTATATTATAATTGAAGCAAATAAGTTTGAATAAAATTTTCGAGCATTTTTATACGCTTTATTATAGAATTTATATTTGCAAAGCGGCTTTTTTTTAACGTGGTAGCTTTTATATACGATAGATGCAACTACTTTTACGCATATCTAATTTTATTTAGCTTTTAACTTTGAAGAAGATTTGAAAACATTTCAGAATGCTTTTTTTTTAAAAAAATTTGCATATGGAGAGTGATCGGATTTACAAATATAAAAAAATTTTGCGACAACTCAAATGCAAAAAAAAACATGAAATTTTGCATTGGTCATATCATATAAATGAAAAAAAAAATTTTGTATGAAGAATCGTATAGAATACAATATGAGCTTATTATTCGATATTTTTCATTATTTGTTAGGAATTTATAACGCAATTAGATCATCAGATTAGACGCGTTGCAACAGTGCACATCTTGCCAACTTCTATGATACACTTTTCCGTTTATTAGGGTAAAAATATTGATTATCCTGCAGAAATTTCAGCTGACGTTTGATAAAGTTCAACTCTTTCTCGCGAGCAAAAAAAAAAAAAAAAAAAAAGAAAGAAAAAAAGAGCACAAAAAAAAACAAAACCACATTGACCTATAAAACATTGGAAAATTTATAGACTGAAGAAATTAATGAAAAATAGTAGAAAAAAAAAAGTAAATCGAAGAAGGAAAAAGAGATTTTAAAAAATTTATAATGAAATTGATATGACGTTCATTGAAATAAACGAGAACTTAAGAATGTTTAAAATGCAAAAAAAAAAAGTTACTCGTAAGTATTATTTGTGGCCAAAAATTTAGTGCACCCTAAACGGGAAAATTATTGTCATTAAGCAGTCAATCGCGCTGTTTGAAGTCATATTAGCCTCTTTGAAAAGTTTTGACTTGAATACGCAAAATTTGACCGCAAAGTGGTTTATTAGGAAAATGAAGCAAGGATTTTAGCCCTCTAAAGCGACTCGGTCGAACAACTATGGATGGATTGGACGGGTTTTTCATTCGAAAAAGAGGCTAATTTAAAAAAAAAAAGAAGTCGACAAAGAAGTAGCATATATTTCTGTTTTGAAAAATACGAATTTCAACCTAGCATAGACTACGGCTGAAATTTTCTTCGAGTGGGGATTTTCAACCAGCTAAGCTCATTAAACTGTAATCAGCTATTGTTGTAATATCGATTCGTATCGAATAAAAGTCGTACATTTGTTGATGTTAACACTAAAAGCCCACCAACACAACGGGATGAACTGAACGCATCGATGTGGACAATTTAATTTAATGTTTTGGTTTTAGACGGCAGAAATTCTATAGGAATAGCGAGTGATTTGGTCGAAATAATGAACATTGTATCAGTGATTACGTAATCATTGCAAATAAACATAATGCGACATGATATAATCTAATTAAAGACTCATTTAAACTACTTGTTAACTCGTAGAAAATATCTTCCGAGTCATAAAGAGTAATTTTTTACTCGTATAGAATACTTCATCACTCATGATTGTTAGACGACAAAAGTAGACAGTTTGAATACTCGTGTTTATGAAATTAATTACACTAGAGTAGGTTGTATGAGATGGCATTTAATATGTACGATACTTTACGATGATAATTTATGTGCTATGCAAATGAGAAATATTCATCAAATAAGAGGGTGAATAAATCCATTAGATTATTAAAAACGAAGAATTTTTTGAAAAATTTTGAGAACTATTAGGAAGATATCGTTTTTTTTATAATGAAAAAAAATTTCTCTTCATAAGATTATTAATCAAAAATAAATTTCTATAATATTATGAAATTTTTCAATATCGTAAAGTAAATCAAATTATTTATATAATTCTTCAACGATGATCAGTATTTGCAGAAGAGATGGCAATATATATATATATATATATATATATATATATATATATATATATATATATATATATATATATATATATATATATATATATATATATATATATATATATATATATATATATATATATATATATATATATATATATATATATATATATAATATATATATATATATATATATATATATAAGAAAAGATTCACAATATGGCGAGGTATAATGCCTTAAAAATAGATGTCAAAACAATTGTTACAACAAGTCTAGATTATTCATTGGCCATAAGTTACATGAAAATCTGAAGAAAAAAAAAACGAGAAAATATTTCGAGAAGATTTATATATTGATAGGAAAAATTTTAATATTATAGCAACATGACATCCGAGAGATTTATATTATTAGATAGCTAAAAATTTATTGCTGGAAGATTTATAGATATGAATATTCCCTATTTAGAGAAAAATACTCATCAGAAACAATGAAAAATATTACTGAAAGAAAGAAGCATTAATCGGAAGATCTAAAGATATTATCTCACAGAAGAAACAATTTAAGGTCTGAAAAAAAGAAAGCAATAGTAAGTTGAAAACTAGGCGAATAAAATACGTCAAAAATTTCCTTAAACAAAATCCACTGAAATTGGCTATATTCATTTAAAAAAAAAACGGCAACCATTGAATCTTAAAACAATAACTGCTGAAAAACTATTCGAAACATATAGTAAAAGGGATTGGAGTTTTAAAAAAAAAACTAATATGCTCCATCAAGGAGAGTGCGAGGAATTATCATGAATTTAGGTATGATAGAAACGACGCTTGAGAACCGACCGCTCTTCTCAACTACTGGATTGTAAAATAGGCGATTTATAGCGTATACGAGATCACAGTCTGTTAAGAATCAAGTCTCACCTATAGTCGAATTTTTGAAGATGATATCAAAGACGAAAACGATGATCGAAAATGCACAAACCTGACAAGAAGTAAGCGCAAATTGGGCATGATATCCACATCGCAAAGTGTTGTGTTAATCGACTCAGTACTATTCATCAGTAATCGCTCAGTTAGCCCGTCGATCACGCTGAGAAGCACAACGAATGTCTTCGTTCGCAGTAGGAGTTCGTCGGTGGCGTGTCTCAGACAGCCGAAGGCGGAGCCAGATCGACGAGCCGCCGGCTCCGAAACTGCGAACTGCCTAACGATCGCAACAAAACCGACGACCCAACGACACGCCCTAAACCATTCAACTCGATGAATTGTGTTCGTATCCTATTCGATCATTCTGAGAGTGACATTGAGTCATGAGTTCATTAGGCCAACGTTTTAAATGATAACCTTGCCTCAACCTTGCAAAACAAAAAAAAACCTCGCTTTTTGATTCGTGATGCATGTGTGTGCCTATCGTCAACAATATGAATTGCTTTTCGTGACTACGGAGGAGTCGTTAGTTGCCTAATGGTTGAAAACAAACTTACATTACATTCTCATGTTTGCAATAAAGTGGGACACTTGAAAGAGAGCAATATTCAGCATCGAATAACGTTCAGGTGGAGTGCCGATTTTTTAAAATTGGTCATTCAAAGGTTTCATTTTGTTGCGAGTATCCAAAATTCTGTGTAAATTTCTCAACAGTGAATGATATATGAATGCAAAAAGCAATTGGAAATTCTTGAAGGCATTTTCGACGTGTTCGTCGTTGAAGATCACCTAAAATACTATATAGATCCTATCTATAAGATATGATTTATTTCAAATCGTATATCAGAGAGATTTTAAAAGCGATGTAGACGAATAGGAATTTCCTTATTCTTGGAGGATATGTCAGCCTAACCTAGTAATAGTTTTTATACATCACTTCAAGTAGACGAAAATGACAAATCTGCATTCAAATTTTATCCATTGGCATCTTGTTAGGATATAAGCGAAAGCTAATGCCTTCATTTTAGACCGAATGCGAAAAATTTTTTTTTTGTTACATAGCCGGAAATTTAAATATTTGCAACTCTTCCGCTTCCTTGATTTAAATTTCATATTTTTGCACTCATGATCGTGCAATTAACAATCGAAACTTGCAACATTTTGCTAGCTATTTCTTTAATCCAATACGTATGGATAGAATTTCGCTTCTTTTGAGAAAGTATTTTCCTCTTGTAAAATTTGAACCGTTTTCTAATGATTCTATCGTAAGCAATAATCGTGCTAATTGGATTATCAGCATATTCTGACTCAGTTCATTAATTCTGAGCGAGTTCGATGTTCTATTATAAAGAATTAATAACGTAAGCGTCAACCGCTTTAAAGTACTATCGAAAAAAAAAATCCGACTTAAGAGAATAATCATCTCAAGTGAGTTACTTGAAGAAAAAAAAAACGGCTCTCTTATTCTTTTATTTCAGAATTTTTGATCTTTTTCGAGTCATTCCACTTTCTTAAAGAAATTTCCCAATAATATACTCTTAAATTCGTTTTTTTTTTAAAATATCTTTAAATAACTATCGGTTTTATTCTCCAATGCTATGAATAAATTTAAAATCAAATTAAATAAGTAGTGCTTGGAAAAAAAAAACATTTATATAATCAAAAAAGAGATCTCTTGAAATTATGAAGAAAAAAAAAAGCGATTGTTCGCAATAAACATTTATATATTCTCAAATAAAAATGAAATAAATAAAGTATCGAGATATAATTGAATATCTAATTATGATTTCTCAATAATAATTGCTTAGAATTCCTTGAATTATTGTAGTTATAGTTTTTTTAGCTATTTATTTCATAGTAAGAGTTTAGCGCATCACATTTAGTCATTAGTCGTCTTCAAATATCGATGAATATTGAGAAGCACGCAACATTAGTTTCTAAAGAAGTAATTCATTCTTAGAGAGTACACCCATAATGGCGTAACGATAGCGATCATTCGAAACCCCTATGGATATGGTCAACGCTCTTTTGTGAATTACGAGCATGAATAGCAACGAGCATCGATGTTATTAGCATTAATAGTGAAATGTTTAGATGATTAACACCACAACGATATGAGATAATACATTTTTTTAAGGAATATAGTTGTTGGTCACTTTTAAGCAATGAAATATCCTTTCTGATAGGATGCTTGCATTTCTAAATATAATACATCTATACATAATAATTTAAATACATTTCAAAGAGATGATATTAGCGATTATTGCAATAAATGTAAAATTTTTGGTGATAATTTTTCGTGAATTTTTTTTTTTTTTTGAAAACAAAAAAAGAAAAACTTCAAAAATTGCACTGCAAAAAAAAAAAACGAATGGAATTTAAGAAGAATGCTGCTTTTGCAATGAAATATGACCGAACGTGTAAGAAAATTTAAACGCGGATGAAATGAGTGGATTTTATATTCTCGAAAATTAGAATTCTGTGCACATATGATAATAAATATATGCATAATCTATAACACTTACAATCATCGTTTATTAACTATAGCGAGTATCGACAATGAATTGATTGTATCGACAATTAAATGAACATTTGAAATGATCTTTGATCTTTATTAAAAGTTTTTTTTTTTTCATCACTCAACCAAGTGAGTTTATATGCAAATATACCAGCAATTAAAATTTTACTTCATCTAATTTAATTAACGATGATGACAAATCGTATACAATGAATCGCGTTGCTAAAAATAGTGCAATATTTTTGCTGTATATGAATGCCATAAAATAACATGCAATAAGAGGGCCCACTTATAGAAAAGCGTAGCGCAATTTAATAGCACAATAAGCTAAGCAAATCGAACACACAAAAACTCTATTATGCAAAAATAAAAAAGTGGTAATAGAATGCACTCTTGAATTAAAAAGAGAAATTTGCTGCGAATATTTAAAACTTCACAACACCGTTCTAAAAATTAAATTCCACTTAGCTAAAATCTACGATAATTTCGAATATTTTTATAGGCGGAGAGAGGAGGAGGAGGGGGGGGGGGGGGAGGGAGGAGGGAAGGGAAGCGAAAAGACGCTTCATATATATTAGTTATTTTCACGGCTTGCACAATATTTTCATCGAACAATCGTTTGTATGCAATTGAATGGTGTAATCATAAAGTTACCTGCCTTAATGAAATCCCATATCTTCTTGCATGTATTGAGTGTAATTGCCACTAAACGCTTATCGCAAACGCTCACAAAACGTTGTTTTATAGAAAGCATTTTGTACAACTATATGATATCACGCTTAGCCAATATTTGGAGATTTCTTTCTTTTTTTTTTTGCCATGCTCTTGCAAAGAAAATATCAAAAAAATTTATGGAGAGCAATTTTTCTATGTGGATTTTTTTTTGTATGACAAATAGTACTAAACTTTTGGGAAATTTTACTAGAGTAGGACAGTTCTATTCCCTTAAAAAGAGACTTTTTGATCACTAAAAACCTTTCGATAGTCTATAATCGATTTTTTTTTTCAAAAACTATTATTTTTTACGATATATTTCTTTGTGCCTCAAAATCGTTTCTAGTGAAAAGCTGGCCACGTTAAACATCTCCGCTATCATTTATACCACTTATGCTGATTTAAAGCATCGTTTTCGCTTCTATTTAGTAGATTTTACAGGAAAGGATCCAATTTATGCTTAAAAAAGAAAAGAAAAACAATAGACATTTTATACTTCCGTCTCTTTTCATTGAATGAACTCCATTCTAAATACAGCCAGGAAATAGCATTTGCATAACGTTATAATATGATTGAGAAAATTATAATTTCGGCCTTATCAAAAACAAAAGAAAAACAAATTCTATTTGTACTTCGTGGTAGAATATTTCAATTTCGAGAAGAAAAAAAAAAACTGATCGTTTTCAACTGAATGTTATCATGAAACAATAAAAATGATGTAAAACATAGAAGTGAAAATTACTACAACATTCAACAAAATCGATTATATAATTGTTTTCACGAGAGAAAAATTCGAATGCCCTCATTTGTTGCTCATCATACTCATCATTTGAGAAATTAACTTTGCCATTTTTTTCGTTACAAATATGTAATTCTATAAGAGTTGTTTCCATAAAAGAACTTGCTCCTTGTTTAGCGATTTTAACGCTGATCATAGTTCTACTCTAGATCTGATATTGAAATGAATATGTGTCCAATATCAATGCAACGCTAACAATTATACCCCGTTTTTCTCCATCATTCATACTGAAATCAACTATGCTATATTTATACAGCATTTTACGGTACTTTCTGTGGAGCCTAAGTTTTTGGCCTATATATAAGTTAATTGGTTTTTAGTGCTCTTTGTCATTTCCGAACATTCCATCTCGAAAGCGAAATGAAATGAAAGCGGTCTTTGTTCTTCAAAAATCGTTGGGAATTCTCTAGCTGCTATGATGTTGTAGCCTTATAAGGAGTCGATATTCAATGTTTTCTACGAAAGTGCATCACATTTCATTGATTACGTAAGCAAGTGAAAAGTAAAACGATAAAAGAAAAGGAAAAGTCACAGATATTTCCGCTATCAACAATTAAACTCAAAAATGCCAACAAATAAAATAAATGCTTAGTAGCTGCAATCTTTGTATTCCACCTTCTTAAATCAGATTTTTAGAAATGAACTGAAAAATGCATTTGAAATGTGACAAAATGACAAATACATTTTTAATGACAATTTTGACAAAAATTTGTCAATTTGACAAAATTTTGACAAAATAACCAATTTTAATGAAAAAAAAAAAATTCATCTAACGAATATGCTTAACGATAATAGGAATCAACTAGAGTATAACTATGCAATAAACTATAACTCCTAAATTCGATATATTTTATAAACTAGAACGCTTTAATAACATTGTAAATAACTATGAAAAACGAATCGAATAATTTAAAATGCGTTAAAAATCGAGCCGAATAAAGTATATAATAATAACGTAAATCTCTTAATACGATAGATACGATCAAATGGCGCAATACAGTAGAAAATTGGGACTACACAAATACAACTAACGAATGACTACTATCGCCATTAAGTAGAGCTACATGAACGTATAAATAATTCACATTCACATGCATTTAACGCCCAAATTTTCTTTAATTTTTCATTAATTTCATACTATTCAATTTGTGCGAAATTTTGATTAGCATTTTTATTATTGAATTTCAGCAAAAATTTATTGATTATATTGAGAGTAATTCTTTCAACGAGAAAAAGAAAACAACGCGATAATTTTCACTCAATAAATAAAAACTTGTAGAAATAATTATCCTATTATAAAATACAAGTGTATAATACTATATTGAAATAGATAAAAATATCATTGTTTATGAATCTTATCTATGCTAATATTTTCATCCATTTCATGAAGATTTTTGCAAAAATCTTTAAATAATCATATTTGAAATTATGATCACAACTAAATTCTCGATTAATAGAATGCTCTCTTGTAATTATTGTTATCATTGAAATTATTAACGTTCTCTTTTGATATTTATGAGTATTAAACATTTCTCTTTGCAGAAAAAAAAAATTTTTTTTTTGAATTTTTATATCCTAGTCGAAAAACATAAAAACGCCTCAATATGAACAAAACTTTGCTTTTATTTTTTGTTGAAATTAATATGCTAATAAGTTTTCGGAGAATAAACCTTTTTTTTTTCTTTTTAAACGATATGCGAATAAAAGTTTTGAATGCAAGGATTTGCAAAGATAACAATACCGTCTAGGCTATTGCGTTAATATTCATATATCATTAATAATGACGATTGCTCGAATGAGGAATAAAGTTCACAACAATAGGAACAATGACAAGTGCACATTTGTCAGAAAATCGAAAGAACCTTGTGAAAATATTTTGCGGAGAATATGCTAAGTGTTTCTCTCGATTATATTCGATGAATACAATTCGCTTCGAATTAATAATGCTTAGGAATTTTTTGTATTTCATTGAGTTAGTGTAAAAATTTCGATATTTAGTTAGTTAGTTAGTTTTTTTTTTTTTTTTGAATTTTTCGTAAAAGTTTTCTCCCATTTTACTGAAATTTGTTGAAGTTTTTTTTTTTTTTCAATTTTGATTTGTTGAAATTTTAGTAATTTTATTTAAATAACGAGAGTTCATTTGAAATTGTTCTATTGTCCTAACTGGCTTAGAAAGCATATTTGACAATTGTTGATTGTCGATGTTTTTCGGTAACGATTTTAAGTGAGTCAATAATTTTTAAGTGAATTCCTCCACAGAATAACTTCTCTCGATATGCGATTATTCGTTTAGCTAAAAGCACTCAGAAAATTTCGCAACTTTTGGTGATTTGTGGAAGTGCACGCATAAAATATGCCAATGAAGTGTATAGAAAAATCCAAACGTTACAATATTTTAGACATTTTTTTTTTATTGAGCTCCATTACAGGAACTAATCTATATGCAAACGTTCATACTCGCTTAAAAAGCTAACAAAATTTAATTAACGACGTATATAATAGCAAACTATTTTAGTCTGGCGCTCATAACTATTGTTTGATGGAGTTTCTTTTATTCGTCATCAAAAAAAGTTGTAATGAGAAATGATCTGAAGCGGTGGAGAGCTAACAAGGGAAAAGAGTTGGGCGATGGAGAGGAGGTGGAAGTGGGTGGAGATGGGAGGACTTGCAAAAATGGTATAGGTCCTCAAATGAAAAGATCTCCATTTGCAGCACACACCCATATTGCACAACGTTAGTTTCTTGCTTGTTTCAATGTCGTTCTCCAATTGTTTTTCGTTAATCATTGTGTGCTTTTCCCTTGAGATTTCGACGTTGTTCATTTGAGTGTAATGAAGTTACTGTTAGTAAACAGTATAACAACACAATTAACAGAGTAGTAGTTAATGTTACTTCAGTTGCATTAACAACTCTCTCTCCTCCTTTTTATCTCTCTTTCTTTCTTTCTCTCTCTCTCTTTCTTTCTCTGCAATATGAAGATTCGAATGATGTTCTCTACTCATTCGCCCATTCAATAAAACTATTCATTTCATCTGAATTTTTCATCACTCAGCTATTTCCAAAAAACTCTTCCTTCATATCGCAGTATTTTTGTTTGTTTGTTTATTTATTTTTTACGTATATATATATATATATATATATATATATATATATATATATATATATATATATATATATATATATATATATATATTTATTTATTTTACGTCTTTTCCTGAGAGTAAAATTAAAGAATGGCAACAATTCATATTAACGAATCAATGATATAAATTTTAATTTTCTTCGTTTTCTTTGTTAACATATTTCCGATTAACGATGAATGACGGTAAGAATATTTCGTCCTATTTTTACGCATTTCTTAGTGAATGCTTTGTTGTTGCCATCTGGAGCAATATTCAATTTTTGAAGAGTTTCATCGATTTTCACACAAGAAAAATAATTTCAAGCACGAATATTTATATTCATTTCAATCAACATAGGAGTTATCATTATTACTGTATTCACAACGTTTACTCCACCACCCTTTGCATAATACGTGGTGGTAATGACCGTATTTGGATAATAATTGAACAAACAATAACGTAACGAATCTGTGGAATTATATAGCAACTCAACAGCTTAATGTATACGAAACATTTCAAAGAGTAAACTAAAACAAAGTTGCAATAATTTCCACTCATCTAATAGTCAAGATTTCAATTTTAAAGAGTAATAAAATTGCTAACGAAGATATTATGGCAATCGAAAAGCTTTCATACAGAAAGGAAAAAAAATTTTTTTTTTTTGAAAGTGGAAAATTACAAAAATTTTTGCCATTTATGGCAATAAAAATCATCATTACAATTTAGGCTTATTTCAGTTAATGAGAATATTCAACGAAATAAATTTTTTATAAGCGATCATTATGAGAAATATTTTCCATGATTCGGATACTCATTGAATGTTTGAAGGAAATTGAATAAAAACTTTTTTTTTGAAAAGCAAGAATTGATATTGCTACAATAAAAGTGATAGGTTAGCTATGAAATGAAACATCATGAATTATTTCCTATATATGGGGGGAAAAAAACGTTAAGAAATCGCTTGCTCTGAGCAATGAAAACGCTTATAAATATCCGAAGAGAGTACTCAACAATCGACGCTTTCGACTTTAGTTTTGGTGATCGTTTAGAATTTGAGTGCGCAAACATCGAAAGCATCGAAAGGTACGCTTAATTATTCAATAAGTACACATTAGTACCTCATAATATTTGCTCAAGGTAAATAAACAACTATTCAAGCGCGCCTGATAGGCGCATAATAAACAATAACCACACTTAATGGAACCATAAGAGAAAAGCATACATATGGAATGCTGAACAAATGATCAAGCATGCGGAATAATGCACTCTAGCAGCACCGTTTATTCCCTCTATGAAAAAATTTATTACCACCTGCATTGTGATCCGACTCGTTGCGAAATGCCCCCCTTCATTTGTAAAATTTTTAGCCGCTTTGAAATGTCTTTCAATCATTTCGAAGTTGACGGATCAGATTTTTGGCAAATAGATATTCAATGATTGGAGACTTTTGATATGACACACTAAGGGCGTTTAGGAAATAGATTGCATATATGATGGATTTATTGATGCATCTCATAAATGATTTAGACTACACTTATCAAATTCGTTGAATTTAATTTTATAGTTAATGAGTAGAAAATGCTGAAAAGACAAACATACACCTCCGAACATGCAAATTTATGAACTCATATCATAACTCAATCAAGCAGAAATAAATAATTTTATTGTTCAAAGTTTTGCTAATGCAAATAGGTTCTATACCTCACTAAGTGTATTCGATGAATGAACCTATGAATGAGATTGAATATTCCTTATCAATTGCAGGCGATATGCAATACATATCACTCGAATCGATCATATGTCAATCTGTGTCCAATATGAATACGGCTGTACGATTTCCTCAAATCGAACAATGATGTGCGAATAGTACTACTGAAAAGGCAACAATAACATTGTTGCTAAAGAATGAATTTGAATTCGGAATAACGATGGCAGCTGTAATATTGTCTTTTTGTAGATCTGTTGTGATCTGTTGTGATCACTTGTTAACGAGTGATCTACGTTAACAAGTGAACTGTTGTGATCAAATCAGTTTTATGGTCGTAGTGATCGTGATGACCTTCGTTTATGTAACAAGCTGTATGCTAACACTTGTTTGATCTGATGTGGTATTTCCCCTATGTGGATTATGACCTCTCCATGCCTTCGGGGCCGTAGCCAAGATATAAATAGGCTGCGGCCTTGTTTCCTAATCACTGTGTATGTGTGTTACTTACGCTATTTTCGTCGTGTAATTCTCCGATTCAATGTAAAGGATTTGTTGTTCGCGGGTACGATTACACACCCCACACTCGGTCGCAATCGTTTTTTTTTTTTTTTGTAGATAATTTCTTAATAAAAATTTACGGCTTATGGAATATTTTTTGAAAGTTTTCTCCATCGAAAGTAATCTACAAAGTTTAATCCCTCTCAAATAATTATAAATACAGCAAAATAACATTTCGAATCTATAATATATATATTAGTTTTATTGTGGTTACGCTCTCAACTCAAGTTGAGAATCTAATTTATTACAGTATGATGAATATCTCTTCAGTTTTCGCGAAGCCGCATATCATCAAAATGAGAATTTAAAAAAAAACGTAGCAATTTTAAATAAAGTAACGCCAATAAACAGATAAAAGATCGCTGAAGAATTGCTTACTGCAACATCCGATAAGTTTCTAAATGTAGCCTTGAGGAAATACTTCATCATTTTCCTTAGATCATTAGAAAAATGTTTACTTCAAAGGAAGAAAAAAATAAATTCCACGCAGGAATGATTCGATTTACGCTAAAGAAAGATTTGTTAGACTTAACTGAAACAAAAACTATGCTTCATATAAACATTCCTCCCCTCCTCTATAAACAAACATGAAACTGTAATAAGGCATAATCTCTCTTAATTAGTGTCACCCTTCCCTCATAACGGTGAGGTCATCGAAGTAACGATCCATTAGCACTAAGTGATATAGAGAAAATAGATTTCTATTCTAAATTCAAGAAATAAATAAAATCATTACGGGATTGTTGCTCAACAGGGATGCGAAATATTCTATGAGAAATATTATATGCATTTTATATTGCGTCTATCAGCAGTGAATCGCTTAAATTGAGTAATTTGAACAAATCACTTGAATAAAAGTTGAGTAAATTTATAATGCAACGATAAGCATAGTTGAAATGCTAAATTCAAAAACGCCTAGAGAGGAATTGTTCGAAAATGGTCACAAAATTGAGAGCAAAAGCAATTAGGGAAAAATACGAATAAGACCTCATAATGATCAACGAAAAACATCAACTCCACAGCGATAAGCATCTAATCACAACGACAATAGACAACAAAATAAATCGCTCATATAAATAAGGAATGATAGAAATAAATTCAATAAAACATTATGATTTATTATCAAAGTTTTTCAATATCTCCGCTCTTTTTTTTTTTCTTCACGATCTCCGAAATATGTTACTAGACTCGAATCCATATGTCCTGAAGGCTTTAAGTCGTTACTTGTCATCAACCTCTTATTCTCATCCAATTCGCTCGTTCGCCGCTTTCAATTCGCTCCCTTTTCTTTTCAACAAATTCTTTTGGATTCAAGACCCCCCCCCCCCCCCCCACAAATGTCGCAAATTGGAACTCACTCTATAAAAAAGAGTGCCCTATCCAATAAAATATTATAGGTTATATATTTGTGACAATAAAATGAATAAATATGTGAAGAGGAAATATTACTGGCATTTAACAACGCGTCTCGTATAATCCCGAGCGTCCAATATAGCGCACCCATTTGATCACATCGTGATCTGAGTAATTCAATTTCGGCTCGAATACTTTCAGGTAGCGCACCTTGAGGCCAGACGGCGCAAATGGCACCTAAAATTTACATGCTAAACATGCAAAAAAAATGAAACCGGAACTATAAATATAGTCTGAAACAGTACATATGGAAGCTCCTCAATACTTCCTTAAGCATCAGATAATATCCAAACTTGTTTGGCAATTCCGCTGAAGTAAAGAGGCTAAAATTCGGTTTCGACCATTTGGATCGGTAGTTTTGGGTTACATATGAGGCGATAATTAAGTGGTTTTCGCATTAATTACCACCTGATAAATGGATTGCCGCGTTAAGTGCGACGCGATAAAGAGTGGACTGTGATATTAAGTATAACCTGGTAAAGGTAAGTTGATGGTCAATGGTCACTGCATCATATTCACGACGGTCAATCATACTACACTAATCGTTATTTAAGCTGTCGCAGAAAATGTCATTTATCTAATCGCATAGGAAGCCACATTTACGAAGACGTTTATCAGCCAGATGTTATGTGTGTTTGACAATATTTAAACATGGATAAGAGGTCGTATTGAAGGCTAATCCCTTAGGAACGGAGAAATAAACCTGCCTCGCATGAATATGACATCGTGAGAAGCCAGAGAAAATTCCACTCTTCCGCCTCATACTTAACCAGTAACCTACCAGTCACCATACCGCAGCTAATCCCACAGTGTTAGTATTTAACCTTGCATTTAACCTCGCAAGCCTCTATTTGTTACGTTATACATTGTTAACCGACTTCCGCTCAATCCTCCGCAGCCATTGACCGCTACCTAAAATCGAACCCCACAAGTCACCATTCCCCCACATGATAAACAACTCCATCCATAACTTGTCGTTTATGTCTGCAAATAGCAAACTCGAAACATTTGGAATAAAGCCGCACAATCCACCCCGACGGATTTCAGAAATTCGCTTCGAAAGTTTCCGTGATGAAATGAACTAATTTCGAAAATCTGTTCTGAAAAAACTGACGTCCATTTAAAAAGAATGCAGAGTCAACTGATAGAAAAATCGCTAGAGTTAAAGCATCGAAACGTTGTCTACTTATCTGTAGAAATTTTAAGTAAAAAAAAAGCAAGCAAGTGAACGGTAAAAGAAAACCTTAACGAGCAAGTGGTTGTGTTCTCATGACTCTTTATTCTTTATTCTCAACGAGGATCTCGTCAACCATTGAATAAAATTGAATAAAAATTTTAACCCACTAAGTGGAATTATTGACTGTGTCAATATGCCGTTCGCCACGGGGTTTTTTGTGCCACCTTTGAGCGAAATAAATACTACACATATCGATTGCCATGAAAACGCATATTCGCAAACATGCCAACATGCTTTCAAAATTTACTTAACGATTTTTTCTTTTTCGAAAGAAAACGCCACAACAACTTCAACATCATTTTGTCGAATCGCTCCGGTGATTTCTTATACAAAACGCTGAGGAACGGCCATTTCACTCTTTAAATAAAAACATCCTCAACTAAAACAGAGGACACTTATCCAGTCCCTATTTATCCAGCTTATGTTTCGGTATTTTCTAATGAATTTATATGAATGGTGGGAATAGAGATGCAGAAAAAAGTGTTGCGCATCCTTCCCCTCCTCTCCCCTTTAAAAAAAAAGCCAGAAATTTGATTACCATAAAAATTGTTCACCTCTATAAACTTTGAAGCTACACACTACAAAAAGAGCGCTCGAAAGCATAGTACCTTCAATTATCTGAATTAAACTCAACAGAGCAAATATCAACACGCAAAAAACTTTTGAGCTTTTCAAGAAATCGAAAAACGCCGACTAAAGAAATAAATTATTTCCACATCACGCCTTATAAAATGTCCAGCGATTGAAGTGATTAAAAGTAATTAAACGACGAAAGTAAGCAAAGACGACGCAGAAGTGAAAAAAAAACTCTTCGCCGATATCGCTGTAAGTAAATCCGCTCTTTCTAATTCCGCTCATCAATTTTTACTCAAATAGCACCTCATCGTGAACAGTTGAAATACTTGGAATACCCGTTTTCTTTTCTTCTAAAAATCACATTAGCAATTTATGCTCTGTGAGAAGAATGATTACCTAAAATTTGACTAGCTGAAAAAAAAAACAACTCTCCAAACGAAAAGTTCTAATTTAAAGTTTTCATTGTTCGATGCGAAAAGTCCTCTCTTGAAAAGAAATTATGAAATGTGATAGCAAAAAGAAAAAACAAACAAAACAAACAAAAAACAACTAAGCGCTAATTTTAATTGTCATTTCAATCAGAATAAAACCACATTGAATTAAATACTATTCCATGTAAGCTATTTCTGAGGGACTATTATTTCTCTTTCGTCGCATTTCAATTCCCCATCCTTGAACCATAGCGAAAAAAAAAGCCAGCAATCATTAGCCTCCTTTTTTTGCATCCATTTTCGTGAGAGGTTATTCCCTACATTCAACGGCAGTGAACTTCGTTTAAAGCAATGAGGTTTTTTCTGTTAAGAATATATAGAAATGGGGGAAGGAAGGGAACGGAGGGGGGGGAGGGGGAGGAGGACAATTCAAACTATCACCGCCGACAACTTTTAGAACGAGGAACAAGGGTGGCGAACATTAACGAGGTTGAAGCAGGTCCGTTACCTTGTTACAATTGAAAAAAGCCCGCATATTCTTAACTATCCCGAAACCTTACGTCCACCAAATGAAAACTACGAGGTAGAACGCAAAAAATAGAACTCGCCGCATCACTAGCGAAGCGAAATATCTCCGCAAGCCCTTTGTTAGAAAGATCTAAGCCTTATCGATGGAGCAACAATGGAGAAAACATAGGAGAAAAATGAGCCTCCCGAAGCCAAGTAAAGAAGCTATATGATCGGAAGTAAATGCTTTTACAAAGAGCTGAAAAAAAACACAAAAGAGTTGAGAAAACACAAAGAAATAGACATGAATGCATACCTCGAAATTCATTGAGACAGGGGGTCGATTCCATTTCTTCTTCTCCGCTGCACCCGTACTTAGGATATCGATTTCCGCCGAAATTTGAGATTCTTTCATTCCTCCCATACGCTTAATCCTACAAATTAATCCAATTGGTCAGTCACCTCGTAAAACTACTGCATGTCAGAAACACCGTGTTTAAAGCGAAATAAAAAAAAAAAACAAAAAACAAAAAACAGCGGTATTCGCCAACACTTTAATGGCGTGCGAACTCAGCTACAGATATAAATGAATTGGGCCTATACCTGAAACACCAGCATCACCGTTATCGCTATAAATCCAGGACTAGCTCCACTAACCTGGAATACCGCGACAGAAGTTTGTATTTTTGAGTGGGCGAGAGTGATTTATGAAAATAATAAAACAATCATAGATCAACCAGTAATTTACCGATCTACACCTTTAAATCACGTAATGATTGAAAACAAAGGAAAGAGTAGACGTCCCGTCTATCGAAGGAAATTGGACAATCGTTTATGGAGAGCAACTGCTTCCGTTGGTTCAGTACGCTTGGTGCACGCTGCAAGCACAAAGTGTTTCCGCTCTTAAGTTTAGTGAGCAACGACATCTCACGTCAGTGAAGCAATATGAGCAGAAAATAATGCTCGAAAAACAAATGCCACACATGAAATCGTTTATCGTTGACGCTCACGGAAACGGATACTTATAAAGCAAAAGGCGCCCCTCCGTTCGTTGGACGTGATGCCGACCCGTCAGCATGTTCAGCTTTGTTCTAGGAAAACTTTCATTGATTACAAATAATGGATGTTCCCCCCTCCCCCCCCCCCCTTCAAAAAAAGCAGACATGCTAAACTTAGCGTAATTTTAAATGCTCTTTTCTCTTCTTCACTTTCGATGTGTTTAGTTTCCCTCGCAATTAGGCAAAAAAGGACGAGCTAAGTGAACGGCAGAAATCAGAATTGACTAGAACGTAACTCTGCTTCTAGAAGAGGAGCGAAAAGAACACCCCTCCCTCCATTGCATTACGAGGTAAGCATTAATAAGAATTTGCTAAATTTCATCACTGTTTACTAGTTAAAGACACGAAAGCTGAAATTACTATACTATACTTTCACTAAATGTCACCGCAAATATTAATTATAAAGAGTTTTCTTCACTTATATGAGGAATCGCAAAAAGGGAACTAAGAGCCTCAACGGAATAAATATAAAAGAACCTCGAGAAGGTTAATAAATTTTGGAAAAACGGAGGAAAAATGAAAAACACGCAAGATAAGAAGAAAGAAAATTAAATTCCTATGCCGATGAAATCAGATATTATCCACATTCCTCTCTTAGTTCTTCAATGCTAACTACAAAACATTTGGCTAATCTGATGATGTCAAAAGGAAATAAAACGCGCTGCAAATAGCTCCTTCATGAAAAAACCTTAAGCATGTAACCTCCTACAACAACTCTGAATGGATCTATTAAAGGAGGGGGGAGAGGAGAAGGGAGGAAGATGTGGATGAATCAGTATTTATCTCATATACTTCCTAATAAAATAGTAAAGCCCCGCTAAACCAGAAGCATTCATATAAAACACGTATATGAGCATCGCAATACTATTGTCTAAAAGGGCAATACGTTTAAACAAACAAACAGAATGAGAGACGCTTGACAAGCTGGAAAGACGAGCGCTTTTTTTTGCATTTCATTTAACTGTGAGATCGATTTCATAAACTACCAAAAAAAAAGAAAAAGCCAATAAAAAAATCCGGATTTCTAGCGTTCGATTAGTAAAATGTAGAAATTCGAATCGTCGCAAAACGCAAGCAAATGTTTTTGATGCCTTTAAATGCTCACAATTCATTTTAGAACTTATGAAACACGCTGGGAATTAGCATATGAGATTATTTACGATGCACATATGCTAAAAGAAATTCTTCACCTAACCTTCGGCAGGACCTAACTCAAAAATATTGAAAAAAAAAACAAACATTCACATAGCAGCATCATAATTCACATTGCAGATGGATATTTGCAATTGGATGCAAAAGAAAAAGGAGAAATAACGTAAAGCAACTTACTTCCATACAATTGCATTTTCGCCAGCTTTGTATTTCGCTTTTCCTTTCATACAGATCAGTTGTACTCCACTTGTATTAGGCGGTGTTGGTATTCGTACTTCAATTTTTTGTGCCAAAAGTGAGGGTTTGAAATTCGATTTAACGACCACTTTCACCTCAACAGAGTTACTATCGGCAAAAAATTATATCAATGACGATGAACAAGAACATAAGAGATGTTTATTTTGAATGAGAAATAAGCATCATTGCTTATGTTGAAATCAAATGCAACAACTTTCAGTCTAAACAACGATACAGAGTTGAAACAGACAATGCGATCAACCAATAAATCAATAATACCTCCATCTTATTTCGTGATGTCTCACGCACGAGAGGAATCACACGAAATGGCAACTGAATATCCTTTGTTGTACGATATCTGAAAGGCGATTCCCACAAAACGTATACACATATGCAAATATACTTCTATGTACAGAAACGTGCATATTTACGCATTTGCATAAATATATGTAGATGTATGGGTATATACGCAAGTAAAGCGAAAGTTAAGAAGAGATAAGCAAATTTCAAGAAAAAAGACTGAACAGTGTTGGGGAAGCGTATGAAAGATGAACGGATATACCGCAAAAAAAAAAAAAATGCTATTCGCCAATGGATAACAAAATACATTCGATCCTTCCGACTAGAATTTCATAGTAAACGAGCTTCTCTAGAATATCAAAAACACAGCACTATGCATAGTTAACGAAAATTTCTCAGCAATTAAGGAAAGAGTCTACAATGGGTCGTGCATTCTATTTCGTGTCTATATCGCATGTTACGATGGTTGTTAGAAAGCGCAATCATAGCTATTGAAGTTGTTGTTTGCTTCGTATTCATGTCATGCATTGGCAAGCAATCGAATCAACCGATCTAATCTCTCATAAGCTTCAATCCTAGCATTTTTTTTGAATGGCTTTTTTTTTTCTGCGTTAACTTAAATTTAATTGATAACGATAATCGATAAAATCATTATTGAATGCAAATATTTATATCTCTAATGGACGTTTCATTAAGATAAAGTAGCCCCACTAGAGACTAAAGATCACTGAGACAAGGCATAATACAGATTAGATGAGTTTATATTTCCTCTATTTTCGGGTTCGTTAGAGTGCGAAATAAACATCCTGTTGATGCCATCTCAGTGGCAATCGCTTTTGAGTCCCCTAAAGTATTCCATTCTCGGAAAATTCTATGAGTTTGTTTTTGATTGATGCAGACTTTTTCATCATCATGGTCGCGTGCTTCGCTTCTTTTACTTGGTTTTATGTTTTGAGTGTTCTTTATTTTGCTCGGATAAATTTCACAACAATTTATAAAGAGAATGACATAGCACTATAGATCGTATAAGATTAAAGCAACTCTGTGGGGGAGGGGGGGGGGGGGGAGGGGAAGGAAAATCGTTGCGAAACTACGTTATCCCCCCATCATCGATCTTCAGTGATCCTTAAAAAAGTCACTGCAAATCTATCTACCTCGCTAGCAAAATATTGGAAATTCGATTAGGGCAATACGTTCGGAAATGAAAATTCTAAACACATCTTGAGGGGATGGAAACACGGGGAGGAGGGGGGGGGTTAGAAACTCCTATGTTGAGAATTTAAAAATTAAGAAAAAAAACTAAAAAAAAACTTCTGTACGTTTTCACAAGTTACTTTCGCACATTCGAGCCGACCTGGCCGTCCACATAATGACTCTACGAACATACCCATGCAGAAGAGGAATTTCATCAGCGGGAAATACAGGTAAATTTTTTTAGCCGTTTGACTCTTTCAAAATTGATAGATCACTGCGAATTACGAAATATAAGGTCATCCATTTGTATTTCTTTAATGCAATCTCGGCGATTTCCTCTCCGAATTTACTCGATAGATAGACGGATACATATGAATATACACCTATGTAAACGCACGGATACGAAACCTCGCTAAGCAATCTTCAAAAGCAAAATGTCACAAAAGCGCGGAAAATGCCAATCAAAAATAAAGGAAAAACGGAATAATGAAAAGCGCAAAACAGATATAGCTGACAAATCACCTCATAAGTTCGTATTCGCCATCAGGCGGGATAAAGCTGATCGCGTGTTCTGTGTCGAATTTGGTTAGCTTAACGCACTGATGAAATTGACAATCATCGATTGCCACCGATGCACGTGTCCTGCATTTATGAATACTCATATAATTTCCTCCGAATCAGCAAACTAACAACACAATTTATCACTTATATTTCAACAGGGAATTTTACAGTTCCCTCTCACTACTGTTACCTTTAACAACAAAATGAATACCGATCAGGCAGCCGCTTATCGGCCATTATTCGTCGACCAGGCATCCGGCGATCAGTGACTATTCCACTTCATCATCGTGGCCGTATTTTGGCGTTAAACACTGTTGAACAAAAAATAGTAATTTCAATACTATGAATTCAAGAATACACAACTAAATGCTAAAAGCCTTACGCTTTCGAAGGATCTTCTGTACCCGAGCGCCCTTTGCCTTCAATTGTTAGTTTATCGTTTATACCGAATTTGCACTCGGGCATACCCGACAAATATGATTTCATCGCAACCTTGCCGGCAACATGCGCCGAAAGAACTTGACCTTAAAATTTCATTTATTTTATGACAGATTATTGCGCGAGTTTCTCATTACCCCTCCCCCCTCCTCTCACTTGCAAGAGCGCAAAAAAACAACGAATCTTCAGTTGGAAGATATGGGAACTTTACAGAGCTCAAGGTGTCAATGCTCATAAGAAGGCCAACGAATCAAAGGAAGAATTCTTACGGCATATACTAATAACCAACAATCAAGAACAGCGGATCCTGAATTTTTCGAACTGCAAGTCTGGAAAACATGGCAAACGAATGCGGAATGCCAAACAGACGAACAGACATACAGGTATGCAAATTCCTCGTTCAACAGCGAATAGCAAAAACTGCAGAAAAAAAAACATTCGAATAAATCGTACCTTGTTGTGACATGAGTAAATTAACATATTCAATGACATCAAGGAAGAGCTCATTGCGGCGATATTTGATGCCCTCGCGACGCCAACCAATTTGACCGGTCACTTGTGATGTGATCTGTGATTGTTCCTCCTTGCTCTACAATAGGAAATGTTATCTCGACATCTAAATTCTATTTTTATATGAGGACAGAATTTTCAACCAATAAATAAAACCCCTCCCCCCTTTTCTAATATGATGATAAAATTTGAAATCACCGACATACCTTCGAGAAGACAACGAATATGACCGAGAATGAACACAACATTCCTCTCGAAATCAAAAACCCAAAACATGCCCACACCAATAGTCGACATAACCACAAACATATACTCATGCATGCAAAAAACTTCAAACTTCTAGAAATTCATATGAACTTTATTGTTGAAGAAAATGGCGTTAATTCCATAAGGAATTCCTCCTCCTCACAATAAAGTTGAACATTTCAACAAGCATGAATACGAATGAACAAAAAAAATTTGAATAAATCAAACATATTCGTTGAAAATCGATTTAAAAACAAAAAAAATTGTCTGCGTTGAATAATTTGAATCGAATTTCGAATGAAATATATTGCAAAAATTTTCTCAACGATTTAAAGAGTATCACCTTTTTTTTTTCACAACATTTTATGAGTTTAAAATAATAAAAATAATTCGTGAAATGTAAATGAAAAATAATTGATTGCGAAAAAAAAAACAACAAAAGCAAAAATGATTTTTTTTTAAATGAATAAAATTGAATAAAACAAAACTTAGACGCCTTTTTTTTTGATAATTTTATTGAATGGATTACAAATGAGTTCCCAATTCAGCCAACAACACAACATTTAAATGCTTTTCACACAGGCAACCATCACTACCGTCCCCTTATCAGCTTTAAAACGTACAAAATTGCCTTCCTTGTCCTTTTCGTCCTATTCAATTCGAAATTTTTCATCTAGAATGCAAAATACCCATTTCGAAAATAGTGAGAAAGTAAATGAAGTCACCGAACTTAGGAATAAGCTATAAAAGCTCAATGAGAACTTCACAATGTGTAAGCCATGAAAGATCATCGCAAAGTTCGCAACTTGTAAATCACCACAAATATTTCATTAAGCAGAAAATGTAAAAAATTTCAATCACACAAATGAAATGGGCAATAACCAAGAAGAAGATATCATTAATCACTGTAGAGGAAGGAAATCAAAAACCAACACTGTTGATCTATTCAACAACTTCGGTCACAATCGAAGAACGCATATCCACCCCCCCCCCCCCCCCCCCCCACCCTTTCCGGTCAACATTCTCCACTTCTTCGGCTGGTTGCCCGTGATGAGTACAACACAAAGACTCTTTGCACTATTCAATGTCTACAATGCACTATACAATAAAAACCAAGCACATACCGCTGGAGCCTGAAAACCTTTTAAGCAAACTTTAAAAATGCCTCAAAACTTCAACAGAAACTCAATTTCCTGAAATAATAAACGCTCACACCAATGTTCATTTTCAACGGTTTGATGTATGCGCTAAGTGATTATCACCTAGATATTTCCGAATATTGGTAAAAATTTTGATATGAAAGGAGAAGAAGAGAAAATATCTCTGATTCTTTAAACAACGAAAAAAACAAAAGAAGAATAACAGCAGCTGCAATTCTCCAAAAAAAAAAAAAAAAAAAAAAACGTGTCGTTGAAGTAAGAAAAATAAAATACCTTAATAATTAAAGTCATTCATCAGAAGTTTTCAAAGAAACGAAAATGATTTATATGGAGGAATCAATCAGCGCACATGAAAATTTCCCACGCCACATCGAATCTAATCAAAACTCTTCAACCAAACCGAGAAAAATTCGTTAATGCAAACAAATCGGAAGACATCAATTGAACTTTGTTTATGCCTAATATCGAATTTTATGTGTGCATTGAATATTCTCAAAAATTTCAGACTTCTGAGAATAAAATAAATTGAAAAATAAAAAGAAATTCCCTTTCAGTTGTTAACATTTTATTTGAAACAGTTAGCGTGCAAAAATTTACCAAAGTAAACAAACTTAGTAAAAAATTTACCAAAGTAAACAAACTTAGTAAATTTATGAAGAACTAATTAGTAACGATATTCACGAAAGAGTCCCACATATAATCGGAAATAATTTCATCAGAAATAAAAATGAGATAAAAACGATTCCCATAGAGTTTTTCTCTACTCTTCAAATAAAAAGATTAATAGGACAAAGTAAATATGGAAAATAAGCGTACCGCAGTCCTAACGCCCTGTTGTGTTATGAACGTCTTCAGAACTCCTGGATCCGTGTTCTGTGGATAACCAAAATCCAATATTTCTATAACAAAAAAAAAGAAACAGCACTGAATCAAAATGAAAGATTTGCTTGAAAAACATCGCCGATCGAAAAATGAGAGATTAAACGAAAGCTGAAGTGAAATAAACTCTATTAAGCCGATTGCTATTCTAACAGTTGAAAAATATGCAGAAAAAAAAAAAAAAACTTTCCAGCAGACTACAATTTAATTCTTGTTTTCTCCATATGATGTGAAGCCGATGAGCAAGGCATAAGATAATCTTACTTTATCAACAAATTCTTATTAAAAGAAATCAGTCATGATATGAATGAATGAATGAAATAACTAAATTTATCAACTTAGAAAAGAAAGCAAGACACATCGAAATTAATCCACTCACCATCCAGCAATTCGTATATCAAAACAAAATTGTTTTTGACGTTCTCTTCATTTAATTTCCCAAAATAGGATTGCATCGTATCCGCAAATCTAAAATTCACACAATCACTTATGAAACAAATCTTTCAAAAAATTGAACGAAAAAAAAAAGTTGGTCTAAGCGAAAACAAATAGCGCAATTCTCCACACCAATTTGCAACATCCGTATCGCACTCTCTCTATGAAAAAAAAAAAAAATTACAGAAGATAAATGGGCAATTTTGGGCAAATATGCGCAATCAACGGGACGCTGTTATCACCGTTCATTTACATCAATCCAGCCACAACTCACCAAGACTATTTCTAAGCAGGCTTATACGCAAGAGATTCGTGACGAAAAACGTAAAAAATTCAAGCATTCCCTCCCTCCCTCCCTCCCCCCACATCATAATGCTGGTGAGAAATTTCGATCCGCTGATTTTAACCTAATGCACAAAATTTCGAACATTTCGTACAGAAGCAATTTTAGCGTCATAGTTATGTTTAGCCTCGATCCTTATCCTCTGATAATCTCTTTTGTGGTGAATCGGAGATTTGCTAGGAAAGCGTTAAGTTTTGCGATAGCAATTGCTACATTATTTGAAAATTGTTCGAAAACGATCGCAAGAAAAATCACTGTTGAGGTCGCTAAACACTAACCCCGGATATACATATAGCGATCAGTAATTTTTCATGCATGTGAGCATTCTCACTTTTTGACATAATGAGGTGCAGCGGTGAAACTTGATTTGAGTTGAGAACCTTTTCACTGACATTCACTGAACCCTTCTTTTTTTGGTGGCTACTTTCAGGCTCTTTCTCTTCGTTATGTCCCCCCCCCCCTTTTCGTTGTCTTTTTGAAGTCATCGTCCATCGCTCACAATATTCTCCTCTATCCCGAAAAAACGTCATACTTATTGGATGCATGTCATGCTGTTGGTTACCTAAGAACATTGAGCGAATAACTCTACAAGACTTTTATTCTCACAATTTTTTAAAACTTGTAAACGCGATGGCGATCCTTTGATTACACTTTGAGCCAAAACGTTCAAACTCATTTTTAAGCACTTCGCATTCGTGGTGCAACCCTTAAAGAAGATGCACCCCCCCCCCCCTCCCTCAGACCGCACTTGCTTACAACACTAAAAGCTTTGGTGTTGGTTTCCCTCTCTCTCTCTCTCTCCTCTTTCTCCCTCCTCTACACCTCTGCACCTTTACACCACATGCAAACGATATTTAACCTCTTTTTAAGTCTATGTATGCGAATTCTGAATTCGCTGCACTTCGCCCTTCTGGTATTTCATCACATTCCCATGTATCACTTTTTTTAAAGTACTTATAGTACGCAAACAACGAAGATTCGAGTGGAATTGCTATTTCCAGTTTCAGATTCACTTCTGATCTCTTTTTTTCTGCACTGTCCTTCATATTCCACTGTCGAATAATTTCAGACCACCGCTATAGTGGCATATCAGGACCAAGTGATAAAAGGCCTATGTATTTTCAACAATTCTCACCATTACAGATGAACGTAAACATTGAGTTTCCACCATGAAGTGGAAAGAGGCGACGGGAGGGGGAGGGGGGGGGTGAGGATGGGACGAACACAAACTTTATTAATCTTTTATCTTATCAAAGCTCATAAACTGAATTCAGCTCATATAACTGAGATTTAGGTGCCAAAGCCATACTTCCAAAAAGCTTTAAATGGCAAAAGCGCATACCTATTGAGGAATTCGAATACCATCGCAGCGTTGACATTCTGTCTCGTAACAGCACAGATCCAAACGTTGCCACGTTTTATATGAAAGAAAGACGTTCTTGCCATATTCGTCACCGGGCTGCGAACCTGTAGTTTTACATCTTGTAATGATTTATGCTCTAGCAAACCTGAGCTTTTGATTGCCGCTTTGTCAAGCACTTCCACGCGTAGCCATGTAAGCAGTATTACTCAGCAGTATTAGCAGCAACAAAAGCGAGTAGCCATGGCAAAGGTAGTGTCAAATGACAAGAAAAGACGAGCAAGTATTTTACCTGAGCATTCTTTGCGGGAAACGAGAAAAGAGTCTTGGTGTTTTTGCACACCTATCTCCTTGCCTGTTTTTGAGTGTCTCCGACAAATTTATTCATGGTATGCGCAGCTCTCCACAACATAAAAAAACCCCCCTTTAGAAATAAAAACGATCCATCGTTACCATTTTACCGTGATAAGTGCACCGATGGTTGAGATCGTGCGTTCCTATCGAATTCACACTCCTGAGGACTTCTTTGTACTTCGTAAGGTGTTAATGCTGCATTGAAGCCCGATTCTTTCACAAATACTTCAGAACCTATTCAGGTGATGGAACTTATGAGTTTCCTTAATCAAGCTCCAAGTTCTGTTATGTCATTCTTCGATCCTAGGGAGATCTCTTTCTTTTTATCCCTTACGTTGTTCTCTTTTTCCGTCACAATGTCACAATGTGTTTAACTGCTATCGTCTTTGCATTTGACTTCATATTGTTACGCTGTTTTTTGCAGAATTTCAACACGACATGCTATGGGAATATGGTGCGTGCTCTCCTTTTTATATCTTTATCGGCATTTGCATGTCTGTCTGCTTGCTCAGTAAACACTTTTATGTGCCGCAATGTCACCCACATTTAAGCTGTGACTATAGTATATTCCGGAAGTGCATAAATAAAGAGCCTGAAAGAAGTTTTGAAAGAAACCTGTTGCCTGGCGTGTATGACGTTGACTCGGAATGCGTCCACTGCATTCCGGCTAAAAAAAAAAACCAGTTAAAAAGCGCTCAGGGAAGTGATTTTAATTGAAGAACAAGAGTATGAATTAGAGGGCTGTGGATTTGTATCACAAAAGCGCTCATATATGAATCTCCGAATCGAGAAAAATCGCCTTGAAAAGCTCGGTTTTCTACCTGTAGAGTCCCTGCGAGGTGAAAACTGTAAATTAAAGAGTTAATTCCACTCAACAGCCGCAAAGCTATAGCTAGGTGGGGGAAAATATCTAAAGAAATAGAAAATAATAGTACCTGACGTCATCTCGATATATGCGGGAAATAAGCACCTCTCCTTTGTGATTGTAAACGAAGAGGCCACCAATCATCGCGCCACCATACCTGAATCATCAGTGAACAAAATTCGTTACAGAGATTCACAGAATGGTCTCGGTCTTGTTGACAGCTCGACGGAGAATCACTACGGCTTGGGTTAAATCTGCCCCAAGTCTCCGTCAGGCCTGGGAGCAATGCTGAGATCGTACTTATCCAATGACAATATGAAAGTGGGTTAAACGAGACCTGGATAGGCTAAAGAAAGTCACCCGATCCCTTTTGCTTTATTCTTTGCGATCTTCATTTCACAAATGAAATAGAATACATTCGAAGCATAGAACCAAATAAGAAAGAAGTAAAGCATGCGAGTGCGACAAACAAAAGTCGAGTTCAACAAAACACGAACTTATCGATTTTCACAGCGTTGAGATGCGCTTTACACGACTAACGAAACGCAAAAACGCTACGCGCTGCAACAATATCCGGATTGGATTTAACCCATCTTCATTTGAACATGGGTTAGTTGTTTTCGATTTCGATTGCAAAGAGGATTCACTTTAAGCAAAACCCATTAAAAAGTATTGATAATTGAATTGCGAGTTGAAATGCACAATAAAGAGGCAAAAATTATCAACGACGCAAAGATAACTGCAACTCTATCGACCTAGGTTATATCAAGAGTTATGTAACAATCATGAGTGATATATGAATCGCAAGCATGAAAAGATATGAAATCCTCTCCTGAAGTGCAACTACGAAGCAACGATGTCGAAGTGCCAAGATACTTTAGTGTGATGCCCTGACGCAAATTAATATGAAAACTAAAGCAACGAGTAGGACGAGACCTATGTGCTGCTCATTGCTGCTTGAAATGCCCTCAATTGCTGCACATCTTTACTTATTTTTATTTCGCGCTGTCTATCGCCTAAGGTTATCGTGATATCATACTTACAAACATGGGAAAACCATACACTCATTCACTACTTCTGGAACTCATTCAAAACCGTGCCGCCTCCTTCACCTCGCAAAATTTCTAGCCATCCTCGTCCTAACTGCACTTGGCCCGCGTGGCTCATTAGCCTAACTGGCGCCGTTATCTGCAGATGATGTACGCTAGCCAAAATGCAACACTCGTGGAAACAGCGATGCTTGAAATATCGGAGAGCCGACTGTGCAGACCTCAATGCAACCACCTAGCAACATTTGGGCAATTTGCCAGTGCGTTTAGTGAAATGAAGCAGATATTAGGAGACAAGTGAACAGAGGTGATTTGCGAGTCGGGGAAATCCTCTTGGAGATGGGGGGAACTCGAGCAGGTGGTAACTAGTGGAACGAAAAGGTGAAGTGGTCAAGTGCAAGGAAACAACTCTAGAGAAACCTGTAAACTGGTCATTTAATAAATCCGATCGAAACGTCGGTAAATATTACCAACAGTAAAATTTTCAAATGAAGTCCTTTGTGAGGTAGACCAATTGGCTACAGATCAAGTGGGAATGACAAGGCAAGTCAAAGCAGGTCGAGAGTATACAGGCAGTTCAAACGATTACCCAACATGCGCCTTGATAATAGCTTGAGGCAGAATCTCGAGGCAAGAGGTTGATGTGCTCATGTATTCATTCCGGCTTCAAGACTGGTTTTAAGTCCGAGTGGGATTATGTATGGCCTTTAGGATGTACGATGTGATCAGCAGCAGCGTGGAGTTCGATTGTGGAATCGTGATGGCGATTGAAGCTATCCTAGTGTCTCCTCTTGTTTGTCACGTTATCGTATAAGTGTGATAAAGTGTTCGCCCCTTATACCTTTGTTGTCTCGCAATTTACTCGACCGTAGCTCGATAGAGAGCGCAGGTCCTTAAGGACACCTGGACGACCAAACGAGCCAAGAAGAGCAGACCTTTACACCTCACTAAAGAACCTACGACAGAGGCAAATTGTAAAACTCAGTGGCCTCAAATTAGCTAATTTTATGACTATATACTGTTAGAGAAAGAGTGTAGAAATATACTTTAAATAATGATGGTACTTGAAGTCTGTGCTAATCTACTGTCGTTTTAATTTCCTGGCATAGGCCTTTTGTGGAGCGATAAGCTGCTTGTGGTCACTACAACCTGTTTGTGGTCACTATAACCCATTTGTGGTCACCGTTTGCTACAGAAATAGGCACACCGCAAAGGATTACACCGCTATTCCAGTAAAATAAGAAATAACGTGTAATCCAATTTTTTTTGTACGATGCGAAATTGTAAAATTAGTTGCAAATTGATTATATATACATAAACAATAAATAAAAGATATAAAATTATCGATGTTCCTCAAAGCACAAAAAAAAAAAACTAACAAAACGAAACAAGAAACAAGACTGTGAAAATTTCTTCAGGAGCTAAATAGCAAAACTGCTTCTCGAAACGAAATCTGATTACGGTGGAAATCCCAATTGTCCGCCAAGGATGACCGCGACTGCAGCAAGATTGCCAACACCTCTCACTTTGATTCGAGTGGGCTGTGTTTGGCGCGTTGCGCGCTCAATTACGCAACGCTTTGCAATTGGCGATGGAAATTTTCGGTGATGTGGGAAGGTGGAATTGCAGTTTGGCGCAGGTAACGGCTATAGAATCGTCAAATGAATAACATCTGAGGAAGTATGGTATACAAACTACCTTTGGGTTGTAGAATTCAGTGCTCTAGTGTGTATTCTCACTATTCAATAATACAGATAGATGAGGCGCTCGAACGAGATCGGCACAACATACAATTTACCATATCAACTGATTGCCTTCCAGAAATAATGGAGAGGGAGGGGGAGGGAGGAAGCACGAATTATGAGTCAATTTTGTTTAGCGATTGGCAATCGCTTGAACTGGGTTAGATCTGTGCAAAATGAGAGAGAGAGAGAGTAGCGGAATGAGAATTGAAATTAACGATGCGGTTGCAGCAATTTTTGCGCATTTGTACAATCGTAGACATTGGAGAAAAAAAAAAGACCAACTAAACGATGTGAACGATCCGTGGTGTGATTCCGGCCATACGAGCGTTGCTTATTGCGGCTAAGCAATTTCCGCTCTTGTTGTCTGCTGCATAGCTCATTGTTGTCTTTTTCGTTAGATGTGTGAGGGTACGAGCGTCAATGCGTTTTTTTTTTTTTTTTTTTTTTTTTGGATTATGGGTTTTATTTTTTTTTTTTTTAAATTCTAATTAGCATTTTATGAAGGTAAAATTACTGAAGTGGGATGCAGGACGAATTATATCGAGAAGCGTACAAGAGGTGCGGACATGATATGCTTTTAAAGCTATTTTTTTTATTAGCATAGCTCTAAGGCCTAGTATCAGTTCTCTATTTTCCGACGAGAAATAGAGAATGAGGAAACAGGCAGAGAACTTTAATGCTCAATATGTGACCTTTAAAATTAATATTCTTGGTACTACTGCAGAATGAAGAAGTGAGCGGAGGTCGAGACGCAATCATTACGCGAGCAAAACACATGGTTTGTGCAATTGCGCTGATCCACATGCTAGATCCTATACCGATGGATGTAGCGGCTGAAGACATGGGAGAAGATGAAGTGGCTAACGGACATAGAATCCGTATTCCGTGCATCCATAGTAGCGAAATAGGCGAAGTCTTTATTAGTAGAGCTCGTTCTGTATGATTTGTCAACTACCTGCGTTGCTCCTAATAATTACCTGTATCATATATCAGTTTTTTTTTTTTTTTTTTAAATTAGCACTATACGTTTCGTGAATTAAAATTGCTGTAGTAGATACAATCGCATCATGCATTTTTTTTTCGTTTTTTTTTTTGCATTGTTTTTATTTGTATCGCATGATAGGGTCATCGTAATGCGGGTTTATTCTTTAAAGAAAAAAAAAATCTATAAAGAGCATAAAACGAGAAACTTCGGGTCGCTTCTTTCTTCTCATCTATTCGACGCTTCTTCGTATATCGCACCTGTCTGAAGAACTTTTACATCTTCCGCTTATAGTGCCGTCGGCCGTTTGAAAAAGGTAGAAGTCCATGGGCACAGTAGTTAGTTGATTTATATGGCATGCAGTGTAAACCGTCGTTTTTTTGGTGGTTTAAATGTCCTACATAGTTACCAGTATGATATGCCAACTATCTGCGTTGCTTCTAATAGTTACCTGTATCATATATCAGTTAGCTGCTCTACCATGTTTACTCACTTCTATTAATCTTGTTCTCGCGTTTATGACGCTATAATTAGCCAATTTGCTAGTACGACGATACGAGTTACTGCATTTTTTTGAGTAGAAAATTTACCTCTGTTCGTTGTTTTCAGTACGGTTCGTTCATTTTCGAGAGGTGCTCTGCGTTTTCAATGCATCCAGTGCCAAATGCGCCGTCGAATACTGTAACAAATTACGCAAACAGTAAGTATAACTTTTTGTCTCTTCGAATAAAAAGTAGAAATAACCGATATGGAGGGGAAGAGGGGGTAGTTTGAATTCATATATGGACGTAGTGAATAAGTGTTCAATTGCCAACCCAATATTCAGATCGTTGGAAATGCATAAACGTGAATTTAAGCTGCATCAGCACACAACGGTATTTGTTACCTGCTCGCAGTTGGCGATCGGTGAAAACTTAGATCGCAGGATGCTGTAGAACAAGTTCAAAAACAAATACACGAACTTGGCGTAAAGCGCGAACTTGCAATTTAAACAACCCTCAGATCGTCTCTTTAAATTTGATACTAAAGGCTAAAATGATATTTGTGCGTTGATGGAAAGCATTCATCAAGCAGAATATTCTTTGACTCGGAATAAAAATGTCAATCAGCATAAAATAAAGAACCCATAAATATGGCTAGGAAAAATGACTTTGGAACGTTGCGAAAGGAGAGGGGGGGGGGGGGGAGGAGAAGGAACAAACTGCAAGGAACTTCAGTAAGTGGAGGGAGGCCTCCGCAAATTGTCACTGAGATGAATTTCATACTACGATTATGCAATAGAAGGAAGTGACAGTGATGCAACTAACGAAACGTTGTGCGCCAGTTAGCCTGTTGTGTTCGATGCGTCGTATGCTGTTTTTAGGGAAGAAACAATGCCTTATGAGACCTCTGTTTATAGAAATAGGATATGGGTATGATGTCGATATCGACTGATACGGGAAATAAAAGCTTTCCGATCAATGAAACCACAAAGACGTTTCATTGAGGGTTGAGGAGTTTTATTTTAATGAAGACAAAAAAGTGCAACACAAATAAAATTGTGCACAAGCTAGATATGCATGGTAAGAGAGTGATTATAAGATGGGAAGTGCTTATTGATATGATAAGACCGAAATGCATAAAGGAAGACTACAACATAGATGTGGCGAAATAACTCAGGTTACATGTGAAGCTAAAACCATGTATCGTCGACAGATCAAAACATCTAGTGATGAACGTCTAGTATAAAGGGATCTAATTTCTGATCATTGGGTCATCATTGTCTATTTCAAACAGTGGCAAGATTATTTTATAATAAGGCACCAGTGCTAGATGGGAATATATGCTATGACTAGGTAAACAGGGGCAAGACTGTTCAGGTGCCAACGGCATCATGAAGGTAGGCGTCGTCGAAGTGGAAAGTAAAAGGCGAAAATAGTTTTGCTACCGGCATTGGTGCAGAAATGATAAAGCAGACTAAAGACTCATAAGCCATTTCACTTAGCGGTTTTGTTTCATCAAGAGAGAACCAATTTTACGCGATACAAACGGCACGGTTCTAAAGGGATGGCATGATTCGTTAAATCATATAAAAGTGCAACATTATCGTTGTATAAATAAAATTGCGACGGAAATGTGCGAACTAATATATGAATAAAATGAATAGCTGAACTGTTGTGGAACTTGTTATGAACTTAAAAATTAAAGACTGAACTTAAGGAAAAGAAATGAACATAAAAAATGAATTGTTTTACGTCCATTAGGTGTCCGGAAAACGTATGATATGGTAAAGTGCTTTTGAAATACCTCATTCATGAGTTCATACCAACTTATCGGCAGCAAAATCATTGTTTATCGAGAGGATTGCATTAAGACATGATTTTGTCGGTATTATTTGGTATGTTTTATTTTCCTATCAACCAACAATGGCAACGCCAAGTTGCTTGTTGACGTTTGCTGATGATATCCATGAGAGACGAATCGGAAGGTTGCGGCTAGCTGGATTTCTGTCTTTCCCATCCTTGGCACAACTTGCTTACTGATCATAACGTCAAGTTGGAGCAGAGTAGCTCAAACAAGAAACAGAACATGGAGCCAAAAAAAGAACAACGTTGGAAGCTGCGAACTTTCAGCGGTTAATCGAAGCTTTAATCGCAAAGAGCGCCTAATGGCGCCTGATTCGAAACAGTTCAATTCTAAGCGTCAGGCTGATCCGCATAATAAAGAATTGCGCGAAATCGTTGAATTTGCACACAGAATCTGCACATTGCACACTTCGATGCGGTGATTTAAGCTATTCTAATTTGTCCCAAAATTTAGGACTATTTTAATTAAACAAGTGATTCCGAAATTGAGATGGAGGAAATGATCTTTTCAGAGTACTGGAAATAGAAGAAATCTCTTAAATAACTTCACGAAATTATTTCTTAAAATAAAGCAACAAATATTATCCTGCCATGAACGGTCGCAATTATTGGTTCGCAGAAACTTTCCGTCGTTAAGGAAATCACCGTTCCACATCAACAGACAATTCCACATAAATCTGAGACCTATGTTTTGCTAAGAATAAAGTTACTTTCATTGTTTCCGTTTGCTGCTTTCAAAAAGAAAAGAAAAATGTCAATCCAGGTCTTACTGCATTCAGAATTTACAACATATACGGTTTATCGTACTTTAATTGGTGCGCGAATTGTGGATTCAAAAGGATGATCGTGCGGGTCGCTGATGATCGATGCAGTTATTTCAGCTAAATCAATTTATTATTCAATTCGAACGTTAGATGAGCAATGAGCATACATATGCCGAATCTATAAGGGTGGATCACGTTGAGAAAGGACTGTAATATGTAATCTATAAGGGTGGATCGATGGTTAGGAAAGAGTCCGATGAATGTATCATTTGTTTATAATGGTGATGGTGATATTTGAGTGCCTCGCAGCACACTAAGTATAAGCCAACGTTCCTTTTTTTGTGTAATTATCTCATCTGTTATGAGTTGTTTTATAAATAAAGGGTAATTTAATGGAAGAACTTTAATGAATAAAATGTTTTATAGAGCAATTAAATAAATAAATAAAAAGTATTTAGAAACAGTACACATTGTTATTGACTTATGATTTTACGTCGAAAGCATTGAATGATTTAAATGGAAGTTTGCTATTGAAGTGTATTTTATAAGAGATAATTGTTTTTTTTTTTCTTTCTCTTTTTTTTTTTTTTTTTTTTTTTTTTTAAGCAGCCAACGTTTATGTGAGTTAAACACTCGTGAGTTGAGTATTTTGCGTTATCAGTTGATTTCACTTTGAATTTTCCCCGCTAAAATTGCCATTTTTCTCTTGTGTCCTTTTATACTTTAAGGTCAAGAAATTTTTTTTTTTTTTTTTTTGCTGAGAGAATTTTTCAAAAAAATAAAAAATAAAAGCGTTTATGATAGAAAACTTCGTATGGAGGGAAAAACTTTTGGCAATTTTTTTTTTCGTTGTTATCAAATTTATTGTGCTGTAGTGATGCTATCGTTAGCCAAAGCATCTTTCATATGCATTTCGCTGAATCTTCCTATACTGCACCTTTCTTCCTCTTCTTCGATTTCTTCCCCTCTCCCCTTAGCCTGTCCATAATTCCCGAGCTGTAGATTTGCTGGTAATTTAACATAAAGCATGGTTTTTAATGGAACAATTTGTTTATGTTCAGGAGTGAAGGAGATAGAGTGAAGCGACTAAGGCTGTTGTAAGAAAACATCACAATGTAGAATAAAACTGAGAAAGAAACTTTCGGCCAATGGGAGCAAATTGCATCAGCGTCTTATTTTTGATAATTAATTGATATGCTATGGGGATTCCGCTTTGCGTCTAGTTCCTTATCACAAGTCTCTTAAATGAGAGCAGTTTTCGGAGTTTTTTCTTTGATTTTTGCTATCAAATTTCCCCACAAACGGAAATAATTCCTCGACAATATCAACCGCTAATGATTTATCCTCATAAAAGATTGAATTTAGTGGTGGTCGGATAAACAGTATGGAATTGAATATATTAATCGGAGCGGATTATCCACCACCAAATGGATAGAATTTTTTGAAAAGTTTGCGCTCTCTGAAATTTTCATTTAAGAGCAATATTTGACGACGCGCAAATTTGTGCTGAAAACAACGTTGATCAATGGGAAGTATTGTAGAGTTTATTGATGGAGACCTCTGATTTTTTTTTTTTAATTCGGTGAATTTCTTCAATTCAATTGACTCATTCATATTAAATTTAGTTTCTTACATTTTTACTCATTTATTATTTGATATAATGCCATGAACGAAGAGAGATGAGAGAGGAGTTAGTGTGCAGTAAAATAGTATGCGAGATGATTTAGTTGCAAGATTGTTGCAAACAAAAAAAAAAGAGAGAGGGTAAATCACTGCTGTCGAGAAAAAGCATTTTATCAACAAAAAATTCTTATCAACAATGTTTTCAAGCAATCAAAAAAAAAAAAAAAAAAAACGAACGACAAATCTCCATCGTCAGTTCTTGTTTCTACCATTAAGGAAAAGAAATGTCGACCCGAAATTTGCTTCATTTTGGTTCTTAATTTATCATTCGAGAGGGGAAGAGGAAGTGAAGAAGTATGATCGCTCTGTGATGATAGTTTTGGTATATATTGTAGACTGTTTTAGACCGACACTAATGGGATGTGCTCTAGAGAAGTACGTTCATTACTGTTACTACTTTTAAGAACATAAGAGGTTATTGTTCGAATAGTATATTGTATTTTAAAGGTATGCCGCTCATATTTTATTGAATATGTAATTATGATGATTGACAATTGTTCATTATACTAATATTTGTTCACTTCGAGTGAGCAGCAACGTGGAAGTAAGAATCAGTTGATTTCGTGTTCGATGAATTTCAACAAGGCGTAACGTGATAAGGCTGATTCCCTTAATTCAATTTCCATCGACATTATTTTATCTATCTTGCAAGCCAAATTTAAAGTTTATCTTTTAATTATTTTTTCATTCTTCTAAAACTAAATGATTTCATCTAATTGTTTTAAATAAGATCAGCTGGTTGCGATCATGAAAATATATTCCATTGAGACATATATATCAAATAAGACTATCGCTAAATGGAATTCGTATTGTTTCAGGTGAAATGTCTACGTGTAGATCAGGTGCTTCTTCGTCTGGCTCTCCAGTACTAGTAACAAGTCAACAGTCGTTCGTACAGATGCATCCGCAAATGTCGAGTCCAGCTAGACCACAATTGGCACTTTCTAGTCAACATCCAACAAGCTCAGATGCATGCGCTACTATAACACAATGTCTTATGCTGTACCATACGGTACGTATTTGCATTTATCTATTTCTTGTTTTCACTTTTAGCAAATCTTAACGATATTTTTTAAAATAATAGTCTATTTTTGAGTGCAATATCGGTTGATCTTGATGCTGTGGCGTGATAACATCGATACACCTGTTGGAGGAATGTGATAGAAGGTACCATCTGCAAAGATGAGGAGGGGATTTCCGGTCGTGCCGTCTCATCGCTTAGATGTGCATGTTTCAATCGGCGTCCCTCATGCTTATGTATGCTACATCACAGCCAGTCGTATTCGCATTTTGGTTCTTCAGTTCTTCAGTTTTCCTTTAATGTGGAATTAATCTTTTTTTTCAGTACTTAAATATTATCAGTGGGTATTGAGTTTCGCTAATTTAGGGTCGAGATGAAGAGTTCAGCAGAAAAGCGATCGAAAGCCTAATAAAGAAGTTGAAGGACAAAAGGGATGAGTTGGATGCACTTATCTCGGCTGTAACTTCGCATGGCAAAATGGCATCAAAGTGTATAACAATACAGCGTACTCTTGATGGACGCCTTCAGGTGCGTTTATTGCTTAAAAAGGTCGATTAGATCTTTTTGAGTGTCTTTTGTCGTTTTTATTTTTCCGAAGGGAGTTCCTTAATGCAATATCTAGCGTTTAAGGAATACTGAAATATTTACTTCGTGGGAATGTATGTTGTTGTTTCAAAAAAAAAAATCTTTATTCTTAAAGAACAAGGAAATTGACATACAGCAATAAAACCACCATGCGCTATGCTATAAAACTTTTGAATGCTTAATTACGAGTGGACATCATCAAAAATAATTTATTAGTTGACCTGCAACGGTTATAGACATTGCATTGATACGGTTGTATCATCATTTAATGCATATCTTTTTAATTTTTTTCTTTAAATGACGTGAAATATTTATTAAGGTCGCTGGTCGCAAAGGATTTCCACATGTTGTTTATGCTCGGATATGGCGTTGGCCGGATCTGCACAAAAATGAGCTCAAACATTTGCCAATATGTCAATGTGCGTTCGATCTGAAGTGTGACCTTGTAAGTCTGCAAACGCATATTTGAGGATTTAATGGACATCTTAGGATATCTTATTTATGTCATTATATCTCATACGTTTTAGGCTGTTAGTTGATAGATTGCTTAGGGTGGGGGGATGGGACAATTTCAGACTTTTACGACCAAACGATAGAAAAAATCCTCCCAAGAAGTTTGGCACATTATCACTTATGAATTGAGTTCACGTTTATTAAGGATTCTGTCCTGTGAGCGACGTCGTTTCTTTCGGATGCACGCAACTAGTGAAGTGCTTGAAATTCGTCTATTGGGTGATTGTAGTTCGTTATTCCGTTTGTTTCATCCGAATTTTGAAACATTATGATTTTGAAGTATTTACTATGATGATAATAACCCCTTAGGTTTGCGTGAATCCATATCACTATGACCGCGTTGTCCCACCTGGCATTGGATCGTTGGACTTGTCGAATCTGAAGCTGGAGCATCGACAGTCGCAAGATGATTCGACGACGCTTTCTCCGAAAAGTGCTTCTGATGACTTGCCTAAGTAACATTTTTTTTTCTTGTTTTACGTTCTTTTTTTTTTTTAATTTTTAAGTTGCAACTAAACTTAGCTATGTTTATTTTTCTGTGACTGGCAAGTGTATAGGATCCCTCCCTCCTCCTCCACATTCCGCCATCCTGTAGTACTTTCTAGCACATTCAATTAACTATTGTTTCAATTAAGATGAGATTTTTCCGCCTGATTATGTAATTGTTTACTTCTTCAAAAGATATAGATTACTTCACATAGAAATCTCGCTCAATTTCTTCCGTATTATGCCGACATCATTCATAGTGAATTGTGAGAAATTACTCTGTCGTTAATTGTGGTTGAGTTGGCACCTTTCCAGATGGATGCTTTAAAACGACACTAACTATGCTGTAGAGTGCTCTTCGTGGAAGTATCAAGATTAGGAAAATTGTTGGAACTCCGATTAATAGTTCCTCACTCACAACTTGAATAATAAGAGAGGAAAGACATTTGCACACTAACGGCGATTCATATTATATCATTTGTTAGGGAGAGAAATTTTCTGAAATAGTTTTTTTTTTTTTTCATTTTTGTGATTACTTCATTGTTTTCAACACCTTTTTTTTTTTTAAACGTGCTCATTTCTACAAAAATCTTTGCTAATTGCTATCCACTTATGACGTTTTGAAGTTATTACAATGAAAAAAATCTTAAAACCTCTTGAATAGCTTTGTAAAGATTTCAACTCTTAGTCGAATTATGATCACGAAATGTGTTTAACGGTTGTTCTTAGCTGATAATTCAACGAATATTAGAAGATATTTCCGTAATGAACATTTCCACAATGTATACACATATCACCGAACGAGTAAACATTGAAAGATTTATTTTGCATAAACCTTTAACTATTAGGTTACGAGTGATATTCGTAAATAATGCTAGTTAAGAATCAACAGCAATCGACCGGCGGATTCGGAAAAACTCACATCGAAGAATCTTACTTACGCATCCACGGCGCATACATCGCCGAATGTTAGCAAAACAGCAGGTATCACTTATTTTTGTAAGAAACGACCTCATTTGCATATAGCTTCAGTGATACGTGTTTTTCTCTGCTGCATTATATTCTTCACATTTCTTTGCTTCTCATGCTGGTAAACCCATTTCATATTGTATGCATTGGAGGTAGTTCTTCGGCAGTTTTTCCATTTTGATGTTTGTTAATAATCCGTCAATTTTTCCTTGCAATTCTGCCCACTTCCGTTGAGTTCAGTTGAGTTCAGTTCATGTCGAAAGTGATAGCGCATCGTATTCTGATCGGAAGTGTACGTGAGAGCAATAAAACACTTCTATTATTCATTATCTTCTTGACATTTACATTCGAGTATACCAAATAAACAAATTTTGAAGGGGAATAATACGTTGCCGTTTGCTTTTGTGGGAAAACCTAAATGAGATATTTTATCCTTGAGGAGGCCATCGCGTAGATGGGTGACTCGGCTGCTGATTTCCGCGAACAACTCCCTTACATCGTCTTGAATTTAATGTTCAAGCATACGAGTCCGCTCATTAATACCGATAATGGCGTTGATATTTTTGTCAATAACTCTCATTGCATTTGCATTACTGTCGCTGAGAGAGAGAAAGAGAGAGAGAGGAAAGAAACGGATCAGGGAGGCAGTCGTCTAATACGAACGTGGAGACTTTTTCAGAAAAGGTGGATTAGAATTAGGTTGTGAAAATTAACGATTCGATTTGTTCATTGAGGAAATAAATTCAGCCTATTTGGAGTAAATTGATTTTGATGCAAAGTATGTGCACAATTATATTGTTGAAGTTTGTGAGCAATAAACACTAACATTTATTCGCTAATTGGAGCATTTCTTTGTTTATTTGGAGTTTGCGGGCGATTTACTAACTAAGATCAACGCTCTAGATTATGCTTTCAAGGATTTCCTCTCATAAAACATTTCTTGCTCTAGTGAAATATAACGAAAGTAAGAGAAAATTTTTAACTGAGAAAACAGGAAGTAAAAAAGTTTTTTTTTTTGCCTAAATTCATTAGTAGTTTAACGTCGAGGTAGTAGGCACTTCAACATATCCCAAATGCGGTCTAGCAACAACAGAAATAATTGAGAATAAATTACGCAGCGATTTTTTGCAGCTCATTGGATCAATTTAGCCCACTAAAAGGTCAATGAATGCTGGATTGTCAGTGCTAGCAGAAGTTGCATGGATAATTTGTTTTTAGAGGACAAGAGTGCTGTTGGTGCAGATGTGGATGCCGGATCATTCAGTGCATCATTATTGCAACCTCAACATGCATCAGTGTGGTCGTCAGTCGATGATGCGCAACCATCGACCACTTCGCTCGCTGCACAAATCCGTTAGCTTTTCTTCATGTAAATTTGTATTAAGTGCACCACTGTTCGATCACATTTTACTCACGTTCTTGAGGATAAGTTAGCTGTGTTCTTATTTTTTGTCACTTGAAGTCAGGTAGTTTTAGCTGTAAGCTTCTGGGTAGTTTGTTCACTTCAAAGTGAAAGCCTTACTCTTTCGAAAGGATAATATCTGTAGAGATTGCAGCCATGGAGCGGATAGAAAAAAGATTTATTACATGAATGTTTTTGAAACGATTATATATATATATATATATATATATATATATATATATATATATATATATATATATATATATATATATATATATATATATATATATATATATATATATATATAGGCATAAGAAAGAGCGGCCTTTTATAGTGGTATTTTTTTAAAAACATTCTTGCGGAAATATTTGTAAGTGAGATTATTTTAAATATGAATCCCACTCTCTTTGTAGCATTGTCAACTTTGGCTGCAAATTTGGGTTATCCGGCCGCAAATGCTCAACCATCAATATGCTCAACGAATCTCTATCCTGGTAGTTCAACAGCGTCTGTCATCTCACCGAACGCTCTTTATAATCTACCAGCTGCTTCTCGTACGTTGAAGGCTTAGTTTCAGCGTTTCGTAAATTCATAATACGCCATAATCGCAATGCTTTTAATGATACCACGTTCAGCCAAGTCTTCTAAATGACCGATGATTTCTTCGTTTAATGCTTTCTTGTCTAATAGAACCTCATTGATCAAGCGTTCGCTTGTTATGCCCTCTTCTTCCGGTTTCCTGTACTACACCCGTTTCTTGCAGAGAAAAAAATTTGAACGAATGAAGTTGTTTCGATTAATTCAGCCACCTTGCCGTTATTTCGTTATTAAATTCCTCCGGTGTAGTACAGTATTTGTATTAGGGGATGAAATTAAGAGTATTTGAGACGTAGATGCTTTGGACGTGTTGGGCAGCGACTTATGATTGCTTGGGGTGATTTGGCTCTTAATTCTAATTCTTGTATTATTCTTATTCTTAGAGAAAAGTGAAGGATCCTCTTTTGCTTGTTTCTTCTGTAATGGCTTAGGTGGTAAAACATGAGATTGTTACTTAAAAGGCACGAGTTCGGATCCCATCCGAAATGAGCTCCTTTCTCATTGTTTCGCATATAGCTAGCGTTGCTGGATTGGTTTTCGTGGGACAGGTACAACGAGAGTTGATGCCGGAAGTTCGTTTTGTTATTTCTGTAGCTATTGCTGCTTCTAGAAATATTGCTAAGAATTATTTATCGTCACTAAGTTTACAACACTTTTCTAATTTATGTTAGTCGAAGCTCAAAACGATTGTTCTTGCAGAGGAAAGTATGCAAGCGAGGGACGGAGCTGTTGCTGCCGCAGTGGCAACTGCAGAACCGGATCCTATTTCCAGTCAACCGCGTAAGTGTGCATAATTTTTGTCAGCCATCGGAAAGACTACTCCTTTGACGCTTACCAGATAGAGGGAAACAACTATAGAAGTTTGTCTGTCTGCTGATTCCATGTTGATATGTTTTTTGGAAATTCACCAATATCTGCTGAGTGAGTAATAAGTTCTGATATTTCTGATATGTTTTTATTTGCCTAGAGACTTAGGGATAACAGAGTTGATCTTTGCTTATGCTTATTTAGCTATTACACTCTTGGCTTTATTCACAGTCGCATTTGAGGCCCACTTGTCCCAAAACAATGCGGCAGCCAATCGATGATGGTGTCGACTGATTTTTCTAGCTCTTCGAAGCGAGTTTCTTCTCAAGCTTTCTTCACAGAGTCTAAAGCATGGCAAGCCTTTGAATGCGCCTATGACTTCAGTGTACGCCAAGTAGAGACATTAGATTTGTGATCGGATGAATGTGATGTTCACTCTTGGGAATTGTGGCATAATCGGTTTTAACTTAATCTCGAACGGTCATCAGAGTCATGTTTAGATATCCACAGATATTGATCGAATCATCTTCTGCATCACCTTAGAATTTCCTCAAAATTTCTTCGCGATGAAATTCTTACTTCATCAGCTATGATCCATTTTATCAAATTCAAGGATTTGTACTCTCTTGTTCGGCGTAGTGGCTTTATGAAGCATGGAATGTTCCCATGGTACCTCGTCAAGCAATTTAGGATACAGGATATTCGCGGGATTCGATGATGGCATGCTATTTTTTCAACGACCATCAACGATTTGAGTTGATTCGACTTACTTCTACCGATCTTTAAGTAGAGATGTGATCCTGCATGCCCCGAACGAGTGTGATGTACGATATCTCGAATTGTCTATTTGTGTTTGATGGCACGTTAGATTGCTGACTGTTTAACCTTCAGCGTGGAGTTCTAGGATTTTCGTCGCTTCACAAGTGCTACGATTTTTTCTCTTTCTGAAAGCATTCGATTCAAAGGGTTATTGTGCAGCAGGTGGAATGGTAGTGGAACTAAATATCTTGCTAGAGAAATGTTGTGAAGTTTCACCGGCTATACCGTGGGTATTCTCAGTGACAAGCCCGGTTGAGACTATTTCAAAGTATCGGGAGGAGTGCATATGTCCATATGTTGGTGATCGACGTAAGGTGATCATTGTTTGTTGGTGCAACTCTCCACCACTTTCGCTTGTTTCGTCTGGAATTTGCCTTCATATATCGACTCACTGTTGATTAAATGTGGTCACTCTTCGAGAATAAAGCAGCGGTGATTGAGAGGCTAATGTATATAACCACGTTGATAAATGATAGACAAATTTGAAGGAAGGGGGAGATATAAATATTTTTCCGCTTTATTAGACGTATACTAGCGTATTTGCATCTTGCTTCATAGTGCTTCTCGTGATTTCTTTCTTGAGCTTTCACTTAGTTCATAGATGTTTCCGTATAATGGAGAAGAATTTTGGTTTTGCTGTTCCCTTTGGTAGCCGGATTGTGCTCAGAGTTAGCAGCACTTTTACCTGTATTGGATAGAAGTGCTCAGAAAATAACTATATTAGTGATTCGTTTGGTTTTACTTATTTACGCGTTCGTGATTATGGACACGTCTTTTTCCTATTAATTGCAACCGTTTATTACTATCCTCCTTCCTCTTCAGGTATAACTCTCTCCTTTGCATTATTCATCCCTTATCTCATAATTCATTGTAATTATTTATGTTTGAGTTAGAATGACACATATTTCGATGTTTTTACCTGTTCAGGTAATGATAGTTTTCAGGTCCGACAAATTGGTGTATGATATCGTATTATGAATACGACACAAAAGTCGGTGAGACATACGCAGTGGGTCGACCATCAGTGTATGTGGACGGTGGAGTGGATCCGTCTGCGCCAGGAAGGTTCTGTCTCGGCTCGCTGTCTAATGTGCAACGATCGGATGTTAGCGAGCGTTGCAGGTGAACCATTTCGCTTTGAGAAATTCGATAAATCTGCAGATTTGTTTTGTATGCATCTTCCAGAAAATCGTTTTCTTTTATTATGCATTTTTCTAGTTGAAATTCGTAAGGAATTTCATCGTATGCTGTGAAATAATTTTGGCAAGCTAATCCCTCCTCTCCGCAGCTCAGGTAGACGTCATTTTTCCAACGTTTTTTTAAAACGACGGATCACTGTGCTTGGGAAATCTGCGCGTTTTGTGAAGGTATGTAAATTGGTGCTAAAAGATCACAGCTCTATGCGTGAAAATTGCACTTGTAATTTTGCCACCCAGAAAGAATTTTTTGAAGCGATTCGTAGCTTCGATTGAGTTCTTCGTGAAATCCAAAATCACACGGGACATTTATCCTCGCCTGGTTCTGGTCTTCCCTCACCCCCTCCTCCGTTCCTTTCCATCGCCTCCAGCTCATATAAAATGTTCTTTCCTGGAAAGAGATAGGGCGGCTTTGTAACTTTCATAGTTGCTTTGTAGACTGTGAGATGTTCTCAAAGGTTCAGGCAGTATATTGGGAAAGGAATCCGCTTGGACGTGAAAGGTGAGGGAGATGTTTGGTTGACGTGCCTCTCCGATATGCCCGTTTTTGTGCACAGCAACTACCTTGATCGAGAAGCGGGTCGAGCACCAGGTGACGCCGTGCATAAGGTTTATTCGCGCGCTTCGCTGAAGGTTATCGTTCATAATTTTCGCAAAAAAAAAGAAAGTGTTTACAGTAACGGAGTTTTTTTCCGTCGGCCTCTTAGCTAATTTTACGCCGGTTGTTCAATTGAAAATGAATTTTCCTTCTCAACAATTTTTTGAACGTCTGCGTATTTACACAGTCAAAGAAAATAATAAAGGAAGAGGGAGAATTAAAGGTCTCCTAATCAACAGAAGTATAGACTATTGAGAGAGAGGGGAGGATTTGTCTTAATTTTATGATAACTTTATACCCAAATGGATAAATCGAATGGAACGATAGCCGACAAAATGCTGGAGTATTTTCGTTCGAGTTTTATTGGTTATAAAATGCAGAAGGAAGTTGCTATGTCGATTTATAAGTGCGTATTCTAGATGAAATATTAATACTAATGCTTGGAATATTTTTACACAGCTTTATTTAGGTGTTCGATCTACGGCAGTGCTACCATCAGCTGCGTCAGCAAAGCATGTATCAGATGCTAGCGGCAGAAGCGCTGCAAAATCCATCGGACAACTCCAGGAATCCCTTAGTAGGCATGAACAGGGAGCAAATAGATCAGGTTCGATTTTGCCCTCATATTTCAAAAGTCCAGATGTAGATAGGACATGGCCAGGTAGAGGAAGACGTGAGGGTCTGAGTGAAGCGTGATCGTCGCCTGGTCGCTGTTGCAGATCTGCCGCGGCGAGTAGCAAACTGCGACTTCGTGCAGCCTCTTCTCAAATTTTACAGGCGTGAAACTAAAGTGTGGAGTTGGCTTTGTAGCTCGAACTTTCCACGCTTGAAACATTGTCGCACGGTGTTACGAATAGGCAAAGAACATCAAAGCATCTGTAGAACTGGAGCTGTATATTCCGCAAAAGCACATTGTAGTGTGTGAGTTCAAGAGTAATAAACGACATGTTTCATGCACAGGCCTCATGTGCCGTATAAAAAGAATTATTTTTGATCTTAGTTGAGGCAAGCGAGTGGTAGCTATCGGATTGATATCCCATTTTAAGTGCGAATGGGATTAGAGGTGCGCAGAAGAGGGCGCTAAGGAAGATGAGGGCTTTCACCTGCATCCAACTCAAGAACCATTCATTTTCATTCTCTGAAACACCTGGAGTAAAGCGCTTTAACTGGTGTTCATACTTTAGCGCGACAGAAGTCAGAAGAATTGAGGCTAGACAAGTGAGCACTCAGAACCACTGAGCGCACCCCTCTCTGATACGCTATTGTTTTTCGGCACCTACCTTTTGCAAAGAATATGAGGCATGGGGATGATAGAAATTTGGCAAATGCGCGCTATAGAAGCAGTTTCATGATTTTCTTCGCAAGAGCTGAGAAATTCGGAATGAGGTTGCATGAGACTGTAATCAGTGGTATGCCCTTTTTGGCTTTATTTAAACGATTATACTACTCTACCATTTAATTAATGTGCACTTTTTCTTTTCTGAGATTTTCGGTAGCAGAAATTTTTCTCTAAACACAATCTTCATTGCTGTTGATTGAAGCCATATTTACACACGTGGAAAGGTATGATGCTTACATATATCTAGTGTGGTCATCTTTTAATGTGGTTAATACTCCTCTGTAAGCAGTATAAGCAGTACAGACGAGTATTAAGATCGTAAGAGCATAAAAAGTACCGCAACATTATTGTGGTGTTTTTTTTTCTTAGCGTTTTTTAAATAGCATTGCTAGTAAATGGTCGGCCACAACGTAACGAGTTCCTTTAATAGAACTTTCTTAGTATTTGTGATTCGATGGGTCAAGTGATGATTTTTGCTTTGACCTTAGAAATCAACTCATTGGACGTTCATCTTCCCTCCTCACTTCTTTTTCTCATGGGCACGGATATCGTCGGGGTTATTTTAATCACCAAAGGGATTTTGTTCATTTCATAAAATATCTATCGTTATAATTAAGCCGAAGAATTAGTATATACCAGTTGTTTGGTGTCGAATGTTACCTGTAAGATTATTTAAAGAGAGAATTGAGTTTTGGCAACATAATGTGATGGTGTAATGCCTTTGATAGGTTCTACACAAACGAGAAATTGAGGTTGGTAAATGATCAACTTGCACGCGTTTTATAGCTGTTGTGTTGTATGTTTTGTACCGTTCAAAATATGTTGCGCATCTATCGTTAATACGTCTTGTCATTTTGCACGTTCTCTTTCCATATAGTAATCTCTGAGCGGTTTTGTGAATCAGTAGATCAATATTCAGCTGTAATGTTGAATCCGAAATTATTGCATTCCTGTCAAATAACTGAGCTGTTATACTCGAGGAGTGGAGACACATAGACCCTGAAACTTTTCAGATGAGACCCCCAGAAATACCCAAAATTGTAGATCCCCAACGGAACACAATACGCAACTTGCAAACAGAGAGGCAAAGAAATGTACTTCTCACTGCCCTAAACGGAAATGAGTTGGTGCGTGATTATTGAAGATTTTAGTGGCATATAAAGTATGCATTTATGCACAGAAATTGTCTTTAAAAATTCATAATCGAATAGGATGTGGGCGTTTTTGTCTTTTGGATTATTTCATTTTAAGGGGTTTATGACATCAAAAGATCTTTGCGGAAATCAGTTGTCTCGCTTTAATTATTCCATTTTAATTCTTTCTTATATGTTCTAAGTTTGCGTTCTCGTTTTCATAAATTCTAGCACTCACTACAGATCGGAAGTGTAAAGTTTGCACCAGTTGTTTTGCGGTCGATTGCTTTGGCACATTATGCGGTTTGCATTGTTTGTTTGCTTGCAAATGCGATTTAATTTATCAAGTGCGAATTTTTGATAAGTTGGTGGATTTCTCTTTTTTTGCAGGCGGCGAATATTGGTGTAGATGATCTAAGGCGGTTATGCAACTTGGGCATATCGTTCGTGAAAGGATGGGGACCGGATTATGATCGCAAATCGATCAAAGAGACACCATGTTGGATCGAGGTGCAGATTAGTCGGTATGTGTGATTCAATTGTGCAAGCTAGTTGTGTGGCCAGCCTCAGTTAGCAGTTTCCGAATCGTTGTGTGCAGCATGATAATAAGTGCTTCTCTTTTATTACCTCAGGTGGAAACTTTGCGGCCTCTGAATTTCCCAAAATTTCCAGCGGCAGGTTATGGTTGGAGAGGGAAGAGGGACGGGAAAGGATGTCCAATTTTTTTTTTACAGTTTCCAGCAACAGCATGTTTCTTTCTAGATCAGTGAAAGTAAGTGATTTTTCTCTTCGCATCAGTTGGCGTGACACAGTTTATCGGGGGATATTCTCGCGAAACTTTAGAAATGGCGTTTATTCGACGAGGAAGTTTAGTTACATTTAAGACTTTTCAAGGGTTTCCGTTGTACCTGTTCATGTTTAAGGATTTTTCACTTAACGATGAAAGAAATCAATTTTTTCTAATTTGCCCTGCTATTGTCTTTTAATTGTCGCTCTTGAATCATTTTCAAAATTCATTTCTACTTGATTTCAGGGCACTGCAGTTGCTGGATGAAGTACTTCATATTCCTAATATTTCGGCGCTTTCGACTCCTTAACGTTTGTGGTCGCATCTTGACATTATGCATTGGTAATTGTTGAATTGTGCTTCGTAATGGAGGCGGACACCATGCCGTGTATACACTCGAAAGAAATTATTTGAGTTTACCCAAAGTGATTTACTCCGCAAGGCTAAAGGCCATTTCACATGCGAATAGGAGTATAGGTGATCTTTAATTCCTGTGATGATGGTCTGTGATTCCCATGGTTGTGAATGAGCGAGCGATCCTTAATGAGTAATTTGAATTCCGGGCTCCTCGGTCGTTCGTTGATGTGCGAAGAATAGGCGGAAATTTAGGGATTGAAGACTTATTTTTTACTGAAGTTTCATATAAAGTCCTCTTTTTTTAAGGAATATAAATCACTTCTAAGTGCAGGTTTTTTTAATTCTTTTTTTTTCTTTTTCAAACTTTAGCTTTTTTCCCGTCATATCTTCCTTTGCAGCCATTAGGGTCATTACCTCTTGCTCTTCAATCGGGACTATTAGATTTGCTAACGAAACTGAATAGTCTTAGTCAGCCACATATTTACTGATTTATTAATGATACATGGCAATTTCTTGTTGATTTAAAGCAGGCTATTCAACTATTAACTTCTTTTTTTTTTATTATGACGACAGTTAGAACAATTAGACAGGTAAATTGTGAAAGACGCAAGTATCCATGGAATAAGTCTGATAATTTTTCAGTCAAACTTGCAATTATTTACTGAAGCGTATGGTAAGTATCGAAAAATCTAAGCCAATTTAGGTCAGACTTTTCAAGCCGTCGTTAATTTTTGAATGGTTACTTTTGGAGTTTTATAATAGTTTTTCAGTTACTGCTCTGATGAGTGTTTGTTGTCGAATTCCACTAATCTTATACTTTCTCAATTTAGATCATAACTTTTCATTTATTAAAGAATGGCTCTACTCGTTGATAACTACCCACCATTTCAAAGAATGCCCACTTATTGATGTTTTATTTTTGTGTTTCTCTTGATGCATAGTATGAATTTTTAGTTATATCATCTACTCATAATTGCGTAATTCTAATCTGTTGAAAAGTTGCGTAATTGTGATTTATTGTAGATCGTTGCTATCACCGTTGTGCTTCTTTTGATTTCTTCTCATAGAGTTTCTTTTTTTGACTATTTTCTATTCGTTTAGTTTTAGTTAATTTCAAAAATGCGATTGAGGTCGTCCAAAATTTTCAAAAATTCACCTACCGAATTATAGCAATCGGTACGATCGTGATCGTACTGATTGAAGATTTTCCAGAAAAAGAGGACAGAATTTTGCCGATTGCAGTTATAATTGAATTCGTCTGTAAAGGCTGCGGTTGAAAAGAATTCAGCCATAGCTCGATTAGAAATGAAGGAAAATGAGGGTCGTGGACTTTAGAATGACTCAATTTAGATTCCTTCGTATGTTTTCTCGCATGGAAGAGAAGCCTAGAGGGCATGTTGACAGCTGGTTCCAATGGGAAGCGCCTTTTTCCTCCTGATCCCTACCTCTAATTGCTCCCTAATCCCCTTTCCAACCCTCCTATCCGAACTTTTCTGTCCTCCGTACCTCCAAATGGACGTCCATGGTCACATTTTCGTGAACGGTTTATTCACCTGTTTACTGGTAATAACAGTGTTTCCTGAATTTCTATTATTTTCGATCTCTGATTGTTGTTATAAGTACAATTATCTCTGTCTGTTGATGAATTTTGAACATTAACGATATTTTCGTTGTATTCCTTTGGCAGAAGAAGCATCAAAAACGTTGAAATAACTTTTTGAAGCAAAACTTTGCGAGAAAAATTTAGCAATACGCAGATTTTTATTGCAATTCGTTGCATTAATAAAGATTACCGATGAGAACTGATCGTTGACTTTTTCTATGCTGAGAACTGAAGTAGAATACCGGATAGCAGTTGAGGAACTTGTAATTGATGGTTCGAAAGGCTGAGGCGAGAAATTTTAAACGCTATTGTTGACAAGTGTTTGCTTAGCGAAAGGTGATGTACGTTGTTACCGATTGGCGGAGTGGTAGCAATTCGTCGAAAAACGAATAGATTAATCTGTTTGAGGCAAGCATTTTTTAAAATCTTTTTGGGCAATGATGGAATGCTTTTTATTCGTCCGCCTAATGTTTACCGAGCAGATATTAGCACTGACAGCAATGCGCAATAGGTTGGAAAGATAAGTTGCAAGTGTTTCGATCACAATTTGAAATCTGTGGAAGTGGTTCATTGGGAAAAAACGCTTCGATAAGACCGATCTCTTTTCGTCCGATGACGTTCGTCGACGTTTTCCGTCGTATCTACAAAAACTGTCGGTTTTGATTTCAGCGATTCAAGGATTAAGGCTAGGAAAGTTATCTTACGTGTTTGAAGTAAATTAGGATTTTAGTAGTTTTCTTGCGTTTTAGGCAACTTCATTTCTTCCGCAAAAATATTGAAGTGTTACATTCATAGGGATCTATTTGTAGGGTCCACTTATTTGTTTTCTTCAGGGTTCATAGGAGTGTGTCATGCAATAACTGACAATATCGACCCTCGAAACACAGATAATGGATCAGAAATTAGCTCCTCAGTGTGAGCTAGCGAAACTGCAGCCAACCCCTACAGCACGAATGAGCGATTGCCGAGCTGTTGGGCGGGGTATCACGAGACGGTCGAACACTAAATCTTTCTGCCCCTTTGGAAAATGATGAGTTTCTTCGGCACGTGTTTGCAGAAGACGATATGTTTTAAACGAATTGGGACCTATTGATGCCATAAAATGGAGAGGAGCGGTCATGGGTGCTTTCTGGTCCTATGCAGAGTCAAATCCTCGCTCCGCAATCAATGTGCACTTCATGACGATGGGAGATCGCTTCAGCGGCATAATAAGTCATATGTTCAAGGTGTCGAAGATGAACCCCACGTGGAAGCCATGCCGTATCCATCCTGTGCGCCACTCTACACATATAATATGCATGCATATTTACGTTTGCTGTAGTTAGTATAAACTGAAGCTTTTTTCAGTTTTAAGTTTGTCAGGTGAAACAGGACTAAAACTATGACACTTGGGAGACGAGCTGGGCCTTTATGAAGAGGCTACGAGCATCTTCTCTTGTGTGCGTCACTCTCAGCGTATCACTGCTTTGTTTATGGGTTCGTTTATTGTCGAAAAGTTGATATGAACTAGCGCCTTTATCTTAATTTACTTAAATGGAATTTGTTTTTTTTTTTTCATTTTATTCATTTATTATTTTTTTTCATTCGAATATTTTTTAAAGGAAAATTCAACAAGATTCATGAAAAGGATTATTTAATATTGAGTTGTGTTGTTTAACTTTTAAAGAGAGATTTGTTACTTTATAAATAAATATACGCATAAGATAGGAATTTAATATCTCTATGATGAGTCCATTGCTATTCTTTAGAAGTGTATTCAAATTATTTTCCGCTTAGCATTTTCACTCAATGAAGACTTTCATATGAGATAAAGATATTCAATTCCTATCTTTCCGCTGAAGACGTTTATCTTAACTTACTTAAATTTGTTGTTTTTATTCATAGATTCCTATTGAATCTATGAGATAAACAACGACATATCATAATTTTTCCTATCTCTCATTGTTTATTAATTCGTTAAAACTTCTAAATCATCGACTATTCGACAACCGAACGCATTAAATAATACGCCTATCTAATCAATTTCAATAGGAAAAAAGGATTACCGTTACTTTAGTGATTGCATCAGACTAATCAAGATTCCATGATTTCCATCCTTCATTTATAAAAGTATATTTCCCGCTCAGAGGTTTTCTTTTGCAAGACCACCCACTATTTCCGAAATTGCTGCATTCTGCTAAGAACTCTTTTCGTTGTTACGTTTTCATGCTTTCATGAATAAAAAATGTTCAATTCTTTTCTGTTTTATTGAAATCTTATCGCGCTGATTTTAGTGCAGCCATACTTTTCTAGTTTGGGAGTATGATTTATGAGAACTGAAATACGCGGTTTCCAAGATTGAGCGCATTCCTCCGGATATTTTTTTTCCATCAAAACCGAAATTCTCACTCATTAATAATTTATAGTTAAGAAGTTTTCTTCATTTATTCGACATTTCCACAAACTTCCGGCCAAGTTTTTTTTTTCCTACTGTGCTCTCACACCGATTCCCTCACTCCCTCTCGAGTTTTTCTGGGAGGATACTTGGGGAATTATTCCAAATCAGCAGCAGATCGCAGTACCCATTCCCTTATAAAATCTATGAGAAAAAGTTTCTATGAGAAATCTGTGGGAAAAATCTGGGAAAAAAGTTTTTCGGATTATGATAGAGTTTTCTGGTTGCTTTTTTCTTCATTTAGCTAGAAAAATTCGACAAAAATAATCCTTATTCCACTTTGGAAATAAAATTGTTGAATAAAAAAATCAAATGGTAATTCCTTTGAATTCCGACTCTTTACTCGCCGCGATTAATTTCTTTGAACTCGTATTTGCTTAATCTCGAATCACTTTCTCATTTTCTTACTCTAACAACAAAAAACTGATTAAAACTTATTGTCTCAGATCATTCCATCATTATTATTTATTCCACAGAAACATTTGCATAAATATTTTTTTATTCCTAGCCATTTTTTTTTCACAACCAAAAATGATATTAACGCATTTTAAAATTTAGCAAGTACTCCACTAGTGAATCTAATTCGCCAACGATCCACACCGCGCCGACGGTATCATTTTATTGCTCCCCTCTCTTTAGTAACCGTCTGCTCTTGTTCATTTCAACTAGGCTATTTCACATTATTGCTTTAAATAAGGAAATTAATATCGCAATCGAACGGAGCTGAACAGCGATCAACATGCATTCATGTAGGATTCTTTCGAACGCTTTAATTATCGCTGTGTCTTATAATAGCTACTTTATAAGCTTTAAGTATTTGAACAACTATTACATACTTATGGCACATTAATAATGAATTTAAGTGAAAAGAATAGAAAACGAAACCGGAAATTAATTGAGCAAATAACAGATGTAAAGTCGCATATTTTTGGCACATTATCAAGCGATCTTTTACAAGGAAAGGAATTGCTTATTAAGGTTTTAGAAGTTGCTTAAAACCGCACAACTTCAAACATCTCAAATTGGTTGAAAATTCCAGCCTTACGACTTTTTAGTCTCCAATTCGGGACTTATTTGTTACTTTCTTAACTTAAATAGCAAAGACTATTATTTTAAGAAATAAGAAAATCCATGGAATTATTTCATCGGAAGTGTGTTTAGGATCGTTTCGTTAAAATTTTCCTCTCTTCGAAGTGAACTTATCGGTTAGTCGACAATGAAGAGCATCATCAGTGGTTATTGCAACAGTGCCTCTAATAATATTAAAAAAATCGACAATTTCACTCGTATAATAATGACGATCATAGAAGAACGCATTTGCAATAAGCAAATTCACCACTGATTGATCGTATCGATGACAATTCGCAAATACTCTAAAATATAGACTTTATTATTATTTTACTCATTGCATAAATTATCACTACTCTTGAAAGTGAAACACTGACAACGCACAAATACACTTATTAATCTTCAGGTTGATATTCTTTCAAATATCAACGTTACGACAAAAAGAAAAAATTCTGCAGTTAGTAGACTGTGTTGTATCATCAGGAATTAAAGGTACGATTCATGATGACAGCTGCTGAAGGTGGACGATTCTGAATTGAAAGCATTAATTACAACTCGTTAGAGGTACTAGTATCGTTGCTTAAACAGGCCGTACAATGAACGATTTAGGTGATCAATTAAGCTTAATTATGGCCATTTAATTAAAAATCGTCACTCACGCAAATCGATCCGTATTGAAGTTACAGTAGGATAGTGGAGTTCTACTGCCCATACAGCCTTCTTCGAGAGCACACGCTACATACCTGAGAAACGAATCGAGAAACTCGAATGTAAATTAAGAACCAAAAAAAAACAGCAAAAACTAATTTTTCCTCATGATTGAAAACAAGAATCAATTTACACAAGAATGAGAGCATCAGAACCTCAATCAAGCAAAAATGAGGCGGAAATGTCCACGATGTTTTTCACGTAATCTTTAGCCACAGCTCGATAAAATGCTGCGATAAAATTTGATTTACATAAAACAATTTTCACTTCATTGATGCAAATCTTTTTATGTAGGAATTAGAATAGAAATTCTGCAATCATTCACTACAAAATAATTTTATCAATGAAAAACTGAGCGAAATTTTTATCATCGATGAAAAAAAAAATGTGTGATTTGTCGTATAATAGAGCATGATTATTAATATCAGTTTGATAACTTAATTCCATATTTCTCTTATCGTTAAAAAAAATTAGCATAAATATGAGAAAAGATTATTATGAGTGAACAAAAAAAAAAAAAAAAAAAAGAAAGAAAACGATAGAAGTGATACCATCGAAGAATATTTGCAACAGTATCGGCGGTATATACAGCAAAAATAAGTCCAGCTTCATACATTTTCGCTTTTTGTTTTTTGATCTCCTCGAAATTTGTTGGAAAAAAGCGATACGTCTCTAGAAATCTTTCATAGAAATTCGCTCTTTATTTCAAAGCCAATAGAAATGCATAAATATTAAAACGTTTAAGCTAATTTGCCAATAAGAGGAATATTTTCTTAATAGTTGGAATGCACTTCCTGAATATTGTTGCAAAAAATTACGCAATAAAATACAGGAAATAGTTTTTTGTTTTATACTATCTGAAATGAAGTCTCGAAATATGCAAAAAAAAAACCCTCTGAAAAGTTCAAAAATATGATGAAAAAGACCTCAGTTATTAAATTAGCTCAAAAGTTCAAGTCCCTAACGTTATGGCATACTCATAAACCAACATTAACATATGATAGTTTGTAATACTAAGGCAGTGAAAAAATTTCAAATACGATGAAAACAATGTGGAAAAAATCGACATCAACGAATGAGACAACCTGGATGTGTTGCAGCGAATATGCCATGACCGGTAAATGAATGCAATAGATAAGTGGATTTTGCGCATTCACGTAAATTACTTCTCCAGAGACGTTGATTCCATCCACTTTCAAGTGCTGAAGTCGTCTCTCTTCGATCGCGATATCCAACACTTGGAATCATATGGAAATCTGTGGACCGAGAGCTGAAAAATTAACAACAATTTTGTGAATGTTTTAGCAGTTTTACTGCTCGATTTTTATTCGCTATTCTAATAGTCATTAAACGCCGAATATTTCGAAAAAAAAAATTCCTTTAACGTGCTGTTGTTAATGTGGAATGTTCACAGTAGCCAAACCTAAAAACCTCCTCAAAAATTGCTATGATTAGAGGATTACAAAAGATCGAAGCATTTAAGAGGGAATGGTCAGTGTTGTAGTGGAGAGGAATGGTCAGTTTTATAGTGAAATGGCATGACTATTTTTGTAACGGAACAGTAACCAACCGCATTCGTTTACATCGAACCAGTTCGTACACATGATTTAAATCGCCTTTTTTGAAGACGACACTGGTGTCCAGATACCATATCGCGCCGAATTCTTGCAAAGTTTCCTGAAAATATTCATAAATAAATGAATTGATACAATTTTACATATCGAGAGAACAGATGTATATAGTGGAGGAAAGAGGACATCGACATAGTCGTTCGAGACATTCGGATGATGGAACCTACAACAGTGCACTTAGAGAGAGGCCACAGTTCGGCATCTTCAAATTCCTTGGGGACTTATCGATTTGCAAAAAAAAAATAAATAAATAAATAAATAAATAAATAAATAAATAAATAAATAAATAGATAAATAAATAAAAGATTTTAAAAAGTCTTTTATATAGCAGCTACACTCCAAAAAAAAAACCGAAATTTTCCGATGTCGCAATTTTGCCCAGTTAAATTATCGAAATATTCGGAAAACTTTTTGAAGAATATAGCTGACCAATTTGAAACTATGACCAAATAAAACATAAACTCTTAATGCCACAAATATATGGTTGAGTTAATATCTCGGCTCTCTATAAATTTCGTAAATATAAACGCAGATAATAGTTAAATGAAATAAACTCACGGCTATAATTAATGGTTTCCATCGAAACTCTCCTAAGCGATGAACATACGATGGATATGCAGAGAAATCGAATTTCCGATATTCAACATTGCATAATTGTCGGACGCATATACAGTTACTGCTTCAAGACCAAGATCATAAACGATCACTTTTTGATATGGCCAAAAACGTCGAATAGTAGAAATCTGCAATTGCAACTCATACAACGTTAATTGCATCAAATTTCAAGTAGAGAAAAAAATACAGAGTAATTATGTCATCTTATAAGACTTTTCATTGTTGAGACAAACAACGACTAATTTCATAAACTCGGGGATGAGAGTTTAGAAATGAAGGCAAATTTTTTTTCTCTCTCTCTCAATAATTTTAGAATTCATCTTAAATATTTTTCATCCATCTGTAAGTTTTTTTTTTTTTTTTTTTTTTAAAAGGAAGTGATCGTGATTACTAAGGAAATTATTGTTTGCGATTATTAGATAGTCCGATTGACTCATTTATGGGAGGAAAAAGATTTTTATTGAAGAATTGATTTTAAGAATATTTTCGCTAGAATATTAGCAAAATTTTCTAAGTTTTATAAAATTCGCTCTCGTTTAAATGAGAATTTTATGAAATTTTCAAAAATTCCATTCAAATAACGATAAAGAAGAGTATTAAATTAATCTATAATGTACCGCAAAAAAAAAACAAAAAACAAAAAAAAAACAAAACAAAAAAAAAAATGCAACACTTAAATTCTATTCAACAAATAAATTTTCCCTAAGCGATCTTCATTGTTCATTAATAAAATATCATCACGTTAATGCGTATGAAATTATTTGCAAAATAGTGAAAAAATATTTGAAGTAACTATTCATAAATTTTTTAATTTCATTAAAATTCTCATCATTACAATAGAAATTTCTATTAATATCTTATATTTTCAATTTTGTTTATGTGCCCCTTATACGATCTAAGAGAGAAACATTCTTCAAGATTTTTTTAATTTTCACAAAATATAACCATCAGTTACTTACCAGTTTCTGGCCAATGGTAAATTACTTACCAATCGCCTCGCTTCTGGCCAATGATCTTCGGAAAATGCGGTCACCATAACAACAGTAGGTAATTCCATCATTTCTAAATTCACATATCTATCAGCATCTCTTCGTTGCGATTCCTCTTCTAAAGAAAAAAAATTTTTTTTTTTACATCAACAAAAAAAAAATTAATCAACCATTTATGAGAACAGTTGTTGCAGCAGATCTCTTATCAGAAGCAAAATAACGTAGAACAATAATTTTTCAATATATTGGACTCAATTTAGCGTATTTTTCAATTCGAATAATAGATAAATATTATCATTTGCATTCACAACACATAGCAAAAATATTCATTAAATTCAGGATAGTACTGAGACCACACATGTAGAATTTTAGCTTAAAAAAAAGCTTTAAAACTGCTGAAACAATAGAATACTACTTAAATGCCTATACACTCTATCTCAACAAACTGCAATAATTTCGGATTGATAAAAAAATCATCTGCATTGAATTTTGAACACCATATTATGAGTGCTGATGATAATCTTAGATAATTCAAATCGACTCACTGAGTAGTCCTAAAGAGTGAAGAAAATGCGCATTCTCACAAGTGAACTTTTCGCCACGTATCGAATGATTCTCGGGCAAATGATAGCAAAAATCATATTCCACATTTTCAAAAACACAAAGGCATTCGAGATCGATTGGCATTTCAAACTGCAAAAATTGTTTGTTAATCGAATTCAACAAATTCGTAAAACTTCTGTCTTAAGAGGTTGTCACTATTGTGAGAAATGGATGCATTCCTTAAACAGAATGTATTATAAGCCATTCGCCTGAATATTCAGACATTTACTAGGATCCGCGAAGGTATTTGATCCGATCCGAGTGTAGAACATTTGTCGGGAACTCAAGTTTTCTATGTTCGAAGCAACATTCTTTTGAATATGCTTATGTTATAAGGAACCATTTTTAGAATATTTGTAGAGTTGAAGTAGGAATTTTATAGCTCCAAGAATATCAACATCCATTCCAAAATAGGTTACTTTCTCGAAATGGAGGGAAGTAATTCTCTACAAATCAATGTGCAGAAAGATTTAACCGAGCTTATTTTATTGCAAGCTAGGATAAACGTAATCACGCTGCAGGACATTTGGAAAGTTTCGATGGTTATGACGGTTTCGTTTTCCTGAGAAGCATAAATTCTCTCACATCGATATATTAATGTGCAAGAAACATCACTCTAATCAGAACATATTTATCATCGCCCTATCTACGCATTTATTCTACTTACATAAAAATACATAGCTTTAAAATCAATAAACTGCCGGAAGCAACTTTCAATAACTCTAAATTCGCGAACGTTCATCTTTGAAGAAGCTCTCTACGGCTATGAAGCAGTAATAGTTTATTAGCGAGCTAACATGAGATGAGGAACGACTTCAACAACAAACTTGTTCAATTACTAAATGACTATCCTTGCGACGTGTAGCATCCCATTATGATACTGGAAAAAAAAATAGGACTTCTTTTGTTGAATAGCCATGCCGCTATTTTTTGTTGAAGTTTCTTAAATATTGTGTGCAATTTTCACTTTGCAACTCCGCTACGATCATACGTCTAAATTTTGAGATGCTATAATGGACAACGCTTACTTTAGATCACTAAACATTACAACAGTCCTCCTTTATAATAACGTTAAACAACAAGATGCAAAAACAATTTGAAAATCGAAAGAGTTGAGTATAACAAACACCCTCCTGATTCTCTATATTCTCCTGATATTTGCCAATATCTACCACATTAACACAGAACTCTATGCAAATTTCTCATTGAGAAAGCGTTTTGCAAAAAAAAAAAAAGAATGTTAAGATTTGTTTCCGGCAATTTGTTAATTGTAGAAATGTGAAATTTTATGCGAATAGAATAAACGTTTCAGCTTCCATTGTCAGATTTGTTTTAATTAATAACGATGTTTACTTTAAGTGAAAATATATGAAATCGAGCAGAATTAAATTTCAACTATTATATGCAAAAATTTCGCCAATAAACATCCAAAAAAAAAGTTAGCTTACCTCAAAAATTGAAAAAATTTTAGCACTATAGAGTGCAAAGAATATCGAGATGCAGAAAAAACATAACGATAACAAAAAGATACAACCAAGACGTATTAACCGCTGAGGGCATTTCATAAATAGATACTTGAAGCTCCTATATCGAATAGTAGGAAAAAGCTGCCTATAAAAGAAGCAAATGCAGCTTTTTTTAAAAAAGTGTTAGATGGATTGAAAAGAGTAAACTTTTTTAGCAGCAAAACATAGAACATTTTTTTTTTTTGCAAGAAACAGAAATCAACTTGAAAAATGCAACGCTAAGGAGATTTGAGATCGATGGTGGATTTGAACCGATAAATTTGCACCCTTTTCCGAAAACGGTCACTTTTGTTTTGAATATACGTTACGCTCGAACGGTGTTATATGCAATTGAGGAAAGCGCAACAGCTGTACAGCTATGTTGTAACTCAGAAGACTGCATCTCTTAACTTTTTGCTATATTCACCAAGATGACAGTATGTTTTCGTCCTCCTTGAGAGAAATATTCAAGGAAAGAGCTATCAAAAATAATAAATTCCGCGATTTCTTCAAAAAAACAGGTCTAGGAGCATTTCAGATGTGTTCGTTCGATATGCACTTATTCATTTCCTCTCAATAGACCAACCGGTTTAAACAACTAATGAATAATAATATGTGCGCACTATTGTGTTCACCATCTTACTGCTTTTAAAGTCTCAAAAAAAGACTCACCTTCGACGTCAAATAGTTTTTGCAACCTCAGCGAAACGACACTATCGGTGAAATTCTTTAGTGAACAAAACAAAACAACGAATTGACTTATTTTTTTTTCCTTGAATTTAGCACCAAACAGTAAGAGAATTTTTTTTTTAAACAAAAGAGAACAACATTTAAAAGGTAAAGTGCCTAAATTACTCCTGTAAATGGCACGCTCAAATAAATAAATTTAGAAATCGATAAGTGGAAAAACATATCAGAATCTTGAGTAATAAGACATTATTGTGGATGGTTTGCCCAACATTACTGCAAATAATTCCCATGCCATTTCTAGCAATAAGTGGCGCACTAATTCTAGACGAACATTCGGCATAAAGAGTTTTAAAAAAACCTTAGATGCGCGATCGATTTCATGCGTCTTTATTGCATCCATAGATTTATGAACTCCTTGGTGGTCTCTCCTCCGTAAGCCATTGAAAACAATAAGCTAGGCCTGAAAATAATGAAAATTGTACTGAGGCAACTCACTTAAATATTTGCAAGGAATATTTTTTTGAGTACAGCGTCGACGTTATTAAAACACAAATCACAAAAACACGTGCTTATGATGTACAAAGGTAATTCTCCCATCCCATTCTACACCGCCCATATATTTTATGGACAGACAGCTGGTCATAAGTTTCCAGTTTTTGCAGAATTAGCACGTAATCAGATAGTAAACAAATATAGAAAATGACCTGAAATTCCAAGAACAAACAGTTATAACAAAAGAACATTTCAAGCAGGTTGAAATCGTTACCCGTAGAGCGCAATGTTATTTCATCGATGCATTAATAATTTGCAAATTTTAGTTAAAATATGGTGCGCATTATTTTTGCTAAAACTAGAAAGGAGAATAATTGGATACGTAGGATTTTTTTTTCCTCAACGATGAAATGAATGATTTAATGCATAAAAGATGATATTCACCAGAGATAAAGAGATGATAGATAAACTTCTATGGATTTATGCTCAATTTCTATCCTTCAAAGAATTACCCCTTCTTTTAGCAACCACAATTTATTAGCCCGCAAACTATCTTCACATTTTTTAAAACAAAGATTTACTCTATTTAGAAATCTATAAACTCAATTCTTTTCTTAAATGAGTGTCTAGAAAATGCAGAGAGATGCGTCGATTAATAGTTTTATCAAATCCTGAAGCTTTCTAGTCATCAATCAAAAATTTAAAAATTCTGGCGGTTGAATCACGTAAATGCGACGACGGCAACTTCATAGACATGTAATGTAATCAAGTTTCTCGAATATAGCACATCCATGAATGCACCACAACAAATATGTAAAATTGTCGGAAAAGCCTCCAAAATTTTTCGAGATTTCAGTGATTCTCAGTCTTACTGGAGGACTAGAAATGAGGAAATTAACATGACTGAGAACGATTGGATGGGAGGAGGAAGTGAGGAGGCGTTGGGCCCGGCCCTTTCAAACTATGACTAGTTTGCAAACGAGCGCCTCATGCAGACCGTCAAGCTGTCGGCATTGATTCAATAAAATCATCACATCAACAGATGTGAATACTCAAGTAATTAACACTGATTGCTTCGGCGAGAAGCGTCCATTATCATCATTGATGATGCAACATGTACTATTTCTATCGACGTTCGCATATATTTTAAAAATTTCACCATTACTCTCTATCCATAAATAATTTCGTAATAAATTCATCGAAATTCTTGATTTTTTTTCCTTTACTAGACGTAAAAGTACGATAGAAATAATCGCAAAAAAAATATGCCATTGAAAAACAAAAAAAAAAAAAAAATTGCAAAAATCACAAATTGCAAAGAAATAGCAAAAATCTTATGCAATAGTCCATTCATATTTTCAATGAACGTAATCTTATAAAAATTATCTACGAAATGCCTTCTTTCTTTTTTTTTTTTTAAATTCAAATTTCATATTGAACGTTCGAAAATTGCAATCCAACTAATGCAAAATGCTATTCAATTTTTCATGTGATTTCTATCAGCTTTTAAATATATATTCACTGATCTATAAATTGAAGTTGATTCATCAAACTGAAGTTCCGCTATAGTAGGCTATTCTCATTGAATATCGTTGTTCTAGTTTTAGTGTCTCATTAATTGAAGCTTATCGAACAGATAGACAAATAATACACGCATACCGACAGGAGCAAACGCACATATATATACAAAAGACATAAGATTATAAATGATATCATTAAGTAAAACATATTTTTACTAACGTCATTAGCAAGTGCCTAAAATACATGGCCTCTTCGATCTTCGAACTTTGCCCGGTCTCTATTCTGTTTATGTCACTAAATTGTGTTTGCCTCTAAAGCGCTCACGAAAGCATTGCTAGTGGCTGGTTGAAATATTCTCTAGCATATTGGCAGGTACCCTATTAGGAGTATTTTGAACCTGGGCTTTTGCCAGCTCATTTATCCCTCTCCATCAGACGGGCTCTTTCAACTTCGAGATGTGGTCGAGTTTTCCGAATTTGCCAACAGTTCTTATCTCATTACTTGTTACTTTCTATAGAATATTCAATTCCTTTGTTGCTACTATTGTAAACGATTTTAACGAGGAAGATTCTAATTTTTTTTTAGACAACGAGAAATACTATGACCAAGTTGATGCTTACTACTGGACGTATTTGATGCATAATTTTTAAATCTTTTGGAGTTTAGCTGTAATCCGAAGTATAGCGTTTTCTACAAACATAACTTTTCAAAACCGCATGAAAAAAAAAGCCATAATGAGGAAAATCCTTAATGCTGAATGGTATCTTCTGAGGAAATAACGAAATATACTGGATCACAAATATAGCACGGTTGCATATACGAAAATGAGCGAATGGATTACTCATCGTCTTGAAAAATTTCAATCATCATTGCTATGAATTGACGGGTAGAAAAGATCTAATCGTGCCATATACATCTAAAAAATGTAGATGAATTCAATAAAGATAAGATGAAAATTGCAAATTCGTTTTTTTTAAAATACAGATGTGCAAAAATTCTTGAGAAAATACTAAAAACATTCAATAATATCGAAGAATCGCTATTTTAATTTTTTTTGTAAGTAAAATTTTTTCATACGCTTTAAATGAAGAAAAAAAAAACCAATAAAAATTCACGCAACAACTTTTAAAAAAAAATGAATAAGAGAAATTTTAGCACTAAATTAAATAAAAATATAAAAAATTTTTAACACATTAATAGCACAACGATAAAATTATTCCTAAATTATTTAGAAATCAAAAAAAAAAAAAAACAAACATTGAATACAACTATGCAAAATGCACGTTGAAAGAAAGAAGTGAACAAATCGTCGTATCTCAATAGAAGCATCAATCACTACTCTACAACAAAGATTAAAGCGTCTGTTGTTGCACATTCACTGCGAGCAAATAGTGAACGATTTGCGTTTACAGCACTTAAATGTACCTCAAAACAAATCGCTAACCTCGAAATTCTCACGTCTCGTAGAGCTATAGCAACGTAATAATTTCCATTCACTACGACTCAAATGCAATCGAATGCGGTCGTTTCAATAAAAATGTCTAGTTGAATGAGGAATACGAGCAAATTGGTATTGAAAATGAAGTTAGTTAATCGTGAAAATTGCCTTCGCTAGCAACTCAACAATTAATCGATCGTATAGCAATCAATTTAATATGGAATAATCATACGAAACGACTAGAGATGAATAAATCTTATGGTTGATTTCGTGAATTTATATTCAACGGTATATTTGGGCCAAATTTATTGCAATTAATAGCAATGCATTTTTCATCGCAAAAATTGATTGCGTATTATTGCGTAAAACTTTGCCAAAATTAAAATCAAATCTCAACCGTAATGAGTTTTCGAAATCAAAGCGTTAATCCATATCTCTTAAAGTTTTCTTTCTTCATTCTTTAATTCTCATTTAATGATTTAATTCTTTAATTTTCTTCATTTAATGAAAAATTTTAATGTTTTCTCTCGGCAATGGTATTGTTATTTTATGATTGAGATTGATGTCTGATACTGAAACGTCGCGCAACGAATATTGCAATATTTTCAATACAACGTTATCGCTTTCAACAGTACTTGTTGTTGAAAATTAATCACGAGTAAATGCAATATTGCAATATTGCAATTATACTGTAATGCAATACAATCAAAATGAATTTATTTGCGAGAAATGAAAAAAAAAAAGAAACACACATACTGCATGTCGCGTTGTTGCATTTATTATTTGCTATAATTTTGCTTAATAAACTAGTGTAAGAAATATTTGTGAAATAATGAAATAATATTTAGCATAGTCTACCCCTCATATAAATCATCCCGCTGAACAATTATTCGACTAAAAAAAAAGTTTTCACTCATGCAGCCGATAGTGGCATGAATTTTCATTTAATTTGCATATTTTATGTTGCATTATTCATAATTTTTAGAAGAGATGATCAGTTAAATGGAGACAACTGTATATTATCAACTAATTCATCGCCACAGGTTTCCTCATACCTGACGTTACATCACTGAAAATCTAGACAGATGCAAACACAGACGCACGCACACATACACTTTTATGTAAGCGCACAGACGTTGCATTGCCAATAATATAAGCACTTTCATAAAAACGTGCAAAAAGTGCATGAAGAAAAGTGAGCATTACATATGTAATGACATCGAGAAATAGAGCAACATTTGGAGGGAAAAGAAAATGATAGATATGGACCATTGAACTAAGCCCATCTAACGTCCGACAACGAAGAAAAAAAAAAATCCAATCGCTAACGGTTGCAGTGGACGTTCGGTGTGCCTCAATGCTGTAATTGAATTTGATATCTTTTCATGTCTGTGTTTCCTCTGTGGTGCTCTCTTCAGAAGACTAAATGCGAACTGCTTTTCGGCACTAACTCATTCAAAGGCTGCAAAGTATTGAGCGATCGGTTTAATTAGACTGGTCTTACGGCGAAAATTTCACTGACTTAACAACATCAGCTAAATAGAATTGAACATAGCTTCTCATTGGTCTCGTGAGGAGAAGCTCGGCTGTCAAAACTAAATGAATCATTGTGTGGAAAGATCTGTTGATGGCTTATTTCAGGAAAATCTTCAGATGAATTTTCCTTAAATAATGCCCATTTTGTGCAATATTATCAACTAGATGAAACAGTCATCATCCAAATTAAAACTGAGCTTTTAGAAGTTTCTAATCTACCTCAATTCTTTATAAGTGTATTAGTTCAATTTTTCCGCAACGAATACTTCCAGAGAGGTTTTTTTTTTAAACCTATAGTAAATTCCGCTTGGTCGATTGTATAAGAGGAGCTATATGACTTTCGGAGTTCTTGATGATTTTTACACCTTCATATGAGCTTCTGAATTACCCAAAGAAGAGCATTTCTTCAAAGAAAAAAAAAAACCATCTACAGTGCTGTAAAATCATTGCGCTTTGCAAAAAAAAAGTATACTAACTATGAATATCGTTTCTTTTTTTGCATATAGTCGTAAGAAAGATTCAAAATTAACTCGTTGATAGTATGGTAATTTGGAAGAAATTCACACTGAGTGGCATCATTATTAGATGAAAACGAAGGTAATAAATTGAATTAATTCATTGAAAATTTCATTCAAAAAATATCATTTGTCTTTATTTTTATATGCAAACTTTTTTTTTTTTTAATTATTACAAGAAAGTTTATGTTGTTCATTGTATCATTTTATAAGCAAACTTTTAGCACTGAATATACGTTGGACATATTATGGCTAATAACAATTGTATTACAGTTAGCAAAGAAATGTGTTATAATAATTTGCATAAATTATCGCAGAAATAATAAAATGTGAAAATAGTGAGATATTTCTTTATTAGGCGAAATAATGATTACCATCAAAATCTTATAATCTCATTTGGGCGCCTATATTAATTATATTTAAGGCGGCATCGTAAAGAAGCAATGAGGCGGTAACAAATTTACGATGGTATTTTTAATGAATGAGATAAACGAATTATACGCTGTAAATATGTAAATTGCTGATTGTGTTACTCGGATTTAAGCGATTCATGAGTGATTGTTTACAATATTAGAACAAATCAGTTTACATTAAATCCACGAATTCTCTATGATAACCACAAAAATATGGAACATTTCGTAGGAAAGTGACATGAAAATGTGCGTTAAATAGAGCCTATACGATGCATCAACCTGGCAGCACTGAAGAAATAAAGCTGCAAAATGTAAAGCTACAACTTCATCAACCTGATAAGAGAAATTTTAAACAAATTAGAGCGTTTTTTTTTTTTTTTGCTATGACATGAGATTTCCATCTCTACTCATCGGGAAAACGTGGGAAGCAAGGGAACAGCGTGATAAAGTCATACGTGTAAAATCAGACTTTTTTTTTTGGCTTAAGCGTTAAATCGAAGGAGCACATGTTGAATTGATGAAAATTTTTCAACGAAATGATCAATATTTATTCAATAAAATAAGGTTAGGCGAAAAAATTCTCTATGCTTAAAAAAAAGGCTTTTATGCTAGGAACAACATTCGGGTCTCTATTACGACAAAGGTGCAGCGTCTCTCTAAAAGATTCCTGTTGCTGATTGAAAAGGGCGAGCGAACAATTGCTCTCGGAGAACAATCTCGTCTTCCGGTCTTTTACAGATAAAAGAATATGCAGGAGTTCATTGGAAGGGTAGATGTGCTATTAAATTTGCACTTTTGCAATGTTGCAACGGAAGTACTTTCTATATGAATGCACAAATGTGCACTTTCGCAGATGTTGAAAAGCTATTATGACAATTAAAGGATGACGGGAAAGTGGCTCACATTACAATGCCTACATAGGCATTTTTGGGATATTATACCGGTTTTCACAGACGATATTGATCCGTTCAAGTTCACATTCAGGAACGGTTAGGTAAATGCATTATTCATTGGCTAGCTGCGTTTTAAATAAAGACGTCGAGCTACTAGATTCATGTCTCTCATACTTTATCATGTTTCTCAGGTAACGTCGGATATCTATGGCTTATATAATTCATAGATGGAGTGAAGTCGTACTTTATACTATTTTTTGCACTTAGGTGTAAAGTAGAAGGATGTAGCTATCGGATCCTAGCAAGATCATGGCGAGAAGGTGTAAGAATAAGCGACTAGAGATTGGCGAGGCATCCTTTTTCCCAGTCAGTTCGCAGTTGGTACTAGAAGATACAAGATGAGATGACGGAATTTTCCTTGAAAGTACAATTATATGAGAAGATTATGAATTTCTTCTGCGAGAGATCGAAGAGGAAAGGAAATCAGTGGGCTAACTGAGGGCGGTAGCCTTTCAAACTCGTTGAGTCCTGTAAATCATCTCCCCTATAAAATGCGCTATGCGTACGGATGCAGACTGACCTCGGTCGGTCTGCATCTATGCGCAGACTGACCTCGGTTGGTCTGCATCTTGCGCACACTTTTCTGTTTTCACAAATACTCATTGCATACAGGGATTAAGTTTTTTACTTCAAGAGGCTTTTCTTTCAGTCGAAACTTTAGTAACTGCTGATACGGCACAAAAATTTTAGAACTTTATGAACACTGTTTGAACGCTTATTACGGAGAGGTTTATCTTATAGCGCAGTGCACTTCACGTATGGTCGGCTTTCATCTCCTCCCCTTTCTCCACCCCCCTTTCTCTACACCTCCCTTCTACAAAGCTCGGGTCAGTCTTGCGAGGCGTATGTGCCGCAATTTGCATGATGTGAGACGTAGAGGGAGAGGGGAGGGGTAAGTCCATAAACGCTTTGCATTAGAACATTAGAACATTCGCCTTCATAATACGAACGTTACAATTTTAACGTTATCCGATCTATTTGAAGTATGATAAGAAAAAAAGAATGTGCTGAAAGATGCTAATATCTACGCGAGAACGGTATTAATTTTTAGAACTATAAATTTAAGCAGAATTCTTTGTGGAATTTTTGTCGAAATGATTTGAATTTAAATTTTTCGAATATTAACGGCGGTTTAATATTGCAAACTGTAAATTCAATTGAAAAAAAAAACACCTAACTTGATGAATCTATAGATTTCTTTTTTTTTTTTTCAATTTTTAGCTTTTTTTTTGTTTTTCTTGATTTATTATCGAATTTCTCATTTATTATCGAGTTATTTTCAAGGTGGAAAACAAAATTGCTGTTGAAAGCGAACAACAACAAAGAATGCTCGTCTTTAGATTAGGTCATCTTAAATGTTTGTTTCTATATGCAGCGTTCATTGATTTTCCAAACCTGAATGTGGATAATTTTCACTATCGCTTTTTTAAATGAATAATTCCATATTTCTCAAGGAACGATTACTTCGGCATCAGATCTATTGTGTAGCAATTACTTCCAAAAAAAAAAACATTGCTGCAGCAGGTAGCTGCAGCTTCAGAATGAAAGATTTAATTCTAGAACTCGACATATTACATATAGGATAAGGAGGGAGGGACGTGGAACAGTTTCCACCTTTTTATGATGCAAGAAAATTGGATGCGAAGGAAGATAATTTGAATCGCGTTCCAGCAAAGTTTTAGCGATATATGTTTTTTTAATGTTCTTTCAAAACTTTGCATTTTATAGCGTATTATAGCACTCTTTTGTATATTAATATGTGCATCAATGAAATCAAACCTACAAATTTCTACGTTACAATGCCGATCATGAAAAACATCATAGACTATCTTTCATGTTGATATAACAACGTCAAGATGAGTCACAAATGCCACAGAAATCGAAATATTTCGAAGAAGGTTTTTATCAGGCAAGGTTCGAATCATTTAAACTATGAGAGCATTATTCCACATATTTCAGTATTTGTTTGCCGAATATTAAACTGCTTTCAATTGGAATATTAAGTGTATGTCCTATTATTCTTCGTTGAGCTTCTCTACTTGTCTGTAACTCGACCTATTGAGCCAACTTTTGCACCAACATTAAAAAAAAACTCTTGAAATATTACCCCATCAGCGAACTCATATAAAACTCAACAAAAATTCCTCAAAAAATTGAATTGCAAATTCAAAATGCCGGCAAATATGTACAACGGCTAAATGAAACGTAAATTTGAAACAGTTTAATGCTTTCACTATCAAAATGACTTTCATTATGCACAAAATTTTGTTCTTATAGACTTTCGTGTTGAAAAGGTCGAAACGTTCGTTAGAGAGATAAAAATATGATATATCTGATATACATAACGCATAGATATGATGTCAGCATAAAAGAATCTCTAGAAAGATTTGCTCAGAGAGCATTCCAAATATTGTATAAATCGTCGTTTTTTTTTCTGGTCTCTCAAACGATAGCGCAAATGTCGTTCGTTCCGATATGAAGCTTGATGGTGCCGCAATGATGCGTTGCTATTCTGAATACAAATTTCATTTCATTGTTCCGCTGTACGCATAATTAACTTTACTTTACTTTAATCGACAAAGTATTCATTACGAATAAATGTCTCTTCATATCGCTTCCATTCTGCTTAGGTGAAGTTATAAGGTAGCGTGAAGGTTAGAGCTTAGGCTCGCCTTCTGCCCATCGGATACTGAGGAGTCGATTCATCGTTGTTCCGCTGAAGAGGAGAGCTCTGACATGCTGAACCACCCTCGTCCCGATGAGGCCCCTGGTCGGAGTGACTCAGTAGAACGAAGCCAAAGAGTCTGCTGGGAGCTCTCTCTTCAAACCGACCGCGCAGTAAGCGATACTAAACGATGAGTGCGTAATTAACTATTACTGGAAATATGATGAAAGTAATGTTTTACTATAACTATTATCTGATGAAAATAAAGCATAATAACAGCGTTTATTTGACAAGGACTTTATTTTAAAAAAATGATTTAATAGTTATTCGATGGATAGCGAACAATTTAATCAACTGACTTCATGGTAGATGTATATGGATGGGTGAAAGCAAAAAACTGAGAGAGTTTCACTGTTTTGCTTTAGAAATAAATGTAGTCTGGAGATGGTATAAGTCTGTAGCTTAGAGCTGACTCGGAGTAGATGTCATTTCCTCATGAAGATGATCTCACGAACTGATAGGTATCAGCCGATATACGAAATATGTACTATTACTTCAACACCGAAAGCTTTCAACGAGTGAAAGAGTTTTTTATGCTCACATCTAAAAGTAACATAGATCTTCGTATAGCTCTTAATAGAATTTCTGAGTTTTTTTTTTTTTGATAATATGATATAATACTCTTAGCGATGAGGATTTTCAATTAATAAGAGAAGTATTGCTCGGAAAAATAAGATTTAGTAGGTTGTAATATATGAAGATTTCCTCACTAACATTTAATATTCCTAAGGTATTTAGCTGTTCACTTACTAAATATGAATGGATACATATCGCATTTTTTCTTTTCATTATAATTTTATCTTTATTTCGACGAATAGTGGAGTAATTTTACAACGATACGGAAATTTTTCAATCAGTAGCACTTTTGCCATCTAAAATATATATATATATATATATATCCTAGATCTAAAATAAGTTGTTGAATTACTCTTTCATAAGTTCTATATATGAATATTTAATTCGTTTCTAATTAAATTTATCGATGCTTGAAATGCGTAATTCTATAGTGTCCATAGAAAGATAGTTTTGCTGAGCAAATCTTTTTTAATAGTCTCATTAAGCAACATATTCTCTTGGTTTCTACCATCAAGAAAGTGGATACGTTCTAGCAAGTGAAAAATAAAAAGTCAAAAAACGAAAGTGAAAAAAAAATTTTTTTTTTCCGAGCAAATACATCATTATAATTTAAATTCATCATTCATAAAATTTAACAGCGCAAAAATAATTCATAATCACTATTTTATGAGGAAATAAAGCCTAAAACTATATTGGATCCGTAGAATTATGGCTATCGTTTAGTTAATAATCTACGCTATTCAGCTAATATTTTTTAGTTTATTTCGTTACGAAATCAAACCTCTTGCATATAATTAAAAGGACCCTTATCATTGGTTTCATTAACAAAGCATCTTTGAAACTTGTGATATTTGCAGTATTGCAAATTGCAAATTTGCAATATTCAGTATATTGCATTGCAAAATGAAAAAAATTGCAAAAAAAAAAGGCAGACAACGCAGAATAGTGCATAATAAAACACAAGCGCATAATATCAATGAAGATATCAAAAGTGAAGAGTTTAACGGTCATAACTTTTTCATCGAACAATCTATTTTTTCATGCTATTGAAGTGTCTTAGCTCGATGTCACCTAGATGGTATTTATCTATCGGCGGAAATGACAATGAATAGACAACAAATATATGTGAAATGGTGCATACGATAAACGTGAAATGTATTTTATTTGTTGGTTATAAAATTTCTCACCCTCTTTTAAATAAATGGAGAAAAACTAAACAAATAAATAAATAAATAAATAAATAAAAATATTCATATTTATATTTTATGCGTTAAATGACTCCGTTTATAATAGAGCCGAACAAAGACTATTGATTAAATTTCTTTAAGACGATAAATTTCAATTCATTACAGCATGAAAGATGAGTTAATTGTTGTGTGTTGAAAAAAAAAAAAGATATAAGAATAATAATTTCTTGTCGATTTTTATATGTAATCTTTTAATAAGCTCATCTCTCAGTATGATCCTATCCGATTCATATCCAGTTTTGTTCGATAGATTCATATAGTTACGAATAAAGAGTTGATCGGCAGAAAATATAGCGCAAAAAAAAGCGATATATCTTTGCAAAGTCGAATATTGTCGTTGATTAATCACATGGGAAAGTGCTCAACGTAGATTTTAATGTGAACTTCTTTTTTTTTTTTCGTTAAAGTCGAACAAAGAAATCATTGGTTAAAACATTCTATATCATTCGATTGTTTCTCTACTCATTGTGCTGTCAATCGTTAGCGACTACATTTCCCCCCTTACTATTATACTAAAGCTATTCTTCCTCTTTTTTTTTTCTTTTCATTTTTCGCTTTAGAAAGATTTCTCGTTTTTTTTTTTTTTTTTTTTTTAGAAAATTTATGCATTTAGTGATTTATTTTCACATTTTTATTTTTAATATTTTTAATATGAACGCATTCAATTTTTGCATATAAATTATCGAAATGCTCACTCAATTCGTTAAATTCAAAATATTGAAAAAAAATTTTTTTTGCATATAAGAGTTTATTAAGTTATTATTTGGTTGCATCGTTTCGTATAGCCTTAACAAATAATTCCCCTTAGCGGTGGAAAAAAAAAACCAAGAGAAAAAATTTTGTGCGACAAGAGAGGAAATTTTTTTTTTTTTTGCTAGGAAATACATATTATGTGGATAGGGTAAGGCTTTAAACGTTACTACACATTGCAAAGTGTTTTTTAATCTTTATTTTCCATTTTTTTTTCGTTATACATAAGCATAGTTTGAAGCTTTTTCGTTCGCCGATCGCTCATTCCATAGTATAGCAATTCTAATGCTGTAGTCGGTCTCAATTTACGTGCGATTCTTACGTGAAAGTCTCGCTTTATGCCACGAGAGAAAACCATTGATGCTCGTGGCGCAACTCTATCGTCACTATGTATTGGGGACCTGTACGAAGAGCGGCGCGTTAATTGTCATTTTTCACTTTGCCGGTCGTTGGTCGCACAAGTTAATCTCTCAAAATACCATTTCCTGTTGGTTTATGCTAAGATTGTTGGTCGTTCAGTATCATTCTTCTAATAGTTATAATTCATTTCCTATTGGTTTATACCGAAATTGCTGATCGTACTATATCATTCTTCTAAGAGTTATTAATCTCGCGTATTGTTGATGCCATTGTCGTTCGTTTACCTCAATTTTTTTTTTAATTTTTGTATATTGAGTGTGGGTGATGAGTATTTTCGAAAAAACTTTTAACTTACTTTTACTGGAAAGTATATGCGATAAAAAACTTTTCATATTAATCATTATTTCACTTATTTGTTCTAAAATATTCAAATATTTATATCATTATTTATTCAGTGATTAAATAAACGAAATCGATATTGCTCAAATAATAAGAAAAATAAGCGTATAGATATATTCTTTGAAGTGAATTAAGAAGCGATTTGTTGGATTTAAATTTTTTTTTTTTCAATGTTTCAGCCATTCTAACGTTGATATGATTCCATCGAAACATAATGCAAACGTTTCCGGTGTGTTCTCTTTATTGAGTAGTTTTCAGGACGCTTCATTAAACTCTATCGGTCAATTAGCAATCTTTATTTACTCGTTATATTTCTGTTGGTTTTTTTTATTTTTAAAACATTGCAGAGTAGATAACATTCTCTTTATGATGATAAGAAAGCGGAATATGTAACGATATTAAAATGTTCGTTTAGTTTCTTTAGCGACGATAGAGTGGGAAGTTATTTCCTTTCGAAAATATTCCTCAATTGCCAAAGATAATCAAATTTTTATCGGACAATTTTTTTAAAGATGACGACATTAAAAAAAAAACGTTGAAAAAATATTCCCTGTGTGGAAAAATAGAAAAATACTATGAAAAAAGTTTCATTTTTACAGAAATTAATTTTCCATTTATTGGAATAATAGGATTCTTGTAAATTTTAGTTGCATAGTTTTTCGTTGTTAAAAAAAAAAGGAATTTCACTGAAAGTTAAATATAATTTCGTACAACAACATTCAATATATTTTGATATTTTCACAGAATTAATTCAACACAAAAATTCATTAAGCGATCTTATAGAAATTAGCAAATTTTCCATTTTCAGAGTAAATTGTTCGCATAGATATGAATCGTAGATGAAGTGTAAATTGTTGCAAGCATATTTGATTATTTAAAAAAAGGAAAAAAGGAAATACCTCCATATCATTAGGCAATATTATTTACTTCTTAACTAGCTACTACTCTATGGAAGCATTTATTTCTGAGAGTTTTTATGGACAAATAAAATCAACGAATGAGTGAAATATTTTTGAGACAACAAATCGAACAAAATCCCACTTCGAAAATATTCTTCAAAGAAATTGTTTCTCTCAATTTTATGCAAAATCTAATCGTTAACAAACTAATATACTATTTAATATAAGCGTTTCGATCGACACACTAGACAAGATATAAATGAATCGAAGATGATCGATTCATTATTTCCATTCGATCGGTAACACTTCGCTTTGTGCGAATATAATTCCCCTCCTAAAATTTTTGCTCACATTTAGGTTCATCGAAGGTTTTTTTTTCTATGCGAAAGGGAATTTATAAATTTCCCATTAATTCCCTATTTACTAATTTACTATTTAAACAGCCCCTTACTATTTAAGCGCACCGTTCGCATATGTCGTTTCTTTCAACTATTTCAATGAAGACTTCTTATTTAAAAAAAAAAGGATACTTCCAATAATGCGTAATGTATTTCATTGATTACGCGCGAGATTACCAATAATTTCATACTTTGTGGGGATAGGGGAAGGGGTTAAGGATAGGGGAGTGGGGGGTTTATCGCTCACTTCACAAATCACACGCAATTATTTTAAAATATAAGCGCATAAGCTACGATTGTGGACTAACATCAACATATTATTCGGTAAACCGAATAAGCATTTGATGGCCTCTTTATTGACTGCGTAGTAAGCAGCCAGCTGCGCTATCCATATGCAAGCTGCAAAGCGCAGTGCGCTCGATACTTCGCTAGGAATGTGTTGTGTCTCCGATCTCCCACCGATCGATGCCAGCCAGCATTCACATAGGCCCTATGCTTACACAGCGTGGGTAGTAGCGCATTTCTTTTTTTTTTTTTTGCGTTTCTCTGTGTCAGTCTTTCAGTCTTTTTGTATATATGGTGACGATACTTTATAATTTCGAAAATTTCGAATGATTTTTGATTGATTTGGAAAAAAAAAGAAAAAGAATTCTACAAGAGTAATTAAATTAATTGCACGTCGAATTTTAATTTATTACATTTTTTTGAACTGAAAAAAAAAGAAGAAGAAGAAGATCAGGCGCTTACATTATTTTATTCGCCTAAAAGATAAATTAGCGAAATATTCTCGTTTCAAATAGTCAAAATTTAAGAAAATTTTACATTTTTATTTTATAATTAGTTAGCCTTTTATATTTTTAAAGAAAATGATTTTTACGTTACAATATCGATTACCAATTTATAGAATACCTTCAGTGAAAAAAAAAATTCTTTTTTTTTCTAACTTTTTGTTGACTGCTAAGTGAATTTTATGTCGAAGATTGTTCTAATTTATGAGGGAATTATATTTGATGGTTTTTTGAAAAGCGGGCCGGCCTATATAGAACTTCGGAAGATACTTATGTGAAAGGTGTGAATTATGATGCTGTATCAATGCTAATGATGTTATGTTGCTGGGAATTGTCGTATTTATTGACCAAACTTATTCGCCAATACATCATTAAGGATCGATATTAACGTATCGTTGAGTTCAAGTGAAGAAAAACAAGTAAGACCTTAATATTATAGCACATTTTGTGACTTGCTTCTTTTACGGGAAATAGCCTCATCGTCTTCATGCCTCATCAACTGCACGCTTACGATGTAATTCCCCCTCTAGGAAGCGCAAAATGAATTTTCGTAACGATTATGATGACCCTTACGGTCGGCATTAACTCATCACTCATGACAATATAGCCTTTACGACTCCTCAAATTGAAACAGTAAAGCTATTACACCTATTATTCACCTGTTTGTTGGAAAGTTTTTTGCAATTTTCTATTGTCATACGTAAATTAGATCGTTATTTTATTTTATTTTTTCGTTGTCTTACACTTATATTATTTATTGCTTCTCCTTATTGATTGCATTATTAATTCATATTTTCATAATATTCCCTCTTTATTGCATTTCGTTTATGTGTGATTTTTTTTTTGCTTCATTCAAAAACAGATTTTATTTACAGTTTAAATGACAACTAAATTATGATGAGATTTCATTATTGCTCGTAAATATTTCTCGTTTGCATTGAACTATTTTTTTAAAAACACTCGAAGATATATAATATAACTGAAATTAAAATACCAAAATTGAAATGATTGAATTAAATAAAGAGAACAAAAATTTCATGAAAAATTTCACGAGAAATTTACTATAAGCATTATTTCTTCATGTGATCATCAACCATAATAAATTATTATTAGCCAATAATAACCATACTTTTATTAATTGAGTTTACATGTATAGTACTTTACGTTGTCTACCTTCAATTCCGCGATAGTTTTGTAAGCGGTCACAAATCTTGCATTAAGTTAACATGCTTTATTTCCTATACTATTGATCATACAATTTACATTATGCATTATGTGTTATTATTAATTCACTAAGTAATATATTTATATATATATTTTTTGTGCAATTATTTTTTTTTTACTTTATAATATATGATCATACTAGTTCATTACTTTATTCTGAACTTCGCATAAAAATCATTAAAAGCAAATCGATAAAAAAATGACGCATTGGTAGAGGAATTTTTTTTGTTTGCGAAAGTTATTTACGCAATATATATGAGTAATAATATGTTGACGTTTTTTTTTTTTGATTTCTTCTAGTGTAATTTAAATATTTATGGCATAAATCATCAATTTGCTTAGTAATTTTATAGTTATTCTGAATATCTTGTCTAATTTGTTGCTTAGTAATTCAGGTATTTTAATGTTAATTCAGGTAACGCCGCGTAAAGTAATTCAGGTATTTATAGTCAATTAGTAATTAAATTCACAGGTAGCCAGGTTATTTTAGTTAATGAGATATTCTAAATATCTTCTGTCTAATTTGTTGCTATGCGTTTTTTTACGTCTTCCTTCTATCTTTAAAGCACGAATTTGTGTTCCTTCGTCTGTAAAGGCATCTCAACGATGATTGAATAGACAACTGCAGGTGGGAAAAAATAACCTAACGATGTGGAAAGTTGATTGAAGACTACAATATGAATAATTGAAAAGGAGTTTCTTTGAAGAGGAGAAATGCTCCATAAATGAGCATAAGTGATTCGATAACAAATTCAATATTTAAGTGTGATGAATGTAAAGCATACTATAATGGATGAAAATTCCCTAACAAAATTAGTGACTTAGTAAATAAAACACGCAAAGCTAATCAATATAATTACATAATTGCAAAGAAAATATTTTTGTGTTTGTCATTTGTTGCATTGAAGTTGTATAAATGGATCTATTTTTATGATTTCCTAATGATTCCACTCGAACGAATATTGCATATACGCAAATCTGTTCTACTTAGATGACAGGTAGAATCTATATGACAGGTAAACAGATCGCGTAGAATAATTTCTCCTCAAATTTTAGTATGTTTGACGTGTCGATAATTGTTTTTTATTTGTATTGACACATATAAGACACTTATCTCTTTTGAGTATTACTTTAAATTTGAATCTGTTCGATATATCTTATCGCTATGAAGCTAACACAAAAAATGACAAGGTAAGTGATTTGTTAGATCTTGATTTATTGGAAAGTTTTGCAAAAAATTACTATATTTTTTTGTGCATGAATTTCTAACGTATAGCGGCGTTTAATGCTTTCCAAAATTGATACTAGATAAATAAGGTATATATGCTAATCGCCGATAGAAATAAGACGAATTTATTGGCGAACCTCGCTGCTTTCAGAAGAGAGGGGGTTAGTTGAGGTGAGAAGAGAATAGCGCAAATAAATTAATGCTGGTGTATGCTTTTATATCTTCCATTTGTCGTTTGATATCAGTGACAAGCGTTTCATACAACTAAAATAAATGAGAACAATATGAGCGGAAATTTTTTTTTTTTTTAAATAGTTTGAGGTGCCAATCGATTAGTGTTTCTACTAGATCTGCAATCATTTGCATAAGAGATTGGCTGTTGTTGTGTAATAAACATTACCAAAGAAGACACATGTGTTATTTGCAATTGTTTATTGAATTGAATATTGATTTTTTTACTTGTAAAGCGAAAATCGCCTCAAAGAACGAGTCATAAATATCACATTGATGAAATGAAAATTTTCTGCAATTAATAGACTGATTTTTTTTTTTTTTTTGGAGAGAAAATTTGACATTTTCAATCGATTAAACGTATCGGTAACGTAGTAATTTATAAATATTACTTTATATATGGTCTATTATACTCATAAATGATAATTTTATTACGATAAGACTCATATAATGATCACAATACTATTATTATATAAGAAAATGGTTAACATGAAGAGAACGATTAGTGAGTTGCAAAAAAAAAAATTTTTTTTTTTTGTATATTATATTAGACTAAAAATTATTATCGAAAATAGTTAAGTAATTAAATTTAAAAAAAAAAAACAAAAACAAAAACAACCGAAAAATGAATCTAATTGTCTAACTACTCATTAATCGTTTCTTTATTCTAAGCAAAAAGTAACGCTGATCTATTGTTTAAATTGCTTTATTTCTTTCAGTTTAAAATTCATCGAATTATTTTTTGATCTTATAGTCGTCGAAAAATTTACTCGAAAGAAAATTGAGACACGATTATAGTGATGATTCTATGCGATTATCGATAGGAGTCTCCTTTTTTCCTTCATCATCCCATCATGCCGCCCTCCTTCTTGTTAAGAATTTGCAGCTGCTCTTCTCCTACCCTTCCATCCTCATTATCTCTTTTCGTCATGTTACCTATAGTCGTTTACTTTAATGCTTAGTTTTCATCTAAATCTCTCAACGCTTAAGAAAATCAAGACTTTTACCTGGAATAGTAGGCGCTTAGGAAAAGAAACTTTTATAATTTCAAGAAAATCCTTTCCTCGGGGGAATTCTCTAAAGCATGAAAATATAGGGCACCTCAAATGTTGAACATCACTAGATTTTACTTCAAAAAGCAATATGTGGATTTTTTTTTTTAAATGTTGGAATTTATCATTTGATTGTTAGAGTTTTTTAATCGTATGCGTTTTGCGTCAAATATTTTCCATATTTTGTATGATATTTTTTTCACTTTTATTAAAAGTTCATACTTCTCTCCTCTTTGAACTCCAAAATGAAATTTCAAAAAAAAAAACTCCTTTTTATTATCATTTCTTCGATCTTATTAACTGCTGAAGTTGCGCTCTTTGCTTTTAAATTTCACCAAGAAGGCGTTCATATTTTAATCGATGTAATGCATTTGCTACGATTAGTTAATAAATTCGTTGCTGCTTTGTAATCGATGCCCCCTCCCTCCCCTCCCCTCCCCTCCCCCCACACCACGACTCTTCCTCTCTCATTGCATTCAACGACCACTTTTCCAGGATGATTTACTCTGTTCGGTAACTAATATTAATTAATATTTTTCAAAAAATTCATTGACATTTTTTTCAAACAATGCTTTTTGGCATCTCTCGAGCTTTCATGTGTTGATTTGCCTCTTTCCGCTTGCTAAATTTTTTCTTTTTTTTTTTTTCTTTTTTTTTTTTAAACAGCAGTGTTTTATGCTTTACAGTCTATGCTTTACAATCCCTAATTTTTTTTTGAGAGAGAGTAATTTGATGTATGAAGAAAATAAATTAGTGGATTTTGGTTAATAGCTGGCAAAAAAAAATCCAATTCGTATACAAATATTTTTGAGCGGAAATCGTTGATACCATAAAATCAATGCTAAGCTTAACATATATCATAATGATTTTAGTCGATAATCTTACGTCTAAATTGTGTGATTCGTTCAGTTATTTCTGATAAGATGTTCTCGAACACAATGCACTCACAATTATCTTCCCAATGAGCATTAACAACTCGTTTTCAATAATAGACAATTAGAAATATTTTATGCACTAATTCATCAAAGAACAGTTTCATAATAGTGCTTCGATTTTCTAAATGAGTGAATATTTCCATCTAATAGGCATATAATGTTGACAGCTATCCGTATACGCTTCTATCCACTAAATTCTTAATAGCCACCTATTCAATGTGGTGTTTATTTAAACGATCCAATATAAATTGGTATCATTGTTTACGTTGTTTACTAATTCCAATGCAAACATTTTTTGTCAGATAATAGGCGATTCCTGAGTATCGCTCCATTTTATGCGAATCTCTCAGACGATAGCAATGTGATCGACAAAAGAGGAGGGGGGGGGGGGGGAAAGTTTCGGAGTGATGCAATTCTACTTAGGTTCCATTGTGGAGTAACAGTGGAATTTCAGTGGATTTTTTCGAAAATTCTATTTTTTTTTTCAAATCGAAAGAATATGAAAACATTTTAGCAAAATTCTCAGTTTGTTAGTGGGAATTTTTTGCTCATTTTCTTTGCAATTCGAAAATTTTCAAAGTCGTAACATTCCATCGGTTTATCATCGTTTCTCCTTCTCTTTCTCCCTTTCATTTTCACTACTTTCGCCGTTTTCGTTTTCATGCGTTCTAACTGCGTTGTGTGAGTTTCATTGATCATTTGCGTAACTAGTAGAAAAGAAGCAAATAGAAGGAACGATAGGAAACGAAAGAAAACCAATAGAACTAAAACAATGGAGATTTTTGCATTCCGCTTACCTAACTGACCAATTTCAATGAGTTTAAATAAAATGGTCACTACGAACTTTCTTCTTTTAACTGGTGCAAACGCGCATGCGAACCTATAAAAGGCTGTTTTTTTCTAGCTGATTTTTCAAGCAGACAGACCAACATGGAATATTACCCATCGAGTATATCATACTCGTTCATTTTTGTAGCTTTAGCTTCAGCTAATTGCAGGTTGAAACTGCTTTGCCGACAGGTGAACAGAAACACATAAATGTATGCATATGCGTGGACACAGTTCGCCAATAATACGCTTTTGCACAGCAATATTTAAAGAGCGCACAACAACAATGTAGTCGCCAAAGTGTGTGGAAAATGAAGGAAATCAGATCTTGAGGACCTTGCAATTGCAAACTTAGTCTATGAGAATTTATGCAAGTATAATAACTGAGTATGCAAATATATGAAATATGCGAATTCAGAATACATATGCAAATATCAGAATAACCAAGTAGAATGTAATGTATATGAATAAAATTCGGAGCATATATGCAAATATTAGCTGCACTGATATTAGAGATACGAAATTAGGGAGTTCTTGAAGGTTTTCAGATGCCTTTGAACTTTGGTAACTCCTGAGGAGCGCTTTCGTTATCGAACCAAAAAATTTCTCAAGGGTGTCGGGAGTTCCTGAATTTCAAGAATACCTGAGATAAATTTCTTCCGATCATATCTATTTAGTGCGATTAAAAAAACCAAGCTACCGCGGTTCAATGTACTTCAATGCTGAACCAAGTAAAGTGGAACGCTAATTAATTCTTGCATTGCAGACATTCCACAAGAACGAGTGTGATGGATCACGACGGACAAGGTACACATCTACGAGAAATTATAAGACATATAAGATCAATCCAAATTAGAGTAATACCGAAGGTGATAAAGTATGCAAGTAATCACCACCATGAAATGCATATGAAAATTACTTGAATTGAATTAAGCGAACATATCAGAGATATTCTTGAGCAACCTGAAAACTGTTTTGATTTAAATAAGCGCATTGTTGAAATTTCTTTTGCACTATAGTATCATACTAAAACATTTTTGATATGTTTCTACGAGTTAAGTTCAATTATTTATCAATTTTCGCTTTCATATTTATCGTTTAGCACGAAAGATTGAATTTCTATGAAAATTAATTTCAATTTTCTTGACTGATACCATTCGGATAAGACGGCGGCTACGAATCTAATACTATTCATGCAATTCGAGTTCACATTAGGTATTGAGATTTGATGGAGTTAAGTTTTTAATTCTTTCTAGCCTATTCACAAATTAAAATCTGAAAACAATTAAGATTTATATATTTCAATGTGAAGAAAATATGGAAAATTTTCTTGCAACTATTTTTAAATAATCAAATCACTATTAATGAGAGAATTTTTTCTTAAAGCCACTAGAAAATTTATCTAAAGTTCTTAGATATACGGGGCGGGGGGGGGGGGGGGGGAGGGGGATCTATCCTCAAATATATACTAAAAAAATCAGTTTTAATTTATTGTGAAGCAAATTTGTTTTTCGGTGTAGCATTAAATATATCACTTTCTAGTCTCACAACCGATTAATTTTGTATGTCACAGAGCGCTTTTTATGAGAAATTTTTTGTTTTGTGCAAAAAAAAGTTCTTATTTTCAGATGGGGAAAAGAAAGGTGTCACTTCAGCAGATGTCGAGACAGCCGATTCATCAACGTTACGACAAAATGATTGTAGGCGTTAAGTGTGTATCGATTCTCTGAAAAACACTGAATTTCTATGATATCAATATACTCTTCCACGCTCAATGAGAACAATTATTCATAAATTGTTATTTTGCAAAATATTACAAACATTCGTTTCTCATATTCTTCTATCATCTAAAAGCGATCGTTTTCTAAGGCATTTTAACGAAACGTTAAAATCTTTTGAGCTAAAAGCAAGCTTCTTGCAACGTTATTTTCGCTAGCGAAAATTACGCCTCTCTTTAGTTATTATACAGTGAAAGCTTGATTCAATAAACCTCTAGATGCGGCTGATTCTGAGAAGGAAGGTATGCTAACCGAAAGACCGCCACCAGACAAATACCATCTCGTTTATTTGATCATGCTATTACACGGTGTTGGAACGCTTATGCCTTGGAACATGTTCATCACCATTGCTCCGGCGGTAAGCTGACTATAGACCACCTCGAATTTGCCTATTTGATAGGAATCACTAAATGACAATCGACAAATAATAATGGTGGGAAAAATTCGTTGAGAACGCATATACTTATTTCTAATCCCGCTGGATGAAGAGAAATTGGAAAGAAGTAGGTTTGCTTTTAATGCACGGTGTCTCTTATACAACGGCAACAAGCTGAGGTATTTTGGTTTTGGGGCATTTATATCAAGTTATGAGCATTTGTCGCTTTAAAAAAAATTCACGCAACCTTTTCTAAATGCAAGAACAATTTATGGTTAGCTCATATCATCAAGATATAAATAATAAAATATAAACGATTCATCTAATATATATTTTTATGACTGAATTCTTAAAGAGTTTTTATCATATCAACGATATAAACTATAAACTTTAAAAGTAATTAGAATAATAGGTAAACGTCGAATGATGATGTTTGCAGTATTTTGTCAACTATAAACTAATGGAAATGGACGAAGAAGGTGTACGACATTCGACTGCATATTCGAGAAATTTTTTCAGCTATCTTGGCATATGCTCACAATTGCCATGTTTATTGATGAATCTCATCAATGTTTTTGTTGAGGCAAAGTAGGCAATTATTTAATGCTTAATAAAAATATACTTTTGAAATAGCCAAAATATTGTTAGATAAATAGTTACTTAGCAAAGTAATTACTAGTTTGCAGAAGGATTATAGAACGAATTTTATTTCTCAACGATATCGTCGATATGCGTGTAGTGTGATTTTTTTTAGTCCGTTTGTCATAGAGAAATATCGAAGTTTTTTTTTCTTCAAGTTCTTGAACTTCAAAAGTATCTTCAACTGTTTAAATCACTGACTACGATTCACTCTATCTTTAGCACATCCTAAGTGATCGGATCGCGCTTTATCTAGATCATAAACAAGGGTCATCAGTACTGACTTATGCAGTAATTTACGATTGTCTCCAAAAAATGAATTCATGAACAGTTTGAACATTAAAGTATTGCTTCATATTTTAGCATATAGCTTTAAATTTTTTATTTTCTCTCCAACAAAAAGATTACTCAATTTAACAAAGAATTTTAAGGGGTGGCCTCGTAAAAAGGATATTGACAGCATTAATTATTATTGCTGTAATATGCGTAATTACGATTTTCCTTGTGATTATCGATACTGCGAAAAGTAAGTTTATTATTGCAAAGTTATTCCACTACTGTGATTAATAATCTTGTCTTAATCCGAAATGCTAATATTATTGAAAACTTTTCTTTCATTGCATTTAAACAGGAACATAGGTACAAACTGGAGAACATAATTGGATAGAGCATATGTTGCGATTATTTTTCTTTTCCATCTCTGCTAGCATCAATTTTGTTCCAATAACGATGAAGCAAAAACCATCGTTTCCTATAAAATACGGAAAAATAGGTTAGACTTTCAGCTCGAGAAATGGAAGAAATTGCCAGCAGTAGGAGTATAAAGAGAATCGTTTACTCCAATACGATCGTCAACTCCGACGACGTACGCTTTGATGGTTTTTATTTGGAATTGCTATATTGTTGGGAGAAAGGGTTTCAACTCTTACACTTGTTGTTTTCACTCTCCACCAAAAGTGTTTCCAACCAAAAATTTGAACCATTCCAACGTCGTTCAGTCCACTGATATCGTTTACAAACGAAAAAAAAACTTGAAACGAAGTATGGATGTGGAGTGAGTTTATTGAAAAGTATATCGAATCATTGTTTGCAGTGGTGACAGCGTTCTTTTTCATAACGATGCTAACGGTGATAATTTTGAACGGAGCAAATGGAATCTATCAAAATTCATTGTATGGTCTTGTGTCGGCATTCCCACAGCAATTCACTAATGCGATTGTTTTGGGCAATAATCTATGTGGTACTTTCGTCTCAATTATTAGCATTTTCACGCTCATTGGTGAGATTTTCTAATTTAGAGATGCTGAACTTGAGATAATCGAATCCAATATAATTAGCATTTGAAACATAGTTAAATTGCGCCTCATTCAAATCACACATGAATAATGTGTTTTTCAACTCCACTGCTTTGAGAGAAATATTCGTAGATTTCGACTTCATGAAGGCGTTCGTGGTGCTTAGACGTCAGCGAGTTCTAATAGATGGGATGGCATTTACACATGACGAATAGGTCTGCGAAGGAGAAACATGGTGCCAAAATAACTAAATATGATCAACTAAACTTAGAGTGGGAAAAAAAATACCGTTTATGAGGCCAGTTTGGCGATGTGCATCCGCATCTGTTGAAATTTTGTAGTTTCTTCCACATTTATCAGCGTAGTTTATCGTTCCTCATCCATCGAATTTTTGTTTATCGAAATATGAATATGACGATATCTTTCAGTCTTTTTATTCTATCCTCGCTTTTGTAATCGAACGCTAAAAAGCATGAAAATGAACGGAAAATTTCATTAAAATCAAAAAGGAAAAATCACTTGGAAAAGGAGTTATTGTCGATGGCATTGGTATCTTTTGCGATCAGATTTGGCGGTTCACAGCTTTTTATTCAAATGATTTGGTTGAAAACTTTGAGCCAAAAATAATGAGTGGCAAAATAGGTGACTAATGCACATATATATATTTTTTTTTTAATAATGCACTTAAATAGTAAATACATAAGTAAGTACTTTTTTTCTAGTGTTTTGCCCAATAACGTTTCGATCAGTAGTGTTAAAGCGTATTTGATTATAGCCAGCGGCGTTATTAGTGCTTAATTTAAAAGTGTTTATTAGAGGTAGTTCCGACTACATTATTTTGACAGATGAAAACCCTCATCTAATGGCAAAGTTGTTGCTTAACATGTTGAAAAAAAAGTAGCGATTTCATTGATTTCAGTATCCGATACGATAAAAGTGGCCGCATTAGCGTACTTCTCAATAGCACTTTTTACAGTCGCCGCATGCTTCTTCAGCTTCTACCTACTTCCTAAATTGGTGAGTGAATTTCATTCGGATAATGGAATTCCCATCCATTTTGTTTAGTGATGAAGAAGAAACGAAAAGAAAACGATCTTTAGCGCTATCCTTCAAAGATCCTCTCAATTCTTGATCGTTCTTGATCTTTGAGTGTTTCTTATCTAAATATTTTCAATAACTGAAATTGATGCACACCTCGGTTGATGCTAAAACCACTTTAGTAGAAATTCTAGACAAAATTGCTGAATTAGGAATACGACTGTGGATACAAGTCATCACAACATTTGATTTCTATGATGTAGATGTTCGAATATTTGTGCAAAAAACTTTGAATAGAGTGATTGAGAAAGTCTTACACAAAATGGATGCGAAATCCTAGATCACTTTCAGGAATTTTATAGATATTATCAAAAGAAAATGAGCGAAGGAGGAAAATATATCAATATGGATGAGACAGAAAAAACGAAAGAAAAGAAAACTCAACTATACACAAGTGTATTCAAGCAGGTTAGCACTTGTTGAAATTCATTCAATTCTTTCTTCTCCTTTTTTTTGCGCCTGTTTGACATTTTAATGCCTCTTTATGAGGTGTTATTAATTCAATCAGTTATTCAGGTATGGATGCAATGCCTCAACGTATTTCTCGTATTTTTTGTTACGTTGACAATTTTCCCAGCTATTATGGCCGAAGTTAAAGTATATAGCGCGAATGGAGTGTACGATTTCTTCATTCCGGGTTAGTCGATTGAATTATTGCTAACAATACGCCTATTATTCATATGATGAATTTCGTCTACAAATCTTTCAAAGAATTAAATTTGACGATTTATTAGTAAATATACTCTTCCCTAAAGAGGTAGATTCCGGTAATTTAGTATTGCGATTTATCAAACGATTTATTGCGCTGATATTTGTTTGCATATGTTCGATGCGTTCAAAATTACTCAAATAATATTTTTTGATGCATTCCACTAAAAACATTTTTCAAGTTGTTGAAAGCGTTATTGAGCATAGCAATGATCGAATGACCATTTCGAACTTGAATTAATTTTTATAGATAATGGAAGTTTAGTTTAACGTTGCAATCATGTGATCAATACTGCCTTATGATGTAAATGTGTTAATTTTCTTCCAATTATTACGATGCTTTTTTTTTCAAGGTTATAAAACTATAAGAAAGCAATTTTAACTATTTGCAGAATTTTTATTCACACCGATCACCACTTTTCTACTGTTCAATCTATTCGCTTTAATTGGATCGATAGTGGCAAGTTTCGTTCAATGGGTTCGTTTTTATTGCCGCTTCATAGGTGATTTTCATCTCTTACATAACAAATTTGCGCTTTACTATCTTTCACACCTTTCATCTTGTGATTTTCTCACCGATATTAATCTAAAGCATATAAATCAAGTGAGTGTGTTTTTTCTGCTATGAAATAATTTTTCGCTGGCGATATCGAAATTTCGCTGGCCTCTATAGTTCACACAGAACTGCATTTTCCATATATGTTGTTTGAAGTATCTTAGCTTCATGGCATTTGAAACGATAGGAGTGAGTTTAAAATGGTGATCACGCTTCTCAATTCGCAACAACAATCGCCTCAATCCATAGTATCATCCCTTCAAACTTGGAAATCGGCAGAACTTGATGATTTAGATTAGTTTAGACAGCCTGTAGGTAAGTTAATCAGCACTCGATTTCTTTAAACGATTGAGTGCTAATATAATATTCCTTATAAAAGGATCAACCGTTGTGACAACGAATTTTTAGCTTGGACCATTTGCTTCATTATTGTCTAAGGCATAATTTTCAGCCGTCTGCACGATTTTTGTTTGTTCCGGTTGTGATTCGTTTGTTGTTGATTCCGTTGATGATGTTCTGTAACTATCGACCTCAGCGTCGTTCATGGCCAGTCTACATCACCAGTGAATATGTATACATCATTTTCGGATTATTGATGTCATTCACAAGTGGTTACTTCAGTTCACTTGGTATGATGTATGCGCCCAGGTATGTTTCGATACAATCTACAGAGATGAAACAGCCTCAATGCTTCTACTGCTAGAAATCTTCATCATTCGATCACACGCAAAAAGAGGCTCAAATAGCCAAACGACCAGGAGTGGAAAATCATATATATAAGAGGACTGTTTCCTCGATGATTTTCAATCGTATTTTCTATAGACAGATTTTATTCCCAAAGCAACAAATAGATGAGTGAAGCTCCGTCTGTAATTTGCATCAAAACGCTATTGAAGATAAAACTTGCCATGTTTAAATTATATATATATATATATATATATATATATATATATATATATATATATATATATATATATATATATATATATATATATATATATATATATATATATATATATATATATATATATATATATATATATATATATATATATAATATATATATATAATATATATAAGAAATATCTGCTGGTTAAACCCCGTGATTGTTCCGCACGTATGTTTAACGGTATTAATTAAACATTGTGATTATTACTGCTTCAGTGGGAAATATATTGCAAATGTTGCGTCCAAACAAAGAAATATATTGCATAGAAAATTTCCTTTCCTTTATGATGCAATTTCATAACATAACCACTCTCTCTACAGCTGTTCGCTCATTTCAGAGCTGTGGAAAAATCGAAGGCATCTGTCGCTGGTATGATGTCTGCATTTTTCCTCATTTTAGGTTCGTTGCTTTTATTTTCTTGGCAATTTTTTAACGCTACAGTGCATATTTTATTTCAAAGTTACCTCACCTCTTTTTTTCCTCTAGGACCGCAGCATTATTTTTTGATGTGAAATTTCCACCCCGTCCCCTGCCTTAGAGTATATTCATTAAATGTAAATGCGAACATGCTCCCGAATCTAAGCATTGAGTTGAAGGAAAGTTAATGCATACCTATTTGAGGCGAGCAGGGACTCACGAAGGCAACACATAGAGAATGAGTTATGGGCTTTGAATGTGCGAATAGTGAAATGGGAAAATTTTCGACATTTTTTAAATTGCCCAAGAGGCTTGCCTTCTTCAGTTGGAAGCAGAGCTCAATCGACACTTTGCACCAAAATTACACCTATTATTTCAGGTATCTGTTGTGGTGTTGCGTTCACGTTCTTTGTTTCGTATTTCACTGACTACTTGGGGCCCAATCCCCAAGCAGCAGTTCCTTGAAGTGTGAAATTCCTCAAACTCGCTTATGAGTGTAACTGGGTAAGTGAGAACAATTATAGGAATGCACTTTTAGCTTTCATAAATGTTTAATAGATTCAGTAAAATGATGCAAACAATGCCTCATTTATACGTGAAGTTCACTGAGCATTTGTGAGTGAGAATAGCTCCTAGTTTCTTCTTTGTTTTTTTATATTCGCTTTTTTTTCCTTGATGAATTGTCTGACTCGCGTACGCTTAGCATCATTCAAACACGACTCAAAAAGTTCTAAATTTTCTACAGTAGGGCAATTCGAGTATAGATCGGATACAATTCGAGCATAGATCGGATACAATTCGAGCATAGATCGGATACAATTCGAGCATAGATCGGATACAATTCGAGCATAGATCGGATACCCCAATTGCGGTTCCGCAATCGTGAAATTATGAGTTTTTCGTATTCTATCCTCTCATTTAAAGTATTTATTCGTATGCTGTTTTTTTAATGTGCCAGAACTGCACTGAAACCCTCGTTAAGAAATCTTTTTAGCTCTTTAAATTCAATTTTTTCCACATTTTTTTCCACACATCCGATTTTACCTCTTAAAAAAAATACACTTTCTAGTGCGGCTTTAGATGATATTATTCGGAAGCATGGTCGTGATAGGCTTGCACTATTTGCTAACTATTAATTACTTTTAATCACTTATATTCGTGAGACAGACTTATTTCCAGGGCAGGTTGACAACGATTGTATCCACAGAACAAAGCCTTCCGCACGCTATAAAGTGTCTCTGTCTTCGCTATGTCTACACTTCGTTGTTCACGCAATGACAGCGATTATTTTATCTCCTTAAAAAGTTGCAACGGCTCGCGTTTTTTTTTTTTTTTTTTTTTTTTAAATAAAAGAACGGTTTCAATCCAAAATGTTCTCAATGATACATTTTCATCTTTTTATTTTAAAAGCAAATTTCTTGGTGAAGCTTAGAAGGAATGAAATAGCACTGTCTCCGAGCTGTAGACAGGTAAATCTATTACGCCAGGTGATCAATATCTACATCATTATATTCGAGAAAGGTGACCGACGGTCATTTTAATGGAGTAAAGCAAAAGCGGAGATGTTTATTTTCTCAAAATTATGGTGAGTATTAAGTAACCGCTTTATTACGAGTGGAATACCCCCCATCTCGCTTCAATGCTTCAGCTAAAGCTTATTCATAATTCTGCCAACATATTCACGGAGGTTTGTGGTCGTCGATAATCATGATAGCCGACAAACCACAGTCACTATGGATGATCTGCATTACATTGCATTCTTATGTGTTTTTATACATCTGCATAAGATAAGCTCATCTCTGCTAAGTTGTGCATCTATGCTTATGTGCATGTTTGCGTGGGCGTCTAATCGTTAATTTGAACTTCGGAATCACTATTGTTAGAGATACGAATTTTAATATGTATAGTCTACAACATGAATTAACCTTTCGCAACACTTCAACTTTAGCTCTCAACTGACAAAAGAGTTCAATTACCTAAATATAGTTGATAGGGTCACATTTCGCAGTAATCAAAGATAAATCTTTTGTGGGAGATTTATACGAATAATCCGTTCGGTGAGGTTCAATAGATTAAACCGTATTCGATTAGTTGCTGGTAATTAATGACAGCCGTTAGTTTGAGCAGCAGATTCATAAAGAACGAAGCAACTTCTTTGGTACACATTTTCACTTATTTATGCGATAAAGAATTGTAATTTGCCACTATGCTTTTGATGAAAGATGTAGTGTTGCTTACGAAGTTTTATCAAATATTCTCTATCGGATATCCCATATAAATATGTATCTCTTATTGTTACCTATTTTTATATTCGCTATTTCACGCAAAAAATCATTCAGAAAAATACTCTTAGAATGTTTTATAGCAAAAATTGGAATTGGGTTTTTCAATCGATCAGAGGAGGCTTTTATGAGTAAAGAAAAAATTTATTATTTTCTTAAGGTATGAGCATGGCTTTGAAAACCTACTCTTTGCTAGTGGTCGGAGATGGTTTCAGGCGGTTATTTTCGCCTCAAGTTTTCGTTACCGTTAAGTTAACCAAATTGATTATCTTTTTATCCTCTTTCCACCTCTCCTTTCGCCTCCTTAAGTTTCTCAGTGATAGCTGTGCCTGATTCACTTAATTGTCCTGTGCTAATGCGATACTTTGCTCATTGTTCGAAGGGAATATTTGTAAGGGTCAGCTCCTCTTACACGTTTGATCCTCTAGGTTTCCTTGAAGATCTGCATCTTCTGTCGAGTTGCGGTTGAGTAAACTATGAGACAACACAGCCATAAGGAACGAACAGTTTGTCACGCTTATACAAATAAGTGAAACATGAAAGGGCACTGGGATAGCTCGAGTCGCCTATACGATCCCGCACTCGAACCCCACGCTGCTGCCGATCACCTCACACATCCTAACGGCCATACATAGTTCCACTCGACCTTAAGACCAGTCTAGAAGCTGGAATGAATAAATGAACACATCAACCCCTTTTACACACTCCCGGTTGTGGTTCAAACTTGCCTCACGACCAGTCGTTTATTCTGCCTGTATGCTGCTGACCTTCTCTGACTTCGCTTGTATGGCCACTATTCCCACTTGATCTATAGCAGACTGCTCCCTCCACCTAACTTATTTTGGTGTTGCTATGGACAAATGATCATTTTTTTTCGAAGAATTTCTTACATCGATCTGTGCCTGTAATTGTTTACCTGTTCCAGTAAAAAGTTGTTGTTCACGCTGATGTTGAAGTTTTCCCAACACCGTAGAGAGTCAATTCGTCAGCCAGTCGCTTATCTTCGAACGGCTTCTGCGAATCAATAAACCTAATGATGCTATGAACTTCCGCAGTTCCATCAAATAAAAAAAAAAGTTATCGTTTTAAGCATTATTTATTGATCACTTGTTTTTTGAAAAGAAAAGGGAAAAAACATTCGACACTTCTTAAACGGTCGCCTAGATCAAATAATCAGTGCACTAAAGTAGATGATCACTTTCGAAATATGCATCGAGAATTGAGAAATGGAATGGGACGAGCGCAATATGCAGTTGTAGAATTTTATGCAGTGATTTTCCTAGAGGCAGGAAGAGAGAAGCCAATTTTCGATTATTAGAAACGTCTCTACAAGAATCCTCGACAAGTTTCAATTTATCCCATCATTCTACCTAAATAACTTCAACTGTCTCAGTTATCTTCTTTATATGGAACATCCGTCGAACATAGATCAAGCAGCACCCATTAGCTTTCATCGTAACCGCTTTCTTGTCACTCCACACTAGCAAAAATCCATCGTTGTTTAATATGACGTATGAAGATTTAAATTTTAATTGGGGAACGCACGACGACCACGGCAACAACTAAACGATGATGTTGCTAGATCTAGACGAAATCGGATCTCGGTCAAAAAAGGAATTGAGCGTAGGTGGACCGACGTTGCGAATGTCTTCCGATGATAGGGGTGGGGGCAGAAGGAAGATATAAGGAGTGCCAATTTTAGAGAGCAGATGTGAGATAAGGAAAGCTTGCAGTAACACATGGGGATTGAGAAAGCCAAGCAGAACTTTGTCGACAAAGGTGGAAGAAGTGCGATAAGAGTTGAAAATGAATTTCACGACAACATTAGGTTTTTTCACTCACTTAGTGTGAGCATATATGTCAACTTGAAGGATGCCAATAACGTTCTTGTCTCCGTTTGCAATACCTTGCCACACCCTCCGACGTCATGATGAGCAATTGTTTTCAGTCTATCCGGTTCAGAAAATGCTTCAGAAAAAGTTGTTGAACAACGAAGAATCAACTGCTATAAACGCCCTGTTGTCTAAGTTAAATGAAGTGAACGCAACGAATACTAAAGAATAATAGCACAATATGTAAGGCGAATAATTGGATGAAACAAGAGAATATTGATAGCAGGAATGGATAGCCGAAATATGTGAGATGGAGCGTTTCAATATTTTTAAACGCAAGCATGCAATATAAGCTCATTAGCTAAGTAATAGATGAATAGCATTTTTCAACAAAACTTTAAAACTAAGGAATGATGAGGATAATTGCTACGCACATATTGTATGCGATAAAAATAATGCAAAAGAAGCGAAATTCAAAACGCCAACAATATAGTGCTAACAATGATACGATAAAAAAAGAGCACATACATAATCGTGAAAGAAACAAAAGAGGATAGATCAACGTTCTCCATCCAACAATTAACTTCTTTTTTACTCTGATCTTTCTAAGAAGACTATAAAATAAAGCATTAAAGATATTTCAAAATTATCATCGAATTCATAGGATAGGGAGGGAAAGACGGCAGCAAAAATAAAAAATAAAAACGTCGAAAATATTGTCACTTTTCCTATCAAACTTTTAAACAAACAAAGCTCTTTAAATTAAAAACAACAACAACAACAACAACAACAACAACTAAAAGAGGAGAAACAGGACTAAGTGTGGAGGACTTGAAAAGTTTTGGCTGCTGGCCAAAACGGCACCATTCTTTAGCGATGTCCTTGTCCTTTCGTACAACATGTCAACATTCTTTGATGATCTTTTTCGCTGAATTCATGAACGCGATATCGTGTTCGCTCGTTACGATTGGCCGGGAAACACGGAAATATTCTTTCACATTTTTCCTCTTATATGAATAATTTTTGAAAAAAATATTATAAACTTTTTTGATATATTCAGATATCCTTACTAAGGGTATATTTACGGCAGCAGACAATTTATCATAATATTTTCTAAACGCGATAACAACGTTGAAGTAAATCAATGATTTAAAGCACTAAACGAAGAGAGAAAGCTATCGACTAAAGAGAGCTATTCATGAGAGAGAATAAATTTCACTCATTGACGGTAATATATATTTTAGCATCATTTAAACAACAAGATTACATTCTTTGAAATTATTCATAGCGATTTTGTTAGTCGGAAAAGAAAAAAGACGTCCGTCAGTGAAAATTTTACCCTCTAGAAAATCGTATCGGATAAAGCTTTATGCTCATGGATCGTTGTCTTCCGAGCGAACGAAAAAAAAAAAAAGGAAGCCTATATTGATAAATTGATGAGATGTTACACGTCAACATTAGAGCGAGATGGGTTGAGGAAGCGATAGATACGTATGTCACTGGTGTTGGCTACTCACGTTGTTAAGATGCGCTTAGTGCATTTTCTTATCTTCGTCACTAGTGCAATGCTTACATACCTTTTTCGTTATGCATCAACAATATGCTACTATTTGAGGGAATTTATTGTTGTTTATAAAAGAGTACATTCGATCGATGTAATTAATGCTCAAATATTTTTTTATTGAACGATATTTTCTCCACTTAGATTTTTATTTAATAAGATTTTCTTCATTTATCATTTCTTAAACGCTCGTAAAAATTTCGTTATTCAACGTGGAAAATATTCAACCGCCTTTCAATGCGATGCATTCCATTTATGAAATATCCTATTGTATTGCTCAGAAGCAATACATTGATATTCGAATATTCAGCTGTGGGAGACGGAGGTGGGGGGGGGGGGGGGGGGGGAGGAGGAAGTACAAAGGGGGTAAGCCTCGGAACTATATTCATCAGGCGATTGCTCATTTCATCGATTGCGATCAGGTTTTATGGCGTTTGAAAAAAATTCAAAACGAATCGCGAAGTATACTGAGACGTCAGTAATTTTGTTAACTAAAAACGTAGAATATTCCGTTGCGTTAATAACTATTCACCTGTATTCTATCCGCTTTATTATCGTTTCAGTTTCTTTTCTCGTGCGTTCTTTCATATGTTGCCACTTTTGTCTAGTAATAAATCCATTGTAATCTTTCATCAACCTCTAAACTATTATGCATAAAATATTGCTATGCAAATAAGCACTATTCTCATTCTTTTCTACACATCCTTGCGATGAATGCTGATTGACGGAGTGATAAATAACGCTTTTTTTTTTTCGTCGAGAGGAGGCAAATAATACAAAGACATTCCACAGACTAGTGGGACTTCTTTACACACTAATTCACTTTAAAATGCTCTTTAAGCAAAAAGGACGAAACGCTTAGATCGTTGATTTTCGATAATATCTGCATGATCTGCATGAAATAACCTTTTGAATAAATGAGTTCAAATTTCTTCAATATCTAAGCGACTAGAGGAAATTGCAATTCGATGAAATCGATTCGTCGCATAATTTTTTAACAAAAAAAGAAAAATTGTAATTTTATTAAATGTAGTTGCGCGAGTGCTTTTTTTTTTTTTTTCAAAGAACTATCAATTTTCGTTTATGAAGAAGAAGAACAATAGAACAAAGAGCTACGAAGAAAAACTATCACTGAAATAGTAAGCATCACAAAAAAAGAATCGTCAAAGTGCGTGTAATCGCAACGAAAAATGAACGACTATAAATAGGCTTGTGATTAGCTGTTTTCCCTCCCCCCCCCCCCCCCCCCCCCCCCACATAAAAAAGTGGCAATTTTTCTACTCCATAGTGAAGCTCAACGAGGAGTTCATTCTTGATAAGAGTTTCTCTAAAATTCACTTTGCTAAATCTCGCAAACAATGCATAGCAAGTCACCATTGAAGTGCGAAAACTTCTGCAGTGGTTTTTGTTTTGCCGGAAAAAATAAAGGATTTAAAAAAAAATTGAGACTTGCGCCAATCATTATCCCATTCATTTTTTTATTAGGGACTCGACGAATGTACTAAATATTCTTTTATCAGCGCCCGTCTACGATTAACGAGATAGTCGATGAAACAACTTATAATTAATTAAAAATCACAATGAATTAGACAATTTTTTTGGGGGGGAGATCTATTTGCTATTCGTAAGTAATCGCTTTTTATAGGAATTCCTCTTGAAATTCCTTCTTTAATCATTATCGAATTATCTTATCGTTATTTTTTCGTCCTTTTTTTTTCTTTAATTTTTGCAAGCACAATCTATCATAGACGTGTACAGTGAATACCAATAGGATTTTAACGTTGTATCGATTAGTAGAGAACTGAATGAGTGCGGAAAATAACCTTCAAAATGTGCATAAATGAATGCTTCTGAATTGTTGTGATTGTACTCTCGGATGATGCGTAAATGAATCAGCTAGTATTGAGATAAGCTAGTTGCATAACCATCTTGCTGAGTAAGAAGGAGCGACTCGCTGCGATATCGGATATGTGGAAGGGATAATCATCATACAATAGCTATATGATGGCGACGCGTCACCGGTTGGGGGGGGCCTAAGTGTAGTTGCTCTTGCACACGAGAGAGGCGACGCTGCGATGCGGCGGCATAGCGGCGGCACCCATCCTGTATCGATCAGGAAGCGCTACGGTCCCCAGACCGCAGCATTATTTTCTGCTCACACCCGTTAGGTCGTTCCATGTCATACTAGCCAAACAATCAATCCACTCCTTCTCTTCATGTCTTTATGTATATTTTTTATTCATTTTTGTTCTATCTATCCTTTTTTCACGTACAAATAAATTCTTTGTGGAAGTTAATTCGAGATGGTATGAAATGTTAGAGGATGATGAAATATGCCGTCTGCAATGAAGCTTTTTAGCTTATCTGAAACAATTTTAAAATTTCGTTAAAAAAAGTGTATTCATATTAAGCTAGATCCCCCTAAGGAAGGTTCTTCTAATAGAGCACAGTCCATATGGAATAAAATCTGCTCATAATTCAAAAATATTCATCTTTTTGCATCAGAATTCCTCAAAGTCTGATGTAATCAGCTTTCTTATAAAGTTGCATTCTTCGAATTGCAAATCCCATTGCTCATTTATTCTTCTTGCATACAATTTCCATAGCGTCTCGTCTTTCTTTTATTTCCTTTTCAATTTGCCTTAACTTAGTTTTCATCTTTGAACGAGAAATGTGTAAATGTGGATGAGCGTTTATAATTTAAGGAGGATTTCACTCATCTTTATGCTTGATTTTCGTTTACGGAATGAATTTTCTATAGCTTACATTTCAACGTCATATTTCTTTATGGTTTTATTTTTGCATATTTTTAGTCCCTTTTCACTTCTTTCTTTGCTAGGGTGTATTTGTTGAACTGTGACGGATGCAATTCACATCGAGATAAGTTGGTTTAAGAGAAACAAAAAAAAAACAAAACAAAAAAAAAACAAAATGTGAAATCGTTCTCAAGGGATGTAACTTTTATATGTTCTAAGAGATGCGTTATTAATGGTTTGCTTCCTTACTATTTCACATTCTCATTCCCCAACAAATATTCACTCTTTTTGTTCTCCTCTTCATTTTAAATACTAGCTCATATACACCTCAGTGATAGAATTTCTTCTAAAATTCTTCAAATGATGTGGATTTTCTTCAAATCTTTTTTTTTCTTTAATTATATGAAAATATGCATTTCTAATTTATTTTATAATCGTACTAGTGAAAACACCATCCGTTCAAATTTTGTTATTCTTTCGTTCAACTTGTTTCACTTTCGTTTTTCATTTTGAATTGTAATAGAATTTTTTTTTCCACTAGACTATGAATGTATATCGTTTAGAATATGTGTACATTGCAGCTGCTTCATTTTCTCTCCGCCAATTAATGACCGAGCGCTTAGGCTGTATCTATAATTTTTAGGTTGTCGTAGAATTTCGAATTTCCTCTAATCATCCCCTTACTTCATGTCAAAAAAAAACCTACTACGCATTCTTGAGCTTAAATGTACAAATGAAAATTACCACATAAAAACTGAAAAAAAAACTACCTATCAAAGGGCAACAAATTCACTGCATATTTCATGTTTGTGTATAATGGCATTGAATGAGAAAATTCACCGTTAAATCCGCTTAGAGCAAGGTAAAGTTCAATGATCAAATGGACATAATAATGTACAATAACTGTGATCGTATTTTGTTGGTGGCCACCGATAGTATATTATGTCCTTGAGATAAGTTTTTTTTTTAAAATTTATCAGCCGTCAAGGCGGAATATCTGTCTAAATGAGTGGATTTCCATGGCAATTAATCACAATAAGTTCAATGAATACATACTATCGAATAAAAAAAAAAAGAAAAATCGATCAATGCTCTTCATAAAAAAACTTTTTTTTTTTGCATTCCCTTCAGAAATTACCTCATAATATTAACGCTATCGGTTGATTTAGCATTTGTAAGAGGTGTATCGTTACGAAATTTCCAAAGAGTCGGTGGAACCGGTTTCGTCCGATGAGTCATTCTTTTACGAAGCAAAGAGTATGCTGCATTATATTGCGTTTCAAATATTTGCTATGGTCGTTTTCCATACTTTATTGTTGTATTTTTACAAATAATCCACACAAATATATGAATGAATACATCACTATAACGATAATTTTCAATCGTCATATTTTGATTGATTAAATTAAGTACGCAATGAAATATATACTTGGATTGTATTCAAAACTTTTTTTTTTCCTTCATTATTGATAAGGAATCGACAAAAATTAACGCACAACGATGATGTTATTTATTTGGATGACTCAATATGATGCAAATACTTGAAAGTTTAGTCGAAATTTAAGATTTAATTTTAGGAATCAAATTCCTGAGAAAAAAAAACATCAATCAGTGAATATGAATATGGTTAGTGATGAAAAAAAAAAACGATTTCATAAATAGTACTAAAAATTGCGATTTATTGAAATTATGATATAAAACATTTTGAATAGAAATAATTCATCTAGTGGTGAAATTAATACGCGGATCGAATTGATTTCACATTATGAGCAGCGATTGCATATTTCGTCGCCATTACTATTTCAAAACTTTCATATTCGTCAACCGTTGTAATTATCTATTCAGTTCATTCGCTTCCTCTTTTTTTTTGTTTTGTTTTGTTTTGCTCAGGTACAGCATATATAATACGCTGTAATCAGAGCGAATAAAGGACTCTAGTGGATTTATTACTAAAGAAGAAATTTATTTAGAAATTAGAAGATGCTTTTAATTCGATTAAAAAAAAGAAAAGAAAAAAATTATTATAATTTCAAATTTTTTGTTTTTATTTTTAATAAACGATATTCTATAGTGAGGCTTCATTCAATGCTATGAATGCGCTAATAAACGATTTCTTAATGATGATAGCCGAAAGATCTCGAAATTTTTTTTTTTTTTTACTTGTTCTCCATGTTAAGGATGCTCTTTTATTGAAATTTATTCATTAAAATTTGCATAGAAATTGATTTGTTTCTTTCTATCTTCTCTTAGAATATTCATATAGATATATTTATTCAAATCATGAGCATTTTTTTTAATGAATTAAATACTTTTTAGCAGCTATCAGTTAAGGTGATTAGTGAATTGTTTTGCTGCTCCTTTATTAGATTCATGAAAGTTTATATCAGCTATTTTCACTTTTTTTTTGCCTTTTTTTTTGCTTTATCTAATTCCATTGTTTTTTTTCGTGTAGAATTTCATATTTTTTAATGCTTAAATATTTGTTATATAGGTGGTTTTTTTTTTTTTTTTGCTGTGTCTCTATATAGATTGCTCATTTATGATTTGAAGATGTTTTCATTCAACAATTTAAATGAACAGTTTCATTATGGCCGTTTGACGATTGCGGATTTAGGAGTTAGTGTTGTTTAGTTGTTGAGCTATGAAAACGAAACTGGTGACCTTGAAAGCAACTGGCGTATTGCACAGCTGTGCCAATCCAATGCAGCAGATGGTGTGGATCATCGCTCTTTGCTGTCGTTTCTTTTAGCATCATATTGCCTCATAAGCTTCATTGAATTGCCCATATTAATTTGGCAGTCGCATTTATTGCTATTCTCTCTTTCTTTCTGTTTTTTTCTCTCTGTAACTATGGGCAGTTTCCACTCAGTTGATAGCCATTGAATTTTTTCAAGCAAATGCTAAATGCGCCATTTTGATGACTGGAATGTTAAATTATGGCCTAAACGATTTTCTCGGAGTTTATATTTTACAGTGTCACTCGCGTTATGTGTATTCCTGTTGTAGATGAGTTGAAGTTTATACTAACTGGGTGATTTCAGTGTGTTGGATGTCAGCTGTCTGATGCTGCGTTTTCTGCGGAGTCACATACACCATACTGGCGAATTCAAACCGGAAGATGTGCATAACTTCTTCAAATTCACACCTGTACGTTTTTTATACTCTTCCGTTATTCACTATTTCATCCACTAAAGGTATTGCCTTTCTAAGTAATCCTTTAATCGTTTTCATGCGAGCACGTAAAAAATTTGAAATGAAACACTGAATTCAATTTTCATTTCCGGTCCCAGTAGGGAACAACCATCTGCAATAGGAGTTGCTTTCACTCCATAAAACTTCACTTATATGAAATTACAGTTTTAAATTGATTTGCAGACTTTACGACATGGTTTTCCACAGAACGCTTGTGCACTAGCATACGATTATCTTCTTGGTCTTATGGCAATGGGTACAACTGATGGAGAAATAAGAATGTATGTGCTTCATATTTCGAAGAGCGTTCATTTCAACTTTGCTTAATGCTTCTTTCACACTAAAATAATTTATTCTTTGTTTATATAAAGCTTCATATCATCTACAAAATTTCCGAAATAAAATATTTAGGGAAATTTCATAATTTGTAGCATCTACAAAATTTTCCCAATATAAAAAAAAACATCCATTTGGAAAAGAAAAGAAAAAAATTCACGTAAATGAATTCAATATCTTTCTTGTTGTATCTATATTCACGTAAATTCAAATATCACGTAAATGAATTCAATTCAATATCTTTCTTTTACCAATGGGTAAGTTAATAAGAGAATAATCATAAGTCGCTCACCGCTTTATTTCGCTCAATTTGCAATTTATCGTCGATTTTCAATGTGCTTCAAGTCTATATTGATTTTAAAAAAAAAGTGAATAAAAATGCTCACCAATTTTGAAATTCCACAAAAAAAATCACTTATTTATCTTAGAATACATTATTGCAATTTAGTACTTTCAAAGTATAGCATATCTTTACTTTTATCATTGTACTGTCAAATGTCCAAGTATAAATTTTTTTACGCTCATTTATAAAATAAAAATACTAACGATTGAGTTGCCGATCATCTAAAAGCATACATACGTTTTCGTTCTTTTTTTTTTTTTTTTTTTCTGAGTAATGTTTTTCACTCATACAATCGACAAAAATGCTGCAGACTTTCACAACTTCTATGCTCTTTTTTTTTTCGTTTCTTTATGGCTTTTTTTTTTCTCGGCAATCCTATCATTTTCGTCGTGCATTTTAATCATGCTAGCAACACATTATTGCGCGTTATTTTTTTATTTCTATTTTTTACCAAATGGATCGCAATTTTTTGTTAACGATTAACGTTTGCATTAGCATTAAGGCTTTCTTTATTATTGCAGTTTTGGATCGGAGAACGTTGAATGGTACTCAACAACCCCAAAGAACACACCTGTTTCGCATATGTATTTCGCACTTGGCTCTGGTGCTCTCATAGTTTTATGTTCCGATCTATCGTTTCATAAATTTCAACTCAATAGTGATTCAATTGAGCGTTCTACGGCAAACCATGAAGAAAGGTCACTCATCTTAAAGGCTTTTTTTTTCTTAATCTCACTTCCTTATGAATATATTCTCGATTTAAAACTGCCAATATGATGGTTATGATGGTATTATTTGTGCAATCAATGGTCTCCACATAAGCTGCATCATGTTAGATTTATGTTAACGCAAAATAGCAACTCCCATCAGTATTTATGAATCACACACTTATCCCTATAAAACAGCAATAAAACTACATTATATGTGCTTCAAATTTCATCGCCATTGAACTATTTGCATGCAAATATGGCAAATTAGAACCCCGGCGCAACGCAGAGCATTTAATATAGCTTCTGCAACGGCTTGATTTCATTGGTTTCGCGTACGCTATGAAAGCTGTGAGAAGCACACAGAATTCATGCATTAACCCTGAGATATATTGCGTTACGTTTCGAAGGCCCAAGTCAAGGTAAATTCTAAAACATCACAGCAAAGAAATGTAGTGGCAAAGGCTAGTCATTTTATTTCATTACTTCACCACCGGAAATTTCCGTCATTAGAGATCCGCACCTTCTGTGATCATTCAAATAGCCCTTGACTTTTCCTTCGCGTTGTTAAAGATAGCATACAGCAACGTGTCCGTTTTGATATGCTTTAGCAAAAAAAAGAACACCTTACAGTAGTCATACCTGCTCATGTTTATATACCTTTGTCTATCTACCTGTATGTCACGTGTCAACTCGGAAGGCAGCGAAATTAAAGTAAGAAAATTCGATGACCAAAATTTAGCAAATCCACATTTGACTTAATTTGATGAGTGATGTAACGTTGCGTGTAAATCATCACAAGGTTCACTTATATGCTGTACTGATTCATCAGCTACGAAAGGACAAATCACAAAAAAAAAACGAACCTTTCGAAGGTTTACTTGTATTTGGTTCGATTGAAATATGAGGACACTACTCTGCGTATTTTACTTTTTTTTTCATAACTCGTTGGATCCATTGGCTAGATATGCGATGTGCATGTCCAAAACTTCTGCGGAAAACCTTCACATTCGCTCGTAGTTTCGATGACCGCCTTATCGTCTTCATCTAGCATGATTTGGCCGCAGTTCTCATCATAATTTGTGCAGAGTCCAAATTTAACCGATTTTTTGTTGCGTGCAAAATTTGCAAGCGAAATGAATTGCTCACAAATTGATATTTGATATGTCGAATGTCGATAAAAATTGTGAAGTTAGAATCAACTCACACATATACTATTAAGAGATATTTGTTTTTATTGACGAAGAAAAATGATGAGAAATTCAAAAATACATACGTGCTTAAAGGTAGGCAACATATGCGGAAAGTTTCCTTCACTGGGCTGTATACATAAAAGAATTTTTGTATCTATCTTGTTAAATACTTCGATATAAGTGTCCAACGACTGCGCAAGTTAATGTTTCAAGTTAGGAAATGCGTTAAAGCGATTAGGACGTTATTAGCGTTTTCTATAATTGTACCTATCATGGACGACATTCGAGTTGTTACTGGCCATTAATATTGACTAATATTGAACCTTGCATCTCACATTTCCAAGTTCCAAGTTTTTTTGTGTATGTGTCTGGGGGTGGGGGAGAATGTTTAGGAGTAGGTGTCCGGGAAGGGGAAGAGACTTGCTGAGGTAATGTAGTTACAGCTGTCCCCTGACCGAGATACTCCCCTAGCAGATTTCTTTCTGGCTGCAAAAACTTTGACTAATGCCCGTCTGCAAGCTCAGGTACACATAAATTTCAGGTGAACCTATGACCGCCAGTTAGCATCATTTTGAGTAAGTCATCGCGTATCATGTATTGCGCGATTACTGGCCACTGAAAGCAAAGGGGCTAAGCCCTTTCAATGAATCGAATTGCCACCTACTCCAAAAAATCTTCAGTTTGATTTCAGTGTATATTATTCTAAGATACATTAAGACGTAAACACTTTCAAAGACACGCAATTCTAGGGTGTTCCAAATGCAAAAAAAAAACCGCAGTTTCCTTGTGTTTTTATGCTAGACCACCCAACAGACTTATTCGTACCCTTCTCATGTAATGAAAGTACTGGCGAGTTTTAAACACCCGACTATTCCTATGAATAATCAACGAAATAAGTAACCTTTGTTTTCCCATTTTGGCATTTTAGAGATGTACACCAAAGCAAAGCAATACCTGCTTTTGCCAGAAAATATCCTTCAGTCATCGGATGCAATTACTAACAGTTTTTTCAGCTTGGAAAATTTCCACCTTCAAAGTATTCGTGTTGCTTATATAATATTTTCTTTCTTTTCGCTTATTTGCCTCTCAAATTTTTTTAAAATAATCGTGTGCGGTTTTACCAAAAAAAAAAAAAAAACAATTGCAACATTTTTGGCGAAATTATGAGAAATTTGCATTTGCAATTCACATTGCTATTGTAATTTAATTTCTTCATTATATAGCTATTTCGTTTCATTTTCGTCAAAAGAATCATTGATAGGTAATGCATTTGGACTAATTTGCAACATAAGCATTTCTTATGTGAGGTATCTGCCACCAATTCAGCGAAGATATCTGCTCCCAATTCAGTCTATAAAACGTAATGCATTTTCAACGAGGCTTTCATGCATTTCTCGTTCTTTGCGCGTTGTGTTTTTTTTGGGTTATTGTTTGCGAATTTTTCGTAGAGATTAACAATATATATTATAGATTAAAACGAATAACATGTTGCGAAATGGAGAATCTCAACGAGCCTTCAGATGCATATCTACTAGTTGGGACCGTCACAGGGAATATTTTCGCGTTACATGTCAAGACGTTGGAATTTTCTGAAGTAGTGTTATTTGAAGAAAACATCTCGAAGAGGTTGGTTCATCACATTCACTTCATTTAAAAGGTTCTTTTCTTCCTTTGTAGTAAATTCATTGATCAACTTCCGCAATAAATCTCTTCGCATCTGAAGAACTGCACATTCCTTCTGAAAGAATGTTGTACTTTACAATATATATATATATATATATATATATATATATATATATATATATATATATATATATATATATATATATATATATATATATATATATATATATATACTTCGATTCGGCTGTACCCATCATGCATGACTTGCTGTCTGCTTGGTTCATTTGCCTTCAACTAAAGTTGCGTCGTTACTATGATAGGCTTTAAAATTAAAGTTTTAGCGTGGCATCGTTGAACGGTGAGGTAAGATCGGTAGATCAAATAGTGGTAAACCCGAGCGATACATCAAAATTGCTAATCGCGTTCAATTGCCTTGTTGTTGTCTATTATAATACGATCACTCATCAAGTTATTCGTTATTGGCAGTTACAGCAACCGATTACGGTGAGCATAGCTGTTGATCTTCAAATGTTTTTTTTTTCAGTATATTTTTTAGAATTGTTCATTGGAACTGCTTTTTTTTTTCTTGATAAGTAGAATACTCTTTATCAAATCGACTCAAGTTGGAAAATATTTCGCCTTGGTTGGATGAAATTCTTTCGTGAAAAACTGATTTATCAGCTTTGAAGTAGTGATTCTCATCAACGAACAATTTTTTTTTTGTTTGCGACTGAAGATTTGAGATACTTCCCATCATCTCTTTTAGGCTTGTTTTAATTCCACTTTTCCAATAAGTTACAATATTTTCGAATTTTTCCATAGTTTTTTTTTGTGCTTTTTACTCTTCGTTAATAATATTTCCTGGCATGGATTTTTGTATTATAGCAATTAGATTAATAATCAACATTAAGACGAAGCATATCTAACTAAATGATGCTGTTTATCGCATTAATTTACCAAGTAATTGTATTGCTTAGTTGTTTTTTTTGTAATATCCCTTTAAACGCGTCATCATTTCCAGTATTTCCTAAACGGCGCAAATTTCTATCGTTTAAAAAAAAATCGTCATTTAGAGTATCGCTTGGAGTGTGGATGCGGTGGAGTTCATCTGTTCGCATACAGATGGATCGTTGGACACGTGGTCGATAGAAAGTGACACTCCAATTGAGCCATCTAGTATTCCGTTTGGCCCTTTCCCGTGTATGTCTATCAGCAAAGTGCGATGGGCTACTGCCATTAGGTATTTCATATTGAATATATATAGCTGTAAATATTTTCGGTTTTAGTTGTTTTATGCAAATTTTCACAATTTATTAGAATTGTAACATCAGACTATACTTTTATGTATTGTTGAGGACAATTGTATTATTGCTGGAAAGGGAAATGAGCAATGCTCTATGGTCATAATATTCCTTTCAGCCACTTAAGAACTGTAGTAAGTATTGAGGAAAATTGTTTCAAGAAGTGACGAAAGAGTATCCACACGGTTAGAATAACAATTAACTGTTCATTCTGTATTAATGGTTTTGGAATTATTTGCAGCAGCCCATTGCCTATAAAATTCTATACTGGTGGTATGCCACGATCTTCATATGGGGACAGATACACACTAACAGCTATGCGTCAAGGTAAACTTGTTGTATTTGATTTCGGCAGTCCGGTGATCGATTTCTTCATCGTTCCGTCACTACAGTCGCCAAAGGGTAACGTTTTACTTCAAGTTTGCCTATTGTTGACTTTTCTCAATCGCTGTCTCTAATCGTTTAAAATTTCCCATGTTGCGTATTTTTAAAAGATATTACGCATCTTCCGTTTTATGGATTTAGCTATAATGCAAAACGAAAGTATGTCATAATTTCGGTTTATTTTGCTTGCTGTTGATGCACTTCTCTTATCATCAACATATGTATAATTATGGAATTTAGATAGCGTATTTTGCTAAATGTGGGAAAAATCAACTCTTTTTTTTTTGAATTTACTACTGTTTCAATCATCAATTAATATCTTCTAACATTGAATCTCTAATAAAAGAGATCAACTCTCATATCCGAAATTGATTTTCGTCACGTTTAGAAGATCGGTTAGCTCAACTTGACGAAATTTTATGTAAAATGAGCCGAAAACTACTTAGAAGCCACTTTCAGTTGCAAGTAATTCTCGTCCTATATGGTAAAATAATTTCGATTTACATTTCTCAGGTTTAATTTGGTGATTCGTATAGCAATATTTCTCTTTATTTTCAATTCATGTGATGTATCCTTAATACCATAATGAAACATTTTAAGATATGAACGTTTTTTTTTTCTCAATGTTTTCAGTGTCGAATTTTTGTGATGTTGAAATCGTATCATCGTTTATCATTGCTGCGCGCATTTAGAGAACACAAATTCTAAAGCGTTGCGCAATTCTACGAATGTAAAAGCATACTAAATTTTTCATAACAAATGAGAAAAAAAATTTTGTTTTATAGGGAGTTTATTTTCATTTTTTAGTGGCCGATTTTTCGAAAGCAATCGCTCTAATGGTGTTATGTGAGCAAGAGATTGTCTGCATTGACCTCAGCGATAGATGTTGGCCTGTGCATAATTTGCCCTATCTTCATGCGCTTCATTCATCCGGAGTAACGTGCAATATTCATTGCTCGAACATCGAAGAACATGTGTGGAAGGTGTTTTCAATAAATCTTCTTTTTATGCGCTTTTTTTTTGCAAAATTTTCAGCATTATGGCAACATCGTTCCTATGCTTTTCTATAATTCTTTAAAATCTTTATATTTCTATAAATTCTTTAAAATCTTTATATTAGGTAATTTAAAGTCGTATGCCACATAAGCTAGAGTTAATATTGAATATTTTTGGACTCGTTTATTAATGCGAAACATCCGGTATTAACTTTGGTCGAAGGTGCGTCTCACGTCGATTTGAGCCCTACCTCTCAGTTATGCTTCATAATATGGCTAGGATGATGAAAGCAACATTTTCAGCTTTTTTTTGGAAATGGGCAATGTTTGGATATTTGTTGTGTTGCCATAAGTTGATGCATGCTCGTTAAATGACTGGTTCGATTTCAGGCGCTTGTAAAAGTAAGCGATGCGCAAAAGAAAAAGAACGCCTCGAAAAACCCATGGCCACTTACTGCAGGATCTAATATCCAGCCACCGGCTCTTTGCGCTGCTAATAACGCCGAAAGACGACAACTTCTCATCACTGGGTTTGTCTTTTCTTCAAGCGCGATCTTTTTACCATTCTTTTCATGCTGTTTTGGGATTAAATCTTCATTTTTTGAGGTTTTTTTCTATAATTTCCCAAGTCGATGATAGAGGTGATGAATAAATAGTTCAAAGAGTGATCTTTCGATGAGCACCGTTATTCATATATGGACTGAATTCAGTTCCATTTTCACATCACAGTTTCTCTTCTTATGTATCTTTGAAGTTGCCTACATACTTTTCTAATATTACCTACCATTAAAATGTTGTTTTATGTTAAAATATCTTGCATATCAAATCATTTTTTACTGATTAAAACGTCTAATACCTCTGTTAAAAACTAATGTCGTTTTTCGAAAAGGTCATCGAATACTTAAAAAATTCTGACTTACAGGAAAACCATTATCGCATTTGAGAGATTTACTAGCTTTGAACTTGCTGCTAGGTCATTTAAGTATTAGGCCTATTTTAGAGTAGAGATAAAAAGACGCCAAACAAGTCACTTCATATTTTCTTCACATTAGAATCTTTACGCCTGATGCTTCATGTCACCGTACAAGAAATCGTGCAGTGAGACAATTTTCTGAAGTCTGAAAAACTAGAAGTCCGATGTCGTTTTCAGACATGAGAACGGTATGGTGAAGATTTGGTGTGCTGGATCCGTAAGTCTGCGCTATATGCTGACGATTGATTCAGCAAAAGAGTTTGAGGGCTCTTTTGCTGATGACGCCGATTCCGAAGAAAAAGATTCGAAACGTCGGTTATTCGACAACAATTCCTCTTTTGCTTTGAAAGCATAAAACTCGCTCATTTTTTCGTTTAGCCTTAATATCGTTTTGATCGCCCAAAATGTTCAAACGTATTTAGCTAATAAGAAATGCTAATTAACAGTACGCTATTATTGAAATTTTCGTTTAATGCCTTAAGGAAGGCGGTTTGAAATTTCTCATACTTTACCACTTATAAGTCGGTATTGATGGAAAATTGGCCGCAAGGCATATGTCAAGGATATTTGATTTCTTAGAGGATCTGCAACTCAGTCTACAGCCGTAGCGTGTTTCTTCATTTCAGAGTACATATTTCCTGATCTCGAGGACTATCAAGAAAAAACTACGCTAGCAGTCATTCGTGTACAAATTGCCGAAGTTGATACCTCAAGTTTCCATCAGTCTGCACTGATTCTCTGAGATAAATTTCGGTTCAAGTTCACCCGTCTCTTACAGGAATTCTTTTAGCTTTTCGTCTAATGTTTATAGCGTATTGATTTGAGATGCAGAAGAGTTTGGTTAGTCCATTAGCTCAATCCGAAGCATTTTGAATTTGTAACGAATATTTGAATTGAAATGAGTCGAATCTTTGCTTTACCTATTGACACTGTCGAGATAGAGTGAATTGCGATGCATTCCCACGTTAAGAAATTCTTTCCATATTACGTTGCTGTTTTAGGTAATTTCGACGGGATCAGCTGATGAGGCGGAATCAAGCGACGATCTGAATGCGGCTACAGAATGGCCTCCTTTTCGAAAGGTTTTCTTTGAAATTTTTTTTCTTCATTCTTTCCTAGTATCGCTACGTAAATCCTAAAAATGCTCCAAAGTTATTTCGTTTCATTGTTAAACGTTGATTTAATTTTTCCCAAACATGGATTGATGGACCGACGAGGTCTTATTTGAATTGCTTATAATTTCTCTTTTTCTTCTTTAACGCAAATTTCTTCATAAAAATAAACTTTTTGCAATTCAGGTAGGGTCTTATGATCCTTTCTGCGATGATCCACGGTTGGCTATTCAAAAGATGCATTTCGACACTAGCAACGGCCGGCTCGTTGTGGGTGGTCGCGCTGGCCACGTGCTCGTCTATGATATCGACGATGAACCAGCGGTATTGTTATAGGTCTATTCCTTTAGGTAAATGTAGGTGTTCTTCTAGGAAGCGTGAATGTATGATCGCATGATCAAAATCTATGAACAAATCACGGCAATATTGTATCTGATTCACAAAAGCGCAAGCGTTCAGATAAATTCGGCAAACATTCAACTATTCTTTTTTGCATATATTGTTCTGCACATTTCATTGTTTTTTTCATAAGCTATGAAATTGGCTGATCAGATGGGTTCTCCTGCCAGCTGCTCTGACCCATTTGTTTGTTTTTTTCTCATCCCAATTGGTATTCTGCTACTGAAGCATAGTTTCAGACGGTTTCTTCTGCGATGCAAATACTATTTGAAGTGGTGGAATCGTCGAAGTTGTCTACAGAAGTGAATCGGATGCAACCTTTACCGCCTCGAAGGTCACCACTCGCATATCCGATTGGATATCAACCATATAAAACAGAAGACGGTCAAAGGTTTGTTCCATCAAAATTTCCTAATCTTCAGTTATGTATGTTATTCTTTAACGATTGTTCAGCTTTCACTCTCAGTAGAATATATATGAGTTGTATGGATTGTAATTCAAATTTATTTCCCCTCATCGCCTTCGAAAGTGAAGTATATTTGTTCGAAGCCAAGGCTTTTTTTAATGTTTTTTAAAATTTAAGGTCTTGAAATTTCGAAGTGAAGTTTAAAGTTTATTTGAAGCCCAAATATATGAAATTTAAGGTTGCAAATAGGAAGGCGAATCTCAGCATAAAATAAGATCATATTTATCATTACTACGAATAGTTTTCGCAAATAATTTAGAAATTTAGGTGCAAAAATTTCTATTTAAATGTAACCTTCTTGCTAAAGGAGCAAAGCTATTTGAATCGTTGCTAAAATATTTCGAATATAATTTCCATTGTTTTGCGTAAATATTCCTCAATATTTTCAGAATTGCGTTATCAACCTCTTACAATTCAATTATCGCTTACTCATTTCAATTTTCCACAAGGTGGAGATTTTATTAGGGCTTCCAAGTTATGTCGCTCATTTAAAATGTTTGATTCTGAGCCCTAGAATTTCTTGAGGTCTTTAATACTATGGATTCTGAAGTTTCTACGTTATTCGATCATTTCAAGAGTTCTGGCTGAGACGTTCAGTGTGATTGCATTTAGCAGAGGGGAGAGTGTAGTTGCTATACAGCTTTTTATTGGCTGTGAATGTTGATGCTTCCAAAGACATTTTGGCGAAAGGTAGGTTTATAAATATTAACATAAGTCCTTTACGCTTTGCAAAACTTTCTATCTTACCTGTAATATGTTATTAATAATCCATTGTGCACCTTGTTTCTTGATGAAGGAAGAGGTTTCCCTCATGGCATATTTGAAATATGTTCACGACCTTCTCGGAAATCGTTGTTATTGCAGTTGTATTGTTCAGCTACGGCCGGCGGTTGCAGTAACAGCGTTGAGTTCGTTGCATTCGCGAAATCTTCTCGGCTTTGGTTGTGAATATGGGTTTATTTTATGCGACCTCAGAACTCAATCAACTCTTATACGCAATTGTCTTCTCAGTGCCGAAGGTTTATCCGCATTATTCGCATTCATTTCCCTTCAAATGTCCTAACATTCATCGCTTTACGAAATTTTCAAAAGAGGATGCTCAAGAACGAGAAGTTTGCATATCGCCTCCTTTGCATTCGTCATTATTTCAAAAATCTCTAATTGGCAAGTTGGAAAGATGAGTTGCATAATAATCGACCAATATGGACATGTTGGAAAATACAACAAATTGAGAGTCTTTGACATTTTTTTTTGCTATTAAATTTTATTCATCTCTTTGACATGCAAAGACTTTATAAGTCAATGAGCCTTAAAAAGTTTCATGGAAAATAGAACAAATTTCCGCCCATCATATATTTCATTTTGATATTCTCACTGTCTTGGCTATTTCACTCTTGCGGCAATTATCTCTTTGTATGTGTTTTGTAGGCAATCTGTGACGATGATGATAATCTGATGCTGTCTTAGCTATTATAAAAATTAACAAGGCCATTATGCGAAATATCAACAATTACTTTTGTTTTATTTCGTATTCTATGCAATAGTGTTGTTTTCTATAGAACTGCTTGAAGCGAATGCGCTCAATGGTGCGTTGTCACGATTCAAAAGTATGAAAAAATCAATTCGGCAATCATTTCGAAGGAAGAAGAAAAATCCACAGGTTTTTTTGCTCATTATTTTATCTACGAATGTTGTAACATTTTTTTTGGCAGTTTTTTTTTATTCTTACGAAGTTTTCTGAGCCTCTACGTGCTGTAATAGACTTATAGCCGTAGGTTTTATTGGTTGAGCATCTCTTGTTTTGCAATAGTGTAGGGTAAATATTTTAAAACTGCTGTATTACTTATTCTTATGATTTCGGGATCACAGCTGAGGGGTTGATACAGTTATGAAAGCGATGCAATCGAAATGGGCAATATGATCTTGCTTTTATATAACAGGTGTATTTGCAGGAAGCATTATATTACTGTCCAGTATTGACACCTTTAGCGTATTTATCGAAATTGCTGCATAAGCCAGAGCAACATCGATAAATTTATAATTTCTTAAGCGGCTTGATATTATTGAACGAGATGTCTCGAGCTATGAACTTCTGAGATGTTTTATGGTTTTCTTCACATGAGACATACTTTTGGCCATCCAATTCATTCCCATTTGACCATTCGGTCACATTTGGAGCTTAATGTACTTATACATCGCACGTTTAGGGTGACACTTCGCATCAGTCCGAGCCTGGCTGCTCATCTTTGCATGACGATCTCGATGAGGTGAAACCAGTGGAGAGGGCGATCGTTTCTCGGTCAGAAGCACCGCTTAATGGTCTCGTTGCTGTTATGTTCTACTTTCTTCATATTACATAGATATGGGAACTGGAAAGTGAAAGCTATCTTAAAACGCAGAAATAAACACGAGAAGCAGCAAAAATCTTTAAAGATTTGTGAGGAAATAATAGCAAAGCTTCCAAAATAAGCAGACAGTGAAGTGAGGTAATGCGGCATGAAAGTGAAGAGGTGTAACGGAGCAGATGCGTAATTTTCGCGAAAGAGCGACTGCAGTGAGGAATAATCAGCTAGGACTGATTCTTGAACTGTTCAGGACAAGAGGTGGTTCAGATTTGCCCAGGAAGGTCCTAAATCATGCACAATAGAAAATGCTACTAATCGTTAGTGACCGGCTGTTAGTATATAGCAGACGTGAAACGATGAGGGCCTATCACTGAAACGTGATAGGCCTTCATCGTTTCACGTTGGCTACGCTTTTAGAGTACAGGCAGAGAAGTAGCATGCCCTACAGTCGGTGTCATACATACTACAAGTAAGTTTAAACATTATAGTTAAGTTTTTTCGGCTTAAAATGCGACACTGTCAACTTTTAATTTTCCTAACCGGTTCTTATAGCATATGGCACATATTCCACTTCCGTAAAGCAGCCATTGTTGAATAAACCATGAAGCTTTTATAACACGTTTGCCAACCTCGCTGATTTAAGAATAAACTTTGATGGCACCTTGCAGCGCCAGACAAACGTATTTTTAAAAAAATTTTGCCCATGGAGCATAAACTTTTTGTCCTGGAGTATCCTGAAATGTGACGGCATCGGAATTACGCAGATGAAGCGTTTCTGCAAAATTTTTATCATTAGTGAGGTTTTCACCGAACGGCTCAAGGTCACGAACCTCACCTGTCACCTCTCCCCATTTCCTGCCACAATAACAATTGACCGAGGGATTTCAACCGCTGACTTATAGGACAAAAGTTTTGTTTTAAGTAGTTGGCAGTTGCCACATTATAGATAACTTTTTTTTTTTCAAAATTATTCGATGCTTCTAGCAATGCAGCAGGATGGTGGCTATAAAATTTGAGATCGTCAACGTAAATTTTTTGCTTGTGTCACGCGATAAACCCTCCGGGAAGTCATTCATATGCTGGATGAATGGAGTTGAATTCAAGAAAGTATCTTAACGCAAGCCGGAATTTACTGAATGTACAGCCTATAAAATCCCGCCCTACTGATACGTTGTGCGTTCAGTTGTACACATTTCAGTATCATTTTCTTCTAACGATTCTTTAACATCATTTTCGTTATGCAAACATTTTCTAATAAGGAGGGGAGGGGGGGGGGGGGGGGAAGTGGGGGAGGAATCCTATAGACGCGTTCTGAATTAACGATTGCAAATATGGGCTCCATATTCTAGATGAAAATAAATTCGTAAATCGTCTTAGCTTAAATTTTTTTTTAAACCCACTGTAACAGATAATTTTCATGCTCCGTTTATCGAATAGGCAAAAGGTAAATTAAGGTTTTAGTGCAGTCGTCGCATGAGATATACCTGTCAATAACTTTGCTAATTACTGAGAGGGTGTTGCTTCTTCTCGATGATTGCTGTCTGAAAGTCTCAGCCAAAAGTAGCAGGCGTTCTATTGTATTCTTCATAGTTTCATACGAGAGCGATATCGAATTTTTCTTTCAAGATACGTTTGCATAGTAAAACTAATGGAAGGAAATGAAAAAGCTTGTTGTTATTCGTATTTTGTTTTTTTATTTCATTATTAGGAGCAAATATGAGCAGACAATCAAACAACATGGAACCTTTTTGCACAACTCCGAATGAGATTCTCATCATGTCACTTAGAACCAGGTCGAGTTCGACCTATAGCAATCTTAAGCTTTAGTCGGCTCCAAAAGTGTCCGAAAGAGTGCTTTCTAACAGACGGGGGTAGGGGGCAAAACAGTGGAGAAAAGAGCGATAGAATTCGCGGTCAGCAAGATCTTTCTGAATGAAGTCTGCAGGATAGTTGTATTTTGGAAAGTTGGAATCACGACAAATATTATAGCAGAAAGTGGAGAACAAAGATTTCAACAGTATAGTAAAAGCCATTGATTGCTTATGATATTGAGAAAGCGTTTTTTTTTTTTTTTGTTAGATGCACTATACATCAAATATCGTTAGCCGATAAATATGATTGTCATTATGAATGTCACAGCTGACAGCTAAAGAGGCAATAATTTTGGATAGGAGATGATATGTCAGCAGCCAGTCCCTAGTGGCTGTCAGCAAGAATAGCAGAGGATGCAATTTTTGATGGCAAAAGTCCATCTGTGGAATTGTTTTCAAGAGAACTTTCGATACAAGCAAGGAGGTCGATAAAATGGGCACTAGAAAATGCGCTTAATTCGATCCAATTTTCGACTAAACAAAAAAATCAAGAAAAAGAGCATCAAATACTGCAAGATTCTGCCAACGCATCTCAGCGTCATCTCCTCCATCATAAGGGTTGAGTGATCGCTGTAATGATCGATTAACTTATCAAAACTAGAGAATTTGACAAAAACGCATTCATCGGACAGTTCTCTTGGTGATTGCAGTTGGCGACCCTCTTCAATCGGCCGTTCGTGTGATGAAGTTCTACTACGCTAATATTCTTTCAACCACTTCGGGCACTGATAGTCTTTGGATTGGCACCAATTCAGGTACTTTTTACATGATTTCCTCATAGATTTGTATCTTTATCATCTTTTTACGACAGTGATAACCCAGAATTTCAAAGCGATTCGCTAGCAGCTAGTGAATTGATTGGTTCTCGTTCCTATACAATTTGGCAGTTTGCATTTTCCATGATATTGTGGTAGTGTCGTCTCTGTGCACGTTGTGTGCTTGCGTATCTCCAGATAGTTCCAAGTTGGCGACCTTGATTTAGGCCCAAGAAGTTCCGTATGCATGGTATACATTATAGGTTGGCATCATATACGATCATTCATATTGGTCTATTTATGTCGAAAGGAATGGCAAGTATTTGAACATGGAGAAAGAATTTTTGCATGCACCGTGCATCGGCTGACTCAGAAAAAGATGGCTCTTTAGCTAGACAAATGATATGCAAAAACACATATCTGCAAACTCCGGCGATAGATTTTTTTTCACCACTTTTTCATCTTTATCATTCGTTTGGCGCTAAGACAACAATTTCCTCATTCTCTCTCTGCGATTAATTGTGTGCTGCTGATACTTGAATTTGTAGAACTCGAAAACGTGCAGCTATTCGCTGTAATAGTAGTTCTATTGCGTAGGCATCTTCCTTGCTTTAATTTTGAGGATTTCATTTTCGTCCTTGCTAGAAATGAGCATTATTACGGCATGGGTAGATACGGTTTTCCTGCACTGGTTTTTTTTTTTTGGATGGGCAACGCTTTCTGTTTGCCTAAGTAAAACCGTTCTGTACTCAGAAACGTGTTGACTGATTCTTTCCAGACATCTCGGCTCGTCTCAGTTGACGTAATAACCAACAAAATGCAGCAATCTAAAAATTGTGAGGCGAAGAAATGCTAAAAACGTTACAGCTTTCGAATGGAAATTGAACCGATGGTTTTAGGCTATAACATATGTGATTGCAGGATTAATACTGGTGTACGCAATAGCCGACGATGCTATTCGTCCGGAAGATGTTTGCGTCCTTGTAAAAGAGATTCGATTACAACATCGTGCACCTGTTATTGATCTTGATTGCGTAACGCTTGATGGATCGCCAATTGTAAAGGTGATCTGTTGCCTTTATACTTTATTACTTTGAAAGCGGCTAGCAAAAAAACGCATGTGCATCTTGCTTCGTTGTTCGAATACGTAAAGAAATTTGTCTACTCAATGAGAATTTACTGTGACCTCCTTCATTAAGATTCTCTCGAAAACAATAAAATAGACAAGAAGTCCGTATAAAATATGAACGCCATCTTCAATGTGCTGAATTTCAACAAAGTTGAATGAAGAGTATCATGCCCTAATTTATGTCTTACGAAAGCTTATAGCTATTTCATTTCAATTTTGAGCATTATTGAATGATTGAAATGAGTGAAATTTTTTCTGCCTCGGAAATATTGTTTTCGTTTCGAAAGTATTGCATTAATCAATATACCCTATTTGTAAACAGGGTTCTGCAAGTGCTCAAAGGTTGCTGATATGTACCGAGGAGCAAATCAAGACATTCTCGCTTCCATTAATGAAACCAACTCGATTTAAATATAAATTAACCGGCATTGAGGGTTCACGTATTCGAAAAGTTCAGTTGCTTACGCTACGTAGCTCTGCAGGTAAGATCTATATTTTATTCTCGTTAATAGAGTTGGCTCGATGGTTAATAATTATCATTGGTTGATCATTTTTAGTTGTTTCATTTTGAGAAACAAATCACGACAAAAAAAAACGCATCCACACACACACACACACACAAACATAATGCATATGTAGTAGCAGTTTTCTTCGAATAAATTTCCCTGTTCTCGTTATTGTTCAGTAAATTTACTGTTTTTCATCACAGAACTAGAAAGTCTTTTTTGTCATAATATGTTTGGAAAATTCTACATTTTTATTGTTTGACACGCCAAAACTTTAGCGAATAATTATTCCCTCTTGATAATTCCATTAAAAGTTATACTTTTCTCATTAACTAGAGGCTTCTATCGGCGAAACTTCACTTTAAAACGTTCTGTATTTATTGATTTTTTCATAGAATATTCATAGCGATATTTTAAAAACATTCAGAGAAAATTGTTATATATTTGCAATATCAAGTTGAATTGATTCACTCTCATTGTGGCTTCTTTTTACTGCTGTAAAATTAGCGTGTTTCGAATTGGAACATAATTTCTTCTATAGTAATTATCAAAACATTTCGCTAATTTTACTTCCGCTGATTGATTTTTTTTTTTTTTTTTGCTAAATTTTCAAGCCATCAGACAAAACGTCTCTCCATGAATAGAAGACTTTTCTATAAGGTATTATCTTCTTATTGGGCATTTTTGTTGTGAATTTCAGATCGAAAGATGTATGAAAGATTTTTGGCGGTAATTACGAATCAAGGAGAGCTTTTCATTTTTTCCGCAGTCGCTCTAAAACGACTCACGAAAGTGAACTTCACAAAGGTAATATTTCATTCCATTTACGAACGAATCTATATATCCGTATCGGTGAGGGAAACGTTGCCATGAAGAGTAGCATTTTGCTTTGATGTCTTAAAAATTTATTCTCGCTTCTTTGAAAAAGTTGATGTGGCAGCAGTCTTTGTCGGACTATGAGTTTTTTTTTTTTTTTTAAATCAAGGTCGTATCCTATGTTACCTTCATTAAACGCATTCATCACAGTAGTGGTGTACTGTTAAGGGATGCGACTGCAAAATTCTATGGCAACTATTTTGTTTATCAATATAGTACCAAATTCTTTTTGAGGCAATAAGTTGCGTCACGCGCATATAACGGAAACAAGTGGACGTTGTGAATAGATGCGTCGCCGAATGAGCCTGGCAACAGATTTTGATAACTGATGTTTGGACCTTTTTTTTTATAGATGATAAGGGGTTTTGGGATATGATGCTTGCTAAGAAGTAGGTAGTAAAAAGGACAACAGGAGTAAATAATGTTATTTTAAGAATTCCTCATCTTTGTACTTTGCGTTCCAATATTCTGACGAGATGCATGGACTGCACCATCAAATTTCTCGTCGTCTAAACCTTGCAAAAAAAAGAAGCGAAAAATTAAACTTAATATTGAGCGCTTCTTCAAAGGATAAATTTTTTTTCAGGCAACTGATGTGGCAGGTATTGCTTCAACAGTGATATCGGCTTACGGCGAACTTTTCTTCCTGAGGCCAGGTGGTAGTGAATTTCAACGGGCATCTCTTGCAGCTGTACAACATCCCTATCTCATCCCTCTTCTAAAAGACCATCAATTCCCTCCAAAGTTCATTTAAGCGACTTACTTCACAATTATAACGAAATCCTGCTTTGAAATTTTTCCGACTCGACTGTTGCAGCTGTTGTGTAGACAACTTGAAGCATCACTAAAACAACCGTTCTAAATTTCTCTTGCTTAGGCAGGTTACGAGGCATGAATCTCTTTTTGTACGCCAATGTGTTGTGATGTATTTGAAGATGCTATGACACACTTCCTTGTTTTATTCCGTCTTCTCGCTTTATTGAAGGATAATTTTGAAGGTTATCAATTGAAGGCCTTTTAATACTTTTCAAGAAACTGGAAAGCTTGTTAAAAATAATCTCAGTCGATATAGTCAGGGATCGTAGATCAGTGTTAAAGGCAATCTAATGAAATGACAACCGTCAGGGCTGTTGATAATAGCAGATGTGCAAAAGCTTCCTCTGTTGTTACTAGCAGACGTCTATTTCGAAAGGTATCTATGAAAGTTCACATTAGCATTTGTAATCCATCCGAGAGCATTCACCAATCGACGGCTGTAGATTTGCTGAAAGAATCGATCAGATCACAAATTCAAGTCCATTCGGGGCTTTATCGTTGCTCATAGCAGCGAATCAACATCTCATTCGGTGCCTTAAGGTAGTCGCATCGACTTTAGCATCTTCACTGATGAGGCATATTCTCTATTCAACGATTGTTTTGGCGTTGCGCTATATTACTTTCCGAAGACGATAGCACAAATATTTGTTATTTTCGTGAAGCCATGTTATTTGCAATCGAGTTTATGCCTCATCTGAACTTTTCACGAATTCTGTACACTGTGTAAATATATCGTTGTTGTTTTGATGCCCTTCTGCACAAATTTGGAGAGCTTTTTTTTTCCAGAATTTGCGAAAATCTATATGCAAATGGGATGCTACAAAATAGTGCATATCATGGCAGCTTCCTCCATACAATTTTTCGTCTATTTTCTTTTTTTTTTTTTTAAACCTTTTTATTTCGTTCTGTTCAATCTTTTTTCAATACGAATCAATTTGCTAATAATTTCGATTGCGAATAATGTTGCGAAATTAATTGGTTTTTTTTTTAAATTTTTAAATCTAATCCATTTTATGTAATTCGGAAGTTTCTAAGTGTTCATATTCGAACTGTAATATTTATTTAAATTATTCTTATAATCTTTTATGAGATTCTTAAAAAGCAAAATTTGAGAATATATTCAATTCGAATTTCTTGCTATTCACGTTGGCCATATTTTCGATCATGAAATTTATCCTATCAATGGGGTCATCGTTCGGTAGATTGAACATTTTCAAAGTTTCTATTAAATTTGTTTGCGCTGAAATAAAACGGCGGAAAAAAAAGCGGAAACTTCCCCCCTTTTTTTTTTCGAGGCATCAAATTTAATACAGAAGTCGGAAACGCTTATTATATCGGTTAGTAAAAAGGCGGATCGCACCTTTTTTTTGTTATTATGAGCTGAAAATCAAGTTTTTTTTTTTTAAGTTACAAAAACCGACGAATAGATTTAATGATCAAGTTGGTTCATAACAGCCATCTGCCTCTAAATAATTTTTCACTTCCACTAATTTTGCAGTGCCTTTCACTAGCGAAATTACATTGAAGATTCGTGTAAATAATTACAACTTTATGCATTCGGCAACTCTGCGATCATTTGTAGCAATTTTTGGGCAGCTCTGCGATGATTTACTTTTACGTTTATTTTTTCAAAAAAAAAAAAATTTTTTTTCATTCTTTCGAAAATCGTTCCATTGGAATATCTTTCAAATAGAGTTGAAAAATAACGGGATGCTCTTATAACCCAGATTTTTCGTACGCAATTGAAGAAAAAAAACGATCATCATATAAAGCACTTGAAAATGTTTTCGAAGAAATCATAGAAGTAGAATAATTTCTGTAATGAAAGAGCTTATGACACCTTGCGGGTTTACACATACTCATAAACTTTCCATGTTACATTGTTCAACGATCACTTCCGCTGTTTTTTTTCTCTCGTAAACAAGCGAAATTAAATATGTTTGATTCATGGGACAGTGCAAGTTTTTTCTTTCTGCCTAAACGATTTTTTTATTTTCGTTTATTTCTCCACGTTCTATACAAAATTACGTTCACTTTCTCGTAATCTTTTCCAAACATAATAAAATTAATGGAATCTACTTCTGCGATGTTATGAGTGATGATGCTTCGTTTGATGGGTATGTTGATATTCAATAATTGTGATCGACATGCCGCTGGGATCGAAACTTCCGTATGGATGGATTTGTCTGCGGCAACGAGTCCTTACAACGATAGTTTTTCTTTCAGTCCTCTCTTTTTTTTTTTGAAACGTATCGTTAATGAAATGCTGTACTGCTGTGTTCTTACATGACAGATGGAATGCTTTTTGCACCTCTATCCACCATCACCCATCGCCACTCCATTCCCCTCACCTCTCTAAAATCATTAGGATAAGGCTATCGAGGAAAATTATCACCTCATAGGAATTTAGAAAACCCGACAAACTTATTTCCAAAGTTTTCGCAGAACGAACTGACAAACATAAAGAAAGGACTTGTTGAAATATTTGAAATTCAATATCTCCATTATTTTAAATGGTATAGGTATCGGTAAGGTGTAAGAGTTGATACATGAGACAAACATTTCGCACAAGTGAAAGGTTAGTGATCATAAAAGGCAAGTGTCACTGAACAAATAGAACGATAACTGCTAACAAATGAACACATAGGAGGAACAATTGACAGAGTATAAATTAAGACGAAAATTATCAGTGGTAGTAGTGGGTTACAGTGGGCTTACGATCGAGGATAAATTAGGGTGGGCAATAAATGTATGGAGGAAAATACTCCAAAAAAAAGTGAAACAGTATGCTTATGGGCAAACGTGAAACAATATAACGTATATACTAACGAAACAAAAGTGACTTTCCACTTACGAATTCAAAGGTTTTGCTTGAATTCAAACGAAACGATACAACAAAAATATAGAGGTTAGTAAAATGGATTTTTTCAAAGAGACATGAAGAGAACGAGTACTGCCGTTGCAAAAATCGGTGAAACAATAACAAGTAACGATACGATAACCAAGTAACGACTGCTGTTGGCATGCATCTACACCGCCGAGTGGTAGCACTGTGCAGCCACGATTCATCGTTATTATACGGCTCTCTTGATCATAGTAATTACCAACTAAAAACACATTTCTCTTATAAAATTATTTCAAATTAGGTTATTTTCTGTCGAAGCTAAGAGTGCAGTCTGCAGTGCTTATGAATAAGTGATTTTTGAAAGAAACTCAACGATGTTGAGCGCTTCGATCTTGCTTAGTTTTCGTCCGTTCGTGCATTTGCCCACATATTTCAGGTTTAGGTAAAGGTTTGCCAATTAAACATGCCACAAACGAATAAAGAGTAGAATAAAATGGCAAAGTCATGGAAGACCTTGTTTAATCCGTCCTAAAACAAAGTCGGGAACTTGAGGCAACTGACAAATAAATAGTAAAGCCAGGCCCCCAATTCATTACACAGCGAAGCAAAACCTATAAGTAATCAAAATTTTTTGATTATCAATCGCTTGCGGTATCTTCAAAAGTTATTTTCGATTTACCCATTCAAAAACTAGAGAGAGAAATTGTCTAGCAACACTGCAAAAAATGCTCGAAAAATATTACATTTATCAACGCCTCCAGAGTATATAGCAATTTTGATGCATCCAAAAAATCCGTATGAGCATGTCGAGCTTGTGAATTTGCACTCTTTTCCTGCAGTACTGAAGCACTCGTAACAGGTAATGCCAGCCGCCGCCGTCATATAGATAATTAGAATCTGTGCTGTTTCATAATTGGCTATCATCTAAACGTTGATAATGTGCATCGAAATAAATGAATGAAGCATTTACTGATAAATACATGTACATTTATCAGAAGAAACACCAATATGAATGCCGAAATAAAGGAGAAAAATCAGTGCAACAAAGAAATATAAATATCCGATGAAACAATCAATAGCTATGAAAAGAAATTTGAAAATCAATTTCCATGGTAGTTTTATGAGAAGCATTTGCCAAAATGATGATTACCTATCATTAACGTATATCTCTTATCGTTAACGTATATCCCCTAACAGAAAGGATCGATGGTGGATGACTGCAGGCTTGAAGTAGGTAGGTGATAATATATTCACGCTTCGTTTAGATGGCAATACGTCTAAGATGTCAATAGATGCTAACAGTTCGAAGGGGTGACGAATCCCAGAAATTGGTCACTATCTTCATGGAATAGTCTGTAGAATGCTCGCATGCTTTTTTTTTTGCTGAAGCTTTATTTGGGAAAGAGCAATTTCGATGTGTCATAGTGCTTGAAACCATTGAAAATCTTGAGCATCATAGAAAGTTCTCTTTAAATCTGCTGTGTCATGAGTTTCAAGTGAGATAGAGCGTAAACACAATGCATAGTTTACGTGGGATACTTTGCACTTTTCTAGACACCTGAAAGGTAGCTAATAATACCTATGCTATAATGGTGAATGATTGCTGGAGGCGTATGCACGCGTCAACGATTGCAACTTCAAAAGTAAAGAGTATTGCGTGCTTGATCATTGCGCTCCTTGATGTAATCCCTCGTATCTGGATGTGCGTTGACTGACTTCCGGCCAGCAATTTGAGAATTAATCGAAATTATTAAATCGATGCGTTGGGTGTCCGGGAATCAAACACGCAGGAAAACACATCCACCACTTTCTTGACTAAAATATATACGGCATTCTTTTGATATGCCATAAAATAAGGCACCATTTTTCAAGGAGAAAAATCGCTCTCAAATGTGACTAACCTTCATTGTTCTAACTGTCCAACATGTTTGAATGTGGCATCTTGAATTTGGTGTCTAACATTGCGAGTTTTCAATTTTTCTTACACCGCGATATGTGAACCTAAGGTATAATTTTTGCACGTTGGAATAAGAAAGTTAAAAACTTTTAATCGCTTTCTTCACCGTGCCGGAGTCAAAGAAAGAGCTTATTCGACCGTAAGAGCAAATAAAGTTTGCTTGAGGTATGAGCGAGGGCATATTTAAGGACATTGAAATCATAGCAAATATTGCCAGCTTATTTTCAACAATAAAACACCGCTTCTGTGGCTAACATTATTCACCATTACAGTACATATGAACGTCGTGAACAATGTGCAAGAACTAGGGCAAAAAAAAAGCGTAAAAAACGTCGCAGATTGCGATGTCGAATTGGGCTAAAGCTTGTGTGAGTGGTGTAAAGGCGTTCATGGTACGATACTCGCGGTTAGCATAGAGCTGAGGGTACAAGCAATGCGAATGAAGCATTTATGAGGCGAACACAAAACATTCGGCTTGTGAAACGCATCTATCCATACGTGTAAATACAAGTGTGCACACACCTATGAAGAAGCATTCAATCAAACACATCTCGTCAAATGTTTCCGCATTATGCATTTCATAAATTGCTTCATCGGTACGTGTCTTAGATACGCGCAACATTGCACGGCCTCTTTCACTTTCATTTTTTTTTACTAGTGGAAGCAGTATTAGAGAAATTTATCCACGGGAAACATGGAAATTTACGGACGCAATGGATGAAAAGGAAGAAAGTTTAATAAAATAAACATGAACGAATGTACTAGTAAATAAAACATGCAAGTCTTAATAAATATAATTAGCACAACACAGCGCCTCGCAAATGAATACAAAGACATGGGCTTGTAAATAGCCATGAGGGTGTGATCGAATTTAGAGACAAGGCTATTTAAAGAAGCGTAAGAGTGCCTCAATGGTTCTTGAGATGTTTTTGAGGGGTTTTGAGGAAGTAATTTATAGCCAGTCGCAGACCTGAATCAGAATGCTTTGTTCTAGTAGAAATGAGGATTGCGAGGAGTATTGCAAGTGGCTACAACAAATCTGTTCCTCTTTGTTGCCTTTTCCTTGTAACATGGAATGGAAGCAGTACTTCAGCGCATTGCTTTTGCATTGTCAATTGCAGTACAAGCTAAACATGATGCAAATCATGCAAAATCAGGCATACCACCTATGTGAGGTGATGTCATACGATCAGAAAATGAAGAAAAAAAACGGTACGTTCGAAAGGTAAAAGGTACGTTGCTTTAGTTGAAAAAAACGATCAGGATGAAAATAGTTTTTCTCCACAACATTTTTCATTCGGACTGACCTTAATTTTTACAAACTATTTATGCGTTATGTGCTTTGCTTTAACTTCATATCAGCTTCTGAAAAACATAGATAAAATATCTTAATATACGGGCAACGTACTGCTTTGACGCTTATCTGTAATAATTTTTCCAGCCACTTCCAGGAAAACTATAACCATGAAACTTAGCAGATGTAATCCTCGATAATCTTCGACTCCCTCCTCTCGATGGCTAATCTTTTGTCTTCCAAATATTGCAAAATAACCTTGATGTATTTATTCATCCATCAAAATAATAGCCAACTATATATTTTGGGAAAGAAACTGCCTAATTATAACGACTACAGTTCAGTAATTAATAATACACCATTTTTGGCAACATTCACTGAGATTCATTCATTTTTTTTTTTTTAAATCAAAGCCACTTGTGATTTACATGGCAGTATGAACTTTTTTTTAAAACTTTATTAAAGCGCTCAAATTACCGAACAATATTCGGCATGATTTATTAGACATTGACTTGTAAAATGACCTATAAATTTTTGCACACATTATATTTGCATTCTGCATATGACTAGTTCGTGTGTTATTAATTAGAAAATATTCGAAAAGCTTTCATTTGTACTACTTCCAGATAGCTTTTTCCACCATGAAATCGTTTGATGATATATATCTTTGGAATTATTGGAACATTGCACCTGAAGGCTCATCGGAAATATGAGTCTATACAGACGCCAGTTGCAATGGTTGCATTGGATAATACACATAGATAATACACATAGTCCTCAATAGTTTTAAACCGCGAAACCACTCGAGCTTGAAACAGACTATCCAATGATAATACAGGGAAGATATCACTAACCAGCGCTCATCATAAATAAATATTGATGAATGCGCATTTTATTCACTATTGTCAGTACTATTATAGCAGTGCCACTATTGTTGCTGCCGCTACTACTACCGCTACTATAGCACATCCCAATTTCATTTAGTCCAATAGGTTCATCAATTACATCTGAATGCGACTGCTTATGTGTTTTCCGGTTGAAACCCAGATTTCAAAGTGAGGTTTGCATGCTGACTTTTATATCCAATTTCGTCGTTATACAATGATTATGATCCAATATACCTGCATTATGGTTTTTATTTACCACCATTTGAGTAATTTGCTCTTTATGTTCCGAACAGATATACTGCTGAGCATTAGAATTTTGATCCTACCTTGAGAAACTAATTTGAGGTAATAGGCGTAAATCGGTTAAGCAAATGCCCGACTGATTGAAGAGAAAATCGAGTGCATTTAGAAGCGATTTTAAGAAAAATTGCAATGTTGAAGCATTTAATGGTGAACATCAACGATATAGGTGAATTTGAACGAGCACTCCCACTTAGAAGAAAGAAATATATGTTGATTCAAGTCATAATGTTTCTAGTGTAAAGTATAAGGCCCTTGATGATGAGCCATATTGTCGTCTTATTCGTCCCAGTTGAAACACTAGTGTTCATTTTATTAAGTATGCCGGAAAAACGGATACATTTGTGCGTTCCTATCACAGTCGTTGCAAGATTCATTGAAACGTTAAAACCATGAACGCTGAACTTTTCTTTCTTTATTATCTTCATATTTCTTTTGCACAATTTCACATATTTACGCATTTCATTCGTGCTTTAAAAAAAAATTTCCATTTGTAGAGTGTGCTACAACGGCTTCATTTATGCACTATGCATGTGTAAATGTGTTTGCAGAATAACATCAAGTCGGAACTACTGAATTATGAAGTTTAGTGGAGCTGATGTATCTATAGAGTGATCATTCATGCTAGTTTTAAAGTTAGTACATTAGCATCGAAGAGTAGTGGAGGCTAGAAGATACAGATGCCTGAATACTTGTATTTACTTTGCATCGGATTGGTCTATATGAGCCATTCAGGTAGTAGACAGCGAATCTTTGTAGAAGACTTTTGAGCATAGTCGGATCATTTAAAATCGATAGGTACGTACTGTGACCGCTCTGCTGTTTGGAAATTTACGGGAACTGATTGACTTCGTAAGTGGGATTGCAAAAGCATCTATCGCACCAGTTCTTTTGCCACACTTGTCTGCTTGTTTTATTGTGGTCGCTTCACATTACAAATCAAATGTTCTGAAGCGCCATTTCCAGCGAAGCTACTTTTGCTGTTTCTTAAAATCTGATAATTGCGTAGCGAGACGTAAATTGGCAGTACGGATGAGCAGGAAATGCGGTGGCAACTAATCGGCCAAGTTTCCACTGCAGCAAGTTGGACCCCATGATCGCAAAAAAAAACACAAATCAGTCCCAAGGTGTGCCTTGATAAGTCGTAGAACGGTGAAGATGGTTTGTACAGACGGCGTTTTTACGCACACTTGCGAATATTGCCTTGTTAAAGCGAGCTGTATCAGAGTCGTGTGAGTGCGCGTGAACGTCTGTGCGGTACATGCATGCGTGTATCTCCCTGTCTGTCCAGCAGCTTTCAGGGAACTACTTTAGCAGCTATTACAATATGTGGTGGTAGTTTAAAGTACGAATACCAACTTCCAAGGTCTGTGAAGTTCAAAAGCAACGATTTTTGGCATAATCGTGCTTCTGAATGAAGTTTTTCGCTGAAACAAAATTACACATATCAACGTTGGTTCCTAACTTCTCCTGAGCATCAAGTGGACATCGTATGACCTCATAGTCCTAAAACTGCTCTATTGTTAATTGCATATGACGAATAGTGATAGCGAAATAATAGAGAACAATTTGAAACCGAGAAGGTAATATAGCACAAGGGAAGGTAAGCACGTAAGGGGAAGTAATACTTCAAAGATTGATGTTTAAATTCGCAGGCAGTTTCAAAAAAAAAGCTGAAACGTTCTCAATGCCAGTGCAGTGTTTTATCGGTGATTTTATATTCGAACTAAAAATAGAAGCGGAACAGGCGATAATAATAGAATTAATTCTGAAGGAATCTGACGTCGGTGAGGCGCAGAGCTTGCAGTATCTTCTCTTGTAGCTTCGACGCCGAGACAAGTGCGATCAGCGACTTCCGTGCCAATCCACACCTTCACTTTTCTTCATAGAGGAGTGAGCTACAAATGCCACAACAAACTACGGCTCTCCTTCCTCCTTGCACTCTCTTTACCCTCTCTCCTCTGCTCCGCCCGTCCTTCAGCGAAGAAAAAGCGGAAGATCCGAAAATGCTGTATCTGCAAATGATTCTGCTTAAACATTGAAATGAATTCGCAAACAACGACAATGCAACACACATGATAGGTGGGAACGGTAGTGAGATTGCCTTCATCGCAACACATTTTTCGCCTCAAGCTGAGTGTTTGTTTCGTTGTGTCAGCTTTCTCCTAAATGAGAACGATAAAATACAAACCTACTGCATCCCATTTTTTTGCACCAAACAAGAAAACTGTATTCAGCGAAAGAGCTCCGTTAGTCCAAGTTCCTGAAATTCTCCTGTATAAGCGTCCTTAAACGAATATTTTGATGCGGCAGCTTCAACAATCTGTTCATAAATTTTCACCTTTCTCATAGTTCTATGAAAAAAAAAAATCTTTTAAAATCCTTCCGACGAAGTTGACGCTGCGAGGAAGTTCTGCTCGTATCACTTCGTTACACGAAGGACTTCATATGTCATTAGGTGCTCTATGCAACGCTTATAGCAGATGTAATCGACAGCAAAGCTCTAAAAGCGGAGAGTCATGTGCCGACAGAAGTCACGTACGCGATCGGTACTTGGAATTGGCGATCTCTATTCCTGGATGTTGTTGAATGTGCTGCCGCTTCGCTTTTGATTGATGCGATGAGAAAAGCGGAAAACACGGGGTTGGTAGCATGGTCCCTTTTCAATGCGTTCAGCGATATCCTCCGCCGTCATCACAATGTGAATCATGACGAATGGAGCATACGAACGAAAACAGCACCGTGCGGCCAATTGAAGATGAATTAGAATTTCCAACACATGCGCGCAACGAGAAAACATGAGCAGAGTAACGACAACTAACTTCTGTGATAGGTCATGATCCGTTTTATATGTTTTGATTGCCACGCCTACAACCATATTTGTATTTTTCAGTTATATCATTGAATTAGTTCAGAATTTTGTGCAAATCCCAATTGGGATGTTACGCTTGCATAATTTTCGATGATATGAAAAGGCATTTCTCATTAGTGCTTTAAAATCTTTTGAAGATGCTTTTATGCGATTTTTGGTGTACAATGTTCATTATGCAAATCACACCATTGAACCTGAAATACATGCGCAATACAAAACGACTTAGATTGTTCGCTTTTCCGTCTTCAATAGAAAATTTCCGATAAGATTGGCAAGTTTTGTATGTTGGGATGGAAAAGTTCAAAAGATTTCATTCAGTTCGTTAAATTCGAATATAGATCGCAAAAAGGTTTGTTTATATTGATTGAAATCCGAAAATAATCGAAAAAATTCAGCAAAATTATACTGTTCTGGCATGTAACTTTCACTGCAGCATAAACTTTTCATGTCCTGAGGATGTTCTTCGCATGTTTAGCATTTTGAGCGTAAATGTTTACCTTCAGCTCTGTGGAATGAGCATCTCTTTTGCGGTCACAATTTTAAGAGCCAAATGGGAATATGGATTAAGCAGAAGAAACAAAATTAGAGAATAAGCTATGATATTTTGGAGATGCGCAAATGATTCACAATGTGTGATTTGGCTCATAAGTGGGATAGAATATATAGGATTCCGTTGGTGAAAGTATCATTTTTGCAAAAAAAACAAAAGAGTATTTTCTTTGAGTGAATTTCATTTCGTATTGCTCTTTTTTTTTTTTTTTTTTTTTGAAAACTTAGAATGAAAATAATTTCCATTCATTTCACATTGAAAACATTTAATGCAATATTATTTTTGCACAATTTTTACAAAGTAATGAAAAATTTCCGACAAAATATTTCGTGAAATTTTCCACAATAAACGGATATGAAAAATGATGCAATTGCTCAGCTGAAACAATTTGCACCTCAAATCGTCACTTATTTTATGAGAAAAAACGGTCATCAACATGCGAGTTTTTCATATTTTTGATGCCATCTGAATCAGAATCGAACAAATAGGCAGAAAAAAAAAACGAAGAAAACGTAGTCATTTTGAGAATTTTCTAAGCTTATTTGAATGTGTAAAAAATTTTAAAAACCTATAAGAAGTCTACTTAGTTCCCGCTTAAACCTCTTAACTAACAACGAAAATAATTTTTGTTGATTAAATTGTTTTTTTTTTCGCTGAATATATATTTTAATTCTGGACATTTCCTATATCTCTCTATCGAAAGATTACTTCAAAACCCTCAAAATTATGAAAATGCAATAGAACATTAATGTATAGCTGCAAAATTTTTGCGCTGATTTTGAGGCGTCCATGATCTAGAACATAAGAAAGTTTAGATAGAAGGCAAAGAGAGTTGAAATGTCATTTAGAGTATAGAGAGATTGTGACACTTTCGGCAAAGATTGAAAGAATGTGTTATCTGGTAAACATTTGAACTATAAATACTATACTTATGGTGAATAAAATTACATATCATGTTCAGCAAGATGCCGATTAACAACAATCTTTTTTTTGGATCAGCTAATATAGGTAGCTGGTGTAGAGTTACGCACTCTTTGGATCAGCTAATGCTCAGCCAATTTAGGAAGCAACAAGGCGACAGATAAGACACCAGCAAAAGATCGGCTTATTCCATGACCTATCATGCGAAATATCTAGAAGGTGATGTACCGGTGATTGCCTATAAACGACATCGACGACGTCCTCGGAGACACCAGTGTAGCTCCTTAATCCAGCATTTCTCAGTGCTCTTATGCAGCAGTGAAATATGTCTCCAATTATCTTTGGAAAAGAGGGATAATTCACTGAGCTATAGAGAGAACGACGTTGCAAATGATGCGAGCAAAGAAAGCACTTGAGATAATGGGAGCATAAACGCTTATCGAGCTTGTGAACCTGATTTACCGCCTATTCGTCTCGCTTTAGGGATTAGAAACTGACAAATTATGGGACTGAGCAACTGTCACTGTAATAACAGCTTTAGGTCAAACCTACCAAGGTCGAACATTTGGTCACCGTTTTCTCGGAATGAGCGTGAAAAGCATCCGCTCTCTTGAGGGTTGTGACTTTTTAAGAAAGGGGATGAGGAGGAAAAGCCCTGACGGGCTCATGGTGTGCACCTTGCTCTAAATAAGAAGCTCAAGATACCAAAAGGAAAAGAAAAGGGAGAACTTTGCTTCGATCATGCTTTAGACAATGGACCAGGTAATCAAATAAGTCCGCGTCTTTCTGCTCATGGCTTCATCCCATTTAAAACTCAAAGCAAAAAAATTATATCATACCTGTCTTCATGATGCACTTCTATACTAGTCTGTCCCGCAGTATGAATAAATGTGGCGAATGTTTGTTGTCTGTAAATTATTTCGTTGCTAGTATCGCAACAAATTCACGTTTTTTTTTCTCCGCCGTCATTTTGCATCATCCTGTTGAAATCGTTCGCTTAATAGTGCGCATCATATGCCAAAGTGCACTCATTATTGTCGATCGATGAATGACTTATGTACATCTATTCTGCTGCGAATATGCCTTCTATTCAAAAAAAAAGAAAAAAAAATTGCACGGGGGCATCGACTCACAAAGAATGAATTATGGCTGCCTTCATAAGTCCCTTTTTACCTCACTTCTGCAAAAAATCGCATCGGAAAAATCCGTTAGGCATGTTGTTCGCAAACGATATGTGCAGTATGAATGAATGATACAGGTAGTGGGCCTCAAGTTGCACACATAGTACATACTGATGAATGAGCGTTTTAAATGGTATTTTCATCAACGTAAATGACAAAAAAAAAAAAAGAAGCTCATTTTATCAAACAGATGCGAAGAAGAACCACCACAATTTCATCAAATATGATAGCATTGTTACTAACACCATTATAATTTCAACTGCATTCAGGAAAAATATTTCGCAATTCGTGAACTAAAATTATCCAATATTAATAGAGGCATTTCGTCGGCTTTAATCAATCGAGAAAAGCATCAATGCAGTTTCATTTCAACTTAACGAATTCTTAATGATGTGTAGAGTAATGAGTGAAGCATTTGAAAAAAAAAAAAAAAAAATTAAATTCGCATGTTGCGAGTAATTCGCTGAGCATGATCGTATTTCCTTTCAAATGATGTTATGATTTTCGTCGCCTATTGATGAATCAGATAGGCATATCGTTCGTTCTATAGGTTATGAATACACACGTATAATATATATACAACTAGAGATAAAAATCGTGTACTGTTCGGTTATTATGAGCGTTCTCAGGTCACTTTATTCTTTGATTAGGCATAAACGATCTATCTAATATCTTACGACTCAATATTCCCACCTACTGTCACGTCGATGATGTCTTTGTGTAAATAAGTTACTGCAGTACCGATTGTAAGGGATCGACATTTCAAATCACTCTGAATTAGATCGCTGATTAATTACAGCGATGGCAGCTCCCTTATTTATTACCAAATGTTCCACGGTTAGCGTTTAATCCTAGTTTCATTTGAATAATGAAATATATCATGTTGATAACACTTCACCCCTATATTCAGGTTGCATCAGAAATCCTACGCATCTTAACTGACTCCAAATTAGCATTCCTCCAGCAAGTTATTAATATCGTTAATGAAGTATTTTACACATCGTGACTGCGCCTTCACATTTTAAAGCCGCTGAATCTCTTCATACCTAGATTTGCAGAAACGAATAACACCCGACTTTTAACACAACGAATTTACTTTCGATCGCAGTTGTACATACAAAAGCAGTTACGTCATACAAGAAAAGATTCAACCAACTACATTCTGCGTATTTAATTTCTTAAGCAATCCACCTTATGCGAATTGAAATTTTTCGTATGCATTCATTTCATTGTTATGTTGCTTTCCTTCCTCGATATTTCTGCCGTTCATTTTTCTTTCAGCTGAAATACGCGAATGACGTAAACCGATCATTTGCATCAATCTCTATACTGTCTTTCTTCACACTTTATATCTGTTTCCCTTTTTTTTTCCGCTTATTATTATAGATGTCATTGCTTCATTCGACGCCTTCGTTTGCTTAATTAAGACTCCGTAGGCAGAAAAACTTTTTCTTGCACTAGGTCTACGCCATCTAGCCTATTATATAAATGCCACGCGGAAATATATATTAGACAGTGATTTTTCGTAAATTATGACAACGTTTTGCTAAATATAGCATGGCTTACCGCACTATCAAAAGCATTATGCGAATAGGCAGAAATGTTCGCAAGCCTAACGGATTGAATTGCAAATGAAATTCCTCAAATCTGTGTCAATTATATGTCGATAAGCGTAAAGAAACCTCATCATTAAATTCTATAACACCTAAAAAGTTCTTTAAAAATTCTTCGTTATAGAACGAACACTTTACGAAGCGAAATTTCAACTCATAATTCGCAAAATGACACAAATGATGCGTTTCGATTTGTTATTCGAATATAGTGAAAGCTCTTGTCATTACCCGAATTGCTTTCCATTAGACAACAGTGAAATGATGAACATTCATGTAATGCGATTCTTTAGAAACAAGCCGAAAGAAAATAATTGTTTATAGAATTATGAAATGAACAACAAAATTAAAGCTCAGCATCGAATATCAACAAATAAACTGAAAATAAAGAGAACTACTGCACTCGACTCATAAATACGCAGAAATGAAAAAAAAAAAAAGTATCCGACTTCCTCGAAGTTTAGCCGCATCGGTGTTAAAGACAATATGGAACACACGTAAACTTAATAGTAATACATTTTCTGAGCCTTTGAGAATATGTAGATCTACAAAATTAGTTGTATTACCTTTTTTGAGCTCTCGTTTGGCCATGCATACCTTGAATATATAGTCTAATAGTTAGTTTCATAGATAACATAAATCAGAAGCAAAAGGACGCATGTTTAGCTAATGCTCTTGATTTAATATGACTACGAACTTCACTAGAAAATCTGCAAGTGCGCTTGATTTCTTAAAATGGTAGGTAATAAGCGGTGAAATTGCTGCACAATCCCGCTTTTATTTTGTTAGCAACGAATTTCGGTTATAAACGAGAGCGGTGAAATGAGGGGAAATGATTTATGGAGGGAGAGGGATGAAGGAGGATGGGTGGAGGAGGAAGAAGGGAGGCAGAAGATTACAAAATATAGCGATGTTTGTTCCAGCACGGGGAACTTATTCGATTTCGAATTGATAGCAATGAGGAAAAGATAGAATTCGGATACGATAAGTGCGATAAAATAACTAAAATAATTGTGAGTCAAAGATAACTGTTTTTCATTATAGATGTACAATCATCATAATAGAAAAGCATACTTTGTCAGCCAGTAGAAAATTTCATTGCTGAACTTTCTCTTCCGGACAAATTTTACGCTGACATATGACTGATATCATGTCGGAAGAATTTCTGAGAAAATTTAGCTGCAAAGCATTGCTTAGAAAATTCTGAATTCTCAATCATTCACTCAATCCCAATTAGCTAACTACGAAAAAGATAAAAGGCGGAAAGATACAGCGTCCTGAAAGACCTAAGCAGGAAAGCAAATAGTAAATGGCGATGTCAGTGACCATCTAGAAATGGCTTTCGAGGAAGGAAACATGAATACAAAATAAAAAAAGACAAACGAAATATATAATAACCTTCAAATTAAATGCTCTTTCATCACGATCTAATATTGAGCGTCAAAACACGAAAACGTGTATGGGAATACTTGACTTGTCTGTTGTATCAGTCCATCTTTTCTCTTCAGCTAAAGGCAATGCTGATAAGACGAAGATATGAAGTTTGTGAGCGCCGCTGGAAATTTACATATTTATAAATTCATGCATTTTGCATTTAGTTATCCTACTGGAATGGAAGACAACAATAGCTCAAGTCTTCCGAAACGTTTAGCATCATTCTCAGTGATTTGTCGGCGATTCAAATTCGGCTTAAAATGTGTTGACGGAAGCTTCAGTTCTACATGGCTGCGAGCACTACATCGCAGAAGTGAATTTTGTTCATTCAATTGAGCTGGTTATTTTTCACAAAAAACTTGCCTCAGTTGTTCTCCGCTGCTTTATTCTTGAATGTTCAAATGGTAGAGCGTTTCAGTCAGTGATGCCGATAATGCGTTTTAAGGCCTATCCACAAGTGTTTTTAAAAGCATCGCAGCCAATAAACAATTAAGGACACCATTTGCGTAATCAGTTTGCCCTTCTTCTTCGCATACTGGATCATAGACTCTGCTTTGCGATAGGAAAAATAAGCTGCGTTTTGTTAACGGATTGCCACGATAGCATCACCAACCTTCAAGTCTTTTCGAAGGGTTGTGGATGGTTTCAGTGTTCCACTTTTCGAGAATAAGATATCTGCGATGAGCAAAAAATATACTACCTGTGAAACTTTGCTCTCATTCTGCGATTTGCTGCTCGCTTATTTTATGTTGCTAGAGCGCCGTTGGAAGTTACACTATGGCCAATTTCATCAGAGAATCAGTAAGAATTCGCCGAAAAGTCTACGCAAATTCATTTTAAAAAATGCGCTCTATGATTGCAGATGAACCAGGTTTCACTTCGCGTAAGCACCTGAGCGAGTGTAACGTGATGAAGAAATAGATTGCCATCGTTGACGTTCCGTTAGATCACCTTTGATTGAGCTGCGTATCGTGTCATTGAAAGGAACGCAGACAACATTTCCTCACCTATAATATATTTTGAATTACATGAGAAGAAATTACAAAGTACAGCTTCGTGCCGTCTTCTTTCGAATTTCAAAGTGGTGGAACCGAAAAGTCTCTTTTTTTTGGGGGGCGTTTTGTAGTACAAAACTTTTCTCTCGTTGCTTACAAAAAATACTGCGAGATGTTCTTTGAAGTGGCTCATTTAATTCTGCTTGAATCATTTTCACTGTTGATGCGCTCGTTGCCACAGACGACCAAACTAACCTCAATCTTCGGAATTAGTTGCGATCTAAGCTTAGCTTCACAGCTTACTGTTTATCACCTTATACCTAACCTCATAAGTCAGCCGCTATCTCATACTTCTTAACACAACACATTCAACATACCCTAGTGCTTGCTACGCTAAACTTTATTTCACAATTCATCAATAATTCGCACTTCATATCGTGCCCCACTAAAACATCACTATGACACCCTGCAACTGATAAAGGACACTAAATTTCGCTCGCGTACAGAAAATTTTCTCGGCCTTTACCGAGCAAAGTTTTCCGCTATTTTCAGTTTTTTTTTTTTAAATACTGAACCACTATTTGACCCCGCTCTAATGCCTGAGGTCGGTGAGCGGCTGGCACTTTTTGAATTCGGTCAGCCGCAACCTAATTCTAGATTGGCAACCGAATGTGATTACGGTCGGTTCCCAACTGTTCGAAAGGTATAAGAACGGGACTGAAGTCTATAAAACTTTAAATGTGCTATATTTCTTTCCTGCAACGTCAGAGTTACAGAAATTTGAAGAATAGCATGTAAGCCAAATTTTTAATTTCTTCTACAGTGGGATACAATTAGCGCAAGATACATTATGTTGCAACATTGGTCAAAGATCATTTGTACTCCAAGAGAGATTAGCATGCTTTGTTGAATTGCGAAAGAATATTTTGTAAGGAGCGAGCATCTAGGTAACGCTATGGGGGGGGGGGGGGGGGGGGAGGGGGGTAGGAGCAGATATGCTCGCAACGCCGCACTTCAAAAACTTCGCACAATTTGAATGACTTAATGCACTCTCTTTATATCCAGCAATGACCGGTGAATACATTTTGCTTCTTTGTTGACATTAGTGAGGGGTTTTCCGCAGTTATAAGACCTTTATTTACTCCATTTATGCCCTATAATTTTACTTCTGTTCTTCCAGGTATGACACAGTTGATAATCTCTTTTGGTTGGATATATTGGAGCTCGTTATGAATTTCTGATTTCGGAGGTTTTTGCACGGTTCAGCATAGTACTCTTCTAATTAGCTGCTCCGTTTGTACTATTATTCAAGGCTTAGGAAGCTGTATTTGTCTTTATACGCTAATTGTGTACATTTTTTTTTTTGCAAACGCCGTTTCGTTTTGCTTTGCTATGAAGTGCTTTTCACAGTTTACTAAGGATGGTTCTTATTTTTTAAAGGTCGCTATTTTATTTAAAAATAAGTGTGGTCGCTCTTATAACCGCATATCGTTGAAGAGTTGTAGAGGTGATGGAGCGAAAACACCGTGGTACCAACTTCGCGCAACTTGAATGGAAATCACAAATGACAATTACTGCAGTTTTAGTTTTCTTCTTATTGTCGTTTTATAAGAGATATGGAGGCTAATGCTTTTGGAAGTTCCTTCGCCTTATCGACGAAGCTGTGTTTTTTTTCCGAGCAGTTCAAGGTCTGTGGCAGATCGCGTGAAGTTGTCAAACAAAATTCACCTCTTTTTTTTTCGTAGGCAATCCTCGTTTTTGTTATTTTCCTCATCTTCTGATACTGAAACAGTGACTGTCGCCTCTTCACCAAGTGTTTCGGTGGGTTAAATTTTTCGCTTCCATCGATACGAACTCCAGTTAGTTTTTTTTTTTTTGATGTGTTTTTCTCGCCGATATGATCGCAAATGCGGATTTTTTGACAGATTGTATGACAACATACATGATTTTAATGCAGAGTATTTAGGCTGGAGCTGAGTGCAAAGCGCTATCTGTGATCCAGCGGATTCAGATTCTAGTTTGAAACTTTTTTTTGGGCAGAAGGAAGATGCTGAGGGCTTGTCAGGGATGCCGGGCGTACAAATTGCACTAACGATGGCGGTATCATTCAGTGCGATATGCGAATAGGATAGGGTTTGGCGGACGAAAAGAGAAATCATACCCAAAGCCAAATCGGCTAACAGGTAATACGACTGTCTTGCCTTGGAAGAAGGTACAGGGAAGCGGAGCAAGATTGGAAGTATTTCAACACGTTTAAAACGTATAGAGAAACCCGTCGTTAATGCGGGGAAAAGGATGGTTCGTTATTCCATGGAGGGATGAGGATGGGAGTTAGCGTTGACATGCTTGCCCAAAACATCAACAGGGGAAATGAACGATCTTCGAACTCCTCGCCCAAAGGACACATATTTCGACGAAGGAAGCGATGCGAAAAGCGCGAAAAAGCGTTAAAGCTAGAATGCTTTTCTTTTACTGTTGGCTGTTTGAATATTGCTCGTTTTATCCAAATCAAAGCAGAATTTCTATCATCGTTTGTTGTGCATATAGATGTAGATTCACAAGCAGTTGCATTTGCTGTAATTCCGTTTCGAGAAATCGGAAGACTTAGGGGTATTGAATTCGATTAGAGGGGTCATAGGGGGTTGATTTTCTTCAAGTATATCTAATCGCACTTTCTTCGTAGGAAGAGGGCATGAGGTCGTCAAGGACTACTACTTCATTGCTGTAGATCACTGTAATAACCAGCAGATATCTGGATATCTCTTAATCGGAATAAAAAGATTTGCACTAATATGAGGGAATTTAGGATTTAAAATTTTTTAGCATTTCAAATAATCTTTGTCAGAGGGGAATTTTTTTTTTTCAAAATTCACGTTGATATTGATAAAAATATGATCGCTTTCTCGTATCGTCACTCGCCACTCTAATCGCCTTATTGCATCCTTTCTCCTCCTAGCTGAAAACTCCTACTTATTTCTAATAATTGCAACAATGAGCCGAGTCATTTGCAAGAGCTAAATACTCGCTGAAAATACACTGCAAAATTTAGACCGAATCGATTTTGCACGTATAGCAATTCAAATTTGATGATAAATGCTTCACTCTTTTCAAGTTTCACATTGGAAAGGAAGCTAACTAATATATGCAGTTGGAATTTTGACGGCCAAAAATGACTACTACCACCATTCATACGCAAAGCTAATCACAAATTACTTAATATGTCGGAGAAGCTGTCCGACTATTCATTGTAAGAAGAAAAGAGAAAATCCAGCATTACCTGTTGGCTCAATATACCTCGGTGGAATAGTGAAGCCGAAATTATTGTCGATGTCTTCGGGTCGCAGTTCGATACCATATATATAAGGAACCCCTTTGCTTTGCATATAGTCGATGCTGGTGCCAGATGCCGGATCTATGATCAATGAAGCATGACTTGTGATTGAAAAACGCCACAAAAAGCTGATAGCAGTAAAATACAGAAGAAAATTGAATTAAGCTGTAAGGGTGAATTTGGACGAGCACTTGTTCGCGGGCAAGAATGAAAAGCTGAGTGTTAAGGTGATCACCAAGAAATGAGTGCCATTTTTTATGAAAAGGAGGTGAGTCTCGAAAAGTGAATGTCAGCAGTATATAGCGTACTGCTCGATCAAGTGACTGGTGACAGTCACCAGTGTTTGATTTTAACTGGAAGCAAAACTTTAGCGACTTCAGCTCCTCTGGAGTCCACACCGAGTGAAGGGCCGGGAACTGGAAAGGTTGGGGTCGTATACGTCAGGTCGCCTTCTAATGATCAGTACTCACTGAGTCGAACAAAAATGATTACCTTGCGCATCCACAACTTCTTGCGCACATTTATCTCACGCTTCTGTTTTTCAGACCATGTGTCAGAATCGTCAAAATGAGCTAATGGTTTAGTATGGAGCATGGTAATTGTGACACAGAAAAGTAGAAAGTGCTTTTTAGTGGCCACCATATACTGATGGACTTCCAGCAGCAACCAGTAGTGAAATCGATAGTCCAATCAGCATTTTTTCGCCCACTAATATTTTCTGGATTCAGTGCAAATGTTTTGCCGTAATATTTTTCGCAGTGCTGATAACGAATGTTGTTTGCCAAAAAAGAGATTCGCTCACACATTAATTCTGAAATGGTTCCATAGCTGTATTCGGCTCCAGTTCTATTTTTTATCGCCTCCACCGCAAATTTTGCGGCCATTTTCTGTAAAAATATAACATTTCACTGCATCGAATTCTGAACGCTGAAGATAGCGACCACGAATAGCGAATAAACATTGAAAGCACAGACTGTATAAGCATCAGCCATATGTCACATATACCGTCGTGTTATTTGGCAATTTCTCGTTATCAAAAAGGCAAGAATTGTTACCTTAATTAAATCTTTTGCTTTCAGATCTTTAAAACTCGATATGTTGGATTTTTAGTTAAAATATAGCGTACTTCCCTAACGCCTCAGCTAAACTACTGCCACATTATTCGCAACAGTTAGCATGACGAGGTTTTTCCAACTCGCTCAACGCACTTTTTGCACAGGACTCCTTCAAAGACAATGAAGAACACCCTATGTGTTGGGACCATCACAAATTGGTTACGATTCATTAGAATTCAGACGCATAAAACTTGACAGTTGCTTCCTTTACCGCTTCACTTATTGACTCTCAGATATCTCTTTTTGAGAATACTTTAAATTCCAATCACAAGTGAATTAAAAGGTCTTAAAACTTGCTGCAGGATCACTGTAAAGCAAGTTTTTTGGCCGTGAGGAATGATCTTCGACTTGAAACAGTTACTTCTTCTTGCATCAGCAAACTTTGAATATCTCTTGACAGTGCCAAAGTTTTGATTATCTGAGGATTTGGAACTATCTAAATTTGAGTTTTATTCAAGCAGTTCAGGGTCTCGTGATCGATCAAGCTGTTGCATATTTTCTGCCATGTTTAAATCGATTAATCACGTTTTCGTACTTGATTTCTTCTTTTTGCTATATATTGAGCTGTACACTATATATATCACTTATTTAATTTGCGCTATTTACCTTGCACATCATGAACTGCATTTCCTCTCTCTTTCCCACCACCTCTTTCTCTTCGTCTTTTTCCTCCTCTTTCTTACTCCCTCTCTTCCTCTTTCACTTTCTTTTCCTTTTTCTTTTTTTCTCTCTCTCCCTGATGTAGCAAGCTTATGCGATAAATCCGATCGATCTAAATCAGGAACAGTATTTGATCGTCTAAAAACCGGAAGTGAAACGGTTACATTTCTTCTAACTGTTCTTCCCCGTTATAGATAATTCTCATCTGCAGTTAATTCAAATCACCTATTTCTTATGGGGAAGTTCATTGAGTCACTGAATGAAAAAGCGTAGCGAAGGAACAACCAGATGGACCTGTAGAAAATGAAATGAAGTTTAACAAGTACCTGGTCGTAGTAATTATCTGGCTTGTCACTGGTGTAACCCCAAGGTGCCAGAAACAGCTGACCGTAACTATGAAGGCTAACATATATTTTGAGATCGGGAATTTGCCAAGTGATGAAATCTCGTATACCGGCCACTTCGACCTCACTGAACGGTGATGCCCCAGCATAGATGTTCGAACATGGGCTACGATTTGCTCCAGCCTCTATAAATTGAAACTCGAATCACCCAACGATGCAACACAACGATACCGTAAAGAGAGCTAAAAATCTTGGTGTTATTTACGAATAACTAAATCTTAGTTAAATTCCCGACAAAAGGTGCACCGCTTTATCGTTTGCTCATACCCGATAGCTACAACTCTTCGCAGACGGATGAAAATTAAACGTTCGAATCAATTGAATTTTCACTTTATATGCTTACCTCCCCATCTGTAGCCCCAATTGCGGTTTGCATCAGCACCAACACACCACTTGTTTATAGTCATATTTCTCGATCTTGTTTTGCGCCATAAGCGATCCTGTTAAACGAAAAGGAATTGAATACCCATCATTAAAAATGAAAAATTTTCATACCATTTTTCAAATCATTCACTATGCACATAAATCCGTAACATTTTTTTTTTCACGTTAAGATGCGGGTAGCGAAAATTCCTATATGACAATACAAAAATTTATGAAGAAATTTTCTCCTTGAGTACCTAGAAGTCATCGATTCTTTAAAAAACTTCAACAATTGCACATGCATCGTGAAAATCGACCGAATATCATTCGATGTGAAATTTGAATCGAGTTTTTCTACGCACAATTTATGCATGAAATAGCGGCATTGTTCCCTCAATGCTAAAAATTTGCTATTACAACAAAGATCATAGAAAGTATCCATATTGATGAGGAAAAATGGATCATATTTTTTCATTATTGAATGTGATCATGGTGATTTAACGCGATTCAAAGACTCCACAAAAAGATTACAATGCCCTTCATGATCTTTTCATTACCTCATACTTTGGCGCATCTGCCACACAAATTAGAATCTCTTTGCCTTAGGCTATAAAGACAACATTTCATCACCCTCCCGACTTGACTATGTAGGAAAGATTGTGTGAGATCGTATGGAGCAGTTCTTTTTCATCTGCCGTATACATTTCACAGGTGATCGCGGTTGTACTTCACTAGTATATGAAATGAGGATCTTAACGCGATGAGAGTCGAAAAAATGCCGATTGCATTCTCTCAAGTTCTTCATTTCATGCTGTTTAAGCATCATATCGATAATTTTTAATTCATGCGGATATTCATATTTTCGAACGATCATTTTTTCTTTTTCTTTTGTTATCATTGAATTTTTATTTCCTTTTTTTCTTTTTTTTTCTTTTTTTTTTAGAACGTATTTGCAAATTTCTTTCAGTGTTTTTTTTGATGTAATTTGTTTCGATTTTATATGTCAATATTTTAGTCGGAAACTAATAAATTCAAATATTTTACTTTCTTTTTAAATATGATCTTTGAACTATCTGTCTAGGATTTTCTTTCCATCGTGATAAAAATTTTCAAATACATCGACACACTAAACGATTATAATTCGATGGATAGCTTTTTGAATAGTCCAAGAGATTTTCTTTTTTTTTTTTTCTTTTTTACTTACGATTATTTTCCATTTTAATCGCAGAGATTTCATATCTATAGAATTCATTTTCATCATCATTAAATTGTTTTTTTTTTTTTTTTGCGTTGACATTATAAGAAATTTATTGCGCTAATAATTTTAGCAAATGCAATAGTTATTCTTTTCTCATTATAATTTAGTTTGCCAAATTTATACTTTATTTTTTAATTATATATTACAATTAGACGCTCATTGAATATAGTTGTTGATTTCAATTATAATTTATGAATTGCTCTTTTTTTTTTTTTTTAAATCGCTCTAATTTTTGCTCATTGCCAAATGATTTTCCAAAGTTGAAATTCGTTACGTAGTTCCGAAAGACTCTTAAAGTTAAATTCCTTCTTTGTTCTCTGATGAATCTTATAAATATTATATTGAATTTTGATAACGTTAATCTCTACTTATCTATGAATTTGGGTGGTTTTTTTTAGGGTTTTTTTTAGTGGATCGGAGATTCATTGGTATAGCTAGCAAAGAACATACAAAGTATTTGAAAATTATTGAAGGAGACACAAGTGAATAGAAATGAGCGAAAATCCAAATATTAGAAGTGTTGTAATGGTTTGAATAAAATGAGCTCATAAGATCGTAATTATAACGATCATCGAGGAAAATATCGACAACAATTTACAACAATTACAAGTAATCGAGAAAAAATTCATATGAATAGTGTTTCACAAATTAGCGTCTGATTGTCACAAATCGGTTTAAAAAAAACCTTCATATGGATACCAATGATCTCAAACCCATATTCGATGACGAAGGAAGGTGTTTTACATTTCGTAAAATAACGAAATTGAAAATGATGGAAAAATTAATTAATGATTTACTCATTTGTATTTTCATTGCCTTTAAATATCAATGATTCAGTTGAAATGCAATTTGTTCACTATAAATTGGATTCAAAATCACAAATGATATTTGAATATACAATTTTTAGCTTGAGTAAAGCTTAAATTTCACATTTGATCATTTCTGTAGTGTTCATTTAATGGGAATATTAGTTCAGACTTTTCACTGAGTCAAAAAGTCAAAAATAGTAGTTGCTAATCGCGTTTGAAAATAAAATAATGACTGAAGAATTTTGTTTTAATTGTGTGCAGAATTATGGCATAGGATATAATAATATATATATATATATATATATATATATATATATATATATATATATATATATATATATATATATATATATATATATATATATATATATATATATATATATATATATATATATATATATATATATATATATATATATATATATGCAGCGCCATTTCATAAACTTATTTCCCGATTATTAATCAGGCAAAATAGCTTTCAAGGAAAGAACATTTCAACGTCATCACTGGCTTATGACAATGGAACGATCAATAAATCACTGTATTCGGGGATTTTCCGATTTCTTTTGTGTGCCTGTAATCTTTCATCTGCAGGCCTTTGTGTATAACATAAATGCTGATGAAAATTGATTGTGATCAGCTTAGATTCCGCTGGAAAAATAAACATTTTTTTCAAATCAAACAACATTTCACACTTTAATCTTTCGAATTTAATATCTTTTTTTTTTTCCATTTATTTACCCCTAAAGCGAATCATCTGAGTTGTTAATGAACTGTTGTATGGGCAATGCAACATGCTTATTCGGGAATGAGTACAGCGGGCCGATGATAATGCTACGCAACAAGCTATTATCATAAATAAACTGTCACTAGTTTAAAAAAAACTGCACTTACAGTCGTCATACTGTATTCATACCCATCAGGATTTGCTACCGGTACAAAGTACCAGTCAAATTTATCAACCATTCGTGTGATGTCCTTATCATGGCCATACCTGGATGCTAGCTGAAATTCATTGAATATTCCACTGAAAACAATTTCACAACGTCAATTAAACGTCAATGAGGAAGGAATTTTTATTTTCATCGCCAAAAATTTACGACAGTCTCGGTAAACTATTCATTTTTAGAAAGCACTGAGTGCACGAGGAAGTCGACGACAACGGCGTCAACATATTCAAACGGCATGGGTGGAAAAAGAAAAAAGAAAAAACCTAAGAGCTAAATTATGGACTTGTAAACCTAGCTCTGCAGATTGCTCTAACGGTAGTTAGAATTCACGGTGGACAACGATTTACAAACCTTTGATGCAACGTATAGTGCAACAGCTGGAGCAATCCACTCTCTTGCATGAACTCCTGCATCAATAAAAACAGCTGGTTTGAAAGCGGCCCTCGTGCCTACCTGAAATTTCAACCCTCGGTGGTCAAACTTCAAGCTCCAATCGTATGATTAAGTCAAACACAAAGCCTTGGATGAAGTCTTATTAAAACATTTTTCTCAAATGAACCTTTTGTTAAGTTTGGAAAAAAAAGGATATCTTCCACTCAAAAATCTTTGTCTTTTTCTTCGTAACACATTAAACATATCCATGCACACGTTATAACGCATATTACAGGACCGTTCAAATGTAATGAAACCTGGAGAGAAATTGCGGTTCTCCGCAATGGATCCTTAAAATTTTCTAGTTGCTCTGTTTTTGGTGATGGCAAGATTCGCGATAAAGCAGAGAAATTACACGATGTCGGGTTTTTTCGAAGAGGCTCTAGTTTTCCTCAACTTTTTTCGCTTGCAACACATATTACCAAATTCTTGCTGCGAAAGGATTTAAAAAAGACATAAAAGCCCCCACGATGAATGTTCAAGTGCGACAGATGCCAAAAATGTTTTGATTTGCCCTATACCCGTGAGAAGCAACAACTCAAATGGGGAAAATTAAGTGTGGGAATGAAAAGCTAATGACCGAAATGCGCAACGGCCATTCAAAAAAAGACGCAATCTATAGGTGAGTATAGACAGAGAAATTAAAGTATTGGTCAACGAGGTGATAAACTCGTTTTCAAAGACACCAAATTCAACGCATACGTTTGCTTAAAAATCCATATTTTCCACCTAGTAGACCCTCCATTGTCGATGATCCCGAAAGGTTTCGAAGGAAAAGTGGATTTTGCCAAGAGCAGGAAAAATTCTTGACCAGCACTTAGGCAGCGATAAAAAAACAATTGAAAACAGCAGCGAATTTGTGAGAAATCTACGGATAGAACAACCTCCCTCCACCTCCCGACCTATTCCCTTATCCATTACCTACTCCTCTTATACTTTTAAATCATAACGCTTACACATGAATTAAATGCTTCCGTTCGTTAGTTTAATCGTGTAATCTGGAGCGGATTTATGCGTACACAAGACGATTTGGTATAATTGAAACGCAAATCTTCAACTATGTTGGCTTAAAGTCTGCGCACTAAGAATTCACCATTTTTGCTCCTATGTTCAGGTGGGTTAAACGATAAAAGTCGAAACAAATCATTGTAATCTGTGTTATTTGGTTTACATTAGAAGCACTCACGAATGCGATTACCACCATCGCTCATAACTATTCAACACCAATAATTTTGTAATGTTTAGCAGTCTTTGAATATTTGTTGAAATATCTCACTACGGTAGCATTCAAAATGATCTTACTAAGTAAATATTATCAAGTTATTTATCGGGAGACATTTTTGCGTGAATGCCAAAAAGCTTAACAGATTTCATTCAGCGAAAAAAAAAAAAATTGAAGCAATAACTTAAAGCTAATATCATCTGGTTGATTTTTAATTTGTTACTAAGAATATTAGGCTAGAATTTGTTTATTTAATGACATAAATCTCATACCTTTATTCCCATCAGATCTCGTCCTTCGAATGTCCGCGTAATATTGATCATCCCCACAAGATGTGGATACTTCACGGTAAGATCACGCAAATATTGTAATATCTGTATTAATTAATTCCTGAGTTGTTGAGCACAACTCTTAATTTTATGATGGCATTTCAAGATACTCTCTTCTGATTCAAATATTTGCAAGTTATCGGGAGATCGAAACTGTAATAGCATCTTTTCCTATACTCGAATCGATAGTTTAGTTCAACAAGGTTCCTAATTTTTTCATTCCAGCGGGTATTTTATGAAATGCATTGGTTTCAAAAGGAAGAAGCAGTTATAAGTAAAAATTATGCCATATTTCCAGCAATTTCACCATGTTTTGCAGTTTTTTTTGCATCCGTTGATGCAACATACGACATACAAACTTGGAATAAGTTAATCTTTACATAGAACAGAAGGTTCATATTGCATTTTATAGGGGGCTTTATAGGGGCCAACTTTTCTTGGATTTGATGATTAAATGGATTCGCCGACTTTAACGATTTTGGACTGCTGTGTTGAAAGATGCTAATATTGGATGATAGAGAAACATCGAAATGACGTTTACCGTTTAAACGCGACAAAATTTATAACGCATATGCAATTTCAACCTGATCAATCTTCTAGTGGCAAATACATATTGATGTCCGTTTAGAAACGGTACCGAAAATAACGCTCATTGATAAGAAGCTTTAGAGCTGTATCAGAAAAGATTCTGTTCAATTTCAGCACTGTTTTCTTATGTTCGACAGAAGCCATTGAACAATTAGCGAGTGTATGCTGTTTGTGATTTCGTCTCACTTTTCTTTTCGTCGAATGCAGTAGAAGTCTTCGAATTCACTCACCAAAGAGGTCATCACTAATCAACTGCCCTGACCACCCCGTGCCTTAGATAAAAAAACTAAGACCGATATATATATATATATATATATATATATATATATATATATATATATATATATATATATATATATATATATATATATATATATATATATATATATATATATATATATATATATATATATATATATATATATATATATATATATATATATATATATATATATATAATCCTGACGGTTTGCTTCATCAGAGTTCATGAGTTGTAAGAAAATGTTGATGTGTTACCTCATCATAACGGTGATATTGAAGGAGGTTGAATCTGCTGGCACGATTTCGTGCATCTATATCCGTCACACTTCTTTCCCCTCTGTAGCGGTTAATTAGGAGTTCACGTTTCTGCCGATCGATTTCTCTTGAAAGCAACTTTTGCAAGAGAGAATAGAAAAATGAATATGAAGATGGAATTTCAGGAAGTTACCAAGCGAGTAATTGTTTTCAGAAGTGAGAAAGGAAGCGGATTTATGAGTGGAGACACTTTTTTCGTTGCACGACTCCTGCACAATCTTTCATATAAACATTCTCTGATTGTGTATATTCGAGAAATTCCAAATAAACATTCATAGAAAATATTTTTTTTGGATATTTATGCATTATAGATAATATATACGTATTAACTTTTCAGTTCTCTTTTTTTCGCTGTTTTAGCGCTTATGAATAATATAGAGTCTCACGTTTGTGCATCTTTTTTCATTAGTAAAGTTAGATCGTCACTTAACGCTGCACCGATTATGACTGTCTTAGCAAACAATAGAGATCGCTCGAAATCTGTCTAAATTGCTTCTAACGTGATACAATAGGGGTAAATGATTTCTGAGCTGAACCTAGTTTTTTGATGAATGCTCTAAACTGGTGCATCTTCATCTTCCCTTATTGTCTGAGAGGTATGTATGCAGACGAATAATTTCGCGGCACCTTTTTAGCATTGGGATTGCCTCTTCCCCCTCCCTTTTCTATCGCATCGTCCTTAACCGAAATCTTAGCTATGGGCCTGATTCTCGCCAATTAGTCCCTTATATCGTAAGCGAACATAGAGTGCAGAAATGCTTGCAGCTATATCGAATGCAGAAAATTACAAAGGAGGTGGGAATGGCTTTGATGATATAAATGGCATTAAGTGTTCTATTTCTTGAAATTTTCTTACAAGATGAACTAAAACGCCTCCTCTTTGCATTTTCCGAATTATCGGTACAAATAAATGTGCTAGGATCCCTTTGCGTACTCCACTGCCAATAGCATGTCTTGAAAACTTTTCACAAATATTGATATGCAGTAAACAGCCGATGTCATTAAACTGAACGTTCTATTTGTTCACCAGATCACCAAAATGTATGAGCAGCGCAACATGACTAATAAAGAAACTTGAATTTGCTGCACAACTTGCTCAACGCGTTATTATTATTCAATGATGGGTGGCATACAAAATATTACAGGAATAAAGAGCAAAATACCTTTAATGAGGAAATTAAATAAATGCGCTAGCTGATGCACCGCAATGTGAACATATTGAGACCGGAGTAATCTTTATGCTAAAAGTCTTATACCTCACAGTTGTACTTGAGCAATAAATTTTTGGCAGAATCGAGCATTGAAATGGCGGAATAGTTGAAAATTGTAGCGTTACCAACTATTACTTCTTACCAGCACCTTTGTACATTGCGCTGAAGTATTTGCACGCTATTGATGCCATGGTTTTTTAGCATTATCATGAAGGAGTCGAGAAATTCCGGTGCCACCATAACATCTGCATATGGGCGAAGCTTGTTTGGCTCAGCCCAAATGTCGATCAGTGGGCGCTTCGGTTCGTCACGCTGAAAAATTCTTATAGTTGCGATATAATTTTACTAGAATTGTATTTCACATCTCAGTAGCAGTACATTAATTGGCGATGCAATGCAAAATGTAATGTAGTTGTCACAATTTTGTCTCAGAAGTGTTCAATGGAATTTAAAAGCAGATATACCTTGAAGGAAGAGATTTTTTATTACATTTGCAAAAATTTCCAACAGCGAAATCAACATAAGATGCATATTTAAACTATATGTGCTTTTAATTTCTATTAAGCATTTTTGAGATAATGTTGTGTCAGTTGGAATTTACCTTGCATTGCCCACAAATGCCCTATACTGATGTATGAAATCTATGCTGATTGCAAAAATGCGATAGCTAATTTGTATGAAACCGATTCGAAAACACAATATTTCAGCTAAAATAGACATTGTTATTCAGATGACATAGATGAGGCAAAATTCATAGCTTTCCCTATTTTGCAACAAATAACAGCAACAAAATTTAGAGAAACAAGCTACATAAGACAGAGAGAGGTAAGTGTTACAACAATAAAATTCTTAGCTGATATATCAGTATTACGACAGCTGCTCATAGAAAGCAACTTATATGATTAAGACAACAAGAAGTGAGTTACCTGATTGAGATGAAACCCTTCAGCTTCTACGTTTTCCAACCATACGACGCTCTTCGTTGGGAACCTCAGCAGCTTGTAGCTACAATTTGTGCAGAAATCTCAACGAAAAACTCAACAGTTTGAATAGGCATTATGCCTTTGAAAGTGCCTCACCAAAGTGGCGAACAAACGTCGTTGCTTAGGAAATAAGAAAGTCCCCACAAACTTAGCATATTCCCTCCTATTTTTCAACTTTTATCCAGAACATTCGCATTCAGTTAAGGTTTGGATTTAATACAGAATAGAGTGTATCGCATCTATCTCGTGTGACCCAGGAGTCTTGTTGTAATGTTCAGAAAGTCGTGATGACGATATAAAAATTGAAGGCTCAAGCGAAACAGAAGTCATAATTGCACTCTCGCTCGTGATTTCAATCTGAGCAAACCTTTTTCTCTCTCGCAGTAATTTTTCAAGAGATACAACTAATGAATATGGAATCTTTCGTCTAAAATATTTAGTAAACCATATCTTGAAACGAATTTGGACATCAGAACGTCGAAGAAACACATACCTATGGAGAAGACGTCCTGATAATGTTGTCTCAAAAAAGCAAGAACCAAAAAAAAAAATGTCCTAAGAGTTACCGTCTCGCTAGAAAAAAAAAACCTGTCGAAAACATATCAAATTATACGTTGAACATACCCTTCGTAAGATTGCGCTGCGCTTACAAAACACAGCTGAATGGATAGCAGATGCGCAGCAAAAATTAGCACTGCATTTGCCATCTGAAACATTACTAGTTTAATTGTACCGTTGATGAAACTCCATTCACAAATATGCGATAAGATGGTTTATGAGAGCTAAATTGTGCACTCATTTTTCCCATGGAGGTTGTTCAGTTCGTTGATGTGTAGGTAAAATATACAGCAAAATCGACTCAGAGTTTCAATGAAGTTAAATTTCGTAATATAAGCTTGATACCTTTCGCACTTTTATTCGACGCGTTTAGAAGAATGCCTCAGAAATGGGTTTTAGCAGAGCTAATCTCTTATATGATCGAAAGCTGTAGGCGACGAAATCGATGCAGTGAGTGACTGAAAATTTGTGAAATAACTGTAGTGATCAAAGAAATGAGTGAGACTATCTTGCATAACGTTTACCGTGGATTACTAACAAGTATACAACGATTATTTCATCATTGCAAATACGCGGATATATGAAGTAAAATTTAATAGATGAAACTTGATTTAAGTAAAAAATTCAAATTGCATGCAATGAAGAAGATAAACAACGTTAGAGCGAAATGCACAAAACAATCGTAATAGAGAAAAGCATCGAACAAATGCTGAAAATTTTTCTCATTCATTTTAAGCGTTTATAAAGCGACATAAGAGTGAAAGATATTATGAATAAATAGTCAAATTTGTTTGAAGAGAACGAGTAGTGAGTTAAACACAATTAATAAAGTGATTTACGCAAAAAAGGCAGCAAATTCAAGCTTCCCATAAATTGCAGATTAATTCGAGGTATGCCGACTTTCTTTTTAAAAGATTTAATGCCCACAAATTGCACACTGATGCAAGTGATCTTTAACTGCACTATTTTCCAGATTTATCGCACCTAAAATCCCTTGTTATCGCCACTTTTTGTTTCCAACGTTGATGATATAACAACGAAACTCGTATATTTCTACAAAATGCGGAAGAGAAATAATGCCATCATGGGAGTATAACGCTTGTTTGAATTGAGTAACTCTGAACAACAGGTGTTCTTTCTTTCGAGCTTCGGGTCCTATACGAATAGCTAAATATCCGCTGGCTGTCTATGTTTTGAGATCAATACAACTCGAGAATTAATAGAATTTTTGAAATATACGAAGTAAAAAGAAACAAACATCTTAATCGGATCCAGTAAGAGAGGAATTCACATCTTAAGTATTTTATTGTTGATAAAAAAATTGAATGAGTATTAGGTCAAGACAATTGAATTCATAAAACTTTTGCGAACATTGAAAAAAAAATTCAGCTAGAAATAATGAAAAATAAAATTCCATATCATCACAAAATTGAATAAAAAAATTAAAAAAGAGACTCATAACTCGTGTTATTGCAATCTCACTCGTCATTTGTCGGAAAACTCGATGGAGATTTTGAAGAAATTCGGAATATCGCACATAAATAATTTGGAATTCCATACATAACACTCTAATTGGTTTTTCCTCTTTAGAGATAAACTATAACGGTGTCATAATCGTTCTTACGCTGTCTGATAATGTAATCTATCAATTAAATGAAAATCATTGCAACGATTTTTTAACTTCTCTTTCCAATCGAAATATATCCATATATGCAAAACAGAGGATAAAAAATAGGGTCGAAATGATGCGTAAATTGATAGAGAAATCCAATCGACTTATCCGAGTTTTTTCAACGGTTTTGCTTCGAGACGTTAAGCAAAAGCTGACATAGATTTTCAGTTTGGTGATTTCGAACGACAACAAACTTTATGAGACTCGTCACAGTGCAAATTTATGCAACCGTCAGAGGGTTTTTTTTTTAAAACGCCTTGTAGTGTCTTCGGCTTGAGTAAATAGAGCTCAATTCATGGAGAAGAATAAGAGAGCAGAATGAGTTGCAATATATTTTAATTTTTGTAATATATTTTAGGCTATGATAAATACTATCGTTAACAATATTATCTTGGCCAAGAAAAACGCTATGCTCAGCTTAATGCTTAAATATACATAAATAAAGGGCAACTACAATAGTTTTTTACGATTCGATCAATATCCAGCTATGAAACGAAGAGAGCGGTGCACGTTGAAAAAAAAAGAAAAGGAAAGTGAAGCAGAGAAATTTGCAACGAAACAAGTCCACTATAAAATAGCAAATTCACTGGCAAACTAATTCAATGAGAACGTCCTGCAAACGACAGAATTAAGCTAGTTTTCAAGATGGATCTATGATGCAACCTCTCAAAAACTAGGACAGTTCAAACGATTTCATAAAAAAGTAACTATCTATGGCGGTTACTTTACTTATAAGAAGATGCCGATGGTATTGTACATTCTCAGTCAATCCGTTGAGTGTTGAGCATCATGATAAGTAGACCAGCGGCTGGTGATAACGCCGACCGCACAGAGCGTATCAAATATCAATGGAGCTACACGCATTTTTTTTTTCGCCAACGTTGCATTGTCAACGAACAAATCTTTACGCTGCACATTCATAAGTTTCGTCTTTTTCTCTCGTCTCATAGAAAATTCAGTACGCCAAGTTTATCGCATAATTTTCATTTTTTTTTTCGAAGAAAGCTGACTGACTGACGGTGACCGCCGTCTAACTAAGCTCACATATAAAAAATACCGTTGCCATACTATTTGCCGGGGTTTTTCTCTCAGCTACACATGATTTTAATGTGCTTGTGGCCCGACAGTATCTAGGAGCGTACATGCTGCAATAGTATCGGAGATTTTCTATGAATTCGTTCACGAAAATAACTGAATCTGCGTTCATTCTGACGCACTTATTTCGATTGAGAAAAAATAGCAACACTTAGGCCATAAGAGATATACTTCGGCGATCGAGATATAGAGCGCCGATTCGTTTGCACACTGTTTAGTGCTCAGAAACGCTCAACTTATGCCGCAAAACTGTACAAATAGTTGTAGTGCCGAACTCTTGAAAAACTAGGGAAGCCCAACAGTTGGACTATAGGAAAAGTGCCCTTCGAAATTAAGTTTCGTGATGAACAATAGCAAGCAGATGATGGAGAGGTTGCCCAGTGCAAACTACTGAAGGTTTCTTGAGCAGTAACTCTTCGTCACTTTGAACTTATTTTGCGAAACTCAAGCAAAACGGATTTTGTCATGCTGAATTCCCGAAGACTTCAATAAAATCGGACGAAACTATTGCACTTCAGGAGCGCGCGCATGTTGAGATTGGCTGCAAGTCTTCATTCGGTTATTTTGGTCGAAAACAAATAACAAAACTAATAGCACTAGCTACATCCTATAGCATGACAATAACATGAATTCTGATAATTGCATTGGGATTAGAACTATCACTCGACGTTGCCTTTGCCCTACACTTCAATGTCAGTTCTTCTAGAAGAAGTCATCTGTGTCGGGTTCTGACCTATCTGATTAGTACTTCTTTATGAGGCAAAGTTTCTTTGGTGTTCATTGTTTTGCAGTCGATGGTCAAGCCACGATTTCTCTCTTCCTCTCCTACCCCCCGCTCCGCCCCCCCCCCTCTCCGCCTCTTCCCCCCGACCCCACCTCAGCACAGTAACATTCAATTCTGTCAAAGGTGCATCATATATATCAGGATTTTCAGAGTCTTATAAAACAACTTGAAATAAACGTTTGCATACACTACATATCGGCAATTGCTCTTGCATCACACGTTACTCATGACGAATATTGCAGCCAAATGTAGCTTAGAAAGCAGAAGGAAAACTTACAAGGCACCAAGTGCATATGTAGAACGACCGTTGAATCACAGAGGCTTACTTTTGAATTTTAAGAAGCGATTGAACAGCAAGAGATGCGTTTATAAAAGTAGTGCTTCAACAGCCTTCTGATGTGAAACATAAAGTTGCAAGGAACCAATTTCCTCTCGGTAAGGTTATTGCGATTATCTCGGCATTCTGCATCCTCGTCAACGCTTGATCTCCAACTTTATAAAGTAAATAACGACGATTGAGCAAACTGAGCACGACTGAGCAAAACTTATGGTCAACCAATCGTCTAGATGCAACAGCTGCTCGGCTATATACGATTACTTTCACTTCTAACGAGCAAATAACAACAAGATGTATAGTTACTTCTCTAACCCATTTATGTGTACATGAAGGCTGCAAAAGCAATATGTGTCGTCTTATCACGAGTTGCTTTTTGATCTTGTGCAGTAAACAGCCTAGTGGATGTACTTACTCAAGGTTTTCAGCACTTTGGAATGCTGATCAAGATTCATAGCTAAGTAACCATCTATGCACAACGGTTCCCCAATTATGGGGAGTTATTTGTGAAGCTATTACAAGTGGTGCAAATTAAAGTTAAATTTACTTCTTAGCGAGTGAATAAAAGTTTCCAATGGAAATGTGCTTAAATGAATTGTTTCTCGCCATCATTTTAAGTCAAATAGACCAATAATACTATAATTTCAATAGTCTCCGTTGTGATGATATTAAAATAGCATCACAATATGCTATAATTAGTATTGTTGAATTTTACGATGGATTAACGCAAATTTAGAAGGAAATATTGAAAGAAAAATATTGTCATAAATTTCGATTCCTTATCCGTTACTCTGAACGAAAGCAATATTCGAAGCGTCAGTTCGATTTTGATGATGAAACGATAGAGCGGCGATTAGAAACGATGATTGAATTTTACATGCTTTATAAACGATATGCTGAGATATAATCGTCTCGTAGAAATGCTATATGAAATTACAAATCTATAGGCGATTTCGTAAAATTTCGCTTAATAAACCACAAATGATGCCATAGTTAATGAATCAGATCGGAAATTATCTCCTTATCCTATATGCTACATGTAAGAAAGCGGACGTCCGAAGTATTTTTTTTTTTTTTTGCTCATAAGATGGAACGTTGATTTATGCGCACAGATGAAGAAATGAAAAGATAAGATTTAAATGAAAGAAAATATTGTTTTGAGAGAAAATTCGTAAATGTTTCGTTTTTTTTTTTTGCTCGACGAATTACATTATAACTATTCGCTTTTACAAGAGGTGCAAAACACTTTTCAAATATTAGTTATCGTATAAATAATTTTTTTTTTCTAGTGGTAAGCAAGTGGCAAATATTTTTTTTCCCGTCTAATTCATTCAAATGATTTCTCAATATGTCGACAGAGAAAAGAGCAATTGGATCATCCAACAGCTGTTTCTTTCGTTTCTCAACTATCTTGAGGCATTTTTGCGAGCGCTTTTTCAACTTATAAGTCCAAAAAAAAAAGAAATAAAGAAAAGAAATTTCTAAATGAAAAGATTGATTTTAAATTTTTCAGCATAGTGCTTATTGTCTAGCGTGTAAGTTTTTCTCCACTTATTTCACCGTCATGTTAACGCGTTTCGAGTGTGAATCCTCTAGTAAAAAAAAAAAAAAAAAAAAAAAAAAAAAAAAAGAGATTTTTTGCCATACTCAACATTTTTCGAGAAAATTGCAAAAAAAGATTTGTAAATGCTCATTTAGTTTAGAAGTTTGAAGTGTAAGAAAAACGCTCAAGCTCGATAAGGCAATTATCATTTCCATAGAGATAAGCACTTATATAATTATGTCAAATATCACACAAAGACAATTATAACATTGACGCTAAACGGTTAAAACTTCACGCTGAAGAAGACTTTAGCTTATTACATAAGGAACCCATTAGGCTACAAAGGTGAGCGGAAGTGGCGCCAACATTACCTCAGGTGAGTAGACTGCATTTCGCGAGCATAAAATGCTGAGGGTATGATTTTCACACGCGGTAATCAAAGATCCTTCCTTTCGTGGAGGCGGCGGGCAATCATCACTATATGTTTACTCATCGAAAAAGCAATAAGTCTATATCGCAGAAGCTTCAGATTCATACGATTCAACTCCATATGAAAGAAAAGAGAAAATTATAATGAAAATATAGGCAGTGCAAGAATCGACTACTTCTAACAGTCATCGCATCGCATTCAAAATGACTTGCAGCAGGTGTCTTTTGAAAACGACGATTCATCAGACAACATTCGAAACCGTGAAACATCAAATAGTGTTTAAACAAGATTTTTTTGCATCAGAACTGCAAGTAACACTTCTTTTTAAAGAGCAAATAGTATAGGTAGTTCCATCCTCATTTGAAAAAAAGGTCCTTTGCCGTGAAAGCTGCAAAAAGAGAAAAACGTTTACCACACAACAACGCTGAGATGGGTGGATTTATGCGAGCAGAAACAAATTTGTATTGTCACCACATTAAGGAGACAACGGACGTGGTTGTCTGGCGAATAAAGGAGAGCCATTTGCACATCTGGCCTCATTTAATCTAATAAACCTATGTGACGTTCTTTTGCGTTTAGATGCACAGCTGTGAACCGCATAAAAAACTCTACCGATTGCTAAATAAGCCATTCGTAGCTTTTTAGCACATGCAGCATTCCGGATATGCTTAAGGAATTTGCCTTCAGAAAAACAGATAGTCTATTGCTGCTTGAACACTTAACATTGGCTTACTACTGTTTAACGTCGTAATACAGTTATGATAGTAGCTGCAGAAAGGTTGGAGACGAGGATTGATTGGGATGGAGGCGATTTCTACGGTGACGTACCGCAGTTGCAAAAATATGAACTCAGTTGAAAAAAAAAAACAACATAGTTGAAGAGCAATAGTTCATCGCCAAAAGGTGGAGCTTCTGATAAGTTGAAGGTAATTTAGAATATCCCATAGCTTGAAAGGGATATTTTCGAATCACTGCAGTGATTTTGCACACTCACATCACGTAAGCATATGACGTTTCTATCTTCTTTTTTTCCTCTGCTTCTGCTTCATCATACAATATTTCCATCGTGTTAGCACGCATCTTTTCGGAACAACTTTACAAACATAGCAAAGACTAGTTCGACTGTGAGGCTGCTTTTATTGCATATACGTTATAAACATAGATTTTTTTTTTTGTTGAAACAACGCCATAGTACAATAAAAGCAAATATGAGCTTCTATCCGTGCAAAACTGCTAGCTCTTTTAATAGATCATCTCTAACGGACGTCAATGATGTTTAGTTAGTGTTGCCACAGATTTTGAGTGCATAATTATTTGTAGTGAATCGATGCAGTAAAACTCTTAAGTCGAACTCATTAAATTATTTCAAGCGTTTTAATGCAAACCGTTCGAATTGATTATGGAACCGATTAAGTCTCTTAATATTAGAAAATATTTGAATTGCTTGAACCGCGCAGAATGATGAAATGCTTATAAATACATCTAATATTTGTCTTTGCTTTCTAAAGTGTGGGATGGAGAAATTCCTATTATTTCAAGCCGTGAATTCGTGTGGCAACAAACGTGCCTCATAGTGGGATTATTACTTCCAACGCACTTCGCATTTGCATTTAAAAAATTCAAACATTGCGCCAAAAGACAGTTACGCTATGAAAAATTTATACAACGAAGCATTTTGCATGTTAAGGAATTCATAGATATTTACGCCGTGGAATATTCCCTTTGCCATGGACGGCCACGCCATAAGACGGTCTCGACTCAAAACTTCTCTATTGTTGACATGAGCGTCGTAGAAAAATTTCATCACAAACATATGCGTCGAAAAGAAATTGCATATTCCCTCAAAGATGTTCGCATCACGAAACAAGTGTTTATGACTTTAATTGTCAACGGGCAATGTCACCGAAAATAGCGTATGATCGTGCAATCGGTTTTGATTGCAAGTTAATGCCTCTCACAATGTATGCTAAGCACAAAAATGTAGAAAGAAGAAAACAGTATTAACACAATTGAAATTGAGAGAAAGAAATAATTGATGGTTTTTTGATTAGTTATTACCTATAAAGGTGTGAAAGCACTATAGGAAAGGAATATGCATCCAATGGATCGTCAATACATGATAGGAGAGGGAAGCGCTTTCACGAATGAAAGAACATCACAGAAAATGAACACTCTGGAAAAGTGAACGGACAATTCGGTCAATTTATGTAAACCTTGTTTCCTCTAGCCTTAAATGAGCAAATTCAAGAATAAACGAATACCCTGTACAATAAAAAATATTCAACACTAGATTTATCGAAGTTTAAGTTCAAGAAATGTCATTAAAAATGGCTTTCAAAAAATGACTACCTGAGATAGATTTGAAAAAGGTGCAGATATGAATAGCAGTGAAAATCTTCTTGAATATACAGCCCTGACACGAAATTAAGATAAGATTTTGCCATATACGGCATGTGGCCAAAAACGAAACCCTCAAAAACGAATACGAACTTTTGTGCCGCTAAAGAATTCTATAATCCAGGTTTTCATCATTCTACAATTGGCATAAATACAATTGCATGAGTTGTACATTTATTAAAATCATTACTTCTAGCGGCGCACATAGCCAAAAATACGAGTTTGCAAAAACGCGGCCAGTTTCAAGCTGAATCTCTCGTGTTTAGCTGTTTAATTTGCCCCTTATGTCGATAAGCCGTAATATAGCAACAAAGTCAAACATCTTAACTTTCCATAGCATAAACAAATACCTCAAACATTGTGCGATACGTAATCAGTATTTTTCTCAGCTGTTAGTAATCCACTCGTTAACCCTAACAAAAATGGGAAAGCGCTGCTCAAACGAGGACCATATATTTGCAGACCTCTACGAACTTGGCTGAACAACATGCAAATTTGGGCGATCTTGTCACCATCTCCAACACCGTCTAACAATTGCAGTTAACTTCGCTCATTTCGAGGTGATCATAGCAGGATAAGTCACATGATGGCGTATGTAGAAACCACACGAGAGAGATTCCTGCCGTGGGGGTGCGGCTTCGCGTATTCGAGCGAAGCAGTTCATAATGCAAGCTCTTGTACACGAAGTGGAAGGTTCCTCCTGCGAATAGCTCAGCGTTAAATTAAATGGAAATTGTTTAGAGGGACGGTTGCGAATTCAACGACGTAGGAAAATGTCAACTGTAGTTGCTCATTTAGCCACTAATATGCTGAATTATGCATGCTTCCTGAAAGTAAGAAGCTAATAAGTGATGTTGGTATAACAGAACGAGCGCACAAACATCTCACTGTGGCGCAAATGTCACGGGGCGCGACAAACATGCTACGATGCACAAATGTTGCTTCACTAAGCCGTAGCCAAGAATTGCATGAATTCAGAAAGATGTTTTATCCACAGCGCTGCATATAACACTGTAGCTTGAGAAGCTAAAGGGAAACGAAAACAAAGCTAGTCAGAAATTAGAGTAAAACTGAATAGAAACTTAATTGTTAAATAGAGAAAAACACGACGAATATAGTGACGAATTAAAGAGAAAAAGAAATAAATTAGATAAAGTTGGAAGCATCGTTCGATAAAGTTGTTTCAGTTGAAAAAAAAAAAACCGGTAAAATTAGATAGAGTAAAAATCTTCTGCTCTAAATGTGAGGATCCGCTTGAGGATACTGTTGATTCATCGAAGAAGGTTATTCATTGATCAGTGATTATGACCCGTTCTCACCAAGATCTGAAAGCTTTTAGCGATAGAATTTCGACGGAACCGTCGATTATATTGTAAGCATTCCATATGATGCGATGCTACGCTAAAGGTACAAACCTTATACAGTGTGGCAGTTTCACTGATGTTTGTTTGCATTTTGCTTGGAAAAAAAAAAAACTTTGCAAATTTATAGAGCGCAGCGTAACATGTCACGATGAACGATATAAAAGTTGTCATATTTAGGAAAGAAGAATAATCAAAGCCGCGAATGCATATACTCGACTTTACTTACCGACTACGTGAGTCACGTTCGAGATGACTGTAAATTCGAGTTGTAAATAAACCGTAGAAACACCATTTGGTCATTTCAATGAAAATCTAGAGAAAAAACTACATGTAAGAAAGGTAGGTTAGCAAAGGTTTCAACGTCCCTTGAAAAGAGGCAAAATCAAACGGTGCGAAAATTTTGATCTAAGATTTTAAGTTTCCATTGAGTTATCGAATTCCAACATTTAAGCCCTTAAAGCATTTCTCCAGACTGCAGCCACATCGCGTTCTCTGAGCATCTTTTCTTGGAAAACGGCGTTGCTCGATCTCGAAAATAGGACAGCTTTCGAGGATATCAGCAACAAAACTTCGAGCGAACGTTTATTCCATCGAATCGCTATGCCTCCAAACAGAACAATATCCCATTCGTTCAATTACTTTGGGTTCAAAGGTAGAATCTCAATGAAGCTTCTTTATTATATCGATTAAGTGTAAAAGTTGAAAACTTAGCATACTCACTACAACCACGTCTCAATCGCAAAAGTTTTCGTTGTTTATGCATCCTTCGTTTACCGCTGTTCAACTCTCATCAAAAATGCTATGAAACTCTTATCACAGACCTCTTTCGATATGTATCCCATTAAGTTGCAGGTCTCCTTAAAAAATTTCGAAACTACTGCAACCCGTCCCCTTCGATCCGGGTGAGAGCACTTCAAAATAAGGCTCTCTCTTTTTCTTTACCTTAGTTGAGTTGTTATCACTTGCGCGGTATATTTGCGCCTTCAGCGGGCGGCTTGTTTAATTTCTGAGGAATCGTGAAATTCCGTTATTGGTTACGCGACCACCCTTCGTCCTCCCATTTTAGGGAAATTTATAAGCTTTCCTCGATCACTTGCCTCTTTAATTATTAGTCTTTCAAAAAATTAGAGAAGTCTGCGTTGCCACGGGACTTATTCGAGAGATATTTTTGCAATTTGTTTTTTATCTTGCTTCTCTACTTCGGAAGGTTTTTACTCGATCGAGATAAAACCTCATGATAAGTTGTCACTTCATAGAAGTTATAACTTCTTTATAGAAGTTCAGTTTTAACACTTCAAAAAAAAAAAAAAAAACGAATTTTTGCTCTAAAGGGACCCATGTAACATTATAAACATTGACTTTGGAGAATTCTTTTGTAGTGATTTCAACGAACTTATTTGACTTCTTATAAGTGACAACTATAAATTTTAAATAATGACTGTCATTAAGATGCTGAAAACTCTGCAAGCAGAGCAATTTGAACTGCACTGATGTCATCTTCATGATAGATAATAGCGCGCACACTAGAAGTGTTGCAACACAATCGACCAATCCCATATTATCTCATATCCGACTTTATCGTCTTTTTGTTCATTCAGAAAATGAGTCAAATTGGGTTCCCACTTCAAGTGCGCATTTCAATCGTCATTATTTTATGCAACGATATGATTTCCGGCCAACTTTTCACGTTGACGAGTCGTAAATCCGTTTTACCATCATTAGAGTTTTGCCACTTGCGAAATTTAGCTGTCCTGAAGGTGCATTTAAAAAATTATGCATTTATTGGTCGCCTCCAATTACGCAGATAAAATCAATGTAATCAACTTTAGAGCATATAATACTCGTAAATCGTTTTTCTCATCTATTACTTGCATTTGTTACTTCCGCAAGTACAACGTATAACATAGATATATGTCGGAGCATGAAGAAACAACTAAACAATAATAAAGAAACGATAATCAATGAGTGGAAATTGAATAACATTCTCTCCCTCGATTTCGTATAAGTTCATTTATTCATTGAAGAGATATACTCATCGCTGAGCAAATTTCTTAATCATGCTGATGCGTTTTATAAATGACAGTCACTTCACTGAAAACTTCAACCATTACATTAAATAAGTGCAAGCGATGATCATTCATACGAAACCAATGGCCGTCGAATAAGCCGACAACCCGCTCAATTCATATTGGTCACTGCTATTGGAAATGAATATGATTTAGTTATAGTGTAATGAAACTAGTTCTATATCGAATTCAACGCATTTTAGGTGGATTTGTCGTGACCTTACTTTCTTAAATTTGACTTATGCACAGAGCACTGTGATATGGAAGTATTTCAGTGAAAAGATATGAAAAAATCAATGCAAGTTGTCTAAACCAGACGTCCAACATATATATATGTTTTCGCAGATGATAGCTCATATAGCAACTCTCTTAGCGTTTGCTTAGCCAAACTAGAAATTCGTACACCTATGAAAATAGACAAATGTATCGCTAAGCATTTTATCGAAGCTCACATTCCACGGATCATTGTATTTGATATGTCACATCTTGGAATATCTTTGTCTGATAATAGATAAAACTCATAACTACCTATTTATTTTTATTCGTTTATTTATTTATTCAGCATTCTTAGTATCTATTTATTTGTCCTTTAGTCCGGATTGTATCCTTGTGAGCGTTTTGCTTCTTCCTGCTTCCATGCTGTCACATTTTTTGCTTGTTTCCAACTTTGAGACGTTGAAGTGAAAAAAAGTATATGAATAAAAGTAGTAGGAATTTATTTTTTTAATTAAAAGAAAACAGTCATGTATATAACTAGTAGACGTTCTGCAAGTTTTTTACGATGTTCGAAAGAAATTTCAACCAACATCTTTCATGAAGAAAAAATCTGAGAAGCGTTTATATTCACTTATGCTTGTAGTAATTAATCAGTCAGATGAATCAATTTCAGGCAATTGGATGCTCAAAGATGCTATCTTAAGCGTGAAATTAAAAGGAGCGTGGTCAGTGAAATTATAATTTGTAGTTGGGGCAATAGATGATGAGGAATAAATTGCTCATCGCAAAAGTACGCAGTAACTGGCACTACCATTACACTAGACATATAAATATAAAGTTATTGACGAAGATCTTTTCAATAATATATGAAAAACATTGGTATTTTTTGAAATCTCTTCTAAGTGGCAAAAAATGAATCGCTGGTTTGAGCTGCAAGAGTCAGTCAATTAACTGATTATGCTGCAAGTTAGGTAACGTTAGCTGAGAGTATACTGACCTTAAATTACATTTTTGACGTTACATTTTGCGAAAGAATCTGAATCATTTTACTTCTGATACATCGAATTTGAAGAACTCTTATCTTGAATGTCATACACATTTTCTATAGGTACTATAAAACTATATTGCATATGTTGTTGTAAGGCAAGCATAAAAGCGATGAAAAAAAGCGGTATATCAATCTGTGTTAAACGTCTTCTCATCTTCCTCCCTCTTAACTTAGTTCACTGCTGTTTGCTGTCGGCATTCTTTCGATTTTCCTAGTTGGCTCGATGCCGCTCAAAGTTATTGCACCATTTATCACTACTAACCTTTCCATAAAATTCCATCAGCGATTTAGTCGCATCTTCCGTAAGATAGTGAAGGAGATTGTAGGATATGGGGATTGGAGAAGAAAAGTGGATAGATAGTGAAGGATAGTGAAGGATATGGGGAAGAAAAGTGGTAGGATAGGGAGCCAAGGAAGAGGGAGAAGGCGGAGGAGGGAGCTGAAATGTCGCATAATTACACAGCATTGTACTCATTTACCAGCGACTAGCATCAGTTTAGAATGAATGATGATCTTACAACATTGCACGAACCAGTCTAACAAGTCACAACAAATTTCCATGCAATAAACAGAGCTCAGAAGAACGTCAAGAGAGGCTAAAGCATGAGCACATACAGCCATTGTTTAGTTTAGCTTCAGGCAAATTTCCCTAAAGCTTGGGGATTTTGAAGTGGTCGTGAAGTATGTGGTGAACTTTACATCTTCTTTCATAAGCGAACGCGGGCCCTCAAATGATGTGGGCAGTCGATATGGCAGCGTTGAAATATAAATTAATGTCTCACTTTGCATGGTGATGTTAAAGCAGCCTGAACTCCATGTTAACCTTCACGTTCAGGATGGGATTCCACTGAAGGAAAAATTTACGCCTTAGCCTGAGCATTGCTGCACTAGCGTTTAAAATCGGCGAGGATTGCCGCATTTCTAACGTCTACTGGTAAGTTTATCATTTCAAGCCGTACCAGTCAACAAGTTCAATAATAGGGACCTAAAGCTTACTCACGAAAATTACTCGGAGAAAGAAAAAGTGACTTTTTTTCATTTAATTTTTTTTTTTTTTGAAAACAAGAACGTTTGTTGCAGCATTTATATCTGAAACTGTGCACAAAAATTTTCTACACAAGAGTCATAAATATTTTCCATAGTAACAACTAAATGTCATCTAAACGAAAACTTTGAAATTATTTCCGCTTTGGCCGTTTCCGTTGAGGAGTTATGAAAAGTTTAGCGCCTATAGCTCATAGCAGGTGGAACGGAATGTTAAATCACTCAAATGTCAAGATAATACCTCTAATCAGATTCGGAGAAGTATTTCAATTTCTAAGGTTAAGCGTCGAACAGCTAGAATCACTGAAACGATTTTCAAAGCGATTGCAAGGATAATCAAATTGCTGTTGAATCAACTCTGAAGGAGCGCAATGCAGTCTTACATAATTTCAAATACAAGCACATCTATATATATATATATATATATATATATATATATATATATATATATATATATATATATATATATATATATATATATATATATATATATATATATATATATATATATATATATATATATATATATATATATATATATATATATATATATATATATATATATATATATATATATATATATATATGTGGATTTGGTTCTCCGAAAAAAAACTAATAAACGCATAACATCTTTTAAATTTTTCCAATTCCGCCACGAATGTTTTTCCTCATAAGTAAAGGAAAGAATTATACGATAGAAGATTTCTTGAAGAGCTTCAGTTATGATCCGAATAACGTAGTGGCAATAGAAGGTGTCTATATTTTTATTCGTAGTGTTTGTGTGAAAAACGAATAGGCACCTCTACAGTCGTAATTCACATTAATTATTGGCAAACATCGCAATGAGCGCATTATAAGAAAGAATCCGATTTAAGATTAAATTGAAGATCGGCAGAGAAAGCTGATATTGCGCCAATCAACAGATCCATGCGAACACAATGACAAGCAGTTGAGGCGTAGACGACGATTTGTATAGTGGGGGGACGGGTGTGATTATGACTATCGAAACCGAAAGTGGTCAGTCGCACTTGACAATGTGATGCACATCGTCGCTTGATGCCCTACTAAATTAGGATATGTCTATGAAAGTGGACAGCAAAAGTCGTCTCTTTAGGGTCATCCGATGATATGTCCCATCGTCGTTAGTTTTTTTTTTTGCGACAACCGACAAACCATTGTGATGTGCACTACGAATCGTTTAAAAAAAAAGTGCGCGTTAAATTCGGCATTTGTTGATTATCACGACATGTAATCAATCATTTATAGTCTTCTTTGAACTTAACGTGAATACAATTCATCGCATTCAATATAACGAACTTCTGAAAGCGTAATATACAAGTGCGAAATTTGTTACACATTAAATCGTAGAAAAAAAAAACAATAGGGAAAGATGAATGAGTTGAACGCAATGCGTCTAAGCCATCAATTCGCTGTTTCTGATCGGAAATAAATTTTGTTCGCCTACGCTATTAACTCCTGTCTCCTGTTGATAAAACTTTACACTCTGTTTACTCAAAATAACTCTTGACACAGCCTTAGCTTATAAATGATCTTTAAAAAACACTCTCACGCAAATGTTCACCCGAAATAAGAACCGTAATGCTTAAATTGGTACAAAAGTGCATTGTGTTGAAAATTAGCGCAGAATAAGTGGAATATATTTCTTATTTTGTCAACGATTATAAAGCGCGCATTCAGAATAGAAAAAAACGTCTCTTCAATTCATTGTTTTCAAACAATTTCATGCAATGTTCAAATGATATGAAAGGCGAAAACATTCATATTTACAGCGGGTTTTTGTCGTTTTTTTTTCGCATTATCATTGTGCATGGATAGGTAAAAGCGCCCCTCACAAAAAGCTTTGCTAGCATAAAAGACGAAGCAACCACTGGTGCAACCGATCGCACGAAAGCAAAATGAATATTACTATGTGATGTAATTTTCGAAGCAAAATCATAGCTCGGTTACCCTAAGCCTCAAGTGGTCGTTTTTGGCAAAAATAGCGGCTATATGTCGAAGAGTAAATTCTTTTTCTGTGAGTCAGAACTACCTCAGAAATGTTCTCCCATGTAGAAGATGAACAAAGAGGATAGTCGAATAGCTTAGGCATTAGGGAATCTTTGAAGGGAGGCTTTGACGTACAAAATAGAAGGTACTCTTTAACACATCAACGGCACCACGTCGTTTTCTGTATTCCGGTCCTCCCATATCGTTTTTAAATTTAATAAAGAATACTAAAAATTGGTTGCACTAAAAATTGATATGTACATGTGCCACGCTGGCATCAGCGTGTTGCCTTCAACAGCTAAGAAGAATGCCCAAACAGATTGCATTAAAATTACGTTCCGAACGCCGTCATCCTTTTGTTCCGTTGCCTTCGAAGGATTCACACCGCAACCGCCCACACTTTCCACTGAGTAGTGTAGCCAAGGTTTCATATAGATAGTTGGCACAAACATTTCTAAACGTTCATTGTCTTATTCGTTGACGTAGGCCCAAAACTGTCGCAAGAGAGTGAATGGCATTCATAACGTCTCTTCTTATTCACAGCCGTAAGACGATGAGATATGTTCATTTCCTCAGCTCGAAGCGTATAATTTTTGCTTTTTGCTGAACTTGATAAAAAATTTGTTGTAATATATCTATGTTTTTCTTGCAAGTAATTTTTTTGCCCAACTGAACTATAAGTTCTGAAGAAATGAGCGCTTGACATTTCCTTCCTCTCTCTCCAACCATCCCTCGCACCGCCATCATCATTTAAGTTATATGTCGTATGAAAGTAACCAGTTTGTGGACTCCGTATAACCGCTAAATTGCTTTCATTTTGTGTTTTATCTTCTCCTGAAATACTTGGTCCCTTCATAATGTTCTTCAATAATTGCGAAACATTTGTTTAAACGGCTGCACCTTTACTTCAGACAATGCTGTCAAACACAAAAAATAGAGTGCACTCAAAGCTGGATAGTTGCATGCACACACAAAGAGCGATCGCTGTGGCATTATCTGAAATTGACGTTAGTTAATAGTGCAAACCATGGATGTATTGAAAACAATTGCTAAAGAGAGCCATAGTTAGTCAAATTAGTGAGTATCTCGAGCAGAATATGAATATGGAAATTAATCAAGTAAAATGAAATATCGTAATTGCCGAGAAAAAGTAATGAGATGAAGCAGAGTGATTTGAATATCAAAGTTTGAAATGATTGATGGTGTAACCCGGATGGGAAAGGGGCAACATTGATGGAAAAGGCGCTAGAGCACCATATCTCCTCTGTCTATCAGTGGGATTAAATTCGTTTTCAGCTCTTCTTTCATTGGCATCTTTCATATAGAAATATATATCCCTCTTAGAAAGCTTAACATTCACTCATGACCTGAGAAAACGAAGAATCTCAAAGGACATATCCTAACATCGAGCATTCGAAGATTGCAAATTTAATATTATCAATCAAACTTTGACGAGATCAATGATTGGTTTTTCATGACTCGAATATAATTGTTGCGAAGAGAATGTTCAGATAGAACAATCTTCAGATAAATCCTGCATTATGATGATGTCTCTCTGAGTATTCGCGCTATACGTATCGCCGCCGTAGAAATACGGCAGTGCAAGCGAGCTGAGCCCATTTGCGAAACGGTTGTAAAATATGATTTCTTTCTTTAAAGTGATAACCTTTATCATCAAGTGCTTTAAATTTTGCTATTCTTTATCAGTTTTATTTCGTGAAATTTGCACTCATTTACGAAGCTCAGAAATAGGATATTGCGAATTATTTTTGCTTTTCATCGTCAATCCACCATTCTGGCAACAGCAACATAAAGGCAAGCTTTTTACAGCCTTGTAGACCACAATGGTCAGACTGTAAAGACTAGTCAAGCATATGTTTGGTGGTAGGAAAGAATATTTTTCGTGATCGTTATGTGAAGCGGAGAATGTTTCATTGTGTGGAATTATCCCATGAGATGGTGAAAATATTCTTCCATAATCTTCAAAGAGGGCGGAAATTCTTCCTCCGAAATACTTTTAGGCGAACAAAAATGAGCCCAAAATTTTCTAACGATGTGACGATGTGAGCAGTAAACAAAAGAATAAGGTTTATATTATTCGAGCATAAGGCTATGAAAAAATAGAGTAAAAAGTAAAACTGAACTTTAAGAAGCTTTTTTCTGATGATATTCTGAAATTGCAAATCCTTTTTCGTTGTCGTTTACAAATCGATAATGTGGACAACGCGGTCTCTATTACACTAAATTTGTTGGTCAAGTGGTTGAGTCCATTAGTGGAAAAAGTTTTATGTGTGCTTTATTCAGTGCAACCACATAACAAATTTCCACCGTCCAATCTTCCAGGAGATAGTTTCTTTTACTCGCTTTTATTCTCGAAACTTAATTGCTATTTCTTGATTGTTTAGATTCAAAACGTGTAGGAAATAGCTAGGATTCCCAGCAAATTTTCTTTAGCACCCTTTCTGGGTAAGAATCTTAAAACGAGCCTCGTGAACGTAAGTGAGATATTCGATATTCCACTTTTCTTCATTTTCTAAATTGTAATCAGAGTTTTCAATAGAGCCTCGAATCGCTTCTTTTTGTTGGGTCTCAGGGACATGATATTGCACATCCATTTCTAAAGCGGAAACACGAACTCTTAGGACAGTCGATATCCTAGAGCGTAGCAAAATAGGCAGTGTCGTTTGACGATGAGGACTTTGCATGCAGCAGCCACACACCTTGATGAAATTTATACGAAAATTGATAGGCAAAGAGGGGAAAAATGTGGGAACTCTGAAAACTGAGAGAGATGGGGAGGGGTAAGTGGAGACAGAACAATGTTCGGACCAAAGTTGGGGTCACAAATTCCGGCTTGGCTTCAACTGTTGTGATAAATAATTTCATCGTTTTGATATTTAACATTAGTTGCAAACTACTGAATGTATGCAAACGTTCAAAAAATGGCGTTCATGTCCGCTATTATAAAGGATTTTATTTATTTCGCATCAAGCGACTAAAAAGTTCGGGAAGCGAGACTGTCATGAAAGGACAATTTTTTAGTTTCGAGAACTCGAATGATTTGTTGAATATATTATCCTTGCTAAAAACCTTTTCCTCTGGCGAGATTCAAATTCCAGGAACTTCTTAAGAGGGGAAATTAGTGTGTCTTAAACCGCCGGGATCACGAGTATGGAGTGACTGTTGGAACCTGTTCGAAGAACGAGCCATAGTACTCACCATGTAAATTTCGACTGAACGTTTACCATAAATTTCAAGACTGGAATATGCGAGCATTGGACAGGAACGATTCCATCATGCTTTTTGCCAGGAAAAAGTATATGAAGAGCAAAAAAAACTTCCGAAAATCCGATGAGCTAGAAAAGAAAAAAAATGTGACATTTGTTACCTTGAGTGTGTGACAACACTGCAGATATAGTTGAATGGCTCGCGCCAAACGAATTTTACTCGAATTATTCTGCCAAAAAATGCTTTTCCACCTGTTATATCCTGAAATAGGATTTTATTTGATTTTATTCAACGACACAAACGATTTCAATAAATCGTTAGTTAAATTAACTGCCGATTAGTTTATTAGCGACAAAATGCACATAGGAATCAACGAATGGCTTGATGATGTTCTGCTAATAGATGAAGAAACCATGCTCTAAAATAGCTAGTGCGCTTCTCTTCTCAGGATTAGTACAGTTAAATGCACCGATGCTAGGAGAGCGTAGAATATAATGGAAACATTTAGACGAGGTCATTTCGGCTATATGATGTAACTGTACTTCGTTATGCATAGCATTTCAGAAGCATTTAACGCTGCAATGCTATGGATTCGTTTCTCTAATAAACTTTCAAAGTTTTCTGCAAAGGTGCCTAAAGAATTTACCTCAGCTATGAAATCCATGAAGTCCTCTGTTCATCAAAATCGATTTTCTTCGCATTGTGATGTGCAATTTTATCAACAATCGTTTCAATCGTGAAGTCACTGTCGAGAATTGGTGAATTCGGCTTCGTCTTATGAACGCTTTGCAATCTTCGATATTAGAAGCCAAAGCTTGCAGGATTGGTTACTCGTTTTCTGCCCGTCCCTAAAGAAACAAGTGGCATCCAGGGAACTAATCAAAGACGCCTTGATTCTCGCGCGCGGCTCTCGGTTATTTAAGAGCATTGAGTCGGAAATATCCTAACTATTTTCCATCAGTCTGAAATAATTACACTAATGCCAAAGTAAGCCAAAGTTTTTGAAACAGGGGGCATATTAGGGTGGTAAGACGACTGGTTTATAACTAGGCGAGCTCACGGAATGGTGTTGCTGCCTATAGATTATGCACTTCACAGAGTTTTTGTACACCCTTAATGCAATCACTGTGGGAAACTCAATATAGAGAGGTGATAAGAGCGAAGCGGAGTCAACCACAAGAAGATGATGTCAGTTTGCAGCAGACAACAAGGTTTGTGCATGCTTTAGCCAAGACATACAAACAGAATGCTTTGGATAAACCGATGTCGTTGGAAGATAACAAATACACAGCAAGAAAACACGTACGAGATTTCTGAACCTTGTCGCGTGTGGTATAACATCAAATACGGCTCTCGGGTTAGAAAAGTGCAGGAGCTAGCGAGATTTGAGATGCAGCCTTATACTGAAATGATGAGGATCCTTCAAAATTATGCCTACAATAGAGAAATAACAGCGAATTCTCAGCTCATTAAGCTGAGCAGCACTGCACCTTTCTGGAACAAACTAAGTCATCAAAGCATATTGATATTCCCGTGCAAAAATAAGCTATAGTCGGTGAACAATTTTTTTTTCACCACGACAAAAAATTACCTGCAAGAAAACAGAGAAATAAGGCAAATTTCTTACACCTATGCATAAAATGGTGAAATTTCTCAACATGGTCAACATTTTCACCTATTCATCAGTATATATATATATATATATATATATATATATATATATATATATATATATATATATATATATATATATATATATATATATATATATATATATATATATATATATATATATATATATATATATATATATATATATATATATATATATAAAGGGATGAAATATGATGGACGGCGGAACATGAGGGCGCATATCCTGTCAGTTCATTTGGAAAGCTGTCCCGTCACCTTTCTCTTGCAAACAGTTGTCCTAGATATCTTACTTCATTGGTGGCGCAGTTTCCAAAAGAAAAAAAAAACGAAACACTCTGAAAGCAGTTTTAAAGCCTCAGATTTTTACGCGAATTTATCAAACAAATTTCAACTTATAGAGTGCTGCGGCAATGTTTCAGCTACATTCTTTGAACCACCAGAGTTTTACGGCGACTGTTTGGCCAATAACGACTGACTGTTCGCCTAAAATACCACACTGTACAGGCAACATATTTGGCGCTTCAAACTATTACCAGAATAACCTAAATTCACATCTACTCCGACAGTGTGGAAAAAGATTTGTTTGCCAAATATGCGGGTTAATATTTCAGGTGAACTGAATTTATTTTTGGACTTTATTGCCTATATGCTTTGCAAAAGTGATTTCAGCGAATACTACTGATCGTTGAAAAATCCTGTTTCTTCGAGCGGAGATGAAAAAAAGAATAAGCAACGTAATGTGCGTCCAGGTGAAAGGAAGCCAGGTATGCAATTAGAGTAATGATGCCGTTTGTAATAAATCAATGGAATGTTGACCAATATATGAAATACTGTCATGAGTATATATTTATTGTTTATTTATTTACTTCAATTACTTTATTTGCTTTAATCGATAAAACATCCATTACAAATAAGTGTCTCTTCATATCACTACCATTTTCAATATGTTTATTGATATGTCGCTAATTTTCGTATAAATAATAAGCAGTATTTCGTGAGGTTGTTAGATGACATCGAAAATAATCACAAAGCGTTTTCGTTGCATGATGAGGTCGCATTGTTATTGGAGAGGACATTTTTAGCGTATATTTATATAGTATGTATAAAACGCCAATTTCGATTGCTTCGAATGACTTGATTCGGTTTTCTGTGGAGACTGCGTCTTATTTTGATCTGTGCCTGATCGTGCTTTTCGACTAGGTGATGAAGAATTTCAAGATTTTTTTTTTTTCCATGTGGAATGAATCATGCGAACAATTCACAAAGAGCTGAAGTTGGAAAACATGCCAGAATAGCTGCGATGATCACACCTTTTGTAATTCTATTAATTAAACCAATTCGGCTGTTCTCACATTCAATAACATAACGACGAATACGAGGAGTTTTTACAACGTTGCTTACTTGTGCAAATTCGCAAGTTAAATTTCACCGCTTTTCTGGATTTGCCCAATTGTACATAGAAATGCTTTCCCGATTTTCATATCGAACAGCGTTGATTTGATCGAATTGAAAGAGGTTATTTCATGCGACTATCTCATGCTTCTACTTTAATATTTAGTTTTGTAAGATATTTTTGGTAAGATGATGTGCATGGTGTTGTAAATAGTGGAATTAGAAAACAGTTTATTGCCACGTTGAAAATGCGAGCACTATATAATCGGAGGCATTGCTCAGTGAACCTCAGGGTAGCTTCTTGAAAGCGAATCTCTGAAAACCTGCAATGAACAAGCGATGAGGTATTTAGTAGCGTTTAACATTTTCGATCGTCATCGAAAACTATACAGTTTCTGGTCTACCTGGTAAAGCGCTGTACTGGAACATATGTTCAGGTTTTCGAAAAAAGCTAGTGAACTGATTTCCGACCCAACGCTGTGAGCTATTGATTGTGTTATTGCCTCTACATACACGGGATTAATTTACCAAACTGTTTGAAGAGTTTGGGAATTATTGTGGAAATGTATTGCTATGCTAGAATATTGTTATAAAAATTGATAGAAGTAGTTGCATCAGCAAAACCTGATTAAAAGCTTACTTGGATGGCCTTTATCGCAGCAATATCCAAGCTTGCCACGTTGCATGCAAATTTGTTCGGGTGCGCAGAACTGTTTCTTTTCGCAACTGGTTTTCGCTTGTAACGGGAGCTTCTCATTGTTCGACATCGACACTGTTGCGGGCTTATATCCATCAATACACATATACGACTTGTGCATTATTCGACGACCAATAACCTTCGCTGAATATATATACACTTTCCTACTGCTTTGGAAGAAAAGATTCTCATTAGCCATCATATTGACATTATAATTAATGCTTCTACCGATCACTATGCGTACTGATCGGTCGCTTGACCACTTCAAATTTTCGACAGGCCGGCTGATCGATCAATCTGTCGTCAAGCCAAAAAAACGCAGTACTTTTGTGGCTGCTTGCGAACGCTGGCCGATGAACAAAGGATTTCTTGCAAATTCCTTTGAACATTTGATTTTTCCAATGGGCGCTCATCCAGCAGCAGGAATACTGAAACAAAACGGTTTTCGCTAAGCGTGTTGCGTATGAAGCATAATCTAAAATAACTCTCTGCTGACCCACATAAGCACAGAAACCGTGAATGAATGGGTTGAATCTTCGCGTTTGCGCAGCTCGAGAAGGATGGCCTGTGAATGGGGACAATTCAAAGGGGTGGTGACAAGGATAGATATTTCTTCTTCCGTTTGCGTGGATGGGATGTGAAACGCTCTCAAGAAGACCGACTAACCGATATTTTTCATTGTCTCACTCCCTCTCCCAAACAGAATGCAGCACGCAACCGTTTTAATCGTGCAGGTTAGTCTTTACAAAGTGTTTGCTGTGATGTGGTACTTAGCTTTCTCAAGCATTTCGTTGGCTTCGATAAAGTTTTTTCCATTTTTCGTCCTTTATCCACAGCTTGTAGTTGATTTGTTCTTTTCCAAATAGAGGTGTATTTCACATGAAAATTTCCGTCATCGAAGCAGTTTGATGATGTTTTGCCTATGCAAATACATATGCATTTTTCTGTCTGCACGGTAGTACAAATACATGAATTAGTTAAGTTTGGACCATTAAATTTAGCGATCTAATATACACCATATGACGGCTACAGCTATCGCCTTTCTATCTGCGTTCTACGCCATTTCCTAGTACATTTCACGCTATTTGGGATTAAATTACGACTGCTTTGCAAAAAATTTCTGTGAGGAGGTTGAGTCAGTCAAAACATCTGGATATGACAACGCATACCTGTCATCTGGTGACAACTTATGAAGTTGCTTATTGAGATGCACTTTATATATATATATATATATATATATATATATATATATATATATATATATATATATATATATATATATATATATATATATATATATATATATATATATATATATATATATATATATATATATGCGCATATGGTGCCAGCTCCTTTTATATCCATCTGTAAGATTAGAATTGAACGAAGTTCAATGCAGCGTTATGGTGCGCCTACCGATCTTTTCATTGTGCCATAGAAGCTAGTGCTATCATTGCTTTCACGACGCGGCCTGCTAAGCCATTTTACCATATTTATACTACAAGTCAATATCCAGGGGACAATCAGTTGTGGCATCATTAGATTCAAAGGATCGTTTCATAATGCAATTAAAACTTGCAACATTTCATCGTCTCAGTTATGGTGTAAATAAAATTCATGAAAATAAATTAAGATTAAGTTACTTAAAACACCGGGCATATAGTTATAGATAAAGTTTATAACTCTTATACATGCAGTTTTTAAGTTTCGTTATACTTATATAGTTTCGTTATGTAGCTGCACTTATATATATATATATATATATATATATATATATATATATATATATATATATATATATATATATATATATATATATATATATATATATATATATATATATATATATATATATAAGTGCAGCTATATAATGAAACTATATAAGTGCTGATAATGCCTGGTATTTTTGAAGCTTCCTTTATTTTTGGAGATAAATGAAGGCGCACTGTTTGAATGGAAGAAGCACGGTAATAGGCAAATAAATAAGATATTGATAACAATTCCACATACCAAATCGACTTTTTCTTATGCAATCCTCAATGGTATCGTAACTTTCACCATGTTGCTCGCACCCATCTCGATAAGCCAAACACAGTTGCACGTCGTCATCATAAAAGAACTGAAAAATATAGTTTAATATGAGCCACCAATTTTTTCTCGAAGGAACCATTCGTTAAGAGGAAACTGTCACCGATAAATCACAATCCATGAACATTTTAACATTTTATTTTCGTTCAAACAGTTCATTTTTTGGGGAGTGGGAGGGAGGGGGAGGGGGGGAGGTGACAAAACCAAACATCTTAGAGATTTCGTTCATTTCAGATAAATCAAAGACACCTAAAGCGTTTCGATTCTTTTTCATCAAAATTTCATACCGCTTCAGAAAGTGCGTTCCAGTTAAACGCATTTAATTTTCTTGCCGGAGTTAAATGATAGCGCTTCACCTCTTTTTTGACCAATTTATAAATAATAAAATTTCGGAAATCGCTACTTCGCTGGATGTAACATCAACCAACTATGATGAATGAACTATAGAAATTAATAAAATTACTCACTGCCAGCTTACCCTAATTTTGTTCTTCAAACATGGGCTTGTAGTCTCGTCTGCTACTGAAAAAAAAAAAATTTAATCACGAGTCATTGTATTTGGTGATAAAGTGCTTTTGTGCCAAAAATTCATTCAGGTTGTAGTTCATCCGATAAATTTTAGCAAATTTCTCATCAAGAACTTTAACGGCTATCAATGATGCTAAAATGGACATCATCACCATCAAATGCATTTTGAAAATTCAAATTCAGTGAAGTGGAAACTCGTAGAGATTCTCAGAAAGTGTTCGACGAAATTGAAGAGGAACTTAAAAATTAGAGCAGTTCTATTAAATAGATGTCCGAATGCGTGCAATTCTTTCAACAATTCAATCAATTTGAGTCTAAGCATTTGTAATTTACAGTGTATAATTGTAATTCATTTAAGCATTTGAAGAGTAAAGCAATAAACCTCACAAAACAACGATCTTGCTGACAGTAGACGTCTAAAATGCAACCGATGAAATCTAATCGGCGTTCAGGTATTTCTGAATCATGGCAACTAAGAACACGACATCAACGAATAAAAAGAGCGCTTTAATAAACGTCAGTGGCGTAAAGGGTAAAATTGATCGCGATTCTATTTCCAGCTATACGTTGATTGTCGTTAGCAAATCATTATATCATTTCTGAGCATCCCAATGTATTCAAGAAAAATGACAAATCATTCCATCGATTTTGAGAGCAATTCGCTATGCGTCAGATTTTCGCATTGATATATAATCCAATCCATTGGGTTCAATAACCATAAATCTTCTGAATATAGAGGAGGCATAAACATTTACCGTCCCCTAATTTGTGTGACCATAAACTTCTTCTGAAGTTCTTGACTTCATGAGGACTCGAAAATTGGTAGTCGGTGAATCTGACGACTTTTAAATCTTAACGAAGAATATCAAAATGGAAAGCCCCGCTATTGTGGAGTTCTAGGATACCAATTATCCCCTTCTGTATAATTTGGGAGTTCCAAATTTCGTTTGGGGTGGAGAGTGAATGATGAAGGAATAAGTTTGCAAAATAATTTGCGAAAAATGTAACTTGCTTTTTTTTAGTGAGATCATTCATCGCTTAGCAAAATTCTACCAAAATTTATGAACACTTCGGATTAATGTAGCCCATTTCTCGTTCATAAATCCTTGAATTTTTGCGATCCAGAAAAAAATATCCACATTTAATAGCTAAGAAAGTTTCTGGTGCTCGACTATACGATATGAAACGCTTACTTGGAGTTTACGAGCATGTTTCTATGTGCTGTTACCTACAAGAATTAAAATCACTGAACAAGTTAGCTCAGGAAAAGAAAAGAGGATTAAAATGGACGCAGAAAAACTGACCAGTGATTGCTTGCTTTACTCGCTGAGAAATGCAAGATCGAAGCAAATTCTAAGTTAGGAAGCGAACTTACATTGTGGAGAGAAGGATTCCTCCGCGGTTTCTGCAAAAAACAACATTATGCCGTCGACGAATAGGTTTTTGTTTTCGCATCAGCGTTTCTTTCTAGGCTTTGGTTTTTCAACTAAACTTCCACAACGTTTACTTGAAAATTTGAGAAAGAGTTTATAGAATTTGAACGGAGCAAAAGGCTCATATTCCGAGTCATGATTTCAGGTGTGTTGCTAGTTTCACTAGAGCAAAATTAAACTTTCATCTATGGCCAAGCAAAATTGTTCGCCTTTTCTATGTTTGTGTACAGCAAGATTCTTGCCCAACATTGGCATTCAGCAACAAATTAAGGGCAAGTTTAGAATTTACTGAAATATTTGTGCGCTCAATTTTTGTGAGACACTTTAGGTTTTTTTTTTTCTTAGAATAACAGTTTTATACTGCACCGGAAGTCAGAAGTCTCATATCTTAAGAAATAATGATGCATTAACTTCCACTCCGGAGGCGTTTTACACTACCAACGAGAACGTAGCATTGTCGCTGAATTGCTGCTATGGCAAAAGCAAACTTTCTATCAATAGTGCACATAACTCTATAAGTTTCCATATAGATTTAAGTTGAAAACAGTGATTGCAAAAACGGTGTCATGCTCGGATTTACGAATGAGTTTATCAATTCTTATGTTACTTGACTAAAATAAGTAGTTCACAAAAGAAATTCATCAACAGGTGAACAGGTGGACAAAATGCGTTAATAGTGGCACTTACGTTGTGGGAGATTTTCTTTACAGCAATACCCATATCTCGTAGCGTTGTAACAATATTCATCAGGAAGGCAAAATTTATCGGGCTTTGAACAGAGGCGAGTTATAAGTACTTTTCCAGTTTTATTGTCTTTCACTACACCTCTTCCTGGATCGCATCGCATATAAATTGTTTTTATATGGCCCGCTGAAATCAAGATTGAGAGCTGTACTCACGAATCGCCTACATTAACATCAATATTATATTAAACCGGCACAGCATCCTGCAAAGGAGAATACAGCGTTATAAAATTAGGGCAAAGAAAAAGGCTTTCGAAAAAAAAGCGCTTCAAATTTTCCCTGATTTTTACTTTTTTCGTGCGATGATCCCTTTGTTAAGTAAAGGAAGAAACAGTTGAAAGACTTGAAAAAAAATGGTCATGAGATGATTCAAAAGTGGAATATGACTTTCATGAAAGCCAAAAGTCAACTAATGAAACAATATGAAACGCAAGAGTTGCAAAAATATCTTTTTTTTGGCACTGAACTGGTTGAAGGATAAAAGTATATATATATATATATATATATATATATATATATATATATATATATATATATATATATATATATATATATATATATATATATATATATATATATATATATATATATATATGAAATTTTAATGCTGTAAACATAAGTGAAAGAGTTCACGAAGTCCTACTTGCGATTTCCACAATTCATTAGAAGTGAGCTCACAGTCTAATTAATTTTTGCCGATTGCTTCATGCTTTACGCATGAAGCGACTGCCAAAAATTACCTGCAAGCCTGGATGTTTGAGGTACGTAATGAAGAGAAAACGATTGCACCTCCCAAAAGTACAAAGCAAGCACTATTAATTCATCAAGGTATGCAAGGAATAGGGCAATGAGTGCGAAGATTTGAATTTAGAGTTTGAATTTAGGGAACTTGTGTCTGTAGAATTGCTTTGAGCCTAGGGATCTTCACTATAAAGTTTCATTCATTTCATGCGCAATTTTGACTTGTTGACAAAGAGGCTAGGACCGGCCGGTAAGGTTGCGTTCATCAATATTCGATCCACCCAGGTCAAACAATAGCGCCAATACCTTTTAGGTTATCATCGACACAAGACTGTATATCATCATATCCTTCATCCTCTTCGTCGCCGCAATGCTCACGAATTCCAACGCATAAATCAATGTCTTCATCATAGTGGTACTGAAAGCATAGAAAAAATAAGATTACTATCAAGAATGCAAATCGGCAATGATGTGCATAAAATGATTGCATAAGTTTGCTGAAAAATGGAAAAGCTGAAGGAAATCGGTGATGGCGTTTGAAACAGAAGTAATTTCGCATAGTAATTTAGCCTAAAGCAACCCCACTTTTTAAAGAGAGGCAGAACGGTTTCATCGATAAAAAAGCATGTAAATCGAGTGAACTTTTGTTTTCTACACCTTCACATGATCATTTGCCGTCCAACTAGTATCGCATTTGAAGTGTGTTCATTTTTTCTTCACAGCTTCCATATGCAGATACACTTTCATCTCCTTTACTCATGGAGAGTTTACATCAACTACCATAGAGGAAAGTGCCACCTTGATTGGCTGCTCATAATATGGCTTTCCTCCGCATTGTGGGCCATTGTTTCTCTTGAATTTTCGCCTTGCGATCGCTTCCCCTGCAATCAATTGCCGCTTCATGTACTGTATTCATTAATTAGTAAGTGTGGAGCCGTTCATTACTTGTTCAGGTGTTCGCTGCCACCTTTAATTAGGTTGTACGCACCTTATAAAGCTTCTTCCTTCATGACCTATACCTTAACCTGTTATCACATGATTGCTTGTGTGAACTATTCGTGAAAAACACCGCTATTCAAATATTTAACGTGGTTTCGCGATGCGTTTATCTTCAGTCAATGTTTTCGAAATAATACCTAGAGCCAAAAATTTACAGCTTTTCGAGATGTTCAGATTTCTTCATGAATATGCTCAAGAAAAAGCTGCTGGAGGGTATCGTGCTAAGGGACGTTAAGAACTCGGTTCGCTCTTTTGGAGCAACGTGAGTGGATTGAACGTATTTTATAAAGCTAAAAAGCTGATTTTTGGAAAGTTCTGCATCCAACATCCTTCTCGAGAATTGCTTTACTGTTTTTTTTGTGCGCATCGCCATCTCTGAGAACGAATTAAACAGCAGAATTCAGCGACCTTTTCGAACGTGGTTTGTAAATCTGAACTGCTCCTTTTTTTGTATTTTAGCATCGTTGCATCTATCTACCGATTTCAGTTCAGGCTGAAGGGGTCGTAGTTCGCCGAACGTCATCGAAGTTAATAGGCCTCAGTATTGACTCAATACTGATTTATTATTTGGACGAACTTTGTTTGAACATTTATTTGTTCCCACTGGTCGAAATAGCTAATACCAAAACTAACCTGTGATTAGAACGAGTAGGACAAGGAGGATCTTCATTTCCTCGAATGGCGTACTGAAATGAGATGAAATGTAATCACTTTTGTCAATTCACCGCATAGAGAATGACATTCATTCATATAGTCAGCAAACATTTGCACTTGAAGAAGGAAATTCAGAAAGGGGACGATGATTCACTGAAGAAGATAGCATTCATTAAAGTAAAACAGGCAGCCTAGCGCTTGATGAGTGGAAAAACTTCCGAAAAACATCGAAATCCTTCCGTCTTATATTCGTTGTTTTGCAAAATGAATGTTTTTTTTTAAAATTTTTTGCTGCAACCATAGAGATTAAAGTCGTAAAACTTTCCTTCTTTGAGGTTTTCCGCTGCAGACAATAAAACACTGCAAGAGAGACAATAATCGGCGTTAAATCGTGCAAGATTTGAAAAATAATATGAAGTACTTTAGTGTGATATAAATTTGCACATCATTACATACTTCCACTAATGCGATTATGCATTTATTCGCACAAGTATATGCGAAATCGATTTTGTTGAAGTAATTCCTCTTTACGAAACAAAAAACAGTTCTTAGTTTTTCGAAGGTATTGCGTAGCGTCACATTCGGATCGCCTTCTAAACTCCTTGTCTTCTTCAAAACTATCATCTTGTTCAATGTGAATTTGAATTTAGGATATGTTTTGGATATTCATGCGAACGTGCATAGATGTGCAATAAGATTCAATTATAAATGTTTCATTCAATCGAACTTGTTTCTGAAATCATCACTGAAATGCCTGCTTGAGAAATCGGTTGAGCTAGGAAATCCATAATGAAGCAATACTTTTCCTTCTCGACGTCAAATTTCAACAAATGGTCATTATTTGACCACTTAGAGTAAAATTTCCTTCATTTTCCACATAGTTAAAATATTCACCAAGTATTTACGTTGAAGAATGTGATCATTAAAGCTTGTATAGCAAGAAGGATTGAAGGTAGCGAAAACAAAATGCAATTTCGGTTCGTAGTACGCCGTAGTTCAGCATTTCTCCAAAAAAAAAAAAATTTACAGACTTCGAAAATCTGAGAAAACTGATGGATTTCATTTTAAGATTTGAACGGATCGCTTTGGAGCAATAATTTAAACACCGATTCCTCTGAGATGCGGTAAACGATAATTGCACTTGTTTACCTAATTGAAGTAATGCCACAAATTAGCAACAAACAATCAGCTAATCATGTTATACACGAAACAACTTCTAACACATGAGCAGTAAAAACATATCTCCAAGATGAACACCGTATTCTACAGTGGATGCGATAAAATGCGTGAAGATATGCGAAACTGCGGCGGCTGCATCCTCTCGTTAATATGTGAAGATTATTCAATGAATTAGCAAACTATAATATTTCGATTGCAATAAAAATTCAAAAGGCGAATGAACGTTCATGACGATTGCTGAATTCAATTTCGCAACTTCCACCGTCGAAATGCTCATTTTATGAGTTTTTGCGTTCCCATAAGAAATACAGATCTCGATTAGCCTATCGGTATGTATGTATGTGTGCTTATTGGTGTCGATTTCTGTCGACTTTTATTGCACCCCCAATGGAGCCTAATTACCATGTAAAATTATCTAGACGCGATCCTCGATCCAAAGGACTTCGTTTTTTTGAAAACGCTCTTCTAGTTGAGGAAATTCTAGTCAACTTACACAGCTTCCAGTTTCGGAATCAGTTGTTACTGCTTTCCGTAGCTCCTCTCTATTGTAGCTCACTAGATCTATTATGGACGGCGGACACTCACACACATATTTTTTACTCAAAGCTGGGATCAATTGCAGAGCAGCATTGCAGTTGATCGGCGAGGTAATCTCAGTCGTCCAACTGGCCCAAAAGTGGCAGTCTTTATTTGAAACAGGGGACACCGCTCATGATCGCGTAAATCTTCTAGCTTTTTCATCCCGATCTTAAAGCTTGAGATGCGTCTGTCATTCTTCCATAGATGCAGGCACAGTTTTGAGAGGATTTGACTGCTTACTTTAACCAGATGAATTTGGATGTAGACGTCGAAAATATACGAGCGGTCGACAGTTACTTCCACTAACGGACTGAGCTGTTCCCTTCCTGAATTCTGTTTCATTCATCCTCAGGAGGCGATTAAACTCCGTCTTCTGCTTACCCGCCGGTATCATTCCCGAACAGTACGTATCCTATAATTAGATGGCTTCATATTTGAGGCAAAAAAGCCTGGCCTCTCGGAGTACATATTAGCAGCAGTGCCAACAGAGGTGCCTTTTATAGTGGACTAAGTAAGAGGAGCCCCAGTATACATGAATGCATGGACATCTTCATTGTGTTGCTATGCATCATTTCACCCCAGTCACACTCAAATCTGCAAATATGTGTTGGAAGTACATTGCAGAATGTGCATCAAGGGCATTTTGGTTCTGGTGTGATGCCATTAAGTTCCCAGTGATCGATAAATGCAAGAATGGCAAATTGTGGGATGAATGGAAAGAATAATTGATTCCTGCGTTATCTCTAATCATGAAGGCTTTATCCGACTAACAAAAAAGCACAAAATGTGGGGGGCTATTTCGAGGTTCAGGAAGCTCGTGGAGGTCAAGCGGCTGCAGAAGTCAAATGCTGGCCTGTGCGCCATACGCCATTCCAACCAGCGCTTTCAAACGTATGGTGATGCAATATTCGGACTGCCAAAAGGTGTCATTAGTTGCCGTGAACTAATCCAATCCTTTCATCAAACGGCCTAATTTAAGCATATGCATGGATTTGCGTGTTTTATTCTTTCAAAAAAGGTGAACGCCATATTTTTTAATCAGTCATCATTTTAGGAAAACTTTTCCATCGTTGTCATTTGACGAGAGCGCAAATGTCCGATTTTGCCCATCATTATTTCAAAACTTTTACAACAAACGCTTCATCATTACCCTTGGAGCCTCTGAATGTGAAGCGATTGCTCAACCAGGTAACTAGACGATTTACCGATCAAAAACGAGCAAAACTGTCTGATATCTCCGTGTCGAGGGTGCTACTTCTTAGTGAACACTCACGTCGTACATCTAACTTGACACCTCAAGGCCAAGTACCTCAACTAAAGTGGAACAGGGCGAAACTGATAGCTGAGCCAGATGACCCGACATGCTTTTTTGTTGCGCACAAGATTAAATATAAAACTGCCGAAAAATGATGACTGCCAGTCAGGTCGTATTGCTGACATTGAGGTCTCATAGCAACAAGGAAATACTTCATTTTCATTCCGTTCATTTATTCCGACAAGCAAGAACTGCCTTAATACTGTAAAACGCTAAGCACTTGAAGAAGATGAGTTGAGTGAGCAGATGCGATCGAATGATTCCGAGACGGTATTTTACACTAATTTACTCTTTAGTTTTTGTAGATGGAAAGACAGTTTTGACAATTTGGCATGGCCATCTGTCAACACGAACGTTACAGGATATTTGGCTTTCCTGGAAATCGTTTCGAGCAGCCTCTATCATATAAAACCGTCCTCTTCTATTGCTATGTCGGTGCAAACCGATAAAGAAATTGACTTGACTTACCTGAGGTTATCACATTCAGGTTATCAATTCACATATAAGAAAAACGCAAGCTTGTTTTATTTTTCTCGTTTTCAGGCAACAACAATTTGCATGTTCAAATCGCCGGTTTCAAATAATAACTATGAGATAGTTGTTGACAATTGTTGAAGACTCTCAAGATTTTTTTTTAATGTCTCTTATCGTTATGGGCGGAAATATTCCTAATTGCGAAACGATGTGACTATAATACAGCATTTACGCTCTTTCTTTCGTAATGAGATATTAATATAAGAAAGAGAGTGATGGGACGTGATGATATTAGCTGGACGAAAAGAAGCTCCTGAAAGGTTAACTGTTCTTCCATCATGAGGCAATGGTTTCTTGTTTTTGTTTTTACGACAATTTTTCCTTATCAGATTGCAAGCTATTTTCGGGATTTCCATGTGTAATGGGCAATGATAAAAAGCCCTTCAGTCATATTTTCGACTCGAGGTGATGCACTATTCAGTCAGTGTATTGATGTTATTTTTCGCTAATGACGATTTATTTGCCACAATCAACATGGTACTTTTCATCCAAGGTAAACTGCCGAACTAGAAAGCTCATGGCTCCTCTATTTGTAAATTTGATTTCCGAGGTTACCGTTTAGTTGGTTTTTCAAGGTAAGTCCTCATTTCCTATTCGTCCCATAATTCAAATATGAGCGCAATGTCGTTGCTTGTTTCATTTTGATTGCATCCATGCTGACAGCTCTGAACTATTCATTTGCTGTTGCTAGTAGAATAAACCTACACAAAATGTGACCTGTACAGATTAAACAAACTTTCATACTCTCCTACTTACAAATACCTTTTGACAAAAGTTCGGTTGGAAACGAAAATTTCGATGGGTTTTAACTTGTCGGAAGATATCACTACGTCACTTTTTCCGGTTGCAGATGAAAATCGGTTTTTACAAAGGCATTCGATGAGCAACCAACCGACATTTTTCACTTGAATTCGGCTTTATCAGAGCTTCGCTTGCGAATCAACGCATTCATTCCGTTACTAATCAAAAAGAATTTTGATTAGTTTGCATCACTATTAAACTCGGCGTTAGGACAACAATGATATGCTAAATATTTCATTTACTATTTATTACTATTAAAACGTGTGAGCGACAAAAAATCAAAGTTCCAAAGTACAGCATTTTGCCGAACCACCACTCTTCAGAAACTCGGACATATCGGTGAACCTGAAAGCCAAATTGCTGTTAATAACGTACTTTCTAGTTGCTTTTGTTTCCAGCTTCCCCTCTCCGCTGATTGCAATTGGAGTGCACAAACTTTGGTCGGCGCAAATCGAGCAAGCTCACTAACCGTGCTTTCAGAATTGTGGCACTTAAAGGAGTGTTTTACGAGGCACACACTAATTTGATCGGTTGAAGCCGTCGTTCTAATAGTCGGCGTTTTGTTTCTCTTTTCGCCTGTTAGAGTGCCTCTATTTGATAGTTTGGAAAGTGGACGCTTTCAGCACATAAATCCTCATCTAACAAGGGGACCGAGAATATGTAGCATTGACTGAGTCATTCGTTTGCCTGCTCTAAGCTTGCAACGAACAGCCTCCTCGTTGAATAAAAGTGATCCATTCAAATACAGGAAAATGTTGCAGATATAAATGCATTTCCTTTTCTTCCTGCGAAGCGCAATGCGACGAAGAACAGCCCAAATCACGAGCATCTGTTCGTAAGAGATGAAGTTCTAGTTATCCTCTCCCTCTTTCTCTGAAGATCAGATTCCTGCTGGATTAATGAAATAATGGGAAGGGTCCTAAGTCATTAGAGTGATTAACGCCGAGAAGCAGCTTTCTGAGGCACAAAATCCTGGATGAAAATGACTTAACACTCGATTTGCAGTGATGAGTTTCTTCGCCTATAGAAACCAACAGAAAATGATCAAAATACGTAGCGGAAGCCTTCACATCACTTCCGTTTATAATCACCAAATGTGGCATCTTTTGAGAATGCAGCAAAATAGCGTTCAATTGCAGTGGTACATCTAGGCGCAAAAAGAGTTCACACACTGTTTTTGGCAAAAGAATTCGCAGAACAGTCTTCAAAATCGTGCAGCAATGAATCGAACATATGCCAAAACAGGTGGCAGATTTCATAAATATCTTAACAGGATATTCTTCGGAATAGATGGAGGTAGCAAAATTCGCTGTCATAGCGGCTTGAACAAACCGCCTCATTGGTGCATCGCCTGGTAATTTCCTTAGAAAAATTTCTTTTTTAGGCACGGCTCCTAAAAAAGGTTCCCACGTCCAGATTACTTTCCGAGTTACATTGGGAGAAATTCCAACTACAATCATTCAAAAATTTAAGCCTTCTTCCATTAAGAGAAATTAGTAGTGAAACAATCAAGTAGAAACCACTAACTTTACGTCGAATCCATGTTTTCCAAGTATTTTGACAGTTTCAGGACTGCATTTGTGCATGATAATCGTTTTACCAATGACCACCGCGTTACAAGCAAACTGATTGGCGTCTTTCTCGGGAATCTTGAAATTTACACAAGCATTAAATTTATTTAAGCATATTACTTAATATTTAGTAAATCTACTATATAATTTCTTCTCATGAGTACTATAAATAGAATGAATTATCTGACTGGCGTTGTAAAATGATACGGCTAATGTGTTCTACAGTACAAACTCTCACGCACTTAATAAACAATCAAATAAAGAAACAGTTCGAGCATTCAATCTCGTGTAAACTTTGCAAAGCCCACAGCACCTATTTAGCGATAATACTCCATTCCGGGCGAAAAGAGCCATTCAACAAAGAAGAGGCTTTCTCGGCCGAATAGCTCCAAAAAACTCCTCTCTTCCCTGTCTAATTTTCGGCACAAGCAAAACGACAACGTAATAACAAAATTTTATCTTTGCTGAAGGATTTACACTTAAGCAAGCTCAAATTTTCTACCGTTTTTAGCTGTAATACAAATTGCCAAATTCTGCTTTGCGCAGAAAAGATTTTCATTTTAAGAAGGTGGGCCGAAACAAAAACATAAGAAATGGGAAGGGAAGTTTCATCGAACGAGAAACGAAATGAATATTTAGTAAATCACGTGGCGATAATAAATGGAAGTACTGTGACATAAGTTATATGCGCTGAAGCAACGACATCGTTCCAAAAACAACAAACGATCCAAAAAATTTTCATGTATTTGGCTAATTGGCCAGCTCCTTCCTCAAGAATCAGCACGGCAATGAAGCGAAGGTGAATTTAGCCAGAAAGAAAAAACTTCGGCTGCAGCAAAACAGCACATGTTAGAAAATGATAGCAAAATGCAATAAAGTGGGTTAAAGCATTTTCAATTTTTTCTTTCATAGTCTACAGCTCAGAAAAACCATTCTTCCTGTACTTGAGGGGATGTGCGAGGGATTTATACCTGCTTTTCATATAAAAATTGCATACATTATATATATATATATATATATATATATATATATATATATATATATATATATATATATATATATATATATATATATATATATATATATAGAGTCCCACAGGTAATGAAAAACGAACCGGAATAAGTCCAGTTTCATTGGATATATTGTGACGACTGATGGCATCGAAGGCGTAAGGGAAGAACATCGCCAGTTCATCGTCAAGTGGGCAGAAGCAAGTGTCAATGTGGTAAAATCTTCAATGAGCAATTTCTTTTCTTTCGCACCTTGACCGCTGATTAGTAGCAGTTATTTCACAACGACTAAAGGATAAATAAGGGGATGGGAAACAGCCCTAATGCACGTACCTTTGTATAATGATATACACATCATACACAGATATCTGGGGTTGAAAAAATAATTGGAAATACACCCAGACGAATGCCGTATGCGCACCGTTTTCTGTTTTTCGAAAAACACCCAACAAATTGCCACAGAATATGAGGCGATGGCTCAATGATCGAACCGAATACAAATTAATTAAAGATGGGCGCTTGCAAAGATGGAATAGAATTGCATATATGAGCGAAAAGTGTTGAGGTGACTAGCGCGCAGGATCGCAGGGATTCTGTCGAGTCAAACTTTTAGAACTCTAATCACCTGAAGTAATTAGACGGAAAATTTCTAAATTTAGTAGGAAATGGTGATGACGGACATCGTGTGGTGTGAGGAGGGTCGAGAAGCGACGTTTACGGCAGGGACTTCGAGAGAAAAGTCAGGGGTGAGGAAAGCAAGGACACTGCCTACTGAAGTGGTCCTCAGTAGTGACCCCGTTATGAATCGAGGACTACACATCACCTCAACTGCGGAGACCACCAAGAACTTTGGTCTAAAAATGAAGAAATAACTATTCAAAAATGCACTGATGTATTCGGCGAACAAAGGAGTGTCCCCCGCGCAACACATCACATTTCTCGTCATCGGTCATGCAGACCGCACAAAAAAATGCAAAATAAGTGAATACTATTCGATGGCATCTCTGGTTGCCCTGATTTCCAAATGACCGCACAAAAGAGTCAGAGGATAACCTTGGATCGATGAGTCTGCAGCCAAGCACCTTGAAACGGGAGCCATCGTCAAGCTTATCGGCCACATCGCCCAATGCTCGTACATCCGTGCGAGGACCAACACCAACAAACAATACGCTTTTGTCACGGCCACCCCACAATGCGTCACCAGCACCTGCAATTTTAATTTTTGTCGCTTCGAATTTTACGTATGCTCGCATTCACATCATAATTTACCCCAGGTAGAAGCATACTTTGTGATTGAAGCGTTATTCCAGAAAAAGAAAATCTGTATCGACGAGACATTTCATTTGAAACTCCCTATCAATACGCAACCGAATCTTACATAAATCGTTTGAAGCAATTTTGATGACCCAGTAAAGCACCTATATACTTACATCAGACTGTCAGAGTTGTTTTTGGTAACTTTCTAGGTAATACGTAAGAAGAAAATCCTGAACGATGTAGCTGCGTATAATGAAACAACTCTTAATGACGAGTTGAATTCGCAATGAATCCAAAATTAGCGAATTCTCCTTCACAGAGATTTCTATCAATCGACAATGGGAAACGCGCAGAGACTCATTTATATCTCATCCGAAAAGACAAATTAGAAAGAAAAGAGTTATTTGAAGAAAGCGAATATCATAGAGGAAACGATCCAGCTACTTATGAGGAAATAAGTCGAGCGCAACTGTCATCGCTAATCAGACCATATGGTTTTGTAAGCTGCTGACAGACAAGAGCACTTTTTTTCGCAGATGTGCTCCTCCTCCTCCCCCCTCCAGCACTCTAAAGAACCTTATTGAAAACATCTCAGAATAGAGTTTGCCATGCGCAAAGCTGTCTCCGAAGTTCCTGAACAACGCGTGTTCCAATGAGCGTTGGTAGAGATGAGCGAAGATCGCGAATACTATCATCAACAGAAAGCATTACTTCATCGTGTATGCAAAGTGGGCACTGATCGACGGTTTCATGAATAGCGCAAAATTTTCCTTATATAAGATCTATTTGAGAGGATTTAACCACGTGCTGGATTTAATTAGGACTCCTGTTAAAACGAAAAGAACCGTTGTTTAGTCTAAGCGAGGTCTATAAATTCACAAATCAACGGCTAAAGGATTCCACGCATTTCAATGCTATTCAGCGAAACCGTTATAATGTACAAGAAGAACAGTAGACGTTACAGCGCACCGGTGCATTGCCTTCTGGGACGCCGTTAGTGAGAGCGAGCTGTATGAACTGCTGGCTAGCCACCTTCTCTCTAGACGCTATTCTCACGTTTAGGGACCAAAGCAACTTTGATAGAGATCCATCCACCCTCTACCTTTCCATCTTTTTGAGTAGTTTTGCTGTGGCCATCAATGTCGGATGCCATAGGAAACCTCTGAATTGCAAATTGCATAAAACAACTTGCGTGAGATGCGCAAAATAACGATGTTTGTAAAGATGCAATTGCACTATACTCGATTGCATACCTTCGAAAGGAATATCGCGGTTCCCAACAGTTTCATAGCCATTTTCGCGGAACCACTTCTCATAGAATAATCTCTCTCCTTGACGTTCCGGATAATAGAAATTTGCTAGATATGCGGTTCTTTTTCGAATAACTGCTGCATTAGCCGTGAAAACGATGTCAGGAAATCGATCCGCTCCCTGAAGCGAGTTCACAACGTTCTTAATAAAACAGCATATTAGGAGTGAAATAATATAGATACCTCAATGTATTAGTGTCGCCCATAACTTGCCTGAAGTAAAAGTGTCCTTAAAATCAAGCCTTGTTGAACGTTTATGACTTCACATGAGTGCAAACGACTAATAGATCTTTGCAATTACAATCTCAAGAATCGTATGGCGAACTGTAATGACTAGAAGGTTTTAAATGGGAATAAGCGCACATTTTGATATCTATTCGCAAGTGCGGCCCATGGCACTGAGTGACTATAGGTGTTAGCCCAGGCGCTGCTGACTAGTGTCATTGAGTTCGTTCTTTACTCGTAAATGCCAAGCAATTCGTGCTCTCGTTGCCATGACGTATTTATGGCTAGCATCGTGACAGGAATATAACGTGAAGTGTTGCATCATGTTTCCTCAGCAATAGTCAGTAGGCTATATGACTGTTAAGAATTGCAGCCTATTTTCGAAGTTCATTGTTTTGATAAAAACGGCAGCGAATAAAAGGGATGAGAAGGGAGAGGACAGGAGGAGTTTTCCTTTCTCGCATGTTTTCTTTTCTCACATAGGACCGCATTCATCCTAAATCTCATATTTTAAATAATTTGAGCATTTATGAAAGTGCAGAAGCTTTTCTTCTTAACAGGGTCCAAAAAAAATCGAACGTCCAGTGCGAATACTGTTCCGCCAGTTCCGCGTCTGTTGTGATTCCTAGTGCCTATAATCCCTCTCCACTTGTTTCAATAAGTATAGGTAACTTTTATAGGTTTCAAACTCCTTCTGTTATCCGACTGTTTCTAAAGGATATTGATTAATAAGTGAGAAATTCTTTTGAAGTACTGACGCTCTTTCTTGGAATCTGCAGTCGTTCCAATTCGTGAAACATACCTGATGACAGTATCAGCATCAATTTAGACAAACAAGACTAGGATGAGCAAGAACTAGGATGAGGTTGAGCAAGAACGTTAATGCGGTGGGATGCAATCTGTTGCCTCGTTCATCTGTTGGGCGCTTTCCTTCGTCGTCTAGATACAAACTCTAGGAGGATCAATTGTATATTCGGAGTCCGACTCCGAAATTTTTTGCTTCAGATTTTTTTCAATCAGAGCCACCGTAAAACGTCGCCGATAATTAAATCATTAAAATTTGTTTTTAAATCTTATCATTAGTGCACATATTGTTACGTTTCACCTTGCACTGAAAGAATGCCTCACTTCACTTGACCTCACCTTTGATTGCGGGGGGCGCCCGTACTCCGCAGCGAGACTTATTCGCCCGAAATTAGCTGATGTAACAGTGAAGAATATTTTAAAACAACATTTTACACCTTTAGAATCATGAACTTGTATAATTATTGTATAACTTGTAATCTGCCTACTATTCTATATTCTCACTTCGAGAAAAAAAAAGTAATATTAGGATATTCGCAATTCAATAGCACGTCGAAAATATAGAATAGTGATATTTTAAGAGCGACCAAGTGCTAAGAACGAAGTTAGGAACCATTTGGCTGACATGTTATAACTCATCATAATGAAAGAAGGAAAAGCCGCGAGCAGTAGAGATAAATAGAAGCATATACAATCGGTTCGAGAACTTCAACACTAGCTCCGCAACGTTCAATAGTGGCTTTCAATGACTCCCATTGCTTCATCGCAACATCATGATTGACAGCATTCTTAACGTCCATCCATGGATTTATCGAATATGACACCTGCAAGCATTACCCATCAATTGCTGCACATTTCGGTCGCACGCAAAAACATACTTCATTTTTCTGGAATGCAAAAAAAAAATGGATGGAACTCGAGGGAAGGTATGATAACTTCTAAACAACAACGGATTGATAAGTTCAGCAACAACAGCTTGTTTTAACTATTATTTCAAATTGGTTGATGTTTTCAATAAAAAGTGACGTCTAAGCAAGGTCACATATCGAGACACTGTATGAGGTGAATACAGAAGTTACTGAAAACTTAGGTGAGCATCAGTAATGAGCTATAACAAAAATTAATCTTATGTGCACTTGCTGTAAAAACTTGTTCGTATTAACGGGAGAAATATCCTGTGCGTTCATAAGGACATAATTTTTCGTCTCACCTCTTTTATTTCCTATTGGTTGCAGTAAACTCGAAAACAACTTCATAATATTCTTTGTTCTTTAGCCTCAATTCATCTTCGTGTGGCATTGACAAATTTTTGCGAAAATTTGCTTTTCGTTCCAATTAATATTTACACTACCTGTGCATTCTGCGAATGACTATTGATTCCACAATTTGCTATGACGTAACACAGCTGAAGGAAAACCCGTTTATTGTGCGAAAAAGTTACTAAGAACCCCCAAACGAAGAAAGAAACGAGGCGTTCACAATGCCATCTGAAGTTTGAATCACTGATTTCGCACACATTTCGTGCACTTCTCGAATTGATGAATAATATTTTATTCGTTGTTATCACATTCGTTTTTTCCAAATGAGTCGATAGTTGGAAGATGGTGAAGTGCATTTTTATATCGAACGCAGTCGATATTTTAGTAACAAATATATCGCAAATATTATTTATAATAAGAGGTTTCGGTATAAAAACATCAACTGGAATGCAAATTTATCAACCGAAGCAAATGGGACACAGGATACTAAACATTTGCATGCTCAGGAAGCATCTCCGGTATACGCCGTATAATACCGCAATAGCCTAAGGGCGTTGAGTATATGAAAGTGAAGATATACGGTATCAGAAAAGAGTTTATAAAGCACGCTATTCTTCAGCTGTTTGCTTTCGTATGACGTTTTCTGCGCATGGCAAATGTGTACAGATGTATGTTTTTGTTTGTATGCAAAAACGTCCTATCATAGTCGTTCCTCTACGCTGTTCCTCGACATATCGGCTGAAGTTTTCTGTTGTCAAAGACTTCTGTATTCTATAGACCGGATTGACCGCTGAAAAATATACATCTAATTTTGCATTTACCACCCGAAGTATTTCGACTCAATCATTTGTAGGCAGCTTAGAGTTTCTTACAATGCCGGTGAAATCATATTCAGCCTACCTATTATCATGCGATGCTTCTCATCCCGTTGCTATATTCTCGCATGAAAAAGCGAAGTTACAAGCTCACTGGAGCCTACCTTGAAAAATGTTGGCCGACACATAAATATTCGTTTCAAGAATGTCATTGCGGGTGCCATCCTCTGCAGTCTGAAGCAACAATTGATTATTTCGATCATTACAAGCTAAAAAGTGCACATGCAAACTTTCATCATGGATCAACCAACAGTACATGGGATCACACTACTATCTACAGTAGACATCTTCACCATTACAATAGAATAATAGCTTAATATAACTATTTACAACGGTTACCTTCACTACTACGAAAGACAGTTCAAGCAACTTTCATAAAGCCTAAGCGGTCAAATTTGCAACGAGAGTTCACATGCGAAACTTAGAAGACATCGATCGTGGTACGCCGCTCACTGGCATAGATGTATTCGCCTGGTCTGCGACCGCAGTTTCGTTTGTCACTTTTTTTTACGGCATCACTTAATTGTCGATCTTGCGATGGGTGAGACTGCAAGCGGCTACTAATTGTGTGATCGAGACACCCTATAGTTACGCAACATTCACTAATGTACCGAATGATGTATGTATCTTACGACGCTGGATGTCAGCATGTTGTACTTCACAAGATAAACAGCATATTAACTTGTAGTGTTCTGCATCTCATTAGGGAAATGCTTCTGTTGAATATGTTGAAAATTTTCAGGTCGAGAGGTGATAAAAGTGATATTAGAGAGCCAGAACTTGGCCTCTACAAGAAAGCAGTTACAGGCCAAATTTTAAGATATTCTTGCTCAGTTGTTTTACAAAACTGCGCCTCTATTCCACATCGCTTCAAATTGTCATCGCTTCCATGTCATATTCTTTGAAAAGCAGATGACTGCTTCGTATACGTTCAATATTCCACTCAATATCGCGAATTTCCGGTGAGCTTTACACTGATTTAGGCGCTTGAATATCAACCTCTTCATCACTGTTTATCATGCAAACAGCCTTTTATTACAACACTGATGTCTAGATGACAGCTGTTAGTCCATACCTTCCCCCATCTTAAGAGACTGTCCCTCCCCATCGCTGCTTTGCCCTCTCCCTCTCCGTTCACCACGATCGCGAAATAATGACAAACTGATACCAGAAATAAGCATAGGATATCGCTGTAGAGATGAGGACTTCAAGTCATTTTTTTCTGTCTTCATTTAAAACAGCAATATATAGAACTTCTCCAAGCGAAGAACATCACCATTAAGAAACCAATGATTCTTAATCGGAGAGCCAGATTTGGTTGGAAGTCCTTTTTTGAAAGTGCTTTTGAAAATTTTTACGTTTAGAATAAAAGTAATGAAAATAATAAAAATGGAGAGAAGGGGGGGTGACAATGAGAGCCATATTACGAATCTCATCGAGGAGGAAGTAAAATCTTTCTGAAAGATAAGATATTAAAAACAACTGTAAAAAAATCATTTTCTACGTCTCGTCCATACAAGAGAACGGGTTTGCCTCTTCCCTCTACTCCCCTCGCTTAGGATGTCAGATGGTTCGGGTTTCGCAATAGCGTTTTGTCGGTAAGCTTCGCTCTTATCTTCATTGAAATTTCGGCCGCGAAGAAATTGTTATTATCGAAAGCCGTTACTTTATCTATGCCTATCTGTTGCTCATAATCTAAGCAATCAGCACATCACTTTTTATGAGTATCATATCTGATACATCTATTGGTGCCACAAGGTCGCCTGCGATATATTTGATTACACCTGCGTTGAGTACATATTGACGTATACGATAAAAGCGGAAACGTTATTATCCTCTGTATAATAGTCGGAAATTGAAGTGGGCAATTGCTATAGTAAGCAACTGGCAAATATAACTGGGTTATGAGATCCATCGTCAGATTACTCTTTGGGAAACATGATGATTAGTGTCAAATCAAGGAATGACCCGAGTACGTCGATCGAGGAGATCGTATGAAGAAACCGTGTGATATATATATATATATATATATATTATATATTATATATATATATATATATATATATATATATATATATATATATATATATATAATATATATATATATATATATATATATACCACTTCTCAGTTACCTCTTAAAACATTGCAGTTATGCTAGCTTGGACTTATAAATGTTAATCTTTTTTGTGCAGTCGGATAGCTAATAGCTTTCAAGCATCATATTTTAGATTTCCTTCTCAGCTACCTCTCTTCGAGTGATACGTTACCGTTTTCAGCCTTTCCACAGGCTTTATACACAGAACGTTATCTTTAATTTGTTTCAACTCAGACTTCTTGGTGTTTCAAATAAGCTGCAATCACATGTTGTCCATGGAGAAAGAAGTTTTCGTGAAACTCTTCATGGCGTTTGATTATCGTCAAATTGTCGGTTTCATTCGTTAGTTCAAGTGTCTGAGGGTCTTTTTACTGCGATTGTAAAATTTCTTCACACAATTATAACCCATTAGATATGCACTCAAATACTTCTGCAGTTCTTTTCCTACTCTATTGATTTTTTGTACATTTTCCCGCTCCCCCCCCCCCCGTCCCCATGGATGCAACATGCCCTCTTTATGTAAATAAAGGTTTCTTCTTTTTCTCCTTCCTCCTCACCCTTTAGCTTTAAGGAAGAGAAGTATTCTGTTGCTAGGAAGCTCGGAAAAGGGCTGCAAGTTTTGTTAAGAATGGAGTGGTTTTCCGATGAGGCGGCTAGCATTGTGTGAAGGTAATTTGCTGCGAAAAGGTGATGCTTTCGAGGAGGAGCGCGGGGGGAGGGGAGCGGGAGAGGAGGTGGAAGGTTATGTGCCTAACTGTGGATTACTTTTTTTGGAAAGAGCACCCGAAGGAGGTGTAAAGAGAAAGAAAGTCGAATTGCATCACACAATCAAACGTTTCTTTGAGGTGAATAGTATTTTTCGCCAAGAGCTTCCACTCGGTAACGATTTAGCCGTTGGGAAGTATACCTGCGAAAAACGTGCTCTTGGTTGCAGGTTCGCCAAATATAACTGCTTCCTCTTCTTTCCCTTCCTCGTTACGTTTCGTTTAAAGAGAAGAAAAATATTTCCTTGTTATTTAGTAGCTTGGAATGCACCAAAAAATGTATACCGTCTGGACTGACAGTATAGTTGAATTCCTGAATCATAAAGATTGCACCAAGAGATTCAATGCACATATAGTTGCATGTTGGTATTGATTTTCTGTTAAAATGCCCTTTCGGCTATAATTTTTTTGCGACATTTGCGCCCGATTTACTTCCTCATAAGTAGCTCGATCGTTTCATCTGTGATGTTTGCGTTCTTGAAATAACTCTTTTCTTCCTAGTTTTTTCTTTCCCAATGAGATATAAATGAGTCTCTACGCGTTTCCCATTGTCGACTGATAGTTCATATCGTTTGTTCTCGTTCTACTTTATAGGTAGGGGGTGAAATGAAATGAAATTCTCTAATGGAAATTAGTATGACAGTAAATAGTGTTGGAAGCATGAATCGTATAGCTAGTACTTCGTTTCGTTTTGATTATTGTAATTTTTCGACTGCTCGAGTTTTTTATTACTAGTTAAAGAGGGCTCAGCAAATATATTATATTCGAAAATATTATAATCTGTTCAGTGAAACGTTTCTGAACAGATTATAATCTATTCGAATCTCGTAGCTGTTTTCTTCTGCTTCAAGCAGTAGGTAATCCTGGCATAATCGAGGAAAAATGTGGGAAAGTCTTATGATGCGTATTGAAAAGCAGTATCTAATGTCTCAAACTTTGAGCTCTTGCAGCGACAGGCTTTTGGTACTGAATGGTCGAACTGAGAACGATATTGTATGTATCGATCATGCCAAGGCATCTGATGCCGTCAGCCATGAAAAACTTTTATTTAATTTTTTCATTTCACGGCGTAGTGAAGAAGCTTATAAATTGAAATAGTTGTTTCTTGTATAGTAAAGTGGGCAAATCTCTCACCCAGTCAAATACAGTCGTTAAGACATCATGCAAGGCAACGTATTGCCCTTGTCTTATCGCTGATGTGTATGAATAATGTTACGGATGATGTGGCCAATACCTGTAAGTTCTTGCTGAGGATTGGAGGCGTATGGATCGATCCGCGATCCCCTCACAGATTTTAAAGAGCTTCATTGTGATTTATATCGTCTTACCCAATAGTTGAAGGCTTGGCAGTGGGTGTTAATAGCGAAAAATGTCGGTCGTTACACACCAGTTTGAAGCATGAATGTCCTAATGAATCTCCGAGGTTTTGATTCCGATTCCCAATTCTATCCGATATTTGCGAGTGTTGGTTGATGAATCTATGCAATGGAAGACTCGTTGTGAGTCATTGATAAATGGGGCGTTCAAGGTGGCAAATTGCATTCTGCGCGCAATTCAGTATAGCTGCATTCAACATCATAAGAAAACGTTCATTTCTTATTCTCGCGCTGTTCTCGAATATGGTGGTCCAATTTTTGGTTGCCGCCTCTGAAATTCTCGACGAAATTGGCGAAAAATGTGCAAATAAATTTCACGAGAACTGCTTTTCGAGAAGTTTTCTCCGAGTACATACAGTTCGAACTAAACAGCTTATCAGCCCGTTTCGGGTCGAAAATCGCCTGAATATGACCTCCACCTGTTGGATTTCGTATTGTGTTTTAAAATTTTTGACGGTTTCTTTGACACTGAATTTGATTCGAAGTTCTCATATTCTGATTTATGCGTTTTATTACAAGTCGATAAACTGTTTCTTAGGGTCTCAGTAACTTCGATCCAGTTTATGATTCCTTCCCTTTAATAATCTTCAAAATACAGAATAAACTTCTTATTGATTTCGTCTCTGCGTCAGGCCTCTTTGCGTTTACTAGTCCTATGGAGCATTTTGACGCCGGAAAATGTATGAGTACATGCTTAATTGACGCCTGAATTTTCTTCGTCGCGAACGTTTACTTCATTTCTTCTTTCTTTGGTTTTGAGTTGCGAGTATTCCTTGCTTCGTTCACGAGCTGAAAATGTAACAGCAAAAACAACAGTTTCGGGAAGAATACCAATATAGCAATAAATTCTGGCAACAAAACCTCGAGTTAAACGTGCAAGTCCCGAAAGTATGGACGTGTGCGCAGACTCAGACTCAAAAAATGATGATAAACGGGGATACTGCATAGTGCAAATTCTTTTAAAGCAAGTGGCAGCTGATCGCTATATATATATATATATATATATATATATATATATATATATATATATATATATATATATATATATATATATATATATATATATATATATATATATATATATATATATATATATATATATATAGTACTGCCCGATTTGTTCAGTGAATTTTGAAGCTTTCCTCACTAAATTTTATCGTTGCTAACTATGGCCAAATTGCGGTTTTTAATATGGCAACTTTATATCACGCGGTTTCCACTAGAATTTCTGTTTCCGAATGATGGAATGCATCATATATTACTGCAGGACTTACACTTATCGTAAATTTCTCTTAGTTTTGAGTTTAAAGTTTATTTTAAAAAGTGTTGCAAAGTTTATTGAGGGTTTCCAAATTAAAAAAGCAGCTGGAAAATATTAAAACGATAAGCTGCAGTTCATGTCCGATGTCGATGTGTTGCAATACGGACAGGGAATGGTGTTGAAGATTGAACGATTAGCAAGCATCGAAAGAATTCGTTGAGATGAAAGCATTGAGTGTATGCGCACTTATTAGCCTGCTAACAAGAAACTCCACTTGCTTAAGCGGAATGTTCTCGCAACATCTGTCTAATGAATATACTCTAATTGCGCTGAGCCAATTTACACAACATTACGCATTGTTAACTCTCGGTAGTAATGATATTCTTTTCGTGGACACATTTTCAACTCTTCTCATTTCAAGCTGATTGCTGTACTATGTTGAAGTTGTATTTACTGAATATCTCTTCATATGAAAATGTTGTGGTGAAAATTTTTTCTCGTTTGCAGTAAAAGAAGATTCTCCAACGTTTGTAACACAAGTAGACATTTCCGCTTTTTCTTATCGAGCGTGAGGCGTGAACGCACTTCTTTGAGTTTTTATTCTCACTCATAGCGTTTTCTTTTTTTTTTTTTCAAATGTATTCTCGAGTTTGCAAAAAATTTAAGCTTGCAGAGGCGGCGTTTGTCCGCCCATCTACGTACAGGAATCTTTCAAGTTAAGAAATAATGTATTGATTCGGATGAATTCTGCGCAACACATGTTCACGCCCATTTTCTACTTGATACCTCAAAAACCACTTCCCTTGTCTTGACCTCAGCATTTTATGATCGTTCAAAGTTTCTTTTTGTTAATGAAACACAGGGCTTTACATTACAGGGATCCACTCTCTCCAGTAAATCTCGCCCTGCAGTAAACACCCCACGGTTATTGACTGAGCAGTTGCAAAAGTACGAGCACTGAACTTTGAAACGCCACCAAAATTTTCAAAACCTTCTCACTTTTGCTGTAATGATGTAGTGATCTCCTAGCTTACTCCTAGAGAGTATTGCGGCGGAGGGCGCGCAACTCTTGATTCTGCGAGGCACATGATTCGTGAAGAGGCAACAACCATACTATTGAGTTTATTCCTTCACCCTCGCATCTCTCAACTCAACCTTAAACATTGTATCTGAAAAAGACGTGGACTGTGCCAACATTATCGAGCACTTTCTCCATATGTTTTGTTCGCCATGCATTTTATGCTGATATGTTATATTTTCGGTTGCTAGAGTCTCTTTGAATTGTTTATTGCAAGTGTAATAGCATAAGGAATATTTTAATAATTACCAGCATTTAAGGTTCTACAAATTTTAACGTGTTTTAGCTGTATTCGTGCAGGAAATTGCATGCGAGTTTCAGCGGAACGAGCACTTAGCGAAGGGCAACGGCGAAACATGTGCATTACTGTACGATTTCGATATTCTAATATAAAAGTCCTTGCACTTCCGGTATGCTGGAGTGTTTTTCAAAGGAGGAAGTTTTTTTTAGTGGCAACTTATTTGCACCACGCCCATCGCAAAAATCGAGTAGATTTGGTGGATAAGATTGTTGTGATTGCATGGTGCGATAAGAAGCAATTGAAGGAATTGCACGATTCCTTTTTTTCTTTTTTTTTAGCAGTAATATGAGAAACTGAACAAGCTTTCTTTTCTGAGATTCCTGGGAAAAAAGTGTGCATTTCATCTGCTAAAGTTGCCCTATGTTCGGACACGCATCTGTGCTTTCAAGATCGTTTTATTGTCGTTGTACGATGTGAAGTAGCGAAAAAGTCGCGTGCTTCGAAGCTCATGTAATAGGGACCGTGAATCAAGCCTTGTAGCACAGATGGATAATTAAGGCAGATGAGCTAGTCCACATAGCTGAGAGTATGTGTAAAATTTGTCGCGTGCAATATGCACACTTATAGCTTGAGAGCATTTTTTGGTAACGTTTTTTTTCCCCTTCTAAGCTCGAATGAAGCTTTCAGTCTTCCGATTCTTCTAAAACTTTGACGGCATTGAATAGAAGACTCTTCTCAATATTAAAAAAAAAGAGTCTTTTGTGTTGTCCTCTCGAGACATTCTAAAATGTGCTGTCTTTCCTCTAACTGTGCTCAAAATTGGCATCACATCACTCTCTTCATTGTCGAATTCGATGTGGCAATAAACGTGTAGAGCAGTGAGCGAAGATGAACGTGCGCTTTAAATCATTGCTGAATTAATTTCTTACACAAATTGTTTAATAGTGAAAGAGATACACGAAGCTATCACTATATATTAACCAAAATAAATTCCAAATAAAAAAGTAACAATTTTACATTTACAATCTTTGAACAATCGAAAATAATGTACCGAATTACTTTTTTTTCTCATTGATTTTGCGCTATTTGCGTACAATTAATCGAGTTTATGAAGTATTTTACCCAAAGAAAGGTGTAATGTTATTGTCGGCTATTCAGAGCGGCTAAAATTATTGCCTCAAATTTGTTGTCTAATTGAAGTCGAGATAAACATTTTGAAATTATTAAATTTTTCACTTATTCGCCCTACGGTGGAAAATTTGTCAAAATTTTTCAGTAATTTTGTGGAAATTATTTTTGGAATATATTTCTAAAGTTGTGTTATATATAGCTCTTGCAGGAAGATCTCATAATAATCACATAACCGGTCATGCGATAGGTGATATCACTTTTATATGTTTCGTTGAACGTCTCAAAAGGTTTTCTTCTCTCTTTCATTGAACGCCTTAAGCGCTTTGCAAAGTCATTTTCTAAGCAGAAGATCTGCTAAAAAGCGAGCTGCTCTATCTCTCATATACATCCTCTGGGATTCTGCTAGTGGTGCAAGAAGACAATAGATTCGGCCATGTTTTCTTATTTGAGTCTGTTTGAAATGTGATGATGTGATCTTCCCGACATTGAGGTAGATGGTGGTACATTTTTAGCGCAGTCGGAAACTTGAAAGCTTGCAAAATTGGCACCAGTACACTGATCGGTGTTTTTATTGCCAGCGCTTTTGTCGCAACATCATTGTATGCTTAGGTCGAAGTGCAGCTCTAAAGCAGATTTTAAGCGTTGTTGGAAGTGATGTGAATAGCTGCAAGTGCCACGAAGTAAAAAAAAATATCGCTCATGTTGCAAGAGTGCCCATTTCAAACGTGTTCAGTTGAATCAGTCTTCAGCGAATTTCCGTTGTTCACAGTAAAGCGCAGAAAGAAACAACTTTACCTTATCTCAAAGATATTTCCCAAAACCATTGACCATTGTTGTGTTTCTTTGAATTTATCGCCTAGTGTGCGCGTGTGGAGACTTTTGGAACTCCTATCTAAATGGTGATTCCATTCAAAAGAGTTTGTTCGTGAGTACTGCACGATTAAGACTCCGTACACGTTGCGTTCCGCTGCATCCTCAATAATATAAATTCTCCATTCCTTTTCTCAGTTTTACTAACAACTTTTATTGCACTTCTTAGAGCATTGCTAAGAGGATCTTCGAATTAAATATGCTCGCTAGCTGTTTCTGTCTTAAGCTAGTTCTTAATGATTGCATTTCTGCGTTAAATTTCGCTAATTCCTTATTCAGTCCGTTCTAGTTTTGCTAGCAGAAGGAGGTATCATGGAGAAATTATTTATTTCTAAAGCGTACTTTGAAAGGAATTTATTCAAACGAATGTCTCTATAGACTGATGGAGTTTGTTCGAGGTTCTGTGGTGTACTGTGAAGCAAAGTGTGGGCGTTGTCGAAGATGCGCCACTTGCAATGGTGCTTTGTGGATCGCGCAGCACAATGTGGCTGGCCATCCTTTGGGTATTATCCGACCGCAGATCGGCCAGCTGACTGCAATAGATGAGAATGTTCTGGTGGCCTCAACACGCCGCTGCTATCCACATTAACAATTCCCATTCGACTCATAATGCATTCGGAGATGACAATCACTTGTCGCTTATTATAATGTTTCGCCCTGCCAGCACATCTCATCGCTTCGTTGCAACTAAAATAGGTTTTCATTCGTCTTACCTTCCAAATTTTCAATTCAAAGTTTTAATAGAAGGTTTTTATGGCTGTTATTGCCTTCGTCATTGATATCGTTTTTTTTTGTATGGAGCTGTTTATATATAACATAGGCAACAATAATAGAAATGACAGTAATTAAGCGTCTGCACTACTCTTATATTTATGTGTACACTCTTATATTTGATGTTAGTCTACACCCACATTAGCCAGTCAAAAAGAAGTCGATCAATGGTTTCATCATAGATCTCCTCAAAATTATGCTGCTTGTTAGATGATTTCAACCTTCACTAGTATATTATTGTCGCTTTGTTGTAGTTATATAATGACCAGAGAGCTTGCTGAGCGTAAATGTTTAATTGGCTGTTTACTACGACAGCTGTGCGAAGAGTTATTTTCGATATTCTTTAAGCTATTATGCGAGCGCAGAGTTCATTTAAAATTTTCTATCTTATTACTTCATGTATATGCGATCAGTTCTCAACTAAAAATTTCCACCACATAGTTCTATTGGCATTTTCCGTTTTCCAAGGTGAGTGACGTGGAAATGTGTTAAATTCAATTCAAATTTAACTGATATTTTAAACAGCTATATTTCATTTCGATTTGCTGTTTAGTGCCGAAATCATTTAAACATTGGTAGAACGAAGCAATATGATATAATAAATTAGGCTTTTATTAGAAATTTCAAATCCTGAGTGGCAAAGAAAAAAGCAAAACCAGCACTAGTGAAAAAAAAACAGTTATAAATTTTCTGAACGGACAGTCTCGCTTGGAAAATTTACCTGGAAAAAGACTTTTCCTAACAGGAGTCAAAAATAAGAAAAGAGCGCTACGACTTAGCCAGCTGCAAACCCCCCCCCCTTTTTGATGCTCTGATATGTTCAAACTGAGTCGGTAGATGCTCACAGCATATATATAGCACTAAGCTGTTTTCGTGGAAGAATTTTTCTCTTCCTCGTGCTAATTAATCTCGAAGAAATAAGGTTTAAAGAGCAAAGATTTTTTGAAGGAGGCTATTACATGAGTCTTGTTATGGACTCGAAATAAAGAAGTCTTTTAGATAAATGGGTCGACTGCATTTAGATGTTTTTATTCCTCATCTGCAAGTTCCCCTTCTCTTCCTCAACTCTCACATTCCCTCTGCCTCCTGGAGATTAACTTTGACTCTTAAGCTGTTTCTTTTCACAATGCTCACTTTTCTGACCGTCGAAATTATAGGGCCATGGTCTTACCTTAAAACTCTCGCCAGTTATTGTCTATCCGTGCTTGATTCAAATAGCATATAACTTTTATACAATTTTAGATACTTATATATCATGCATCAGTTGATAATAATTCTGCCTTCTAGAGTAATCCAAAGGTAATAAAATGCACTTTATGTGACCTTATGCATCCTGCATAGAAAGCTTCCTTCAGCGAGAGTTAATTTCGGGCAGCAGTCAACCTATTTGCCCCCAATAAGAGCGCTCAATCGAATTCTCATTTTCTTCAATGATGCACACAATTCGGACATCACGACGAAATAAAACGCTCGCATAATGGTTTAGGGGGGATTCGGCCGCCGATGCAATAATTCACTAATAGAATATTTGCACTTTTAGAATTATACAAAAAAATGATTGATATTATACTCTTTATTCAACTTCGGAATAATTGGATCGAATTTTTTTTAAGGCGAAATAAAAACATACCATAGTCTCTTGTATCCAAAAAAATACCGCCATTTATATTAGTTAGTGATTACACTTGAACCTTTCGACTATTTCAAGCGATACGTTTTGCCGAGTATTGGATGCTAAAACGATGAAGACTCATTTCCATTACTTAAAATAAGCGAGCGACGACGCACTTTAGAGATGTTCACAAACCGATCGAATGAACGTATACGTCGCGCACACAAATTGAGAGCAGGTTTCAATGCATCAACGAAACAGAGGAATGCGCAAAGCAATTTAGTGAGTCTGTTTTACATTCCGCTCATTGCGTTAACTATTTTTACAATACTCTACCATTAATTTTGCACAAATGAGATCACATGTGAACTAGGTTTCCGTTTTTTTTAATGCTTTTTTTTGCAGAAATGAAATATTTTGAAGGCTCTGTTTATACTCCTGTGAATATATTTGAATTAGAGATTTAATTTACCTCGTTCGAGCAAAATTTGTAATGTGAGAACCCATCGGTTCACATATGAGGAATTATTTCCTATTCTCGACTTCAATGTTTTAGAGTCCTTAAATCTTTACCTCATAGAAGCTGACTGATTCAAATCGTGTTATGAAAGAGAATTTTAGCAAGAATGTATGTTGCAAGTAGACGAAGCTTCCCTCCGAATGTTCCACAGGGAATCTGAGGCGCTCAAAGTCTGCGTAAATAAGGTTGTTATGGAACTCTTTATTCTTGACTTCTTGTGCGAGTTTAACAGTTCAGCGTTTCATTCAATAATCTGCTACGGAACAGGTAGTGCATTATTTAAAGCATTTTGCTCAAAACCTCAAATATGTTCAAACCATATGAGTAACATTATCATAATACAATTGCTGTCCAAATATTGCGTGAAATATAGAAGTGAACTTTGAGTATAATGTTTTCGTAAAGGCAGTGGTAGATTGCCCAGAAAGATCTTCGAGTCTGTGAAATATTTCATTTAGTAGAGTACGACGCAACAAAAAGTTGGACTTCATTAAAAATAAATAAGCCGCTGAAGTCGTATGATGGAAAAAGGAGTGCGAAACGAGTATTTTTTAGGCGCAGAGCTCTCATGTGTTGAAAATCCACCCTCGTTATGTTGACTTTCATCTCACAGGTCATTCGCTTGCTTTTCCTTTCATGAAGGCAAACTGTTTTTTTTCACCTATAGGATCAATCCGGAAATAAACTGCGTTCTTAACATTTTGAATCAATGAGATAAGAATTTTTTGAGCTTTTAAGGCGTCTTAAGCTTACTAAATTTAAAGCTTAGGTTTATTTTTACTATCCGTTGCTCAGTTAGCAAAATATTGCCATTCGAAATTTCGACCTACTTTTACCACCTTCTGTCTTCAAAAACCAGCAAAAATGGGGATAACGTAAGCGGAAGGGAAAGGAGATGGGATAAGCTCTTCTAAGATTTGAATCATTGCCGAAAATTTCAATATCACATAATTTGCAGCATCAAAAGATTCTAAGAAAATTTGTGACATTCTAGCTTTAGTCCTGAATTTAGTGCTAAATGATGTAAGTCGTGCACGGAAGATTATTATTTGAAAAGTGCATGAAATATTAAGTTTGCACACTTCGAAAAAAAAAAGATATCTATATCTAATGCATCAATCGAGTACACATCACGCATGACAGAATACACAACAAATTTTCTTGTCTTTATTTAATTTTTATTAGTTTTGAAATTTGTGTATTTATTTTTATGACTTTATTTCTCCACCAAAATAAACATAATGAATATCTTATACACTGGGCAATTAATAACTCCAGCTGTGGAAAATTAACATATAGAAGCGTTGACAATTTGTTCCACAATCAATAAGAAATTTGTAAGTTTAATTTGGTTTTTATTGCACTTCGTGATTAGTAAACATCGTCTATTGAGGCTTCTTTCTTAGGAATTGACGATATAAAGTTGTTTTTTTTTTTTTTGCTTGGGAAAGTATGAGAAAAAAAGAACTTTATGATGGAATTTTTCTAGCGCTTTTTTGTTCAATTGATAGCCTCATTAAGATAGCCCTACTTTTTCATAATTAAGTAATCGTGGGTTTTTTTTTAAATAAAAACTACGTTTTTAAAAATTTTCAGAGGTTTCTGAGTAAAATAAGTCTGCTACTAAATCTAGCCTTTTAACAGATTTCATGAGATCAGTTCATTCCTCTTTATAACCGCTCCAAACAATGAAATATCGAACGGAGCTGTGTTTCACATTGAACTCATCTGTCCATTAATCCTGTTACAAAACTTCTTTGATTTATTGGTTATCTTCAATTTGTAGTAGGATTTACACCAATTTAATGTGCTAGCTGCCAGCTTAGACGGTGCCAGGAACGCCTGCGGGACGACCGCGATTTGCGTGAAGGATCAATTCGCAGATTTCCACAGCAGCACCTCTTTTGCAACGCTGCCAAAATTGTAGGAAAGACCTCGTGATTTTTGTTGTAATATATCAGGTGGTCACGAACCTGCTCTTCGAAGAAAGCTGTGGATGCGCATTTGTTAACAGAATCGGTGAGTATGCCATTTTTGGTACGTTGCCAAAGATTTCAAGAAACCCTTGTGGTTAGACCGTAGTTGCCATGAAATTTCATATCTAGAAATAGATCAGGAAGAACTTTGCCTCTCCAGCTTAAAAAACATCCACATTTTCGAACATTTCTTCAAGAGTGCCTTCTAACGTTGTTTTAAGGTAGTGAGTAATTCTGCAAAAAACGCGCCATTTTCGGCTGTTGTATAGGCTACTTCCTGACTTCTTGTCTATTCAAGTTGGTACCAATCAACGTTATAAGTTTTATATTGTGCAAAAATTTTAGCCAAGTTATGTTACTTGACAATAAAGTCAGTGAATTAACAGAAGCAACTTCATATGCAATCACTGTGATTGCAACAAAGAAAGCGAGTTTTCAAAATTTGATAAAGAATATTGAATTCATCCAATTGTACGTTAATCCCAATAAATTTTTCTACGACAATAAATTCGAATTTGACATGAAGGAAACCCAATGTTCTCCTCTCAGGAAGTTTTTCAATTCCTACTCACCAATATCGATAGATTCCATTTCGAGATCAGCGTGGTATGAGTGACATGTTGAATAATGATTAAAGCGCATTGCTTCCTCGCAAATTAAGTAAACCTAATTGGCTTAATGCAGAACACTGAGCAGTTTTCATGTTGTCGGCAATTAACTGTGAATTTTAGATCGAATTATCTCTCAACGAATGGAGAAGAATAGCAGAGATCTTTATATGAGATGGTTTTGCATATCATATTTGCATATTTAATATCTGAAGTGATTTAATTTACATATAAATGCTTCCATATTCTAATCGATTCGTACAGTCGATACAATTCTTTTGCACGGAATGAAGTTTTTGCTATATCTATAAATGTATCATCTTTTTTCGGCATCATAAAATGCTTACAATTTCTTTTGAATACGAAAGATGATGTGAAAGATTGTAGAGTATCTGCACATGTTCGTACCTATCAAATTTGAAAATTTCACCTACTACGATGTTTCCCAATTGAAACCACTAAAGCGATATGCACTCATCATATACGTATGTAAAGGTATTATGTATCTCTATTGCATTTTGTGAACGTAAATCCCACAAAAATGCATTAAAAAATTGGTGACTTCGCACAACGCATTTGTTGTCTGAGATTATCGTTTGCAAAAAAAAAAAGTGCACTTTTTGCGAATTTCTTTCCATTGTGTGATTTTGTAGGCTATGTGTGAGAGCGTCCACATGAAATCTACGCATCGTACTATTATTATTGGTTGTTGTCGAGGCCATCCATTCTCTAAGCATTATTTTAAGATGCATATAAATATATCTTTAATAAGTTTCAACTATAAAATCTAACTTCCAAGAGTCTAGTATAGAAAAAAGTATAAATCGAGAAAAATATGAGATATACTAGAATTTAATTTTTATTGAAGAAGGTAATCATTCGAAGTATCCTTTCCGTTGATGAATGTATTCGTTGTATTTACGTGTTGTCTTAATGAATCTCTGAATCAGCTAGCAGAACTGACTTCTAATACATGTCTATATGAACGCGTCATTCTCGTTCGCGTATAGTTTAAATAGTGACTGCCGTTGGTAATCCGTGTCCACTTGCAAGTGTGTGTCCGTCTGGCGTCTTATCTATATACTTGAGTAATATTTAGATTGTTGAACTATTCCTAACTGCCGGTACTGTTGAATTTACATATTTAATGAGGCTCCATTGAAGAGCCGCTAATCTTACTGCTTGGACAACAAACAAATTAGCCTGCTATTGAAGATGGTAAATGAATGGCGACTCACATTATCTCCGGTCGTTTTTGACAGTCTCTCAATAGTTCGTTTACAAAAGAATGGATTTATAATTATACGTTTATGGAAGGGCCCTTATAGTTCAGATGACGAGATACACGCGACTTTCTTCAGCCAACATTCTGTACGATGCATTACGCTTTTTTCTTTTCGTTTGAGCATTATAAACGTTATCAGTAGTGATATTAGCAGTTAATGTGAGGAGAATTGTTTTCGCGTAGAGTGGTATTCAAAAGAAAAACAAAAAGAAATTTGCTTCGAAATAACAAAGAAATTGAAACATTCAACGCATTGTTGAGATAGTAGTTCCTGAGAAATGCATTCCTGAAATCATGGAAAAAAAAAACCTTCAAAGCTTACGTGTTGATGAATAGTTTATTCGATTTTCATACTCATTTATTACGCTGACGCTTATTTGTATTGAGAATAGAGTTTCCGCTTATTTGATGGTTTTTTTATCTTCAGAAATCATTGCAAAATCCCACAAGTCAACCGTTGTTTTACTTACATAATGCGAAACCTATAAAAAATGGCATTTTTAAAAGAACGGAAGATCGGTCGTTTTCTTTATGCCTTTATTTTGATTCATCGCTGTTCTTCGCTTCACTTTAGAGGATACTATCAGAGGACTTATGACTGATAGTGGAGGACAATGTAGTCGGGCTTTGTAGGATATGTGCGCACCTTGTCGACGCTTGTAATTCGTCATTTTCAAGGACGTTGAACCTATTTCGAGGAGTCTTCTAAACAGAACGATCCATATTTCTCCAGAGGTTGGTGCAGTATATAAAATAGAACAAATATGATTTAGAAATCAAATGAACAATTATGGAAACTGTCACAAAATTGATCAAGTTATAGCTGAAGTATAGTTGAAAAATAAGTTATGTTCCGAGTCCGGGAGGATGATGAAACAGAAACGGACGAATAGACAAGACTCTGAGTCAGCCAATGAATAATTTCCGTTAGAAGCATTTATACAAACGATCTTGAAAGCAGCCTGAGAAGCAGATGCGTTCTGTTGATAAACAACTAATGCAGGAAGGGGCGCTGATCTAATATAACGCAAATGCACTTCCGTGCGCTTAGTTCAACTGCACGTAGTAAGCTATTGCCGCCTTGTTGTTAATCACAACTCGTCAGATTCGGTTCCACTCAACGACCACGATCGAGATTATACGCTAATGAAACTACAGCGTTCAAGATGGAGTGAATTACTGACTTGCGGCTAGAGATGCTTTAAGCATTCATTCATCCGAAATGCTGGTATGCGCATTTATTCTAGCTTATCTAGTGGAAATAAGATTTCATCTGCATTGACGGTGTTCATACTGGCATGCAATATCTGCGTGGGCAACATTGCATGAATAGTCGAGAACTGCTTTCATTTAACCGTAGAAAGAAAAAACTGGTCTTTATTGTTGCATAGACGAGATTCGATGTGACATGGCGCTATGGTTGCGGTCGCACTCTGGCTGGCATCTATGGTTAACGACTAAAAACTATTTGTGGAATGGGATAGGAGATGGAGGCGTTTAGTTTCACGTCGGCTCGATTGCTTGTTCACTTAATAGTAGAATTATTGTCGTTGTTTTTTTTTTTTGTGCATTTTGCAGTAAAATTTACGACTGAGAGAGCACATGTGCTCCCATGCATTCAATTTTTTCGTTTGTGACAAGCAAGGATTTGTGTCAAGATCGAAGAACGCTACAAAAAAACATTGAGCAATCTACTTTAGGAGTATAGACAAATAAATGCAACCCATAGTGTATGTTGCTCTCGGTTCGCGAACATAAGCTGCAGGTATTACAACTTTTCTTCGCACTGTATCCTGATTAATCCTTGGAATTTATAGTCGTTAGATTAGAATAAGTATAACTAATCGCTTAGAGCGCTTTCATTAACTTAATTTCAATGAAATTCTCATTTTTGTATGTTTTGATGCAAGATCGAATTCAGTGCAATAATCGTGCAAATCGCATCATAAAAACAGAAAGAAAAGCGTAATGACTCTTTTGCTATTGCTATATCTGAACTGACAAATAGACAAAAAGTAAAGAAGTCAATAAAACGACGACATAAATTCGTTCATTCACCTTTGCATTTATATAGCTTGAAAAAAAAAACAAACGAACCTCACAATTTTTTTCATTAGACATATTAGAAATACGAAGAATACCAATTCAAAAATGTGAAATATCATCGATACTATGCGTCATTCATTGAATTCGTTAGCTAGTTGTCACAGTTTGCTCGAACCACCTTCTATCTCATACTGTTGATCAGTGACGCATAGCCGTTGTCCTCTATGAGATTCATGATAGAGATAAAAATCGGCATTTCTAATGTTTCGTCTATCCATCCATTCATTCGTACATCACTGATTAGATATCTGCGCTATGCGAATAAATCGTTAATTTCTCCTATCGCATTGAATATCTGAATATTCGTTCGAATTAAGCGACCACTGAACTGCCTATGAGTCACTGAAATCTACAAAAGTTGTTGGGATGAGCTTTTCAAGGGATTGTTTTATCTCGACGAGAGTTGTCTTCTAATCAAGTAGAAAAATTTTGATGAAAATGCCTTTGATTAATTGCTTAATACATGCGTTATGTCTTTCTTACATCCATTATTCTCTACCTCAAGTTAAAACTGTTGAGTTTTTCGCAATAACTACGTTAATATAACGAATTTATATATTATATATATATATATATATATATATATATATATATATATATATATATATATATATATATATATATATATATATATATATATATATATATATATATATATATATATATATATATATATATAGAGACTCAATTAGAATGGATAAAATAGTATCGAAAAAACAAACAGATGCAGTTTTTTTCATGAAAGTTGAGTTTTCTATGAGTTGTGCAAATGTGACTATCATAGTACTATGTATACAGAACCAAATTTTAACGCAGCATGTCTTAGATTTTCTTCATGACTGCTTAGTATATTCTAAAGTGCTAACCGGAGCGCATTTCCTGTCAAATTTAGAACGATGAGAAATATTTTCAAGCAATCTTTCTCGTCGAAATACTAAATGCAAAGCATGAAAATATGATTGAAATTTTCATTGAGACAAAAAAATATTAATATTGAACGTTATTTTAACAACTAAACAAAATACGATGAGTTTTTTTTTTCAGCAACTAAGAAAAACGCATCTGTAAAATGCCAAAAATTTTTGCGCCGTTGAATGCGCAATAAATAGTAGGGAGCTAACAGCTGACATATCGCCACAAAGTGCTGAAGATGGAGGAACACTGATTTCTGCGAGAGAAAAAAAAATCGGCTTCCTTGTTAATGAGGCGTACCTAATATATCTTTTGTTGTCTTCTCTAGAGCCTGCCGAACGTCTCACTAACTCTCAATTTGCACTCAATGTGGAAGATTTCAGCGAGTAGAAGCTGAGTAAGCAATTTCAGCTCACTTTCACTGTTCTTGTCCGAACGACAAACCGATATGCGTTATATTTGCATTTCGACGATGAAAATTGTTGAAAGTAGTGGAGCCAGTTTTTTGATCATTAAGGACCGCTTGATGTTAAAGCGGTGCTATACTGTTACGGTTAGAGTTGTCTGTGGTCTTTGTGATATCTCCAGAATCCTTGACATCATCTTTCATGCTGTGGACCAATGTTGGTCGGCTTTCTTGACTGTTCTAGATTGCAGATTGTGATAGCTCATTGAGCATAGCTTTGGGTGAGCTTGCATGCGATATCACGCAAATGGCTGCTAAACGTGCGATGTCACGCATGACGATTAGTCATTGTTGAATAGACCATCGGAAAAGCGACATTCGATGGTTCAGTTTCTCTTTTTCTTTTTTTTTTTTCGTTCGCGAAATGTTATGGCGTTTGTTCGTCCCACATCCGAACACTCGCTTTCGTTTTTTTGGGAGCATTGCTGATGTTTCAGTGATGTTAGTGATACTGATCGCATCTGATCAGTAACGATTGTTTCGATGTTCATTCACGCCTTGAAGAAAGATTATTCCTAACCATTTCATCAACACTTCTATCTTATTCACAAAAGCTTGAATGCTCGTTTTAAAAAAAAACATTTTTTGTGCGCAGGAAACAGATTATTTCGTTCTCCTTAGGCAGATTGCTGGTGAAATTTGTTCGTTTTGATGCATGCATCTCTTTAAACTCTGCTTTACTTCTTTCGTTGATTCACTTCTCGAGTGAAAAAAAAAAAAACTTTTGTGGTGTTGCTGACAAGACAAATTTCTCATCTTCACCCTTTACGGCTTCGAGAGAAAAAAAAAGCTCTAATTTTTCTTTTTTGCATATTCAATTCTGCGTCGAATTTGAAGGTTTGGTCGATCGGTTATAAGAATATAGCAATCATTCTATGAAGGAAAGCATTCGTATTCTCTGTATTTCCCTTGGAAACTTATCTGTTTTTTTTCTTGATTAAAAAAAAAGAGCAGAACTAAACTCTATTTACATTAAGTTTCTCTCGAGAAAAAATTTTCTCTCGTTTAATAATTTGTATTCGTGTTGTGTAAATATATAAATGTTTACTTAACGTATGTACTCTTTTATTTCAAGTTCAGTAAGCTCTAGATGGGTTAACACATTGAATGTTCTCAAATACATGCTATCTCTATATTTTGATATTGCGTTAATTTTTGAGTGCAAGAAATTTACCGCATGAACGTTTTTTTTTTTTTTGTTGTTGTTCAGAAGGTAACGAGTATCGCTGAATACCGCTGGAAGGAGCAAGTTTCATCTTTTGTTAGAGTTGAGATGGTTATTTCAATTCGACTAGCTCGTCATTACTGATGTAGCCAAATTTTCGCAATGAAACCGCAGTAATATAGGATGGAATAAAACTTCTAATAGCACAGCCACGATTAAGTGTTTGTATTCGAAAATACAATAGAGGAGTTCTTGATTCCGTTACGATTAAGAGTTGAAGCATGCAGCTATCACATAGGGTTCTAGAATAATTTTGTGGTCCTCAAACGGGGAGCCCCGAAAAGTAATTAAACAGAAAGAACGCTAGTGGAGAGATTCTATTAAACGCTACATAATAAACACGATTACACACTGGCGTTCAAATGATCATACACATCTAGATTGCCGTTAGTTGATCTCGTTGCGTTGTCTACTCAAGTAATGAGCGATCGGAGCTTTCGAAAACAAAGCTAACTCCATTTTTTTTTTTTTTTGAAAATCTAGTTTCTTTGCTCAAGGTGAAACTAGTCCTCGAAAAGACTTTGATGCATGTGCTTTGCACAAAAATCGAGCAATATGATCTTCTCTTTGCTTAAAAATACTGCATTTTTAACGCCTTTCAGTTGTCTTTCGTATTGAAAGACTTGTAATCGTCCTTTTGCTTTTGCTCTGATTTGCTTTTATTCTTTATTGCTGCTATTGTTGGCAATCCTAATCTGTGCCTTTATCGGCGCGTTTGTGCCTTTGTCCTTTTCAACTACCCATCTGCAAGCACCATGATGTTGAAGTTTACTGTAGCATAAGGTAGATCACGAGCTAAGTTTCTATTCCTTGGCTGTGGCAAAAATTCGCCGGTTTGAGTAGATGTAACGTTTAGACTTTCCATTTTTTTTCTCTTTTTTGTCACTCATCTCGTTTGAAGTGTATAGAAGCAGATGGTGATGCCTCAGATATAGCGCTATCATGCAATAGTATCTGTACATAAACAGCTTAAGTGCTGCATAAGATTGGTTAGATGAGAGTAGCTTCATTTAGTGCTTGAGAGCTGCGCACTCACTAACATAACAGTTGCATAGGCTTTATCGTCGTTTAATGTAAACTCGCTTCATTCGCTATCGTCGTTGAAAGCACCATTGGATCGACAATAAAATTTGTTCAGTAAATACCAGGTAGTACTTAAAAAGAATGTCCTCAGCAGTATTGTTGTACTGTTGGCTCCCACTATAGTTTGTTATACATGCAGAAATACTGATGAATTATCCGCTTCATTTTGTCGCGAAATCTAATCTTATTACCATTGCGATTAAATCTTATTATTTAATTAGCGTCGAGGTTAACGCGTATTATTTATCGCTGCTAGAAATATAACGCCATAATAATAGTTCGAACGGAAGTTTATAGAGAAAATTTTGTATTTTTGCCCTAACGAAGGTTTCTGATAGTGATGATGGTAAGTTGATATAAATGTAGGCTGCCTTATGTGTTATCGATCTTCAACTTCACACCCAGCTGTCAGCAGTAATCGTTTCCTTTATGCCGATATTTCGATTCATCATTAGTGCATTCATATTCGATAAGCGTACAAATCAAAACTCCGCATCGGAAATAGCGATTAAAGTTATGTATTTATCTATAACATGATAGTGACAGTATGTGAAATATATTTCGAGTCGAAGGTGCGATTTGCATCGTAGCAACACTAGAGCGAATTTATTAGAATTTGGTGGAATTTCAATATTTTATTGTGGAAACTGAACGAAACGCTAATTAGTAGAGCGCTTGGAGCTTGGCTTTGTCTCTTCGACGATAGCATTAACTAAGTAAAAAGGTGCGTGAGAAGGCTATTTTCCATATAAGAGTCACTTGTAAAAATATGCGCATGCAAGATGATCATACATACACAGCTGTGATAGGTCAACCGAGTTGGCTTTATTTTGCACATTTTGCCTTAGAAGCAGAGCGCTAAATCATCCACTAAATGATCCGAGCGTCGTGCATTGACAGTTTTATAGTCGCTATGCGTATCAGGTCTGTTCCTTCATGCATTGTTTGAGGGAAATCTTTATGTGGCGACCATATCGCCGATCGCCGCTGTGTAGCATATCAGCACATTGTATTTGCGTTTCTTGTAGAATTTCTTAGCTCATATCCCTTATAGTAAGGTAGATGCGCTCAAAGGAAAGAAACGCTTCGGATATATTTTGACCTGGATTTATAGCATACCCGTGAATGAGGCAGGGATTACAGTGAAAAGGATCGATTTAGCTTCAATGATCCGCTCATAAATTCCCTTCATTTCTGAGGCATCAATAAATGTATCCAGCAACAAAGCTTTTATTTATAGGTCGTATGTTGCATGCCAGAGAACGCGAAGTTCATGAACGCCAAGATTGCTACACGACAAAGGAATTGAGTATCAGTGGTGGCACGCCGTCATTCGACTAGTATAGAAAGAATAGTTTAATCCATCAAGTTGGGGGGCGATCTATCAATTTAAAAGTTTCTCCGCCCAGGTTGTCATATGGTTGCTGCCAAAAGAAGAATATAAGTGGATGAAACCTACAGTGGACCCGAAGTAAGCGGCGATGTAGCGATCTGTCATTCTCTAGTGCCCGCTCACCGGCACTATGTCAAACAACACAAATATTTGCGCTCTTGATGTTACGGCTTTTTGAATCTCATGCTAACTCACTGTTGCAGGACGTTGTCTTATTCCCAGTAGCAAGTGGAATAAATGTTATAAAAACTTCCAACTCATTATATCACGAAAATAATTTCATATGTTTCAGCTACAGCATATGTTCCTTTGAATTTACAACTTTTTATAATCATATGAAATATATTCGACTTAAAATTCTCATTCATAACAGCCTAATTTGGTTAACTTCACTCGATCCTTCTAGGCGCGTCAGCAGCATACTTTTCCCGCTCTATAATATGTGATGGCATTGTTTCGCTGATCATTAACTGAGCATTTCATTGACTATGATAGCGCAGCAACAACAATGTTCGAACGTACACATATGTGAGGGTATTGCATTCGCAATCAAGTAAAATGCATCCTTCTTTTTTTCGTGCTTTTCCATATGTCATGCCCGTTGTTTACCGCGCATCGCTGCCTACTACAACCTTGGAGCGCTATCAAGCTTTTGCATTTCGCTGCACATCCGGTCACTTTCACCGCTTTGTTTTTCAGTGAGGGAATTATGCGCTTCTTAAATGTGATGTTATTTGAACGCTACCACAATGAGGCTGTGCAAGTTGAAGCTACCTGATGGATCATTTATCTAATCGATGCTGATGAATTATCTGCTTTATTTTATCGCGAATTCCAACCTGGTGCAAATCCAAGCTTTAGATATGGTTGATGTATCGGTGAACAAGAGGTGTTGTTTGCTCAGGCGTAAGGACATGACGCATAGGCGTGTTTAGACGTTGTTTATTCTCTGAACACGTTGCACAATTGTGCTCGCTGTCAAGTTACGTTGCAAACGTTTCGTTGATTGTCTCGTTGTTTATACTCCGTTTTCATTCAGTAAGTCATTGCACCGTTGCAATTTCCTCTCTTATTTCCAAATCTTAAACATACTTCATTTTAATGGCGCTTAATCCAGCAACTTTGACCTTTAATAATCCTGACCTCATATAAAGTCATTTCTCTTAGCTATCATTGTGAACGTCTTTATAGCGTTCTATTAGTTAGTTTTTTCTTCGAAATGCCATGGTAACATTCTGTTTTAATATTCAAAAAAAAAACGAAAATTAACATTTGGTTTCGTTGTGTAGGATGTGATGTGTATATCTCAATTAATATGAAACGTTTAACAAGAAAATTTGTTTTTTTCTTTAAACTATACAATTATTTCACTAACGTTGTTGATTACGTGCAAGAATTTCTAACTTGAATAACGAAAGCGATACTTTATAATAGATTTACTCTTCACTTGCAACAATCTACACTAAGATTTCCTTTGCAACGAAAGTTTTTTTTCCTTATTTTTGATCATTTAAAAAAAAAAAAAGAAATGATGCAGAATTTAATAGTATAGTTGAAGGTAGAGAGAAATTTTATGTTCGATTAGCGGATTTCTTGACTAGACCTATTCATCTATAAGCTATGCACAGTAACATGGTAAACTGCAAGAGTGTAACTTTTAAATGGCATTTCTTAGATCTATTACTACAAAATTTGATCGAGCGCAAATAAACTTCAAAAAGACGACATTGTACCATACTAGTTTTCCGCTTCAATTAGAAGCACAAACCGCATATTGCTCTTTCGGCGTTACATTATAACTAGCCATTGTAATGGAGCGCCGTTTTTGTTGCACAAACATACAATTGTTTGCATATGCACCATAGATCAACGTGTATCTCCTAAAGCAAACGTTGCTTACCCCCATGTAAGTAACATTTCTTCGGTCTTCTCATTATTGAAAGCACAACTGCTGATTGGTGACCAGTATCGTATTTACAACGCATCACATCATTTGTATGCTGTTGCGTTAGTGCGCTACCACATAAAGCTCAGAATTACGAGTACTGGTTATAGTGGGCGAGGAAAGAGTCTCATGATGATTCGTTTTGTTTCAGGTTTTTATTCCGTTTCGTATCGCTGCATATATATATATATATATATATATATATATATATATATATATATATATATATATATATATATATATATATATATATATATATATATATATATATATATATATATATATATATATATATATATATATATATATATATATATATATATATATATATATATATCGAATCGGATCGTTCGGAAATCAAACGTTTGTAACTCACTGTCTCTCTTTGCTCTTTTTGGTTTCAGATAGAATTTTAGCAATTATACCAACATTTTCCTATTAAAAAAAACTTCTTGAGAGCGAGTTGTATTTACTTTCTTTTAATGATTGAAATTTCACTATCATTTTAGAAATATTTCGCTATCAATCGAAAGTTTTCAAGCACTATTCATGCTTATGGCCAGCTGTAATTAATTCAGCGCCTACCACTATATGTTAATCGGCACCTGGCATTATTAACAACAAGCGCGTACAAAACAACGGTCGATAAAAGTGCAGCCGAACAGAATATCGACCGCTCCATTGTCTCTATTGGACAAATTGCTAAATGCTCATAACGATGACTCGACATCTTTACATCTTTTCCAAACTATGCATTAGCTGAGGAAAGTTGTATCGGCAATCCTGGATCTTGGGCGTAATCCCGCAGTTGACAAAAAGCTTTCGCCACTACACGATAGTACATCGTCTGATGATCCAATTAGCAACAGTTCTAGATAAGCATATCACTGATTCGTTCGCAACCTCATCGGCTAAAGTCATTCCACTTTCTTCGCATTCATTACTTTTACTTTGATCCTATCAGAAAAGAAATTCTCCACTATTTACTTTCTACGTAATTTGCTAGAACGGCAAGACAAGTATTACCATTTCTATCAATGTTACTTTCTACATATTACATTTCGAGTACTTTTTCACTGCACTAGTTTCTATCCTCATAAGAGCTACTGATGTGGATGATCTTCTTCTAGTCACTTTCAGTCCACATTTTTTGGGCTTGAATCTGAGATAGTGCATCCGCAGGACTCAGTTTTGGAGTAAGGTTTGAAAAGTGATTCAAGACTGGTATGAAGAAGAATCACATTCTAAATGATTGTAGCAATTCCGTTTTTCTTGACTGCACTTACATCGTTGATATGAAGCCACCCATGCGGTCTCTATTATCCTGACCGACTTGGCCTTTGGATGCTATGGCATCGTAGAAATCACATAATTTGGCCTTTCTTTAGATCTCATAAACACACAAGTATAGACGATGTTTTATAAATGACGAGAACGAAATGCAGCAAAAGGCCATCGCTTTTTTTTTCTCAGCCTTCTAATTCCGTTGTTTCCCTATTGAAATAAGCAGTTCTTTAAATATTATCTATTAATTTAACGCCAGCCAGCTGTTCCAGTTACGTTCTTCATTCGATGCGTTTTATGCATTCATCCCTTCAAAACATTTTTATGCACTTTTGCAGATTTAAGTTTACATGGTGCGTTATGACGTGATAGTGTCGCCAAATGCGTACATGCGCATCCGTCCGGCTGTCCGCCCACTTGTCTACTTGTCTAAGTCCCTGTATGCTCAGCATTTTCAACAACTTGAATACCACTAAAACTTGGGTGGCGGAGTTCAGTGCCTACAGTGCTCATCAAAGGTTGGCCTTCTGTGTGGAATTCGAAGTTGGTCCATCAGGTTTAAAAGATTTGTAGTGATTAAGGGGCCATAAAATGTGTGTGCACATTGCAGCCACCCGGTTGCGTTTAACCCCACTTGTCTCGTCAGTAGCGATAAAGGTGGTGAGACGATATTCACGTTTACATTCTGTTCACCTGACCAAACTAGCTTCATAAGTTATCAAGGAAGAGCAAAATACGCAGAATAATTGCTCTCATCTTTTAAATGATCCGACCGGTCAGATAAATTTCCCACAAAAGTCGCTTTTCCGAACGAGCATAAAATTCTTGCGGATTTTTTCGCATTTCAGATGCATATAACTCGTTTCAAAGTTGTTGGATGAACGTATAAAATTGTATAGAAGGTCATCTTACAGGATATGTTAGACCCATTAGGTGCTGCCTCGACTTTGGTTTGAATGTTTTTCAAGTTGAGATTGACTGGTAGGCAGACAGATAGACTGACATACAAATAGCACATGTACGCGACCGTGTACGACCTCATCGTAACGGATTATGTAAGCGTGAATTTTGCCAAAACGCATAGAAACTCATCAGTGGCAATTTATACGACCATTCAACAAGCTAAATTATGAATACATTGTTTCTCAGCGAAATTAAAGCTGCATAAATGCATGACATTCCGAAATATTTCCTCAAAAAGAATTCCCATGTAAAATGAGTTTCGCTATTGAATCGTCATGCTTTCATATTATATACATTCTTTCATAAATGTGAAAATTTAAAAGAAGATAACGAGTAGACGTTTCATGTGGTCGTTGTTATATGCGCTTTACATTTTGTAGTCAACATTTTCTTTAGTTACCTATAGACATCTTGGAGACGAAACTGCAAGGACTGACTTTTTGATGAACGTAATGCGGAAATATTCTACTTTTGAAGTTCATATCGACCGATTTCCTATTGAGTGAGATGACGTTGTATTCTATCATTACTGTCTCATCAAATATTCACCTGATGAACAAATACATATCAAATATATATATGAAGAAGTAATGAAATACTCTTAAAAGTTGAATGTTTAATGCATTTCTTAGCTCGATTTGTTTATCGATATTCATCTCGATACGACTCATAACTGATACTGCATTAATGAGATGATTTAATTCTTTAATTTTATCCATTATTACTTGATGAGTTGTAGTTTTCATATAGCAATGGCATAGTTCTTCTTAATGAGGGCAGTTTGTTATCCACTCTAAGCTTTATTATTATTATTATTATTATTATTATTATTATTATTATTATTATTATTATTATTATTATTATTATTATTATTATTATTATTATTATTCATTTTCAAAGAAAAATATGAAGTAGCATATGCATTCGATTGCAATATCTCTAAGGAGGTCTTTTGTCTATTGCACTTTTTTACTGCAATGATTCTCCCTCTTTCCCATGTTATTTTCCGTTTTTTTTAAGCTATTTCGGCGCAATTTATTTGAGCATTATTAAAAAATAATTTCATTCATCTAAATGTCGAAATTTCGTCTAAATTTAGTGATTTCGAATATCCGTTTTTCGCTGACAACTTTGACTTTCTCTTTTTTTTTTTTAATTATCAATTTTTCTTTCTTGAGAGAGAGAGAGAGAGAGGTTGCAATGAGTGCTCATTGAAATGTTGAGTGTTAGAGGAGTTTGAAAAAAAAAGTGCCGACGCTATTCTCAACGAATCATTGTTCAACTGTACAAAGCAATCAAAATTCTCTGTCTTGTGCATAAGTGCACTTTTTTTTTCGAAAAGGATTCACGTCATTACCATTTCATGACAAAATGAGGCCAACGTTGTGTTCATATATATATATATATATATATATATATATATATATATATATATATATATATATATATATATATATATATATATATATATATATATATATATATATATATATATATATATATATATATATATATATATATATATATATATATATATATATATATATATATATATATATATATATATATATATATATATATATATATATATATATATATATATATATATATATATATATATATATATATATTTAAGCGCAATATACGCATTTAGAGTAGAAGAATCTTTACCGTTGCATTTTCGTTCAAGCAATATTTCTATGATCCAATATTGTATCATTTCTATAAAACAACTCTTTAATAGTGCTTATGAAATAGTTGTTCAACTATTATCACATTTTTATTCTTTACTCATATTATTAGTTTCTCATTGCAACGTTTGAATATCATCAATAAAATGGATAGGGTATGTTCTTTTTTTTTTGAATGTTTATGAGGTAAGGGATGCGATGTATGAGAGTCGGTCTTCAGTGCTCAAACGAACAAACAACGGCAAGAGAATTCAATTAGAGTAACTTAATTCGAGTGCGAGCAATATTTTACTAAACACTTTTACCACTGATATTGACCGAAATTTTCCTGCAAAAGAAAGCAGTGGAATGGCGGTCATTTAAAAAAGAAAATTGTTAATATAATGAATTGGGGACAGAGAGGGGAGGGGGTCGCTTTAACATTGAATGGCATGTATTAATATATACCGAAGAGGACAATCGTCGTCTGCTGTCTTTAGCGCTGATTCGTTGCGAGGGGCATTTCTTTTGCAGTTTAGTGCGCTATCTGCAAATGACTGTCGCATTGAATAATTGCTATGGTTGATTGAATTCCAAAGTTATGAAGTTGCTGAACTGGGAGCGGAAAAGACGGCATTTTTCAGAGCGCTTTTTTTAATGCGTGGGGAGGGGGACACGTAAACCTTGAAGAAGCCATGTTGCCAAGTTCACAACATCCATTATGCACTTGGAGCATGACATGAGGCTAAGGCTGGAGTCGTGCTCAGCTGGCGTCAAAAAATTATCTTCGCTCTCTTGGTAGTGCTGAAAGTGGATTCTGAATAAGCGGTCTATACAAGGACATACCCATTTAAGCGATGACTCCCTTGTTCACTATTATCTCGATGCTTGCGCTTAAAGTGGCATCATTAGAGGTAATCAATGCTCATTTTTGAGTGCATTCTTGAGAACGTTGATTTCGTTCGCCGTACCTTGTCAGGTTTCGAAGAATCCAACGAATGAATGTACGGACCTTTCACCTCAGCGAATTTGTCAAATGCCAAACGGTGTTCAGTGGGTGATGAGTGACACCGTTCGAAAGTAGAAAGCGGTTTCGATTAGCATAGATATATCGATACATAACACTTTAATTCCTTGTTGTCGCTTCGCTGGTAAGCATAACTTCTCCCGGACGGAATTTACCTTCCACTCGAACGATTGCTTTCGGAGTATTTGCTTGGAGCATTGTTTCGGATTTCGTACGTTGATCCAAATATATGTTGGGGGGACAGGAGAAAGTATTATAATACTTGGAGGAAGGTAATAGTCGAAGTTTATCGTCTATGGGCAAACATTTCAAGTTTATAGATATTCCATTTCTATTTTCTAGTAAGACGAACCTAAATTCGTGAAGAGGCATTTCGATTTATGCTGATTTACAAAGTAAATAGACATACGAAACAACTACCACTGCTAATTAACATTTCGAACACTGGAGGGAGGGCAGGGTAACTGCGGGAGTGCGAGAGAGGGCTCGCGAAGATACAACATTGCGCATACAACTGCGATCGCCATCATAGGGTTGTACTGATAAATGGTTGTTGCGCATAATCCTGAAACATTACAGCGACTTCATTGTTTTTAACAAGATAACTACGATTAGTTCCAGCTGCTAATTGGATGAGTATCGATGCTGATTATGTCGGTACCTTTCGACGAATCGGTGTTCGACTTCCCCAAATCGCTGCTGACCATGTTGGTAGGTTTGGCTGAATCGGCGATTGACTTCCCCTGTTGGTGCTGACCGTGTCGGTAGGTTGGGGCGAGTTGGTATTCGACGTCCCCCCTTGTTTGCTAAGCGTATCGCATGCGTGGGGCCGTGTCTATGAGAGCCCATACTACACAGCAGCCCTACTGCGTTACACCAAATCGTTCGCTGTGCTCTCTCATCGTAGCGGTCACAATGTGCCACATATCGCAAATGTGCTGCTGCGTTTGCCCTTTACCCTATTTACGTCGTACTTCTGTTTATTCATCCATCTGGATAGGTTTCTTCCACTCCTTTGTGTTGCTCAAGTAACGGAATTTCCGTTGCCGTTTTAAATATCTGAGTGGAAAATATCGCTGATCCGTAATGGTAGCGGTCATGTTGGTGTGTTCTCTTTCAGATGGGGGGATGGCGTTAAAGGTTTGCTAGAAGATTCTGATAACGAAGACCGAACACGTTAACGTGTATTTCTAAGGTGTTTAGCAGCATAGTTCATGTTGGCTTTTTAACAGCGGTTAGGTGGATGTTTGCTACCAACGTGAGAGCACATGATGGGTTCTCTATACCTTTGACATGTTCGGCTCTTTTCTTATGCTTATTTACGTTTTAACAGGTGGGGGAAGTTGCGATTTAGATGATTTCATTAATTTTTCAAATATCACCGTCTAATCATCAGTAATTGATTCGGCCTCAAATCCTCTTGTTAGGCTTTATGTCGTTTTCTTTGTTTTTTTAATGAAACTCTCTCATTAATTTCTCTTCTTTTCAACACGTTATTTTCCTTCAGTGGTTATCTGTCAGTCAAATTCTACATACCTATTTTATAAATTTTTCTAATATATTCTCTCATATGGGTGTCGTTTCTTTATCGTTAATTCTTTTCACTAGCAATTGCACATCAGTAATGTTTCTTCAAAAATTTTTCATCTCGTTTTATATTTTTCAACGATCTTTGTGCGTTTATTTTGAACAATGTTTTTTTTTTTCTTCTTTTTCATCGAGCTGCAATGATTGCATCGTTTAATGGTGAACGCTTCTCTGCTCACCTGGCGCTAATCGAAACATCAATCGAATATTGCATTTTAAACAGTGCAGCACATTCAAAATATTCATGAAACGACTTATTTGAAAAGCATTGCAAAAGCATATTTGAAAATTCAGCACTTGCATTTTCTTTCTCTCATAAAATGGTTTTTAGAAACGGAAACTCAATAGTAATATTATGCGATTTTTTTTTCAATAACTCCTCTTTTTTCCTCGAGCACTTCTTTTATTTACAGAATTCAGTACTTGCATATATATATATATATATATATATATATATATATATATATATATATATATATATATATATATATATATATATATATATATATATATATATATATATATATATATATATATATATATATATATATATATCGTTATATCTCAGTCGGCTTTTGTTTTCTTTATAAGTGATATCCATAATCGTTTTAGGCACTAATTGAAACGCTCGTTACTACTTTCGGCGGGGGGTTATCTCATTAGTAATTAACGCCGTTGCGTGCTTCATTAGTCACTCGGATGCGTTATGGCACTCGTTATATTTGCTTGTCTTTATGAATATGATTCATTGTTTTCTCTTTATACGAATATTTGCGATGAAACGTTTGAATTGTGAAGAGAATTTCAAATTTATTGCAATGAAATGACCTTTAAATACAATTCGTACACATCGATGCTCAAATAATTTATATTCAACGTCGCTAAGATGTCGATTTTATTTGCATAATCCCATAATTTCTTATTGTAATAATCGATGCAGATTTTGAAATTAAAAAAAAAACGAACGCGGAAATTTATCGAATCAAAATCTTTCGGAAGAGATTTTTTTTTTTTGAATGGATTCCATTGAGATCTATCGAAATTTTTGAATGCTTCTTTTGGCAATGCGTAGATAAGTTTCCGCTTCATGAACTCATCTATTTCATTATCATAGTTGAGTGGATTTCAATTTTTATTAATTTTTATAGCAGAAGAAATGATTTTTCGTATAGAAATTTTTCGTGTTGCCTTTTTTTTCTATTTAGTGAAAAATGTGGTAAAATGCTAAAGCAATTTAGCTGAATGATTTCCACTGAATGACTTCTGATAGAATAAAGACGTTGATGTTAATAAAAATTTTTCAAAACTTCAGCTGTTTTTATTTTATTTCGCACTTTTAGAGTTCTTTCTCGGCGAGATTTTCTTTTTATGATAGCATGGCATATTGTTTAACACTCAATAATCTTTCTTCTTCTTCTTCTTTTTTTTTTTTTTTATTTTCTAAATTACGAACAGATCAAATTGCAGAGCTCTAGCGTATTCCATTTCGCTGTCAGATTTGCATGTGTTTTTTAATGTTTTTTTTTTTTTGCTTCTCACCTATTAAAATGTTTGCCGAACGTTTGTTTATCAGGATATTCATAAATGTTGTATCGTATATCGTGCAAATGAATCACCTTTTTAATATTTTTTTCTCAAGCAGCTAGAATTTCATCCTGTCGGCTATAACATGTCGGCTATAACATACGTGGTGCATCATGAAAGTGGCTGGCATCATTCACTAGTCGTGGTCGATCCATAGAGAACAGAGAATGGAGCGCTTAAATGAGTGTAATAATCGGTCAACTATATAAAAAACGACAGGAGCCAGTTTGATTAGTTACATTAGAACTTCATTACTGCATTTTTGCTATAAATTACCACAACTTATTATTACTGGTAACCGCGTATTTGCGTTTTTTCGTTTTTTTTTTTTTTTTTTTTGTTTTTGGAAGAAACATCACGAAAAGAGCAGGTAATTTAAATAAGATAATTTAACCAGCTCAACCAACTAAAGTGCATCATTTTGCATAATTTTTTGTGTGCATGTGATTCTACCGTAGGAGAGGGAACCAATAAGTTACAGTATTTCCTCTGCAAGACATTATACATGGGACTTATTTATTCTAACCATTGGGGCACCTGCACTATTTACCAAAATATATGTATGTGGACATATGCAACCGAATTTACAGAAGATTTTATAGTTGAGGTGAATTAATTAGATAGGATATGGTATTGTACACATTTTACATCATAGACGTTAAGCATTTAAACAGTGTGCTTTTGTGAAACTCAAAATAGAAAGAAACAACTTTCGAATATGGAAATGAGGCTATCGCGGGCAATACTGCATAGACGTTTTGAGCGATATCGCTGCAATTGTCGTATTCCATATTTATTGCACGTCAAATACGTTGAACGATCGTCGTTTGGGCTGTTTTTTTTTTTTTTTTTTTATTGCGCACGCGACTTACAAATTAATGTGCCACTAGCGAGCAATGTTTTCTAGCTTCTTCAACATGCCCATCCTGTTGATGAACTTTTCTAGAAACTTATTCAGAGTATTAAAAATGTCATAAGGAATGCTTAGATTGTTTTCAAATGGTATATTTATTCTTAAATAAACTGCGATTCTATTATTGTAATTTTTTACTCGTGAGGATTAAAATGCGATCTATGTGTATTTTTTAATGTATGATATTATAAGACAGATAATTCCTTTTTTTTTGATCCTCATGGAGAGTGAATTTGTTTATTTGTTTGTTTGTTTGTTTGTTTGTTTGTTTGTTTGTTTGTTTGTTTGTTTGTTTGTTTGTTTTCTGGTAATATGAAAATAAAATTTTGCAATTTTAAAATAGTGCCATTAGACAATCGGCTAATTTCTATGCTATCATCCTCATTCTATTATTATATGATTCGAATTGTTTTTTTTAAGTCTTTTCTTGGGTAATTAGCGTCGCAAAACCTTGCAGCTTTTGAAAGTTTTGTTTCGCTTCACATCAATCGATTAGGGAGAGAATCGATGTAAGTGAACTGTTTTAATTTTCTCCAGTCCTTTTAAGTTAACTTTTAATTAATTAGTTATTTAAGTATAAATTAATCTCTCTCTCTCTCTCTCTCTCTCTCTCTCTCTCTCTCTCTCTCTCTCTCTCTCTCTGTTTAGGTGTTTTTTTTTTGAATTGTTTTTAGAAACAGTTATATTGACCACTTAAGAGGGTTTATTTTGAACCATTCAGAGATCGCTGTATATTTTAAACTAATCATAAATGCTGATAGTGTTTTATGTTTTGAATTTATCAAGGAAGTTCGTCTCAATAAGCTCAACTACTACTGATTGCATTTCTTCTGTCAAAGAAGAAAACTATTCAATAAGATCTTGTCCTATCTTATTGACAATTTTTACTCATTTGAATCTATTGTTAGATATGAAGTTCGATTTAATAGCACATCTCTCCTTTTTTTTTGCTCAACTGGAGGCACTTAAAAGCTTTTCAAAAAATTTCTCTTGCAAAGGTAGTCTAAAAGACGATGGCATATACATAAATGACAGTTCAGAAAGAAGAATTCATTATGTGGTAAGGGTTATTCCGTATTTTTCTGATTAAAATGTCACACTGTCATTTCCTCAATTGCCACCATTTTGAAAAGAGATACGAGTCGAAAAATACGCTCTTAAAGTGGTTCGAAATGAAAAGTCGAAAAAGAAAATGGTTTGAAATCTCTTAAAGTAGACGTGAACTACCTGAAACGACCAATTTAAACGAGAAAGTGCGACAAATAGATCGATTTTTGGGAATCCTCCATAGCAACGTGGTTATTTCCGCACTCATTTCCGAATAGGCGCATGAAAATTTCTTCCCAAAAGTAATTAGCATTTTAGGTTTCTGCTAATTGTTAAAGCATAGCTGAAAAGTCGAGCTGGATTTTGTTCTTTGTTTAACATGTAAGGTCTTTGCTTGGCAGAAAAGAAATATGCAACGTTGAATATTGAGGAAATCAACGTGTAATTCAAATCCGTACAATTTTTTTACGACTTATAAGAATACTGTCATTTGATGAGGCCTATAACTGACTCGGAAGCTTTTTGTTTGCTACAACGTTGATGAAAATCGGAGCCGAATAATTCCTCGAAAACTCCACATTATATCAATTTTTTTGACGGCTTAAATGTGATTCGAAATTGTTTACATTTTTTGGCCAGAAATTTATGTGCATTAGTCAATGTTTTGGGTTATAGCAATAGTTACGCTTGGCAGCGCGAATTCCCAAAATTCGAATTCTTTTCGGCCTCTTTGATGATGACATCTTTCTTCTCGACGATGGTTGATTTCGTAGTTTGAAGAGCGCCGACGGAAAAGTGGTTTAAGCGAGGATGATTGTTCGAAGTAATGTGACAGATGGCCGGTATGTACTCAAATATTTGCGAAATGTAAGTTATAGGTCGCCCGCTCTCAAGGAATACCCAATGCGTCGTATCGACAATTAAGCTGAAAAAGGCGGTTACAATAAACGATGCAATCTATATTGCAGGTGTTCACATTGCGGCTAGTTACGGACGGCAACGATCGCGACAAAAATGCAAGAGAGCGCTCGTTACGGCACTTATTGGTGAATGTACGCTGCTACATTAGGAAGTTGACGTTCAGTGAACGTAACCTTGAAAATGTGGTGCATGCAACGAATATCACATTACTTCATGCCGGTATCCTCTGCCGGCAAATCATCGCATCTTTTACGCGTTATTGCGCTTTTCGTCGCGTTATGCTTCGTTGTCACTCGTGCGGAAAATAGTAAGCGTTATTGTGCTTCCGTCTTTCGTTTTTATTGCCGGATGCTAACGGCATCTCCTCGAAAATAGACGACCCGAAACACTCGCTTTTAGCTTGGCATGATTTCTGTCAACTCAAAACTAGCCAAACAGTGCACAACATTCAAGACACTGTGAAAACAACAGGACCTCTTTCTGGAGAGAGTGTTCAGCTATTTGCGAGGGCAGCTCCTTGTTATGAGCTGCGGTCTGCGCGTATGCTTGTGGTGCATGTATTTCTGCCTGTTTTCGTCTAGTATTTCCCATTCGCAGCTAGAATGTCACTGTTATGGAGTGCTGCTCGGTAGACATTTTTGATGAAGTTTGTAAAAAAAGGCTATATTTTGTTGAAAAATGAAATTATTTTCGAGATTTCATAGTATGATTTTGCAACCGTCGGTGCCTTCAATTTACTGATCAAAAACTGTCCGACATAACATTTGTTTAATAAGCGATGGATCGTAATAACATCAATTAACGATTTCCACATCGGTACATCCCTTCTGAATGAGTTCTAGAAATTTCAGCTTCAAAATTCGTTACACAATTTTCATTCGTTAGGCATTTTTGAGCTTCTTTTCCAAACGTTCGTTCACTCGCTTTCTTGAAAGAGGGGAAAACTTGACGTATACAGATATTATGCCGGTGTCCTCCTAACGCATCTCTACAACTTTGTTTGAAAAGCGTTTGACATTGCTAGTGAACCTTCCTCAAGAGGAACCAGCAATGTGGGAAACTTATGGATGAAGCTTTTGTGGATATTCTCAGAAGTAAATATAACATACAAAAGCAATGCCAATTCGTTAATTTCTTGATGGGTGCGTTCTATGATCATGTAGCTCGCTAAGAATCTAACACTTCGAAAGCATGAAATTAATAGGACAAGCGATTGCAAACTAATCGCCAGCTTCTTGAGCTTTCCAGTTGTGTTTTCCATGAATCATTTTCAGCGCAGCATGAGAAGGCTGACAAGGTGGTCTTATGCCTCATCAGTAAATGTTGTTCATTTTGACGTAGACATGCATTACGCATCCTAGTAAAGACCTGGCGCACAGTCTTCTCGGTCACTAAAGCGCCATATCCTTTAAAAGTTTTGAGTTCTTCTGAGGTAATACCACATAGGTGCATGTGCAGACGAGAGCGTATATTGCTTCTACAGGGATATTCAAACTACCTCGTTTGATTCTTCATGCGGATCAGTATTATCTTATGCGAAGGCAGGAAGTTGATTTGTCGTGCCAAATTGAACCCGGTTGGCGTGGTGCAACGATGGCCGACGTTGAATGGATAAAGGACGGTGTTTTGATCGACGAGGTTGACAACTCAAATATTCGCGAAGAACTGGTCGCTGATGGACCAACGTAAGTGCCAATGGTATGATGCAATAATACCGATGCATTAGACAATTTCCTTTTTTTTCATCGCGCATTGCCTGAGTTTTCAAAGAAACTCATAAGTATGTTTTCTTCTTTATGAAGTTTTGCATTTAGCGACGAATATTGCCCTCAATTTTTATGCCGAAATATCAAGAACTGTTGTTCTTGCATTAGAATTGATTAATGCCCACGTCGGTTCGCCTCCTGCATACACACTCTGACTGAGGTGATTTTTAGTGGCTACTAATTGCGAGCAAATAGAAATAATAAAATAAGAAATTAATGCTTCGTAGTACAGCTCATGCTCAGGTATGCCTCGCAGTATCCTGATTTTATTGAAATCTGTAGTCGAAATCATTTTCATTGTGCTGAACATCCTGTATGTGATTATACATGTGATGGGTCATTTCTGCCACCTTTTTTGTTTCCAGGTAACTTTCACCTTCGTGTATATCAAGGGGGTTGTTCATTATTCAGAAGTCATATCTGTCACATCCCTTTTACAGCGATGATATCAGGCACTCTCTCTCAGTTTAAGTTGTCGTGGTATAGTGATAGGCCTACGGTAGAATGACGTGATTCATCCTCAGATTATCCACCTCGGTGATCTTTGGGACGTTTGGAGCCCACATCGAGCGCCCCTGCAGTTTGGAACATGAGATGTATGAGAGCTTGTGCGGCCTCGAGGTTCCTCGATGTGGCTCTGAAGTCTCGGAGATCGAGATCCCGAAGGACCACACGTAGAGCGGGCATCGCAGCGGCTTGAACTTATAAGAGAAGTGGTTCGTGGCTCTGAATGGCGTTTGTGCTGCGGAATCGGTTAAGACGGTTATATTGTAAGTAAATGAACCGTTGGGGCATTTGCAATGCGAGTGCTAACATTGTTACGCGATGGGGAAGATCGCGGGGTTCGTCGGGAGCGATATCGGCTGGCTCCGAATCGCTGTCGAGGTTTTTGTAAATGTAATAGTGCGCGACATCTGAAGGTGAGGCGAGCTTTTCGGCAGCTTAGGAAATAAAATGAATATAAACTTCCGGCGGCCAAACAATTTTTGAAAGTGGTACTAAAGCTTTCTGCACAAATATATCCTAAATGAGGGCAAGTTTCACGCATAATAACTGAATTATTTGCAGATTGCGCATTATGAATGGACGACACCACGCAGAAGGTGACTATCAGTGTTCAGCTGTGGTTCGTGGTGTTCGTATTTCGAATGGTCAGCATGTGGACACACGCCTCGTTTCGGCACCTGTCAAGTTCCGTAGGGCACGCATTACTAAATTTGAAAAAGTTATACCTGAGGTATCAACGGTTTTTTTTTCTTGAACCACTTTCGATACGTATTATTGCATATGAAACTCCCGCTGATTTCATATTTGCATTCACTGGTATTGCTGGACAAATAGTGGAAGGTTCCCCAGTTCGTACAGAATTCTGAATAGACAACTTTGAAATGTGTGCATTATTGTAAACAAACATCTTCCAGAATATTCGCAAATGGCCGCGCTATAATTTGAAATTGTTGTGGAATATCGCTGATCGCGCTAGTTACTCATTTTTGAAATTTCCGATATTTTTTTTTACACCGTAAAACACTTGTAATGGTATCGAATTGTGGGCGTTGTTCTTTTTGAAACGGAGGAAACGGAGCAACTGCGCTGATCAACAAGATAGCTCAGGCCTTTTGCTTCTCAAAGGTTTGGAAAGAAGAAGTAGAAAATGAGTCGTGCATTTTTCTTTGGTCACGAAAGTAGAATTTTGTACGTAGAGAGGATGAATGTTCTGTTCAAGTCAATAGGTTATTTAGATTCTACTTTCAAGAGGTGATTAAATTATATGATCGCTTTGTGCTCGGAATGTGATGAATGTATCGTTGAACTAACGCTTGAATTGATCGTCTGTCTTTTTCAGACAGTAACAGTTTTTCAAGGGCAAATTGCGCGATTGCCTTGCTCAGGGATGCCTGATGTTATACCAGGTCCACCGGAAATCTGGTTTGAGAAAGAGGGATCCGATAGGCCTCTTGGATTACATGGTTATTTTTATTGACATTTACAACTGTATAAGACTTTATGGCAGTTTATTGGTTTTTGATTATTTTTGAAGGACTTATAAAGAACCAACGATGTGCTTATGTTCAGTGATTGGAATCATTCTTCTTAATTCATCTAGTTTCTTCATTTTCTTTTCAAGCGGTGATTCACATAGAGCATTTGGGTGATTTTCGTTAAATATCGAATGCATTGCAAATTCCAGTTTCTCTTAACTATAGATTTCTGACAGAAATTCATGTTGCACTGCACTTGCCTGAGTATTTTCCCTCTTAGTCGAACCCTCACGATTTTCGAGTAGTAGCAGTAGCTATTGCAGCGTCACGAAAAAATAAAACTTACCCATCCAATGAAGACTCAGTGCTTACGGTATGTCAGTGAGTGGATTGAATATGCGTATGTGATTTGCAAGCAATCTTGCGTTACATTCTAAATGACCTATGTCGTATGTATTAAGGCCACTTCAGGGAGTTGCAAAATAGACGGAAAAGGGAGATCTCTGGCTGAAAAAGCAACGTATACACGTGATTGAGATGCTTTTGGAAGCAGTAGGGATGTGATCAGTGAGGCTGATTTTCATGCATTAGTTTTTAGGCGATCAACGTTATCTGACAACGTTAAGCGGTATGCAAATCCCACTTGCGAAAGGTTCTGACGGTGGCAAGTATTACTGTGTTGTACGAAATACGTTCACCAATCAGACCAGAAAATCTCCACATGCAGTACGCCTCGAGGTTTGTTAGCGAAATGTTGCACTTCCCTTTCAGTTTATTCCATTTGAACATGCCTACTCTTTTTTAATTCTGCTTGAAATGGGTCTGAAAACTCTAATGTGGGCACACTGCCGTTCCTTTTTTTTGCGACAGGCGCAATGATCCTGTTTTTCTTTTTTTTTTGGTTCTTTTTGAGTCCTTAATTGCTATCCTTCTCAAGATCCGTTCTTAAAAAAAAAAAATTAAATTGTCGAAAATGCCAACATTTTTGCATGCATAATTAATTTTAGCGCTATAATGTGGTGATTTCTGAATTGTTCGAGGGTAAGTAATCGTTTTTGAAGGTGTTATCAAAGCGTTACACCTTACTTGAGCCTATGCTTGTGTATCCGCAAAGTATTTCTTCTCCTTCTTCGCCAATTGTTTTCGATGTCGTTAAAGGACAAACAGTTCTTCTCGAATGCATCATCTCGTCAGCAAAAATTGTTTGGACGAAGGTTGATCGTTTTTCTTTATCGTTGCATTGCTTATTTCCTATACTCTCTTCTTCTTAATGTAAACAAAACGCCGTTCAGAGATTTGCGTCTTATTCGTTGCTTCCCTGCTTCAGCAAACTATCTTCTTATAAACAATCGAAATCACTCATCAGTCTTCGGTCTGTAAATTCGCATTGCCTCTCAAAGTGACGCATTGTGCGATAAATAGACAAAATAAACACATTTGGCGACAAAGAGTCTATTTAAGCAGACGCCTCTATATGGACTATATGCCATCTAATCCAGGAATCGCTGGCTGATTGCCCGAAGAAGAGGTGAAGGGAAGGTGGAAAAGAGGTCGACGAATAAGGGTTTTTGGACTTCTTAGAATCATAACCAATTGTCGTTGCCACATATGCGCAAATTTGCGCATGTAAATTTCCAGCGGAAAATGTCAACACTCAATGTTATCTGAAACACGCCAAAAACAATTACAACCCAGATCGTTAGGATAGAGTTTTACCTATTGTATCAACCAGTGTCGGAGTGCCTGAGCACTCCGACACTGATTGATACAATCCGACACTGATTGATCAATCAGTGCCTGAGCTCATCATGAGCTTCCATTTAGTTATGGTCTTATTTAAGAAAAAAAAATGTTGGAAAGCGTTCGAATGTCGTAGAAATTGGTCCATAATTCGAGGACCAAGTAAATCTCCTTCTATCTAGTAGGAGTTGAAATGCTTCATAAGAAGTGTTCAGATCTCAGGCTGTATCCTTTGTTGCAGCCTAGAGAAAATTCAGAGACAAGTAATTAGGGAATTCAGAGATATCTGATTATCTCTTAAATGCTGCTTTATCTTTTCCGATTTACGAGATGAAAGCAATCTGAAATGCTTTTTTTTTTTTAAAAACTCATGGATCGTTTAGGGCCGAAATCGAAATGACAACCGAATATTTCGTTAAAAAGATTCAACAACTTTCAATGTTTGCCACTCTTCACAGAGTACCACTCTGCATTTATAGAACTTTCGGCTTTACTTTGCAACAAGTGCTAGTTATTGCTTTCTATATGCGTGTAGATCGTTTGGTGTGTTTTTTTTTTCTTTGACTGTGCACATATCAGACAAAAAGCATGCCACCTATTGCATTAACGAGATTGGTTGCCTGAAATAAACGATCCCGTTGCCATATATGTAATGTTTTTCTTCGCTTTTTGCTTTCTTCTGCTGAAATGGCAAAATGAGGTTTTTTTCACAGACGTTGAGTATGACAAATGAACTATGAACTGTAGTGTTTTGCATATTGGGAAGTATGATCCTTCGGTGTTAATGTTTTAGTTGAATTCTTCAAATTCGGGTATATCGCTAACAAACGATCAGGCGAGATTTCGACAGATTTGGGGAAATCTAAGAATTCGGCAAGTCAGTGAAGCGGATAATGGTATCTACGTTTGCGAGAGTTCTCCGGTTTTCTCACAAGGTGACGTTGATGGCTATCCGAAAGTCTTTTATAAACTGCAAGTCCATTCACCAACAGATGTGCAACTCATGCTTGGGCAATTAGATGCCGATAAAAGTTGGCAGGTTCGTTTTTATCTCCTTTTACCTATAGAATCTCATTGGAAACGAATTGATTCTACGTATTCCCACTATACAAATTCCCGGAAAATGTTTAATCATTTTTTTAAATTTTATTTTGCATGTTGTTTTGCGATACGCTTTCAGAAATGTTTAGCGAATTACTTCAAAACTTCGCTTATAATTCAGCTTTTCAAAAATTCTAGAGAACCTCTCTGCGCTTTTTCAAAAACATGAATTGTAAGCTGATTGTGGAATCACTGTGGAAACGGAAAAGGAAAGGAATCGTATGAAGTATGCATTAGTATCCCTTTTTGATCAAAAAATATGTTGTGATCGAGGTAATGTGCTGTGTTGCAACAGGAAGTACATTCATTTCAAATTTTCCGCAAATTGCAACGCAACAGCTTAGCAGAGGGAACAGCTAAGCTGAAGAATAGGATGCTCTCAAACTGGTAAATGCAAATTTCTTCTGTTCATTGGGAGTTCACCATTCGATCATAGATGAATAATGTTCGAACGCAAAATCCCCATCACTGAAATTGTTTTCAGATGTCAATGTCACCTTAGTGCAAAGCTTCATCGCATAAATCGTGCTAGTTTATTGCTTTGTACTCAATTAGAAGGCTCGAATCGCACCCACTGCCTTCATTTGTGCGCTCTGCATAGGTTGAAATAAAAGGGCTTATGAATCGACCAAGGGAACAGGTTTAACTAGATTAACGTTAGGCTTGGTTTTCGGTAGTTTCCCCGTGCCTGCAACTTTCGTCATTCACAACCCTTCAGCTGAACCAGCCGATGTGCCGGTGTGAAAAAGACTGAACTAATTCCACATCTCAAATTTTAGCATAAGCTGAAGGTAAAATCGTTTGCTTTAAAAAAATGTAATCTCCGTTTAGCGTTTGAAAGAAGTGTTTCAGTTGAGCTGTTTGGCGTTGAATCTACACTATGAGATTCCAATGGTCTATATGAATGGATTGGCACTTATCGACGCAATGGATCAACTCGGTGTACCACCACATACAAATTTCTACACAAATCCCATTAATGCTACGCTCACGTCCAGTGTTGCACTTTCGGGAAGCGTTCAGGTTTCTAATATTTCAACTACGATTTACTTCTACCCATTATTTTTCCCTCGCCACCTACTATGTTGTTGTAACTCTGGCCGTGGTGACGTGAAGAGGGAGACCGAGTTGAACGTGAAGGGACACGGGATAGTCGAAGTGGTCTGTTGGAGAGCACTACAGCTCCCAAGAACTAGTAAAAACGGCCAGAGGCGCGAGGTACCAAGAAGGGCTACCGACCGGAGAGCTGTCGACTGGAGAAGACCGACTTCGAAGGGCTGAAGCCCGACTTGTATAGGCCTCAGGTATGCCAAAAGCACCTAAGTCGATCAGTGGCACTGCGCGAAGAACAATGAACGAGAACCGCCCATACAAGCAAAATGATCACTGCAATGTTAGATCACAAATAGATTTAGATCACAAGTAGATATCTTGGGTTGGCTCTTCAGCGTCATACCCAACATACGTCAAAAGTGTCAATTTTTCACGTTCAGGTGTTCTCTTCGCTTTTACTATAGTTTGAGATCTAGCAGATTAATATGCATACAACTGTACTCGTTGATGTGATATTTGCAGAGCATTATTTATGTTGTTTTTTGGCCCTCTGCAAGCAATGGATTCTGTGAATCGACCGCTTGCCGAGAGCCGTGATTAGCTGCGCCGGGAAACATAAGGGACTCTAACATAATCAAAAGGATAAATGCATTCGAGTAATGTGATAGCGTAGCGTTGTGGTTGCAGTGCATGTCGAGACCGGCAATGGACGAGGCGGAAGTATATGGGAATGGTCTTGAAAGGGGTCGTGCGATGAATCTTTACGTCGACAATAGATTGCACAAGCAAATCAACTTGATCTCACAGGGACCCGAGAATTCGACACGTTCCATAGGCGATACGGTACAATTGGTGTGTCTAGTTGTACCACGAACAACACGCACGCTTTGGTTGAAAGGTATACTCTCGTTACATTCGCATACCGTATTTGGCATGCTTTACACCATTTCGCGTACAGATTGCGCTTTTGTTAGTTCGATCTTTGAAAACAGACTCTATTGACGAGGTAGCTTCAGTTGTTACATTCGCACAAATCTTTGTAACAACTTTCCTACAATTTTGGGTTTTTTTATGCAGTCATGTTGAATGACTGTCTTAGAGACATTCTCGAGAGAATAGGATCTATGAATGCTGGCTTGTTGTTCTTGTGTACTGAACATTAAGGTAGCTAGTTGCTTGGATCACTTATTACCAGCACTAGTTTTACTTCTGTCGTATATATACAATATTTATAGGACATCCTCCTATACATAATGCTTTTCTAAACAGGTTTTTTTTTCTCATGCAAATACCTCAGCAATCTCTCATCTTCTGTGTCAAACATATCCTATTAGTAGGTATATGCAGTAACGGGTCACTTAGTTCAATGCTTTCTCTATCCTGTCGTTTGCTCATAGAATTCACGCGCATTTGTCTGCCGAAACTGCAAGCAGTTTACTTCACATCCTGGCTATTGCTGCCATGGAAGCATTTGCAGAAAGCGTACGGTATGATCGGCCATCTTAAGACGATGGTGTGTCGAAAGCAAAAAATATATCCGTTTGCAGACGATAAGCGTGTTCCACTTATTGGTAAGAAGCGTGTACGTCTTGTTGGGACCGCGTCGCTTCAAATTACCGACGTTCAGCCAGAAGATGAAGGCTGGTATACATGCGAGGCGGCCGACAATACAAATCATAAGACACGGTCCAGCGCCTATCTCAAAGTTTTGTGTAAGTTATTCAGTGTTAAGGTCATTTCGACTTTTTTTTTCAGCAGTCAACTCCCTATCCCGAATGCTCATCGAGATCATTTCATAGCAGCATCTACTCGATTACTAGCAAATCTAGCATCTATCTTGTCTGTTTAAGCGTGCAATCTTTCGTGACCACAGCCATGCTTCTCTAGTAGACGCTGCGTTACACTGCTTGCATATCTTTGGTGGCATTGTATATGTTGAACTGCCGGTGAATTTTAAGAGAGAGAGAGAGAGAGAGAGAGAGTATATTCAACTTCGAAACAGTCTTTCTGAAGCCAATTTACGCTGTGCGACTTATCACTAATTTAGAAGTGGCACATATGGATACAACTTAATACATTCGGAAAACATTTTCAGTTTCAGTTCGGCTTTACAATTGCAATCAATCTTTCCTTATGGGAGGACTTCCTTCTTTATAATTTCTCTGTTTCAATAGTTTATAACGGTTTTGTTGTACTGCTTAAAAGATTTACTCGAGCGTTTATCCGTCTATGTTTCATCTTACATTAAGCTTACCTAATTATACGCGCATACTGTTGCTGTCGTTATGATTTGCGATAGCTTAGAAGAGGCGATTACTGCAGCATATGTTCCACTCTTCACTAGGAACTCTATGGTTGCACAGAAAAGCGCGCTTCCATTTTAAGCGTTCACGCCTTTGAAATTTCCATTGAAACTACCGATGCTTTTTTTGTGTGTGTGTGTGTGTGATATTATATCTCAAAAATAACATAATTTTTATATGTGCGCAAGAGGTACTGAGTAGTTGCGTTTATCTACAGCTTAAGGTTTGAAAAAACCACCAAGATAGATGCCCTGACCCTCATGGCGAATTGCCTCTCCGCTATCCTCTGCATTTTTCGCTTCTGTTTGTCTCATCGTAGCAATGATGTCTTAATACTGCTGTGAGCCTCATTTAAAATGTGCTAATTGTTGAAAGTTGTAACACTGTTCCTTATTCCATATTAATTGTTCAAAAAGGTCGAATTTTTTTCTTCTTGAGTAATCGGATCGATAATTGGCACATGCTTCTACAGTACAAAGAAATAGTGAGAGACCGCAAATTTCAGAATCCGAGACTTCATTATCTTCTTTTTGCAGTAAATAGTTTTCGCCATGCGAAATAAGGCTAGAAGCGTTTGTATCCAAGAGGCTGATTTCTTTCGGCTTTTACCTCAACGGTGAAATACCTCTCCAGCTATCCAATCCATGCATTATAATTAGATTCCTGTCTGTAATTAAATTCCTTTATTCGCCCATTCTTCTCTCTGAAAAATATTTTGTTTTACTATCCTCTGGATTTTGATGACCTTTCATTATAGTACCGGTAAAAAGAATCCATTTCAAACATTTCCTTGTCAATGTTTTCTGTATATAGTGGAAAGCAGTACGCTAGTTGCAGCGAAAGAGGAGCCAACAGTGGTAGCTGACAACGAGGCAAAACATGAAAGTGATCTTGACCATCTCCCAGACGAACAGTTGGCTCCCAGTTTCGAAGCAGATGTTAGTTTACCTTCACGTTTCGTCGTTTTTATCGTACATGGCAACGTTTCCATTACTCATTTTGAACATTACAAAGAACTCTTATATTTTTGACCTTTCTTTCAATTAACCAGCCTCCATCGACTTCTACCTCAAAAGAAATGTTTGAATAGTAGTTTGCAGTGGTCTCAACCTTGCTATCTGAAATCATACAAAAGCTTTATAGGGTCTAGAATTGCCAAGCGCCGCTACAATCGCTCCGTTGACAATTGATGTGCCGAGGGCATTCGTTACCGGACGAAGCGTTCGAGTGCAGTGGTCAGTACCGGAGAAGCAAATTGATTTACGACGTATTGCTTCATTTAAAATCGAACTGCGCACTGAAAATGATAATAACGAATGGATTACCGGAGATCAGCTCGAAGGTCATGTGAGAGCGATGACAATTAGGGCGCTAATGCCTGGCAACAGGTTTCTTTTTTAACCACTCACAAATTTCTCGATGTGAAAATGGGAGAGGTGAATCGGAGAGTGGAGAGGGAGAGAGGACAGGAAAGAAGGATATCCTAATATGTAATACATGGAGAAGCTCGACTGCTAAAATCCGGTGAACTTCCTGTTGATATCTCACTTTCTATTGGGCCAACGATTCATTTATCCACTATCGAAAAATTCTTCCACGTATTCCTCTAAAGAGCATTTTCTTCATCCGAAGTATGCAAATATGCAAACGCATCCCCTAGCTAGTTGGTAGTATAGCTTGATGCACCTAACTTTTATAACCACAAAATCACATCCGTTTGCACAAATCAGTTAGTAGCTATTGAATGAGTATTGTGCTGTTAGTTGTTGACGTCCTTCGACCCGTCTATATGCCAGTGTGATTGCAAAGGAATATAGGTGCTAGATTTATATCTTTCTCGAGAACTTTGCGGAATTACTGAATGCAAAAGGATATGTGCTACTTGAAATATATTCATCGGCTCAGTTGATTCGCGTGGCTGAAGAGCAAAAGTTGAGTTGTTGCAGAAATGCTTCGATTTACGTTCTGCGTTGAAAGCCTTATTCTGGACGGCATCTGCAGTTAATTAGTGTATACATTTTGCTTATCATTACTAGTCCGTCATTGGGCGATGTTAATTTAGTGCCTTGCGTTGACGAAAGCTTTGGTGGTACAAATGTCGCCCACACGACCTTTCAGATGTAGCATAGATGTGATTGCACTGCGGGTGTTATAGCCGTATTTCCTGTTGTTTAATCGTGACCCGCTACACTCGGCCACTATTTCCTGTTGACACCGCTATTGAAGGTATCAGTTTCGCGTGACGGCTGTTTTGGTGGATCGTTCAAAAGTCACGAGCCCTCCCACTGATTGGTTGACTGTCGAGCAAACCGATGATGGCGTAACGCTGCCATCGGAGCCACAAGTAAAGAAAATGAGTGCCGAATCAGATACAGCCATCAAGTTGACTTGGGCTCATTCGTCGGTGGCCACAGTCGATGCACCAGAAAAGTTTATCGTTGCATACGGCAAATCCAATGAAGACTCAGTGCTTACGGTATGTGTGTAAAATTTAATCCACCTTACATCGCTGTTCGTGCATAAAAATTGATGCATATTTCCACGACGATCATAAAAGGAAGTTCAGATGCAGCGAAATCGCAAAAACTTCGCAGTAGTTCGGTATGAAAAGAAATACAATAGCAGCGGGCCAGCATTTCGAAGTTTTCACTTGTTGTCTTGTGTTGTTATTACTCGTCGTCGAATTTTCGTTAAAGGTGTGCTAAATGTTGAGGCCACCACTCAACTCTACCTGTCCACTATTTTAATGGTAGTAACACTTTTTTTGTATATTTTTTCAGTTGTGGACTAGTCTGAATGAGCCAGTGCTTCCGCTTATTTTTACAGATCGTAATTTATCGCTGTTGGGAAATTTTTCGCTTCTCTTGAAAATTCATAATTTGAGCACTTTTCGATTTTTCTCAACTGTGAGTGTGTGAAAGCGGTTGTCACAATCAGCTTTTCTACCAGCCGATCATTGCTTTATCCTTTTAGCTGCACATTCTATCGAATAAACACTAAGTGAAATTATCTAACTGCTTAGCTGAAGTTCAAAGACAAATAGATTATACTTGTACGCTATATGATATATGATGAAGCTTATACTACATATGGATAAAGTGGGGTTAGAGTATGGCATATTTCGATATTCTCAATCGTAATCGCATATTATAATGATCGAAGCGCATAGAAGAATGGGACGGCAAGGTTTTTGAATCATACAGGAGATTTGAGCGAATGTTTGATAAAGCGATAGTTTCTTTCAGTTAGAAGTTAATGGTAGTACATACGAAGCTAAAATTGGCAACTTGGATCCGTCAACGGAGTACAAAGCGATCATCACTGCGGAAAACAAGGCAGGGAAAAGTCAACCAAGCCAGCCAGCCTATGCTCGCACGAATGGTTCGTTTTTGGATTTTTGATTTAGTCTTGTTTTATTTGTGCCATCGTGTCGTGAAAACTGAATTCGATTCCAGATATTAATAGGGTTTTTTTTTAGGTAAGCTGCTGGCAGAAAGAGATACCCTGCGTATTCGTCATTCTTGGATCCATCAGCTTTTCACTACCTTTTCCAAGTAATTCATATAGGAGTGTCAAGTGTTGATGTGATAAATTGTGAAGTACTGCTTTTAAAGGTTAACAGACGCGATAGTTACTTGAAACATATTCAGATACGCCACTTGTGTCTTCGGTGCGAGGCAACTCAACGGGTCTGCTATTCTCATTGCTTGGCCGATCTTTGATACGTCTTTTCTCCGATTGGAATATGGAGACGATAGTAATTGGAATGGCGGCTGCAGTCGTTGCGCTTATTGCACTATTCGCGTTCTGTCTTGCTTGTTGCTCGATCCGACAAAGACATGCAAAGAAGATCACTAAAGGTGCTATGGTTGAATCGCTTAGTTCTCTAAATCTTTTACTCCATATTCTGCGATTGTATTGCATTTCAGACATGAACGTTGTTTCGTTCCACATGATGGTCTTTGAAAACCACTTCTGCTAACATAATGTCCACCATCCGTCACTATAATTGGACTTTACACACTTTCCTTTCTGATCTATTTTATTCAGCCTAGATCTCCATATTTTGACCATATAAAAATCATCGATTTTGCTAGCTGGAATTGTGACATATGGATTACTGAGGAGATTATCCATATCAACATAGACTCGTGATGTTTTCAAAACGAACGAGGCATTTAGTATAATCAGTGGTTTGTTTCAGCAGCGAAAGGCAAGTTTGTCGACACTTCGCATCGAATCTTCAACGAGCAACGGGTTCAAAAGACTCGTTTCTATCACGATCCGATGGCAATGTCGATAGTTGTAGGCGATATCGATGAATGCTCTCCTCTTAAGCCCATCGTACGTTTACATTTCCATTTTATTTTCTAAATGCATATGAATAATTCAAGACTTGCTCCTTCACTCTACTTTGTTGTGCTTGCGTTTGTAGTGTAATGGCTTTCTTCAGTTTATTTTCCCGTAATTGTTACTTTATGCCCTTTAGTGATACATTACATTGCAGACGGGGAAATTTATAGAAAGTAAGTGATATATCGCACGTATCTCTTGATGTACCACATCTCCCATCAAAACGATCCATTTTTCATGCGCTGGTTGCTTATTCATAGCCTCATGCATTCCACGACGATCGCTGCAGTTAGTAGTGCACTTCACTGGACTGGTGTGCGTTAATTGCATTCGTTGTCGTAAAACATAAAATTGTCTGTCAGCTCATCCTATAAGTCTTTTATTTGAGCATCCATATGCTGCCCTCGGAACACCATTTTTCAACATCTTTTGCGGTCTATTTTAATAGCAGTATCTATAAGTTTGGAGGTGCTGACAATCTATAAGTTTGGAGGTGCTGTCTTTTTCGTAATTTGAATTTTTCTTGCGCTAAAAAATGGATCAACATTCGGTTTTTCATCATTTTATGCGATTTTTTTCTTTTTGTTGTCTCGCTTATCGTTTCGAAAAATTGTAGTTTTTAATCGTTGTCTATTTCTATGTAAGTTTTGCTTTCGCCGGATCTAACAACTCAATTACTGAATTCGAAATAGTAGAAATTCGATAATTTTTAGCCACAATTGTGCAAAATGACAAAAATTAGAAATGAACGTTGTTATTGCTAAATTCATCTAAATACGTGTAGAATATTTACAAATTTGTTTGTAGATTGACAAATCATCAACTCGGTTTACTTGTGGATTTACAGCCATTCGCTGCTGAAATAGATGAAGTTCTCGATTAGCGCTCTTTTAGCATTAATAAAGATCTATCACAGCAACTGCCTTTTAGTGTAGGAAGTCGCACATGCGACGAGTAATAATGTACGTCATGTGCTAAAATGGCGATGCTCACTCATAAAAGAATAATCCTGATGCCAAACTTGTATCGTAATGGTGAGGTGCAATAATGAAAAGGATTATATCGTACTTCATCTGAGAGACAAAACAGAACTGAACATATAAATGCATCGTTCAAACCTTTTGCCATTGAGCTACACATCGTTTATCTTTGCATGAGAAGTTAACTGACGAATTTCAGCACAGTGACGAGCGTCCACCTTCGGTTGCCTCATTGAATAGTTTACCGTTTGGAAGAGATGCATTGATGATGCCGAATTTGTATGGTGATGGTGAAGACTACTGTGAGGAGGATCATATCGCACATATTGCTGACGGTGTAAACAGGCGACATCCTATTCTTGGCTATACAGATGGTGCATCACGTAATCCAGGTAATCATCAAACTTCTTTTGAGTTAAGACCTATATTAATTGTCGCGTAAGAACGCGGCAAAATATGTGAGAAAAGGGAGGGGGTTGCGGGTCTCCGCTAAGCACTTTTACGAAAGAGGCAGAGACTAAGAGACGTCAAGAGTTAAATACACTTACAAAGAATGATAACAAAGAAGGAGACATAGAATCTTTTCACAACAAAGTGAAGATTTTATGTTTCCTTTCTCACAAAATCTCCAGCGAAATCTTCTTGATCACTTCGCTGGGATTTTGTTTCGACTGTTTCGCCGTTTGACGCGACATTAATTTTAAAAGGCATTACTGTAATCTCAGCGGCAGAAACGATATGCTAACAGCTTAGCTAACAGCCTACACTAACTCCACACATCGCCATTTGCCCACATCAGAAGAAGCTACAACGCCATAAACAATTGCTGATCGTTTGCCTAAGAAATAGTAAAAGTCTTGAGCGGAATTGCATTTCATGAAATAGTTGATTTTTTTTTTGCAGCATGTGCTGTCGATGGATGCGTTCATGGAAGCGCCACTTCACGATGCTATTCGCCTCAAGAGTTGATGCGGTCAGGCTGCTCTCCACAACGGCCATTTAAAACGTCTGATCCTCAAACAGACTCTTTGATTTGTACGCCAGCAGCGACTTCTCCTTCCGGTGATGAATCGTATTCTAACAATGGTGGCGTACTTTCATGTGGATCACTAGTCACGCGTCCAGTCAGTCACTCACCAATAACCGAAAGGTAGCTCAGGCCGAATCACTATGTCTGCATTCATGTTTCCCGCAAATGACGGTGACCTATTTCAATGCCACTAAATGCACCTTTTGCGAGCGGCGTATCAGTGAAAACTGTTATTGCAAAATAATTTTTTGTTAGTGCTTAAATGAACGACTTATAAGTTAAGGAAGTTTATTTCAAGAAAAAGCCGGCACAGTTGGTACATCAACCACCAGAATCATCAAGCTGAAGTTCTTGGTTTTTTTTTTTTTTTGTTTTTGCTTGTTTCTAATCAATTTTTCTTCCTAGCATAATTTTCATCTATCATACAGCAAGCATTTCATCTGGAATATTATCTAAAAGCTTATCATTATTCGAGTAAAATCCATAACAGCGGTGATAGAAAATTTGCATACACGAAAGAAATGAGATTTATGTATTCCAAACACTCCCAATAGATGAAAAATTGTTTATAATTTGTTTAGGTTTTCACGGGAACGCTTAGGAAGGAGTGCTTGATTTTTTCCTCTCAGGACCGGCAGTCCAGTCGTAATCGAGACATTCCCTTCTAAGCAGTAAACTACTCCGGGGTCAGGATTGATTACCCAATCGTTTTAATGCCGCTGAAGGTGCATTCCCATATTTTCTCGTATAACTAGCAAAAATCAAGTGACGTCGCGACGTCGTGCTAAAGTTAGCAAGCTGCTGTAATGTTTCAATTTCGAATTCTGAAATGGAGCACAGTATTGATGAATCTTTCGAAGTTGAAATCACGGGCATTATTGATGTTTCTGCTCACGTCGATTCACCCAACTTTTGGGCAGAACGAACAAATTCACAATTAGAAGCTCCTGTGATAGTATCAACAGGCTACACACATTCGCTGACGTCACATTACTATAATTGTAAATCTGGAATTCGCCTAGTCTCATTAAAATCATATACTTCAGACCATTTTCATTTCATTCTGAATTCAAAGAGTGAATATTATTTCGTACTGAGATCTATGAGCTAATAGTTTCGTGCTTTTTGTTCAGAATTGCATGGTTTTTGTCCGAATCCATTGATCATATACCATGGGCATCTTTTAAAACAACTTTGGTGAAATCCAGGACTGATTGTAAAGGAAAAAAATTTCCGTTTAGAGATTACCAGTGATGCGAAGAGTGTACCGATAGATCATAGTCGTTTATCGTAAATGGAGTCGAGAAGGAAACCATTTTGAGGTCATCAGTCCTTTTCATGCATCACAATCAGGGGTCGGAATTTAGCGTACGGTGAGGGAAGGAGGAGCTCAAGTGATGATTTTAAAAAAGCATCATACGAAATGCATAATTGTATTATTTTTAGTGTTCAGCGTAATTTTGAGGAACATTTTTCCCTATAGGCAGTGGTCAGACGAGGTTCTGTAGTTAGCCTATGTCTTCGGAGAGGAAAATTCCACTTTTCGTCTACCTTACATCTGGCTTAAATCATGGTGGAGTGTTGAACGGTTTTCTGTGAATTAAACACTAAGAAATTTATTCACAGAGACGGTAAAAATGTCTTTATGCTAATCTTCCTAGAATTTCATCTCCAACTGCAATTTTTAATATGTTATTGATTATTTTCCGAAACTATTAAATCATATTCGCATACGAATATTTCCACATTCTTCTGAAAATTTCAGTTTGGAGGACGAATGTCTGCGGGTGGATGGCTCATCACGGAATAGCCAAATTTCGTCGAATGATGGCCGATTTTTACAAACATTTAAATCGAATACACCCAATACAACGAGCTTTATAAATGGAACATTCGAACGGAAAAACTATCATGAGAGTAGCTCACATGAGGCGACACCTATTGCAACAATAGAGAAACGGGAACCTGCGTTCGACTCGCCACCGATCGGTTGTCAGCTCACCGAATAGGTACTCGCTAACCTTTTGATAATGATCGTACACTTCGGCATTGTTACAACGAGTGGTATGACCTGATAGAGGATTCGTAGGCCATCCGCTGTCCAGTTCGTTTGAGCCAGAACGACATTGCCTACCTCATCTGCAGTGAAGTACAAGCTAAACATGCCATACGCGCTGTAGAGCAAGACACATTGTGCATTTTTGTAACGTAGTGAGGAAAAAATCAAATTTGTGCACGAGAGAACCACCAGTGGTTCATTTACCACACTCCTGCAGTGTTTTGCAAATAGATTAGGACATTTAGAACAATATGGTAGAAATATGGCGGAGGGGGGGTGGGGGAGAGGATGGAGCTACTGTTTGATGTGGCGAACTTTAGTTCGGTCTGATGTCATCCCTCCTACTTTTTCGAAACAAGTTGCACCTTCACTATCATATCAAAACAAAAGTAACGAGGTTCTAAAACTTTTGTTAACACCTTTGAAATGTGAGTGCTATTTAAAACACTATCAAAGGAAGCAGTTTTCACCACAGAAAGCTCCAATTTCTAACTTGCAAAATCCATTTGTTGTGTTAAAGAGAAAATGTTTTGCAAAAAGTATTCGTTTATAAAAGGATGTGGAGGGGATGTTTCGCATAAATTCGTCTCTATCGAGATTTGGTCCGTAAAATTTACGTAAATTAAAAATTACGCAATTTGGAACATGGGAATAACTTTTTGAAATTCAATCGCACAATGCGCTATAGGGCCTATACTTAAGGTTACATGAAATCGATGTGGTGAATGTTGAGGTTTCAGTGCGCAGATGGATTAATCAACAAGTATCAGCAATATCTTTTGACTAAGGGCAAAACAAAACGTGAAATCTTTTTTTTTTGTAACCTGAAACCGGACAATACGATTCGTATTGCAAGTTTGTTTGAAGATGCCATTTTTGCAATCAAACATATCATTATGGGATTTTGTCATCTTTTTTAAGTCTCTTTTAATTCAACAACTATATTAGATACACCACTAGTTGCAAAATCGAATTGTGCGAGCAAATGATATTGAACTATTATTTGCGTAGGTTTTATTGTGTATTGCACATATACGTGCCTAAAGCACTGGTGCTCGTAGCAGTGATGTGCACTTTTTAAAGGATCTCGTTTATGATTTATTGCAAGTGTTTTTCCTCTATAAGTTTCCTCTTCAAGATTGCTGCTCATCGTTGATTGTATAAAATTATTGCCGTTTTAATTACGTTCAAGTATTTAGAACAAACTATTGTGATCGCCTTTATTGGCATAGAAAAGTGTTTCTTTCATCGATAATGTTGTTTATGTTTATATTTTGCTCATTTTCTACTCAATAATATTTCAACTTGTCATATCTGTTGATTGAAAATACTTGTTCATATATATATATATATATATATATATATATATATATATATATATATATATATATATATATATATATATATATATATATATATATATATATATATATATATATATAATTTCTCACCTGTTCAGCAGATTCGGAACAGCTGTTGTTCATTTATTGGTACATCGTCTACTTACATGTTTATTGCATTTATTGTTTAAGTTATTTGCATTCTCTGAAACACAAGATGAAATTTTTCTCGTGTCTGTTGATTATTGATTAGGCAAATGCATAAGCCACTAAACAAATATAGAAGTTTGGTCGAATGTTCTCTTTTTTCCTATCTATTTTAAGTTCGAATGTTATGAACACTCATATAGCCTCAAGTGGCTCCATCGTAGCCACTGCCAGCTCTAAATTTTGCATAAATATGTTCTTCTAAATCACTAAGGAGTGAGCGAAAGTTCGATGAATGATTTCAATGACTTTAATAATTGTCACTTATTCCATCTATATATAATTTAATTTTTCTTGGTCGATTATTCTAAATTTGTGCAAAATTGTACTAATCGACGCAATTGTTGCACTGAATGTTTTAATACGTCTTGGTTTAGGTGTTCTTTCAAATATACTTTCTCATAAGTTTGGGTAAAGTAATGTAGAGAGCGAATTTTCAAATTTGATTATAATAATATTTTTGATATTATAAACTGAAAACAAAAAAGGCTCTCGTAGAAAAAATATCGACGTTCCATATGAAAGTATCTTAGTGCTTCTAAGCATTAAAATGAAACAAATTACTGAGATTCATCTCAGTGTATTTCCTAAGGGCAGCAAATTACATTCACTGGGATTTTCTTCACATTATATTATTTTTACATGAAATTATATGTAGGAAAAAACAAATGTTGTAGATGCCTTCCTTTTCAACTGCATAACTTCCTGCTTGAAATTCTGAGAGGTTTTTTAGATTTTTGCATGAAGATTCCTCATCAACGCCAGGTTGGCGCCAAAATCGGAAGGAAAATTCTGCGCATTCATCATCTAACATATCATATCGTCTATTCAAGTTCTGTTTATCAGCACTGGAAAGAAATCCGTTAGGCATTTTTCTTTAGTCGTTTCACTTATGAGATGCCTTAAAATCGATTTATATGTATTCACTATTTTACGAGGCAATAACAATAAACTTGCCAATAGGGCCCCACTTGTTTTCAAATGCTTTAAGTGCCGTTTTCTGTTGTTATTGATATGTATTGAAGTTTTAAAAAAATGTGCTACTGGTGAGGATTGCAAACTTTGCACTTGTTGAATTTGTTCTATTCGGTGCACAACGAGCGCATTTTCGATCTCTTCCTTTCATCCACTCAGTTCTTTGTAGACCACATTTCTTAACGCTTCATTCTGCACATTATTTTGCTGCACTTTGGTGAGACTTTTTTTTACATTTTCGAACTTCAGCATAGAACTTTGTGGTTGTGTTGTCATAAAAATGATGTATATAATAAAACGGAATATATTCATTATACTTGACGACAATTCCGCACAACTTATATGTTGCTATATATATATATATATATATATATATATATATATATATATATATATATATATATATATATATATATATATATATATATATATATATATATATATATATATATATATATATATATATATATATATATATATCAACAGATTCAGTGTTTTAAGATGCCAAATGCTCGCCTCCTGCACTTCATTGTCCGTTTCATGCAAGAACGGACGGAAGTGTCGATGGTATTAGTCGTTATTGGGCTTAACTGTAAAATAGACCAGTCGGCTGTAGATGAGGTGGGAGCAGCGTGTTGTGCAAGGGAAGTCAAAGAAAGTCAGGAGCATACAGGCCTACAGGCAAATGTGCTCATAAAATTCATTCCGTCTGCTAGATTGTTCGCAAGGCCGAGTGTGCCTAGGTGAAGCCGTGGGAGCGCGTGAGGGGTTCGACGCAGCATGGAGTTCGCCGGCTGCGACTGCGAGGTTGTGCCGGCGATCGAAGCCGTGCTTGTGAACGAGTTCCTACTAGTTTATCACCTTCCTGTATAACTGTAATAAACTTTTCACCTTTATAGCCGTGCCGTCTTGCAGTTTACTCCACCGCATTTCGACTGAGGATGCAGATCGCCGGGGAGACCTGAACGACAAGACGATTCAATGGGAGCTGGCCCTTACACATCCACAGTCCTCCCCCCTCCTGTCTGTGCTTATAAAAAAGTACGTTATCAAAATAGGGAAGAGTTTGCATGTTAAGCAATACATTACATCCTCGAATACTGTGTCGTTGTATAGGGAGAAGTCTTTTGTTGTGTGGCTGTCCATACGCGATGAGCATACTATTATTTTACACCGCAAGCCGTATGCATGATGTTTTGAAATCCTGCATATTGCTTTATATGAGGGCGAGAAAAAAGACGTACTTTCGGCACACGAATAGAATTCGGCAAAGTGTTCTGGACAGAGTGTCATGCTCTCACACACTAACCTAGCAAAGAGAGCTATGTTGTAGCAACGCATTTCCTCGTCGGACTTGATAGAGACTTTAGCTCTTTCAGAACAATCTGCCAAGACTTTACTGACCAAAAGCTCTGAGGAAGTAGTATATTTCTTGGAAAATTAGGGAGTGTAAAGGAAAATAAAGCAAGAGATTTGAGAATGTGGTCGTTTCTGATGGTTCATCTGGTCATGAGAATTCTTACATCAGAGTTATTAAATGTTTTCACTACTACTTTCAAGCATTCGGTAGGATATAAGTGTAGGACCATTATTTAATTTTGTGCCATCGTTCTTTAGTCGAGCTCTCTAGGGTATTCGCTCTTCATAACAGCAAATACGTGGGTGGTCTATATGGCTAGAACACGCTTATGAATGAATGTAAGCAATTATGGTGCAAAAAGCCGCGTTTGCATCGTTGCGGGAGGTGAGAACGCGAATGAGCTCTCATTCAGTTTACCGGATTTCGGAGGACTGTAAAATCCCTTCTAGTTCTTGTGTAAGGTGAAAAGATGGATGTGCTAGGGTTGCAAAACTGACAAGTAGTCGCAAGAGCGCTGAAGTTTTTATTCACAACGAAGCAAAGAACTCAGCAATGCATAAAGACGGAAATGAGATGTGCTGGAAAACATATCTCATTTCTGTCTTCATGCATGTAGACATCCATCAAACAAGGTATCACTTCTGCAGATATCAAAGCAAGAAATACGTGACAACATTTTCGGAATGCTTTGCGGCTTTGTTGGAGAACACTACAGACCTTTGATGGATCCGTTTGGTTTTGCATGGCGCCCCAAAAGCCTCATAGAAAGCAGTGACAACTTTATAGCTAGCGGGGAGTGCGGTTGAAGACAGAGATGGAACGGGAGTTGAAGCCGGAGAGGGAGATCGGGCTGTTCGAAAACCGAACTATGAAATATTCCAATGCAGTCACATAGCTATACAAGAAACTATACAAGAAAAGAGAGGTGGTGCTAGCCATTGCGTATGATATGTTGAAGTTGTTGCAACTTCCGCGATATTAGTGAAAGGGCTTATATATATATATATATATATATATATATATATATATATATATATATATATATATATATATATATATATATATATATATATATATATATATATATTATATATATATATATATATATATATATATATATTATATATATATATATATATATATATATATGTAAATAAGCCCTTTCACTAATATCGCGGAAGTTGCAACAAGTTGCAACACCACCTCTCTTTTCTTGTATAGTTTCTTGTATAGCTATGTGACTGCATTGGAATACTTCATAGTTCGGATTTTCGAACAGCCCGATCTCCCTCTCCGGCTTCAACTCCCGTTCCATCTCTGGTTCTCGGCCAATAGAGCTCATAATCCTACATGATGCGGTTTTTTTCCATGGTCGCTGCACAGTTTTTCAGACTTCTTCCATAAGTGATTGGTCGTAAGTCTTTGTTCAAACAGGTGATAGTAGGCATCGATTACGCTAAGGCGTTTGATATGATTACCCACAAAATGCTCATCTGCAAGCTTAAAAGAAACGGTATTGTTGTTTTGATACTCAAATGAATTGAACACTTCCATAGTGATCGAACATTTAGTGTGAATATTGCTTGAACAACGTTTTTTAAAGGTATGCAATCTCTAGCACTGTCGTATACGTCAACGTTCTTCGATCTCTATTGTTTTGCTTTACATAAATAACATCTCAAATGGGTCGTCGAGTACATTCATGTTTTTTACTGGTCAGCTGAAAATATTATTCACTTTAGGAAATATCTGTGGATTGTGAACCTCTAAGGTCCGACTTAAGTGAGACTGCTTTCAAATTTCAATTGTTGAAGAAATATGCGACGTTTACTGAAGAAAATCCATCATGTCGCATCTATTGAATTTAAATGGAAAGGTATTGCCTATTCACGAAGATTTTATTCAATATTTCGAAATTAAAATAATATGTCATTTAAATTTTATTCTGGGAAATTTCATTCGCGTAATTCTTATTAAATGATACCTATAGGCGAAAGCATATGCATATTTATCTCTACTGTAAAGATACTGAGGGTACAATATTTATATGAACGAGCGCTTATTCGAAGCCGATTGATGAACGAAGCTGTTCTTTTCTGTAGTCGATGTGTTTCCTACTCATATCAGTATGAAAATCGTCTTGCTACTTTGATGTGACAATTACTGCTTTTATTACAACTCAATAGGATCACTCTGCTAAATCTGTACTATCATTGCCATATAAAACTGTTAGAACTGAACAGCGCTCTTTTCGACGAAAATTTCTTTCGTGTTATATTGATGTCGAGCTGCCGGAGAAATGTGGGACTGCTCTGTGATCGGACGAATTCTTTCAACACTCATTTCTAAAAAGTGGCAGAAAGTTGTTCGATTCTATTTATGAATCCGAATATCATGCCCATATTTGCAGCCTGAAACATGCTTCCGCTGAGCTGAGTGTTTTATCTTATCGAAAATCTGAATTTTCACGGAGATAGCAGTGACAGCGCCTATGAAAGGGCTAACACTTCGCGCAAAAGTCGACCAACATCGCTTTTGAGTCACTATTCATAATATACGCAAATTCGATCATCCCTGTTTATTGTGCGCTCGTTTCAAGTGAGTAGTATAGAGGTAGTAGCCAACAATTATCAAATAGCTGTTGCCACATCTAAAGAAGATTACCGCAGGAAATGTCTCGAAAACCCTCTTCAAAAGACAACCCATGATAAAACACCGAATAAACATTACAGCAATGAACGCCCAAATACTTATAGAAGGCATAAGAATTCTAGACACCGCAACATTCTCAGATAGCATCTGATGAATCGTTCTTATTTTAGCTATGTGCTTCTCCTTTTGCTTTCGCTATATACAATAATTATATGTACAAATAGTGATGAATAGTTGTATATAAACCGTTATATTGTTTATCACTATATAAACCGTTATATTATATTATACGACGAATAGTTATATATAAACCAAATAGCTTTTTGATTTTGTGTTTCGATCGTTTATTTATCGAATTGTTTATCACTATCAACTATAAGAATGATTTTGTGTGATAATAGATCTGATCACTTCCTTAGTTATTCAAAATTTTGATTAGTATACTAAAGGTGTTAACCATGCCTAACTCAAGAAATAAATAATTCAATTTATTTCAATAAGTTATTGTAGAAGCATTTTCTTTGGTATTTCATTAATTTTGCTATCGTTTACGAGAGGCAATGAATGAATGATGAATGATTTACTTATTTTTTACCCGCTCTCTTGTAAATGAGCATATTTTCAGTAGTTACTGCATTCATTTTACGGTTTTTCGGGTTACAAACTGAGAAAGCAAAATACCTACTGACTAGAAAATCCACCACTTTTAAGCCCATGGCTTTTCAATTTTGCTGTTCTAATGCGATACTTTAGCTGACCCGAATATTTCATAATTTTTGCTGACTGCTACCAATGGATCCTATAAGTATGTTATACATACATCGTTTCGATTCGGTCATGATCTGTTATATCCGCCGAACGATATTGATCGATGCTACTAGCATTCGATGGTCTTTCTGCCTACACGCTTGCACATTTTGACGGAACAAGTTTTCACATGCAAACTAGACGACGGTAAAGGAGGCGGAAATGCAGGAAAAAAGTTTCGTGCCAAATAATGCGAAGAATTCGTTGCTGCCTGAAAAAAAGACACAGCTCAGCAATTTCTCGACCAGGTCAATTACTCTACGCAACAAATAGGATGCTCTCTGTTGTTTGTTCCGTTTTCCTCTGCTTGGAGGTTAGGCTTTTCTTCTATTTCTCATCCGTTTGCATGTGACAGTATTACTGCCGTGAAGGTGTGCCTGCGAGGATGCTGTATGAACAATTCAACGGTCATGTCTCCTAAACGGCAGCAACTTGGCTCAGATTCTTGCACTAAGAAAGAAGCGATTGAGCAGTGGCGATGTACACGAGTAGGAATGCCTTCAGAAGGTACATAAGGAACAAGCACTTTTGAATAAAAGCAATATTGTTTTCCTCATGCGAAACGGGCTATTCGTTTGACGTCCATTCGAGATTCTTGTTCTTTCCTCTAATACCTGCAACGCGTGCATAATTCTTTGGTGGGTTCTAATGCGTTTTGATAATGTTGCATCACATTTTTAATCGTTCAGTAGCTCAAATGCATTCTACAATAAATAACGCAGCCAAACTGCATTCTACCATAACTATCTTCGAACGAAAATCCAATACTTGAAGGTTTTATTGTTGAAGCGACCGACGAATGAAAATAATGATCTTTTTATCGTTGTCTTGAAGCAAAAAGCCGATGGAATAAGTGTAATCATGCTCACCAGTTTTACACTAATGAATCCTTTCTGGTGTATATTTCATTTGCATTGATTTCATAAAATCTTTCAATCTTAACAGGAATCGCAGTGGTGGCATGACGTGAGGTGTAATATACGAGGTTCTGCCGAATACTGAATGAGCGGCACATGAAATTTCTTCTCTCACCGTCTGAGATAGAAAGAAGTGGCAAGGCCTAGATTTACTTGAATTATTTAGGCGAGTTACCGAAAATATGATATTATACCAGAAAGTTTTCGAACGTCATGGCAAATCATACTCTGATTAAAATTCATTCATTATTAAAAGCCCTGCTTACAATAACTACGTAGTATATAGAGCGAGTGGAATATTTGAAAAACGTAACTTCTCAACTATATTTCAGTGGAAGTATTGTATTTCATAAGTAGCACATTTCGTGACTATGCATTTTACTTTTTTCATCTACGTTTTGCGCGCAAACATTCCCTCCTTTACTGCAGTGGCCGAATAGAATAGGTACACTGAGATGGGGAATCAAGTAAGAGTGTTCTGTGATTGGCCATTATTGATTGTTCATTATTTTGTTGGAATCAAGCTTTGAATTACGAAGAAAAAAAAAATGCAAAATTCGAAGAAATTTCTCTTAATAGTCGATTGCAATTGCTCGCTTTGCAATCAAATAAGATTGCTAAAGTGTAATCAGAGTGCTACAAACGTTGATGGATACGAGAAAACTTCCGGATAAGGTTGGTGAGCAATTTGCACACATATCGCATAGAGAAATGAATGCGTTTACAACAACGTTTGCAACGCAATCAATTCATCAAATTAACTCACCGTTTATAAACGTAATGAGCAATAAAATTGTACTGTTAAATAACACATAAAAATACGGTGGAAAATAAGGCACATTTCAGTGTCGAATCGTCCACAAAACAATCGTTTTCCTTTGAATTAGGGCTTTTTGTCTTCAGCCCTGCAGTATTGCAGTAAGATGCACCTCATAAAACTTTGTCTTCGGTAGTGTCGAACCGTTTTCCAAAACTCATAAATTTACAACTCGAAGGAAACGAATCATCAACCAGTTTTTCTGACCTTTTTAGGCAGCATAAAAAACCAATTACATAGAATATCTCAGTAATTTTCATACCAAAATCGTAGACGAACAGATTATTACACTAGGAACTTTTGCAGTCCAAATCTCAAATCATGTTCCAATAAATTCAGTGGCCCATCCCACTGGCAGAAGATGCCCTATGCGGGCTAATGAACATGTCGTTCAAGGTACTACCTTTGCCATAAATTCCTTGACATTTTTGCTTGGATACTGAGTGCGAGACTGATGTTCTATGCTTTATATTCCATCTCCCTATGCATATTTTGAAAAATATTCACCACAACAACAAACTTACATTAATAAATGACATGAAATTTCAGCTCTATCTGTTTTGTTGGAAGGAGGGAGTGAGGGGAGGGGGGGGGGGGGGGGGGAGGAGGGAGAGAGAAGAGAGCATAGAAATGGGACGAGTTCTCCATTATGATAGCGAAAAACAAATATAATATTCCTGCCGTCTCGTTACCCAATTCATCGGCTGCTTACTGATATGAGCGTAATTTCGTTTGATTTGCACATTATTTCTTTATATTGGTGTTTCTAAAAGGCAACGCAACACTTCGGCTGCATCGGCTTTGAACTTATAAAGGGCAGAAATCATAAACAAATAGCGTATTTGAGTGTTTCTTCAAATCGTAATTGTTCGTCAATCAAAGAGTTTGTGTAAAGAAAAATACTGGATCGGACTCATTACTTAGGATATTATTCTGTTTCATTAAACTGAATAATTAGCAAATTATGCTATATTCTATATTCTTCAGAACTCTCCCCCTTCAAAACCTGTTGAAGTGGATTTTGTTGTGTGGATTTGCTGAATTTTAAATGGTGGCATCGAAAATAATAAGTCTTTCTTTGCTAGAAATTTCCTCGTTAGTGCACTCATATCAAAAAAAAAGCGCGAGGAGAGGGGAAGAGGGTGGGGATGGGGGGGGGGGGGGGGGGGAGGGATATACAATTCCCGCTGCTTCTGGTCGGTGTTGACAGGAAAAAATATGTGCAAGTTAATATGAAAATTTCAGATACCGGCTAGTTTTATATTCGCGATGCATTTTCCTACTCCATCCAACACTGTTTCTTGAACAGTTGAAAGTTATAATTTGCTCAATTGGGTGTTAATAATCCTCCTAGATATTCCTTTCACATTGCATTAGGTTTTGAATTGTTTTTTGGCATACATCCGCATTTACATCATGATTTCACCGTACTGTTCTAATTTCGCGTAATGAATTATTCTCATTGAACAGCCCCATATCTAGGTGGCTAAACGATTTTGCCATGTCCGCTGAGCTTTTTCTGAGTGACGAAGGGAATTGAAAAACAAAAACAAAGTTTTTTTTAGTGAGAATCGACTCCATTTTCGACGAATATCTTCATTCGGTTCGCTGGGCTATCGTCGTATTAACCTTTATTGACAAATGATATCGTTTTTTCAAGTGATACATCTAGTTACCAAGCTACGAAACAGTAGAAATTAAAATCAATGAATTAGAATTAGAACTAATCGAAACCAGAAATATGGGGGGGGGGGGGGGGGGACTGCTGGATGCATGTGTTGGCGATTATCTGCATCACGTCTAGGATTTTTCACTCAACATGCATTTTCAATTGTAGGTCAAAACTCCTCTGAGATCTTTAAATTCTCAAGCGAGGTGCCTGGAAGGGTCTCGTAAAAGTTTGTTTTTCACCTTTGCGAGCAATCAAACATTTCTAGGTGAATCTCTTCATTCCGGCTGTGTAAACTGCACGTAGTACATAGAATTAGCGCTTCACATGTTTCATGCACCTGATCCTCATGCAAGACCATAAACCACCACCCTATTCACTTTTTGTGGATATATCTTTGAGTGGAACTAATTTTCAATAAGAATGCTGAAATCAGCTTTTTGGTTAAGTTCTCCAGCATTCTAAATATGTGCTTCCTTTTTTAAGCCCCATATTGGAGGGAGGTGGGGGAGAGGGGGGAACCTTCAGGTGCTGAAGAACCTTTCAGTTCGGAGTACATGTTTAGGAAACAGGAAGTTGATTTGCGAACATTGCATCGGAATACCTATTTTCGGCACATTGTTAATTTTAAGGAGCCCTCAGCTTCAGTACATTCAATTTTTGCACAGCTGAAAAGAATGCAGTTGCTCGCAAACCTAGGTCGAATCATTTTGAGAAGGGTGGTGGTCGGCGGCAGTTCGTGCTACGCGAGAGTGGAGTTTCATTTTTTTTTTTCGGAATGAATGGGAGTGATTCTCCCTTTTCTCACCGTCATTTTCTCTCAAGCAAAAACCGTAATTATTTTTCATCGGCATTTAAATTTGAATTTTCGGTTATAAACCGGTTCAATCTCATTTTCGAGAATTGCGCTACTATTTCGCGTGCTTGTTGTATTTACATATTAAGTGAGAATAAGAGCGGCTTTAAAGAGTGATAGGAATGTTACATATTCAAGTAGCTCCGGAGTTCCTTCTACCAAGAAACCTACTATTAAAATACATAAAATGGCAACATTGCCACATAAGTCAATGATGTGCTATCATCTTCACGGAGTCATTTCAATCTATGGTCATTTAAAGTTTATTCATTGCACCAGCATGATGAACTCGACTTGAGATGAACCCAAGCGAAGAAAATAGCCCCGAAACGGTAAGAAATTGAATTATTTACATGCGTACTCAGTTCGATGCCTGCCTGTTTATTCGCTCGATCTAAGTGCAATCAATATGAAAAGCAGGTATTTGCATTTCAATGTTCCTTATATGGCTTCGATATTTTCTCCCAACCTTCTCGCTTAGGAATTTTTTATTGTGAGCATTTGTTGCCCTACCCTAGCAGTAAACATGTGTTGTTTCATTACCCTACCCACCATCCGTAAAGTCGTCGAGAATTCAAGTACGCCGAAGTCGGTTGAGAATTTATGACAAACATTACAAATGATCTCATTGCTGTTTTAAATGGATATTGCTTATCCCCGCATGATGCTTTTTGCACATTGATATAATTGATTAAAATTCATGCCAATAGTTAATATTCTTCGATGTTAGCAACTTTTTTTTTCTTAAGTGGTTCTTTCACATCGAGTTTGACATGAACGAAGTGACAGAAGTGCGTTTTCATTCGATGGTTGTGGGCGATCTTGAAATAGGATTCGCGTATTCTTTGCTATGGTTGGTGCATATGCACACTCGCCGCCGCTTCATTAAACCCGAAAGTCTCTATGGATATAGAAGAGCGCGTTAGACACTCGTCGCACACTATCCACCTAATCTTTGCTGTGCAATTGTTATTTCTTTATTTTATGCTAACCACTTAAAGGCTGTATTTGCAAGCAAATTGGCGCTTTCTGCGCATTGCTATGCCCACATTAATAATGCCGCGAGGTATTACATTTGTTCCGAAGGTTTTCACTATTCGCCTTTCAAAATAAAATATATTTGTGCACATGGAAACGTTCTCTCACATGAATTTAATTTCATCTGTTGACTGTGTAAAGCTAAACTTCTGCACTCCTTGAAGCCGGATGTTGAGCATTCATTGGGATTTAGTTAAGGAATCATTGCTTATGCTCGCATAGAAAATTCTGCTCTCAGAAGAACGGCCGCAATTCAATATTGAAGATATTTTGCTTATAGGTGTTTGATTTTAATGTCATCAAGATGTATGTCTTTGAAGGATCACATTTTAGAAGTCGAGAAAATAGATCGCGAACGATTTTTTTCAACCAACGCATAAAGATCTCTGTCCATTAAGACGTTATAATTTTCAATGACTAATTCAATGAGAGTGCCTTGTTCCACTTTCGAATAACATTACCCATAGTGGAATTTCTTAATAATATTTCCCTAATTTTATAATGTAATCGAAAAAGAGATCATAGCAAAGAGAAAAAAATTTCTACAAAAACCTAACATTTGTTAGAAAGAGGAAATTAGCAATAAAAAATAGTTCCTATGGAGATGATAGAAAATTTAACACCCAAAATCTCATCTACTTTTTTTTTTTTTGAAGTAAACAAACATTTAGTCATTAGCCAATAAGATAATTTATAAACAACAAATGATCAACTAAACAAAAATCTTATAGGCAAATGAATAGTACGGTATTCTGATGTTCCCATCTTTTTTTCTTCCATATCTTTCTCAGTCGATAGAATGTCTTACAATTATATGTCAAAATGCTTCGGTCCAACGTACAAAAATTTCATATAGGTGGCGCACAATTTTTCTCAAGCAAAACACGACTAGGTGAGAAAGAAACGAAAATGAAATCTACTAAAATGTTTGTGTGTGTGTGTGTGTTGTGTGCTGTGTGTGTGCGTGTGTGTGTCTTTTGTGTGTGCGTCTTATGTGTGTGTGTGTGTCTTTTTGTATGTGTGTGTGTGTGTGTGTGTGTGTGTGTGTGTGTGTGTGTGTCTTGTTGTTGTGTGTGTGTTGTGTGTGTGTCTTTTTGTGTGTGTGTTTTGTGCGTGTGTATCTTTTGTGTGTGTGTGTCTTTTGTGTATGTGTTTTGTGTTTGTGTGTCTTTTTGTGTATGTATTTGTGTGTGTAAGTTTGGGTTTGTGTATGTGTGTATGTGTGTATTTGTTTGTTTCTATTTGTGTGAAAACTAATTGCTGCATACTCGACAAGATCCACAGTTTCAGCATTTACGAAAAAGAAGACATTCACAAAAGTTGCATAAAATTGCAGCTGGTGTGTCATTAACGAGTTTTATTTAAAAAAAAAAAAAAAAAAACTACGTGCCTATGTAGAATCAACTGAAAATACAATGTTGAATGGATAAGTCTTAATATTACCACATGAACGCCTATGATTTTAATTCCATTCAGAAAAAAAAAAGTTATTAGAATAATCGACGAAGCAGGAATAAACTCATAGAAGCCGTATCCAATCTATGAATCCAAGCGCATAGATCTTTATAAGGAATATACTTTAGTGCATTCGATTATTCTTATTTCGCGAGCGATCTTGTTAAACGATCTTATTTTCTAAGCGAGACAACGCTTTCATTAGTTTGAATAGTAAGTTATCGCCTTGAAACATTAGCCTTTTAGCATAAATTATCTCCACTGAAGGAAAAAAAAAAAAAAGAAAAAACGTTTTACAGCTTGATACGTCATTTTTCATTAAAATGCTACGTGGTTCGCTGATCTAAACGAATGCATATGGCACTTGCTTATTTACTGGGACATCAGATAGATATGCTGGGAATGCGGACTTCGGCTTCTAACTACAGATAGACATATTGGCACAATACCTTGTATGTGGCGTCAGTGAAATTGTGCTCATTAAAGGTCACACTGCTCACTCGCCTGCTTTGTTTTTTTTTCTCGTTCCCCGCCTCCCTCACTCAACGAAAGGTCAAAATTCCTGGTAACAGGTTAGCACGTCTGATATGCTACGAGGTAAAATATTTTGTTAAGTAAAACCGCTCATATTCTCCAACACTGTCACTGAAGACGCCCTGAAACAACCAACGCTGCCTTGGTTGTTTCACTTGCTGAAAACACTTCCGGCTCTTTCCGTCTAGAGAATGGATAAATATGCACTCGAAATCCGGCATTTCGCTTTCTTCGTCGAAGAAAAAGCGAAACGAAATTTCCATTCAGCCTTTGAACATGCAATTGCAAATAGTGGAATCTGTCAGAGAGTGAAACAAAAGGACGGAGCAACTATCGATACAGGTTGATAGGGATGGAGGAGGTGAGAGGTACCTTTGGATGAGGTTTGATAATTTGACGAAAAGAAAGCGAATTTTAATACTAATAGGCAACTTAGTAAAATTGAGGAGGATAATGAGGCCGAAAACTTCAGAAGCAAAACTGAAAAGGTTTCAAGATAGAAAAGAGAGAAAATATGGAAAGAAAATCAATGAGAAATTCAAAAGGATGTTGAAATTTTAAAAAAATTAACGGAATAGATAAACGTAAGGTATATGGCGTATGGCACTGTATTCAAAAGAGTTGATATTTGAACTGTTTGAAGCGGTGACACTTCGGCCTTCATCTGTTGACGCGAACGTTTGAATTATACACGATTCATCGTCAAAACGAAATATTAACTCTGTTAGTACAGAAATAGGCTTATTTAAAGCGGTATTGGAACAGTAGAATAATGGGACGAAAGACAATCAGCTGATGAAAATGGTGCAGCGAAATAGTGAAGCAATAATGAATAAAATTAAACGAAAATTTATTATACAATTCAATATGAATACTTACCTTTTGTCATCACATGTTTTTCTTCAAAACGATTTTTTGTTTGGCTATATGAGAGCTCGAACGTAAAGCGTTATGCATTGGGCATTTATTCGTGCTCGCTGAATACTGTTACATTTTGCATTAGTTATAATTCAGTATAACAATATTAACTGAATATTATTTGGAAGCAACGATTAACTGCTTTGTTGAACTATTCGTGATTCTAGGCAGTTAGTGGAAAAGTATTATTGCGAAATGAAAAGCAAAAAAAAAAAATAAAGTACCTTCAGTTCATAGCGTGCTCCACCCCCTTTACATCGCTGTTTCATTCCGCAACCTAGCAGCCGCACCGCCAACATAAGATTACATTTCGAACGCAGTGAAAGCACTAAAAACATAGGCATCAGACTGATAAAGCAAAAGTAAAACGAACAACATCCACATTCAATGCAATTCTTTCTTTTTCACCGGTTTGCTCGACTGGTTTATTCACGTTCGGGCTGCAATTTAATCTCCTCTTTAATGTAGTCCTTTTTTTAAATGATACATTTACGTATGGCTCATTCGTGATAGATGATGATCTATTAGGATGAAGCCTCTAATGTCGCGAGGTGCTACTTTAGATCTTAAAAATACCACACACACACACACACAAACTCTCTCTCTCTCTCTCTCTCTCTCTCTCTCTATATATATATCTATATATATATATATATATATATATATATATATATATATATATATATATATATATATATATATATATATATATATATATATATATATATATATATATATATATATATATATATATATATATATATATATATATATATATTATATATATATATATATATATATTTATATATATATATATATATATATATTTTTTCTCCTTTAATAGCCAATTTGAGTATGTAGTATGAATTCTAAACAAAGAGGAATTGTTAGATGAGGTTCCCTCATCCTTAATAGGCGCATTTGCAAATTTGTTGCGCAAGAACTCATTTTATGGCATGAGCATTTCTGTAGCTATGCGCATAAGCATCTACCTGCCTTCCGTTTGTTTCAACTTAGAGGCTACTCAAGCTAGTGCAACTTGATGCAGTAAGTATGTCGTACAACGTACGATGACCTCCTATGATTTAACTGACGAAAACGAAAAATCCGTTGCGTTACATTTTGCACCGATTCATTGCATCGTTCAAAAAGTGGCAATAAAATGCATCTATTTCGTGTTGCTCAAGAAATTCATTCAGAAATCAATTTGTACGAGTGACCAGATCGTTTAAAATGGAAAATTTTATACATTTCCGTGTATTCTATTCATAAAACGCCCATCATGTCCAGCTTCCTTAGCGCACTTCTCATTCATATCAAACATTCAATATAAGCTCTTTAATTTAGCTTATTTTATCATTGGAGGATGGCATTTAGTCACGTACATTTTGTCACATCTTTTTTAATTTGTCATTAATTCGTCTATAGCATTTTATAATGAAGAGCAACGTTTAAACTTTTTCCTATTTCCGCTGTCAAAAGATGAAAGCACACAGTCACATTTCAACTCTCTCATCTTTGCCACTGTATTTAATTTCGAGCATTGCCCATCAACTAAATTTTACAGCTTGGCAGATTACGACGGTTGCCCACATAAGTGATGTGCATTTGACTGGGCATTTTTCGTCATCGCAGTTTTATGTATTTATGCGTTCGTGCAAGTTGATTTACTCTTGTTTTTTTTTTTTTTTTGCACGTATTTTTACGTTTTCTATTTTCGGTTGTTATTTGCTTTAGAAATATAATTTCTATCTTTTTATTTGATTTTTTTCTCAACATTTCGCTTTGTATCATTAATAGAATTTGTGAGGCATATAAGTTCATAGATAGAACCGAGAAAGCAACAAATACAAAAGAACTTCCCAGTTATTCAACAAATCACCTCTATAATATTATTCGAAAATAAGCTTCTGTGCGTTTCATAATTATCTGCGATGCTTAATGTCATTCATTCGTTGTCGTGTTTGAAATTAAAGATAGTCTTCAAATTTTTATTCTACGAGCCAAGCAAAATAGGATTCCGGCAATATTTATGTCCAGTGTGCCTCAAATTTCAAATGTTTCTCTATCAACCAAAATTTTAGCATATTTGAGGAATAATCTCACAATTCTCACATCGTCGCCACAAATCGGCATCTAGTGTTTTATTATGACCGAGCACTTCCTACTGACCTTTCGGCAACTGTTCACGTTGCGTCATTTGTTCATTGACCAGGTCCGGCCAACATTCTATGCTGGTATAAGATATTGCATCATTTCGGTCGACGTCGAATTCCTTGAAGCGAAGGGGTCAGCGATTAAACGACGCCACCAACATAAAGTAGAGGAGTAAAGTAGGCTCGCTGTTCAAGTTCTAAATTGATCTCGGGAACATAGCACCACGTTGTTGCAGGTGTTTTCAAGCAGTGCTCATAAGAAACATTTCGCATACGGCGACATCTACAGCATCTAGCACTTACGGGCAGACTTTTTTTTATCGGCTTACGTGATTTATTATGATCAAGTAGTCGAGCATAGGTGATTAAGCGATTTATGAGTTTCAGGTGAGAAAGCACAAGACGAATACGAAATGTGCTAAGAAGAAGCGCTTTGGTCGGCAGGTCAACTTTCCAGATTCAAGGCTCGCCTAAGATTGTATTGAAAAGGCAGTACTTGTATTATTGATAGCGATGTATATGTATTGATGGATGTACAAAACGATTGATTAAATTACATATGTGTGGATGTATTCATACAAAGTGGAGATGTGTTCAGCTGGCGGTAGCATATACGAAGAGCATCCTATCGTTTAGGATGTTGCAATAGAATGGGGCGCACGAAGAACGGCCTTGGTTCGGGAATGAGCTGTGTGTGCGCTCACTGAGTTCAATGTAATGAGCTAACGAGTAGCCGTTTGGCTGCATCTAGATGCATCTCTCTTCTCATTTATTCCATCTACGATAATATTCATCGCCTGAAGCAGGTATGAATGGATCCGAGTCGCCTATTGAGACGCTCGTTGTTGACACTTCACCTGCAATTATTACCAGCCGGAAGGCGGTCGCAATTCTACTGATGTGTATTCCACTCGCTACAGTATTCGGCAACATGCTGGTCATATTGGCAGTTTTCCGTGAGAAAACATTACAGACTGTCACAAATATGCTCATCGTTTCGTTGGCAGTTTCCGATTTCTTGGTATGCCCTCTCTTGTTCATTCCCATCCAAAACTCCCCAATTTGCTCTCTACTCCATCGAAGAAAGCATTTCTATGAATTCCAAAGAGTATCCACTTTCGCGCGATTTTCTAGACCAATGATTGATGTGTATCTGTAATTGAATTGAATTGAGGATCGCTCATTGCAGGTCGCTCTTTGTGTTATGCCTTTCGCCGTTTACTTCGAGGTAATAAGCATTTGTTATTGGTTTGTTCCTTAGCAAGCTGCGCATCTCAGCGCAGAGATATAATTAAGGTATGGCATGCATCCTAGGCATTACTTGAAGGGGCACTTTCAACTAGTTTTTATTAATTTAATTATAGTTGTTTGTGGTTTTTAGCATTCCTAAAGCTTTAAAAAAATTTTTCAGTAAATCAAAGCTTGGTCTCTATCGAGTTAGAGACCACTCATGCCGTAAATTAATCAAAGAATTGGCAGCTGACGTTTAAAGACTATCTGAGCTATCTTCTATAGATATGGCTCTATTTTATTGTAAACTAACTTATTCAATCGACCCGTGCACTATGCTTTATCTCAAAGCGCTTATCACTTAAGATCTTCCTTCATTTTATTTCCTTATAAGTAGTGAATTCTCAAAGTTTCGCTAAATTTGTGCATTTCCCCCCACAAAATCGTTATTTACTCAGTCGACGACGTAATAAAATGTTGCGCGTGATTGCTTTTCGTTGAAGGGTTCCCGTGGAGAAAATTGAGTGAGAATATCGCTCTCAAACAGTGCTTAATTGAAATGCACACTGCCACTAGCGATTTACCCGCACACGCAAACGTATTCATTCACTACATAAAGTACTTTTACGAAGAATCTCCTATCTATTAGCATACTGTAGAAACGATGTTAATTTACTATACAGAATTCTCAAAAAAAGCCCCACCCCTCCCCCTCCCCCCCAACTCCAACCCGCGAAACGGAAATGCAGTGAGAGCAATTGAGGCAACAATCTTACCAGCTGGTTTGTTTGCTGGTGGCAGTCGATCAACGGGTATCATGCCTTTTGAATTTGATTATGCGGCCAGCATAGCAAATCGACTTAAACAAACGCCGACATCAGATAAGCTTCTCTAGCTGGAAAAGACAGGCAAGCGATTCGACGCCTTTAAATCGCTCAGCGTTATTAATGCACTGATTTCAGCTGAACTCCTTTGTTTGGGGTCTTGGTCAATTTTTGTGCAACTTATATATGGCAACTGATGTGGCTTGTTCTACCGCTTCGATACTTAACCTCCTCGCTATTTCTCTCGATAGGTGAATTTATTCATCATCAGCAAATTGTATTCTAATGCATAATATTAACATTCCACGCACTTGTGCCCGCCTAATCCTCTTCAAACATGTGTCTCATTTGGTGATTCGATGCTTTTTTGATAATGATCTAAGCACCTATTAGTCAAGAAGAAATTTTAATAAAGTTTTTGCATTAGAATAAGAAATGATCTGTTTCTTTCAACGCCAGCACCAATGCTCATTAAAATCTTACGGCTATTCCGTTTTTTACGCCTTTCAAAAATAATGAAAGCACTGGGAAATGAAAGTGAGAATTAAACGCCCCGAGCATCTATTAGTGGAAGTCGGCTGGTTTTGCGGTTAGCGAGAATTATTAGACAGCAGTTTGCTAAAGAGAATCTTCATGTGGTATCTCAACAGAACTAAAGCTGCACGTAGCTTCTTATAAAGGCTTCTCTAGATATTTTTTCTACTCATCTAGTTTTTTTTGTGTTAACTAGAAATGTTTGTTCAAATTTTGCAAGATCGCTATTTTATCTAATAAAAAACAACATAAGCTGAGATTGAAATACTCTTTCATTGAGCAACATCGATTCAGGTACATCGCGATCACCCATCCACTTGTATACGCTCATTACGGAGCAAGTGGAGCAAGAGCAAGCGTTTTCATCTCTGTTGTATGGGTCGTCTCCGTTGCGGTTGCTCTACCAATTCTGCTCGGTGTTAACCGAGTTCATCATGAACAAAGTGTCAGTTCTTATTTATGAGAGCAATTCGGCCTAAAAAAATTCTCTTCGATTAAATTCTCACATTTTGATGATCTCATAACCGGGGATCGTTAGTTTAATCACAGACATCATATAACACGATCGTCGCAATAATAGTTCAGGAAATATATAATAATTTCTTGGAATATTTTTTACAATGAATGAAAAACACCAAGGAATGAAAAAAAAAAGCCGGCTTGTTAAGCGAATATCATACAAGTCAATGACATATGCGCTCAGTAAATGATCACACGCTGTAAGTATAAAAACATTTGTTAAAAGAGGTTCTTTACTTTTATAATGAAACTCCATGACAGTATGAAAGATATCTTCACATAAGCGATAATTAATTTACTTAAATCAGCTCATTTGATCGGTTTGTTTGAAAGTTATCCTCATTTGCCGACAGAGTCGCCAACTCATCAGAGAGTGTCTTCGATATTGCTATACAAGTAATTTCCGTATTAAACCTCGTCTCATAAGTTTGGCTAACAACGTTTCCTGAAAGCCGAACTATTAGTCAGCGAAACCACTCGTTCAACGTTCTTCATCGTTGCCTTGAGGGGAGCATTAATGAAGTGAAAGCCAATTAGCTTTGTGAATAGAAAGTTTTCTTATCTAATCGTTTGGCTTAGATCAACGATTACTGTCAAATTGGAGGACGACTCGAGAGAACGCGTCTAGGGTGGGCAGTTCTATATGTGAGAAAATACCATCGTTTCAGAATTTAGGTTTCACCGTTGATAAACGATTCCGATTAGATGTGAACAATGCGCTGTCGAGCGACCATACGGTCACCTATGAAATATGTGCATTAATAGCTGCAAAAAAAGTGCAACTTTCGATGGTATAGCTTTCTAGGCGGAAAGGTCATACGCTATTTCTTGAAGAGAGAGAAATATTATCTTGTGGCTAGATGACAGGATTTTGGTCGGGTCGGCTCAGAGTTTTTCAGAATGGAGTTGAGAACGCCTTTACCAGCTTTAAAAATAACCCCCCGCAAGTGGAGAAATGCCACTGTTGGCATAGCTTGTCTTGCAGATAATGATTTTGTGCAGGGAGTTAAGCACCGCACGTTCCTGAAGACACTATACGCAACCTCGCTTATTTTTTGCCAAGCCCAAGTTGAAGCACAGTTTTGCGCCTTTAGTGAATTTTACCTTTCTGGTAAGGTCGATTCTGTGATTTTGATGCTCCTCACTTCTTCTTGTTTGTTGCTACTGAACGAAATAAGAGGGATTCCCACACGTGCAGCTTTTTTCCTCGTCTATATTGTGAGAATGGAGTTATTTACCGCTGTCCTCAAATAAAGACAAGGTTGGGTGTATGCCATCTAAACAGCTATTCTTAGTGGAGCGCCCTAGTACCTAAACGATATCAGCGTTGACTAAGTTGAGCAGATTAGCACAGCGTCGTAAAAGTGACACGATTTCATTAGAGCGGTGGTGGAGAATCGAATAACCTTTCGCACAGTGGTGCATATTTTTGATGAACTCTAGTAGGCAGACGTTTCCGTCTTTGGCAGTATGCTCTAAGCCTATAGAATGATGATGTTACACTGTAAATGTGCGTACAGAACTTTTTTACTTCGACATGGACACCTTTATATGCTTCTCCTACCTTGACACTAGTTTCACGATTTTGAAAACTATGCACTGTTGTTGGACGCAACAGGACACGCTATAATGGAGGTTGCTTGCAGCATTGCATATTAAGCAGCTTTTTGGTCGAGTCTGAACAAAATTTGCTCGGTCTGCGCTTAGATTCAAATTTTACCGTCAATGAGACGTTGTATCAGTGATGACGATTAAAAGTTTCAAAAAATGCAATACATAAATCGGCCTGTGGTCAGCCGGTTGTCCAGAATTATACTAAGATGTCTTGAAACCAGACGCGATGGAGTTTTCCTCACTAAAATATATTTTATAAAATCGCCAAAATTTGGCAACGCGCCAAAAAATTTAGCAAAAAATTCAAATCTCAGCTTCAACCTATCTTTTATAGGCTACTAATTTGATAATTTGGAAGTGTCTTGCGTCTAAGACTAAAGAATGAAATACTAAAGGAGAGTTGAATCTCCACCTCGATTTTTGCTAATTTTTTTCGGCGTACGAAACGAAATGAATTTTTTTCGAAACTATCGCTTGTGAGAAGAGCAAAAAAAAAAGAGTTTATGTTCCAGTGAGCGATGTCTATTTCTTTAATTTGCTTAAATAGTGACATGATAAAAAATTCAGCGAAAATTCACCTACTCGAATGTCCACTTGTCGTCCTACTCATGCCGGAAATTTTCATCCGTTGGCAGGAAGTAGTAAAAACATATACGACGTTGCATAAATATTTCAACTGATCGCACCATTACTACAAAGCTTCTAAAAAAAAACAATCGTTTTTCTCCTTCATTGTTTATAACAGACGAACGAGAATGGTAGAAATTTTACGCTCGAACATGATAAAACTTTGCAAAAATATTAGCAAAATTTTAAAATATGTGGACAAATATTTTCTTCAGAAGTTAGTCGGTAAGCTTATCGTGTATAAACCTAAGTCGATTTAGTCTATGCCCTAGGAAATAAATTTACCTATTGGACTTCGCGAATGCTATGAATTTTCGCTTTTTTTTTGACTTTTCAATTTCTTTTCACTTAATTCACCCAACGTTCCTATCAGTTTTGAGAAAGATAAGAACGTTGCTGCCATTCTGCAATATTTTCAGCGTTGAGGGTACTTCGCTGAATGATTTCTCGCCATGCTAAAGTTCGCTTTCCCTTTGTCGCGTTAAAATTTCTCTCCCACACAGCAAATTCACTAATCGATGAAGCCACCGTTATGACAAAATTGTTATACCTCTGAAGGCATACGAAGTGCACAACGATCATGACTAAGAAGATTTTTGCCTATATGTCAGCAATGTTTGCATTTATTTTCTTCGTTGTATTTCAATGAACAACATCTCTATTATAAAATCGTTCTCGGTGTTTACCTTCGATTTTTTTTTCCCCCACTAAAGAAATAGTTAAGGGAATTTCTATTAGTTCCTTGAAAGCGATAGCGTTTGCGAACAAACACGATGCACGAAGAGTTAAGAAAACTTCACCCACTATGACAACGACTTTACTAATCTTTAGAGCGTTATGTCATTACCTCAGTTTGTGGCTCCATCTCCCTGAAATTAGCGATAATTATGATAAGAAAAAGAAATATGGTTGCCGTGGTTGTTAATATGATGTTCATATTGTTCATCCTTTACCTCAGTTCATCCTTTACCTCAACATCTAATCGTTCTACAACTCCGTTCAGCAGCAAAGTCAACATGCCGATATTTGAAGATAAATATTTGTGCGGAAACATCATTTACTTTTGTGCTGCCTCCCTGTAGTGGTTTTGCGCATATAAGCGCCTATTGCATATCTGTCCGGAAGATTCGGTCTATATATGGATCGTCGAAATGCGATCATAATAACTGGCAAAAGTGAGTCGTGAATTAGGTTGTCTCGAAATTTAGTTCAAGTTTGATACGCAAATTTTTAGTCTAATTCATTTCTTCTTATGTACGCAATGGATATTCCTTCAAGTTACATATTATTCTTTGCTTCGTTTCGTGAATAAAATTCATAGCACTTTATGCATCATCAGCCGTCATTGCAAAAGTCCTTAAAATAGTTGTTTCATGGATTATTGGATCAGTCTAACCTTTCAAATGATCAGGTTCGTCAATTGTCATAAGCAGTGTCCAGAATTTGTCACTTCTCCGGCAACTTCAAGTCCTGTTGCATTAAAGTGGAACGTAATCATGCATGGTTCGTTTGTTTATTCGTTTTTTTTTTATACGTTGGTAGCCATAAAAACTCTGGGGAAGCGTCCACAGATTTCAGCTCAATGCCATAGTAAAAGATAATTTGGAATTTTGCGGAATTACCTTAATACCCTCCAGGATTTAACTCCACAGCAGACACGTGATCTCAATCGCGTCGTCGTATGACCCTAAAACGTTTCATCCATTTGAACGTCACTCATTCAAATGAAGCCAATAGCGCATCTTAGCGCTGTAATAATCCAATCACAGAATATTTGTCATGGCGTTTTAGATGGGGAATCTGGCATTCAAATGAGAGAATCTGAGAAGAATTTCTGGCGTATCTTAGCATCACTTTGTGTCATGTAATTAAACAGGCGCCATTTTTAGTCGCCTTATCTGGGGGCTAAACTTAGAAGGAGGAGCGAGAGAAGAGGGTCAGAAAGGAAAGAAAGTAGAGAGCCGAATCGGCAGCAACAAACAGGTGCCTAGGATATTTCTTTTCCTGATTCTTTTAAAGCCATATATGCATTGGTGTAACTCCGTGCAATGCAGCTTTTCAGTGCTATCCTTTATTCGCTCATAAAATTTGTTCACTTTGGAATCGCTTATCACTATTTGTCCATTGGTCAGCAATTGCTGCGTCAACATGCGAAAAAGACAAAACAAATTTCCAGCGGGACGAAAAGGAAGATTTCATGGAGATTTTGAACGAAACACTGAATCGCCACATTGTTGTGTGAAGATTTAACGTCTCCTTCTATTGCTGTGATTCTTTCATGATATATTTAAAGTCTTTGAGTCGCGTCCTAGGCAGTTTTGTAGTTGGAATGTCTTGCTGCTACCCTCTCTCCCCCTCGCCCTAACTTGATTGTCGCGAGCTATCGTGATAATTAGGGTGGGGCGGCGGGATAGGGAGATAGCAACCCATTTTCATTGTCGTAGAGACCGTCATTGACGTTGGTCTTTCCTCCAACAAGTCTCTTTCTTCCTGCGAAAGATTGTTGCTTGACCGTAGGATGGAAATACGGGAGTGTTTGTGACATCAACTCCTAACTGAGATAGAGGTATCCATTCACTTGCGATTCAACTTACCCTGAATAAATTGTGATTATCTCACCATTTGCGTTGACTAAGTGAAGACGTTTTGAAAATTTTTGGTACCATATTTAAGGCCTTACTTTTTTCGCTTCTAGCGCTTTGAGGATACTGTACTAATGTTGCCTCAATGTTGCCTTGCATCGCATCGTCTACCTAGCGGCGCATTTTCAATGCCCTCACTTCTGTTTCATGTCGCACCCCATTGCTCCCTTTATTCAACCAACGAACCGCTCGCTACACACAACTATTCCCTATGGTATACGCCAGATGGATGCGTAAATCTCCATTTCGATCATCTCTGTACCACTCACGCCTATTTGCTTTCCCTTTACAAACCGCTATCTTAGTTTATAACATCTGATGCCCTCTTATCGACTTTTTAAATATGGTTTGATATCACGTAAACGGAATTGCTGAACAACTCAATAAAACTGATTTAGTTAGAGGTGACGAAGAACGCGACACTCCCAACCGATATCACTTTTCGCTTAGAGATGTTTATTTGGCCGCCGGTGGTCTTTAAAGACTTGTTCTTATACACTCTTACTGGCTCAGTAGCGCTGTAAAAATAAGATAGAAGGAAATTAAGGTGAGGCCCTCCGTTGCATAACTGTGTACATATCTCGACGCTCCGCGTTTTCAATTTTCTCTTTCGTATTTGCAAACTTCCGGGACCATGAAAGAGCATTTCCGGAAACTTGATAATGTTTTGAATCTAGTTCACGTAAAGCAAAAAAAAGATAAAGATTAAAAAACTGCACGAAATTGAAATGGCCCCTTTTTTGTGCACTGTGGGAACGCTGTGTGCGCGCTTGTATATGTCTGAGTTTGCATCTGTCTGTCTGTTCGATAGTTCCATTTCGATAGCCATTGAACTGAGAGTTACGAGAAAGTATGAAGTACGGTTAGTATGGTACGCACTATAGAGTGACCCCTTCATATTTCACGTTGAAATATCAGTTTCAACAGAATTAATTGACATTTCAAGGTCTCAAAGAATGTAAATATTTTATACCAATAGAGTTAAAAAAAACAGTCATGTATGGAGGATTTATATCATACAGGCAGTATCCACCAAAAATATGGAAGGGCCGCCCTCTTTTTTTGTTGGCAAATTATGAAACCGGTCGGTCAAGCGAATTGGAATAAAAGAGCATATATCCTCTGGCATCGTGTCACAATTACTTGATTTCAACATACGCTATTTCCGTCGAATTTGTTTATACTCCCAGGCATTGTAGAAACGTGAACCTTTTTTAGATAAGAACTATAGTATGTAGATTCGCTGAATTTCTATAATTTTTATTCACCTATAACACATATAACGTCACCTAAATAGCTAAAAGCAACGAGTGCATTCATCTGTTTTCAACTACACTGTCTGTGTTCCGTTTCTAAGGGGCATAGGAGGGGGATTTTAAATTTGGAAGCTTCTAGCGGTACTTTCCAAATATGCAAGTTTCAGTTTCCTATGTATTATTATTGTGTAAACATCTAGTTTTAACAAATTTAGTCGTTTCCAAAGTTATCTCACGTGTCATATGACCTTCGCCGCAGTTTTGCATTTGCAAGATGCATCATCGCAGTGTGGTGTCTCTGCAAGTATGTGCGTGTGCATCTCTGTATGTCTGTGCGGTAGTTATCACCTTGGGACCGCTGAAGCTGGAGCCATGAGACTTAACTGCTGCAATCGAAACCTGCCTCCTAGTTCACCTGTCTCCTCTCCTTTTCTCTATCCCACTTTGAAAGAACGTTATCAAAACGTTTAAATGTGATAAGAAACTTCCATACATTTTACGCAGGTCATTTATCGAGAAACTTCTGCGAGCGATCGAGCTAATTACATATGAAGACGTTCACGATCAAGTTACGAACCCGAGCCCCTCCGCTTGCCAGGCGAATACACTATCGCGGAAGTGCTTGCATCAGTATGCTGAAAATCCCTTATCACCTGTCATCACGCAATGATTGAGCCAGTGCGAGCCAAGGGCTTTACTAGCTGACCGTGAAAATGAAGACATTATTTGACATATTTATTATTTATTGATAACTTATAAAACTGGTTGGTCAGATGGATGGAAGGCGAAAGCGCAAATCGCACCAGTGCATCTGGCACCCGTTCCTTATTCCTCATCAACCTGCGGCTTTTGTTGGATGGGAAGCTAAATTTTTAGGCATGATGGATTTAGTGAAACTCTTTTGCCTCAAACTTATGCTTTTTTTGTGGAAAATTCTTTGCCACTATTTTTTAACTGAACCGGAGTGCATCAAAATTACTTGCGGGTAAGTCTTTCATGAAGAGATTTCCGCTGGGCTTTCAGACGAAACCAATAATACCATTGCTTAAATCCGAACATGCTGCCAACATTCGATAAGTGATTCATGGCTATAGATTAGCACTTTCCACTCTGAACGTAGAATGAGAAAGTGCTCGCTTTGGCATTCTTGTGGGTTATCACGAGCTATTTGAAACAATCAAAATAACCGCCGGAAAAGACGGAAGCGTAAATGAAATCCAAATTTTTTCAACATTATTTCACTATAAGAATGATAATGATTCTGCAAAATAAAGCGGAAATTGGCATCGTTTCGTTTAAAAAAAAAAACATTTTTTTAATGGAATATATTTTGGCTAATTCATCATCACTACAATTATATTTTCGAAGATGCACATTCCAATAATTTCTGATAGATGCTTTTAGTAATTGGCATAAATACTCATATGAGTTTTTACAAAACTTCTTCGCGTTTACTTCATTTATATCGCAGTGAAAATGAACACTGTCGTTGTGCTGATTGCTTATAAAATTTTGTAATCTGCAAGATTGTACAGCACTTCGTACACTGGCTAGGTTTACTGCATCCCTTATGAGGGTGTGCGTGCTCAACAGGATAAGAAATTCATTTTTTTTTCCGCTTACAATTCTTCAGCAGGAAATTAACCAACCGCTTACAATCTTGTATCAGTCGTGCAACTTTCTCCTCAAGGCGCATAGTGCATTAATGAAAGTCATTAGTCAACTTGATAAGCTTATGTTGGCCAAAATTGTACGCATGTCAAACTTAACTGAGGTGCATCCTATAATTAGCCACCTCGCGTCACGCTATCTCTTTTTCGTCGAATTCGTTTTTTTTTTTCGCCATTAATCGACGGTAAAAATAAAGATAAGTATGTTAGATATTTTCAACGAACGAAACCAATGTAGCATTCATAACAGTTGTTGCCATCCAAAAATTGTAAGGTGAGCCTTCCTAGATTGTGTCGGCATTGATAGTAATTTATCTTTTCACTCACCATATTCATAATGAAGTTTAGATTTTTTTTTTGTACTAAACCACACAACTAGTACAAAACACATCAATCGTGTGCAAGAGGGTTTATTCTGTTTTTTGGTTTCAAGAAGACTTTTGGATGATATTGATAAACGATGATCTTTATGGATCACTGGAATTATCGTTGATATGAGTCTTAGTCGATACTACTGATGACAGGGTTCGTATATCAACACCACGATTTGACTAGTATAGCTTCGTCTATTGGAAATGCAGCAACTCATTGCCCATGAATACATAGCCTTTCACAGTTATTGGCAGATGTCGTAATTGAATCTTACAGTTTTTTTTTATTCACCTCTATCATTCGTAACCGTAGCGGTTGCTCGATGTTTTGTGACGTCAGAACATTATTGCAAAATATTACCTGATTTTCTTTTCCGCTTTGTAAAAACATCGAACAAATGCAAAGAAAAGTTGCTCATATTAAAACTTCATGAATAATACTTGATGAAATATCTATTGAAATGACTTTTTTAATCGTACTTCAAGGTATATACGGTAGCCTTGGTATCGCCATGTTGAGGCATTTGTAAAAATTTCAAAGAATGCAATTCTTAATTTACGAAAAAGAATTTCTTTCAAATATAAGATTATAAATAGAATTAACAAATAGAGAGGATTTTATTTCAGCAATGCGAATTTACAAACGCCTATTTCATAATCATATCATCTTTGCTATCATTCTTTCTGCCATGTTTGGCGATGATAGTTGTTTATACGGTAATATTTCGAAGATTGCATCAAAGACAAATTGCAAGATCAACGCGTCATCGAACAGCTCATTCGGAGATCGAGAAAATTAGTACTGCACTCATCGGTAAGCACTAGAATTTGCTTGATCACTCACGTGCTATAACGCGATCGATCATCTAGGCCTATTGCTGTATAGAATTGCTATTCAAAAATGGCCCCTTACAAAAGTTACAACCTATTTTGATTCCTCAGAAATATCGCCCACTGAAGTAAAAAACAAAAACGCCTAGCTTGAAATGCGTGCAGTTCCAAGTGACACAAGTGGTTGGGGGAGGGGCGGAGGGAAGGTGGAGGGGCTGGGGAGAGGAAACACTGATTAAAAGCTTCCACAACGATTATTGTAAAAAAGAAGAAAAATGCAAATGAAAAGGTTTTTTTTTGCTTCCTGCAAAGCAAACCAGAATCGCCCTACCATTACGAGCGCTCACCGCAGAATTTTTCTGCGAAGTGGAACTTAAAAACTAGATTGAGGGGTGGGGGATTATGGGAAAGACGAGTGGAATAGGGGCTCATTCATTTCTGTCAGAGTCAGTTATTAGAATTGTGTGTAAACTCCCAGCTGAGAAAAAGCATCACCATTCATTTTTTTTTTCTTTGCCTTCAAAATGCAGTTGAAAGAATATAACAGTTCAAAATAGAATCTCAAGAGATTTCATTTTCACACAAGAACCTCTTAAAAGAAATGCAATGCCTCAAGTTTCTATCAATATATCAAAATAACTCCCATTAATTATCAATATTCAATCATGATTTTGAGGTTTCTTCAAAATTATCATTGCAATACGTTTCAATACAAGAGCAATCGAATGATCACCAACGGAAATATTTTTGAGGCTTTATGACGTATTTTTTTCTAAATTTGTTCAACTTCACTTTGCATATTTATTTTGCAAACAACTATTCATGACTAAAATATAATTTCTATTTTATTTGACAAGCTCGATGCCATGAATCAATCGTGTTTTTGGTGGTGTTAAATTCTTCCGGAAACAAGCAGAAATTTTGAGATGCTAATATTTGTGAGTGCGCATTTAAGCGCTAGTAAATGGGGCAATTTTCGCAAAAGTGAATGCGGTGTAAGTTCGCTTAAGAAGTTTATCTTGATCGGAGACAATCGTCATTCTATCAATTTTCATAATCGTTCTGCTGCAAAGAAAATCGTCAAAGCTTATAAACCACAACTTCAACATACGAGAAGTGCAAGCCAGCTTGAAACGATCAATGTATAGAGGTGCATCACGAAACCCTGGAAGTTCAGATGTGGGAGGGGGGGAGGGTGGACGGAGCTAAGAATATGAAATTTTGCAGGTGCCTTGTGTCTATGTTGAAATACTCCGAGGCCTCTTTCATCTCTCCCGAGTTATGGCCACGAACACGGCAATTAGAAGCCGAATAAAAACGTTCAAAAAATTTGGTAGTCTGAAGCGGAACGCATTCACAGCAATCTCATATTTTCCTCACCTTTAAACATGCGTGGAAAAACGCGCACCTAAAATGGCAACCTTATTTCTTCCGCTCATTTCACTAATGCGAGTAGAAAATTATTATGTCACGTTCAATAAAGCGGGGATCGTTACATTTAAAAAAAAAATGTTCTCAAAAAAGTGCGTGTTTCAGTGAAACTTGATGATATCATATTGAAATAAAGAGAAATTGAGGTTACAGGTGGGGCAAAGTTCGCTCGACAAATGGGAAATTATTTTAAATATCGTACGGATCAAATATTGCTCGAAATAAGTTTTCAGGTGGGAATATTTTTACAAGAACATCAAGTTCATTTATTTTCTCCAATTATCCTTCGGCTAGCTTATTTTGATCTCTTCTTTATGATCATCACTTTATTCATAACGTGAAGAAATTTATTGAAACTCTAGTGCACATCGTGAATGATAGAAGTTGATTTGTTCTTTTTCAATTTTTGCTATGTTCACTCTTTTTTTTTGCAATAACATTTCAATGAGGGATTAGTGGTGACTACCACAGCTGTTTCTGAGAGGAGCAATCATCTAAACAATTTTTTTATACTTCTTCAAATGTGTGCTTGATTTAATTTGGATTGCAGTTGTCAGTGAAGAAACGAAAGGCATTGACTGGCACTGTTGAGTGAAAGGTAGAAAGGAGCACGTGAAGTCTTTTTGATGCATTGATGTAGTAAAACCGACCTCACCAACAAGAAACGAATTTGCTCGATAGCGAAGGGTTCCGAAATTCTTCCCGAAGGATTTTAAGATTTGCGTTTGAAAATTGTGAATGGTATATGCATTAGCAAGTTACATGTTTGTTTACGAGTGAAAATTTGTTTAAAGCACATTGTTGGAGATCTCTTTCCCTTGCAATCCTCCATCTCTTTCCACTCGCTATTCTCATAGTCCTCTGTTTAGTTTATTTGCTCCATGCAGCTGCTCCATCTTTGAGTAAACATCATAATTTCTAACGTCAGTTGTCGCTAAAAATCTGAAACGCTGATGAAATAATGGGGGCAGTGGTGATGGTTAAATTTATTGCCTAACAAAAAACCAACAGTTTGGACGTTTCGAATCTTCTTGCAGCATTAAATCCCCAACAGTGATAGAACTTTTCACTTCGACTACTCACATGCCGAACACTAAACAATGTTCAAAACAATTCAACATCAAAAACCTTCAAATGTGCACTAAGTATAACGAAAAATGCGCTTACTCGACATTGCATATTCGCCGCTCTATACGGACACTTATAAAAACAAACGGCAATCTCTACACTCTCTACTAGTGATAAATTTTTTTTTTAAATTATATTATGATTATAGTAAGAATGTCGTTGTTTTTCCAGACGTCCTCTTACCCGACAATGACCTCATCATCAGATGAGCCTAGCACAATATCGCCCGTTTCGCCGCTATATGAATCAACGAAAAAGGTCAATGAATTGCAAAGAGAAAATGAGCACTTCTCCACGCTCCCTTATGTTAGGTATGTTTGAATTTCTGAAATAATTCGCAACTTTTTCACTCAACGGAGCTGTAATGAGCTTACAGACCATGCGAGAGACGGTTTAGGCCTTTATTAATTGAAGCAGTCTGATAACCTAGCACTCCGAGTCAGGTTAACTGCAAATTTGCACGCTCACTGAAGTGCACTTCAAACCATATAGTCGATGATGAAATACTTGCTAATTTTGAGATTTAGATCTAATCGGACTATGCCGTTTAGATCGTTTGGAGAGCACCTTCAGGAGCTGTTCCCATACATCGACGGACCATGTAGTAGAACTTCGTCGATGAGGGAATCAGCGAATATGCGTTCGCCGAAATGCACACAGAGGACAAGTGAATGTGGTATTGTGCTTGAAGCAGCCAGCATCTGTGCGAATATGCATAAGGAAATTCCTGTGAATGGAGCGCGTATGACGTCGACAGACATCGAAGAACACATTTGTGGACACAATCGCTCTTGCATTGAAACACTCGCCTCGATTCCGAACCAGGCACCAAAAAAGTTGCTTTTTTTTTACTGAGCGTTTATCCTCAAGGTTGGCCGTAGCCTTTTGTATGCAATATTCAGAACTATGATGGTAACAGCAAAGTTTATTCTGTAAACATGGATGGTCAGCACAAATCTTTTCCATCGCATTTATGATGGTCAATGGTTATCAGTGTTCTATGAATTAGGATAACTGATGTATATGAGGCAGAGACGACTCTCAAATATCTTTCAAATGAACTAGTAGGTGTAAAAATATAGTGAGCATACTGGTTCTATGAGAATGCTGGTAAAATTGAAACCGTGAAGGTAAGAAATAGAAATTCTGATTGCTTTTCTGCTCCATAACTTCTTTCTGGAAAAACTGCATAAGAAGTGAGCTTATGCTTAACTGAAAACGTTCTGAAATGCTTTATTCTAACTTAAGATCCACTCATCCCCCCCCCCCGTCCCAAAAAAGTAACCACTGCCTTAGCTCCAATGCAATTACCTCCGGTCTTTCGGTGATTGCGCCTCTTTCATCGAGTGAAACTTTCACCAACCTTTCTAGAGAGAAGATGATTGCATACTGTTGCATTTAGCCGAAATTTTATGGAAAGTACTGATTCTACGTCAGTAAAGCTCCCTTCGTTTTCAATCAATCGTTCGCCTTATTCTAGGTAATATAATGTTCTTCGTCTCCAGCACCGCCCGCAAAATTGTCGAGTGGTCATTTCGTGGATTAAATAAATACGAAATGGTTTTCACTCAGCTGAATTCTGTATTGACCTCAAACATTTCCTCCTAGGAAAACTTTAAAATAAGTGAAATTTAAAATAAGTGTATTCCAGCGCAAAAACTGAAAGGTTCGATAATGGAGACACGTCCAGTTTCTGGAACAATTCACTAAGAGAGTACAAAAATGAAGTGTGGAAACGCGTTACCCAAGGTTGGGCAAGAAATCGGCCTTCGGGACAACTTGCCAAAAGAGTCTCTAAGCATGTGAGGCGCGAACACAAAGCCACAGTCACACTTGCAGTTGTTCTAGGTAAGTCAAAAATTCTTATTAAGACGATCTTCTTCTTAATATCTTTCCTGCCTTAACTTTTCCTCACTAGGAATAAATGATGCATCGTATCAGGTGGTACTGAACAAATTCTAGGTGAATGAATGTGAACTGAACAAGTAAAAACCTTGTCCACTATGAGCTTTCTTCAAAATAAAAACCTCCATATTAATAATACAGGTTAACGATGCACCAGGCGCCATAGAACCTCCAGATTTGTTGTTCATATAGCAGTATTTAAGGTATACAGTTCCATATTCTCATTCCCAAACTACCATTTCACTGTTGCAGCTGTATTCCTTTGCTGTTGGGTACCGTTCTTCACGCTTCATCTCAGCAATGCAGTTTGCATGCTCACCGAAAACGGCGGTTGTGTGCGCTTCATTGCTTTCTTCCTCACCACTTGGCTTGGATAGTAGGTTTATGTTATCATCACACCAACAACTATATCGGTTGCGAACGGTTGTTATTAGATATTTGTCTTACCAAATCATATCAGAATTTTTTCATCCGGAATCATCTTCTTGTACTATGTTAATGCTGGTTGCATGAGTACGACTGTCATAGAGTGATAGGGCATGCAATTAACGCTATTGCAATTTCTGATACATTTTTCTCGGAAGGGTGAAAGAAGGAGACAGAAGATATCGTTATCTAATTTCTCATAGAATTCACTTCTGAGGTTTTAATAACAACAAAGTGAAGTTTATTGTCTATAGCTAACATGCTAACCATCAGTGAGATAGGCATTTTGCCTATTTGAAGTGATATCGGTAGCATTATTAGCTTCTACCTGGACTTTAAGGTGTATGTGATTAATGCATACTTAACTGAATATTTCCAACCTACAAAACCTCCTGAATGTTTGAAACAAGATCGAAAAAATTTGCCTTGTAATCAGAAAATATAATTCTTCAACCGCTTCCTCTTCCAGAATAGCAGGACATGCCGTTCTTCAGAGCTCTAAGCGATTGCATCAAGCAACATCCTTTTGCTTTCCGTTCAATGAATTGTGAGACTGCTGCCTGTATTTTTGAAGTTGTTCTATGGAAAGTACTCATGTTAACGATGCCGTTTTCAGTTTCAACTCCTCGTTGAATCCACTCATTTATACGGTGTTTGACCAAAGATTCCGGAAAGCGTTTCGTCAGATACTACACTGTCCTCCGTCAGCTAGTGCCTAATCGAAACGGCCAAGTGTGGAATGCTTTCATTTTGAATGTTTCAATGAGTCGTACTGTATAAGATATCTACGATGAAATAAAATGCGTTCCATTGAAGAGTACATAACGCACTTATGGTTTCTCAATTGCATCAAATCCGGAGCCATTTTTGCTCAATGATGGTGCAACCACCTGCGTTTTCTTCTCTGAGGTGAACTTTGATGTATTGTAAGGGGGGATCAGTAAATCGTAGATCAACTGCTTCTGGGCAGACCAGAGAAATGGTGACCGTGGGAAAGAGCAAACTCTCTATAAATGCCTTGAAGCAAGGGTCGGTGCCTATATATGGACGGCGTGTTTAGTTACAGGACATCTCAAAGCTTTCCACGTGTGGTGTCGTTCATGCGAGGGTGAGTGCGGGCCGTAGTGGTGCGCAGTTCGGCTGCGGAGTGTCTCGGGCGTGAGCAGTTCCTCGTCCTCATTGGCGAGGTGGCACTATTCGTGCTCAGGTGCTGTCGGAGAGACGCCCCTATCCCCACTCTTTCCGTCGCGTTATCCCTCCCTCCCCCCCCCCCCCCACCTTACCACTGCTGATTCTTTTGAGGCCCCAATGTGCTTTTAGCTTTCACGACACCTTACGTGAAAAGCTAGAAGCACATTGACGTCCTGGAATCGAAGACATTCTTTTATAGATACCGACCGTTGCCTCAGAGCATTTGTAGACAGTTTTTTCTGTCTCATGATCGCCACTTCTCCGCTCTGCCGAAAAGCAGTTGAACTACTATTTGTTGATCACTGCTTAGGGTAGACCTACGATAGAAGCCTATGGTTGACTCGAATCTTTAAGCTGCTGCCGAGCGTGAAGGTGGCAAGGTCGAGCAGCGAGGAGGTATTTTCAAACAGCATATGCAGTTTGTATAATAAGCAGTTGTTTGCGATGGACCAGGAGGAGCTCTACAGTGAATAGACAAATCTGAACTTCCCGTTACAAATTCTAGCTGAAAAGTAAGCGCAATCAAACCAAGTCTACTCCACCTCCTCGAGACGCTCTCTTTAAACGATTCCTCACAGCCTCCAACTACGATGTCTGCTATAAGAATGAGCTGTTCTCTTATATTCAAGGTTTTTTACTCGACTAAAATCTGCGCGAACAAGGCACTACCAATGCATGACAAATATAAAAATGTGCTCTTAAAGCGCTTATTCAGCATTCTCACCAGTAATTTGCGATGAGCCATAACGGATATTCCCTTCGTCTATCTTTTTATTCTAATCAACTTGCGTTTAAACAGTTAACATAATAACGCATCAAAGGGGTGGTATACCCACAAACTAATATGCGCCTTGTAGGCCTTTCTACACTGCAATGCAAAACGCATTGCAATCTCGGTTGTGTGTGCGCGAGTCTGTATATATGTGAATGAATGTTGTGTGCATGCACGTGCATGCGATTATGTGCATATTCGTGTGTGTCTGTGGATGCTAACGTATGAGTGTTTTCCTAAACAACCAAGTTTGCAAAGAATGTAGGTTGCGTTCTTCTTTCTACCTCATGTATTCGTAATGGTTGCATTTATCACCGAACTGCTGTTTTAAAGAGTTAAGATTGGAGCTGTACTTTCAAGTTATAATATCAGTGCACTGTATTTTGAGAGTGCATAAAACGTCAGCGTTTAATTTAATAATGGTGCTTCGGATCTTCATGTGTGGTCTCACAGTACATTAATGACGAGGAATCGCTGGAGACGTTCAATCCCGGCACTAACGCCTTCAACAGTGTCACTAATGCTAAGGGCTAAGTCATGGCGCTATCAACTCAGATTTTTTTGACCTTCTTTATTGTTTGGCATGTCTGCCGCACAAGCGAATAAAAGAACTCAATTAACGAGAAGCTCTCTGTAGTCGTTTCCACCATGGAGATAGTCGGCTATATACTGCACTGAATCAGCAGGTGCCACGCAATTAGTCTAGCAAGGTGATGATAAATTGTTCGGATGGATTTGGTTAGATGTAAAAATAATTACTCACAGCCTGATAATACTTTCACGAACGGCATTCAGTTAAAATACCTTCTAGTGCCACTGATCACTGATCACTCTACATCACATGTTCCTATGCAATCGAGACATCACACAACTTTGTATAGAAGAGAATTTGCAAGAATATTGCGGAAATTGCGGAAAACAAGGCGATATCACTCATAATGGTTACGAGAATTGGTTCGTAGCCATTATAGTTAGATATTGCTGTCACAATATTTTCTTTAAATCATTAGCGTTATCGCAGTTGAGGTGACAACGGCAATAATAAATGTGTCGACGAGTAAAATAATAGCACTTCTGTATAAATATGTATCGTTCTCTGACTGCGCATGTTCAGATTGTAGTGACTACAAACTACTGGACATTTTTTTTGTTTGGAAAAAGTCAAAAGCAAGCTCGTATGAGAAAATAAATCCGTATGCGAACCTTGTGAGTCTCTAAAAAAATATGCCAAGATCTTCACCCCCCCCCCCCTACCTCGCTGTCCATTGCACTATGCAAGCAGTACCTTGCTTCTGCTCTTGCACTCTTATCGACCACTTCTACTGTCCCCTGTAAGGCATAAAGCCAAATCATAGAACGATTTGGCTTTACTTCTAACGCATGAGACGCTAACGTTGACACTTGCCAAGCATGCGAATATGTAATATTTGTGTTATTAAATGCAAGGATGTGTTATTCTGCTTGACTTGCTAAGAAAAATTGTTGCTACTTCGTGCTTCCTCGCAAGGGAATTCGCACTTGCATGTTGTATATTTCCACCTTATGCTTATCACTTATGAAGAATCATTTTTGCAGTCAAATTCGCTGTTTCGGAAGGGAAAATTACTCGAACGCAATGGGAGGAGAGAATTTTCAAAAGAGAATGTTCCACTTCGCTTAAGGATTGGCTTGATGAGGAAAATAACGCACACATACGCACACACACACACACGCACGATCGATAATATTTAAATGAGTAAATAATCATTTAATAAAAGATGCTTGCAGAGAGGTTACTGGACATATCAATAAGTATCCCTTGGGGCCACTTTCTACTGCATTTGTAAGTTTTCTGGTATCCTCAGCACAGTAATTTTATTGTTCATTTACGACCGAAAGCAATAAATTTTCAACTTCAACCATTTCTAAAACTTCGTCATTACGTTTATCGGCATCGGATTATTATGCTTGAAGTCAGACTTTCTAATTTTTAACTTTCTAACGATTAACGGTTTTTAACTATTCAAATGAGCTGAACTTTTAGTGCCATAGTGACCTTATTCAAGCAGCATCTGCATTTTTTACATGCATGAGATTGCCTAATTTAACATGAAGGGTGTAAAGGGAGAAACATTCAAACTGTGCTCAAAAGATATCGATTGAGTTTTTTGATAGGAGATTGTAAGAAACAACGTTTCTAAGAAACTGCTGCTTTTGCAATTTCCGCATCTCACATTTCCTAGGATATGGACAGCTCTCGTCTTTCATGACGATCAATAAATCCTCTGAAGTGCCGACTGAAGAAGCTTGGTGACGCTTCAGACCCTTCGAAGAAAGTAAATAGACTTCATAAAAGAGACACAATTTTAAGCTCGTATGCGGCATATAATGTAAAGACCATCTAGTAAGGAATATTTACAGGTCTTCCACTTCTATACATAGGTAATCCCTAATGAAGACACATATACCTTGATGACTCAATATGAGGGCAGTAGGGAATGTTGTTTTGCCGAAAACTCTTCCTATAAATTACTACATTTGCACAAAATGTGAACGAAATGAGGGAGTAGAAGCGAAAACTACACAAGAAATTTGGCGGTCGGCATTTATAAGACGAGGTGGGGGTAGGAAATGGAGCGAGAGACAGGGAAGGAGGAAAGGTAGCATTTTAGATCACTGACCCTCCAATCCACTCAAAGGAACCCCCTCGTGTATAATTATATGAATTAATGACTATGAGCTGCAGGCTCCTTATAAGGGCGAACGGTCGATTGGCTTCGCGCAAATTCTAAATTGGCAACTTACTTGGGTAGTTTTTCGTTCGGATAGAAGCTTGGGTTTGTTTTGCTCTGGATTCTCAAGGAAGCGAGTTATATTGACGCGGGATTGAAATTCAAGAAAAGGCTTATATTATTATCCCATAATTACTCTGTTTTCATTATTTTTAAGACAAACCTAGTAAGTGGTATTTTATTGTATGCCACTCTGAAGGTTTTTAGGCGAACGAGTGAAACGATTCGCGAATATTTTCAAAGAGAAGATTCTGTCTAAACATGCCTCTCATAACATGCACGTACTTTGCACTGGGAAATATATAGGAAATGAGATGTGCTATCTGAGAAATGGGCCACGAAGCGGCTTGCTCCAATTTGGGACAATCGAGTTCAATGAAAACAAGCACAATCTTACGTCTATGTTGTCGACGCGGCTTCGTATCGATTTTCTTGGCTCGGTATTCAGCTTATATTTGAAGCGATGCCCTAGACGCTTCCATCTGCAGTTATACGACATACTTTCTTTAGGTTAGTACGTATGCGGCGATTGCAATCTCTAATTTGCTCATCAAATAACGTTGTTGAAAAGAACTTCACCACTCGAAATAGTATAGTGCTATGTTCAACTATCCTCAAACATTCTTCCTATTCATAAAGCGTCGTATACGAGCACAGCAACATTTTGCTTAGATATGATTATTTATGAAAAGCTTCCTCATCAGTTATCATGTTTAATGCTTTTAGCATATGCGGTAGGAAGATAAACCCTTGTATCACTCTTCGATTAAGTTTTTTGAATTTTTTTTTCCATTTAGGATGACTTAAATGCATCGTTCGAGACATTTCAAACAAAGGTATGATGAGCTGCATTTGATCTACTAGCCGAAAAATTCCAATCCTTCTGTATACTATTCTACTTAAGCACAAAGAGTAAAACTCTAAACGCAGAGATCCCCTTTTCACTCTTTGGAAGTCACCGGTAGAACTTTTGTGGAGAACGTGCTAACGATTCTCGAGCGAATTTCGGCAACCCTTATCGGTATTTCTGTTCGTTCCCTTTTTAGTCCAACTTTGTCGCCTCTTTCTCTCTTTTCTTCTTTCGCTTTCCTGAGTCCCATTTCGAAAACTCCTTGCACATAACGTTAGTATGTAGTGTTAGTATTCGTGAGCCCTAAATTGGAGGTCATGAAGTTCGGACCTCGGAAATCGGTGGACCCGGAAGTTTTATAGTTTAGGATCTCTATTCTCCCCCTCCCTCCCCCTCCCACCCGTTTATGGGGCGTTGTTATAACCGAGTGCCAGCATACTGACATTAGGTTCTCATCTTGCTTTGTCATTCTCAATCCTCATGCTGTCCAGCAGAAATTTTCACAAGCACTTTATTGGTGTCGTCGACCAAGTAAGCCGTCTGCCGGTAGCATTCATCAATTTTTCTCACGTGACAATTTCATCACTTTTTATCCAATATTCGTTAGCTGACTTGTCAGCAATTTGGATTGGATGTTTTCTCTCGATTATGTTTGTGCTTTCAGATGATTGAACGGTTTCACAGGTATTTGACAACTTGGCATACGAACTCAAACATTGAGCAGCGGGTTGACATTAATTGCCGCAGACAATTATGGCCTGTACTAGTTGGGCATAGTTAAGAGTAGACGTTGCGGAACTGAACGCAATACGAAAGCACTATCTCATTCTAAGATGCACCGTTGCAAACGGTTATCATTCACTCTCTCAAATCCTATGTCATCAAGAAACTCATCTTAGATATATTGATTTCACGCATTTACCTGGGCGTAAGTGATTTTTGGTTTTGAGCATTTTGGCTGGTTTTAATAATTTCAGACGCAAATTAAAGTTGATAGCTAGGTTTTGTGAGAACCTTGAATGCTTCGATATTATATGAAATTTTAATAACTCGAAGACTCTAATTGCGTGAAAGGTAATCCTTGCTAATATTATATCTAAAGAGTCAACGAAAGGATTTTGAAACACGAAGATGGGTGTAAACCAACAGTCAATAATCAACTTTAACGTTGGCGGACGAAAGTATTCAACAACACGTTCCACTCTCACCTATGATAAACAGTCTCTATTGAATCAGGTTTGTTGTTGATATCGTGCATTTACTCGATGAGAAAATAAATCCTAATTCTTGCTGCTATATAGAGATGCACTTCACCTGATGCCTTGCCGCTATTTCTTGGTAGCAATGTGAGACAAGTTCTGCCTACTAAGAATTCACCTAGCTTGACGGTGAGAAAATATCCTAGTAGGACGGCGAGCTGATGATGGAAAGGATCGGCAAGTATCGAAAATTACCATTGCTAAAGGCAAACAAGGCTTCATCACTTTAAGGTTCTTCAGACTGGCGACATCAAAAGATCGGTCTAAATTGCCATTTTACCTGTGCTAGGAAAACTGTTTCAATGATCATTCTCCCTAACTCATCTTTTTCTGCATTGATTTCTTTAATTCAATCTTTCGAAGAAAAGCAATTACCTCACATATCAGCAGTTTCACTGCTTTTAACCCGCTGTTATGCAAACTGGCACTAACTTCGTAGACAAGCTGAGTGATCATCCTTCACGATTCTACTCAACGAATAATGCTGAATTCGAGGACGCTATTTCGAGGCATCTTTCAACTGCGTTCTTATAAACATGAAAATTAAATCCTCTCTGATGCTTAGCTTACCCACGAATTAATCCTCTGGGAGCAAGTTAAATGATGTTTCAAAATACATTATGTCTTATGATTAGAATTTCATTAAGATCCAAGAGGATGAAGATTCGCTCTATTTTAGTGGTTCAATTTGGCTGAGCCTCCTCTCGAGACGGATGATGAAGGTGCGTACTTCATTGACAGAGATCCGCTCAGGTAGGTAGAGTGTATAAACAGACTTTGCGAACGCAGAAGTATTCATTGGAGAGTGCTATGCCATTGTTGAGCCTCATCTCATGAAATGAATTTCTTTTATGGCGTAGTTGTGTTTAGGTGATCGCAAATAACTTCACTTTCTAAATCAGACAACTAGAAAGGGTTTGTTTTGAAGTTCATATAGATCACTTGTGAAGTGTACTTAGCTTAGTCGTCGAAAAATAATTTTGCATATATGAAGGTCTTCATTTACATATTAATTAATTAAGCAATGCACCGTAGCCTATACAGTGCTTATAAATTATCGAATCATCATCAAAGTTCATTTGTTATGTTTTGAGTATATGGACCAAAAAAAAACCTATAAAAGCGAAAAAATCTGGCACTATTTAGGTCAAAATTTTCTTCACATCGGTTAATATGAATAATTATGAATTGCAGAATATAGCATAAGCGGGTTGGCTCTCGTATGAATGCTTGATTTTTTTTTCTTTCTCTTCTACTCTTAGTCAATGTGCTATCAATCATCTGAAACTCATCAATAAGGAAGAAGGTGAATGTGAAAGCAGCTTCCATTTTTGTTGAAGTACGATTAAATCATAGATTTTCTACGCTGCCACTGAGAGAATTATCTAAATAAGATCCGAAACGCCTAGATGCTTAGCTTCTGTTCACCATTGATGTGTCGTTTGCAATTTACTTAATTGCTGCTTTCTCGCTGAACAAAGTGTAGAAAATGGGCATTAGCATTGAGCACACCCATCAAATAAAATATTCATTGTCGTATATGCCATGCATTTATCGGAAATATTTCTAAATTTTCGATGCAAAGCTCATTGAAAATTCCCATTCATAACGATATCCTTTACGAAGAGATGAAATATTGCAGCTTCGGTATTATCCTGAACTATTTGCGACTGAAATCATGCAGTCAGTTGTGGGAAGCATGTCTTCCAAAGGATCCTGATCGACTAGCATTGTTGACACAAGAAGCCGAATATTTCAGGTAGTTTTCCCTTACAAGTTCTGCTTCGATTAATCGGCTATAGTTGCCTTTCTCAGTAATCGATTATAAACTGTTCACCATTGAAAAAAGCTTTTGTCATGACGGTCGAGCAACTTAGTCTGGTGGATGAGTGTTTCGTGACGCAGCCTCTTGATTCACTGGTCTTTTTTTTACTCTGTATTAGTGAGTTTTTTTTTTTTAGATGAAATGACCCATGAATGGTAAACAAACCACGGTCATACGTTTCTATTTATCCGGAGAAGTATTCAATTTTCGAAATTCGTCTGTATTCTCGGATAAATTTAGAAATTCTTTTGAGAAATTCTTCATACTCAATTTTTCTTGTGAAGAACAAAAGAAATTTTGTTTTTTCAATAAAGAAAATAACGCGCATGTTTGATCACCATGAAATACAACAATTCTCACTGAAACAATGCTAAGAGTGGAAAATAATTCAATTCGATGATTAAAAGAGATCATATCAATTCAAAAATTGAAGATGAACAACAAGTAAACAATTGCATACCGCCTTCTAGCCCGTGAAAACATATATCAATAAAACATTTTAAACAGCTTTTGAACTTACAAAGCAAATGAATTTAAATGTGATTCGCCTAGCAAGATGCCTCTCAAAGTTGTACAACGTAATGCAATGAGCTCTACGAAATCTTTGTGAATTGAAAAATTCCATATTTTTATTGATTGTATTCGAGCAGCATTTCACGGCTTGCAAATGAAATTCCAACTCGAAAATAATCGTTTTGCTTTCAAAACGACTTATGGCGAAATATTCTGCAATCTCCATTTGCAATACAGTTGAATTGGCCTACGAAATAATTTTCACCACTTTGGTAAATCGACGCTGAGTTTCACAGATTAGTTCAACCTTTTCAGCACTATCGAAAGGCCATGCAAATACAGAATATTCCACGAGAGAACCTAGCAATAAGTAATGAAAGTCAACTGACATCTCGTTTCTGAAGGTTGCGGTTCATGTATGCAGGCAGTGTGTGTGTGTGTGACAAGTGGTCGTTGCATTAAACGTGATTTGATAGACAGCCGACTGTCACGCTAAACCTCGGCCGGCAAATAGGGGTCATCGTGTTTAGTGTGAGCAGATAATCTGTGAACCGTGGCAACATGAAGTGCATAGATTTCACGTCCCATGAACTTTTGTTTGTAATAGCTTGCATTATCGTAGCACAACAATTTGTCTAACTCTATGAGTATTTTCCTCAGTTGGATCTTCCGACTGTGCATGCAAGGTTATGATGATGAATACAGACGTGGCTATTAAAGCTACATTATTAGAAGGCTGTAACATGGAGGAAGCTCCGGTGGCAAAGTTTCGATGAGACCGTTCTGGAGAGAGGCATGGAATAGTGTACGAGTTAGGCTATTTCAGAGCGTAGCACAAACTAGTGTCCAACAACCGGGTCACTATCAATTCATATCGATAAGAACACAAGCACCTTCATTCAGCTCCTGGAATTCCTCATTACTTCATTCGCAATCGAGGCTTCCTCTTTCTGCACATCAGTCTTCTGAACTTTAGCTTGAACAGGCAAAATTCACGATCGCCTTTGTTACGATTAATGGACCCGGACATAAGCCACGCTTCTTCTAGGACGACGCAGTCAAAATTGCAATAAATTAATGGAGCAACATTAGACACAACACAATAATCGCTGGGTGATGAAGCTACCTTTGGACCTCATATTTGCTCTCGAAAGTGACCTTTTGCAACTCACATTGAATACCACGACCCGTTGCTTCTCTTCTCACTGCACAAGCCAGTGTTTAGCAGTTGACAGTTTAACAAACAGCCTGCGGTTTGCCACATCACATGTAATCCCTCGGCTCACCAAACTAACACACGTTACAGCACACCTTACAGCTATGAATCTCTGCTTAAGTAAAACATTCGGCGGATTTTCCTGGTGATGCCAAATCGGGGAACCTTACAAAATTCATTTTATGCAGAGGAATTTACGGCTTTGAATTTGCTACGTAATGTAAATTCGTCGAAAAGTTTTGTTTTGCACAAATGCACCAAAATTTAACTGCAAGTTGTCTTTTTCAGCTGTTCTTCGATACTGTGAAGTTTGCGCGTTGACCACCACCGTCTTGACCATTCATTCGACTATTTAAGTAGGGGTCATTTAGTCTCAGTTACTTGCTCATCTGTTCTTGCAGTTGAATATCGTCTGCATCGAGATGTGCAAATGTGACAAACCGTTGCGATAAACTTTAAAAAAAATATGGATTCGTGAAATAGTTTTCTTTTTCGTATGTTGACTGCCCATGAAAGCGGTCAAATTAATTTGCCTATTAGAGTTTATCGATACATTTCTATGTACCTTCTACAGATATCAAACGGTTGGCTGTCACGTAAGGGGACGAAATTTTCCGATAAGGAGCTGTGCACACTAACCTCGGCTTAAAAAACACTAACGGAAACCAGAATGAAAACGTCTCATGATAATGCCAGGTCTATCCGACTTACGCTTCAATGATAAGCACTGTTTGGTGACGACTAAAAAGACTGTCCTCAGATATATATATATATATATATATATATATATATATATATATATATATATATATATATATATATATATATTAAATATAATAGACGAAGGTGGCCATATTAGCTCGGTGGGTTACAGCGTCTATCTACATATCAGTAGAAATGCGTTTGGATCGCGTCCGGGCACAACATTTTCACTCGTCATTAAACAAATTTTTTATAGCTGCAGCCAATCGATGTGATGGAGAGAACTTGGTTTCTACGAACGTGTTATGAAACAATACCTGTAGCTTGCACCGTACTTAAAACCGATGAGAAAGAAGGAAAAGGCAAAGAAAGGTGCTTCATCGAGTTAGGACCTTTGCTTAGTAAATGCATTCCGAAAATATTGAGATCGATGCATAAGGTGAATACTAACAAGCGAAGGAATTATTAGTGCAAAAAAATATAGGCGAAGAGACGCTAAAATGATGACCTTGATGAATCTTTGGATATTGTAAAGGTTTTTGACGAAATTCTCATCCGTCAATTCCTTCAAAGGATTGAGAATTCAACGAGATTGACCTTCTCACTATTTTCACTTCTTTATTGGTCTTCCCCACTTGAAATTGACTTGTCAGTGAATCTAAAGTTCATAAACACAAAACGACGAGAGATTCTTACGTGGTGAACAATAGTAATAATAATCATAGAACGATAAACGTTGCGTTTTTTTCACATATAGCCACCGGTATACTATAGAGTTTTCTCGTGATTATGTGTCAGATGAATGCCATTTTTGGTTACCTTAAGATAAGCTCGAAATGCAGCATCAACCAAGTACGGTTAAGATAATTTGCTGCAAAACTGACGGTTACATCAAATGCGGAAAACCTATATTCTTCAAGTGTTTAGGAATAGTAATTTTATACATTAAGGACGGAGAAAAAATTTCTATGTTACGATGGTTCTTCGATCTTTTTTTTTCCACTTTATAAATAAATCCTTTAGAGATAAGTTTAGCTTGTTTCTCTTTTAATATCAAACAATGCCTAAATTAATGGGCAGCGAAGTTATGCAAGCAGAAAAGCGAACAAGCTGAGGAAATCAATCACGCTTGTGTAAAAAACCAACAACATTGAAGGGTTTAATAAGAAGTATGAAGGCTTAAATGTTTAAGAATTTCTAGGCGTCCAGCTTTATAAAATTAGTATTTTTAAACGCCTGAAGAATATAGGTTGAAAATTGCGTTCAAAGAATCTAGTCGCTCTTGTTGGAAACAGTGGTGGAAAAAAAAGAACTCAGAGCGTTTTTTTTTTTGCGTGAAGAATATTGATTTCAATTAGACATTCCAGCAAACCTTGAAATTTTTGTGGAATATGATTCATTTGTCAACTAGGGAAACCTCCACTACTCAAGCATCATAGCATCCTCCACCCGAAGACTTCAGATTTTATAGGTTTCACAGTTGCGGATTTCACACTTCAGGAAAAGTTAGGTTATTGAATTTATCCGGATGAATTTTGAAAAATAGAAGGAATAAGTTTTAAATAGAGTGTAACTTGGAGAAAACTGAAATAGGAAATTTGTTTGGTTTATCCGAGTTGCGCCAGATAGGGTAAATTTATGATTCCGAAATTCCATCTGAACAAGTTTTGAAATATTTGAAAGATGGAGGAATTTTGCAGGATTCCGCAAATGAAGATGCACTTGTAATGCATCGAACGCCTAGTATTCGTAGTACTTTTCTGCTGCGATTCCTTCGTCACTATTGCCAAACTGACAAGTTTCCTATGGTTAGCTTGGTAGGAAAGGTATATGCATAGCCTCATTAGAGACATGATACGAAAATGGCTTCAAAGAAGCTCCGAGCTTTGACTTTCTAAAGGTGCTGAATTTAATGTGCGAAGCATAAGTGGGAAAGCATAAGTGCGAAGCAACTTTACTGTGATGTATTCTTTTCAGGTTACATCAGCTCCGAGATCAAGCCGTGGCACTTCTGCAGAGTTGCACGGAGAAGGCGAACGCCTCCTACGTGAACGAGGTTTCAACTGACATTAGCTACGATATGTAACACTATCAGCGCATGTGATGATGATCTCTTAATGACTGATTTGCAGATGCAAAATATTGTACATGAATGTAAGCACTCAAAATTGTGTCAATTTCAGGTGCTTGCAAAGAGCTTCAGTTGTCCACAAGGATTCGACGCTAAAGGCAACAGGAGCCCACGCGATGATTGAATAAGACAGCCTTTGTTTTATAGCCGTAATAAAACTTGCACTGCACAACCAAAGCATTGAGAGGTGCGACAAAGCAATATGCTAAAGGACAAGTCTGAAAACGAATTTTCGAAGACGCCAATCATCAATTTTCATTGACTAAAAACGCTTCACCTAAGAAAGTAGAAGCAAACGCCAGTTGAATGATGGCGAGCATATGGTCCTCTTTTGCTAAGCAGTTCGCTCTTAGCTTAAATCGAAGTGCAAATTAGACCTCCACAATATGGTACTCGTCGATCGGTATTGCTCACAAGTGTTCTATTTCTGAACAAAGTTCGAGCGTTGCATAGCACGTCAGCGAATGGAAGGAAATTAGAGTTAAAGGGGTATATATGACATTCAAAGCACCCAGTGGTGACGCGTATTGCTGTCTGTTAGGTACAAAGCGGCGCAGTCCTTTTTGTTTGTTCGTTTTTTTTTTGTTTGCACTTGCAGTTCGCTTGTTACATAATGGCATCATGTAGTATCAACTCGGCCCCACATTTTCGGCTATACTGTTTGAAACTATTTGGAGCAATGCAAACGTGGTTCGATGCAAGACCTTTGCAGTTCAAAGCAAATGATACCGTGATTATTGGCCAAGAAGTTTTCTTGAACATTTACTTCATTTGTAATAACGTCATCATTGATTAGAGGTCAGAATGTTCTGACCAGTATGAAAATCCGATCAAAATCACCCGCAGTAACAGATATTTGGGATCTAATGAATCACCGAGCAAGCACTTCAAAGTGTTCAGTAGTATCAATAATTCTGCAAGCTGGAACTTTTTGAAGCATATCTGAACGATAACGCATTGCAAACCAACTCAGCGCTTGAAAACCTACTGCCGAAGAGGGTGGTGTTGATTTGAGGGAAGTAACGATGACATGCGATTTGGCTCATATGACGTCCCCGAATTTCCTAACGCAAGAACGATCATATCTGATATGCAGAATCAAAAGCTAGTAAAGAGTAGCAGGCAATCAAGGGGTGCAAGCTAGGTTTCGGCTGTAGTTCTCTTATACACAGTAGGATATGAGATGTTAACGACCATCGAGAACTTTTGAATCGACAATTTTGTTTACAATAGATCGCGCACTGAACTATCGCAAATTTCTGCATCTACCTTTTTCCCGAGCGCCTCATAAGAAGCTGCATTCCACTGTGTTGAGGTGGCGCAGAAGACCTCCATTCATGGAGATCCCTGATGATTGCAGAAATGTGGCCTGAATGATGGATTAGCTCCCATCCCGGTCCTCCCAGTTCGGTCAGCTATTGCACCCACACTCGTCTTCTATGCTCCAGCAAATGAATCGCGATACACCACCTTATATCTAAGGATGAAAAGCTTTTATTCCATACGGTTGCTTTCTCTTTAACGAGTCAACTGCCCGGAGCGACACATCATCAATAACTTGCAATAAGCTCCTGCTTATCTGCTTATTCAAAGGCAGCCAAATAAATAATATTCATCTATAAAACTGCGGATTTTCAAGCAAAAAGGAGACCTTAGGAACCTGACCTCTATCATAAAGATTACTGTAGACGACCTTCGCCCCCGCGCAAAAAATTTTAATGAACACACGTCGATGAAATCAGAAATATCCAGCAGGGATGTTCCACTGCTAACGTAAGTGTCGCGAAGACACGCGAGTGAGTTATCTAGCTGCTAGAGACATAAAACTGAAATGCGTCTCAAGGTCAGCAACTCAAGAAACTGTCTATTTGACCTCTTACCGTAGCGATTATATCGTTTCACTAAAGCGGCGTTGCAGTTTGTGTGGAGACGCGGCCCTGTTCGTTTCTCAGCAATATTTCATCATTGTTTTATTGTCGAATTCCTTTTCTCAATTTTTTACCGTTGTTGGTGTCAATAGTATTAACGCTTGGCGATCTCTTCATTATATGTTTGCACTCGTTCGTTAATGCATCAAAAAAAGCCTCTCAACTATCTCAGATCATGTCTTATCATGTCCTTGTATTCGTTTTTTAGTTACGTCGCGTTTTAATATTGTTTGAGAGCAAATTAAAGGTTTAATTACCTAATTTTGAGGTGTCGGGCGATCGCAGAGCTGGGAAGTATCTCCCGAGCCTTGCGAACAAACTTGGGACGAACCAACCACGAGGTTGGTACAGAGTGGTGGTTGAGAAAAGGAGGGGCGCAAGTGGACGAGCCCTCTGCGAATCAGGCCAATTTGTTCATTAAGGACAGTCATATCTCATCCACTGCTGAAGATCTCGAGCATTTTCGAGTCCAGCAGAGAAGCGAAGAACATCGATAAGGAAGCAACAACAGCACAAGAAAAACAATTCGTGGTAAACCTCACGTGCTAGGCAGTGGTGACTTGATCTTCTTCAGATAACTTGGTGGTCGGCACAAACGCAATCGTCCGACGCCTCGTTTCTCGTAAAGGTATGTGTGTTGAACTTCGTATTTCAAACACTGCCATCATTGTTAAAGAAACTTCCTTTGTAGAGCAGCTTTATAGCGCCCACAGTGTATCGTACCATTCACGTCGCACAACCTGCTCTCAACTTCTTGTCGTTTTTTAAATAATCTTCTTCGTTTTATTTACTGCTTTCATACTCTTGATGCTGCGACATGGCTGCAGTGCTTGTAAGTTTTATTCCACGTGCATCGTGACTCTTAACTCTGTTATTCTTTGTTCTAATAAAGCAGCGATCTTGCTGTTTTCTTTTCTGTCGTCTACATGCGACCCCCAACATCTTTTTGTTCACGACACCTTCGGCGAATCCGAAGCTTCACTGACGCCACTGCAAATGGCTAATCGACCCCGTTTCTCCTCTTCAGCGGCACCGGCATTGCTGAGATCAGCCAACTCGCTAACCATAATCGCTTCAGAGATTCGCTGAGACAGCAGTAGAAAGGCGTCAATGGTAGAGGGGGAGAGTGGCGGATGGGGAGCGAATGCAGTGTATAAATCGTTCTCGCCACTTCGTTTTGCTACTACTGTTTTGTGCTGTTTCGATGCTTGTCTTCTCAATGAAAAAATCTACTGGTTTCTGAGATATACGCCAGAAGTTTTCGCTTGCGACCTGTCAAAAAAATTCAACATCTAGCGAGTAGGCCATGCGAACGAATCTCTGCGGAATTTTTTTTTTTTTTTTGAGTAGCGTTTTTCGTAATAAATCGCTCGAAAGTAAATCATTAATTATGCACGAATTTATTCATGAAGAAATTACTAACGTCTGACGCGAAAAACTGGTTATAGAATTCAATAAAAGGGAGACGAAGAAAAAAAAAGAAGGACGATATACAGAGATAGCATTCCATAATCCATATTCGTCCGAGATGACGTTAAGGCCGATTAGAGCATCAAAGTATGCCCGAACGAGAGGATAGACCGACGAGGATAGTCGATTGTACACGTAATAAAGCTACCCACCGAAGATAATATGAGCAATACTGATCACCATAATAAGATCGCACAGCAACCGATCACCGACCTTTCCCCGATGTTCCCCGATGATGTCTCCCATCTTCGTTCTTATTCGTTGTCGAAGGAACACACGAAAACCTGATTACAAAGTTCTACCCAAAACGCAGTTACGTTACCATGACCAGATATAACGGAACACAAAAACATCTCCACAAATAGTACCGCATATGAGAGCAAAAAATCGTAAAGCCATTAGCGAGAATGCAATCAAAAACAAAAACATTTAAAAAAATGAAATAAGCTCAAGGGCGTTAAGATGAGAAAGAGAAAGAGACAGGTAACGGAAAAACGCGCTAACAAAAATTATATAATCATAAAAATCGCAATAAATGAGATTAAAATAGTTCAATGAATACCCTTGTGCATTGCACTAAATGAAAACAACACACGTAACCATGTAACGATCTCCCTGAACATAGAGCATTGGCGTAAACAATAATATATAGCAATAACAACAAATGCCCAAAGGTGTAATAAACATTCAACGCATCGTAAATTATTGCCTAGAGCACTTGCCATGAGCAAGCATTATTAATATATGTTATTAACACATTTATGCACACAACACTTGTTGAGATGCTCACATTGGAATAAATTTCGCAAGCATGATCACCTCATTTTTTATCTGTTCCAAAATTTTTAGCGTGCATACACGAAGACTGCGCTCGGTTACTGTCAACTGCTTCTCGAAAGTAATACGGATTATGCGGATGAACACGAGCAAAATCGGTCATGCATCAATTCCGTTTTATAATCGAAAATCTCAAATGTGGTATTATATTAGCACAGTTAGTGGCAATCAACTAAAAAAAAACGCTCATCTCTGTGTCAAGATCTTCAAATTTTATTTATTACCGCTTACTAATATATACTACTGTTTTCTTGATGCTAAATGCAGGCCAAAAGTGCTGATAAACCCAATCTAAGTTGAACTAAAAATCAACGAAAGAAGAAAACAAAGATGACAATATCAATGAAATGTTTCAATTGGTAAGAAGATTACTGGATAAAGTTTGAAGAAGGTAGTATGGACGCAAATATGTATGATGCCCTTGACAATATATCAGCTGCAAATATGTCTGGGCACAGCAACGTATGACGATAGCTTTCCTCCCCTCAGTTGCGCGTTCCATTAGATATGAACCTACCCGATCTCTCTCTCCCCCCCCCCCCCCGCTCTACATGAAAAACTAATGAGTAGTTGAAGGTTGTATTGCCCCTATTTCTGTGCGGTCCCTTTTGCGTTCGATAAAATCTGTGAGACGATTTCGATTTTACGCTACAGGTTTCGAATATATGAAATCAAGATACGTCGCTAGAGAAACGTAACAACGTAGATATCACTTCCGTCATAAAATTTCTTCACGTAAACCAAATTCCCACCTGTTGTGAACTTTAAATTCAATAATATTAGGTGATAGTAAACTTAAAAATTAAGAGGTCACTAAAAACGACAAGAATCATGCAAATAAGAAGAAACCAATGGATGTAACTACTGAATTATGAATAAATGCTAGGAGAAAAAAAAAAAGAGCAGCACCTCGCAGATAAAACTTGTTTCCTTCTGGGAGAAATATCACACCGATGAGAACAATGAATACTAGCCAAGAGGAAAACTACTTATGAACAGTATATATATGGCTAATTGTAAGAGTATGTGAAAACAATTCGCAAACATTCGACGATATGTGAAGAGAATTTTGTAAAACTTGTAAACTTGTCAAGATTTGTGACGTAGGATTGGTGCAGAACGACCTGCAGTATTCATCCAAAAGAAAAATTAGGGAACTTAAGAGACGCTTCGTCGAAATGTATGCAGAACGATAACCGGATAATTGTAAGTAAGAGACACCGGAAAGAAAGTGCTGACTTCACGCATCGACATACCTAAAATATATGTGTTGATAGTGTCACAAAATCAATCAAACTGCAACAACGATCGTCAAATTATTTGAAACCGATCCAAATTTGAGAAATTATACTTTACTATACGAAAAATACTATACTCTCATATAACTGCTTAAGTCGTTTATTCAAGTTTAGCGTTTTAGGTTAGAAAATGTTTTACCTACCTCTCAATTCATTCTATTTCTTATTCAATACTGCATACTACTTCTGTTGACATTCCATATTTAGATACCTAACATTTTCTCGACGGTACCAAATAATATCCTTCTTAAGCCAATAGACGAACTCAATCACCTTTAAACGATAAAAAAAAGTGAAAACGGACTGAAGTAAACCAATTTACATGAAAAGCAATGTTGAGATAAACGATCACGTTGAGCGGTTCTCCTCATCACACCTGGCGGAGCCATTCGATGTCTCTCCTGACAACACAAATGTCTGCTGCGTTGAGTCCGCTTTCACCCTTCAACAAAACGTCATCTACGCAATCGACTTTACTCACTAAGAAAGACCGCAGTTCAATCAAAGGAAAGAAATAATCACAGGGAGCATTTCGCATCGAGCCGCCTTCAATCTAACTCTTAATGAATCCTCCTCAATATAGCAGTCGAAGCATGGTAGCAGGCGTCTCATGAAAAAAAAAAAACGCTTTCAGATTAAACGGCAAAGCGCGTGAAGTTCCCAACAGAAAATGGCCTATTTTTGAAGAAATAAATACAATAAAATGAGCGCATACTGTTCGCCTTCATCCGTATCACTCGACGAATCGCCACGAATCCTCAAATACATCTCGATGAGGAGAACCATGAAACCCGAGATCATCGTACCGCTACCGCCCACCAAGAATATGAAGTCGTATGTGCCAATATGATCGTGAATGAAACCTTTAAACAATCCAAAAATTTAGTTGCGAAAAAAAGCCCAAGCAAATGAGACGTGCTTTATGATAACGAAATCTTTGTAGAAATAAGAGATGCGGTCACCCCAATCTCCTTCCCTTTCTCTCTCAAAGAAAAGACACATTGGGCGCAAAAAATTGCTAACAAATAAAGGAACACATCCGGAAAAGATGGCCTAAAATTCAAAAATACGCTCACCTGAAATAAATCGGAAACGTTCAACATCATTTCTTCGATAAATTAGACAAGACTGGGGAATAGCTGAGAAAAATTACTGCTCATTATTGCAATCGATCGAATTTCAAACGATCAAAAATTGTGAAGAGAATTAAGGCGTTGAAGATGCTTCAGCATATTAACTGGCAGTAGATATCCGCATTGAAGATTTGCTTAATAAAGTTTGGATTTGATTAGCTGAATAATTCAATCGGATAGTTTATAATTGCGTTCAGCAATAAAAATAGCAACGGTAAATCGACTAACATTGCATTAAAACGAAGAAATACGATAGAAAACATACCAACAAGTGCAGGACCGATGAGATTGCCAAGTCCTTCAACAAGACAAAGAAGTCCATATCCTGTTTGAAATTCATATAGACAGAGAATGTGTACAGTGATCACTGATGCAAGCACATAGTTGGCACTAATGAAGAATCCATAACCATTGCATAGAACCATCAGAAAAAAATAGGATTCCACGAACGGCGCCATTGTAACGCAGAAACCCGCCAACATTATGAATACTCCGTATAGTACCATAATATGCTGCAAAAAAATTGCCTCGCTTTAAAAGCACATCCCAAAATGTTTCTTAAGGAGACGAAGGGCTATTGCCTACGTTTGAGGAAGAGTGGCGTACCTATTCCCTGCCTCTCCTCGCAACCCGTTTTCCATTACATAGGCATATCTGCCTCTCCTTCACACCTCTTTTCCCTTACACAGACACTGCATGACACTAGATCAGCAAAACAAATAAGAGACTCTCATACATGCAACAAATGCGCTTCTACGTATGCGCGTTTGCAGCGCGAATAGGTTTCCTGCAAGCTATTCCTCTATGCATAACGAAGCAGGCGCCAGTTTCATGGCATCATTACTGAATGACATTCCACCTTTTGCATACGTCACAGATTGCCTATCACAGCTATCGATTAGTTCAAGCGAAGAAGTGCCGACAATAAAGCTTAACTGTATGCTACCTTTGAACCGTGTTTGAATTCATGAACAACAGCTCAGATTAATCAACTCTAAGAGCATGAATATCGTCGAATGACATTAATGAAAAGGAACCTTGCCGGAGAGTTTTTGGTCGAAAATATACAAGACAACTAACATAATTAGCAAGAACCCAAAAATATGAGCAAGACTAGCAATTTTCAAATCGCTCGTTTTCATCTCCTCTTGTACGTTTCAATGAAAACTTATCTGCCCGAATGTTCAGCGCATTTATAGAGATTCCTTAGTAATGAATCTATAACAGAAATAATGGTAAGTAAAACAAGCACTTCCATATTGTTCCGTTATTCGCTCGTATGTGCATAAAAGTCGCACTCGCAATATACAACCATCCGTCTCTATCACCCGCACGACATAAAATTGTCAACTTTCACCACTCTTTATCTGTAGATTTCTCGATGAATGGAACAATAAACTGAACCGAAAAGTCGAGATTTATTTCACTATCATATCGAATAAGAAAAATCAATAAAAATGGCCTTACTTCTCTCGTATATGTCCAATCGGCCAAGAAGCCACACAGTAGCATACTAATCATATTCATAAGGCCAATAGCTGACACTAAGTAAGAAGCCTCTGTTTCGGTGACGTTTAGATGTTCCACTGCGTACTCGGGAAAATTGACATAAGGAATATCGAAAAAAATATAGAGTACGAAGGTGCTGACAAGAAAAGTGAAAAAAGCCGGCACAATAACGAGAGATTTGGTCACAGATATCCATTCGACAAGTGATTCAATCATCTGAAAGGATTTTCTCTTTTCTACAAGAAAAAAAAAAGATTTCCCCTGATAAAATCCTACCCAAAGAAGCATAGTTTCCTTTAATTTTCCCATATATTTCCCTGTTATTATAAAATCCACAAGTTAGCCATGCGCCATACAATTCAAACAGTGCAGTCAAAGACAGACCGTTATCGCGACAGTCATCCGGAAAGCAGATAGCAGAATTTGTCCACAACATTTTATTAGAATCAATGCAGACGACGAAGCTTTCCTCCGTTTTAGTCAGAAAATAAAAATCCCATCATATCCATTACTGAACATATCGTTGCACTATTTCGGTACGTTCATGTAAGCGTATGCATATAAAAAGACTCAGAATCATCGTGGAATCAGTTGAGCTTCAAGAAACAAAGAAAACGAAAACTGCAGTTAGGAGCGCACCAGGTAATCGGCAAAATAAAGCTAGATTCTGCTCTACACGATGAAACACGATATCATTTCGTAGAGGCATAAATAGTGGAGTGAATTGGATGAAGCGCGAATGAAATAAGAAAAATATTTAAATTAATCTTTTGCCATTGCATAGTGGTCCTCTTCTAAGCATAATCAATCAGCGCTTGCCGTCTACTATCAGTCTCTAAGCAGCAAATTTCATTACAGATACTAAAGTGAAACAAAAGTTATGTGGAACTGAAAACACCGGCAAAGCTCCAGCAATACCAGTGCTACATAATAGAGAACTTTTTTAAATCTCCTCCTAGAGTCAAATTTTCTAACCATTACAAAATTATAATAAGGTAAACTTCCGAAAATGTTGGCTACGCCCCTAAAGACCAGTTTGATGTTTGACTTCTAAACGAACGTTCCTTTTCCCACAACTCCTACATGAAAACAGCTGTTACAAACATGAGCACAGCCAAGTTGGGGGAGAGATGAGAGGGGGATAGGGAGGAGGGGAGAGAGAAGAAACAGATCAGCTGGAACGACTGTCACCCGTGTAAAATTTAGGTAGTACTTCCAGCGAGCTAGAAGCAATTTAATACTATGTTTCTGCTGCGATACATTCAATCTATTGGTGATGTTCTCAGAATGGAACGATGTTCGACTCCTCAAATGGAGGTCCAACGGTATCCATCTCCTGAGATGAAGCCTTGATCTTGTCTTACCCCCCCCCCCCCCCCACAGCCAAGTTTTGTAGCCAGTACTATAGTGTAGCAAGCTTTGAAATATTCTAAGATTACCGTACCGCCTGAACAGAAAAAGGCATTTTAACAAAGAGCTAACGGTTGCGTTAGCGATCCATAAAGGCGAGCCCAATATCAGCAGGCGGCAAAAACTCGTCCACGGAGGGATATGAATACGGAAACTCCAATACTGCGGAAGAAAGAAAACGACATGAAACTACAACGTCAAGGAAATGCAGCCGGTTTTTGGAACTATACCCATGAACAGATTTAAGTACATCTTGCAAATTTTGCCGAATCTTCCTAACAATTACAGAGCAAGTTTGCCAGTCATTATTTTTGGCCATAACTTCCGACTCACTGCTTTTGATAGAAATCTGTTATTCTTCTTAAAAAGTAAGATCAACAATTGAGCGCTAAAACTGCTAGTAATTATCTTGTTTTAGCGATATGCAAATCAACTTCGACGGCCCGCTGCTTCTAACATGAAAGATGCCACTAAAAATATCATATTTTCGAAAGATTTGATGCGAAAATTTGGCAATCTAAACTCTTTAATAAGCTTACAAAATCTCCAATTTTTTCCGATGGATTTTTATATTATAATAACCATAAGGCATTTTCCGAAGACCCGAAATCTGTGGATCATTTCGCTTTTAGATGAATGAAGGCAGAAAGGACTGTCGATTTGCAATTCGGGTCAGATGTGTTCGTTTACGAGACAAAAAAAAAAGACAAAAAAGAAGATCTGTTTACCTTACTGATTTGAAGAGTGCGCGATTTGCGTTTTCTACGAGAGAATATAGCAGGAGCTGAGGGCACACGACGATTCAAACCATTGCCGAAAGCTTCTTGTCTCCACGGGTAGTTGATAATATTTGAAGCGGGTACACGACCTTGTGCGGTACCAACTCCACCCAACATCGTCGAGAATCGCACTGCACGGGCAGTCGGCGTTGCATTTGCAATTATGCGTTCTGCAATCAATTCGTTTCAACAATTCAAATGCTCCATGAGTAATCATATTCCACTAACGCAGTGCTTTAAACTCAAATGAGTACCAACCGATATTCATAACACTTTGATGCATTAAGCACCTGTGACTAAGAAAATTGATACCAATGGAATGTTCACCTGATACCGTAAATGATCCGTTAAGGGAATTTCCTAAGATGTCCCCCAATCTCTGGATCTGCGAATTTCTTCCGACAGCAGAAGGCGAAGAAATCCCGCAGGCATCGAAAAGGAAACATCGTAGAACCAATGCGAATTTGTAAAGCCGTTTAAAAAAAACTGTAAACGAACTCCGTATTAGAAAGTTCTAAAAGTCTATAGGTTCAGGAACTCATCGATGCACGTTTTAAGGGTGCAAACTGCCACGTCTCACCCTCGACATAACCCCTTGAAACCATGGAACACACCATTCTCATGGTATCCATAAAAAACGTAGAAGACAAACCTCTAGCAGTCAACGACGACTTGATGAGTCTTCGGCCTCTCTGTTCCTCACTCAGCAACGGTTGATGCTCGACAGCGACAGACGCAGATAAACGAACACCTTCCTTCTTGTCAAGGATTTCGACCGGCCTCGACTGCACAAAAACATGCATAAAACCCGCTCGGGTACTTGGCAAAAGCACTGGATACCTCTACTTTTCAACTCTATGGTGGTCTTACAATCACTCAGCCCCCAATAACGAAACATACAATTAAATAATTTACAATAAATAGAAAAGACTCTTTGATGGTTACAATCAGCTTCTTTTCGTTTGTACCCTGGCTTACTTTGGCTTACAAACTAGTTTTCCTCTGAGGAATAAGACGCATTAAGTCGTTGAACTTTTTCAATCCTTTGAATAAGAGCAATAGCCTTTTGCAATCAAGCAACCATTATTCCCCCAAATAAGCACTGATAAGCAGTGAAGAGAGAAATCCAACTTATGCAAATACTTTTTGAAAAGAAATCACATAAATGATGCTATGAAATGCTGGCAAAAAATCATCAACGCTTCAAAACAACCGATTCAACATATACGTAAATAAATTCATTCTAAAAAGAAAATACCTTCGGGTATCACCGCCAATAAAATGTTGATTGGCATGCACGCCACTGTGGTGAGAAAAAAAACACATAGTTGATACATAGATATTCTCCAAAAAAACGAATCGACTATGCAGTGCTCGTTCAAGAGTTCAAGAGTGTATTAAAAACGAAGGATATGTTTTACTTAATCAAAAGACCTACCTTTGAATGGTTTCCCTCACTGATTGAGCTATTCGCAACTGCATGAAAACGAGATGAGCCTGCGTCCCCTTCATTTGACTGCGTTGAACAAGTACCCGACGATGAACTACTGCTGAGACTGGAACTAAACTGATAAACGAAGGACGTTTTAAACGATTATTATACTACCACGAACTTTGCAAACATATTCGTCCACTTTCCATGTCGCTGTTAACGTAAGGAAAAGCGGAATGTGAGTAAATGATTTTAAATTTGTTAGCAAATATTAAAATTGAAATCGGTTAGGAAGCATGATGATAGGTGGATTTCTTTCTTTAGGTGCAGAATAAATGAATGAATTAGAAAATCACAGGAATGGACTCAAATAAAGACAACTAAAATATATTTTTTGCCTTGGCATAATAGATAGCATCCATGCAGGTTTAACTAGTGTCCGCTATTCAATACGTAATGTCCTATGGACTATATTCATAGTCACTTTTAAACACAAAAATTTTCATTGGAAATTTTAGCACGCTCTACGAATTACACTCTTCCATGATTCCTGAGATGACAACATCCGAGAACGAAAGTGGTGACCCCACTGCCACATCACAAAAAAAAAAACACGTGGCGACAGAGCCCGAAATACTTATGTGCTTGCTTCTCTAGAAGATGATATAGTGAGTAGGGTAAGATAAGGAGAGGGAAAGAAGAGAAATTTCGCTCAAGCGCTATTAGCTTGAGCGTTGTACAGCACGGAGCCTATGCACTCTATTTCAATTCAACAAGCGTGCTCACTTTCCAAAACTTCGAAAATTTTCTCTCGCATCATCATATGAGATTAAAGAAACTAATATCTATCCGCTGTTGTGCAGAAGCAGATTTCCCCTCAAACACGGGTAAGCAACATATAGAACCGTCTGTTCAATGCTTTTCAAAACGCAGAAGCCTTTACGCTTCTTTGTCTCTTTTCAGAAAAAAAGGTTTTGGTCGATGGTTTCTTTGCCTGCTTCGACAATCAGGCCGAATCAATACAGTTACGATTGTTGATTTTGTTGATTTAAGCATTTCGAACCTAACAGCATAACGATGGGCATGGACGGGGATACTGCCGACTATTATCTAGCGAAAACATCTGCCGCAGCAGCATCCAGTAAGACCTCAAGGAAATTTCCACTCATGGTGAGTCTCAACCTTAAAGCGAAAAAATAGCTAAGCCATACTGCTGAAAGTCATAAGAACAAAGCAAAACTAATGCTAGCAGAAGAACAAGCAGGTTCAAGCAGACAGTTAGTGAGCAGGTGTGGCGTAGTCAAGTTGCAACTTGATTAAGTGCCACATCGATCGTTGCATGTTATCAATTACCGCTTTATTAATCCATCACAACGTTTGCCCTCCAAATATTCACGCCTCATATGTTTTTCTAATTTACGAATAACTGAGCTTTCATGCTTGTGCTACATGTCCTATGCCGCTCATATCCGTAAACATCAGTACGTAACCGTGAAAGGAAGCATTCGATTCGAATGTAAAACCACATAAAAGGACAGCACGCTGGTATGAAGGTAGCATAAAAGTGATAACGAAAGGACAACACGCTGGTAAGAATTACCTGAAATTTTTAGTGACAATGCTGCCAAGCTCGCCAAGCACTTCGTTTGGGCCGATATCAAGATCACCCACCGAGTGGCTTGTATTTGACCACACACGGCGTCGATTCAAGCTCACGTTTGTCGGAACATTCGACGAAACCTTCAAGTTACAAGTTCCACGACCCCCGAAAAATAAGCTATTAAAACTTCACCGTCATTAATAATTTCTGTGACTTAATTACTTTTGTCCCCCTCCTCCCCACTATCTAGTTACATTATAGATCACAAACGCGATACTATATTTTCTTTCATAAAAAACCGCGTACGATACCGAATTGGCACAGATCTACCACGCTGCGCTGCGCTCAAAATTCTTCTCAGAACCGAACCGAAAACACATCATGGAGCGCTCGTTCATACATGCACCTCACATATGGCAAGGAGTAACTGGGAAACTAAATCCACAGGTAAGGCGAAGTAATTCAATAGATGCGAAAAAACCATCTTGATACTTAAATGCAGGATGACTTTTAACAGGTCACAAAAAACAACAAGTGAGCATGAGCTAAAATGAAAAAGTAAAAAAGATAGCGGGCAGGAAATGCAAACAAAGATACCTCTTGGAGTGATCGTGGAATAGACGAAAAGAATTCGTTTGAAAAACAATAGGCAAAGAGAGAAGGTAAAGAAATATTTCACCGCTGTAAAACCAACTATTTTGAGTAACACAGAATGCTCATTCTACCATGGTTTAGACGTGATTTGGAAAAGCGCCCACAATGACAGAGCTGTGTACCTGTAGGTCAAGATGAGCTAGCTCTTGTTGCACTGCCAGTTCAGGTTCCGGCACCGACATCAATTCTTTAGCAATCGATGCGGCGCGAAGAAATGTGCCCACACTTTTGCTTCTTGCCACCGATTCTTGCAGCTCACTGATGGCGTCTCTCACCTGAAATGCACCTCCTAACAGGCCATGGAGATGAACAGCAGTGGCTGCGCCGAAAGCGAAATGTCTAAGATAACTGCTGCAAAACCACAGCACTGCTTACTAAACAAGAGAGAGTGAGGTCTAGAAAATTCTTCGAGTCACCCTAAATATATGAAATCAGAGCCCGTATAAACTTTTGGATGTGCCTACGCTGAAGTTCCGCATTAAACTGTTGTTGTAAAGGTATCGTAATGAAGTTGCCAACCGCTGTTTTATCGACCTGTGATTTTATCGCTCAGCTTTTCTCGTGCCAACAGAATAAAGACACTCAATGACGCATCAAACTCTCTGGATCACAAACGAAGAGGTTGGAATGTAGTAATATAAAACTGCGTTGCAGAAAACCAACGGCGAAAATAAAACATTAAACTGTCAGCAACAAACGCTTCAAACTTTTAATTCTCTAAACTTTTTCAAGCATTTCGAGCATGAAAACTTGAAATATTTAAATTACAACCTACAACTTTAAAAGTTGTTACATATGCAAACTTTATAATTAGCCATCAGATCACGATAAAAGCTTTCGGTGCATCCAGCAGTAAAAAGCAAAGGCATGCATTTCTTGAATGTTCTTATTTAGGAACCTCATTACCATGAACAATGCTAGAAGATGCTCCACTTTGTTCTAAGCATTAGAGAGCAATTCGCCTACTTTGCTCTACAAATTTCTTGCTTGTGAAATGTAGATTCGCTTTAATGGGGATTATAACTGAGAAGAAACTAAGAAAAAGGAATTCGATTTTGTTTGAATTGAAAGATTTTGGTATTTCGACTCAAAACCTTTCAAATAAAATGTTTTATTTTCAATTTCATCACAATGGTTAAAGCCGTCAACCTTTCGTTAGTTGAAATATTTGAAGAGCTTCTTATCTCTTTTCGCTTATAAGCCGAGAACTCAGAGCAGAGCATAACTACAAACCTGTCCAACCACTTATCTAAATTCGCTTCTTTTCTGGACACATTATTGCTTCCTGAAAGCTTCATCATCCATTCAATACTTTTATTTTTCAAAATAACACCAGCATATTTTCATAGAAATTTCTTGAGTTATTCGTAAGTGAATTGCCTAATCTCGATGATAAATCACGAATCAAGACTACCACCACTTTCTGTCCGATCATCAGTTTCTATATTCTCTTCTGGCTTTTCAAACTTTTCTTTAAACATTCTCACCTATCCTACACGGGCTTCATAGAATTTTTCTTCTTGAATGTTTCTGCAAATTTTCATATTCATCTCTGTTTCTTGAAAGACATTCATCTCTGTAAAGGGTTCATTATTCACCGACTGTTTCCTCACCTCACCACCGCTTTGAAGGCACTCTCTTATTTGGTTTTTTTTTTTTCATACACACGTGAGTGCACACTTAGAAATAAATAAGAAATAAATCCCAGTGGGAAGTACACGATGTCGAAACTTGATTGCTATATTCAGAAATACCGTGTAGAGCCAAGGCCCGAGACATGGTTAGGCTAATCAGCAAACGGAACGGATCTCATGCTCCTCCAAGCCATAGGATGACGCTGCCCTTCCTTAGTTTCCCCCCCCCCCCCCCCGACTCCTTCTCCCTTTCCCGCACACGTTCGTAACTGAGGAGGGCATCACCATCCAGGCAAGACAATTGAGAAGAAAAAAAATGCAAGGACTATACCAATGCTGCAGGCCAACCACTCCACAGACCTCCTTATGTTTGATGCCCACGCATATAAGCTAGCTACAAAATGAATCTGACTCTAATCTTGACGTTACAGAGTTTGAGGTCAGAACATCTCAAAGCAGCTCGCCTCAGTTCGATAAAACAAGACAAAGTGAAGAATACTTCAGCAAATTTACCAGTTGAATACTTGAGGTGGGTTCCATTCGTTGCAGATACCATCGAGCACTAGTTGAAATCTCTGGAAGTGAGACCGCTCGTCGAGGCTCGGTTCCATTCCATTCGACGTCTACCTGAAACAGTGAGTCGAGAAACCCCTATCACTGGAATAGCAGTTGTTCTATAAATTTCGGCCTGCGATACACTATTACTTGACTTTAAATAAACTCCCCTCTTCAGTTTACTTTCCTCGCAGACTTGTGTTCGAACTATAGTTGAGCGTATCGCGGCACAACATCCCAAAACTGGCCCCCATTTGACGATATTTTTAAACCCGAAACAACAACTATCTCATCCACTAGAATGACATAAAGAACTGTGAGTTATTATTTCAAGCGCTGAGTGAATGGACTAAATCCACTCAGCAGATCAACCGGTAACACAAATTGCTAAAGAAAGGACAAACAACTGCTTTTCTTATACGTACTGCAAGTCGATCTCATCGATCATAAAACGTGAATCAACAGGTTATAAATTACGACTTGAAATGTGGGCGAAACTGGTGCAAATTTTTAGCACCTTAAGAAACATCTATAACTCCGCTATGAAATGATAAAACAGCACACTTCAAAACTCTAGATCCAGTAGATATCGAAGCGACCTAACGGATCTGTGGGATCATGCCAACGACAAAGAAAAAACCCGTTTTCATGATCGACCGATTCATAAATAAGAGTGAGGGAAGTAAATGATGAATTGTTGTTCGAAATTCGGCAACTTAAACTTTAAAATTGATTCGGAAATTAAACAACGGATCAGCAGACTGTTTTAGAGGTGAAGTTAACTGACAACCCTACCAACTGATAACTGTACACACGAAATTGCATAACGACAGCTCTCCATACTAGTTTTCGATAGAGGAGAAAAAGACCGTTTCGTGATACTCTTCCCCTTCCACCCCCTCCCCTTACTTCAACCATCAAAATTCCCTGCTTGCTCTTATCCAACAGTGTTCCTTGCAGCTTTATAATCCTCCCGTATAGTATGACGACATGACCTATCCTACTCTCTTCAATGATATAAAAGTGCACAGTATAAACAAGGCTCTACAATAGATCTTTATATTTTTTATTCAAATTTTTATATAGGTTTTTTTTGAAATTGTACTGCACATTCTGCCTTAACCAACTCAATCACACGATAAGAACAAAGCATGAAGTTCGCCGACAGCGCTCAACCCCCGAGTTTTTTTCAAATAGTGTTGCCGGTATGCACGAAGTACGCGAAGCTAGAAGGTAATGAAATTCGATCGTAAACGAATATTAGTATGCAAACTATAAGCGCCAATTTCCATCACCATAACTTCATTACCAAAGAAACTCGCGAACAACCTAATAGAAAAAACTACTGTGATTAAAAAAAACAACTGAATATTCGCAGCAATAGAACAATGAATGCAGGCATTTCTTCAATGACATTTTGAGTCAATCTCTCGCAATTAATGCCACACTCTAATCGACAATCAGCTTTATTCTTCGATTGTATTGCTTCAGTGAATGTTTCACCTTTTGCAAACTCATAAAAATCAACAACTTCATGTGCTCTACAACACATACACAACTACTTACATTGAAAATACTTGATTCATCGCCAATAAATCGAAGTCTGTTTCGAGACCGCTCTCTTTCAGTCTTCTCAATGAACTTCTTTCTCTTGTATTCGAGCGTATCCTGTGGCCATTCCAGATCCTACACATTAAAAAAAAGGAAATAACGGCATATCAAACAATCGACTGTCAAAAGCGATCCGACCAATGTAGACTACTCTCTAAATAATTTAAGGATCCGTATCTGCTTTCTGAACTGAATGGTCGGCTTGAAATTTGGAAAAAAAAAGAGATTATATCCCAGTGCAGATTATATCTAAAAGATTTCGTAAATCGAGTTTCAGCGAAAGCGAGGTTGAAACAATCAGACAGGTAGACACATATGGATACATGTCCACAGATGTGACCTGCTATATGGCACTTTACTTATTAAAACCTGCCGAAGTGCATAAACACCAGGAAAAAGTAGATCACACTGAAGTTAAAAACTTCGGTATTCTCCGAAAACATCAGTGCAACATCAGCTCAAAAGCTAGCGGATGTGACGCATGGAAGTTCCACACAAGATCTGATTCTATGTCAATACCGCTGATTAGGCTTAATCCGCATAAGAGAATAAAAACTGGTCGGATTATGAGTCACCGTGACCCTACCTGATGCTATCCTCCTAATCATTTAAATAATTCCTTCGTAATTTATAAGACACGAACTCGAACGCTTCTCATAAAGTAATGTTACCTTGATCATAAATCCACATCCGACGAGTAGAAGAAGCGCTAAACCAAGAAACACAAGGGTTATGCGCCAACCGAACTTGTTGAACAGCTGCAAACAAGCGACATCAACGATGGAATAAACAGAGAGCAAGTTCAAGCACGTATTTCGGTGTGTTCACTTGCGCTGATATCCTTAACGCTTACTCTGATGCGGTATTTGATTTATTCTTCTCTTATTCCGATCGGCGCAATTTATCACAACCTCATAGCTTTTGATCATTTCCACAAGTCTCTACGTTGAATTCAGTTTATAATTCGCTTTTTTTTTTTCGAGTCTTCAGAGGGTACAATAAACTTCCTGTTGATGTGGTCTCAATGCTTAGTATCTTTAAATTTGACAATCAACTAAAGCCTTTCGACCTTGATCATATTCATGAATTTGTTTTTAACTGATGCTAACTTTTTGTTTATTTATTATATCGCCACAATTCTTCACTTTTCTTCCGAAGCAAAGACCTAGCGACAAAAATCAAAGATTGTTGCGTACGACAAGCAACCTCCTCCCCTCGTTCCCCTCCCTCTTTTGGTGCGTAAAAAGTTGATATTGAGTACATGGATGAAGACAAACTATACACTACATCCTCATCGTTGCTCTAAATAAAGATAAGAAAACGTTCAAATATAAAAATGGAACAACAATTTGCATTAGCATCTTCATTAATGAGAATTTAAACAGAATAATGAAGAAACTATTATACATTAATATTAAATTGGCACAGTAACGGACCCCAAAACTGATGGCAGAATGAAGATCGAAAGTGAAAGGTGACTGATGCAGCGATTAACATCGACTAGCGTGCCTCATGAAAAATCTATCAATCTCATAATTTAATAGGTGAACTGAGTGTAAATTTTACTATAGTATAAGCAAACTTGATGAATGAAATAGACAACGGAACTATCATCTTCATCTTCAAATCGCAAAATGAGATACAATGATTATTCGGTGGTGAATGCCAGTCAAAAATGATTTCCTTAATATCAAGGATACTGATTCCGTCACCGGAACCGGAACCTACACCAATGGCGAAAGCGTCATCAAACAATGATTAATGTCTTTCGTCAAATATGAACTCAAGATGTTTGTTTTAACGATGATTTTTAGACGATAAGCATCATTTAGCCGCATCAATGTTTGCCCAAAAAGCGGAATGCACTGCAAAAATTGCGTAATAGCGTTTAAATTTCTCGAACATTAAAGTCATCAGTGATCACCCACATTAGAAAGTTGAATAAAGACAAAAGTTTTCCATTTGGCTACTGAAAGGTACTGAAGTGGCAAAAAAACAAAGCGTTAACGGCAGTCACCAGCGCTAAACGCCAAACATATCTCTAAAGTTGCTTCCATCTATTTAGATCACTGTGTAAACTATGGAGAATTATCACTATAATAACAACTATTATAGTGATACTCTCATAAACTCATTTAGGCAAATGCATACCGATGCCTCGTTAGAGCAATCAATACATTCGAAAGTTGGATGCACTCATTGCAAATTCGAGAAACACAATGAAAAACACTTACAAATTCGATTACAGGTGCGAAAACGAATGTGCCAGCACCTGAGCCACATACGGCAATCCCCGTTGCAAGTGCTCTCTTCTTCTAAAACAACGAATTCCAATTAAAATTCATCATTCGTATGAACAGCTAACAACTAGAATTAAAGCCTTATAACAGACGCATTATTAATCATATCTGTCACTGAGTTGAACTAAAACCATTCAAAATAGCACTCACAAAACTGCAAATATGCAACACAACGAACTTAAAAAGTAGCACATAAACACTAAAAAAAAAACAAAACAAAACAATAAAATAAAATAAATACAATACGCAATAGCATCAACAAAAAAAAAAGAAAGAGATCACAAATCAACTTAGACAGCCCAATTAGAGAAACTTTTTCTTTTAATGCGGAAGCAAGTATACCTGAAAGTAGTAGGTGACAGCCACAATAGCGGTATTATAACAGAAGCTGAGCCCAACACCTGTCACAATAGCAAACGTTATCATGAAGTGCCATATATCGAAAGCGAAAAACGATAGAAACGATCCGGTTGCCGCCATCACCCCGCCCACAAAAGTCATTATACTGTAACAAAAAAAACGGATGCATTCGTTTAATCGTTGTTCTCCTTTATAGTATGAGAATAATATTTTTTTTCTTTTTGAAGAGAATAAACACGCAAATAGAGTGATACATAGACGCCGTTACTGCACATCACACATAGCAGTGAGAATGAAAAAGAAAAAGAAAAAAAAACACAAGACTCCTGAAATAAATAAAAGCTTACAAACAGTTTTCGTTTATTTTATTTTTTTCATTCTCGAGAATTTCGTGTCAAAAAATCATTGACATCAGAATTTTTTTTTTCGGGCAACTACAACCTCCCTCTTTTCTCTCCCCCTCGAACTCGCCTCCCTCCCTCCCTCCCTCCCCCCCCCCCAAAAAAAACTCGTTTCACTCCATAGATCATCCTAAAATTTTCCTATATAAGAAAAAAAAATTTTTTTTTCGTAAAATAATAAAAAAATAAACGTTCTAGAATTTCTCTTTATTTTTTCATCACATCTAGTGCGATTTGTAAAATTATTTCTTGTTGATTATCTCATTTGCAACCGACAATTTCCATGTCGATCATTCAGACTATTTCCAAACAATTATAATTCCCTTTAAAGATGTACATTATTTATATGCTTCTTTACATCACCGTATAAAACGCATTTTTATGGTGTCGATTTGTTTGATGCAAAATATGATAGGAAATCGCCGAACCAAAAAAAAAGGAAGAAAAACGAACCTGCATACATAAAAATTCAGCTTTAACACCTCATAGATCAGATTAGTTTATTAGCTTTTAAGCCAAAAACTGTTATGCAAAAGCGAAAAGTCTCACATCTACAATTTTCGTGCATAAAAACCGCCTCATTAACTTATCTATTATTGGTGATATATATTATCTTATGATTTGCTTCATACTTATAAAATCTATCAACAATCTCCAGGTGTTAATGTTTAGAGTGCAGAATTTGAATTTCATATCCGTTTTCCTGCACGGATGTTCCACCGGTTTGTTTCTTTGAAATAAAACAACACCTGCTAGTTAGGATTAGAGCATTACCGGCAATCGTAGATATCTGTGAGAACGGCAGCCAATGGACCAGAGAGTAGTGGTATCGATAGAAATATGGAACCTACAACGCCGCTCATCGTTTTCGTCGCATTAAAATATTGCTGAATTTCAGGAAACATAATGCCGAACGAGAATGAGATGCCTGGAAAAAAAAAAGATGGGAAGAAGAAAAAAACTAACGTAAAGTGAAACAGCAACATTTGTATTCAATGCATCTCTAATTATAAAATAATAAATAAAATTAAAGCATGCGAAATCACAAAAAAAAAAAAGAAAAAATCAGTGCGTATTATAGGACCTAGCTTCCATAGACACTGTTCTTTGGCTAAGCGCCTGGTACGGATGATGTTTAACCAGGAATGCACAAATGCGCGTCTACCTAGTATGCAAATAAAAAACTCACAGAAATAAATTACCTCTCAAAAGTTTTGCCGTCATTTCCAATTTTGCTATATATAAGTTTAAATTGAAAAATTCTTTCAAGTCTCTTGTTCAACGTTCGATGAATAATCGATCAATGGCATAATGGAACCTAAGATACTGAAAGAGTGCAATGAATCTCATTATATATATATATATATATATATATATATATATATATATATATATATATATATATATATGTATGTATATACCTATATACATACACCTATATATAGGTATATACATGTGTATATAGCAAATTATTTAATCAAACAATTCAATAACTACATCATTGGTTGCAATAAATTTCATCGGAAACACTTAAAGAACTATGGAAATAGAAATGATGGTGACGAGAAATTTTATGGTCAATATGGAGTCCTAAGTTGGCTTCATTTACGAAAAAAAAAAAAACACGAAGTCGCACTTTTTTCCCAGAGCAATACTGTTTAATCTAACAGAGTAAATGGAAGAAAAAAAAAGAAACAAACCATCACAAATGAAATGAATGCAGAAAGAGGCCAGTACAATGACCCAGCCATATCCCCCATCAAGGGGTTCTGGGAAGAGCGTCGAAGAAGAGCTATCCGATTCGGATTCCTCTGCAACTCACAAAGATGAAGAAAAAAAGAGCATCAAATCTCATTTCTTTTCTTAGTCAAGTGTTCGAGATCCTTAGGATATCGACCAGTGGCATAAAAATAGAACAAGAAGTATATAAAACAGTAAACACGAATCTACATATTACCTCTGAAGAGCTCTCAGAAAATTGAAAATTGCAATAAAAACCACCAGAAACAATTGAAAATACCTGTGAATGAAAAAGAGAAAATTGAGGTGGGATAGAGCCAAAGATTTCTTTGTAAACAGATGACTTCAACACTCTCAAGGATACAATTTCGTTTCATTTCTAAACAAAAAGTCATGTCTTTACTTCATCAATTGGTGAGGTTAGAAAAAACGCCAGCATGTGAAAACTTGTAAGCTGGCTGAAAATGCCACACATAAATTTCGCCCAATTTTGCTAGGCAGAGTCAGGTGAAGGTCAATGGATGGGATGAAGAATCGAGAAAAGAATGCCATCTAGGAATGAGGTATTGAACTTCTCACAGATGATCAGCAATCAGCAATGAATAAATCGCATAAAGACAAAATCAAGACGACGGAAATAACCTGTCTGCAACATGCATCGTATCATGATTTAATCAACATAAAGCGTTTAAATCTTCTACAGTTATATTACGAATTTATATTTCCACTGAGCCTTGCATCGATTTCTCAAACTGTAACTTGAAAATTGAACTCGTAATTGAAATCATTTTCTCATATTGTAACTTAAAAATTGGAATTGAAATTGAAATCAATTTCTCAAATTGTAACTTAAAAAATTGAAAATGAAATTGCACGACCTCACTGATTTCTCCAGCTTCCTAATATACTCTTTGAGAAGTACTCTATTAACAATTGTGGATAATGCACATCGACAGTTCAAAGCATTCGATGGTTCAGAATTACGATCGAGCATTGTGTTCTATTATGAGATATTTCTCTTTTGCAATATATCTAACAAAATGCACAATCACGAAAATCTTTCTTTCCAATCTCCAAGAAAAAAAAAAATGAAACTAAGCATGTCGAACTAAAGAAAACCGAATACGGATACGAAACGAGATCCTGAAATCCAAAATTATGGGTTCTGGAATTAAAACAAATTCTAGAGTCGATGAAAAGAATACCATAAGATGAAAATATAAAATACTTACGCTCATAAGTCGTTGATGGTATATTAAGAACGGCTGGCTGAAAGCGTAAAGAACGAAACCCTTGTGTTGATGACGGGTTCACTTGCTGAAAAAAAAAAAAAAAGAAGGGATCGCCACATCATTACTGTTTGTACTCAGTTCAAAAAAGTCATTGATATGGTCATGAATGAAAGAACGTAGATTCAAAAATAACGAATTAATAATACTGTAATGATAGGCTTCTCTGCAGGAATGCAAAATAGACTATGAAAAAAAAAAAGGATGATGAACGCGTATTTTAAGATATATTTGTTTCATTAAAACTTCACTAATGAATACGACAGCAGTAGATAACGCAAATAGTGATCATATGGATTTAACGGCAAAAAATTATACCGCACACACTTAGGGGGAAGGGGAGAGGGCGATTAATTCCACACCACATTTTAGGCTCATTACTTGTAGAAATTGCTTACGCTTCATACTTCATTAATGAAGATCATCATCACTAGTACAACAGTAAAAATGCCCGGCAACTAGGGACTATCCGTATATTGAAAAAAATAAAATAAAATTTTCATTGATCGGAAAGAAATAAATAAGCGTGGACTATTATGCATTCGTTTCATTGTAGTTGAAACGATGATTGAAGCATTAGATTATAATTTTGAAAAACAACAATTTTACTTAATAGTAAATAATTGTTTCTTTTTTTTCAAGGGTAGTTAATCTAGAATATTTATTTATTAATTACAGAAATATTAGAACAAAAAGCCGAATAATAATTTCTGCAATAATAATACTCATAAAAAGAGAATTAAAAATGCTTACTCTTGTATTAGATGCCACCCATTCTGATACATCCGCTTCGGGTCGACCTTTATTTCTAATCTCTCCTTTTTCTTTTCTATACATTAAACCTGAAATCGAAAACAAAAGAGATATACTCTTTGAGAACAGATTGATTACTCACAAATTATGAGCTTGATAAGAATCCTGTCGTGACAATATGTGATGATCAACAAGAAGATCAGAACTGTTGAATGATTGGCTAAAACATCGAATGAAACAGTTCTATGAAGGTTTCAGATATCAACCATCTCCTTTCCAGCCCCCTCCCGCCTCCCTTAACCCCCCCCCCTCCCTCTTTCAGTTTCACTATGACCTGCCATCCGAAAGCGTCGGCTATCTCATAATTCTATCACAAAAACAGGCTAAAAAAATATACCGCAGAGCACTATCCTAGGGCTACAGGCGTCCTGCGAGATAACACAGAGGGAAATGTATGCATTCGATTATAAGCACATCGATGAGAGAACGGTTGTGTCTAGTGATGCTGATTCGACAATCGGCATACTCAATTATTTTCACAAGAATTTCAACATCCTATGATCATCCGAATTTAAATCTCCGATCTTTTTCATTGCTTGCAAATATATCTCATCGTATAATCTCTATATAAATTTTCGATCAATCTGCTAGCACTAGCCATTTACTCAAACATATTAAACTAATACCTTTCATCACTATCAATAGCTTTTAGTGAAATCTACCTGTCTAAATATATATATATATATATATATATATATATATATATATATATATATATATATATATATATATATATATATATATATATATATATATATATAAGTTTAAATACAACCATTCATTCAACTGTAAATATAACAACTTTAAGAACGCTGAATTCAAGAAAGAAAGGTCATTGCAAAGAGTCGAAGTGAAGTTTCGAGATCACTTAAATGCATGCCTATATGCAGAAATGTTTTAAAGGGAAATGGGCTAGAGGAGGGGGAGGAAGGGGGGGGGGTAGGGGAGTGAGGGAGATCAGGTTAAAAAAAATTATGCAATTTCCAGTGTTTATATTTGTAGATGAATATACCGCACAAAAAAATCAAGCAACTAAGACGATTTTTTTGCTGCTCAGTATATACTAAAGTGAATGAACTCAAAAATATTGCTGTTGTAAAATTCGAAATTGCATCTTTATTAGCATTGCATTTTATGCAGTCAAAATTTATCACTTTCATCTAGTTTGCAAAACCCATTTGCTGATCTTTTCCCGTGAGAAATGACCGACTCATTCTTTTAAATTTGCATTTATGAGGCATATAATGGTGACTTGTGTCACCTGTGTGGACGTTTCTAAGCGTCTGTGTGCCTACCTGGTGAACTTAGCTGCACAACTAAACCTCGGGCTATTAAATTTCGTAAATATAATGCACACCGAAGAATGACCTCTTGTATATATATATATATATATATATATATATATATATATATATATATATATATATATATATATATATATATATATATATATATATATATATATACCTTCAAGTTCACGTATCAATTTTAAACAAAATTGTAGTCTACCTAAATGCTTCCGAAAATTCCGCGTGAACTTAGTAACTGATGGAGTTTGTAATCTGTACCCGTCCGACGACATAATAATGAGTTTTTTGTTTGAATAAAAACGTATGCCCGAATGGTTGAGCCATCCAAAATACGAATGAAACATTTCGCAGATTTCATTATTTATGAAAGCGTTTGCTCCGGTAAGCGGAATTGCAAAAACGCATACCGTGCCAGCTCCTCTAGCATGCTTCTCCAGTTGCCTTCATCCTGACGACGCACGTTTTGTGTGTGATGATAAGAACTGCATCCTCCGAAAGAAACATTTTGGCCCTTCGAAATACCTAATTAAATGATCGCTAGAAACATTTTCCGATGCAAATCACCAACATAGTACAAACTCCATCCCTTTACAACTTCAACATTCAAATACTTTTTTTTGGATTATTGAGAAGCAATGATAGTTCCCATCTAATTGTAAAATCTTTTTTTTTTTTTTAATTAGCAAATCAAAACGGTTGAAAGTTTTCTTTCTTTTTTTTTTTTAAGCATTTCAACAACAATTAGAAATCTCAAATTTCATCACTAAAGCGAACAGGGTGGGCTCTAATGTGTTTTTTCTCTCTTTTTTTTTTTCTCATTTAATAAGAAGCATTCCTCTTCCCCTCCGCTCCGTCTCCGACATTTCAATCGCATATGTGTCTATTAAAATATGAGAATTGTTTGTGTTCGCATTTTATGTTCTTTGGTGATAAATTACACTACTTCATTTGAATATCTATCCCTATGTGTCATTTTATTAAGGGATAAAAGATCCCATTTATATTGGAATATATTTACGACAAATATTGGTAATAATAAAGAAAAATTTTACACCTGATATCAAATAGTGTAGACGGTTAGCTGATCTATAATAGTTTCGAAAGAGGGAGAAGAATTTTCCCTCACTCATTTCCTTTCGATTCCCTCATAAAATAATTCATGAAAGCAGATGAAATTAATCAAAACCCCTTCCCTCCTTCGATAATATTAAATGGAAGACGGAAAAGGGGAAAGCATGGGAAGGGAAAGGTCTCCATAGCGGAAAAATCATTCGATACAAAATTGGACGCATTATATAGATAGATGCTTATATAACATATATACATACACACACAAACACAAAAAAAAAAAAGCGATGAGAAAGTAGTGCACTTTAAATAAGACACTGCGCATAGTTTTATGACTCATTTTTACAAAGATCTAAAGCATACTCTGAAGGAAAAAAAAAAGAATTTTTCTTTTTTTCTTTAAATGGCAATTTGGTTGAGAAGAAAATTTGCAAAACTAGAGAAAAAAATACACAAGCAATATTAGTTTATATTGTCAACATTAGCGATAATATCGTAAACGATCAAACAAATATATAAGAAGACTATCGTCGTGAGCAATTCATAAAATCTATATCTAACACTTCGTGTGCGGTTGGAGAAAAAAAAAACGAAAATTTGAGTTTTTTTTTTCTTTTTTTTTTTTTTTTTGATTACAATGGAAAATTCCTCGCGGGATTTTAGAAAAGAAATAGTGTAATGATTAAAAAAAACAGGTGATATGCTAATTTTATGAATTAAGGTAAACAGATGCAGCATTTGCGTACATAATCGCTTACATATATAATAAGTGATTAACGTTGGAGGTAATGTTGCGGATCAGCGGATGTGCAGGTGAACCTTTACCTGTCCGCATGACTACCCCACCCACACGATCGTACTAGCGCGCATTTTCGCATCAATTCACAACTTCATAAATGACTGCGATAACTATCAAAAAATTTGATTGCCGTTTTCATCCCATAGAAAAATCAACCTAAGATCGAACGTTGAGGTTAAGCTCGATATGTATGCTACTGAATTCGAGTCACCGGAAACCTCCGAAGAAAGGTATTCCCCTTGTTCTCTCAACTTTTGATACCTCAGGTGTTTATTTTTTCTGTGCTCCGCTGTCTTCAAACGTAAGATTTATGCAATGCTACCAAGACATCCGTTTCTTTAGGGATGTAAGGTATTTGGGGCCTTCTGGTTTCCTGTACCTCATCCATTTCATCCATCCACAAAAGCATCTCCCTCCTCCCTAGGAAAACAACAGTCACGGCAGTAAATTCGGTCGACAGATCTTTATTCGACGTTTGGCAGAAATAAAAATTGCCTAACAATCTGATGAGCCATAGCTACACACAAAGAAAAAAGGACACTGATGTAAACATGTTGCGACGTCTGATTTGCAACGGCTGCCACATGCTGCGCACGTGCGTGAGACTGCATCATGGAGTTATGCGTCTATTGTTACGGTCACTTGCCCGCCTTCTCCCTTCCCCTTCCCCTACCGCTCACCCCCATCTTCTTCAATATATCTGAAATATTTCCATCGCTGGAGGGATCATTAATTTCGTTTCTCTTACCGCTGTCTCATCGCAGGTATAATAAAGGTGAATCAGTGCAATTATACAAGCACAACCTCAAGCTGAACAATATTTGTATGCGCAGAATGTGGTTAATGGATGAGGAGAACATTCACTGCAACGAAGAGGTGAACTGGAGTTCAGGGGATTCAGAGACCGTTTGTTTTCTGGTAGGGTGGGCATCTAAACGGCAAAGTTGCTTCCCCCTCCCTCTCCCTCCCCACTTTTCCTTGTAGGCGGAAGGTGGGGGAGAGGGTGTAAAAGTTTCTATGCGGTTTTTTCCACGAGAGTGAGAGGAAACGCTGCGAATTGTAGAACCCTGACAGTCGAGTTATAATTTAAACAAAGTGACTTGTGCTGTTCGGTAAAACGACACTAATCGAAACTACTCAATAGTACACAGCAAAAAAGTAATTGATATAAGCAATGTTATTGCCATTACCATGATGTACAACTGCAGCAAAAATATTTCTTCTCACAATCCATCCCCCCCCCCCTCCTATACCCCTCTCCATATCGGTACAATTGTGCATTCACGGCTGCTCATCTCCAATCCCCAGCAAAACACAAAACACAAACGTAGTAAATGCGTAGAAAGTCGTCCACATCGTCTATGAAACTATTTCTGCCCCAGCAAATCACAGCACTCAATCCTGGACTGTGAATTCGCTCCATCAACGCAGCGAAGATCCGAAGGTGAGGTATTCCTTCTGCGTCAATGAAACCTCTACCTCGCACATCGCGAAGTGAACTCCTTCTCCTTGCTTTCTCGTGGTTGATGATCTATCTAAAATTCGGCGGCGCTCTCTCGTGGGAGAGGAATCCCGCACATAACCCAACCACTTCTTGGACTCAAATAAATTATTTCAAGTCATCATTGGAAATATGAGACGGATCGGTGAGGGATCGACTGATCTTTGATTAGTTTAAGTGAATAGGCTGCATGGATTGATGGCACAGACGTGACATCTCGTGCAGAAATCATAGCAAACTGTACAACAGTAGCACGTCGAGACGTTTTTTTTTTCTTTCTCTTAGGGCTACACAACAGGTAATATTGTCTTAGTGTTTACACTCGCAACGCTCTATTCGGCGCATCTTTGGAATATCGTGAGTGGCGATGAAAGAGGCTCTAGAAATTTGTTCGGAATACGCATAGTTCTCTGTTGAACCACCCGTAGGCATCACTTCCCTGTCTAGTTTTGGGAAATTCTTATTGCTGCTATTTTTCACCGAAATCTTCAGCCCATAAAATTTTGATTTCTGCTCTTTACTCAGAATTTCGGTCTTTTCCGGTGCCCTTCAAAGTGCATCATTTCTTTTTTTAAAAATCCGAAACTTGTAGCCTAAATTGTTGCCTGAAAGTCTAGTTTTTCACGGGGAAAAGGGATTGGAAGGGGATCCATCCATCCTCTAATATGTAAAGTGAGCATTAAATATCACAAATATGGTGCAGTTGATTATGAGCTGGCCTTCACGCAGAATTCCTTGCGGGAAGGAGAGTACATTATTTTGGGCGTAAATTATTGGAAAGTAAAAATAATGGGCATAAGCGTGTTATAGTCAGCTCGACCGAACGGCTCTGACTACGTCTGAAAGTTTGAAGGGGAGAGTTTTGCAATCTGAGAACAATATGGCTAAGGTCACATAGATATCCACATGTCTCATTAAGTGCACCTTTTTCCCATGTTATTGAATAAGAAGCTCCACATTCCTTTATAAAGAATGAAATCCACCAATTACCTGAACTTTCACTACTCTTCGTTTCGTCGCTTATACTAAGTATGGTTGAATAGTTCGCGCTGAAATGAAATCGCAGAGAAAAACACTCAGGTGTTAATCGTTAGCGACGAGAAAGAGAAGGATCTACCAAGTAGAAGAAGACATTTTTCCTTGTCATTAAACGTCGAATGATGCAGGACAATAGCACTTACCTCAAACAACCTGTGCATTTATTGGGCAGCAAATCATGAATCGTGCAACGTAGACCAATCGGCCATATATCAAGCGAGAACGGGTGTAAAGTAGATCAGAGAAGGTCAAGGGCATATAGATAGATCAAACGACTGCCGAGCATGTGTTGTGAGGCTAACCTGATTCAGAATCGGGAGGATATAGAAGGGTTTGACGCGTTTATGTATTCGTTCCAGCTTTTAGAATGGGCTTAAGGCCGAGTGTGCCTAGGTGAGGCCGTAGGAGCACGTGAGGGGTTCGGCGCAGCATGGAGTTCGCCGGCTGCGACTACGGGTTCCTGTCGACTATCGACGACGTCTTTGTAAAAGATCCTTATTTTTGTCACCTTAGTTGTGTAAATATGATAAATTGTCCGCCTCATACCTGTATCGTTTCGCAGTTTACTCGACCGCATCTCGATAGAGGGTGCAGATCGTCAAGGAGCTCTGGACGACTAGACGAACTAAATGGAGCTAACCCCTAGAGTAGCACTTCACTAGCCTATCCACTGTCTTTTTCAAAGCGATGAATCGCCCGATTATTAACCATTTGAACTTATATGTTCCTCTCTTTTTTTTTTTGATGGTTTCAAAATCTTAGCCTTTAATGATTACCTCTGAAATATTTTTGGGTCATTTCAGCAATGATACCTTCATTTTTTTTTTCTTAATTTAGTCTCAGATAAAACAAATGTGATCCAGTCGGATCGAAAGAATCGAAGAGATTTGCTCCCTCTGAGAGAGTATTTAATTACGGCATCTCGTAGCATCAACCGTTTGATGCTACAGCAGCTAAGAATTTCAAATCCAATGAGGATGTTACGAGTATTTTCAAAGATATGGAAATAAGAGCTTCCCTTATTTTTATGAACAATTCTATCTCCTGACGTTTCATTGCGCATTAATTTTCCCATGATCTAAGGTTGCACTCTTTTCGAAAGAACTTCTGAAGTGTTGCCTCTAATGGATTCTGACGGTGATATTCATTACTTAAATTTGATGTAGAACAACTTTCAACGACGATTCATCCTTCCTATATTTGGAAGGTACACTGTTAGATCGCCTTTCATAGCAACAATGAATGAAATGATATGTTAGCACTGCAGATCCTTATAATTCTTAGTTTCTATTTTGATAAACTTTAGAGTGTAGAGCATTGTCCATGAGAACGCTGAATCCACTTCTAATAAATTCTATGCATTTTCCCATTTTCCTTCATACGTATGCAAATTCATTCACATAATTCGTTTCGACTTTTGTTTAACGGATTAATGCTTGATAGCTTCAAATGTTTTCTTTTTTTTTTTCAATCATAAACACATGGAATTTTATATCACAGCTAATTGTGAGCGTTGTCTTCCGGAAAATTTTGATAGGATAACGATTTATTCGCACTTGAAAACTTTCATTTAGATCAACATACTTGAGAATAGCAACTATAAAGAATCACTGACATCAAATATCTCTTTTATTGCTCGTTGTTTACAGATTCTTTTCTTTTTTTTTTTTTTAAACTCGTCTGATAATATGTTTCGCTATACGTTTTCTATTCGTTCCCTTTGTTTTAATATTCACGTTTCATTTTTTTTTTTTCAGCTTCAATGTCACATAATCTATACGTTCTATTTTTATTTTCATTTATATTTATAGATTTATATGTTCTTTCTCGTGCAGAACGAATAATATGTTCACAGTTATTGATCTATGCATTAGTTCATCTGTTGCCCATTGCTGTGTGTTTATTGAATTCGATTTTAGGAAAAACCTTGAAAACGATATTCTTTTCTTCATATTACTGAAAAAAATAAATTTTTGTGTGGTTTATACCTCATATAAAGGACGGAACTCATCAATGTTGCTAACGTGATGCAGATGTTATAATCACCGGCTCATATTTGCGGAATTACTAGTCGTTGGATGCTCTGGTTTATCTACCGTTATATGTTATCTCGCTCTGCCTCTTCTCTCCTTCTCCCTTTCTTTCACTCTCTTCCTCCCTCCCCGTCTCTTTCTCTCTCTCTCTCTCTCTCTCTCTGTCTATATATATATATATATATATATATATATATATATATATATATATATATATATATATATATATATATATATATATATATATATATATATATATATATATATATATATATATATATATATATATATATATATATATATATATATATATATATATATATATATATATATATATATATATATATATATCGGAGTGCTGTTTCCCACTTTCCTAGTGTAGTTTTTTAAATTATCATCCTATTCCATAACTCGTAGTTTCGCTTGTATCGTTATTGTTATATTGCCGTATCTTTTTTACATTCATAAACTTTCTACATTTGGGTAAAACATTACAAACTAGAAACGATCTCAATAAGTACGCTCGAGCGTCTGCAACCCAAACATCAAAGGTGCTATTCGTTACAGTGCTGCACAAAGTACGTCCTTCGGATTGCAAATTTTTGTTTGTTGACTTCATTTGTAACGTTGAATTCTTTTCATTAGTTGGTTAACAACAGTTCACCTCATCTGAGAAATGCTTACGCTCGATTTATGAGTCTAATCTTAAAGAAATTAGTTAGTTTACCGCCCGCTAGTTTTGAAAATTTCGGTTCACATTGGATTACTTTCCAAAATTTTTAGTTCGCTTCGTTCGCTTTCCGTTTAAAAATTTCAATTCATTTGATCTAATTTATAATTTTTTTTTTTGGTTCATTTTACTCTTCTTTTGTTTAAAAAAATTCGCTTCGTGTTTTATTCGCTTCGTCTTTTACGCCTCCTTCTTGTTTCGAAAATCAGAGTTGGTGTAAATAAAATAAAAAACCAGATAATACCATTGTTTTAATTAACTGAGCATTCTTAATTGAGCCAAATTGCTCCATTATGAGGAAGCTGTCTGTATAGCGTTGAAATTATCTAGAGGAGAAAAATGAGACCTGTTTAATTTTTTGCTCAAATGTACCTAACCTCCACCCCTTCCCCACTGCCCATCTCCCAAATAGGCTTTACTTGATTTTGAATAGATAGAAGCCAAGTGCATCTAGTCTGCGCTGAAACACTCAAATATTTCTTTGCGATCCTTGTTCCTCAAACAATAATGCTTAAATTTTCGGCAGAGGCTACAAAAGCCTCAAAATTGATGGAATTGTCTTTATATCACTGATTCCGCTATGCTCAGAGATTGACAGAACTAAAATGATTTCAGTTTGCTTCGTAGAATAACAGATGGAACTTAAGCCAGACGTGTGAACATTTGACGAATGTTGATCTGTATTTGAAGTGGCCACAGTATCTGAGAAAAACAAATTCCAAACGCACAAATCTTATAGCAAAGTTGAAATGAATAACAATATGGTAGAAATATCTGCACGAAATATGATGATTATGAAATGAAGTCGAATTAGCATAGATAAAGAACCGATCAGGTGGTATGTCATAGAAATCACCAAGAATCTAATAGCTGAGAGTCGAATCAAGCTCAATACTATGATATTGTAATGCTTTATTCGGGAAATTTTGAGTAATTTTCAATAGGATAGCCGATAAATGCTGAGAGATTGCTCGATGAATATAACTGTCATGAAATATCTCCACTATATCCGTGACAATATTATTCTATTGGATAATCTTATTCCGATATATACGATAATATATTGTAAAATTTCTCATGTAATTAATTCAAACCTTTAAAATAAACACTCAAAAAAAATGCATTCCATGATTGTAAAAGTTATGGCGGCTAAATTTTCACAATTTTTGAAAATTTCAACGATAATTTAGTGAACAGTTAACAACGGACGAATTACACAAAATATCACAACGAGTAATTAACTCTCATTAATTGAGCGTAATGTTTTTATTAAAAATGACTCCTAATATTTAAAAAACATAGCTAATTTTATTAAGAAAAATGCCTCATTAGTTTTGACGAATATTCTCTCGTAACGAAACGAAATATTAACGAATAAACGAATAGAAAAGAGCAAATACCATTATGTTGCTAAAAGAATGGCGATCGCATTTGCGATAAATGAACACATCATCCACGTTTTTGCATATTTCCCACTAACCGAGATCTTTTTATTCTATGTAACAGCCTACAGATTGACTATGTTTCTTTTCTTTTTTTTTTTCTTCATTTTCTTTCTAATTCATGTCATTTCCTATTTCATTTGCGTCTATCCGAATTTTCAATACCTGTTTATTCGAATAATTACCACACAACCAAGAGTAAAACCCATTGAGGACTTATGCTTTTCGATTTTTGCCCGCAAATGTAATCAGGGGTTGTTTTTTTTTGCTATTGAAATGAAATTTACGCATTTCTATCAAATGTTGGGTGAACTATTCGGTAGTGATGTTCGTTTCCTAATTTGGCTGTTATGTGACGATAGAGAGTTTGATTCGTTGAAATGTGCGTTTTCCTAGTAGAAAACCGATCATCGCTTTATTTATTTGTTTATTTTCTAGTCGTTCTTAAGAGTAGTAACACGTCAAGATATAAGATCAATTGCAATTGATAGGAAATTAAATTGAAGATTTATTTTCATTTCAAATTAAGCAATCATTAATTTCATTAAAATTGAATGAATATTTTAATTTTTGTTTAATAGTTATAATATTGATGATATACAATACAGACGCACACGAGAAAAATCCGTGAGGTACAATTCCGAGAGAAACGTTAATAATCGTTTTCACATTCATTCAAAATTTTGAGAAAAATCTATGCGTTTATCCGCATATTTTCTTCTTCTTCTTCTTTTTTTTTGTATCAATTATAAATTTATAAAGAATTGATTTAATGTGTTGTAACTGTTGGTGTTTTTGGTATTTTTCTTGCTCGAAGTCCTGATTGATGGCATTGCATTACTTGATCCCATTTAGCGAGACATACGACGAGATCTTTACGTAACGATTTCGTTCCCCATAATTGACGAGGATTACCCTGAAATTTAAATATTATTTTACGCTCTATTATGTTAAATTTTCTTTCAAGGCGTGAAAAATTTTACTAAACTTTATGTACTTTTTTTACACGTATGATTTAAAATTAAAATTTTCTATGTTTTATAATCATATCACTGCCGAAATTACGATCACATCGATTGAAATCATTCTGTAGCGATTAATTAATCGATGAACTTAACGATATTTATGTTATCACTACTATTAGAGTGATAACACATTCTATTACATATCGATAAAGCAATATCGATTTATCGTCTCAGAGAGGTTTATGATTGCACTCAAAGATGAAACAAAATAACAAAGAGAAATTTAAGAAATGATTAAATTGCACTATAGACGATCGTTTGAGTTGTTGTTTAGAGCGATATTTCGATAATCATATCAACGAAGAAAATTTGCAATTCTTCACGATTTACCTTTTTTTTTTTTAGGGTTTTCTATTAAGCGTAACAGATCACTAAAGATCTTCAAAATATGAGTATTTTATGAATTTTACTTTCTTTATTTATTTATTTATTTATTTATTTATTTATTTATTTATTTATTTATTTATTTATTTATTTATTTATTTAAATTCTAATATCATTTGAGATTATCTATTTTCGTCTAAATTTCTTTCATATTTCTCTCATAAAAATCTGTTTCTTTACTTCTTTACTTCTTTTTTTTTAAACATAACTTTCAAAGTTTCGATTGTAATCATATGGAATATTATAAAGTTGCTAGTATTTATGCGTTATTTATTAACTAGTTCATAATTTTTGCCGCTCATTTGTCTAATTCTCTCATTTCTAGAAATATTTTACTTCGTTTACATTTCTAGAACGAATATATGAATCTAGAATGAGCGTTATATTCTAAATTTTTGCTTATTCAAATAGAATTTCAATCAATTGCAAAGAATATTTCAATTTTAGTGATTTGCAATTATCTTTTTTGTAATTTTAAATTTCAATTTCAATTTTTTTTTAAATATAATGAAAAATGATGAAATTTTCAATAACCATAAATTCTTTTCTTCAAATATTATTTTTATAATTGTTTTTTTTTTTTGATCGAATTAGTAATTTTTCTTTATTTATCGTCTTATCGAGTAATCGACAAAAAAAAAAGTCGAAATTTTTTTTTTATAAGAAACTATTTAGAAATAACTTTATTGTGTGATCCGATGATAATGATGATGATGATAAATACGGCTATTGAACAGTTCAACGCTTCGATGTATAACCCTTTAGAAATGTGTTGATGTGATTTCTGTCCGTTTGCTTCAACCTATTACTTTTCATGATCGTTCAGTACTTTTTTTTTTCCGACTATCCATATGGTAATAACCTCTAGGATAGGATCATTACCATCGAGATAAATTCCGTTAATTGCACATAAATCTCTTGTTCATATTAAATTCTTTTTTTTTCTATCCCTAGTTCGAGTTCGGTCTCGATTATACTAGTGATCATGGATAATAACATCCACAAATTTTCTCATGTGACGTTTGAAACTGCTCTATGATTTTAAGTCAATTTTCCTGTAGAGAATTTTCCTTAGCTAAATAGTTGTGAAATATATATCATTGCAATCGCTTATACTGAAATATTAAACTATGTTGATAAGAATGAAGAAATCCCTAAAGAAACGTATAATAAACTATAAAGGAAGTGAAAGGTACTTGTGGTTTGCACATCTGTAGACATTGGGGTCCAATTTCATGAACACCCATATCCCTGCAACATTGAGTGTTGTCGTGTGTTTGTGCTGCGCAATGTACCACTGAGCTGAGATACTTGTATAGACGACAACGGGATGGTTGAATCGTATGCATCAGCTGCAAAGAAAACAAAGATGATTTTTATTTATTTATTTATTTTTATGCTTACTTCTAGTGAATGAGAATCAAATTAGGAGAATTAGCGACCCCTCTTCTTCAGTTCGAATTTGCAGCCTTCTCTCTCTTCAATCAATGTAGTAAGTGCTTTTATATGATTTAACTGCAACCTTTATCGTTCCACCAGCCGAATAGTTCTGATCTCTGTATTTTTATTTGATAGATTTATTTTTTAATTCTCTGAATTGTTAATTTACAGGTTGGAGTTGAGAATTCACAACGTTGAGGTGATTTATTTTTAAGCGTATCAAACTGAAATCCAAAGGTGGAATATGTTCGATCACTCGAACAATCAAGGCTATCCGTATTCTTCTATTTTACTATCGGAATAATAGAATAATTCGGCGAAAACTATTTATGAGGTGAAAGTTCAGCTTTTTTTTTTTGTGAAAATTCTAAGTCCCCATCGATAATCTATATGGCAAGTTGATCATAATATTTGACTATGAAAATCCTCTAAATATATTGAAATGATAACAGCCTAAACCACTAGAAGTGAAACTTTTATATTTTTATTCAGCTGATGTGTGTCAACTTCATTGGAGTGACGGAAAAAAAAGGGAGATTTAATTATGCATTCAAAATGCATATAGATCAGAATTCATAAGCGGAACATTTTTTTTTAGTGGCTAATAACTGCAAATGACGGCATATTATATGAAAAAGTTTGTCGGCTGTTATATAAAGGAAGACCGTTGTTTTCCAAAGTATGGAAAAAAAAACTTTCATTACGACAATTTCCGAGAGTTTTTTTTTTTTTTTTAGCTCGTGCTCATGCGATCTTTCTCACTTTAGCTAATTGTAGCTATAAATGAAAGATAGGAAAACACGCCAGTTCGTGCTTTATATCATGCGCACATGACGCAGATAAGCTCATTCTTTAAAAGAAATATTTAAAATTTGCCAATTTTTTCCTCAGGTAATGGTTCCCATTAATTAGAAAGTGAGATTTTTTTTCCCCCACTTTTTGCACTTGAAAAAGTTTTTTTTTTAAACGCTCCAGTGGATTTTCGTTTAAATAAAGTTTCTTGTTGCGTCCCCTTCCAAATGGAAATGCAAAAATATCCTCAATTTTCAAAGCTTACTTTCAATGTGTTTCTTGTATGGTTTTTTTTTCGCAAACGAATGTCTACAACCCCTTTCCCCTCTCCCTTCCACTCCCCTTTCCCCTCCCTCCCACATTTTAATCGTTTGTCCCTCTGGCAATCGTTTGTCTCCTACCAAATATATGTAAAAATCCAATATTAACCAGAAGTCAACAAATAGAAGAATTCGGCCAACAATATCAAAAGTTTCGCTCGCTGTTAATACGAATTTGCCAAAAAACAGTGACTGCTCGTTTTTTTTTGTTTTTCATTTCACATTCTCTCAGCCATCCTTTTACCAATCACCAATGTACAATTAAGAGGGTTGTCAAATCGCCTTCGAAATGAACAGAAAAAGACTTTTTCATGAATAGATTTTTATATTTGTGAAAGGCGAAAATGGAAAAATACTCAAGTTGTTGTTGTTGTTGTTGTTGTTTTTGCCATCATATTCCAGTTCATATGTGCTCCAATGAGAATTCCTTAGTGTATTCATGATGACACTTTTTGTTTCACATAGATCATCGCTAATAATGTTTTTTAGACCTCAAATTTTTCATCGGACCATTAGAACCAACTTTGCTTTTATAGCTTTCATTGAGCCTTCTAAATGATCAGTAAATTTTCTTGAAAATGAATTCTGATTTGAAAAGTTAAATTAAAGAAATTCGGTATATACTTACTACAACTCGAGCTTCAATTGGATTGTTCTCATAGATGCATAATCCTCGACATTCCGGTGGAACAAAGCGCTCACAGCATGAGCCGAATACTTGATCAGCTATTTTGCGTTCGATACAAGGTTTCCATTCTGTTGCAGCATTCCCGCAATCCTGAAATCGTTTAATTATCCGTAAGGACATAAGGACAAGCGAAAAAATCAAACTAGAGAGGAATTGGCACGACAGGCGCTTTTGTTGAAATGTCGATGAGGCCAACCGGTTTCATGAAATATCAACGAATAATAAATGATGCGCAATAATGAAGTGATTGTTTGAATGATCCAACTGCTCTTGTAGATCCTGTGAAAGAGTCGTCTTTAATTTGCAGAAGGCAACCCTAATGCACATAAAATGCGTGCAATTTTTCATGCATATTTAAGCGTTTATCCTAGAACTTCATCAAAATACGCTGAATAAGTTTCAAAGTTGTTGAGGTTACCAAACTATGATATCGATTATATATACGAAAATTCATATGGCTTGGACAGGCCAGGCCTGTAACAAATAACGGGCAGGCACGGCCTTACTATAACGAGTATAGAGATTTGTAAGAACAGTTAGAAATTCGCTTTAGCAAAAAGCACGAAATCAAATTGTATAAATATGTGGAAAAGTTATCAAACATTGGTTTAACAGAGTTTTTGAAATATTGATGAGGAGTTTTGGTTAGGTTGTAATCGCCTCGTCATTTTTCCAGAAGTACGTTAAGAGCAATGCGTGAAGATGACTCAACGGAATAAATCATAGCGTTATTCAATCAAAAAAAAGATGAACGCATAGAAATTAAAAACTTGTTTATTCTCCGATTCGTATATCGCGATGAATATTGGCAAATACGGCAGCTACACAACGAAATCGATCGATCGGCTGATATCCTCTTAATCGTGAAGAAAACGCAGCTCAGCTATATTAGTTGTTCACTGATTTTTGACAATTAGTCCAATGAAAACAGAAACGCCAAAAATATTAAATTTCCTTCAAAGCTGCCTATTACTACTTTGCAGTTGAAACATGATCGGTGGGATTATTTCATAGGTACGTCGAAAGTGCAATGAAGCTTGAACAAAAAATGTAAGCATTTTAAGGGCAATCGATGCATTTTTTGAATATATTGACTTTCAACATGTTACGATATAAATTGGTAGAAGATAATTTGAAGTTTGATATGAACAACTATGGAGAAATTTTCTACAGCACTATAGAGGACACTGGACGCCTAGAAGATGTGCACTATAATACAGTGCCTCGCCACTCGAATGCTGCAGTACGGAACAACACATGCGCCTCAAAAATGTGGTACTTTGTGAAATACTAACTGGTGCATTAAAGGTTTTATCCAAACAACATTTAACCCAGCGATTCGAGAAAGTAGTGCTTCGGTCAGTGACGTATATATATATATATATATATATATATATATATATATATATATATATATATATATATATATATATATATATATATATATATATATATATATATATATATATATATATATATATATATATATATATATATATATATATATATATATATATATATATATATATATATCACTGTGACACTGTGTTTGAATAAACCGGTTAAACTGTGCCTTTTGAAGAACTTATATGCTTTGTTGAAATGTTGTTGCATTACTTCAAGCACATGCAATTTTTCAAAGGAAACAGTTTTAAGCGTATGGTCAAAGGTTTTAATTAGCTACAGCTTAATTTATCACCACGAGGCTTCTACCGGACGTTCATATCAAGTTCATCCCAACGTCGTTCTCAATGAAACAAACTTCTCATTCATAGTGAGTGTTATTTTAGAGTATATAATGCAATAGCCAATATATTTGTCCGCTCAGAAAAGAATGACGAACAGGAAGTGCTGAATTTTAAATAATAGGCAACCTAAAGGGAAAATTATTCTACCAACTGAGGTCCGTAATCAATAGCACATGAAGTGGGGTTGGAAACGATGCAAGTGCAAGGCTTAACGTATGAATGTGTCTTATCACCAATCACTGCAACCTGGCAAGATGTAAGAGGCGAACTGCAAAAACATAACTTGGCACATTTCTTAAGCCTACGAGCGATTCCCTGTTCATTTAGCTTTTCTTTTGTAATTTCTACCCTATTTTGCGTGCATCTATAGATTGTTGACCTTGATGATGGCCTCAAAGATCTGTGAAAGCAACAAATTAGTAGTTATCCTAAAAGTAAAGCATAATGCGTATTTTTTTTTGCACAATAGGTGAATAAGCATAAAAATAATAGCGTAACACATTAGATATTAACACCACCGATAGCGTAATAAAATTGTTCATTTTTCTTCTAGTAAAAAGAGGTGAAAATTGTGTTCATCGAGGCATCTGCCATCTAAAAGTTTTACCACCTTTATCAAACTAGCTCTTAAATTGTAGAAAGTGATATACTTTTAGCACGCCGCATTCATCAGGCGCTATCAAAGTCTGGTGATTATAGAGAAGAATATCCTCCTCCTCCTCCTCCTCCTCCTCCTCCTCCTCCTCCTCCTCCTCTTCTTCTTCTTCTTTTTTCTTCTTCTTCTTCCTCTTCCTCTTCCCTTTTGATTGCTAGGCAGAGTGAGTACACCTCAAAAAAAAATCATCCCTGGCGCAATCGAAACCATGGAGCATTAGTGAGGTGTAAAAGTTGAGGGTCTTCAAAGATAAAATTTGAGAATCTATGCTAGAAAGCTTCGATGCTAGCGAGCCTAGTGCGAGGTTGATTTTCGAAAATTGCTTCCAAAATGGGCTGAGGTATCCTGCCGATGAATTTCTTTCAAACAGGTATACTGGGTCATCCGTTGCAACATATGGAGAGATGTCCAGACGAGTAGGAAGATAGGGTTGTCACAAGAATATACGCATATGCAGAACATAAAATGCAATAACAAAAGCTAAAAGAATTGCATCGATACGTACCGTCGGATTTTCGAACTCATTGATTTCGTTTGCCGACAACGCAATACTTATAGCGACGAAGAGAAGAATGAGTGAGGCTTGCATGAGCATGCTTCGCTGCAAATACTTCAAAAACAATTGATGTTGTTGCTTATTGGCAATAATCGTTCTCATATGAGATATTCACAATGATTAGACGTTTAGCGTGACAATCAATATTTTCAGTGGTGTGCCGCGTAGCACTTTCGTTGATTTAAAATTGCGAAGGTAATTTTGAATAAAAAAAAAAACACCGGGCAAAAAACCTTTTTCACCAAGATTTCTTAAATGCTAACTTTTCGTTTGAGCAATAATCTCATCACTCAAATTAGATATAATTGACCATAAACATGAAAAAAAAACAAAAAAAAAACAAAAAAACCGCACAGCAGAAGGGACTCTTTAATATCTTTAGCACTCCGTAATCGAAGTGAATTTTCTCGGATGAACTACGATTAATAAATGAATCTGCCGACGAGTTCGTTTGTGATTTAATAAGAGGATTCGATAGACAACAGTATTACCTCTTAATTTCTATCTCCTAAATGAACCCCTTAAAAATTGAGTGCAGTCTTAAAACATCTGACGAAATAAATAACTCAGCATTTACGTTCGCCAAAATATTCGGGAAAATTTGCTTCGCCCTACAATAGAGCACTTCATTTCATTAATCACCTTGAAAAGTTTTGCTAAGTTTTTAATTGAGAGTAATTTACTTGAAGTAATATGATTAATGAGTGATATCGAATCTAAGCTGAAATAACATGAAGAAACCCAAAACGAAATAATACTACACATTAAAAAACGGATCCTTTGAATAATAGTTTCTAGCATATATTTCATTAATATCTCACCTCATATGGGTTACATTTCTACGATAGAAGTTCGCTCTCAAGTAAACATTTCAGCAAGAATCGCAAAAAAAAAAAGAAAGCGAACCACCCCCAATATGATATTTCCTTCATTTTAATGCTTTGTTATGCGGTTAGTCAATTTTCTCTCAATTCGAATCATGTTGTTAGTTCAGCAAAACGATTAGCGCAAAAGAAATTCAAACAATTATTCGACATTCCGCTATAAACTTCTTATAATAAAGTGATTTCATCTACGAAAATCTCCGAAATAATAGTGAATCTCTTGTTGTGTCGAAGAGTCTCGTTCGCTTAATGCAGAACTTCTCATCTAGTCTATAGAGTATTACATTACATTTAAAAAGTATAGTATTCACTTCAAATGTGAAAGTTTTATTTTTCAATCTCTTCAATTTGTGAATTAATTTTTTTTTCTTTTTTTAAACCGCTAATTGTCCTGCTAGATTTGTTCACTCAATAGAATATTTCCTTCTAAGTTCTTTTCCACCAAACTTAAATGTAGGATATAGGTTAATTTCTCTCATTTCTTATAAAATACAATTGTAATATAACGATTTAACAATGGAAGAGCGATTTTATTTGGAAAATTGTCGAAATTTTTCGACAATCATATGGTTTTACAGAAAACATCTGGAGCATGTTCCATAATAGAAAGACAACCAAAATTAGCAACGACGAGGATGTACGCCTCCTTTAAGATAGAGAACTATATATAGCGAGAATGGATATGCACAAAATTAGTGTTGAATATCGAACGTGTATGCAACGAATAATCCCATCAAGAGAAAAAAAAAACCAGATTTATTACACACTCACTCAAGGATCAACTAAATAGCCGAGTAGAATTCCGTCTAAAACTTTCAGTGTGATATGCGCATTTCAATCCTGGCCATATTCCTATTTTAAAAAAAAAAAAAACGCTACACTTAACGTCTAGAAAATCGAAAATTTCGCCATTAAAATTGGTCATCTCGAGAAACAGAATAAATTCCACAAAAATCAATTTCGGGCATCAACTTAGCTAAATTATAGCTTTAAATATTGCCAAATAAGAATTGCCAAAAATGGATCCTTCGAATTCAATGCACAAAATGTTCTATCATATTGTGACAAGCATAATTAAAGATGCGGTTTTTATCAGTATCACTCAGCGATTCTATCAAAAGCATCAGATAAGATTTCATGCTGATCTTAGCGTCGATGAATTACATGAATTATGTTTTTTTCGTATTTTGTAATTGGCTACAGTGATTCATTTGGTAATATTTGATAATTTAAAAAAAAAAATTTTTTTTTGTTGGGAAATCTTCACAGCAGTTAGGGTATTCATCTTCCCGGGAATGAAACATTGGAACATATGTTTCGAAAGGTGAATAAAAGTGTGGTGTTATAAGCGTTGAAGTTGAGAAATGATGTGGAATGACTCTAATAATTTCGGCAGGGACGTATCGTGATGCTATCTGGTTATGAAACCAGTTGAAAGAAGAAACTATAGGAGAAGATCGTACGTCTCATAATGTCGTTTAGATGACAATTCATAGTGGGAGGAAAAAAAAGAGTGAAAAATACTGTTAATTTGCGAAAAATGCTGAATTAAAATGCACGGTATTAAAGATAGCACTAAATTTTAGAGCAATATTGTGCATAAATCTATAAAAATCTTCAAGCGAGAAATTCGAAGCAAATATTAAAGCAATCATATGCACAATAAATGCGGTAAATTTGAATAAATTATATCGACAGTTAACATTTGGAGCACTGACCACATAATGCGGAGTGTCTTATTCCATCACATCACACATCTAAATGCTCAATAGCCTGTCTTGCACCTATAGCTTGAATATGAAAGGTCAAAATCGTTCCTCATTGATCCGGAAAACCGGGAATTAATAAACGTAAATCTAACACTTGGCATATGCTTCGCTAAGGTGCGAATTTTGATGCTTCGAAACGAGAAGATGATAATAACAGGACAGAGAAAAATTCGCAACAGAGAGGGAAGGAAGTACGACGAAAGGTAGATAAATACGATACGGCCTAGATGGCGTTGGCTTTTGAAACAATGAAACGCAAATGGCGCACATAAGATGGTGATGCGCGCTTCAAACCGGTTGCACAATTCGTTCGATGCTCGCCGCATTTCTTGATGATGCACCACATTGCTCGCGGTACTTTTCGCTCATTTTCTTTTTTTTTTTTCATCTCGGTAACAAGCAATAGAGAAGGTGAGCATTGAATTCGCTCGTTCATGATCGCCTATCGGTGGTGATTTTTAATGTTGGCTTCATATTCCGCACACCCATAATGCTGTAAGAAATAGATTTCCGACAGCTAACTATCACTTCATGACAATTAATAAAATCATCACATTAAACTCGTCGAATCTGTAAGATGCCATATTCGATTGACTGCGAAATCCTCAGCAACAGTTGTACGACGGTACTCATCACTGACTGCTATGTAACACTATAGAAAACAGGCTGATGAATACATTAATCATTCCCCGGGCTAGAAAATTTACTCGGTGTACGGTGAGAAAAATTCTTCGAATTCAATTTATCGCAGTCGGTTTTCTTAGTTCCTTCAAACCTTACGGTAGAGTGCTTTAAACTTCGATTGATAAATTGTAGAAGCGTTGCAGCAATAAATAATTCTATTGTAGAGAATTGGAAGATCTGGCGAGATATGGCGCGTTTTAAGCGAATACGCCAAAAAAAAATCCTTTTGTTTTTTTTTTTTTGCTTTCTTTTTGTTGTGAAATATTGTAAATTCGTTTGGAGAACATCCGAAAAGTTGAAGGCTTTAAATGCCCGATTGAATGAAGCAGAAGAGGTTAGAGTATTTTTTACTTAAAACGAATGCGATCGGTTACACATACAAAAAAAAAAAAACGCAAAACACACTTTTGCTGAAGTGATCACATTAAGCGTCACTCAACAAAAGCATGAAAATGAAACGTTGTGCAAACCTGTATGCACACAATCGTGCTCATTTTTCACTAATTCAGCGGGTTTTTTTTTTCAATCTATTGCTTACTTGCCGAGAAAATTTGTGCCATAGAGAGAAATACCAAGAAATTTCGTTCTTCGCTGTTTCACCATAATTTTCACTAAAAATATTTTCAATGCTTTCATCTACTTCACTAAAATGCTGACAGCACGGATAGCCATCTCCCTCCCTTCACCTTGCAGCCTCACGACCTCATCCGTTCTCCGTCAGAGTGGCAACATCGAGATAGTTTTTCATCTGTTTCTGACTTCTGCGTGCAGTTTCTCCGTGTCTTTGCCTTCATTAGCTTTTGCTCTGGAATAGGGCTATTAATCTATGGCAACGTATACGAAAATAGGTCGAAATTTATGGATTTTTTTTCATGATAAATGGTTTCAGCAACTCAAAGCATTTCCCTTCTAGTCGTTCTTGCGTAAGTTGAACTTTTCTGTAGCTGGATTATTTTTCGGTGGTACTGGGATTGGAGGCCCATTTATGGCTGGCGATCAGCTTTATCAAAGATTCTATGATCGTTCCCTTGACTTCAGAGCTAAATAGTGCACATGAATCAACATTACTGAATGAGTATTCGAACTGCGCAATTTCTTTAGAACTTGAAATAACACCGAGGCGGTTATCCGAATATCCTGCTCAGGGAATGAGAGTAGGCCATAAATATTGGGATTTTCAACAAGAGGTGTGCCACCTAATTGCAGAAACTAGAGGAAGGTGAAGAAATGAACTGAAAAGGGGTGAGAATTTTCCGATTGCAATGAAATAAACAATGGAATTATGAAGCATATGAGAAAATAAAAATTATTTGAAATCATATATATTCACCTAGATCTCAAGAAGAAACAAGGACGGATATAGACAATATGCTCCACTCATTGCCCTCAACTCTCATTATTCCATGATGTGCTAATTTTCATCACCTCTCATGCAATGGTCTCAATCCAAAAGAATTGTATTCTCTAATTCTTTGCTCATTTTTCATCAAATTGGAAGCAATTTGCAATATCCGAAATTTTTAGTGATATTTTCAATCAATCGTAGATCATATTTTCATATTCAATGATCAAATAATGAAGTTATTGAGTTGATTTTTGCTCATGAGCCAGATTCTTTTACGGTTATTCTTCAACATACGGTTATTCTTTGCTCGTGGTTGCTTTTAATAATTCTTTTACGGTTATTCAACGTTATTCTTTTCATACTATTTTGCTCGTGGTTGCTTTTAATAATCAAAAAACAATCATCACATTGATAAAGGTATATTGTCGTTTTGTCAGCAAAGTGAAATATTACTTCTGCAATACACTATAGCGAACGAGCACCTCCCTTCATCACTTAAAGACGTGCAGGAATTGTTTAAGTTTGGAGGAAACCGGATTACTTTACTTGCAAAAATGCTCAGAAAAAAAATGCTATTTAAAATCATTAAAATTGAAAACATTTTGAAGTAAATGCTAATTGAGCGTTCAATTGAAGAAAATCGTTTTTTTTTTTTTTTACACACGTTGTGATGCAAATGTTGATGGCGGAAAAATTCTAATATATATATATATGTTCTAAATTTGTTCTCTTTTCTTATGCAGAATTTATGCATCACCCTAACAAAAGACTCATAATAACAAAACACAACAAATAATAAAAAAATTCAAAACGATTTAGAATTGATGAGAAAAATGGATCAAAACAGAAATTTGCCCCGAAATTTAATCCGAATTGTTCGCAAAATTTTTACGATTTGCAAATATCGCTAATTCTAACATTAGAATTTAATGCACTTAATGGTCGTTTCATGAAAAAAATTTCATTCTTTCACTTTAGAAGGTCAAAACTTTTATACAATAGAATTGAATTGCAAATTTATAGAATTCTGAGTGGTGAAAATGCTTTTAAAAAAAATTTTTTTTTAAGATTCGAGATTTAAAATTTCATAAAAATTCTCAAAATTAGCTAAAATTTTTGCTAATATTTCTCAAATTTCTAAACTCTTTCCAGTGATTGTTACGATTATTTTTAGCTTCTTCATTTGCAATGTTTATTATTCAATTTCTTGTCCTCCCATTAAAATATTACAAGAAGAAGACGGTCACTTAGATCGACATAAAAACGAGCCAATGGTGAAGTGCAATGTGATTCTACCTGTTATTCCACCTGTTATCTGGAAATTTCATTTGCGAACTTCAAGGTCGTCGATATTTTAGTGCTTGTTTTATAGTACAAATTTATTGACCATCATTTTCAAATTATTCATCGAATGTTTGTGGAAACTCGTGGAAGAAATGATAGATGCCGTCGAAGAGTGCAGCTTCATCACCTAATAAAGTTCCCTTCGAGGTCGAGAAATACATTCAAAAACCTCTTGAAACGTAGTCCCTCGTTTATTTCTGCAAGCATTGCAAAGTATGCATAAGAGCTGGGAACTACGCCAGCAGAAGAAGAAAAAAATCTACATCGCAGGCATGCAGCATTAAAATGCAAAAATTTTTGCAAGACGCGCAACATTTGACATTCGTGTGGCACTTATAACTCAATATATTTTTCAATATACCTAATTTACAGTGTCGCAGTTTCGGTTAACTTCATAGTTTTTTCCAAAATGCTTAATTTGTAGGTCCATCACACACTGATGCCCCGATAATTAATGCAAGATATAAAGAATCGATACTGAATGGGATTTAAGTCATCGTCTTGAACACAGCAAATATTGATGTGCTCAAAATATGAGCATTAACTTCCGGGCCTTTATTAATCTAGTGGAAAAAATGATAGATGGCAGGAGCTAAAGCAGAACGACCGCTGTGACAGTGAAAACCTCAGGTTTCTGCTCGAAGTTTCACGTCGCTTATACAAAAACCAAAGCACAAATTCGGTTGAGTACTATTTAGAACATTGATTAGATTTAGTAAAGCTGTTTTCTAATTTTATCACCTCTGTTAATTTAATAGGGAAAAATTCGCCCAAAGCTAATCATTTCACTCAATTCACGGTTCTCCAGACAGTGTACTTGTGCGGCCCGCTTCTCCCAATTTCGTAACCGCTCAAGTGTGAAGTCATCATCAGTTACAAATAATGCCACCAACTTTCAAAACTTGTATTGCAAGTAAGGTGTGACAAGTTTTAAGCAATAAAGCATGAACAATAACAAGGTGACCAAACTTCTAGAACTGAGACCCGATTTGTGAAAAAGCTCCCAGGAGAAAATTCCAAGTTTTAAAAAATTTTACCGCATAGCCTCCTCTGTTCGCCAGCTGGGCGAACGGATGGTCACAGCGGAACAAATCTGCAAAATGACAGATTCTCGAAAGTATTTCCACGGCGGTGACATAACAAGTAATCTTACGAAGGAATATATGTTGGAAAGCGTGACGCAACAATGAACAAATGACCGCTTCTTGTGTCTAGTAATAATCATGTTCGTCAAATCCGGAGGACCCTTTCGAAATTCTAGCTTAAATCTGAACTTTTTGAGATCGACATGGACGACATTCTCTGTAGATAAAGAATTGATTGCACTGGGCTTTTTGTTGCACCACCTTCGAACGACAATTAGATTTCCAACTCCTGACTCATGAATGAGTTAATCGAGAATTTAGGCTGCGCTATGCAATGATGCTGCCTGCCGAAAGTGTCAAATAATCTTCAAATTTTTGAATTAAAGTTTTTCGGCTTTCCCACTTATAGGAAAGTCGGAAATTTTTGAGAGTTTTTGAAAATTAACCTGGATGCTTCAAACTCTTAGAAATAACTAGAACATATTAGAGTGACAATTTCTCACATATTTTCATATTGTCGTATGCGCTTTGAAAGAGATTCTATGACGCGTATTTCATAAATTTTGCAGCCCTTTGATTATAACTGTATTATATAGATTATGCTCAGCGAAAAAATCGCTCTTTATAGCTAATCAAAGAGTTGCTATAGTCGTATCATCGAGCAACTTTTCGCCTCCATAAAGTATTCCTGAAAATAAACCATCAAATAATGCTGTGTGCTTTTTTGCGCTAATATCATTTTTTTTAGTTTATATGAAACTTAACCATCTGGATAATATTCGTTTGGGATCTTGAGAGTATGAGCTTGCTATGTAACAATTTTTGTCAGTAATGCGATGTGGCTAAGCGATTTTCTGTATGAAAATCTTACTATATGAGGAGCCTTTTGAATTTGTAACACATGAATTAGCGACACTATGACACTATGAAAGAATACTAATAAAATAATGACCCTTCGATCTATTTTGGCCGTATTTTCATAGGAAGACATTCTTTTACACTACCATCATAGTGCTGCAACGCTATGGCATTTTGCATTCCATCTGCAATTTATTCAACAAACCAGTTTTCAATGCCTGAATGAAGTAGTGGTGAACTCATAATTGCTTTTCTTAGCCTATTATTGGGGGAACTCGTTTTCTTGGGCGACCCTTTTCTTGAAACATGTTTATTACATGAGGGAAGTATACAGAGAAGAAACCGGAAGAAAAACGGGAACAATACACTCGTCGCTTTATTAAAAAAAAAAAGAAGAACTCGTACAGCAATTTTACATAATTGCGTGAGTGCTTAATGAACCTTTCCTTCGTATTTTAAATTCAAAAATTTAGAGGAACTAATCAAAAAGAGAAATGAAGTTTAGAAGTTGGAGTAAAAATCGATTTTTTTTAATGCTGGCAAAGTTTATGGTTATAAGTGCAGAAATACAAGGCGAATGTGACAATCAGTAACAAATAGGAGGTCGGTGTCGTTAAAATACACTGGAAGTAACAAATGCCTAGGTGCCAGCAAGTGCGTGTGGTGGCAGACAACGCACGGCATTAAAAATAAAACCTGTGTTAGAAGTACAAATGCTTTAGCCGAACGAACTCCACCTCTTCATCTAACTTCAAATGAACGACTTCATAATTTTCAACAAAAGGTCTTCATTTCGAATATTTCAACCAACTCCACCACCTTTGCCAATATCCCAACATAACGCTAAAAATCAGTGCTGATTCCATTTACAATTGCACGGCTCTTTTATAGTGGATAAAGCGAGCATGTCAAAAGAAAGACCCCAACAAAACTGTGAAAGAAACATGGCGGTCAGAGTCAATCGCAAGTAAATAAGCAAATGAGTGGCGTATTGTTCAAGCGCTCGCTTTCCTCACATATCAGTGTGTGCGAATTTATGCTGTTCTTTTATCAATTTGTTCAGCATCTTTCCGAATTTCATAAAGCGTTTTTTTTTTTCTAAACGGCTTCTAGCAAATTTTACGAAATTGAGTCCTAGAATTCGTGAAAAATGGTGAGCGTCCAGAATTTCCGATATCATCAATCTCCTAGCAAAATTAGCATGCGAATCTCAGAGTAAAATGCTACAAAAAGCGGTTTTTATACCCTCAAAAGATGTAGAAAATCTAGCTGCTCGCCAAATCGTTAACGTATAGATATACAGGACTCATAGTAATCAATTTATGGAGTAGCACGAAAATGCGAACGTTTTTCTTCCTATGCATTATAAGGTGCGTTTTGAGTAGATCTTTCTTTATGACATTTGTTTATCTCGTATGTATTCGATGAATCATGAATTATAAATGACATATCACTGGGATTATAGGAATTCGAAAATTGATGTTGATAAAATCTGATCGTAATGCTTGCTGTAAGAAGGTCTCCAGTGTAATTTTCGAGTGCACTAAGTGACGTGAACGAGCAATTATTAATTCGGGAAACCCCAAGAGGATCGTCCGTCATGTTTGAATATGCTCTCATGAGCATAGCGATTAAAGATGGGCGCATTACCAGCACAAAGCGAGAATTCATATGAAACGTTTCATTAGCTCTTCATTTAGGCTGATTATTACATACATACCTAGCCATTTTCGCCCTTACATTTGATGAGCTTTCAGCAAATCATTTCACTTTCTAAGTTAAATCTTTCTTGATTATTTAGTGAAATGTCTCAAATGCTATAATAGACCTCAATGCATTCTAAATGATGTGCCATATCACTCACCTTACTCATTCTAACCTTATTTCCACTAGCCTATTTGAAATGGCGAAATACGGAATAACTGCTGCACTAATGTTTCTATCAGTTTTCAAGAAATAAAGCTTCGATACTGTTTCAAATTGTCGATCAATATTTATAATGCCGGTGATTTGTCGACGAGAAGAAAATGTTGTTGTATTCGAATTGCAGAAGCATCTCAACATATTTTATTCATTAATTTCGTGATTATGTGGAGATCGTTGTCTTTGGTTTAACGCTGCTCATTTTTTGCGTCAACGACTTCAGCGAGATTCTAAACGAATTGTCTTAGCATAAAATGAATGTCAACAATATCATCAACATTTACAGTCGCAATTCTGTTACGCCATTTAAAAAAAAAACCTTCAAACAAATTGAAAAGTGGTCTCCTATTTAGTAGATGTCAATCACCTGAAAGAAAATTTTCGCCGTGCATGTGTCGGGTGTCGAAATTCTGAGATCTACTATTGTAAAAGGGAAATAAGAAAACTTGAAAAGTAACCTATTTTGAAAAGCCGCCGACAAAAAAAAATCTTTTAGTGCGTCTTTTATGCTTTAACAAAATTTTAGATTTCTCATCGCAATGAAGTTGTCTATTATGCACGCAATAAAAACATATATTCGTCTCATTTTAGGATATCCTACTGCTTTAAGCTATCCTCCATCAAGTTGACAAATATCTTGCGAAGACATTTTAAAAAATTTCTTAGCAAGAATTGCTCTATAGAGCGTTGAATAGGTGGTAAATGTTGCATAGATTGATTGTGAAAGTTAATAATTGATGGATTTTAAATCCGATTAGCTAAAGAGAACCTATATGCAAAACGAAATATGACTATATATCCGTTTACAATATCCACAATATTGGCTAGAATTGCATTGTCGCCCCTCCACGCGCGTCTGAATTGCACTGCGACGACGGAAAACTTCAACAGTTTCGAAAGTTTCACATCCATTGATATGCCAGTCGTATCATCTCGGTTCCGAAGAGTCACTCGGGAAGCAGTTTTTCCCGGTGCATATTGTAAAGTAAGTAGTAAGTACACACTCAAATTGAGCAGCAATATATTGATTATGAGAAGCATTTCAGTGAACGCTTACGTATTTGAGGTGACCGTAGGCTGCAATAGAGCAGTATGGTGCTATCGAAACGTCTATAAAGGTTTTATTTGTTGTTGTTTTGTCCGACCCACACACAATTATTTATAAACGAAAGAAAAGTTTGAGGCGAGGAAAAAAATGAAAGAAACTAAAGATTTGTGAACGAGTAACCGAAGCAGATTCATTAAAATACTTGTTAGTTAAGTATTTAAAAGTTATAGCATCGTTAAGAAAATAAGCTCATTCAATTGTAATAAGATGCTAAACGCATACTTTTTTTGAGATATTATTATCAATATAATTCTCCGGAATTATAAACAAATAAATATTGTCAACAAATAATGAACGAATCTCTTTGAATATTCGTTTATGAAAAAGTTTATAGCGAAGAAGAAATTCATTAGTTAAATGGAAATGATAATAATCGAAGTAACCGGTTAAGTGCATTTTAAGCGTTGTTGAATTATGTTCGCAAAAAATTCACACAACGAGCAAATTTCACTATTACACTACTCTATCGTATTTTATTTTTAAATTAAACACATTTGCACTATATATACAATGAAAAATGCAATTCATAATAAGACAATTGCAATTAATGCGTATTGAATGTCAACGAGAATATCTTAAATCGTAACGTCGATGTATAACACATTATTGCAAATGTAGAGTTTTATTGAATATGTGTTTTTCTTTTCGTAATGCATCGAAATGAGTGACCAACATTAATATGTCGTTGAACTTCAATTAAACGATAAAGAGAACTCTCGTTTCTTCATAATAGTTGTGCAGAAAATTCGACATTTGCATACTTATTAATGAAATCAGCTACATATATAGTGGTTTATAGATGAAGCTTTTGCAATAATCATAGAAACTTGCTGACTTGGTAAAGGTATCTGTGCGCAAATTATCGCTGATGCATTTGTTATAGAGGTTTGGAGGTTTCCATTCTCTTATAATATCATCAGTAAAAGTACTGACTGCTCCCAAATACAGAGTAGAAAAAGGTAGAAATTCCCTGCTTCTATATCTCCACCCTCTTGCTCACTCACTCCTGTTCCACCTCCCTCCCTACCTCCTCCCTGTCCAGCCTCCCGCCCTCCCCCGTTCTATAAAGGACCCCAGAAGTGCAGAAAACCAACAACATCGTATCTGGTGCCATAACTTTGGGAACATCGCCAATTTGTTCAAGGCTGAAAGTATTCAAGGCGATGTTGTGAAGTAAGGAATGCAGTGTGATTAAAAAAACTCCACTGATCGCCATGCCTTCATAAATTTATATGAATACTCGAGAATAAAATGCGGGTAAAAAAGTGATGTCGTTTAAGTTTATTTTGCAAAATTCTACGAAAAAATATAAAAGCCAATAAAACTTTTTAACACGATGTTTTGAAGCAAGAAAACAAAAAGCTACCTTTTTACGCCGACCAATCGAGCACACCTCAACTCATACCCTGAACTTGGTGCGCTGAATAAAACGCATAACATGCTTCAAGTTTCCGTCTGATTTCGCATCTCACTGCAAAAATACCCTTGCATGGAAAATTGGCGAGATTTAAGACGATTTTCTTCGAGGCATCACATTCAAGTGAAAAGGTCAAACAATAGATACAGCTAAATAATGGGTCCCCACTTATCTGGCTTAGAGAAGAATTTTAAAATTCGTGTTTCTTGTTACGCTCTGTTTATGTGGAGTTTTGAAGCAGGATGCATAACTCAAGCAAATCTCATTTGCTTCATATCGTATCATTAATTATTTGCTAGACAGAGTGCACACAAACCCCGAGAGAGCAAGCACAGAAATCTTTCTCACGCAGCGATAGTTCTATAGTTAAGTTTACGCATAGTTTGATCCTTTCGATTCAATGATCACGAGGTAACGCATCTGAATAGGCAATGATACGCTCACTTCTTGAAATCAGTCTGCTTCAACGTATCGCCACCGATTTTTCGTTGGCAATCTACGGTTTTATCATAGCACGAGCCGGAGTGACAATAACACAGGTTATTAATGCAGATGCTATTGCGTTATTACTGAATAAAAGTATAAATATCTGTGCATTTCGATGATAAACACAACGGTGATAAGTTGTCAACACTGCCTCTAATTTCACGATCTCATATAATTAAACATACCATTTACGCCTAATAATTCATAGCACAACGATTGCGCTAAGCTATTTAGCAGCGAATTCTCATTGTAAAAGGCTACCAATTTATACTAAATTCTTTCGTTGTGCTAGTCTTATCTTTTTTATCATAGACAACAATCATTCTTTAGCAAAAATAAAATTATGGTAAAAGAAAAATTTCCAGATATATTTTTAATAAAAACGAATTTTTCCTACAAGAAGAATCCTTTCTTTTTCTGGATGAATAAATATGTTATCCGATAGCTAAAATGACTGCCATTCGAAAATCGCTCAGAAGAGCTTTCTTCATGCGTGGTTTTCGCATTAGATATCATCGTTGACAAAATCGAGCTTATGAAAATCAATAAGGCAACTATTTCTTCTCGCTAAAAATCTGCGCACTGTACATTGTGCCCGTGCTATTGGTCACTTTAGTGCGGCCCACATACATAGGTACCATAGCAAGTCTTACGCTCAGTAGACAGGTAGTTGCGTTGCTATGGAAGTTTTAGCAATTGTTGCGATTTCGACAAACATATAGACGCATTATTCAAACATATTTCTTTGCTTAGTTAACGTTTCTGACAGCGTTGATTCAAATATGGCCAACACTTCAATGATATTCGTTTGTTTGTTGTGGCGTCTAGTATGGTTTCATTTCGTAGGAAACAAATCAACATATCATAACAACACATTCAGCTATTATTTCAAACAACGAGTCTATGAAGTATTAATATCGGTTTGTGAATAAATTAAAGAAACAATTTTTTTTAGTGCACATGAATAACGATTAAAGGAACGAAAGATTTCACGACATTTTTATGCACTATAGTTGTTTTTTTTTTTTTTAATATAGGAAAGGATTATCTTTCAACGTATCATAGAAAGTGCATTACGTACTCATCTTTGGATTGTACGCTTGCCCAGGATATCATTATCTAAAAATGATAAGAGAATTTATCGACTACAAAATTCATCGACACCTGTCCGCTTTGAAAATAGCTATTTTCTAAGCCCCGTATTTATCAATTAGTATAGTTAACGTAAATAAGAAAGTTTGCGGATCGATGGATGGTAACCAAATAAGAGGTATTATATTCCTAAATTCGTGCAGTTAAATTCACTTGAATGAGGAGGAATAACCTATAGGCAACTAACACCTGTTGTAGCAAATTGTGGGATACCAACAATCATTTTTTAGCGTTATAAAAAGCAGCAACGAAAGCTTAATAGCATGGGATTACTACGTTGGCCAGGAGTAGCTTGGGATATGAGCAACAAGTTATTAGGAAATAATCATCGCCATATAACAGCTGTCGAATAATAGCCTCCAACGTTTTGAGGGTCCCCCAAACTTTGGGGACTTCTATTGCCTCATATCGGGCTGTGTCACGAAAACCATTTGATGCCCCGAATGCCAACAGTATTCTCCGACCGTTGCGCGCTAAAATACCAACACCTGAAGTTTATCGCGTGGCTATCGCCCATCGTCGACTGTCCATATTTGATGTCTTATGTGGCAGAGCATAGATCAGCAGTATCATGTGGTCGTTGAAATGCTCTAAGTACCACCACTAGAAGTTTTAACTAACAAACTTATATTGCTGTTTGGTGTTTAGTATTTTTCTTGCACCTTCTTGGATGTTTGCAACGAATATTTCGTTCTAATTGCACACTGACGGAAGTGATAATGAATCATTTGTTGGCTCTGCAGCCTTCTTTACGATCCAATGCTATCTCTTCTTATTACAAAATAAAACTTGATGAGAAAAACACTAAGAATATTCTAATTTATGAAAGGCCTCTGCATGCGGAAAGTCAAATCATTATATCATTGCATCAGTTGCATGATCAAAAGGTTGATCACACGATAGCGACATGTCGGGATGAGACGTTGCATCAATTTGCCGCTAAGGCATTCCTGTCTGCACCTACATGCCCATGAACCACCGTTTATAGCGTTCAATGACGATCTTAACATTTCGCGAGTTACTCTTTCATCACGTTCCTACTGCAGTGCTGACATTCTAAGCAGCACTTGTGCAACCTATGCGAGTCTTGCTTAGTGAAATAGTACACAATAGCGTTGGCATACCTCGAAAGCCTCCGGCGCCCTAACTTTAGCAGACCTGAACATGTAGTCGGAGACGCTGCGAGGATTTTCAGAAAATAGCCGAGGCTTGAAGCACGTCGAGGCATATCAGTATGCGAATGCCATCAGGAGAGAGGCGCCAAACGCTTTGTAACCGAACACGGCGATGTCGGGATCTTCGCAGTCTAACGCCATCGAGCATATGGTGATAGCCGCTTCTAGCAGCTTTAAGCTCCAAAGTCAATGCTGTTAGCCGCTTTCAACAGGCGAAGGACATCAGCAAAAGTGTGATAATTGCTTGTGGCAAGCGAACGTCGCAAACTTGTTGCTATTAGTCGCATTTTGCACCGTGAGCTCACCAAATAGGTGCCGATAACCGCTCTGGGTGAGCAAAGACGGCACGAGAACTTTTTAAAGGCTTTCGCAAGCTGAAAAAATGTGGAGCTTCGCGCTCATCAAATTCAAACATTAAGAAACCTTTTTTTTTCAAATTCTTTCCTCCGAGACCGGTTGTGAATGTTGAAGAGACTTCGGTGGTGGGTGCTAAGTGAAAACAGATTGCAAATCCCCTCTCATCAGTGAGGAATGACGATTCCCATGCCTATGATTAGAAGATGATGTCCACGTATGAGCTTCGAGGAAAAATGAAGATAAAGGAGGCAGGCGCAGCGCAGATGCTGACGAAAACGCCCTAATTTTGATAAGGACGCTGTCCCAAGCGTTAAAATTCCGGTGAAAACTCGTCTGCTCTTCCAAAATTCTTAACGATTACGCCAATATCGGCCAGCGATCCACGACAATCCAAAATAACAAGAGAATCGAGCATTCCGACTTTTTTGAAGGTTTAGTAAAAGAATAACAATCTTTTGACGTGTGCCTAGGTAGTACAATTTGGGCAGTGTGAAGGGGCTTTGATGAAAGTTGCGCAGTGTCTTACATCTGCATGCATTCCTGTTTATACAGATTCGCATAGCCCTTTATGAAACCACCACGGATGAGATCCCCCATGTGTAGCTATCGCCAAGGAGATGATGATGCCGCAGAGATTATGCCCCATAGCCATTGATAAAAATCCTAAAAACTCTTGAAGATTCGACTGCCGAAAATCGAGATCGAATGGTCAAGACCCCCATATTGAACAAATCGTGTGCTCATATTTGGTGGTGAGATATATGCATACTTGGACCCACAAATGTTACCTTGTACCATTTAAAAAAAATTGACAATTACATTGAAAAAAGCCAATGATAAATTAAAAGTTTATTTGAAATGCCCTAATTATTGTTATGCAATGAGGCCTTAATTATTATATGCTATATATATATATATATATATATATATATATATATATATATATATATATATATATATATATATATATATATATATATATATATATATATATATATATATATATATATATATATATATATATATATATATTACACATGTACAGGTATGTATCTTGTTTATATGTTATTTTCTGTTACTGAGAAGAGCAAAAATTTTGATGAATAGCCCCTCCAGCAAGGCATTCATCTTTCCATCTCTCAATATTTGAGAAATTTATAAACCTCGAAATTTTATTGGAATAACTTCAAGAGAAAAGTTCAACAAAACTAGATGAATCCGATGTGTTTACCCTTTTCAGTACTGTTACACTGCTTTGCAGTTGTTTGTTTTAGATATTTACTTAGGTTTTTCACAGTCCGATTCTATTTGCTGAAGTGATTGACTGACATTGCATTCAACTCTAAGGTACTGCAAACCTCTTTATGGTGAACTTTATACTCTTTTTCGGTATGATTTGTCAACGCTATCATTAATTTTGCTTTGGAATCAGAATTTTGCCTATATTCACATCAATGCAAGCACGGATATTCAGGTCTAGATCGATGGATACTAATTTAGTGACTGTGGTGCAGCCTCGACCTCATTTTTGACTGGTGTGATCGTAAAAAGGTAACTTTTTCTGTCCACCTATCAGGTATTATGTAATAATTCAGGTGCTCATTCCTCACTCACTATCGAAGACATCCCTTGAGCTAAGTGTTTGGGAATTATGATCGACAATGACATACAGTTCACTACGCCGAAAACGATATTAAAGCGCACAATGCAGTCAGCTTCATTTCCGGTGCTGTTGAAACTTCAAACAGTGATGTCTTTGTTATCGTGAATATAACATTTGTTCAATCTGTCTTCTTTTATAACATTACTATCTAATATTTCAAAGTCGTGAAGAACTCAAAACTTTTTGAAGAAGCCAAACAATCGGAATCTGTACAAAAGCGATACAGCAGAAGATTGCCTGAATTTTCGCCGTCACCACCTAACCTACAATGATAGACTTGAGTGGATAGTATTGCATATATTAAATTTAAGACAGACTATTAGTGTTATAGTTGAGACAAATTGTTAATGATATTCGCACTCAATGCTATAGGTGTGATATTCGTAAACATTTCCAAATAAACAAGGTTGTTGCCCTATTGAACTAGTTTTGTAGAACTTTAGTTAGTCGTTATCAGGTTACCGTAAAAGTTGCAGTAGTGATTCCTTGATGAATATCGTGCGTCCATTCGATTGACACTAATATTGATATCACTTTCCCATGTGTTTCATCTCGATATCGGTCGTTTTTTGGTCATTCATCGTTGGTGATGAAGAGGATCCACCTTCGTCGCTTGAATCAATGTTTTAGATTTCTTGAATGGACATAGAATCAAATAGACGCATTTCGCTTGAGGATCCTCTTATAAGCAACCAACACAATGAACTCCCATCTATTATCTCTAAACTACAACATAAATGAATTGAACTTATAACTAAATAGAGAAATGCGCTAAAGAATCTAGCACGATATGCGCTTTTTCATTTCATTGATCTTAACTACCACTTATGTAAGTTAGTAATAAATAATAAAGATTTTTATATCTTAGATTTTTTTGAAAAATGTTTTTATATTTATATGCGATAATTTTTTTTAAAGATATTTCAAACAACCAACCGCTTGGCACAATGTTTTTTTTAAAGATTCATTCGTTCGTTTTTTTTTTTTTTTCTTTTTTGTAAATCGACTATTGTAGATCGAAAGAAATGACTAAGGTAAGATATGGGGAAATTTTTTTCTATCTTTTCAGGCGCAGTTTTTTTTTTTTTTTTTTCGAAGTAGATTATTAGGGAAAATGAAAAAAAGAGATCACATTAAGGCGTTTATTAGATCCAACAAATTTCCTTCAGTGCTCGCATAGTTGGAAACTCTCCGACCGACAGACGCATTATATACACAAACACAACACTGCCATAATGCGATTTTAGAAAGCATATCCACAAAAACGCATAACAATAGATTTCACCAGTAAACGAAATTCGGTTATGACTCATGGGTGAGATACGAAAGGTTGGGCCCCCAACCCTTCCCTCTGCATCCTCCCACCTCCCATCTCACCCCACTACCCTTAAACTACCTTCCCTTACAAAAGTGAACGTGCTTGTTTAATTACCCGTCAAAGTCAAGTGGCATAGCTTTTGCGCCGCGCGGAAAGGCAATGCGCGCTGTGTGGTGCTGCTTTCTCTGTCGTTCATCCTCTTCTTTTCCACTATGTTTTCGGCGTTGCGTCGCATGGCCCGCGTCAGGATTCACGTTGTTTTTGCTCCATTCTTACAAAGGCGTTCAGCGGAGGCGGTAGTGTTAGCGATTATCTAGCCTTGACCGGAAACATTGGATGTGTTACAAGGTTCGAGTAGTTTTGGGAAGGTGAGGTGCTTTTTCCCAAGATTTGGGTAGGATGCTCTAGTAGTATTCAGCGTTTCTGAAATCGGATTTGATAGTGGACACTATCCTGCTTCATCACCGGAGAGGGAACATAAGTAAGGCCTTATCTGGACTTCACATACCCGGCAACAAAAGTCGCCTCAAGACTCCCTTAGAAAGCTTGGATTGTATGGAGTTAAATTAGCGTCCAAAGTCGTTGTTTTGAGTTAGTTACGTTGAATCTCTTTTTTAAAGGATACTCTGAGATTTTTCTAAGTATAGAGTCGTTTAGATTTGTTCAGCTGGAACTATTAGAGGTTTGTAAAGTTTAACCGCATTTGTTCCATTTTGATCACTTCGATTTGATTGGCATTAATTATTTGAATAATTAAGCGCTGAAATGGTGACATTGGAATTTGCATCTTTAATTGCGTTTTCCTCTCTTCTTTTGCTCAATTTATTTTACATTATGTCACATATTTCATTTCTCCACCATTTTAGAATTTTGCCTATTTTATTAACTCATATTTGCTTTTATTTTATCATGTTTTTTTTTCTTTTATTGAATCGGCATTTTTTCACTCATTCATTATAAAATCATTTTTACTGCTGTTACTACTATGATTGCTACCGCTATTGCTACCGTTTGAAGCGATTGAAACGATTTCGAATTCTTCATCAGAGGGATAGATCATTAGCAAAGTCATCTTAGGTCACCACCAAATCCGGGCTGTTGTGCTCATTCCTTCCCCCTCTCCTCGTCGACTGCCATAATGTTGATGAACTCGGGGCTTTAAGGTTTTTTAAGAACATGGTTCTGGAATCCCCGTACGCCGGAATCCATATTTGTGAAGTTCGACGGCTTTACGAATACGGTTCGTCGTCGATTTGTGCATTCGATGACTTAATGGATTCCATTATCATGGTATTTGTTTTTTGTTGATAATTTAAAGGTTTATTTGTGATGAATTTTTGATTGATGAAATCTTTTTCGTAGAACATATAAGGATAACGTTATTTCTCGGTTGATTTTTCTCTCATTCACTTTAATTTTAAATGGTGGCAAAATTTCGCAAATTACTTTTCAAATTTCAGTAGGATGATTTAAAATTTAGGTAGCCATTCGCTGTGTTCAAATCTTTCGCTTGCATATGAGGTAAATATCTAAGGACCATAAGAGAGAACCCATTCACTGTGCTGTCTTGAACCGAGGATCTGGGTGTTCCAGTTTTCCTCTACCGAAAGAGTGGTCCTTTTTTTTTTAAATGGCGGGGGAGGGAAGAGGCGAGAGACTCATCCGTTTTTCTGGAATATCAAATTCGTATAGCATAGTGAGGCACGCTGTATCCTCCAATCGCAGACAGTTTGTCATAAAACGTTCTGAGGGACCAATCCTATCTCTCAAGCAGAACCTATACTCTAAGCGTTTTCATTTTGGTGCTTGAAGAATTAGTGTGGAGTGAACATACAGTTGTAGAATCTATTCAGATTAAAGGTATTTTTGTGAGGTAAAACGTTTTGGGGGAACCCGCGAGTCATCACCGCCAGATTAGGAGGCACCGTTTACTTTTTATGTTTACCCAGTAATCATGATAGGATACTATTACAGAGTTGTAGCTCTAAGTGGAAGGCATCAGGAATAGTGAGTTAATATCTCTAAAAAATCTATCATCTATTTCCAACGGATCACAAAATGTCGAAATTTCCTTTTCTTTTGTAAGCTTTTCAACTACGTCGAGAGGTCGGGGAGGATTGCAAGTTATAGTCAGAAAAACTTCCGAAAAAAAAGAGTGCTTTTTTTCTTTCAGGCAAGACTAGCCAGGCATATACTTATCGGAACTGATATGCGAAGAAAGTATTGAAACAATCCCCACAGTCGTTCACATTCCTACGGTCGAAAGAAAATGAGGGTTTCTTTCTTTATTCAAAAGAGCTTCTTTAAAACACAATTTTCACTTATGAACTAGGTCTCCTAACTTCCTACCGAACTTCCATCTCATGCGGTATTTGATACGTCTCGATTCCTGGAAAAAGGTTTTCTAGTCGGCAATTTTCTTATCGAGTGAAGTACGTTATTCCTTTCTTTGCGACATCCCAAAATTGCTTTTCATTTGCATAACACACGGACTTCACAAAGGCACTGATAAGGGAACGAAAAGTAATAAATATTGAAAAAAAAAAACCGATGGTGCAGGTAAGACATAAACGGGAAGAAAAGACATGATTGACGCGAACGCATAAAGCATTGCAGTTTATAACTGATCCAAGAGGAGCAATGTCACCGGGCTTCTGAAGCTTTGAATATCTGAGATGGTACTCGATTGTCCACTTTTGAAAGATCTATTCAATGTCCTACCATTCATTGTCGACTTCTTCTGTTATTCTTATTTACTTTTGTCGACAAAGGATTCTTTAAGAATAAATGTGTGTTCATATCGCGCTTCAACTTCCGCGTAGCTGAAGTTGTAAGGTCGCTTGAACGTTAGGGCTTAGCCTCGTCACCTGCCCAGCGGATGCTGACGAGTAGATTCACCGAATCAGCTATATAATATTAGATGTAATCGATAGAAGATTATTCCACGCAGGTGTAACATTCTTTCTGGACCATATAGGTGATTCTTGACATCTTGATGTTGATGAATTATAGACATTTTGAAGTTTTTTTTTTTTGGCTTTTGTCGTTAATGAAATCACTGAATCATCACTGTGTGTACGACACATCAGAGTGCTCACAATTTATTTTTTTTTAGTTTTTTCATTACTTGGCATGATCTTTCTACACCATCTTTCCTTCTGGGCAAAATTTTGCTCTTTCTTGCTTTTCAGTTATTTGACTGTAAAGTCCTATAACTTTGAAATGTCTCCGGAGGTACTTCCGCTTTTTTCCTTTTTCTTTGTTGCGTTTTTTGGTGGCTGTCGGTTGCATCACTACGAATTGTTCTCACATCGCATTTCTCAGTCGTTATTTTTATTTATTTATTTATTTTGTTGCATATACGTCGTTTTTTTTTTTTTTTTTTTTGAAAATATATTGTGCTCAGGTATCTGGCGGTTCTACAGCTGCTGTTCGCCCCGGCCTCCTCCCCACTTGAACCCCATCTCCGCACTTGCTGTCAGCGTTTCGATATTGGTATGAATAGTTTTGAGGCGTAATAAATGGAAGCGTGGAAGAATTTCGTGATGATCACCTCATTTCTTCCAGCCTTGCTGTACATCCTGCTTACGCGGCTTCTCCGATTTTCCCCACCCACCGTCCGCTCACAACCACATAAAGACAACAAGTATTTGCTGTGATAGATTAGTTGCATCGATACGGAAAAGAGACGTCGCACTTCGCGGCCAAGTTGCATTTCACGTTCTCACACTCTCGTGACTTTATATTGTCATACGTTCTCATCGTTATTACTGAAACTTAATTGCAACTTAACAGTTAAGTTGTAAAATGCGTCGTTTGCACCTTTATTTTATTGCGTAGACGGTCGTTCTGTTGGCGTATATCGTGGAAATTCAGTGAAAATGATTTTCAGGATAGGGGAGAATCATCTTCTATTAGATTACTACAATGGACTCCGAGAAGGATCTAGACGAAACACTAACGTGCTGCACTGCGACAGACAGCGATTACTCGTACGATGTTTCCGAGGCACTTCAGGAGGCTCGTCAGATATTAACCGAAGGAAAAGCCAGAGAGCATCCCTTCGAAAAATTACTCGAAGAATCGACTACTGTTCAGGTAATTTGAAATAAGCACTTAATTGTTTTATAATGTAAAATGTAACATTAATTTGAGATGTTAGCATTTTTTTTTTCTTTTTATTTCTTCAATGAGAATAGAGGTAATACGATATTTTTCTCTTCATTATAATGTTACATATTAGAATAGAAATGGTATCGTCTTTGTAATACTCAAAGATTAAGATAATCGTTGTAAGCGATTTCAACAATAATAAATGCTATCGTAGAGTTGTTTGCTAGTTTGCTAAATTTACACTTATTGACGTTCTTATTTTAGTTAATGATGACTTGAAAAAAAAAAGAAATCATTTCGAAGATTTTTAAATAACGCATTGTTTGATCTTTTCGAAGGAGAGTATGCCTCAGTTCGATTGGAACGAATACATGAAAGTCAATGAGATTTTAAATCAACGAAAATGTAAAACGAAAGTTACGGTTATTTTTTGAAAAATATAACACCGAACTGTCGTTGAAAAGGTTGAAGTTGGGGTTTGAGATGAGACCGCAATCAGGTAGTAACGTTATATGGTTTGATCAAGAAATGCAGCGACTATGTAATTTATTTTTTCGCTACCATCAGTTCGCAGTTGTTCGCTTTTACAGTTTCACCGCATCGATAATGTGTTCTTTGATCGTTGTGTCGCAAGTGGAAAATTTGTAGAGACGTCTGCATCGTTGTTTTTTCAACTGAGAAATAATAATGAATATTTATATTCCCAGTGAAGCAATTAATTTTTGCAATCTTTAAAGATTCACGCTTATTTTTCTTTTTATTTTTTGTTTTTGTTTTTTTTTAAAAACATTTTTGCAAAGGTATATGATAATAGAAGGGAAGCCCATTCTTTGATAATATCATATTTTCATATCATTGGAATATCATTTTATTTCATGAGTATATTGCATCGCTCGCTATATTCGCTTTAAAAAAAAAAAAAAAAAAAGAAAAGAAAAGAACCTCTCTGAAAATGCACGTTTCTTAAAATTTGCAAATAGTTTTTTGATATTTGCATTTATTAGAGGTATTGAATAATTTGAGAGGAAGCATTTGCGATTAATGTTTCCACATTAACCTATTTCACTTTTTTGCTAACTAACTCAAATATGAGTATTATGCGATATTACTTTAACGGATTCCACTTTAAATCTTTATCGATGATTCTTTTTCCTTGAATTGTACATTAGTGATTGTCGAGCGGAGTATAATTTCTTGATTTATTAATTATGGAAGAGTTATCGATCAACATTTGATCATAAACAACTATGAAGTAATGATTTAAATTGAGAAGCATTCACTAGTAACTCGAATGTTGAAATTTAAGTGAGACTGCATCGAATTATAAATTCACTGTTCAGTAATTAACTGTTTTTTTTAAGGAAATTATGGTGAAAATCGGAAATTTGTAGTTGTTGAATGTTTACCGGACGCTACGGTATATCCATCAATTTTAGTGCATTTATTCGTTGTCGCTTGATCGTTTGATTTATTGAAATGCTATTTTATATCTATTTCGGCAGTTGATTATGAGAGGTTCCTAAAAATAAGCGGGCAAATGACACTATTTCTTAATCGAAGAATTGATATGAGAATGCTAGTAAGTCTGTGGTAAACAATCTGAGCAATTTACGGTCAACTGGTGAAGTCTCGTTGGTACTTTCCTCATTTTCTAGTGGTTCTTGGCAACTTTATTTCTTTTGATGGGATTCTATTACAGCCAGTTTTATACCCAGAGTATAATGTGGAATATGATTCTAAAGGAAGGTGATTCTTCGGTCGATAGTAAGGGGCATTGGTGAATAAAAGTGCTATAAGGAGGAAGCATAGACGTCATGGGGGCTTCGTAGGAGAAATGAAAATAATGAATTTCGGTGCTTCCCATGTCTCGCTGTTGTTATTTCTTACTTAAGGTAAGTTGGAGCGCTAAGTTGCATGATATACGATCCAAAAGTTATCGGCTATTTGTTTGTAGTTCCGAATTTCTGCACAGTCCTAATTTGGAACGTGAGCGGTCGACCACCGGATCATTTTAGATCGTGATGGGGATTGGCTGACGTTTATAAAATATCGTCTAACTGCCGTGGTAGTTTTCCAACGTTCGTTTCAAAACGGACGAGCAAGGACGTGCCCATGCTTGCGTGCTTGGAGAAATAACTTTTTATAGACAACTGGTACTGCTGAAATGCTTTAGAGGTAGGATCGGAATAGGAGGAAGGTATCTGTGATTGGATGATTAGTCCGCAGCCGGAGCATCGTCCAGTTAGAAGTGGATGAATTTTGCCTCATGCAAGAACACACTAAGTTTCCTTCAGTCTTCATCCACCTTCCTCCATCTTCCCTCTATTACCCTCCCTTCACCCTCTCCGATTTCCTGGCGTTTTTTGTCTGATATTCGAAGGCCTAAAAGCTTTAATTCGATTTTTTCGACTTTAGCAGCGCTCTTTCTAAATCTCTTTGAAGCATTCTTCAGTGAAGATATAAGATTGGCGACGTGCTGTTCGTATGATGAGACGACAGATAGGGCGGATGGGTGCAGTAATTGTTACTTCTTTGGAAGCGATTCAGATTTTGTCTGTCACTATTTTTGGATCGATGTAATCTAATGTTTCGTTGCAGGTGCTGAAGACCGGAAGCAATAGCGACCCTATAGAAGTGGTTGTTAGCAGAAGCACAGTCACATCGCAGCACAATACTGACGATGAAGATGATGAAGAACACCTTTCAGGTTAATGTACTTCCTTATATTGCAGTTCAAATGTTTGTAATAGCCAAGGATTCTGAAATTCTCGTGACGAACTAGTAGAAGACGGATTCGATTTCTTTGCACGACCGCTTCCTATTCTATGCGCTCATTCCATTTGCTATGCGCAACAATAAAGGCATCTCCGAATTTCGAAAGGAGGAAGAGGATCTCTAAAAACTGATGTGGAGGAAATGGCAGGATGTGGTAAAAAAGAGAAGAGACACTTTCTTAAATTAAAACAGTTGCTTCGTATTAATTGTTCTTTGAAAGAACACAGAATAGCTTTTGAAGTTGAAGTGGAGCAGCAGCCAATTTCACCTCCCGAAAAATAGCATATGATTCCATGTATCTTGTGGGTAGAACATAGTGCTTTCTTCATATTAAGACGGAATACGCAGTGCTTATCTCATTTCAAAACGGAATAGACAGCAGCTTGCATTCATAGTGGTTGAATCATGCGTAGGTTGAGCCTCATTCAATATTCAAGGCAGAGGTGAATATTCTTTGCGGTTTATATGGCAGTAAGCCTATTCAATCGGCTTTGCAAAAGATTCTTCGAAATGATATTACGTCTTCTCATAATATCTGCGGACCATTTGAACAACGAAAATTTGAAAGAGGTGGTTTCGATTCCAATTATGTGGGCCAAACTCCAGATGAATGTGCAGTTTTTTTTTATTTGCCTTGCATCGTGACTATTTTAGAGAGGCTGTGTTTTATTTGTGCTACGTCAACACGATTTTTTTTCATTTTTTTAGCTCCATTACGATATAAATTGCTCACAAGGTGAAATTTGTATGTGTTGCTTATCATCAAATTTGGTTGCCATCAACAAATTTGTTAATAAATAGGAATTGGCTCCTCACTTAAGAACATGATTTAATAGATCTATTCGGTTGTGCACGAAACCCGTCTTAGTTGCGTTATGAATGAGTTGTTACTGCGGTGCAGAAGTTCGATGAGAAGAGATGCATTTTTTTAAAATTTTTTTTTTCGAATTTAGATGTAAGCAACCGTGCCTGACAATCCGATTTGCCCGGAGAGCGGAGAAGGGGAAAGGACGAAAATGGTATCACCTGGTATGGGGGAGATAGCTGACTTGCAGATCGGACTTGGAGGGGGAGGAGAAGGGAGGGCAGCAAAAGAGGGGGACTGTCAGTTTATTTGTAACCCTTTTTCAAATGTTCAGCGTCTTTATCCGGTAGCGAATCTGACTATCATCGATCGTCTCGATCTGGAACAAATACATGCTCGCACACTTGTGGACACCACACTCGCTCGGGCAGTTATGATGATGCAGTTGCTTCGAGACACATGAATGTTCGGTACCGCCGCAAACGCGGAGATAGTTGGCGTCCTGATGACGGTCTCGGTGATGATGACGATGGGCAGCTCGAGGTCGGCATCTTTATATTTACTTCACGGCGGTATTGCTCAGGTTATAAAGCCATCGAAATAACAGTATCGATTGAGGCGGCCAAGCAGAATTTTGCTTACTGCGCGGCGATGGTGTTTGATGGGCAAACTATTACGTAATTAAATAGAGGTCGTTAATGAATTTCCTCGTAGAAGCGTGCATAAATGTTAGTGCTAATTTAACAGTCCTGAGCCGCAGCAATCTGGAAATACACACGAATGAGGATTCGATGATTAATTAATTGGGAAGTTTACTTAACTTTCTTTATTTTGAAGTAGTAATAGTAGCAGTGGTTGCATTCATAAATATATGGTTGCACAGTAAAATCTGCAGAACTTAAACGAAGTTCATGAACCAGAAAGTGGGATAGTTTGCTTATTACTGCGACGGAAACCTAAACTAGCCCTCTTATCATGCGGTCCAGTCAATAGTGTTTTCTCTCAAAAAAATTTTATTTGCTTCCGTTTTTGATTTGAAAAGCGCTCATCAATCAACGATTTGTGTTTTCAGTGAAGTGCGTTTTTTTTTCTGGAAGGTAAAAGTGAGAAGATGCGAAAGATGAAAGAAGGATATCTCATTTATTCTCTTCTATTTAAGGTCGACGTCAAGGAGGAATGTTGCCATGAAGAAGGAGAACATCTCGTGAAGAAGGTATTACCTTGCCTTCATTATTTCTAATGTGATGGCCTTTGAATTATTCAGCGATATATCATACTATGCTATGTAATATTGCATAGTTTTATATTCCGGAGAGGAATCACAGATGTCAACTGCTCATTTAAGTTGTTTCAGCTATATGATGATACGATAGTACGGCCTATCATTGTAACGAGGGATGGAGTAAATCTTAGTGGAAAAAGTGATAACCATCTGTAGATCGGTTGAAAGTGTGTTTGGAATTGGGTGCATTTAACTTCAGCAGAGGATATCAGCATTTATTGTGTGAAAGCACCTTAGCTGATAAGAGAGTACCTTTAAATTGAGCGCCGCCGACCACTGGTCAAATTGCAATTTTTTCCCATTCTTGAATGACTGGACACGAAACGGATTTTGGTTTGGGGGGAGGGGAAAGAATTTGGTGACAACTTTTCATTCAGTTATTAGCTTTTAAGTTTTCTTGATTCTGGCTGCACAGTTATCGAGTCGGGTTCATAAAGTACGCACTCTAAAGAATGAAAAAAAAACTGGTGCAGTGTTAGTTGACGGACTCCCTTCGGTTGAATCGTGCGATGTGCCATGAAGGGTAGAAAGTGCGGAACGTGTTTTTTTAAAGATATAGTTCATATTCAAGTTCATATAATTCAAAGGATGCGGTTCATCTGTTGGTGCCTTCGAAATACTCTTCGCATGTATGCACCGTTTGAAGTGAGCAAAATTTCGGTGACCAGCAGTATTTAGCGATCGGAAGTTTTGGTGAGAGAATGGGTGTTTTTCTGTTTTCAAAATGCTAGCCCGCGAGGTGAGAAGAGTGGCCACTGAATTTGTACACTCTCTGAAATATACGTCGCGCCGCATTGGAGCCCATGCAGAGGACCGCTATTGAGGAGAGTCCTGAAATGGTATTATGGGGACGAGGGACATCACAAGAGTCATAGGTTGCACATGGCAGTCGAGGGATTTAAATTCCAAGAGCAGTATTCGAAGGATTGAAGTTATTCCTGGCCGGAGGGCGTTTATCGAACGGTCGAACGATAAAGGTTGCCTTCGAAACGGTTTCTTGTTGTTTTCATCAAAATTCCCATACACCAAAGCGTTTCTCATGTACTAGTGCTTAATATTTCGATAGTTCGCGCTGACTTTGAATAGTTTATAGTTTTGATCGTGGTGCCCTTCATCTCCTGATGCTCGTTCTTTTGGGTTTGGGTCAAGTGATCGCATTAAGAGGTTAAACATATATGCCTGGTCTACGAAGGCGTCGTCGTCATTAAGAATGTCTTCCTTACCGTTCCACTCTCTGCTTGTATTGCAGCAGATTTGCGTGCAAGTCTCCACTTCTTTTCCTCTCATTGATGAACGCAAAGGATACGCGATTTAAAAATACGGACGCTAACATAGCTGAACGCAGCGAATTTTTCCGTCTTCTATGAATTTAATCCGGAATTATCGCCATTTCCTCAGATTAATTCGTTGTCCAAACAATGTACACGTGGTAGCCTACCAGGTTGGATGGATGCCTCGAATCCGAGGAAACATCTCGGAGTGCCCCGTTTATCTGTACATTATTCCGTGGAAAAAGCTAATGACAGGTGAAGGTGAATGCGCGTTAGGGTTGCCTATGTATTTGCCTTCATATATTATGATGCATAAGCAACGCTACAAATTGTCGGTGAGATTCGATACCATGATAAAAGCACTGATCGGCGATTTCACTATTGTACCTATTATATGACATTGTGTTATATTATATTTCAATTTTTTATCGCTAAATTACGCTTTGCTGAGTGTTGATTGGATGTTAGCGAAGCATCGAAAATACATCAAATTTGCACTCGATTAACCATTATCGTTGAGTTGCTGATCGGCATTTTTGTCGATGATACATAGGGTTTTGCAGCATTGCAAATATACCTCTTTTTCTTCGCCAACTATACGATGACCTCTCATTCTCTCTTTAACTCGCTCTTCCTGCGAGGTGAGTCCACCCTTCAACGGAAGATTATTATTTCGCATTCCATTAGTTCAAGCCATCAATTGTTTTTTTTTTTTTTTTTTTTTTTGATTGATTGAAGAAGGATGTTTGTTTCTAGACGTGGGAGGCGAAGTGGCGTGTGCAAAAGTTCGAGTATTTGCCGGAATGGCTTCAGGATAATGAGTATCTGCGCCATGGACACCGTCCACCTCTGCCAAGTTTCACCGAATGCTTCAGAAGCATTCTTTCACTGCATACTGAAACCGGCAACATTTGGACGCATCTCATTGGTTTGTTGGTTTTGTTTTCTTCTAAAATATTTGAAGGGAATTTTTGTACCGTCGTTAAGGTATGGTCATTTGGTTGAGCATTTCAAGCAGAAGAGATTGCACTATGTTATCTGAATGATCTGGAGCCTATAAACAACATTAGTATGAAGTTTTTAGAGTCATTCCACGAGTTGAGAGCGCAATGCGGTTACCATTCGAAGGTTGAGATCTCAACCTGATGATCACTCATGTTATCGTCTTTTTTTTTTTGCTGAAGCTGCCTCGTGATATTTTCTTTCGTCATGTAATGCTCATGAAATGCGGCAATCTGAAATAGCTTGCAGGCTTTTGATGGAACTAAGCTATTTTTTAAGTTTATGATATAATAAAATCTTCTATTGAGATATATAAAATTTGAGATATACTAAGCTATATATAAAATATTTCAAATCATAAGGATGTGCAAAAAGTTGTTTAATTGGGTTCGAGATAAAAAACGAGAATAGGAAGAGGGGGATGATGAGATGGACAATGAAACCAGCAATCACATTTTGGTGGTAAGCTTCATCGAATTCCCGCAGATGTATTGTTGTGTTGATTGCTTCTTAATGAATGAAGAATTTCCCGAAATAGATAGTTTCACTCTGATCAATTGTGTCGATGAATGATGTTAATTTCTTATTGGGTCAGTGTTACCTAAATTGTAAATTTTGAAGCACGACAGGGATCGAAGCTCTCAGTTAGGAATGCTCACTTCAACTTTTGTCACTTTCTGTTCAATTTTAAGATTTTGAAATCTGCTGAACAAGCATTGATGGTAATGACCGACTGCTCGAAGCGTCACTTGACATTCTAGCCTGAGGGAATCAGTTTTATTCTATTTGTTGTATGAGATGTGGCCAGTTTTCGTAACGTTCTGAACGATGTTTTAGGCTGCGTAGCGTTTGCACTACTTGCAACTTGGTTCTTAACGAGGCCGGATACCCATATAAGATTCCAAGAGAAGATCGTCTTCTCGTTTTTCTTCGCGGGAGCAATTCTCTGCCTCGGAGCGTCGTTTGCCTTCCATACAGTTAGCTGTCACTCAGTAGCCGTTTTACGAATCTTCTGCAAGTATGCTTTATTTGCAAATCACTTTTGTGTTCTTGTGAATAGAATATATAGGGTGGCAATTATTTTCCTTTATTTTTATGCTGCTAACTTTTAAATTGCCGATATCGTTGCATATATTGCTATTTGAGACATCACGTGTAAATGTGATGTTGTGCTGCGAGGAATATAATATATTACCCGCAAAATGAGCTCACTAACAGAGAGTCAACCGTTTTTCGAATATTTCTTTTAATCTTTGATTGGGAACTCTTAGCAGTCGGATATATTTGTTTAATGTTACTATATTTCAGGCTCGATTATTTGGGTATATCGCTGTTAATTATCGGCTCATTTATTCCTTGGATATATTATGGGTTTTATTGCCGTCGTGAGCCGAAAATCACCTATATTGCGATGGTTTGCGTATTGGGATTGGGCGCCGTCATCGTCTCACTATGGGATAAGTTTAGCGAATCGCGCTATCGTCCATTTAGAGCGGGTGTGTTCGTTGGCATGGGCTGCAGCGGTACGTGTTCACTTTCTTACTTCGAGCTCTACGCAGTGAATGTGACTTTAATTTGATATACTGTGCGCAGGCTATAATGCCTTTGACTCAGAGCAGAGGGAAGGTGGTGTTTTATAAGCCGACTCTCCTTGCACTGTTTGCTTTGCCCCCTTCCACTCCACGTTTTTGCTCCTTTCCTCCCCTTCTTCTCCCATGTGCATTCCCATCTTTCTTGACTGTCAGAAAGTTTTGTATTTTTAAGGGGTCGTTCCGACGATGCATTTTATGATCACGGACGGAGTGAGGCCACTTTTCGAAGAAGCTGCCTTTCACTGGCTTCTGCTCATGGCTGCCCTATACCTACTCGGAGCGCTCCTCTATGCAACTCGCACTCCTGAACGCTTTTTCCCTGGGAAATGCGACATATGGGTATGCTTGATCTCCAAATCGCTTGCCTTGTCTTTGTTCGTTTCATTGGAGGCGCTAGCGAAACGAACTTGAGCGATGGTTTGGCACATAGGTTCCTGTAAAGTAGCTTCGGCCGATGTCTTCCTCATTTCCCCCAGAACGGGCAGAAGCAAAGCGTAAAATATTAGCTATAGTGCGGGTTACTGATTAATCTGAAAGAGTTGGCATGGAGTACTAAAGCAGATGTTCTCTATAGAAATGAATTGAATGATGTATTCTTCCTGCTAAGCGAAGGAGTCTTCTTTTGCACATTTTAAAACAAACAGCATGAGAAGCGTAAAAAATGGATGGGACGTTTTTTTATGCAAATTTATTGTCGTTCTAAACTGGCGCCTTTCATAAGTTTGTAGTTATACTATTGCAGTAATGCTGCAGATAGGAAGCCAATTGTGTTTTATGATGAGATCATTGCAAATGCTTTTGCATCACAATGTTTTCGCAGTGCATTAGCATGGGACTGAAAGAGGATCTACAAGAGTCAGAAGTGTGTTGTTTAGTGACTTAGGCATTGCATTTGCAATTTTCATTTTGGAAAGCCAGGAGACAACACAGAAATTAATATATCCTAGAATCTCGAATGAAACTTCACCTTCTGCCGCCGGGTTTTGCTTTCTGCTCAAAATTTTCGTTAATTTGCTCTCTTTCCTTGCCTTAGAAACTGGCAAAAACAGTAAAATGGGAAAGCATGATGAAGTATTGTATCATCATTTTATTTCAGTATTTTTTATTTTGATACCAGTGACATTATACTGTTGCTAGTTTAGAGTGTGGCATTCTAACAACGTATCCACGGAGATGGACAACACTTTTTTGAAAGCATAGCTATTGATTTTATTCAAGTTGTGCAGTAGTTGTCTGTCAGGACGATTGCGTCGCAAGAATATTGAGGAATGTGATATGGTAAATTACGTAACTGCGTTATGAACAGTGTTTAACATACCAACGTTTCAATCCGTGGTCGAAGGTGTATCGTGCTTTCAGCGTTTAAAGGTTGACGTGGGGCAAAATTGCGGAACTTCCAGTTCCGGTTGTGCGATAAAACTTTGTAGTATCTTTCCTGAGTCTTCATCCGTTTAGAGTGAATGGTTTGAGATCCCAATAATAGATGCTTATTTTGCACGAGGTAATATTATGAGATTTCAGTTCCAGTCGCATCAGTTGTTCCACGTGTGCGTTGTGGTGGCAGCTTTCGTCCACTACTATGGAATATCACAAATGGCAATGCATCGTCTAACGTCTTCGTGCCCGATGGATAGCGCCTTTCAGAGTATGGTCGAAGGTGTAAAGAAAGCTGTCCAGGATGCGCTATAGAGGCTGTAGGATACTGGGCGTACTCGGCGACATATGTGGAGAGCTTGTGGCTTACTCCTTTAGGTCTTTGGAACTGCAAAGGTTCTAAAACTGCAGCGAGCACTTGGAAATATGTGGAGTACAAATAAAAGTTGGTTGCTGACAGATGAGTTTTTAAAATATACTTATAAATAGGAAATATGACGCACATCCGGACTAAGAAATGTTGTCGATGTGGAAAGTAGTGAGGAGCTGGCGGGAGGGGAAGGGATAATGATGTAGGTACGAAGAATAGATGAGTGGATACTGATAGTACGCTGATGCTTTCAGAGCACGTAAATTCATCAACAGAAACCGAAAGCGCATCTTTTATTTGTGGTGCCCGAAATCTAGTGCATACTCCTGGAGTAGGAGGCGTTTAAGCACTATCGCAATATTGCTGGAAAGGTACATCAAGATGTGACTAACTGTTTGGAGCGTTGTCCGAACTGCTCGTCTTATTTTAAAAGGAGACCTTTTTGCGGTTTTCCTTTATTTCACTTTTTGGATTTCATTTGTAGTCGTTCTCCTCTTTTCTCCAATGGGCTTTTCATTTTATCCGTTTTGCTCCGTTTGCCGTGAATTCTTTTGAAGTGATATATGCAGATTTCCTATTCAAAGTCCAATTCTTGAAAGATGTTTAATGGGCATGTTCAAAATGGTGTATGTGGCTGCTAGACTTTCTGTTGTTTGAATGAATTGAATCGTATGACCGAAGCGCTTTTTAATGGTCCCTAAGTGCACCGGCGAAAATTCTATGGAAGGAGACCGACAGGATGGGAAAGAGGATTGATGGAGTCTCAGCTGTTCAGGTCGAAATGGCGCATTTCGACGTGACGTGGTTTTTAAAGATAAATTCAGTGCAGGATATGGTGAAGAGGTATGCACTTTTATCGGAACTTATTTGAGGAGGAGGGTTGTAGGGAGGTAGTGCAGTTAAGTAATGCTATGACCAGTGCTTTCGGATATCTTTTCCAGCAATATCTTGCATGCATTATTCCTTGGAGGGGAGGCGGGCTAACATGTTGACTTGCGTCTGTGTCAACCATACGCAATGCTCAAAATTTCTTAGAGATATTTACATTTATGCAGCAGAGTGGATTAAACTAAAGCATTATCAATGAATGGAATTCCATTTGAGACATACGTTTCTTTCCGTGTTTATCCGCACCATTGAAGAGTTGAGAGTTATAACGAGGATTGCTTTGTGTGTTTAAGAGGGACAAATGTGTTGTTGTTCAAATGCAATAAGATTATTACGAATAAGCGAACACATTTTCGAACAGAAATGCGTATTTGAAACATAAATTATCAAATATTGTAGTGTAGTGCTTTTATGAACGGAATGCTCATTTGGTTGTAAATATGCTAAATAAAATCGATAATGATGGTTTTCAAGTTGAATGAAGATTAAGTTTAGCATGACAGTTGTGTCAAATGGCGAATTGAAGCGTTTTGAGCATTGAATTTGGAGAAATTATATTTCTGGAAGCGTGCAGTTTTTTTTTTCTTTTTCTTGAATGCAACCGTATGGATGCTTTCGTTTATAGGTGGAAATGCAATCAACATAACTGCAGAATTGGATTGTTAATTTTTTTTAAAATGTTTTTACTAAACATTATTCGTTCATAAATTCGGCATCTTATTGGGTGAATTTTCTCAGGTGATGAGAGTTGCTGCACTTTTTTTAAAGGGTAACTGCACGTTTTATTTCACTTTTTGTCTATTGTCGTTTGTTTTGGGACAATTCGAAGGAGGAGTGGGAGTTGAGGAGGGAAAATGCAATTTCGTCGTGAGGGTCCTTACAGTCTATTGAGGTGTTCTCTGGTTTTTTTTGACCCTTTATTTTCCCACCTTGGGTGAAATTAAAAGCGTAGAGCGTGAAAATATATGCAGAAGGAGGTCGCACAAAATGAGTACACAGCAAACGTAAGCGGCACAGCAGCGTCGATGTAAATGTTGATGGGATATCATAATGCGAACGACTCTGAGGAGTTACCTCACTTCTGTTAACTGATCATTGATTTGTTATCGAATAAACATCTTCAAAGCGGAAGTCGTTTGATGTGTTTCACGTCAACATATACATGTCTTCATCAGGTGAATCTTCTACTACCAATTCACAATTGTCGACAGTTCGAACATTTCAACGTGAATCTCATAGATTATTGCTGCGTTGGATGTGTGTTTTTGCACAGAAATATTGCGTTTAATATTATGACGATCGGTAACGTTGCTGATCTTTCAAGCAAGTTTCATCGAACGTCAAGAGTTCTCGTAATATCCTGGTAAAAATGTTTGTTTGGCCTATATTGCAAATAACGACAACAGGTGTTTTTCATTCAATGCATTTTCATCCTTTCAGCTATTATTATAAGTGATCATCTCGATTTATGAGGTGACTCAATGATTTCTGTGGCTCTAGTATTGTGTGCTATTTGCACTGCAACTGCAAGTAGGTGGTTTCTGCTTCCCGGGTTGATTAATCAGCGAGTGGGTGGGAATGAAAAAGAAACCGTTTTTTGCCTGACTGAGAGGATGGTTCAACGAGATTTTCTGTTCCAAATTGGGAGAGGTTGGAAGAGGGCAAATTATCGAAATCCCCTTTTCTCTATTCAGAACGCAAAACGGCATTGTAAGATACAACTGGAATGTGTCCCTTATATATAAGCTTAGAGACTGCAATATTCGTAGTTTTCAAAAACGGACATGCATTCGAGCGGTACTCGTTGGAAGAGTGGGAGAAGTGGAGGGGGGGGGGGGTTGAGTTTAGGTATTGACAATCCGAGGGGTTGCGTATTCTGGGCGAAAGTTGGAGAGAAGTGCGTGTGTTCGAAGAACTGGGTAACGAATAAGGGCACGAAATATGCTTTGGAGGAGTATTCAGATTGGGCACATTTCCCGATCTTGGGTATCAAATATGCAAGTAGTTCTCTAAATTCAGAAGGCAGAAACATCAGGCGGTGGGCGCCCTTCGCTTCCTCGGCTTGGCTCCGCAACGCTGTTTCTAGGCCTCGCTGTACAGCGCACAACACGCTTCGTTCCGCAGAACTTCGCTCTATAAAGCTTACTGCTAGATCCTTTTCTCTACATTATGCGCCGCTAACGCAACTGGCCGGACCAATTCGAACTCCACTGAAACCTCAACCAGCAACGGCCTCTTAATTCAAAAGATGCAGCAGCCTGATTCTAAGATATATAGTGGCAGTAAAGGAAAGCGGCTCAGCTCAAATCACTGACCATATTACCAGCTATCAAACATAACTTGGCAGCTTGTTCCTCCTATCGGATGCAACCACCCCTCTGGGTTTTCGACCGGATAGCTCAATACAACCGACTGCACGACCAGATCTTCGCGCAACAATTTCGACAGTGGGACCTGCACAAGCTCTGCTCAAACTCGAATGGAGCTCCATCCAACGCCAGTATGCACGCTGGGAGGGTCTTCTCCAGAGCCTCTCACCGAAGGAACAGCCACTAGGAAATACTGCGGAACAAGCGGCATTTGCTGAAATCGTCGACGATGCAAACGGTCGCGCCTGACTCTTGAAGAAGTCGAGACAATCCTTCAGAAACTCACCTTCCTACAACCCCAACTGCAAAAGGCGCAGCAAGTTTAGCCGAGTTCGCTTCGAAATTAACGGAGTAATCACTACAGTAGCTTCTTAGAGGCGTAGCTGGACCTCTTTCGTGGGTCGGATTGCATGCATTTGAACATGCAAGGAATCGCTGCATTGCGACCCACGTTCACTCACCGAAGCTTCAACTTCCTATATTCGCAAGTGGCTCTTGTGAATGGTTCGAATTCAGGAACTTCTTTGAAGCTGCTGTAGACGGTCGCCCCTCCTATCTGATTTAGAAAAACTTATCCGTTTGCTTGGGTGAATCGAAGGAAGCGCAAGGGCAGCCGTTGTTGGTTTTTTGTCATTGAAGCTAATTACTAAGCTGTCCTCAGTGACTGAAACACGTTGGACACTAATCAAAAGAACGGGGAACACAGGTTACAATTTGTCGCGAAGACACGCGAGTGAGTTATCTAGCTGCTAGAGACATAAAACTGAAATGCGTCTCAAGGTCAGCTACTCAAGAAACTGTCTATTTGACCTCTTACCGTAGCGATTATATCGTTTCACTAAAGCGGCGTTGCAGTTTGTGTGGAGACGCGGCCCTGTTCGTTTCTCAGCAATATTTCATCATTGTTTTATTGTCGAATTCCTTTTCTCAATTTTTTACCGTTGTTGGTGTCAATAGTATTAACGCTTGGCGATCTCTTTATTATATGTTTGCAACTCGTTCGTTAATGCATCAAAAAAAGCCTCTCAACTATCTCAGGTCATGTCTTATCATGTCCTTGTATTCGTCCTTTAGTTACGTCGCGTTTTAATATTGTTTGAGAGCAAATTAAAGGTTTAATTACCTAATTTTGAGGTGTCGGGCGATCGCAGAGCTGAGAAGTATCTCCCGAGCCTAGCGAACAAACTTGGGACGAACCAACCACGAGGTTGGTACAGAGTGGCTGAGAAAAGGAGGGGCGCAAGTGGACGAGCCCTCTGCAAATCATGCCAATTTGTTCATTAAGGACAATCATATCTCATCCACTGCTGATCTCGAGCATTTTCGAGTCCAGCAAAGAAGTGAAGAACATCGATAAGGAAGCAACAACAGCACAAGAAAAACAATTCGTGGTAAACCTCACGTGCTAGGCAGTGGTGACTTGATCTTCTTCAGATAACTTGGTGGTCGGCACAAACGCAATCGTCCGACGCCTCGTTTCTCGTAAAGGTATGTGTGTTGAACTTCGTATTTCAAGCACTGCCATCATTGTTAAAGAAACTTCCTTTGTAGAGCAGCTTTATAGCGCCCACAGTGTATCGTACCATTCACGTCGCACAACCTCCTCTCAACTTCTTGTCGTTTTTTAAATAATCTTCTTTGTTTTATTTACTGCTTTCATGCTCTTGGTGCTGCGACATGGCTGCAGTGCTTGTAAGTTTTATTCCACGTGCATCGTGACTCTTAACTCTGTTATTCTTTGTTCTAATAAAGCAGCGATCTTGCTGTTTTCTTTTCTGTCATCTACATGCGACCCGCAATTCGTTTTGTTCACGACACAGTTAGTTCTTCGCAGGTTCTCTGATCCTCTCTATGAATCAGGCGAACAACTATAGTGTCATCACGAAGTCTCCCGCATCATGCATGAAATACAAACCGTGAGAACAGATGTCGACAACCGACATGTTCTTTCCGACATTGAGGACCATCCCCTAGAAGAGGTGAAGATTGCCGTCTATAAGGCGAAAAATCGTCATGACAAATGACCGACGAAGCAGCTGGACACGGCCGTTCTCGATGAAGCTTGGATACTTCAGGAGGTGCGTAAAACTTTGACAGATGGAAAGACCATCTCACCGGAGTGACTTGGAATTTCAATCGAAAACGCAACAACAGCCACCAAACAAAACGTCAGCCTTTGCAAGCATGGCTCAATGATATTCGCCTCACGCTGAGCAGTGATGCTGACGGGATGTTTCCTCCACAAAGAGTGGAACTTGTGGAATCCGGCGCCTAATGAACTTCATCGGCGCCAGACATAGCTGGCCCTTATAGCACCTGCCTTTTGTGCAGTAAGATTCACTGGGCCACTCAGTGTGGACAATATTTCACTCTAACGCAAGGAAGAAGGCGCCTCAAGAAGCTCAACGTAGGCACCAAATGCTTGAAATCAGTGCGATTCACGATATAAGCATGTGCAGAAATCGTCCCTGTTTTTAGTGCGAGTAAGAGTACAACCAAATACTGTGCCCAAACCGTCAGAGCGGCCAACTCTAACAACCGTGCTTGCGGCACCAATGCAACCAGCGTCTGAGGTAAAGGAGGTTTTATTGGCCGCAATTATGGATGTGAAGACAGAAAGAGAACAGGATAAAACGTTCTTTCTTCTTTGGGTAGCGTTACTTGCTTTTAACTCATCCTCTTCGAGCATACAGCAGGCCGTTCGGTCCTTTTCCGATCAAAGTAACCAGCTTTTCTTCACCTCTGAAGAGTTTACCAGGCAGCTTGGGTTGAGAAGAACCGGTGAAGGTCAAATTCTGATTAAAGGAATGAGAACTTCTGATGGAATAGTGCATCGAAGTGATGTCAAGATACTAGCAAATGCAAAAGTTGTCCCTGCATTTACTGCAAACAAGGACGCAGCCAAATACTATGCGCAAACCGACGCAGCCCTCCATACGTTTGGATAGTAACCGTGGAACGTCATTGGAAATGGTCAGCGCGCCTTGGCCCTCTAGAGGAAACCTCAAGAAGGTTCCGCAGCTGTAAAGAACACCTCTTTATACTCCATCCACTGGGCCGATCACACAGAACGGAAGCACAGTTATGATAACAAACGCGATTACGGATAAGCAAAAAGTCCTCAACAGTATCCCTATGAATCCCACCAGAAATCCATTGGTGGCATTTTGTGTTCTCGAAGTTTTAGCGATAATTCTCATCGGCAAGGCATCCTCAAATTCGCTTCAAGCATATATCTGTTCGCATTTGCACATAGACATCCTCCTTCAATTATCGCAACTGACAAGTGGTCGATCGTAGAAATCGGCCACTGAATCACTGGAAAACGAAAAAATAACACTCTACCGACGATCGCTTGAAGCGATCAACGCAAAGCATTGTTCGAAGCTGGCCAGAACAGTGTGTACATGCAGTTTCCTGCGACGGTACTTACAACTAGTAAACGGTACGCACAGCGTGGAAACAGTGTCTTTAGACGATTTGCCGACAGCTCTTACATCAAAAGCGCATGGGATATTATCGCTTGGAACGCACTGAACTTTTAAATAAATGCTCAGCTAACAACTCTCTCATCTACCCGTGTGGACTGTTTGCCATACTCAGCCATACAGCGATCAACTACATTATGGAGGAAGTTGAAGCAATTCTTTGCGAAGGTCCGCTTACCACTTTCACTCGTATCGCAGGCTGCGGCCCAAGAGAAAACTGTTATCAACGACTATATGAGACCATTCTCTGGGACCACCCGGAATTTCAACGAGATTGCCAATACGATTACGACAGAACCTATACTCCCCGAGTGTCTCGCAATGAAGCTTTCATTCGCAATACACAAGCGGCTCCAACCCTCCTCAACCGTAACTTGCTGTCCAACAATCGCAGAATCAAACATCCTGTCATGCTGAGGATGATGAGTTCATCATATCGTTCGCCTCTCAGGAGGACCCTGCGAATAGGAGTAATGAAATACACGAAAAGGGACCTTCGATAGTCGAATAGGCTCACGACATCAAAGGCCCTATAGAAAAGCGACTACAGTACCTTCACAATGTGGAAGTGAGACACATCGACTTGAAATGGTGCACCGCTGGAAACGAATTTACAGAACTCTTCCGACGTATTAGTCTCACCGACCCCACAGCAGCGACGAGATTGCTGTTGAGCCGCCAAGACGTATCAGCAAGGTGTATAGGCGACGCTTCATTGGTCTTAAGAAGCCGTTATGTGAACGTTACGAACGTCGATTGGGATCACCAGCGGCATGGACATTGCTACGAAGGGCCTTCATCACTTCTTGCTCAAAAGATCTCCACTCCAGTCCAAGAAAATCCCTTATCGAAGGGACGCCTTGCTCAACCGAAAATCTCAACGGCCAAGAGTTTGGACCCGCCCGCTCTCACTGCTTTGCGAACACTCGATTCATCAGCACAACTCATTGAATTGGCCCTTGACACACCCGAAAGAGCTATTTTCAGGACTCACGGCAGTTAAGAATCCCCAATGAAAGCTGGTGGGCGATAGTTACAGATGAGCTTTTCGGAGAACTAGGCCAGGATATCGCATTGGCCTCTGGAAGAGTCGTTGAGGTTCTTGAAGTGGTAGCAAGTTGATGGCGGGTCATTACCTCCTTTACCGTTTTCATCATGGCCTGTCTAATGGGCGTTATTCTTGGCTCTGCTGTCCCGAAGGCACGTTGCCAGAGGAACGAAGCTCGGAACGGAAGATCACCCTCAAGGACGTGAATTGCTGTTCTTCGCAAGGGTATCGACATCCCACCCGTGGGGAATCAAGGAAAAATTTAGAAGTAAAACGCATCGCGAGACATCCTCCAAACCTAAAAGCCGTTTATACCCTCTTTCTGAGGTTAATCCGGGTATGTTGCGCTTCCATACTGATGTACTTATTTTTCTTCATATTATTCTGGCATTTTGCATGTGAACATTGAGTGGGGCTTTTTCAAATGGCAAGTTTTCGGTTTCTCAGTTCACAGTTCAGTCGCTGTTTGTTAATTGCTTGTGTCGCTTTGTCTGTTCTACTCTCGCTTGCTATTCTTGCTTGATTCGAACACGACTCCAGTTCACACTCCCGAGATAGGTCAAAATCATCAGACTCCATAAAATCTTCCAGAAAATTCGCGATCCCACAGTTTACCTCCAAAGAGAATCAGAGCGTCCTACGCTGCGACCCTCGGACTGACTTAAAGCATTCCGGATTAACGAAGGGTAAGTGAAAAAGAAAAAAAACGTCTTGTGTTTATAATAAGCGCTTAGAATCTGACTATGCGGGTGAACGCACTACTTCGACTTTCCGAAAAGAAAAATTCTGATTCGAATACAAAACTCAAAAGTAACACATGACAGGTGACGCGAAAGTGTTCCCCATAATGTATTTCTTTATTGGGCTCATATAAAATGTACTGTTGATCGAATTAGTGTTGTCCATATTTGACCGCATTAAGTCATACTGGCAATGTCATTTTCTGAGATTTGGTTGTGCACTTGCCTATGCGCTCGCCAGATGTATTTCCTTTGTTCCGGAAGGAGGGGGTGCGAACATTTACGAAACATGTTGCTTTAGTTCCATCGTCCTTCTGCGCTGCAAGCTTGGTCTCAATTATGTTCGGGAACTCGAGAACCACCTCTTGTTAGTAACCTTGTGCCGCTCGCCACAATCAACCTGTCCAAAATTTTCGTGTTGAAGTATTATACAGGAAAGAAATCGGTGTTGAATTTCTGGCATATATCATGAACAGGTTGAAATAAACTTGCCTTGGCTAGACCCTCTGAAATGATATCGCTGATACCACTCACCTGTTGTTGCATCATCAATGAAAACCATAATCACAAGCAAAACCGCACTTTTTTCTCCAGAGACGGAACTTGACTTTAATAGTCCAGTGTTTCGGAGGTGTGAATTTTGGAAGTTCAATCCTTGCTTGTCTAGGTCGTTAGATGTTCCCGAATTTTGGGTGGGGATAATTTTCAAACTTATTAATCAAGGGATTTCGTAATTTTTGTCGGTTGTTGAAATTTGTTGTGTGACTGATGCTTGCGGAATTTCGTCGTAGGAAGGCAGATTGAATGACTACCTTTGCAGGAAACTTCTACGGTTCCTGGGAAGGACGAAAAATTTTTAATATGCAAAAATGGAGGGCACCATTCAGTCGTCCCATCGAAATAATTTTCCCATGTAGGCTGTGGATTTTTAGTTCTTTTTGCTTGAGCTGGTTTTTTTTTTTTTTTTTGAGAGCTTTTATGGATAGGTTTCCAAAAATTCATTCTGTCGATAAGCCTGCAAACATGGAGTCGCGACTTTTATTATGGGTTGCCCACTTTTTTTAACTGGCCGCCTAACGTACAGCTTCTTCCGAATCCTGACTACGTAACGGCGAAATTGATTGTTGAATTTCGCATAGTAATTGGAAATTCTTCTCCGACACTATCACACAAATAAATTCCGTCACCGGAGATTTGCGCTCACAGGCCTTCATTCCTGTGAATCCTTCCTGCGAAAAAAAAATGACATTCTGAACCAACAACAGGGTCTCACTTTTCCGGACGGATTTGTTGAAAGACGATTTTTTAAGAAAAAATCTCAGGAAGTTCAAAACTGATACAGCTAAACGAAGTAGAAAGCGATGCTTTGATCTGAATGCGTTCCTATTTGGAGTGTTTGTACTTTAGCAGTAATAGGATGATGAAGCATATTTATGTCGGTGCTCATGCTTGGCTTATCGGAAAATAATCGTACCCAAGATATAGCTTCCTGCCAAATCTGATAATCCGCAAAAGAAATTTCGATTGTTGCGATGTGTTTCGTAATCCTGCGTGTCTTATTTTCCATTTCAAAGTGGCATATCTGGTGCTGCATCGCTTAGAAACTCGCTCTCTGCGTTAGCAGTACTTCACTTTTTATACGTTTATTGTGTTTATTTCGGATGTGGTTGTTTGAAACATAGAAAACTTCTGTAAAGCTTTTGACATGTTTCAGATGGAATTCTGCAAGGATGATCATGCTCGTCGAAGCCCATTCGATACCGCTAAATGCAGAAATGAGGTACGCTATGTGGATTTTTTAAAGTAAAAATCGTATTTCTTCCTATTACTGCTCTTGATGCTTTCTTTTTTATGCCAATTATGCAGTAGTACCTCCTTATCATGAGGATATGTGGGGCATTTAGTTATGTTTGTGCAAATATCTATCTGCTTGCATGTCTTATGAGTTGATCTACGAAAGTTGCCTAACAAATCTATGCATTAACGCGCAAGCGGTTAGTATGTTTTGTGGAGAATCAAAGTATCATGTAAGGCAGTCAGTGAATTGTACATTAACCGTGCATTAACAAAATATTAGGCATCGTACTTGAGGCTGAGTACTCTCATGTTGAAGATTTAAGAAATTTTTTGTAACGATTGCATTGTTTAGAGATTGCTCGACCTCGCATAAAAAAACTCCGTCGTATAAAAACAACTCTGATATTGCCAGCCTATGGCGACAGGCGTTGGCAGCAAAGAAAATTTCGTTCTGAAATTCCTCAAATACAAGAGCAGCAAGCAGTGCGCAAGCATGCGGTCTTTTAAGTCCTGAATTTGGTGGCTTCTGAACGTCGAGACATCCAAAGTCAAGCTTGGACCTTTTGTTTTTGGGGTTCAGAACTCCGAAACTTATCTGCTTCTTCAGATGCAGTAGAAAATCGCGAATCCGTCTAAGACCGACGAGGCACAGATGAGCGAGCGCAATAACGTAAACTTCGATCGTTTGACATGTCGTGAAACCTCAGATTAGATTTCCTGGGTCAAGGGTTAAAGATGATGCATGTTACTCGAATATCTGTTAAATGGACGCTTTTAACTGTTTTTAAGTAGGTAGCGCCAAAGACGCGCCCAAGTTGAAACTTAGAAACTGGATAACTGAGACCATCCGAGTTGAAGCTTTTACCATCAGTTCCTTGCCATAAGAAAATTTTTTGGCCGAATACTTTGCACCGCAGTACGTGTAATGTGGTTCCACCTGTTCACATGTTGGTGGCGTAGAACTTCATCATGATAAATACTTAGCCGTTTTATCCATCCTGCGTAACTTGAGACCTCCATCAATCCTTCAGAGGACTCTAGTTTCTGGACGACTCTATGGCCTTTCGATCCGTCAGATGCTACCATGAACGGTCGGAAACTCGTAATGCATCATTGCAGTCACATTTATGTGCTGTATGGATGAACCTTGCTCACGCTACTCGCCTATGCCTAAAAATACTGCAGTTACTTTATGGAAGTCATTGCGTTTGCATTAGTCATGAGCCGCATTAACTAAAGGTTCTGCATATTAACATATAAAAGCATGGATAGTACAGACAATCTTGACCGGAGTATTCAGAATTATAACACAATTTCCAGCCTTACAAATGCAATTCTTGAGAGGCTTTGGCTCTAAAAACATTTGAAAGTGAGTTACTCTAATGTCTTTTATTTTGCATTTTCTTCAGCTCCGGCTGGAGTTCAAACACTGGCTGCCAGCATGTCCTAATTTGGTGTGTCTCAGTCATAACTTTTGTTTTGTCTAGTTCATTATTTTCACTTACTCTCAGAGAACCTGCATCAAAGCATTAATTTCTGAAGCTGCTATGTTCGTTGTGTTCGACCAAATATAGTTCTTTGGGATTTGAGCTACTCCGGTCTAAATTTCATGCGAATTGCTCTGTTGTGCGTAGTTTGATTAAAGCCGGTAACTCCCTTTCAAATGAGTTTTCGGAGGATCTGGGCAATCATCATTCAGCGACCTTCCTCAAATTCTCAAGTACACCGAGCCTTGGAAATATATAGACCTGAATTGCGGTTTACTTGGAATTTTTGGACATCTGCGAGAGGACTCGGGGTTCCTTAAAGCTCTGGTTTCACTGTGATCCTTTGGTGCGCCCTAGAATTCGTAGAGCTTCGGGTTTCAACTGCTGCAAATTTTTTCTCTGTTGTAATCGTTGATTATGGAGGTCTTGGAGTCAACATATCGCTTTGGAGTAATAAACTGAAGTGTTTCGAGCTCTGTGTTCGTCAAATTCTGGAGCTGTCAGGGAGGGAATGTTTACCTGCTGACAGGTCGGTTTTCGCGCCTCTGCTTGCTTATTCTACCGTTGCAGTCCCATGCAGCTATTCAACAGCCCTACCATTGTCTTCACTAGATAATACTGCGCCGTGTTTTGTGTGTTCGACGCTACAAAAAGCACCGTTTTACCGAATGGCGGGTCGTTTTGCAGCCAGTGGATGACATCAGGCAGACAAGTGGAGGCAATTGTAGCCTTGGATCTTGGGATGCTTTGGAAGCTTCTAGAAAGGTCTCACATCTTCGAGACAAAATCTCAGAATTCCCTCTGGAAGCTGGAATTTTTGCTTCTGCGAGCTGAAGTCGGCAAACGGCTGTGGAAATCTGTTCGGTTCAACCCCATAAATCCGAAAAGTGCTTAACCTTCGCGTTATAAATGTCGACGACCTCTTTCTTTCTATTCCTTCTTCCTTCTGCGCTTTTTTCTCTTCTCTTCGTGTAGAAAGCCGCTTGTTCTTAACTATTGTCAGTAGGAGATTTAAAATGCTCGCGTGTTTCGCTGAAAGACTGAGGATGGCAAGCTACTTTTTACAGGTGGTTACAGTTACTCTCGTTACTGAGACGTTTGCATTTGCGATAAACGAGAGCATTAGCACAGTATTGGTGCCCGCGAGTGCTTTTCCGACGAACGAAAATACGAGTCTCTGCGACTGCATTACATGTGGAGATTGCCTCTTAGTTGTGGCACATCCACTGATGCAGCGTTCAGGTTGTCAGTGGGTCGCTATGTACGCGAAGAAGATTACTCAGGAAGATGTTTCACGCTCCTCGCAGTGTTCTTCACAGATCTGCGATACGCCAACCCCCGACGAATTACAACAACAACAGAAAGGTTCACTGCGCTCATTATAGTGTCATTTTGTCGTGTGAGCACATTATTTTTCTCCTTTTCTAGGAATTCGATTGTTGCTCAATTACCGTGACTGACTTTTTTATCCACGAAGTTTCTCTTAAGGTGGGAGGTTGACGTTTTCGCTCTGAAGTTAGAAATTACTCTAAAGAATGAGGAATTGCAATATAGCGGCAGGTGAAAATACTGGTAGCTTCAATTTTGGTGATAGAAGTTGTTGTGGTACATTAATTAAGCATAAATTATAATATCAGTTGAAGCCGCTGCCTGCCTGTTTTCTTTTTTTGAAGACCCCACGAGCAATGGCGAAGTGCAGTGTTATGATAATTCACAGGATATGCAGTCGTCTATTTCGTCTCCAAGGGAATGGCCTACGCGCATAATCGCTTCGGTGAGGTGGTGACGTGCCCTGCTTTAACGTGGATTGGGGGCAATAAAGGGAACATCGAGGCGGAGGGTCTCGATGAAGTGATTGTTATTGGTGATACGGTAATTTCATAGCATCATTCAGATTCTTGCTTCACCCATTTTTTCGTTTGTTTGTTTATTACAGATAGCCCCATAGTGGTATTTGGGCTCATATCACGTATCTATGCATGCACAGAATGTCCTCGAATAGTGCTTGCCGGGTTGTGCAGGCTGACACGCTCGCCCACTTGGTGCGTTCCTTCGTAGTTGAGCGTGGATCACCATACCAGGATGTTTTTCCGCTATCCTTTTGCAGCCTCTTCTTTCATTTCTATTTCGGACTATGTCACCAGGCTCCAAATGTAGTCCTTGTTTTTTGCACGATGATGCCGTTGCAGTTTCTTCAGTACTTGCATTACCACTTTGCTAATCGACTGAGCAGCGGCACGATATCTCTCGTGATCGTCCACACGAAAATCCCGAAGAATTCTTTTCCGGAGAAACGACCTCAGCCCTCACTCGTCACCGAACAGACTGACAGCACTTCCATATGTCTGTCTACAATTTTCTGAACGAGTACGAACATATACAACGTGATCTGAGCTGAAACTGAAATGTAGGTAAACTTCGGAAAAGAATTATTGCTCTTTGGACCAGCAATCGCGTTGAAACTTTTCAAATGGCTTTTTTTCTGGATATGCGGTTCAAAATCTTTAATTTGAACATTTCTGCCTCCGTTTCCATATGGACACATAGTCCGGGAGTTATTTTTTTAATTCATATATTGTTATATCTTATGGATAAAAAGACAGTATGTGCATTTCAGGTGTACTACGAGGCGCATCATACAGCAAAGGGGTGGCGTGCGCAAAGATGGTCGATGAAGGAACCTGCAGCGGGCTCAAGTGATTCGTTTACGCAGACCGCGATGACCTTCGAGCAGATGCTTATACGGGCAGTTGGTCCCGAGCTGGCCGATTTCCTTCGACAGAGAATACCAAATATTTTGGCATATGCAGCTCTATGACCACTTATTGTATGTGCATTCTTCTATTGTTCTGAATGTATGGTTGAAACACCCTTCTTTTTCTTGAGAGGGTTATAGCAGTGTGACAAAGGCGGACGCTTCCTGGTCACGGAAATCGCGATGAATTCCAGCGTTTTTGTCAAAAACAGGATTTGAGGAAACGCATTATTCACATTGAAGCAGCCATAGATAGGTTTCCAGCTGTCGGAATGACTAGGGGGTCTTCGTAGATGAGGGATAGAAGGTAGCAACACTGCCCTACGGGAAGAACTGGAGTGACCTGTGCCAGATGAAAACAACTTCTTCCCTCGCATCACTTCTCGACACAAGGGCGTCCTTCAATGAAAAAATTTTCTACTGCAAACACAATGAACGCAAACTCAAGCAATTTCAACACAGCGGAAGGAAATATAAGTGACCCCAGTTTCACTTTGATCAGCATTGTGCATTTAAAAATAGCAGAGCGTGGCGGACTGGAGGAGAGGACGATAGGAATGAATTCAGGTGACTTCACAGCAGTTGTACGAAGCCATAGTGTTTGTGAAGTGTCGTGCCTGGCAGGTGTTGGGTAATGACTCGGAGGACACAGGTGAAGCGCAGGTGGGTGTGGTGATGGTGGGATGGTGCAGTGCTGGTTATGTGCAACCTTCCGGAGGTCTGTTGAAGGCATCAAACAGCGATTTTGGCGATAACTGGTCGAATGAGAGCGTTCTCCACTAGAGGCGTTTTAAAATTGTGCTAGTAAGTTCATCCCTTGCTATATTTTCTTTGTGAAAATACGATTATCAGGAGCGTTTCAATAAAACGAACGTTTCAAGTCTTGAAAATTATCCTTGCAAGCTTGCCTGAAGTCGATTGGTGAACTCGTCATTTGAGATGTCACTCAAGCAAGCCAGAGGAAACGACTGTTTATTCTTCCTTCTTTCGTCTATCCCTTTCGTCTGTACAAGGCTTCCATCCTTTTCTCTGCATGAGGCTGTTCGTCGGTGCTAACGTGAGCAAAGTAGTGTATATAGTTCTGATGCAGCAAAAAGGTCTTCATGTTTTCTGTCTGCTCTTTTTTGTTACACATTATTGTTGCTCAACATTTAAATAAAGTTCTTTTGCAGCTTTTCCCACTCTGTCAACGTTTTCGCATTCCACAAACTGAACCTTTCTTTCCTCTTCGTTTCCGTCGTTATTTCTTACTTCTGTTTATACGGTAATAAAAGAACAAATCTAACGTTGAACCACGCTTGTTTTACGCTGTCCTGAGAGCAGCATCCTGTTCAGGCTTGAACAAGCGCAATGTTTCACTTGCTATCGACGACATGTGATCGTATTCGTTTTCGCTGTTACTTTGATCGTTTTTTGATTGTTTGTACATAACTCATGAGCGACAGTTTTTGATCGGGTTCAAAAGGACAAGCTAATGTTACTCGCTTTGAAAGCCCCGGTCAAAGAACCATTCGTTTTGTGGCCTACAACAGATAAGCCGTCAACCGGCATCCACGCGGACTGCGCAGGACCATTCGAAGGACGCTGGTTTCTCGTAGTCGTGGACTCGCGCTCAAGGTGGCCAGAAGTCTTCATGAGAGACCGCGCAAAGCCCTTCGCAGTTCTGAGGTTCTTGCAGCAGCTCTTCGCGCAGTTTGGAGTGCCGAGAATGATTGTCTTGGGCAATGGCACTCAGTGGACTTCCGGAGACTTCGCCGACTTTTGCGGCTAAACGGTATATCGTCTTACTTCATCAAGCGTGCCGCTTCCGCAATCTCTTTACCCCTGAACGTATTTTTGAATGTAGTATCTAATGCTGTAGTCTACCGTGCTCATGAAAAACGGTCATCGTCACTCCTGCTCCGAGACTCTTCTGGGTCACTTCCAGTCAGATGGTCTTATAATATGGGCTTCTCTCCGGCCGTTCAGCGACGTCACAAATACCGTCATGCATTAGTGAGTGGATCAGTGCACTGAACAAAAAGAATCAAACAGATGCTGTTTACATCGTGTATTCGAAGGCTTTCGGCATATTTTGTCAAAATATTACATTATGTCCAATATTTCTCTCAGCCAAATGAGTTTTCAGGGTTCCCGGCTTCTGTATTCTATATCGGAAGATAAGAAACGGTAGGCATGTTTGTTTTCATCCTCTTTCTTTTTCCAACGTTGAAAAGCGCATTCGCGTTCATATTTTCGCAAGAATATGAAATCTAAGCAACCAGCCTTTGTGTATAAGGGGCATCCTGAAAGAGTTACCATGCACGGAGGAAAAGCCCTACTAACATTTCAGGAAGAATTTACTACTGGCTATGCAAGTCGAGTCTTTTTGGTCTATTATTAAGACGTCGTCTTCAGCTCGCAGCATGGGGGCTTGTGGAGTCGTTCTTGTTGTTCTCGATGTTTTGCTGAGCATTCATCGAGCTCGTCAGATGTGGTGCGGGTTGGGGCGTTCCTGAGTACACTGAAAGGACTGGCTTCTTTATCCAGAGCGAATGAATACTTAGCGCAAAAGAGAGCCGTGATCCATTTGAGCGAGCACCCTTCTTCGATTTCCTGCTGTTTCGTTTGTTGTACTAAAGTGTCATGAAACCTTAGCTTTCCTACGGTGCCTACTTATTTCGCGGGAGGTCAGTATCAGAAAGAAGAAATGAGTAGTTCATGGGAGGAATAAATAAGGTTGTGCAAAGATGAGTACTAAGTCTCGCCAACGTCAGCTCGAAAAAAAAGTTGTAAAACCTTCCAGTATTGATGCCAGTTTCCTTCAAAGAGAGGAAATATGCCCCTCTCCCTCTCAAAAATAAACTACATTGGAGAAAAAAACTGCATATTAAAAAAAAAACTAATCGCTGACCTTTAAAATAACGATTCTGGTGTTATTGTTTAGTGTCAGTAGAAGATCGTTTCTGGGATCACTTTTGGGAGGACATGGAGAAGTGTGCAAAGATGCGCCGTCATGGCGTCTAGGTGAACTGTCACTCATCAACCAATCACTTCGGACTGTGAAGGTTGTAGAAGAGTTCTCTCATGTTCTTGAATTGGGAACTGTTCTCCATTTCTCTATGTTAATTATGTTTTACCCTCATTTTGGGAACAATTTAATTTCTGCGTCAGCATCTAACATATGCTATGCAACAGAAAAATTGGACCCGAATCAAGCATTTTCTTTTCGTATCTGCTTTTCGATAAGATCGAGACGGATCCGACATGTACTATCAAGCAAGGTCTGAATAGGAAAAGATTTCTCACACATTTCCCATTCTGTTCATATATTTTCCATCACAACGAGATTGTGGGATGGAGTTTTGCAAATTCATTTTCTCTACGTTAGTTTCAAGAACACAGTAAATCGATCAGATAGGGCTGATCTGTCGGTGACCGGTAACAACTGCAGCGGATGTTTTTTCCAAACCGGGTGAAACTAAAACAGCTCCTCAGAGGAAGCGCGATGCGTTGCATGACTCACTATGCTCAATATCGCATCGCTCAGAACAGTTCCAAGAAATATGCTGAGCGGTTTTACACGCATGAAGCAGTGCACCTGAAAGATAAAATTACCCTGTGCCAGAGTGACTATGGTGTTCAAAACGGAGAAAAACTTAACAATTTTCTACACGTCAAAACTCTGCCATTGCGTAGAGCTTATCGGTGAAAGAACTCAGGCGTTCTACTCCCGCTACTTTAAAGGTTTCACAAAAAATGTTCCTTCGGCGATGTTATTCGTAATGATGCTTCCGTCTCCTCGTTTCGATGTGCTCAGCGACTATCGTGATTGCAGTGTGCCTTTGCGAATGAGATTATTTCCTCCTTGCAAATTCACAGGATTCTTAGCCCTGCTAATGTCAATCCTGCAAATATTATGTGAGCGTTTTAGTTCCCTCAAGTTTGAGCCAGTTCATCAATCGAAGAACGTTTTTGCTGCAAACTTTCCTTAGTTATCAGGAAACTTGACGAAAATTTAAATACTTGCAGCTTTCTTCAGGGAGACAGAGAAAATCACTAAATAGTCCTCAGTGAAGTTGTTAAATCCCACGTAGGGAACAACAAGGGTAGAGGAGCAAGCAGGAAACATTTTGGCGCAGTTTGTTTTGTAGACGACCATGATCGCCGAGTGGAGGAAAGCAATAACCTAACTGTTGTATGTTTTATGTCCTGCTTTCCTTTCATACAGTAATCTTATATGCATTCGTTTCTTCTTCTTCCCATTTTTGGACAAAGCATTCGTTTCTTCTTCTTCCTATTTTTGGGCAAAGTCAACTGTTTATCAAGTGACAGTTGCATGTCGGATCTTCCCCAAGGTTATTGAAGAGTTCTCACGGAAGGTTTCGAGGAATATTACGGTCACCCTTTCTTCACTGATCCTTATATCAGAAACGTCCTCATTTTGAAATAACGAACTTCTAGACAATCTTTTCTGTAACTCCTATGCTGATGTAGTGTTCGTTCGCAAGGATTCTATAGGGGCTAGTGAAACGTGATCCTGAGATAGTTTCTCCTTTTTCTTCTTAGAGTAGATTAGGCGCACATGCAGCTCTTAGATCTGCTGCGTTATTCGGCCCATGTCCCAATGTATATCATATTTGCGGTTCTTTCATTAAGCGGAGATCAGCGGTACTTTTCGTCCGAGGAAAATTGCTGAACAAGACCACCCATTGCGCCTACAGTCCTTGCTTGCTTGTGCACACTTTTCAAGGTCCCCTTTTCATTTTGCTTCTGCATAAGTGGTCTTCACCAACAGCGGTATTTCTTGGACGACAACATGGCTGCGTCCTCGCTCCCCCTCACTTCTTAAAAGTGGACCAAAACCACGGAGTCCAAAACAAGGGTTCCTTCAGTAAGATGCGGAAAAGTTCACATATTCCTTCTCAGAAGAGCGTCGGAACTTTTTTTTTTAAATTAAGCTGTATAATTGTTCAGGCTGTCTAAAAAGGGCTTCTGTGCTTTGGTCGAATGTTGCTGTCACTCTGTCGCTTGCTTCCTTCATAGTCTGTTTACTGCCTTCTAATCTACCTCTTACTTTCTCTTTTTCGCCTGATGCGCTACTTCTGTTAATTCCAAAAAAAAGTTAATTGAATAAGATAACGCCTTACTACGTGAGTCTCGAGAGACTATACAACTCAGGCTGGGCTCCTGTTCAACGCAATCCTCCTTTTCCATCCTCATCATTCTTCACCTCCAAGAGATATCTTCTACATGCACTTATGCGGTATAATGAGTTTTTTTCAAAGAAATTTGGCTGCTGAAATAAAGTGACATCGAATGATCATACCAAGAGCATTGATTGGTAGACTTTCTTAATTTATGCTTGAGAGATGTTTATGAATGATTTTCATGCAACTGGCCTGCAAAAAAAATGCTAATTTGCATTTCTTCGAAAGTTCATTGGGAAAAACCCGTGCGTCAAGCTTTTGCCAAGCTGGCATCTCTGGCTCGGTTCAATGGAAGTTGAGCCAGCACAATGGTTCAGTTCTCCTCACCCGAGCTCTAGCGAACGGTTGTGCTAGTGGTCGGCGATTGCTGTCGAATTTTGCCAATTTTGGCGGTCTTTGCCACATTGCCATTTTAGGATGGTTCACTAGCTGTTGAGTGGGCGCAGTGTTTTAGTTGCTGTCGGTGCAGGTGTAGTGAGCGGTCGTGTATTAGTTCTCGAGTTCGCAATGACTGTTTCCTTGATTATTTACTGCATAGATTGTGAGTAACAGTCTTCAAACGGTTTCTGGGAAGAGCTGGTGCGCAGTTTTTATGAAAGCTTGCTTCATGCAGTGTATATATTCCATGTCGGTATGCTCCACGCTTTTATCATTCATAGCCTCCTTCATTATGAATGGTGACAAGATCTTCCTTGGAGCATCACATTATCATCGCACCGACATACATCTTTTGGAAAGTTGATTATATCTTCAGAATGTTTCTCTCAAAATATTTATGTTTGGACAGCGTAATATCCCTTCGACTTTTGAATAAGATGTTGTTCACGTCCATGCAGGTTGCTAATGAGGCAGAGGTTTTTCGACACAAAACAGTATCCACAATCCTCGCTTTACCCTTAAGATGGAAATCCCGACAGAGAGTTATTAGGTGGCAAGAATGGCGAGCGTGCGCTCTAGCTGTACTGTGCATGTGCGAGCGTTTCCTATGCATGCGAGACGCGCCAATTCAGCTATAGAGCACATGACGCCTTTTTATCTTCCACTTTTGAGTTGTTAACTTATATATTTTAAGGAGTGTTGTAACGAAACTTATGAAGCCCGGGCTATGCTTTACTTCACACCTGTACAAGCGGTACAATCGGGTAGTGAATCCTGTGTTCGCATAAACGTGGAATTTGCGGTTTAGTACGGGCGTGAACAAGAAAGCGGTGCGTTCAAGTTATGCTTGTCGCTGCGAAAGTGGTGAAAGTGGTCGGGTGTTTCTTTTTGCGTGTGCATCCCAACCGTTTGAGCGGCTAAAGATGCCTTATTCTTTCATCTGTGGTCATTTTTCGAAGAACGATGGAGTGATTTCATACAAATTTCTGACATACTATAGAATGTTTTCGTCAGTGGGCTCTCGTTTCATTAATAGCCACTGTACTACTCGAACAGTGAAAGTGATCATTTTAATGGAAGTCCCGTTTGTTGTCACATAATCACGGCTGTGAAAATAGCTTTTAGAAAAATGGTTATACCGTGAGAACAGCTCTTTTGCAGTATAAAGACCTTAATCTTTCCCTTCATTTAGTAAGCACAGCATCGTAAAAGCTGTTATTCCCGTTCTGCCGGTGCTTATATGAAAGCAATGAAAGTATGATTTCCTCTGCGTTTGTACCCCTCACTTGAATTGAACCATTGACTGAAGGTCAGTAGTGACTAGCGGAAACGAAGGCGAAAATTCGTTTCGGATGAATGTAAATAAAGAAACAAAATTTCAGGCTTATGATAGGTTGAAGAGAGTGTGGTTCTTCTAGTTTGATCCGGCTACCGATTTTAAGCAGCTACCGGTTGTTACAAGGAATTTTTTTGTGAAAGTTGCAGGAACGATGGAGGGGACCCATAAATTCATCGCGAGTGCCCATTCGCGTAAATGCGCTTCGAATGCATCTGAACCAGTTGGCGCTCCGACCGTTGCAGTTCATCCTGCATCAGACGATATTTTGACAGCCAAAGCGCAACGAGGTGACCGTTTTATAATTTGCTGCACTTTTTCGGCACTTTACAATTCGCAAAAACGCGTTCACAAAGTAAACAGTTATATGGATCGGCGAACCTTCGACCAATTTGGATAAGATGAGGCCATACGAGAAATTTCGCCGCCGGACTTCAACAACATCGAAAAGTCCTTCCTGCACATAAGTATGGTGCAAAATACGCAATATAAGAATTGAAAAACACTAACATATTCCATGTATTGTTGGGTTGTTTTGACATGAAAGTATATAGCCGCACTCACTGTGCTATGAAAATAAGGTTTCAAATGACCGACTGGAGTCGCATGCAAAAGAATTTTTCTGTGGAAGTCTTTCAGCAATTTGCATTGTCTGCTACTAGAACTTGTAGCTGTAGCTGCCAGCAGGCGAAGGGAGTGGTTACCGCACAAGTTCCTTCGCCGCTGTTTCCATAACACTGCAGAATAGCTATGGCTATTTGTGAACTCTACGGTATATGAAGCAGAATTCGGTCACGACCACACGGGTTCGCTTGAGGTTACAGGCAGGTTTCTAGATAGAAGAGTACTGCTGCCACAATTGTGCATCAGCGCAGTCAGCGAATTCCGAATCTCGCGCACGTATGTTAAAGATTGAATGGGCCAGGAGTTTTACTGGATGGAGTCTTAAAATGTTTTTCGAGGAGATTACAAATATAAACAGCATATCAAGCCTTTTTAAAACAACCGTGAGCGCCTTTCGGGTGAAAGAGAAGGGTAGAACGAATAGTGCGAAACTTAGATACAAGCTGCAAATATGCTTTTGCTTCGTGAATGCCATAACTAAACTTCGTGGGCGCTGAAAAACATATGCCATTTGCCGCTTTCAGAGCACCGTTGGATGCTGTAATTGTGGTGCTACAACGGAGTTTCATTCTTCCAGGAATACTTGTGAACGCAGCAATACTTTCGCATGATGCCTCTGCCGCGATATCCGTCACACTCGAAAGCGCATATCGCACGGTCCTCATTATGCGCCTCTCCAGAAACTTTCGGTTTAGATTGTCCGAAGTCGCCATGCTTCAGAGGTCCTTAGCTATAATTTGAATAATATCGGACAAATATTTTGTTTGCCGCTCAGGATTATATGTGATCCGTTTAGGGTTTTTCACCATCGGTTTTGCAGACCCTGTGCTTAACATGCGCACGCTTAAGGATCCAGAGCTGCGTATTGAAGACTACGGCGGTGATTATGCTGACGCTGCTAATGAGAACGTGCTGGCCCTTTTCGGGCAGAGTGCTACTACGGATTCGCCCAACCACGATGCGGGGAACACCGTGACGGAGAGCATTGCGGTAGTGATGGACAGCTGCAGTGATTGCGCAGTCTCGGGAATCTCTTGCTATCATGAAGGATGGAAGGACGGAATAGGTGGCGAATACCATGGAGATCATATCCCGGAGATGGACATCTCATCAGATCCGCTAGAGTACTCACTAGATCCTCCTGACAAGAACTCTTGCAGTTCCTACAGCATTTAGGTTCCGAACGTTCCAATTTTCGGCCACCAAATTTCGTAATCGCTTTTCTCAGTTGTTTCTTTTGCGATAATTTGTTCATTTCTTGGCTCAGTGAAATTACGATCAGTATGAGGATATTGCTCACATTTAGAGGTTCTTCTGTCATGACATGGGGGCGATGAAGCTGATTAATCTGAAGTCTCATGAATTCTTCGTCAGACATTTGGCCAATATTGGATAAAATTTAAGTGTTATGACCTTACGACATGACAAGACTGAATTTCATGTTGAAGAAATTTTTCTACAAAAGAAGATACGATTTGTTCGGCGCATAGAGTACCAGAGGGAAGAAGAGTGGGGAAGATTGGGATGGTCATATGCAGGGTTACGAAGGGATCGGAGGCTTCGAATGCTAGTATTGGTTGCAAGAAAAATTCGAACTGCCAAACTGGTCATATTGAAATATTATACAACAAAGTAATCGGTGTTGTCGGACATTCTGGCATACATCATGAACAGATCGAAGTAAACTTGCCGTGGCTCGACTTATCAAATAATATCACTGATGCCATTCGCCTGTTGTTGCATCACCAATAAAACCTATCCTCACCGATAAAACTGCACTTTTTTCGCTTTAAAGATGGAACTTAAATGCAAGATATTTTGTAACCTTACGAGTGCAAGGCTTAGGTGACTCCGATCAGAATTGCTTTATAAGTGAGTTAGTCCGATGTCTTTTATTTTGGATTCTCTTCAGCTCCGGCTGGAGTTCAAACACTGGCTGCCAGCGTGTCCTAATTTGGTGTGTCTCAGTCATAACTTTTGTTTTGTATAGTTCATTATTTTCACTTACTCTCAGAGAACCTGCATCAAAGCATTAATTTCTGAAGCTGCTACATTCGTTGTGTTCAACCAAATATACTTCTTTGGGATTTGAGCTACTCCGGTTGTTTGAGCTAACTCGGTTGTTTTACAGTGTTCTGAGAGTAGCATTCTGTTCGGGTGGATTATCCGTTCAGCACAATCTTCCTGTGCTAGCTTACCGTCCCCTCTCTTCTCATCTCGAGGAGGCCATGCTCTTATCCAGAACAGTGTGTTTTTTTTTTCGAAGGAATATAGCTGCTGGAATGAAGTGACGGGTGAATGAACACACCAAACCCAATGATTCCTAAACTTTCTCAATCTAAGCATGAAAGATGTTTCGGAATCATTTTCGTACAACTCGCCTGTTAAAAACGCAGATTTTTTTATCTTCCCATAGTCACAGTGGACAGTGCGAAACCGCAGCACAAAAATAGCCATCCAATCAGGGCGGCTTCCACCATGCTGGCGTTGCGGGCTGGATTCACTCGAAGTTGAACAAGCGCAATGTTTCACTTGCTATCGACGACATGTGGTCGTATTCGTTTTCGCTGTTACTTTGATCGTTTTTTTGATTGTTTGTACATAACTCGTGAGCGACAGTTTTTGATCGGGTTCAAAAGGACAAGCTAATGTTACTCGCTTTGAAAGCCCCGGTCAAAGAACCATTCGTTTTGTGGCCTACAACAGATAAGCCGTCAACCGGCATCCACGTGGACTGCGCAGGACCATTCGAAGGACGCTGGTTTCTCGTAGTCGTGGACTCGCGCTCAAGGTGGCCAGAAGTCTTCATGAGAGACCGCGCAACGCCCTTCGCAATTCTGAGGTTCTTGCAGCAGCTCTTCGCGCAATTTGAAATGCCGAGAATGATTGTCTTGGGTAATGGCGCTCAGTGAACTACCGGAGACTTCGCCGACTTCTGCGGTGAAATGGTATATCGTCTTACTTCATCAAGCGTGCCGCTTCCGCAATCTCCTTACCCCTGAACAAAATTTTTGAATGTAAACTAATGCTATAGTCTATCATGCTTGTGAAGAACAGCCATCGTCACCTCTGCTCCGAGACTCTTCTGGGTCACTTCCAGTCAGATGGTCTTATCAAACCCGAACAATATGGACTTCTTCCCGGCCGTTCAACGATGTCGCAATTACCGTTATGCCTTAGTAAGTGGTCAATGCAATGAACAGAAAGATTCCACCAGGTGTTGTTTACATTGATCAAAGTTTTTTGATGCAGTTTGTCACAGTGACATGTTGGGCCGATCGTTCCGCTCCAGTCAAGTGAGTTTTGAGGCTTTCAGGCTTCTATTTTCTGCATTATGTGGTCGAGAATAGTAAACATTTATTTTCATCTTGTTTTTATATCCAAATTTGAAAAGCACATTGCCGTTCGCGTTTTCGTGAGAATGTGAAATCTAAGCAACCTGCATCAGTCTGTAAGTAGCATCCCGCAGGAAGTATCGTGCACGAAGAAAAAGCACTACTAGCACCTCAGAAAGCACCCATTATTCGCGATGCCAGCTGGGCGTTTTTCGTCTACTGGGATGAAGTCTTGTTCACTTTGCATGATCGGTGCTTGTTGAATCATTCTTGTTGTTCTCGCTGTTTTGCACAGCATTCATCGAGCTCGTCAGATGTGATGCGGATTGGGGCGTTCCTGATGGAAGGAATAAATAAGGTTATACAAAGATGGATACTAATTCTAGCCAACGTGAGCTCGAAAACAGGCCGTAAAACCTTTCAGCATTCGTTTCAACTACTCTCAAAGAAAGGAGGTATGCCACTTCCCCCTCCCGCAGAAATAAACTATAATGGAGAAAAAAGCCGTATACTGAAAAAGGCTACGCGCTGATCTCTAAAATAAGGACCTGTAGGCGAGCCTTCGAAACATCAAATTTGTTGCCATACATTTTAATTGGTTGTGAAAAGTTACGAATGGATGAGCAGTCCGAACGCAGCGGAAAATATGCATAGAAAATAGCCAACTTATTAAGCGATCGACAGAACGGAATCAAAAGTGCTAGATGTGGGGAATCTTGCCGGAAGTAGGGGATAGCGAAAGTGAACGGACAATGGCCTACGCAGTGTATTTGCGATCTCAGTGCACTTCGGTTTTCGCATTGGAACCCTTCACGAAAAAAAAAAGGTTAATTAGAACTCAAGAAGCATGAAATAACGCGCAAACGTTACGTATCAGCTAGCATGAAGCTAACTGCATGAGCTTTGCAGAAAGATGAGCTGAATGTTGATAAAGGAAAAAATCGAAAGAAAGGACTCTGTCGTTCTGACTGAAGAAGGAGCACAAAAAAAAAGGAAAATAATAGATCATTCTCGGGTTTACGAAGTAAGTGCAGACTTAGCCAGTAAGAACAGAGCGAAGAAAGATGGCAGGTACGACCTCGACAAAGGTAAGTTATCACTCTTGTTGCAGCATGTATTTTTTGAACAATCAGCAAATATATTATTATATCAGACAGAGTGAACCCCTCATTCCAACAGTCTTCAAGGAACGCAAATATCTTCGGATGGTCGCAGTAATCGATTAAGCAGAAGGTCATAAAACGAAAACGAAAGAAACGGGTGAGAACATGGGAAAGTATATGTTAGATCTGATATATGCAGATGTTTTATCATAAATTGCTTGCATAAATTGTGGCAACAGATTTTTGTTTATGACCTTTGAGACTCACTCAGTAAAAACAGATGCCAAAGTGCGGCTGCTTCTTCAGCAGCGAACATTTAGAAACTTTTGAAACTATGACAATAGGCAGGGCCATGGAAAATATCCTAATGGTTTATCTTGCTATGAAAATGTCGCTGAAAGATGGTTTTGATGAGGTCAGTGGAAAGCGATCCTTTGGGCATATACACCATCAGGAGCTTGCAGTGTTTCAGCAACATTCTGCAGTCTTGTATTCATTTTACTATTCTTTGACTTTTCAGAGGCACGATGAAATGTGGTCATAAAACCCCTGGATTATGAGTATCAAAACTTCAGTTGAAAATCAAGAGTGGTCTAATTTTTCAGAATCTTAAGAATGGATGCAGAACGAGTGTAGGATCTTTTTCTGTTCTCTTACTGAAACTTATACTCTCACTAAATTCAGCGTATTTTGTCGGTAATCACTTCAAACACGTTGAAGATCTGCTTAAAATTAATAGTTTTACGGTGGATACTGTTGAAGGAGACACTTAGTTTCCCCATCGCCACATAGAATGCGCGCAAACGAAAAGGGATTCATAATTGAAGAACGGAAGGTGTAATGGCGGCTCCTGACTGTCTAGGGAAGATATGATTGAGAAGATTTGCACTGAGAAACTGGAATAGTAATCAAAGCTGTTCGATGTTCATGCATCATTACAAGCGGAGATGGGAAGTGCTAGGCTATATAGTGATTTGCGACCTGGAATTTTTTGGATAAAAATACGATAGAACAAGTATATTGTGAATAATTTTATTCGCCGGGCTTTCTCTCATTTTTATTTTCTTTTCTTAAGTTCTTTTGCAGAAGGCAAATGCCGTTTAGTGCAAGCGAATTGCAGGTTTACTATTGCACTATATATTACATTTCATCGATCAACGATTACTGACAGCAAAAATTTGACACTCGAAAATATATGCGCTGTGGAAATTATTCACTTCTCTTAGTGAGCATAATCGAATTTGCGCAACAGTGATATTAAATAGGCAAAAATAACAACCACACATAGCGTAACATCAACATTCCGGATGTTGCTCATTCTACACTATTCTAAATGAACGTCATACGCAACGATCGGTCACCTGACTGTAAAAACAGCACGTTAGTCATCGTTGAACGACAGTGTCATGTTACTCTAAGCAAGAAATTTCACAGTCAACCAAAGACCATTTTCTAAATTATTTGTGTGCTTTTTTTTGCACATTCACTTGCGGGAAACAAATTTACTGTTTTATAGGTGTCGGTGATGTGATCGCTCTTCTTTTGCCGCTACAAAAATCTTCGAAGCAAGCACGCTTCGCTTCTCTCTCCTATATCGAAATGTCTTTACATAGAGGTTCGTCCTTAAATTGTCCTGTTTACCGCCAAAAGCCTTTTCTTTGCCAACATTCCATTCAGTTATAGCCAGTTTGGCAGTGTTCACAAGAAATGTCATCATTCCGGTCGCTAAAACGAAGTTTTAGAAGCACCACCTAATGAGATTTCGCTTGTGGCATTGTACCTCATTGGAAGCGAAACTGTTAGGATATTTGCACAGTTCCCTCAGAAATGTGCGCATACCAAACAATGAATTGGACTCGTGCACAGAACCTCCCCACAATGCTTCCTTTTAGGTCTTAGCGATCTAGCGATCCTTCGGACGATAGTTGGATATGGGCGAGGAATTTGTGCGATATGCACTCTCTTGAAAAACTGCCGGGAATTCATGTGGAACATCTTGAAAAAAACAGCTCCTCCAAATGCGCGGGTGGTACCGGAAAGAAGAAAAGAGGATTTTGAAACATGCTTGACTGTGAGCACTGATATTTTTATGCGGTTTCGCAAATTCACGCTTGCGATACGTATTGCCCAAGTTTCAGCCTGAGAGCCACTGAGCCTCGACTTATGAAATTTGGTGAGCGTAGTACGTAATAGGAGTGATTTATGTTGATATACCAGCATTAAGAGTTGATATAAAAACGAAGTGTGTTTGCCTTATTGTATATAATTGATCATAACGCAAGAGAGAGTTTTGCAGAAGTTGTTCGAATGCATTATCGCGCATGTTTTATTATTTGTTGACAATTTATGGAAGTCTATATAAACTGCAGAGTATATATCCTATCAGCTCATCTCATAAAACCTATACAGCGGTCAATTAGATCGATTCATTACAAACTAGGTGACACATACTTGACTTCATTGCGTTAATATGTTACTTCCTTCAATATATCCTCTAAATGGCACGCAGAGTGAAACGTCTTCAGGAAACGATGAATGTCATGGTTGAAGCTGATAGACGATTTGTCTGTTGTAATCTTGTCAAAGAAAAAAACTAAGTAGAACGATAAAATACATTGTAATTTCGTTTATCGTTTATCTGAATATCTCAAAATCACTAACAAATAATAAAGAATGTAAGACGATGCATTCATGTTCTAAATTCATATTCTGATCAGTCATTTTAATCTTTCAGAACACATTTCGTTTTTTCAAATTTCTGGAAGAAGCCTGCCGCAAAGCGAATGATGAGCTACTTTCTATGCGTTTGCATGGATGCTTCTGTCTCCACGGTGGTTTCACTTCTGGAATCTCTGCATCTGAACGAACGGGATTTGTAAAGTTGATCTGACCCATATAGTGACTACTAAGTATTTCGACCCTTGTGATCTGCCTTGATAAAAAAATGAGTCCTTCGAACAAGGTCTTAGTAAGCAATGACTTCGACTTGAATATGACCGCATTGTTGGACGCGCTTGATAAGTTATTGGCGCTTTGAGAGCATGAATGATCTGGTTAACCGGAATGACGGAAGGCATATTATTTCACCTCCAATGGGACCGTTTTTCACCAGCCTAATCGCCTTGAACGATGTTGCACATTTTTAAATATCTTCCACAGTTGATGCTGATGTAGATGTCATAGAATATGTCCAGTAAACTTTTTGCTTCAATGATTCCTCAGTCGAAACATTCAGACAATCAGGTGGTACATTTCAAAAAAAAAGAAAAAAATACAGATACGGCGTTGTCATAATGCGTTTTGCTCACGCAAATTTGCAGAAGCGTCTATGATTAATTGTTTGAATCATCGCTATCTGGCTTCTTACAAATGAAGAAGAATGTTAAAATAGAGGGCGCGATATGCGCTTTCTACCATAGTCAAATCTTGCCAACAGAAAAATTAAGCTTGCAGAATAACTGACCTAATTATCCGATCAACCCTGCAAATATGCGCTTTCTCGTGATCCTAGCAAAGCGAACTGAAAGTTCGACAGGTACAAAAATGTAGGTACATTGTTTAGCAAATTCCTTGCGTATAGTCCTTGTTGATGTTCATAGATCAACATGAATTGTAAAACAGGAGATCTTAAGTGCAGTGCATCATGCCCAGCAAATTTTACAATTCTTATTGCTGTGGTTTCTGATTTGAACCGCGTGACGGATCGAGAGATAGGCACGCCTCCGTACACATGAACAAACACGACGTCTTCGTTATATACTTCAGCGAAGTAAATTTGCGAAGACGGTTTGAAAATATCACTAGATAAGGAGCGATGCATGGAGGGCAAGTGGGGGAAAGGTGATAAATAGTCTATGACAATAGGGATGTTAACCAACGTGCAGAAGGAAATCATATCTACCTAAATTTCAGAATGGTGAGACACTGACGCCGCTGGCACAGCTAGAAGCTTTAAAGTTCTGGTATAGAAGCATTGTAATAATCACGTCATTCCCGCCCTCTCCATAATAAAGAGTATTTTGGAAGCTCTGTGTGAAGAGCATTAAGAACATCGCTGTTGTGAAGTTTTTATTTCGCAAGCAAAATAAAAAAAACACTCAAAACATAGAACCAAACAAAAGCAGCAATAAATCATGCGATCACGCTGACCGACGGCCGGCGTCAATAAAACACAAAGTCATGGATATGACCGCGGCCGAGGTGGTTTAGACGATTATTGGACGCGAAGACACCAGGCAGTGAGATGACATCAACAGGAAATTTATTCTACTCTCTCTGAAGGCCCAGGAAGAAAATGAATTATAAACTGAATTCAAGGATGAGACTCGTGGAAGCGATTGAAAGCTATGATTTGCTAGCGTAAAAATTGAGCTGGAATTAGCTGGTTGATGGACGAAACGATCGAAACTTTTTGCGGAAGATAGAACGAAATCATTGAGTTTTACCATATGAATAAACTAGAAAGAATCTGAGATATTTCGAGGGAATCTCGCTTCAATGCAGCATCAGCCTGCAAGGGACGACAAAAGATTTTTTTTATTGCACGTAAGAAGTAAACAGGTGAATTCCACCGCGGAGAGTAGCGTTATTTCTCAAAGACATGACAAAACTGAGCATTCTATTATTCTAAGGAACTAAACGAATTGTTTTCATTATGCAAAGAGGGTAAACCTGCAAAAAATATATCGCAAGCACCTGATAATGGAGCGAAACAAAAAATGTGCGGCACTAGAAAGAAGTTTCCTCTCCGGCTTTCTTTGCTAAAAACGTTAATAGAAAACCTATCCATAGTCAATATAACTTCGAACAACGAAGATCCCCATTGCCGGTAGTTTTACCTGCACAGTATCATGCTCCATGGGAACAAACTCATCAGAAGACAGTATATGTGGCACTGAGATGTGCGTGTGCTTGTATGAGGTTTGAAGTATACATGCGGTCCATCCCGTCAGCTATCGTACCTCATCGACTTTGCCCTTACGACTCTGTACGCTAGTCATAGCACATCGAGGACAAGGGCCGACTCTGATGTCGGTGACCCCAGGCATTTGCCGGATGGACTACCGCCCTATGAGAGCAGTTCCACCTGTGCAAGAAAGAAAGAAAGAAAGCAATTGGAAGTATTCTTTCATTTATGAAAATTGTACACTCAAAAATTGTATTTTCCACCTCATGGGCCTTCTGAGCAGATATCTCAATGTCTCCCATCTCCCCCAGGCCAGCCTTCCCCCATCCCCTATCTTTCTTCTTAAACCTGGAATCAGCTGCACCATAACGCGTCTAATTTAAAATAAAGGATGGATCTATGCTGCCTCAATATAAATCGTTATTGAGAGCCCAATGATTTTTTGGACAGAGTCGTAAGAACGCAACACACCTTAATTGAGCCGTTGTTTTGGTAAAATTGTAAAGTGCGAAATGGGTGTGTACAAAACTATGCCAAAAAAGCAATGAAAGATCAACGATGAGAGTGATTCGTGCCGTTCTCATTTAACGCTTATGACTATACCTTAACTTCAAATACTCTCCTAATTGACGTTTTGTTCGCTCGTCGGCTTGTCGAGCTGCGAATTGCTATGGTATCTTTTATACTCTCAGTTCTACGAATATCATTATTTGTTTGCTATCGGTGAATTTAGACCTGTAAATACTATAGACATGTAAATATTTGACGAATTATCGATGAATTGCCACAGTTTATTACGCAATCGACTATTCGATCCTATAATTAGGAAGTTAGTAAGCACATATCATGCAGCCTACGTATTGAGAACGTTGAATCTTCACTAAAAAAAAAATACTGCGTCATCGCTTAGAGGTCAAACTATCTCTCTTCCTCAACTTTAGGCCAACCGCCTCTTTTGTAAAAATGATTTTGCGCAATATAAGGAGCAGCTCGAAAAAAAAAACCCCCCAGCGAAATCTACATTTTCTTTTCGTCTTACTATATGTTCTTTCTCATATAGTTGTGCTTTCTTTTGATCTAAATACATCATTATTCGTATTTCTTAAAATTGATGCCTATTTATTAGATTATAGTTACATTTTGATATAATATAATTTCAGAAATTTTTTTTTTCTTTTGAAGTGATGAGCTTTATAGTAATTTATAAAAGTTATACGTTTTTACTGCGATCATTTTCACCGAAATACTTTCTCATCAAATGTTTCGAAAGAAGTACTACCATAGAACGATCGAAGTTCTAATTGCAGCATTACAATTCATAGAAATTTGCTTGTGGTTTCTGAGCACTTATGTTAAACCTCTGTGGTCATGATATGCTTCAAACGAGAATTCGTAGTTAATTCACTTGCATTATTTCGATTTTATCATTTAGATGAATTAGCTTGTTGTGTTTTCCTCTATTTTTCAATCATATTTCTTCGAATTTCACTGTGCATACAACCTGCTTCTATCAGTTCAATTTGACGTTTGAAGGAGTGCTTTAAATGCGCTCATATTTTGTGTGTTTTAACTGTTTTATCCTTATATGATCGCTCGGTTGTTAGTTAAGTTGTCGCGTTGTGATGTTGCTGTTCAAAATGTCTCTTTAGTGTCCATCACGATCTTGAATTTCATCATTCATATATTTTAGGGATACATAATGAAGTTCAATATGAAATTGTGTTGTTTAATAGAATTCTCGTATTTTTTTCCACAAGTAATTCATAGGCTCATTGCGTATTGGGACATTTATAATCTACCCTCTAACGCCGTCACAAATTTATGAACAACCTCTTTGCTTTTCATTTCTAACGTTGAGATGTTTCATGGCAAGCCTTTTCACAAGAATGGTGCTCCCATTCATTAAAAAAGAATTCGCGGTGCCGATACATCTTGAAAGTTCTTTCGTCAGCAAGCCACCAACTACACAACGAGCGACAGGCAACATTTCTGCTCGTAGAGCACCTAGAAAAACCCGCAAAGCCATTTTTACGGGAATTCTATGACGCTCTGTTGTATACACTCTTTTTATCAGCTTTGTGATTTGTAGGCGATCACTTTTCTCTTTCAATCACCTTTTCTCTCTCAACTGTCTTTTTTAAGCATCTTTTCTCTGTCGTTTTCATTTGTACTAATCATTCTGTTTATCTTTCTGCGCAGGAAATAAGTTGAAGTGTGTAAGATTTCAGCGACATTGAGTATTCCAGCACTTTGGTGAAATCATATGACACGTTATCTAGAGCAAGCGAAAAAAAAAGTTCATTTTTGATGAAATTACGTTGGTAATTGCTGACTTAAATCTAAAAGAAATTCTGCCAACTTGTTTCATATATCTACTATACTTGAACTATTATGGGCTATTTTGATAAGTTCCTTTCGCTAATCACGCTTTCAGTATTACAGGGCTGACAACCATAAATTCGCCTGAAAATGCTCTAATATGCTTGCAAAAATATTCATCCACGACGACTCATTGTGATTTGACAGAAGATTTTTTTAGCTTCTTATTGAATGGAAAAACTGTGTCAACAGTTGAGAGAAATCTTTGAGGAGGATCTCATTGATGTTGACGAGGTGAAAGATGTGTTGAAGACGTACTCCAGCAACCCAGCCGATTGGATCGAATTCGCCAAGTTCGATGACCAGAAGTAAGATATAATGATTTCCTCGGATATTAGTACAATTGCGAGTTTGATGTGTCGTTCTTGTATCACGACAGATGAGATAGCACGTACTGAAACTTTTCGTTGTAACAAAACAACACCATACAACGCTCAACCGTCTATCAGCCTTATCACATCGCCATGCCGAACGCATTATGGGCTTGGTCTGTCTATCCGTTTGCATGCATATCTACGTGGCCATTTTTATGTAGCACCGCAGCAGCTTTCGCGAAAGTTAGAAACATGAGATCTATAGGCGTCGCTCTTCAGCGAGAAAAGGACTCATACATACTAGGTCTTTTCAGCCTATGACTTTATAAATGATATAAGTTCTTCTATTACTTCGAATTTCTTACGAGACTTTGAAGCTGATAGAGGTTTGCTTTTTACCACGCTTCGAGGCAGAATACATATATAAAACATAGTGGTAACTTTGGCTCAGTGATGAGGAGATTTGAGGGAGAAGGGACAAAAACTTCAAGACAAACAAAGGTAGTTGTTTTCAGAAACATAAAAGATAATAATAGAGGATATTTATTGCATATTCTCAATGAAAAAAGGAAATATCTAAGCATAACAAAACAGGAGAACGTGGTCTTAATCAAAAATGATGGCTGTTTTTTCGACGAAGTCTGAGTGTTCGACTCCAAAGGGGGAGTCCGTACGGTGGCTGCGAGAACGATACTTAAGACTGTTGAAGCCCAATTGAGTAAGTAACAGTTAGTGTTGCAGGCTTTTATATCTTCATATCTATCAATGCGTTAATGTCATCGCCAAATGTGAGGTTCCACTGGCTATATAACTATTTTTTGATAATATTTCAAAGTAACCCTATGAGCTTCCTTGCTACCTGAAATTTCAATCGACTCAAACTTAGCGCCGCTTTCGCTCAGCTGATGTTGTAGGATAGCCGTACATTTCTACTCATAAATGTGGAACTGGACATCCTGTCAGACTCGTCTAAGGACATTGTCAGCGTTTTGGAACTACTGTGAGTGGTAATAGAGGATTTCAAGGATTTCATTCAAAAAAGTTTAAATTTCTAATGGAGCCATTGAAACTGTTGTGTTATGCACTCATGCTGTCTCACTCTTCGACGCATAACATTTCAAGCTTTGCGACTGCACTGTATTCATAAACAATCCATGTTCTTAGTTGTACAGATTATCTTAGGCGCAGAAATAACGGACTTTCCGGAAGCAAAAATCATGTCTTAATTTCAACAAATATGCAACTTCACTTATTTACTTATTGAAACGAAAAGCTACGTCTAAGTCTTTCGAAAATTTCTCAATGACAACTTTTGTATACTTTTTGCGGCATCGAAGACGAAAAAAGAACGGAAGCATTTTGCAGCTGATAGCCAATGCTTGAAAGAGTTGGTATCCGAAAGTCTTTTGAAATAAGAAAATAGACTGCTAAATGCAGAGAATTTGCCACCTCTTTTGTATGATTTGTAACGACCATCGCCTAGAAATAGCACAATAAGATGCCATAAAAATTTAGGTTTCTTTCATGGTCGAATGTAGCAAGAAGAAAATATCCATCGAGTTCAAATGACCATAAATTTTCTTGCATATGAAATTAGGACGAGCAGTGCAAACACGATTTTTGTGCGATCGTTATTTTTCAACAGCTCAAACGCACTCGATCCTCAATTGCGAGTTTCGCTGCCTGGATTGAACAACAAAATTTTCAAATCACTCAACATAACGGATATTAAGGCAGCCTTATTTCAAACTTAAAGATTCAGACAATAAATTTGCCGGATTTGTGTTCATTTTGTTCGGGATGTAAAATTAATTTGAGCAGTGATTCCATAATGATAACAAAACCTCAACTAATAGATATTTTAGGCTTCATCCACTATATTTTCTAATTTTTTAAACCGCACGTTAAAAATTTATCGGATATGACGCACATTTGCATGCTCATATGAAAATTCACCAAATTCTTGATCGTTTAGCTCAGCGCGCTAAATTAGAACTCACATGTAATTGACCAATTCGATTGTAGAGGTTATTAGCGCATTTTTATCTCTATAAAAATTGCTCTTTATCGTTCTGAAAGATTATGCTCAATACTGTCATATATTATATTTAACTGCAATCTCAAGCAAATACGAAAATTATGTGTGCGTTGCATATGAAGTAGATACGATATTTTCAGTGTACTGTTGAAATAAGATTTGCGGTGGCAGCACTATGATGATAACCTCTGAAATGTTCTCACATCTTCAGTGAATTGAAAAAAGTTTCAGATATACGAGGAATTTGGTGGATGCAGGCAATGGAAAGTATAACCTAATGGTGTTGTGTTGGGGCCCAGGAATGGGAAGCAGGTAAGGAAAAAATAGTCGTTCCACTGTTTTTTTTTCGTTTACCACAAGTATTGAATATTGTGCCTCTAGAAACGATCTTTACATAGACAACACTCTGTTATCTTTACAAGGATAACATGGATAACACTCTACTGTGTTACCTATCAATTCGTAAAATGTGTTTGTGTGTCGACGTTGTGTACTGCGAGCAGACGACCTCGGCGGAGGACAGTGAGAGCTCATTGGAGACAATTGGCCCTGATGATACTCCGACGAGAAAAGTCTGCGGCAGTTTCGACAGGAAAAGAAAAACATCCAGATGATTATTCCTCGTCGCGGCTTCCACAACACAATACGCCGACATATGCGTGAATTGTGGACATCACCACTTCATTCTTTTGCTTTTCATGAACCTTCCAAGCGCCTTCGGCCTAATTCTTTCGAACCGAAATCACTTAAAGTACTTTTAATGCTTTCGATAGGGTTTCTCAATGCTCCGAGACCATATGAGACCTCGTGAGGCAGTTTGCATGTGTCCCACAGTGGTGCTACATGCCAGTGGCAATATTCTATTCGATGTAAAATTTAAGGTATATTGCCATCACTTTTATGCACATTTTGTATTAGGGCGACACGAAATTTTCTATGTGTCGTGCGAGACAGTTTTATATCTTCCATACTTTAGTACATCATCTCACCGTTGCAGTATTCACGACCATACGGATGCACATTGTTTTGTGAAAATTCTACAAGGCGAACTTATGGAAACCCGCTATAACTGTCCTTCGGATGATACTATTGAAGAACCTTTAATCGAAACCGATGTTTTTATGTGTTCCACAAATCAAGTCACTTATATATGTGGCAAGTTTTTCAGCTTACTTTTATTTGTGGACAAGAAAAGTGTGGCATATATTGTCCTAACATAAATATCTGAACTAGCAAAAACTTTTTCCGGTCATCTTTTAGAAATTATCATATTCATACAGCGCGTTTTCAATTTGCGCAGCTAAAAGCACCTGAGAAATTTTCGCACAAATGTTTCATCGAATTCGAGAAGAAAAGGATCGATCGCCTTCTTTGGTATTATAGACGAAGCTATAACTCGTGGGTTACAACTCATATGTCGACAGGAATACAATTATGCCCTAAAGAAAGCCTGTAAGCAATAGTTTGACTAGGAAATCGACAAAAGCACAAATGCGTTTCTCCCTTCAGAGCAAACAGTCCTTTTACGAGCGGAGATTAGTGTTAATGAGCAACAAACTAAAGCACATGAGTGGTCATACTGAGATGATCGATATTGGCAACTGTACGAAAACAGTGTTTTAAGAAAACCGTCTAGTCTTTTATAACGAATAGAAGTTTAAGAATTTTAAACTTTCTTTCCCGTCACTGGACTTTATGTGCCTTATTTGATCAGATCCGACCACTTGGATTTGTATCCTATTGACATAATATAGGATTTGAGGAGCTGAAAGAAGTCCTGCTCAAGGTGATGGGAAGATGAAGAAGGATTATTGCGAAGAGAAGCAGCTACCATCATTGTCGCATTAAACTTACGAATTCCAATGTACACAAGGCGACGTGGGAATCCGTTGACGTTCACTAGTCCCACAAGAACCGGAGACAACTCCCAGCGCAGTGTTGTGATAAAAATTACTTAAAATATTCCGATTTGGCATGCAGACTACCACAGTTGGTCAATATTAGACATAAGTATGATATTGGAACTTCACCATCCGTAGAAATCGGATCTGGAAGTTGCACGCTGCAGCGGAGACTACTAACCATTTTTCTATGATGCCACTGGTTCCGACAGGCACACAAATGTTCGCCGCTGTCGTATTACTTGTAATCGCCTCAACGCAGTTGCTTGTTGGGTTTCCGAAGTGTGCTTGCAAATGTGCCCAGAGAAGGACTGAAATCTGCGAGCTACAGTATTGTTTCCCGAACAAGTGGGGAGGGATATCGATATGGAAGCATTCTCAGCAGCAGTGAGATTTAATTGCGATACATTTGAGCCATTAATAGAACAGCAGCATAAGAATAGAAGCACCGTAACAGGTAAGGTGCTCAAACACGGTAGCGAAAGAAATGACCATGGCTGCTGAAGGTATGATGGAGGGGGCAAGAGAGCCGTTGAATCAGGGAAAAAAGGAAATTTCGTAAATTAAGGCAAATTTTATCAAATTGAACAGTTCAAGAATCTTTTTCACGTAGAGACTCGGAGAAAGAAGATGAAAGTTTAAATTAAACTAACAAAGTTCATTCTTTTCGATGATTTATCAAATATACGAGGAATCTGTTGTGTGTTGACTCAGAAATGTGAAACTGAAAGAAATTCCGTTTTCACACGCTTTATATTTCTTGACTTCCAGAGGCGCTCATATCAAAATGTTTTTTTTTTTGTTTTGCAGATAAAATCGGACTACATCGCATGGAAAATCCGAGTCATTCGAATAATGCAGTTAGTCTGCATTTATACATTCCTCCATATGAACATTGCAACTCATTCGACCAGGTATTCAGCAGTTTTCTTCATGAGGACAGGATAAGCATTTATTTCATCAAAAAATTTCATTCAAAATTCAATTAAAAACACATATTTATCTCTATGTCACATATCTCTGTCAGTTATGTCATCTAAATTGCTCATAATTATCCAATGCAATCAGTGGAAAGTGGGATACTCTAGACAAATCTAAACAAGTCGCCTCTGTAATGATGCCAATACGGTTGTAGCTATCAAGGAGACCGGTCGAAAAGCAAAATGCAAAGTTTCGAGAACCATTCGAACCATTTCGAAACTTTCAAACCCACAAGATTCTCAGATTGCTTGAGCCACTTCTTTCATACAGAATGCCTATTAATAAACGTGGGCCTCAATACGTCGCTAGATACTGCGTTTGCTTCCAAGTTTAGCCTTCTGTTGTGTAGGTGTTCCAAGTATGAGGAGATATGAAGAGAAGCCGTTTCTAGGATGGATACTTGAAATGATGATGTAATATCAGCGAACAGCACTTCCTCAGGAAACCCTCATCACTGAAGTTTTGTGGGCATAATCCTTTGGCTCATATCATTCACATCTGAGCCGAAATTTTGCTTTTTTTTTTCAGAAAACTGGAAAAAAGATGAAGTGTCCAATGACATTCTACTCTAAATACGGTAAGAAGGTCGACTACAGGACGATGGTTGCATAAATATAACATAAGTGACAAGACGATCAATGATGAACAGAATCTTGGCGACAGTCGTGGCCACATTTTATGCAATAGGACGTGAGACGTTATCTTAAAACATTTTACGCAAAAAACAAGCTGCTGATGCTATGATTAGATTTTTATTTGTGTGAAATAGCGATAAACTTGCTTCGAAAAATGAATGAAAAACGATAAATTCAACGGAATGTATGAGCTGATTGGACACTTTGAGGGAGTTTTGCTTTCAGTCTGGATCCATGGAAAACGTATTGCCCCAATTCGCAAGCGCTTACTTCAAAACAAGAAATATCATCATTTCCTTTCTGTTAAACGAAATTAGTCTGAGAAAAAACTAAAGCTAACGAGCTCGTTTGTCATTTGGATTCTGCTTAAATAGGACTAAAAGAATCGATTCAACCAACATTGGCGGGAAAATATTTACACTGATTTACACATGTATATGTGAGAAGTAATTCAAATACACGCTAAAATGCAGATTTATCAGTTGTTTCGCTTTTTATGCATATTTAATTTGCTGTGCAAATTGGAAATTTCTAATGCAATTTCGTTAGCATTTCCCAAGTCGACAAATGAGCTGAGATTATACGAATACACTTCAAATGGTGATTACAAATTATGGCCCGCTTTGATATTCGACTGAAATAATTTGATAAGATATGAAGATTTCACCTTAAGAGACAACACGTAAACGTTACTGAAAATTGTTCGCTAACGCAACTGTTCACTTTAAGAGCGAAGTATGCAGCAGTTATATTTTTGCAATAGAAATGTAAAATCTAGTTGGCGAATAATTTACTTTTGATATAAAGTTGAGCAATCCTATGTATATTTTCTCCATGGAACTTAAATCAATTCGAAACTACTGTTGCATTCGGCTAATATCTAGGCACATGTTGTCATGAGCATAGCAGATTAAAATTTTTTTTTTCTTCACTGCCCATAATTGGCGATATCCAACAGCACTCATTCAGAATAATATTGCAACATAAGCGGAAGTTATGATGCGCTTTTCTCCAGCGTTTCCAGTCGATGCGCGAAAACTGAAAGATTTTTGAGATTTTAGACTAAAAAGGAGTGCAGAGTTAATTTGCGGACACCTTTATAAAGTGTTGCTGGCAAAGCAAGACACCGTATAGGGAAACAAAATTCCTTCTCACCCTAAATTCTATTACACTCTATTGGTTTGTGTGAATTTTTCAAATACAGCGGCGATAATGAAAAGCAATTCATCAAACGGCGTTACAAACGTTAAATGATGCAACTGCACTTTCTCGATCATTTCATTGAATGCATAAACACGTCACATTTCCATGAGTGAAAGCGAAACTCAACGACTCTCGTCGTTTTGGATGCCCTCTTGCGTAGAGATCCGTTTTGGCATCATCCGCACTTACGATAGGAATCTGCAATGTAAAAAATTCACTTCACCCCTAAAATCGATGAGACCAAGGCGGGGATTTCTTTGCAGGTTTTATGCCTACTATACGCTATGCACACATTGAAACTTAATGTTCGCTCCACAGTTTAAAAATTGGATCACCGTTTACATTCTGAATAATATATGGGTTTCTACGGCACTTTCATAAATTTCGCTCTTTCTTTTTTTTTTACTTTATTCAGCTATTTGTGACAATTGCTTCAGAGCAGTGAGCGCATTTCTTAAATTTGTACTTTGAGAGTGTTCGTGAACGCTGCAGCACACCTCACACGTACCGCTGCTTCGAGATTGAGTACCGAATGTGCTGTGAACTTCGAGCGCTAAAAACTAGGTCACAAAATGTTGAGCAAACATTTGCTAAGAATTATTTCGCCTGCAACTCTAGGACTTAGTAATTTTTTTGATCGATTTGAAAGAAGCACCGCGTTTACTGCTTTTCATTGGATTGGATGTGTCTTGTTTGCGCAGATACTTTGATGTGCACTGCACTTCCTTTCAGAATACCAATTGCAAACGTCAATAGTCGCCTACCGTATAGATATTATGGTAAAGAGTCAAAGAACGCGAATTGAAAACGTCTAAAGAGACGACCACAAGGCTAACTGTGGCTATGTTTTGCTTTCTTCCCTCGTCGTATTTCCCATTAAATGAGCAAAAATTGCCAACTGGTGAGATCTGCCATTTGGAATTTCCATGCATACTTTACTAATTCCTCTGCTATCCTCGACCCATCTGCACCTTCTGTCGAAGGAGGCTTTCACATCAACCAGCAGTAAAAAGGTGTAGTGTGGGATGTTAGCTTTGGAAGACAATTATGTTTTGCACTGCGCTTATCAGTTTCGGCATTTACTCTTCCATGTGCGCTAATTTTGTAATATTTCGTTCATGATTCGCAGTAATCAATCTTTTACAGTCTTCCCCAATCGTGGCGCTTTCGTGTATTTCTTCAGCCAAATAATTCACTTTGGAAAGAAGACTGCTGTGAACATCCGCTTTGTTATTTCACGGTTGTTTTGATCTGTGACTCCTATAAGGTTGATGCAAGCATTTGACGAAGCACATCAAGCAGCTGATATGAGGACAAATATTTTTTTGCAACACCGCCACCTAAACGCCCCTCCCCCCCCCCCCCCGAAAAAAACAACAAAGAAACGATGGATCAATAAAAAGTGATGCAAACCTTGCCAGAGATACTCGTAGAGAAAGACAGCCAGTTTTCACGTCTACTCATTCAACCCTCTAGCTTAATATGTAACATATCGATTTCAATAAGTTCATTCACTTACCATGGGAAAATCGATTCGAATCGTTATTCATTTTCTGAGTCTTCACTGTTCTCATATAGTACATTATCAACAGCACTGTTCTTGAGACGTTCTTTAGTGTTAATCAATGTGCATTGCTCTGCAGCAGAAAGTCTTCTAGCGATCATTTCGCCTGTATCGACCTCTTGCAAAACACTCGTCGTGTACTGATTTGTTAGATGTTTCATATAATACTGAAATTTGTTGCTTCGACATGAATTCAAAAATCACTGCTACGAGAAAAAAAAAAACAATGACACTGATGAGGATTTGAAGCTAAATTTAAAAAATTGAATTCAAAAAGAAACCTCAATTACATATGAGATGCTCCATAAACTACTGAAATAAACGACTGCACTTTCAACTGATAAGCAATTCAAATGATGAAATCGAAGAAATTTGAAACGAGAAGCCCGCTTATATATAATCTCATTAACGATTATTAAGAGGCTTGTTTTCAGGTGTTATTATAAATGATCGTTCAACGTTAGCAGTGTTCTCAGTTTGAAACGCTCCTTCCGATCTACACTTGAAGATGAGAACATTAAAGCAATTCATCCATTTTGTAATGCCGTTTTTTTTTCTCTCTCTACAGCAACACAACATTGTGCTCTTTCACAAAATTTGCCATGCACGGATAGATATGCATGTTTGCATATCTCTCTCAAATTTTGTGGTCATCGCTCACATCACAGGAAGTCCTCTCCTTAGCCCATCCCCTTTTGCATAAACTGCATTGATTCGCGCATTTTGGAAGGAGTTATAGATATTCGAAAGTGCCACAAAGAGTATGCATGCATCTTACATCCGTGGAATTTTCAACTTCACGTTATTCGCATCACAGAGAACGGATATTTTGGATTTACATGATCCATGACGTGGTTGAAGCATGATGCCATACAATGGCGCCCACTGTGTCATTCCTTCTAGTCATATCTGTACTTTGTCAAAAGTGGTTATTTCTTTCAACTCATTGGTTTCAGATACAACTTTCAACATATCTTCAGGAAGAAATTTACAATCCTATTTGTACGTATCGGCGCATAACCTCTCGAAATGGGAGGACTTCGAAAAATTTCATCAAAAATTTATGCGCTGATCTCATGAAACCTTCTTGTAATAATTTGTTTGTCGAGAAAAAATAATCACCGGAATAATTCTCAAGAACCAACCATATCAGTAGAACAACTTGAGCAACGTCTCTTCTTCGCGTTATCACTTAGAATGACAATATGAAGTTTACTATAGTATGCGTGAAGACGAGTTATCACCGAAATGCAAAAGCCATAAACGATGATAAATATCACCGAGAGAATCGTATTCAATATAACATTTTGTTCGAGGAATGATCCATCTGTGAATTTGGTCAATTATCTGTCATTTTTGAAATGGAACGTTCATCTGTCACGAATTTCAAATCGTGATTAGCGAATCCACTATAACAATATAATGAACTTATCACACATGCAAAAAATGAGCACCGGAAAGAAACTAGAAGCATTAACGGATGAAAATGAGACAAACTTAAACTTGAAATCTCCTCTCCTTTCCTGTAGAGTTTTCGAGTGTGGAACGTTATTAATGAGTTCAATGTAATGCGCTCTTTAGGGGAACTATTCCATCGATTTATGATCTCGTTTCAAATCTAGAATAAGCTTAGAATAAGCCTGAAGTTGTACTCATTCACCTTCCAATTATGACGTCATCTAGCTACGAATCACTAAACATAGAATAATTCCACAACTTTGCAAAAATCGCCACTCCACATTAAAAGTAGCATTTAATCGAAGAATGCATTCGAATTTGCGCAATCAAAAAAAAAAAAAAAAAACTGCACTTTTTTTTAATGCTTAAAGTAAAATTCCTCAACAATGCAGAAACGATTACGAAGTAATCAAACGAGTGATCGAGAATTCTCCAAAAATATATTCTTCATAAAGGCGCTATTTTTATTCTCCTCTCTTTAATCATCTCATAGTTTCATAAATAGAATAATTTTCTAGGAAATAATTTTGCGGATAATTTAAGATTTTAGGCGATTTACAAAGACAAGCAGAAAAATCGCTAAAGAATCCAATGATTTCTTTTTAATTATTGCAATAGAATTTTTAACGATTAGAGTTTTTAGCGTTGAATTTCTTGCAGTAAAATATATACTAAGAAACGGCTAATAAAGTTTTATATTGCTAAAAATTCATTGCTATATGTATGTATGTTAAAATTTTGCAAATATAAGAGAATATGAAAGATTTTAGAGATGCTTACCTCTAATGCGTACTATATGAGCGGCCGCTATTGCGAAAAGATAGGTGACCACAAAAAGTAAGCGTAAACCAACACTTGCTAACGAAATGAGCAAAAATTCTAAAATATAAAATATGTGAGCATAATAATTTCCTATAATATCTTTTATAAAGAATTGTTTTAAAATATTGAAGCAAAATTTTTTTTTTTTGAAATCATTGTAAAATATATACAACACTAAAAATGTTAGAGAGATTTAAATCTCTCAAAATTCTCTCAATGTTAATTCGTTTAGAGATTAGACTTAGAGATGGATGAATTGTATAGAAATCATTTTTGACAAATGAGATTTCTCACAAAAGAATCTGCTTAGATCATAAAGCTTAAATTAGATAAGAATACTTTCATCGCATTCTCGATAAATGACTCTCATTCATAGAAATTTTTGCTCGAAAATTTGACTCAATATCAGCCTTAAGGAATAAAATACATAGATATTTATGAGGAGTACTTGATTCCTCTCTGTGAATCCTAGAGCTTTGGCCGACTTTTTATTGCATCACGCATTATTTTCAATAATTCCTACAATTACTGGATTGTGGGCACTTCCTATATTTTCTGCAATTCCTGTAATGCACTCTCAAGTTTTCCCAATAGCCCAAATTCGAGTGTGCACACTATGGTGAAATAAAGAGCGATAATAGCCGTATTTATGAGGAAAATTAGGCTCACTATATTCAAGCAGAGTAGCTGAAACGGATGAATTATCAAAGAAAAACTTTTCGAACTCAGAAATTTTCCAATATATTATTCACCAACTGACGAATAGTTAATGATATTCACTCATCAATGCACCTCATAAATATTAATTGTTTGCTTTCATTGCACAAATATTAATAGAAATTGGTAAACGAATGGAATATTGAGTTATATAAGAATGCTTGATTAGGGTATTTGTTGAAGAAATTCGTAATGGCACTAATATTTAATAATATTGATTCCTCTTTAGAGATATTATGACGTTTAATTTCACCTGATACTATGAATACAACATAGGTTACAGCTCAAACACATCAAGTGCTAAGAAAAAAAAAATTGTTGCCTTCTTGAAGTGAACGTTCTTTTATACGCTACAACTGTACAACTGTCGAGAAGAACAGAATGTTAAACAAAAAGATAAATGATCTATCAAAGGATTTGCCTAAATAAGATGTACAAAAGCACCACTCTTGTCAATAAATTCATTCGTTCGATCGTTCGTTCGATTCGTTCGTTGATGCGCTCTATTGCATGACCTCAGCCACAACAACAAATAAAATGAACTGATGAAATTTTTTTTTAATTTGCAATTGAAATTCCGCAATGTTGCATAAGTTAGAGAATTTATATCTTTATAAATTTGTTATTCAAATGCATTAGAGTGGCATAGATTTATTAATTGCAATATAGAAATTTGATCAAATTACAATGTTTCATTCTCAAGGTGTAACATTTTTTTTTAGACTTAAATGAAAGCTTTAAGCAAATCGATGAAACTTCTTACCAAGGCGCTCTCTTTTAATGCCCCAAACAAGAGAACAAGCGAAGAATGCCTGCATTGCACAAAGAATACCAAGAACGATAAGCGAATGTGAGTATCCTTGAACAACGCTGCGTGCTGCCATATAGGAAATCAACGATGTGAGTAGCATAAATTCCACATATGCGACTATCATACCTCCGGTCTATAAAACATTACCCGATAAAATGTATTATACAACTTTTTTTTTCAAACACTCCAGAAAAAAGCAGATGAAAAAAAAAGCAAAAGAAAATGGATGACGAATGAAACATGAATGAGATGAACAGGATTGGGAACAGAAACTTGTGCTCTAAAGAAAAATTAGGAGATTTAGAAGAGAAATTGAGAACATCGAGAAAAGAGATTTGACTTTCTTAACTGGAAAGATGAGATATTATATAAAAACATTGGATGCAACCTGAGAGTCAGTGGTATATTTCTCAAAGAGGTGACATGAATTCCACATTAATAGACAATGATAATTGAATCGATTGTTTAAAGAGTAGAATTTTGACAGTATCGAGATCCACCTAATGTGGCGATTCTCTATGAATACCGAATCGTCACTCACTTATGAAGAATTCAGTGAGTTCAATTCGATTCTTGGTTTAAAAAAAGCAGTCTCTTTTATTTTTGTTCTTTTACGAGCACAATAATTACAAGAGAGGAGTGTTAGCCCGCTAAGCGTACCCTCAGATGCATCAATCGAAAGCAGCAAAGATTGTTATGGATATTATAGTGATGTGTCGCCTTATCACCGTTCAAGCAATCGACTCCCATATGTCGTTTTTCCATCGCATTTCGTCAATAATGTTGATATCTATGTAAATAGGCAATCAACATATATCCGTTTTACTTGCTGAAAATGCAAAATTTATATCGCAATTCTGGTATAAAGGTTTCAAAAAATATGAAGAATTTCTTACACAACGAAAATATTCAATCTAAGCACTTCAACTATTTTGTTATTTACTAGCTTATTTGATTGGCATAGAAGATCTGTGAACGAAAAATAGATGCTACTATGAAACTCAATCGAATCATACCATCCATATTCCTCTTCAAAAGATCCTTTTTAGATTACGCAAACAAAACGTTTTGTGCGTACTACTTGTTTCGTTCGACCGGTCACGTCAAGTACGCTGAGAGGAAGGGGCCAGAAAATTCTCCTTCACATGGTCAGTTGGTCGTCGAAAGTTGCGATCCCGTAAAATTCTTCCCACCCTTCCTTACTTTGCCTAATTTTCTGCATCCTGTCCTCTCTGCATACCACGCAAAATCTCTTGAGGTGGTGGTATTTGCTCCATGCAATTGCCAAATTTTAGAACATTGATCCAAATATCTTATATTGTATTTTAAAGTGCTATTTTGTGATATATCCTCACTATATGTTTCATTTTATACCTATGATATATCCGCATTTACGTTATTCTTATACTCCACTGCTTCATTGCACTCTTTTTTGAATAGACATTATTCTCTCTTTCATTTATTATCGTCTATTTATTTATCATTTATAAGCATTTTCTTAGGAATTTTCGTCTCAGACAATTGAAAAATGTGCACTTTCAAAGAATACTTCAGAGCCTAGAAATCTAACCTGCAGGCTGAGAATTTCTTAATCATTTGATTAGAAGAGCTGTCAAGTTCAGCAATAGTTGCTTGTAAATACAAAACAGCAAATAATTTCGAGAATCCTGCTGCAAACCAACGTATAGCCTATTACGAAAGTATTTTAATAAGGAGTTTATTCATATTCAATTTCAGCGCCATATTTTAACGCTAAAAACCTAACGGTGATGAAATAAATGAAGATTTATCATTCTTTTGATTAACATTATCAGATCATTCAGCACTGATAAAACCATAGGCGTTATGAAAAGCCAATATCCACATGTAAGGCGACGAATGAAACGCTGCAAACACAAAGAAACGTTTGATGAGCAAATATGCCGCAAATCTTCTGGGACGATGCGCGCAATTAGCATTCGTATGTGTATATGTTGATGACAGCAAGCTGTCAGAAAGTTACCATTATTCTGCTGCAGACAGCTCTAATTATTGGTTGCACTAACAATTTTCCAAATTTCGAAGGGCAATTTTTGCGGTAGATAACGTCAGTAATAAGCGAAATCCACCTTATCCTTGTCTTCCTGTAATGAAGCAACAATGGTTCGTTCCCGTCCTTCAATAATATAGTTCTTCGCTGTTTAATTCTCCCTGCACTGCATTTTAAATTCCAGGGATGAACAAAATGAGTGCTCAGTCATAAGCATAAGTGATGTGTGCGCAAATATCTGTTCTTCTCTGGTGATGAAGTTTGTTGCTGTAAGGATATAGAAATGTTACTAGTTCCCAAATGAGTTAAGAATTAGAACTGAAACTTCCTCTAAACACTGAAAGACTATGAAATCAATCGAAAATTTATATCACTATGAAAGAAATCATGACAGCAGCACGAGTATGAGTGGATATGAGTAATTTTCATGGACGAAGATTGATATTGTGTAGCGGTTCACTCGGCTAGAATTCTAGGTCGATTTTAGTGCTCGAAGTAGGCAATGTAGATGTCATGCTGCGGGTAATGGAAAGATTCGATCCTTAGAGCGATTTCGATCGCCACTTAAATAGTGGAATTTTCAATGCACGAAAATGACGAAAAATTTGTGTATAGCAATCAGTACTCTTAAGAAGGTACTCGTCGCTCAAAGTCGAAATCGACAACAGTGAGGATGCCTTGAGAATCATATTTAATCAAGTCTAATGATATGATTATTTACCATGAAAAATTTGCATAATAAACTTAGCGATTTTTCGAATAATATTTGTTATAAAATAACTGGTTGGTGGTTTAAAGTTTTATCGCCTCACTATCATATAACCGGAAATACCTCATCTAAATTGGTAACGCACCATCGTTGGCTGCTTATATCATCAATATTTGAAACGATGAAATATCGAAGAATTATATTCGAAAAGAAGGAATCGAAAGCAGAAAAAAAAAATGAATGAATGGAAAACTTATTTGAGTGGAAATATTAACCAAACGAAGATGAATCACAATAGCTCAACATAAAAATTAAAAAAAAAAAAACATAACGTTACAATTCATTCAGGGTGAGATACAACATTCAGTTAGTTTAGAGACAAAAATTTGCATTTTATATGATAGAAATGAAATATATCCGCAATGTAAATCTCATTTTTGGTCGATTTCTCATTTCATCGAATGAATTAAATAAATGCTTGTAGTTTGTTATAAAATCAAACGCTTTTCGTATGTGTTTAGGTAGCGTTTTATTGTTAATTGCTCATTGAGGATATTTGCAGCTGTTGACAGCTGTCAACAATTTTCACCACGAAAAACTGGCGCCTAGTGAATTACTAAGAGATGTGGTTACTATGGTAGTCGATTAGCGTTTTCTGTCATTAGGCTTCTTCTTCTTCTTATTTTTTGAACGAATTATTTTTCCACTCAATTTTTCTCGTCCTGCATTGGCCATTTGCTGGTGATGACTCCTAACCGGTTACCGTTAATGCTGTATTTGCCAACAGTATGTTTCCTTTCTCCGTTGCGACGCAGACTTTTCTGGGAACTGAAGGAATCACCGGTGCCATATGCACGGTGAACGAAATGATTTCGGCCACATCAGGACCTAAGGCGGAGCATAGCGAAAAGTTATGGTACAAATAGATGATATTTTGAAGAAAGAGAAAATTTAGGCTATTTTCAATGCCAAACTCTGTGGCCTTGACCACCTATCATCCACTCCGTCCCTCTACGTTTCATGCGTTCGCTAAAGAGCTCTACGATGAAATTAGTCCATTAAAATTTCACCCTTTGAATGTTATCAATAATTAATGACTACCGTAGTATTCGTTGGCAATGATGAGAAGAAATTTACTTAGTAAACAGATTTAGGCGGTGCTTCAGAACGATCTGAAAACTTCTATGAACACCCATGTTTTAATGCTTTCAAGTTCAGAGTACCCTTATAAGTCGACTATCGCAATTTAATTTCACGTTTGCTAGCACTTTTTTTTTTTGTTAGCAGAACACTAAAAACTTTTGTTTTATAAAGGTTATACGAGTTTTGTTAAACAGATATTGGCGTTTTATGATGAGCTGAAAATATATCCTGTGGGTGAAAATTTTCTACAACTTATAGTTTGATACGGGAACTGTATCGTACAGTTGAAACATCGATATAGGGGCATCTCATTGATTTTGGCTACGGGAAAGGTACCTCAAAAGCGCACCGACTCGCAGGATAATTTTCGAAATAAAGTCTTCTCGTTCCGCCCTCCCTCAGGGATCTCCATCGGTTTTCTCATACCTCTGAGAAATATTACGAAGAAAGGTTTTGTCTTCGAAAAATTCTCCGTCAAGTCGCGAGAACATGAAAAAAAACAGCAAAAAGCAGTGTACTGAAACAATAGACGCTAAAAGAAAAGATGACATATAAATGTTATTACAGAAACAAGGATTCGCCACAAAAGAGAATTACTAGGATATAGAGAACATTAGCAGAGCACACTACAAAAATGAGGAGGTGCTGCAGCTAAACGAACTCAACCTCAATATTCTACAAAGAAATTTGCCCAAAGGCAGTCATAGAAAGTACAAGATTTTGATGAAATTGCAAATAAAACGCTGAAGCTAAATGAAAGTCAGAACTGCACCCAACTTTTAATACACTAAACACACGTGGGAACACACTAAGAAATAGAAACCTGCAAATGTGCCCATAATATACAAACACAATGATGACGTGAAGAATGTGCCAAATTGTAGACTTATATTGCAGGTGTTTTGCCTATTGAAATCCTTAAAACCTTGTGTTTGCGCATAATTTTATACTACAGCTAAGCGGAAAATTCCATAGTTTCCTCATTTTCTTCGCAAAGCCTTCCAACAGAGATTCATTCAATAGAAATCACAAACGAAATGAATCTCACAAAGGAAAAATGTCGTTCAACTCCATATCAAAAACGCGTAAAACACCGTCAAACCATACATCATCTTTCAACTAATCACGGAAAAAACGTTTCAAGCGAACGAAAACACCTCCAATTTATCAAGAAGCTTCCTAATAAGGCACATATTGAAGTACAAAATCTCGAGCAAAATTCATCTGAAGACCCAAAAGGCGCTTTTTTCACCGTTTCTCCTCCCTCTTTCTCCTCGCTTCTTCTCCCGCTTGCTTTCAATCTTTTCAACCTCGAAGTAGTACCGTTTACTGGACGAGTAGATGTATGCGCAGGCGACATACATCTGTATATCACTTATTTCAATACCAAAGAGTTTGAAATGGCAAGAAATAACAAGGGGGAACCATGTTTGATCACTTTTAAAGAAGCAGCAATTAATAGTAACTTTGAAAACAGTTGTTAGCAATTCTTATTGATTTTTAAATTACTTTAGTATATTTTGCACCCTCTAATATTTCATAACCTATATTATATTATACCGCATCACCTCGGAATTTTTTTACGATATATTAAAGCACAGTATATAATATATAGGGAAACATTGATGTTGTGCTATTTCTACTAGCAGGAAGTCTACTGGCCAAAAAAATGGAATATATATATATATATATATATATATATATATATATATATATATATATATATATATATATATATATATATATATATATATATATATATATATATATATATGACAAACATTTCAAAAAATCTTGCAAGTTTCTTGTGTAATTCAGGAAAAGATGATTTGCAAGCTTACCTTTTTTTTCTTTTCCGATGTTCAGTCGATCATCTTTTAAAAAAATGAAATTGATTGAATTTTCTGCTTTATTTAGAGTCTCCCACATAACAGATCATTTAGTTAGTTCGACTTGGTTTACATTTGAACCGGAAATGGCAACCAGTTTGAAATCAACAATTGTCAACGTTGGATGCGCTTATTATTTCCTACTCGTCGCAAGAACTAATTTTTACGAAGATTATCTAATAGTAGTAAAGTTGTATCTGCTTGTATATTTTCTCTAAGTCAGATATTCCATATTTAAAAAGTGTCATTTATGCAATCTTGTGAGTATTATCGAGCAATGGCGCATAGAAGAGTTGATTGCTTTAAAAACGCAATGAATTTAATTGAAGAGGGAAAATATCAACTAAAGTATAGAAAACAATTTGAAAAGTCGAATGAAATGAAAAACATTGATAATATTAGAGCAACTGAATTCTATCCCAATATAACGGATATGAAACGATGAATTTTGTTGCATTATTAAAAGTGAACGCTATTTTATATGGTCTATAGTGGTGCGCATGCACTAAACGCTATAAGAGAAAATGCAAGAGAATGCTCGATATGGACAATGCAAAAATTTTGCGTTCTCTATGGCGCATTTCCTGAGAACAACTCAACCATGGTGAAAATGCCTAAATACACAACGATTTTCTCATGTTATTCCTCAGAATTTCTAAAAAAATATAAAATCATGAAGTAGACTATCGAAACGCCAAAGGGCTCTTAGAGAAAGAAATAGATTTTAATATTCGTAGATCCTCTTTGAGTTGGTTTCCATCTTTCGAGAGGAACTATATATGTTTAATTGAGATGCAAGAAATAGACTATTATTCATGGAAGTTCCTTTCTTTTTTTTCTTGAAATTTTCAAATTCTTTTCGTCTTTCTCTCTACACTCCCTCTCCTCCCCCCTCAGTTGAATTTTTCTTCAAACTGCAGTTATCTTAAAGTCCAAAAGATCATTTCTCGTCGAATGAAGGTTCAGAATGAGTCGAGAAAGATGAGTGTTGCTTCAAATATGATAAATATTGCGTATGAAAACTGCCACCCATTTAGACGTCTATCGTCGGTCATCGATGAGCATTACTAATTTACAGCACACCTTATGCTATGCGATATGAGTTCAACATTTCCCAAGGATCACCTACAAAAAATATTTGCAACGGGGAGGGATAATTTCAAGTGGAATCTATAATTCCATACAATCTGAAACATATTCATGAAAGAGACAAATAAGTAGATAATATATTTTATTTACTTTTCCATTAAAATCGATTTCCTTTAATGCAGAAAATTTATAAGCTCCTCAAGATGATATTATTTAACATTTTCAACTTGGGAAATTTTCCCGATCAGGAAGTTCGAGAAGAAACACTGCACTAATCGAATTCCAAAGCGATTCCTCACTGTTACTCTTCTGTTTTTTTCTTTTCATTTGAAACAGCATATCAATAATATGGTATTATATATGCTGCTTTTCCAAATATTGGTATGAGACTAGCGGTAAATTTTCTCATTCATGACCAAGTCTTCATTAATTGGTTGAACGATCAAACCTCAGAAACAATCTTCGAATATCGATCTATGAAATGTTACCTGAAACAAGGATTTAAAGATCCCATGAATAAGATACCCGGGAAATGATTACACTCATTAGTACCATCAAGCAGAAATCGCTGTTTTTCACGGGGAAATAGGAGCTCGAAGTAAACTCTCAGTATGTTCTTCTATTGGTGAGGTGAACGGTTTTATTTATAATCAGTTCTTCTGTTGATGGTGACTCGAACAGGGCGACGTTTTGATTCGAACCAGGCATGGAACGGTTGCACTTCAATAATCCCTTTCGGAGAGTGAAGAGTTGTGGAGCCGAATCCTCGTCACAGGGATCTAAAAGGGGACGGGAGTGGACTTCAACAGGGTAGATTTTCGGCGACGATAAGTCCGTCGCTTCCTTTGTTTATAATTGCCACTGTGCGGTATCTGCGGCTTATGCCTGCTAGCGGACAGGTCATCTGTGCGTTTAATTCGCATTCACCTTGTCGGCTATCGTTTAACCAATAAATATGATAACTGCATCACGCGTCTGCTCCTAAAAATCAGCCGGTGAACTAAAAGTATTGCGTAGTTATGAGTTAGTTCCTTCTTGGCCTCCTTTGCTAGTGTGCATTCGTGTTTATCACCTGAGCGTAAAAGTGTGATAAACTGTTCGCCCACTTAAAACGGTGTTTGCTCGCAAGTTACTGCACCTCGCCTCCAGATAAGCTAAAGACCCTCAAGGAGACCGAGACGGATAGATGAGCCAACGAGAGATGTCCCTTACACGTTAACTCAGCGTGTCGTCGCTTAATTCACCATCAGATCAAGCATTCCACATGAAAATGTATTGTCATCAGCCACAACTGTTCTACTGTGTCCATTCTTAGCCGGATTCCACTGGCCGAATAAGAATCTTACGGCGAAAATAGTGCTAACACAAATTCATCAACACAAGACATGAGTAAAATGGCGCATCCTTTTCACCGGCTACACCTTATAGGATAGTAGGGGTAATTTAAGGTCGAAGACTAGCAAGGGTAAAAACACTCATATACGAACAAAGCTTTTTTTTAAACCTTCAGCCTCGAAGCTATTACACCAAAAATTGTGCTAATTTATTAAAAAAAAAAAAAAAAAAAAAAAAAACAACCTGAGGAAAGGGGTTAGGGTTAGTTACATTAAAAATGGAAGCGAAATTCGAAAGAAGAACGAAATCTTATCAACTGACTCTGAAATTCATATCAAAAGCGAAAATGAAAGAGCAGTCAATAGTATGGATTTTAAAGTTAAATAGATTTTCGACGTATAACGAGTATACGGGGCAATGATATAAAACTATAAAAATATAACTATCAATTCTTCGACAAATTATAATAGTGAAGCCTCACGTAATGTCTACCATCTATTTATATAAGAATTAAATTCAATATTCACCAACGACAAATTTCAATATCGGTCAGGCTATTTTTTATCGAGAAGAAACTCGATAGGGAACTAAGCATGAGCATATTACCTGCATAATGAGTAATTTTTTTCTAACTAAAGAAATTCTTAGCATATCCTGTTAGCATATTGCTAATTGACTAAATTTAGGGCACTAATTAAATAGAGAAATACAAAAGGTACAGTTATATGGAAGAATAGAAATATTTTATTGATAACAATACTAAATCAAAAGTCAATCAACGAATATCAAATTCAGAAAAGTTATTAATAGTTAATAGTAACGTATGTTTAAAGAGTAAATTTGAGGTAGTAAAATATAGGAAAAATGCTACCAAAACAAGATGAAAAATTGCAATGGTTTGGCTGCAATATGGCAAGAAAGAGGCGCATTACCAGTGAATAGAAGGAAAGCAGGCGGCTCTAATTCATTTTTTTTTTTTTTGCACGAAAAATAGCCCAATGCATATTGCCATCGAGGAGCCGAAGCGTTCCGTTAACTGCATCCGCACCGTGTACATAACAACATTTCCCACTCGATCATTGTATGAAATATGCCTCTTAGAATAAACGCTAACCGCTAAGCGTACTTAATTATGAGGCGATACGAAACGCCACTCTTCATATTGCAGTCATTTTTGAAGCAATGTTGCTATAAGCTCATAAAGCAGCTGGGGAAATTTGCATATTTATATGGACTGACATTTTGCCGAATATTCGATTTAAGAGTGCGTGTGTTGAGCTGCCTTCTCGTGTTCGACCGAAACAACTAATTGGTGTAATAAGGCAGGACTCGAGGTCATTATTTGATCACCAACATCGCTTTAGTGGTAGAAATAGCAAATCTTGTGATGGACACAATGCTAGCGAAAGACACTTCTGATACCATCCAGAATCATTGCATGCAAAGTTCATACAAAACTGTACGGTGACCTTTTTTTCATTTTCGTTGTAGTCGAATTCATACGATATTTTTTAAACATACCTAATATCAGAAAAAAATTGGGTGATATTTTTAAATAAGTTCCAAGGATTCTCTGACATTTCTTCGCAACTTTCGAGAGATTTTAAGCGAATAAGCTGAATTTCGAAAAAGCTGAATCGTTTATTTAGTGAATTTCTCCCAGCAGTTACGGCGATCTTCGTAGCAGTAACGCTGATCACTAGATCGTTATCCTTAGAGATATTCGACCATTGCACCAGATATAGGAATTTCGTGACGAAAGTTGTTTCAGCAAAGTTGACATTGATGTGAAACGAAAATGGCATAAGTTTCATTGCTTAGAATTTGTATACTAAACCTAGCTTACAACGAACAATATCACCGGAAGACATATTTTCCAATCGCTTCAATGGCGTCATTCGCCGGTAGAAAATTATCCAAGCGACGATCATTGCACTCGAAAAGTTTTTGCATCGAAGTTGCTGAGTACTCACTGCCTTAGAATTTATCACTTAGCTAATAAAATAAGTGCGCAGTGTTGTTGAGAAGTATCAAATGAATTATGGGAATAGCTTATGCGACGTTTCAATACCTCATGCCACAACTAGTAACGATATACTGATGGAATAAATTCGCAATTTACAGAAAAAAAAAAGTATTCTTGGTGCCACTAGCATTTTCACCTATTTTCAGAACGTTTTTGATTCCATTCGTCCAGTTTTCACCTCTGTGCACTTGAATATGCCCTCTCTACGATCTCTTCAATTTAATCCTATGCTGCTGTGCGAGTGGAAGCGCATTTGTTAACATCAGCCTAATGCCAAGATGGAAGTAAGCATGTCTTTATGTGACTTTTTGCCGCTCTGAGTTAAAATAACAGTGTGCACAGACTTACGAGACGAAAATCGGATCAAGAAGTAGAGTACAACTTCCCGACACGACGAGTAGATCTTGCATTATTCCCTGAAATTTGATTTCTCCGGTCCCTCACTAACGATATACCTAGCTTATACTATCCAAAAAATATTAATAATTTCTAACGACGTGAATTGATGCTCTAGCGATTTTACCTGCAACAAGCAATAACAAGTAGCTTATACATCCAGTCATATTCTTAAAGAAAGACCAAAAGACAGATCTACAGTAACCTAGCAAACAGGCGTAGTGTTCTCCCAATTTCTCTCCACCCTTCTCCTACAGGGACAAGAGAGTAAGGACTAAATACCTGTTCGTACGCAACACAACACAGAGTCAAACTGGTTTTAATGATTGGCCTTAACTGGAGCTTTCCAAAATGGCGGCGCTGAAACCAAGGAGACTTATTTGCAAGAATATGAGAATTCTTGATGAGAAAATTTTCCAATTTTCTGATACTCATTCTCCGATCGTAGTCATTATGATGCAAATATTACCTGTCGCCTAGGTGCAATAATCGTCGAGTAAATCGTATTCATTGTTATATTAATAGCCGGAAATAAAAAATCAATTAGCAAAACATAAGAAATAAGATAGAGATAAACGTTCACTGGTGGAGTATTATCACACCATTTGAAAGATGGCCTGCATCCAACAGGCTCCGGATTAGGCACTTCTATTCCATTAAACAGTATTACTGGAATGAATATATTCGCTAAAGGAGCGAACATTTATTAGAGAGTGAATGAAGAGGAAAATATAAAGGAAATGAGCTACTATCGTCTTGAATGTTATATTCCAATTTAAACCCGAAATGTATGCAAAGTTAAAGCCAGCAAATACCATCTTACTTTGCTGATTAGAAATAATCTGTGAATGCGTTAGGTTCATACGTACGATGCACGTCTAAGTATTTTGATATTTTGGATCAGCCCGCCTTCATCTTAACAAAAAATGCCATTATTGCAGCAAACTCAACAAAAATATTGCGTACATATCAGGTCTTAATAAATACACTTTTTTTGCAATTTAATAAGTTTTCGTACCCCCACGTAAAGCCTAGTGTCTCCTCCTGTTTACTGTTCGATCCGATTACACCGTTTCGTTGGAAGCAGTCTCCCAACTTTTCGGATAGAAATAAACACTGCTTGAACAAATATAACTGCGTTAATGTCTGGGAATATACGCTAGGAAAGTAGCTACCAAAATAGGCATATATGTTTTCTCGTTCATCATTACTGCCAGTGATCTCTGTCTTGCAATGGGGGAAAAAATTGAACATAACTTGTAGTCATGAAAAGCGTATAAATGAAAAACTTCTTGGTAGAGTTACAATCGTTAGGAACTATAAATCAACAATCAGCACAAATTAGTGCAAATATGGAAAAAAAGAAGTAAGACAAAAGTTGACTTTCTTGTCAGTATATTATTTTGCCTGGAAGACCCCAACGCGGAAACGTTATAAGATGAAATGCGATTATAACAGCAAAGCCATTTATGCATTCAAGTCGTTGATTTAGCCACAAATATGACCCGATTAATGCAGCAAAATCACTCGAAGTGAAGCGAAATAAAATAAGAAATGAATGTGGCAAAAAGTGGCAATAAATTCGAATCTCATTTATTGCCACTTAAAAATCTCATTTAGTGGCAATAAATTCGAATCTTATTTAATCTCATTTATTAAAAAAATAAATAAATAAATAAATAATAAAAATGCTTTCTGGGATAAAATCATGCTAAAATAGTGCTAACAAATCGTATAAGAGAAATGAATTATGCATTCTCTGAATATTACGGATTTGCAAATAAAAATTGAGTGAAATCTTTCAAATTGGGATAATACGACGAACAAGTTAAAAATATAACAATGAATGCCATATGAAGCAAGAACGAACATATCGATTTACGAGGATTTCAAATCAAGTGTAAAAATTCATATCGCATATACTAATAAACGAATTGTTTGGATATTTCTGCTGATGCGTGAATGAAACGCAAAACACATGATGGCATTTTAGCTAAAACGACTAACCATTGATTAGGCACACCTCATCGGATTTGTTTCGGTGCTTTTCCAGATTATTGCTAGCGTCACACAATAATAAGCTATAGACGTATACATCCACTCTACAATTCAAATGAAAATCGTTAAGAAACTAGCGCAAGAAAACATTTCTTTACTTGTAGATTGATATGAAGACGCATTTTTTTCTATCACATTCAATAAGAAATGAGTGGAGTTAATTTTTGAAGATTTCAATCTTAACATCGAACAGTCATATAAAAATGCGCATTTAAAACGTTTACCATTTGCCAATATCGAAAAATATATATTTATATATATATATATATATATATATATATATATATATATATATATATATATATATATATATATATATATATATATATATATATATATATATATATATATATATATATATATATATATATATATATATATAACGAATGCATAAACACCGAATCAACATTGTACTATTGAGTTGTAAAGTACTGCTTGAGGTGCAGTCCAATTGAAAATTGTCATCGAATATGGTGAACGAATTCTAAAATCAAAATACGATGCTATTTATTCATCTCAAAAAGTGAACATTTTGTGAGAGCAGTTTCCGCATTTATGTCCGCTAAAAGAAACGTCTTCAAAAGAATCAAAAATATTTTTTAATAGAACAAGCTTAATTAAAGCACTCAACTTGTTCCACTTTTCTGAATGTCTCATTTAAAAGATGGTTGAATAAGCGAATCATCATAATTGCTTATGTGATCAACACGATGTTGATTATTCTAATACTCTCTCTCTCTCTCTCTCTCTCTCTCTCTCTCTCTCTCTCTAAAAAAAAAAAACAATATCCTGTTTGGACAATCAAAAAAATTATATACGGTTTCTACAAAACTACTACCTCGTTCGTTAATGGCTAACTAATTCCTACTTCTCGCAACGTGCCACCTAATTACTCGAAGGTATTGCTTAACGATATAATGATTTAATTATTCAATCACACATATAGTTTTAAGGTCATAGAAATTAATTTCATTCCCATATTTCATGAAATAAAAGAACACTATCTCTCCAACCTTATGACTGTTTGCCGTTGAAGCATATTAGCAGATTGATATTTGTCACTATTCAAATATTTCTAAATTCTTGAAATTATCTCTGCTAAAAGTTTTCCATCCTACTTCTTGAAATACTTGATGAGAGACCTCCAATCTATCAACAAGAATCCAGTCGTATACATACGACTGAAAAAAAAAAAAAAAAAAAAACTCGGTGAAACCTAACGGTGAGAGAAACAGACACGAAACAAAAAAAAAAAATGTTGTCTACTCACTACTAAAATACTGAGAGAAATAATAACTTTTGGAATGAACGAATTAAAAGGTTTTCAAATTCAAATTCGTATTTGTGCAAATCTCATACAATTGCAAATAAATACAGCAACTCTATCGAATTTCGGAAGCGCTGAGAAACGTTGTGTACTTTCTGCAATTATACTTCAATAACGAGCCACATTCACCAGCTGAACTGGTCAATATCGAGAAAATCTAGCTATTATCCCCGTTATACTAGCCGCTTGTCGAACATTACCTTGTAAAAAGTTTTAAAAATGATGCCATAGCTGAGAATTTAATAACCTGAGTACTTTAAAGCGAATCCAAACTTTATGTAGATTCGGAAAGAAAAAAAAAAGCTGCAATGCTTCAAAAATATGAATTTTTAACAGCTCAAGTAAATGAACGTTTCATCTCTTATCTAAATATTGCTATCCCATAATCAAGTCAATTACTCAACGTCTCAAAACACTGACAATACAAATGTAAATGAAAGCCCGAGTTTATAAATTCCGCTGCGACTTTCAAATGTTTCACTAAATATAGAGGATGATTCGATGTTATATGGCATCTCAATCTTGTTGTCGAAAAATGTTGCTATATGAAATGCGTTACCATTATATAAGTCGGCATTGTCGTTGGGTTAGTTCGACATTCGCATAGTGCTCATTAAACATAGCTAGAAGAAAGATTATGGCAAGAATGTTTGCAATATACGCTAAGAAAGCTGGTGCTGTATACATATTGGTTCGATATCCATTAATACCCCAGTCAGGATAATCCATCCAACTTAGAGCAATTTGGAAAGCTGTAAAATGTGACGAACAAAATATTCGAATATAAAGAATTTGTCGCAATAAATTCCAAGATTGCGAGTTGTTTGAATTTTTATTCCTTGAAATTCACCACTTGAACGATTTAAAAAAAAACATGTAATGTATATACGAGTTCTAAAAACCCATAAAGATTTACTTTGTTAATAGGAAGTTGGAGGCCAAAAATCACAAAACAACCATATGTTGATCATTTTCGAAATTTGGAGTAACCTTTTTTTCGCTCACTTCAAGTTGAAAACTCAATTTTCAAAGAGACAACTGTAAAGTATATTGTATAAGGAATCACAATATACAGAAATTAATAAACTGGTCCAAATGTCATACCGAGAGCAAATGCTCACGTGTTTTCAGAAATTGCCTTCGAGCGATCCTCCACCGAACTCGCCATTATTGCATACGAACGGATAATGCTTATCGCTCCTAAACGTAATGATTCCATGTATATGCAGCACCCTGGATATGAAAATAAAACAATTAAGCAAGTCTTTCACACTAGGAAATGTGCATAACAACAAAATCTTATTATTTGGAAAACGCAAATTACCTCAGAGCAAAATGGCTTTAAAAGTGATAAAGTGAACCACAATTCATCCAAAGGACATGCTACCTTGAGCCAGAGAAAAACTTGACCGTTGCCAAACACATATCCCTGTAAACTCTCGAGAACTACCTCCAATAAAGACTGATAATAAACAACAGCTCTTCCTCTCTTTTTCAGCAGAAAAAGTGTGGAAAAAAAAAATGCTTGCACAAAAATTTGCACGGGAAATCGCCTAGGATTAGAGAGAAGCTTAAGGAAGATGATTTGGAGTAATTACCCTCCATCATCAGAGTTCAGGAAAATAAGAGAAAATCTAAACACATCTGTAGCAAAAAAGGACGTATAATATTGGGATGAAATGTTACGATCACAACTCAAACAGGTTACAAATTGAGTGTAACGACTGAATAATGAAGAAATGACGGCATGAACATAGAATCCATATAGATCATTACACAATGTCGGTCTGCAAAAATCCTTCAAGGCTAAAATATTGAGCACTCGAAGCTGCCACGCTACTGAAATGGCTTAATGCATAACGCTTACAGGCATTTCATTAACGACTCATGTAGATTTCCCTTCACGACTCTCAAAGCGTTCTAGAATTCTTTTAGCCGTCCACAAAAAATCGCTTCAAAATTTATAACACAGAGTTTAACAACGATACACGACTGAACATTTCAAAATTTCAAAACTACCTCCGCCTAATCCAGTGACGAACCTCGCAAGTAGCATTATGTATCGCTGATTAGATGATATATAGTCGATGCATGTATAAATAAAATTGCCAATAAATATGAAGACGATACCAGTGAATATTGGCAATTTCGTTTCCCTATCCGCATACTCCAAAAGCCGAACAATGGTGACGCCAACGCTTGCCCTAGACTGTACGCGTTAGTAATGAGACCAAAAAAGTTCTCCGTAATGGTTCGGTCAACTTGAATACCGCTTAGCGCACACCTTAAATTATAAGTCGTTACAGCATCATGACACTGTCTTTGCTGCAGACCATTAGAACTATTAGTGTGCATGTGGGGGCTTACTCAATAATACTGGAAGCGCTGCGTTGAATGGATAGGACCACAGTTCCAGCGCGCATTCCTTGTTACATTGTTCGCTTAATATTCTCCTCGCTTTCTGATATGTTTTACCTAGTGATATTACTGCATCTGTTATTGTTTTTATTATTATTGGATATATTTTAAAATTCATGGCAATTAACATGACGGCTTTCATCGATAGTGAATTTGAAAGGCTCAACAAAAAAGTTTATCTATTCACCTTCTATTTTCTCTCAGCACCGTAAAATTTAGGCTCATTCTGTGTGTAGCTCCAGCCTAATCTACGACTAAAACTTGATGTTAGCTGAAGTTAGAAAAATCTTCTGAAGCCTGGTTCTCTATAAATGGGATTTCAACATCAAAGAAAATTGAATCGAGAGAAATTCTCCGCAATTTCACGAAAAAGAGCTCCATATAGAGCTCCGCAGCAATATTAGCCACTCATGCGGGGAAAAATAATTTTTCGGGTTGTTCAACTTTAAATCACATCAAAGCGCATGTGGCTTCATTTTGCAAGAAAAAAAAAACATGTCAAATGCTATCTGCATTTGCAGCTGCATTTATTTTAGCAAAAAAGTATGAATGAAACGTACTTGAATGAAACGTCTACAATAAAGTAAGACTGAAGAGCTCCCGATATATCTCGCATAAGAAAATAAAAGTGAGAAAAAAAAACAATCCGAACATAGATCATCGGGTTAAAAAAAAAGAACATAGATCATAAAATTGATATGTAAATGAGATAATATGTGTACCTGTTGTAAATAGGGTCATAAAGATGAGAAATACATGCTGAATTGAATGGAATTTATGAACGCTATTGCAGTAGAAACATGTATAGACCGCCAATAGATTTGTGTTTTTTTCCTCTCGTTTCGCAACGAGGATATGATCGAAATCTGAGATCTATAAGCATTTTTTTCAAATATTGAGAATTCTATTGACAATAAAAAAATTTTCACTTCATATTTTTATTGATAATTATTTTCATTTCGAGTTTATTCGTTTTCTGAGATTGAGTACAAAATTATTCGTTTATGAAGCGGATAAGTAAAGAAGAGTGGATGAGAAGAGACGGAAAGAGATTGGAAAAGAGAATGGAAGCCTCGAAAATAAACACTGGGAAGGCGAACATCACAGCTTTTTCACTCCATTCCCATAAAAACCGAGTACTGCTCATACTGTCTATGCTGAATTAATACCTCTATGCCCATGTCGCATTGAATTATCATGGACGGAACTGATAATTGTTCAACTTTAACGAACGATTGCCTAAGAAAACACACAGATAAAAAAATGGAAGGAAAAGCTCGATTCGTCCGATGAAGCGTCACCCATTTCGCTCGTTTGTGTTCTCGTTTCATTTGATTTCGCTGATGATCATATGCTCGATTATGAAGAAAAATGAATTATTCATCGTGGTGCATACGAATAAATCCTCATTCGTAGTTTGCAAATATGTGGAAATCACGTGCAACTTCATGATGCCTACCTGATTTGAAAAGCAATAAAAATGTCGAAATAGGCAAAACCGACAACTGAAGGGCAATACGGAAATTATGCATACGAAATGATTATGGATTACTACGCTCATTTTGAGAGTTTTAAAACGGCAAAGACGAGAAAAGAAGCGAATCTTTCGTGGATGGTATTCCTTTGGTAAATAGCTTGTGCTTCCTTAAAATTTTCGGTGCTGGTCGTTTGATCACAATAACAGTTGCAAAAAAACTTCAATGAAACATTATTGAGATGAGCGCTGAATAGCCATCGAAACAAATGAATGTGGCACATTTCAAATTGAGTGAATCCACTAAAACGACTCCTAGACGTTTCTTTTCGATGGCAATCCTTTGTTGACAGGTTTTTTTTTTTGAGAAAAGGAGAGAGTCTGCCAAGTGAACAAAAGAGAAGGAAGAGTGGAGAAGTTGGAGGCTAAAACAGAGGGGAAATTTCTTCACTTCTCAGATTCCGTGTTAGGGAGGTCTTTGAATAGTGACAGGCTGCAATGAATCGCGAAATGTGCTAATGCTGCTGGCCTTCTCCTCCACTTCTTCGCTTTGTTTATGCAGAAAGAGATACATCACCCCCTTTTAACGGTAACATGGACTAGGTGTCTCAATGCCTTTGCTTGCTCCGTATTCCGGCTCCTATCTTCGCCACAGGTGATGGATGACTCTGGCATAATAGAGTGGCTCCGACTCCAGTGGGGCCCAAAGTGTTCGTTCCGGACTCCGGATGCTACCTCACAAAAAAGAAATGACATACACTGGCTCCGGTTCAAGAAACAAACAGGGTGAACTTCAATGATGCCACATTTGGCACCATTCCATTGAAATGCTTATGCGAGGCGATATCGATATCGTTCATAAACGGCTCAAACGATACGGCTTAATGAGTGCGTTTAATGAGTTTGCACAAAGTTCAGTCTTAGGAAGATCCTGCATTATCACAAGTCAACTATCTGACCGACACTTTCCAATCCAAGGAATCGGGTACTCCTTTCTGTTTTTGCATCCGGCTCTTCTTGTAGCCGTGCCCGATATCATCCAATAAACAACACCAAGAGAAACATCATAAATTGGCGATTTGAAATTCGTTGGTGTGAAAGATGTAAAAGATGTAAAAGATGTAAAAGATTTTGCTTCCGGTTCTGCCAATAAAGATTTGAAGATTATCAACCAACTCTCACATTTCTTTAAAAAGCTGCAAAGATCTTGTTATATAGCGCAAGTATCGTCGAACAGCGCATGTGGACCAGGCTTTGCGAGCGAATACTGCTCGACCGTGCGGAACTCGTTTGATTATCTATAACCCCTGCCATGTATAACTTCTTATTCATTTTCTCAGATATATTTGTGATTACATCTGCACTCATACATATATTTATACATTTATGCTAAATACATATGCATTATCCATGTTTAACCTGCTGTTTTTTGTGGCATGCAACAAGCAACTGCGAAGTGCCTCAAAACCTGCTGTTTAAAAGGTTCGTACAGCGCCTCCCGAAACTATTTATCGAAGGAGCCGGGCTGATTCAGGTGACAGCTGGTTTGCGGACTTGCGAAGCTTGTTGGACTTGACGAACTAGGCTCGAACACATGTGGAAGACTGGAGGTCCGATGCTTCGATGTGAACATCGAGCGTCGCAAGCGAACAAAACCTAAATAAAGCCCCTTATCTATGGCTATGAATGCGTCATATATTCAGTTGCGTTTCTGTTTCGTTTGCAACAGTGCCTGCAGTATAGTCGCTGCTAACAAGTCCAACAGATGTTGCGACGAGGAATGTCCATCTGCTCCAGGACACTTCGCAGCACTCCTGCTCCGACCTTCAAATGTCACCTAAAAGGTACAGCGAGAGAAAACCGAAAAACTTTATCAATTATTAAAACATTTCGCAAACGCGCGACAATTTAAAGAACACCACGAAATAAGACAGAATCCAAACCAGATCGAGCAAGATCACAGAGATAAAAATTACTCTAAGACAGTGTTGATTAAAACGAGAATTAACACACACACACACACACACACACATGCACACCACACAGCACGGGCTAGAAGCTGGCAGTTGAATTTCTCCTCTTCCGAATACACACAACCCCCATGGGCATCGAAGTGGGAAGATCACAAAAACCGCCTGAACGCTTCCACGAAGGAGTTTTAAAAATCATATAAGACGAGTCCATTTGAGAAACGGAAAGAAAAACAATCTCAAACAACGGCGCAACTCGAAAACCGCTATAAAACGCTAGAAACCAATGTTTCATCGAAGCGTCCGCCGAAACCCTAGTTGATGGGAGAGCACGAATGAGCTTCGCTGGAGTAGTCGCACACGTCGAGTTCTGAGTTAAATACGGTCCCGCTCGGGCATTTCATCTTCTCCGGCTTACCCCAAACGCAACGATAGTAAGTCGAACAATCTCGTTGGTCCACGACAAATTCGCCATGCGGATGTTCACGACAATCGACGCCTTCTGTTACTAAACATAGGCATTTTGAAGATTTGAAGATACAAAACGATTTGAAGATTCGATCAAAGAAGAATGAAAAAGAAACCACCAAAGTTTCCACACCAGGGTGATCTTTAACCTTTCGCAAAAAGTCTGCACAAGAGCAAATGCAGCTCATCAATCAAACGTGACGTATCGCGCGGTAAGACGAATGCTGAGCACAACAAACCATCGGAAGCAGTGTCGGACGTTCCTGGATCATAGCATTCGGGGACATTAGCTCTGTAATCGCATCCGCCCGAGATCTCGTTGAAGACGAGCCCGCGGGTGCACGGTTGGTACTCAAATTGCTCATTCCCGAAGCACTAAATTCGTAATAATCATAAATAAACGCAGAGCAAGCGGAAGAATTTTCAGTAACGACAGATGGATCTCTTAAAATCAATGAACAGGAAAGCCCACCACTGTACAGCACAACGAGGACCACGGTTCAAGCAGGAGAAGACGTGCCAGGAACGGGAAATACTGTGCTCCTTGCCCTCCGCCCCTATCCCCCCTGCCTTGATGATCTCAGCAGACGATTACAATTTCATGTAACTGCGCTGATTCCCGCATAAGAGCAAAAAAAACCTGAACGATCCTACTGCAATCAGCTGGATGACGATACATGCCATCCCCTTTTGCCGTGCAGAAAGAGGGAGACCGGCTTACGGCGACACCGGCCCCCTGTCCCATCGCTTCGTGAGTGTTGATGTTGTACTGACAATCGGGGATTTCGGAACGAGGAACGCAGGTGTTAGCCGTGGATGAGAATACCTGCGAACTTTTTGAGCAACGACGGCGCACAGCAGAGCCCTGAAACACAGATGTGGAATCTTATTGCAAATCGACTGCGCGGAACGCCAAACGTCAGCCCATTGCCCCTTTATAAGTCAAGGCTTACCAATTTGACGACTAAATTGAAGGCTACCAACCTTTTCAACCGACTCGAAATGCATTCTGAAAAGGCAACATTTGGCTACAATGGATACAGTAGCTACATTTCCGCAACGTTGAGAAAATGCGAAAGAAAACATGGAAAAAACCTCGAAAAACAAACAAAAAAACGGAAGGAAACAACCACGGAAAACCTACACCTCGACAGGTGACATACTGACTGCGGCATGGACCTAATGCCTTGAGTGAACCGTCAGCGACACCGACACAGATTACATTTGAATCCGGGTGGGACGGAGACACCTGCACAACCTTATTGAGTCCGTTTTCCTGGCCGCACTCAGCAGCCGGCACGCAACGAAGCGACGCATGGTCAAACAAGTGACCTCGTATGCAGAAAGTCTGCAATGGCCGAAAACCTTCAGGACGAAAAGGCTTCTGATGCAGAAATCTAACAGTAGTCTAGTGCTCCACATTTTCCTGGCGGAGGGCGGGGGGGGGGGATGCGCTTACTGTTTTTTCTCACGAGCTCTTGTACGAGCTTGACGTAGATGACGTACAAGCCAAAGGTGTGAAAAATTGGAAATTATCAGATCACCACTCAAAAAACTCTGACAGAAGAAAGTGCTTCTAGAAATTTGAATAACGAGCGAATGATCCCTTCCCTTCTCTTCCTTATCTCTTTCCTCTACACAGTTTACTATCTGTGGTCTGCTGCCAATGATACAGGCAGATACTCCACCTGTAGAGTCGCTGTCCCAATGCTACCTTCACCTAACACAAGACTTCGGTGAGTAATGGAAGCAGCATCGTAAACGAGTTGAAGGAAAGGCGACAGAAAAGCACCTACATCATGCGCGAAGCCCTGCAAGCAAGTTAGGAAGTCGATTCGGCAGAAACCAAGTGCCACAATCGATGACTCTGAATATACGCAACGCTCATCGGGACGTTCAGCTGGCCGAGTGAAAAGCTTCGTCCGTGCTTCTACAATCATAAAGTCAGATTTCAATGACAATCCCATGCATTTCACTTGCGCAGGAAAGTTAAAGCATACAAAGAGCCCAACCTTGTAACATCATGACTAAGCAGTTACATTCCCAGAATTATTGCAATTCCGGTGTACCACAACGATTCAACATGATATGAAAACTCACCATGAACTACACCCATCGTGTGAATCTGTTTACTCGGAGCTGGGCTGACGAAACCACCGCAAGCAATAACGCGCTCTTTAAAATCGCAGCCTAACGTGAAGTCGCTATAGACGAGACCTGCTTGACACTTCATTGGGTGAGCGATTCCATTTGAACAAATTGTAAAATGCGGTGAACATCCTTTGGAAATCACGCCATCCGCGTGAGCAGAGCACTCCAACGATGACGCTGAAACCACTCATCATCACCTTAAAATCACCTGCAGTCTTCAAAGATGAGCTACTACAAGTGAGCGGAAACTACAGTACTTGTCCGTGAGGACATACAAACCAACGCCATATGCCACCCCTTATTAAAAACAATTATCATTCGGACCCGCACGTTGTCGTCAATGCCGGCAACAGAAATACCAATGAGAACTACCTGCATGAGCGAAAACAGGTTGCGTAGTGATAAACGTTTGCACGATAGGTATCAGTGGCGTCGTCTGCACATGCTCGCTGTCCACGGGAGCACTTCCGCAGTCGTTCGTAAACTCCTCATAATCGCATGCGTTCGTTTCCTTGTTGAATTTCAATGGGATTTGGCAAATGAACCTAGATGAGTGACCGCCTGAAATCGACTTGCTGCAAAAAGGAAGTGTACAAAAAAGTATAACTGAATTTATGCATGAAAACTAACAAGTGAATATCAGTATTTCATTATACGTCTGCAATCCAATTGCAAATAAACCGTGGATCCACTGAATCCAGGACATCCTGCACATCGAACCTGAGCAAATGAAGAAAACCGCAGAGCATCCAATCACGTGAGGTCCATCAGGCAGACTAGTGCAGTCGAAGTCGTCAATCGGCACATAAATCTTTCCACTCATTGGCCCTATTCCTTGCTCACCAGCGTGGGGAGGTGATTCTGAAACCGAAACGGCTAAAAAATGCCCCAGCGATCAAAAGCAAGGCGTAAACAACACAAATGCTGAATTGTGAAAATCAGCACTGCCCAAATCATGCTGCGTTCTGAGGGGTATGGGAAACCCAGCAAACCGTATCAAGTGGCATGCCATCAGCTGAAACAAAATCACTCCATTGCTAACGGTTTAAAACCTGCTCTCTGGACAACGCAAACAGATAGGAGTAAACCATGAGTTAGCCTACAGATACTCGAACAACCGTTCAAATACATGTCGTCTAGCAGGATGAACAATCTAATCCCGCCATAGCAAAACGGTAGGCCTCTACCGATTACATTAACGACAAGAGAATCGGAACTACTTGGTAAGTTCTTCACCGGCAGCCACTCAGTTTGTCGTGAGTAAGAAGGCCTCCAGGAACATGCGAGACCGCGATGGGGGGGGGGGGGTAGTGAAAGTTCCGATGTCATGCATGCCAAGACAGCCAGATGCTCTCATGAAAACAGCTTCAACAGACTCATACCGTTCTGTTGAATAACAGTCGGTGTGGCGAACGACAGCGACGGTGTAGCAGCTTCTACCGCGAAGTTGTTACATTCCTTCGTCACACTCGGATGATTGCAAGAGTCGGAAGACTGAAAAACAATGGAGAAACGAATACGGTAAACATAAACATACAAGTGCAAATAATGCAGAAGAAAGATATGCCGAGCATAGATTCAATCGGACGTGTGCAAACAATTTTGGCCTTTTCAAAAATTCCACCTCTTATCGAAATCACTGTTATTATTAGTACATAATTAGACTCCTGGTGAAGATTATTAGATGTGCTAGATAAGGTGCCAATGCATGTGTACACTTCTAGCAAGCTCAGCGATGTAAGATCTTCCTTGCATATTAGGGATTCGCAAGCATCCATGTTCAAAGATTGAAGCAACTGAATACACTCACCCTGTCAAAAACCAATCCAGGCTGGCAGCTGTATACATACGCATTCCCTCCAGAGCACTTCACAAAGAATGAGGAACATCCCAGTGACATCGCATCGTCACGCCCACAGTCCAGTTTTGGCAATGCAGTCGGTATTTGCGATGGGGACGATGAGTATGTCAGCTCACCTAAAATGTTATTCATCTGACACACGCCTGAAATAAGCAAAAGAAGGAATGGCCCGACTCTCCATCGCGGAAACGAGAAAAAACATCGGCGAGATGCCGAAACATTCAGATTCAGATTTAGGAACACATGGTAACAAAAGGATACATTATATCGCCAAGTTAAAGCAATGAAACCAACTGTCGGGTTGAAACCGAGCTCCATGGATGGCTGTGTGGCAGTCTGGAATATTCTGCAAGTGGTCGCATTGTTTCTTTGCGGGGTTGTAGAAGAGTCCGGAGGAGCAGGAGCGAATAATTGCTTTACGGGATACGCAAGCGACAAAGCGTGGGAAGCAATCCAGCATTGCGTATGTTCCTTCCGGCAGAGTGTCGCAAGGAAAATCTGAATGCAGTGGGGACCATACGACGAGCACAACAAGCGATCAACAAGAAACGCAATCTTAACAAGAATCCAACGCATTTCCTTGCTTACGAGCGAACAGGTCTTACGATGTGGCAAGAAACTGTGATGCCGTAAACCAACAGCGAAAAAAGTGAGGCGTTTACTTCTGCTCAACGGAGTGGGCGACTAACGGAACCATACACTATTCTAAAGATCGGGCAAGTCTTACTGCAACTGCAACGTATCATCCGCATTACCACTCATCACAATGAATTTTACCTCAGTGAACTGAAACTGCGCTCGAGCATAAACCACTTCTTAAGTTCTTCCCTCCGTCACCGGAAAAAAACAGCTCAGTTATGAAATCTCGCAAACCTTGTGGTGAGAGTTCGACTCTGCTGACGCATGCAGAAGCCAATAAGCATTGGCCAGAGCTTCCATCGAAAACTTCTCCAATTGGACATTCCTCCCGTACTGCCCCACCCTGAAACTTTTTTCTGGAAAGGCGATTCACAGCGAAACATCATAGTGAACCACATAAGAGCAGTATAATCGCAACGGGACTATGAAGTTATCGGATGAAAAATGATGATGGCTGCAACACTCCTGACATACTTACCTCGTTTCCACACACGATAAAATCTTGTCGACAGGATCCTAAGGCCACTTTCACGCCGGGACTCACCTCATGGCACAGGAATGATAGTGTCCTCTCCGGCTCTAGCTTATGGAAGACTGTATGTCTTTCCTGAAACAACACTTCTTAGGTTTGCTTCATAACGCACATATCATAATAAAGAAATGCAATCGCGTCTGGTGAATGTATGACACGCGAGTCAGAGCACAAATGTGTCCAGTCAAATTTCCAGGCAAAAAGAAACTAAAACGTCGAAGCAATCTGGCCTACAGGGCAAAATCAAGTCAGCTAAAAACCGGGAGAGGTACAAGCAAAGGCAGTTCTCACCGGTGGACTGACTCGACTATGGCCAAATGGAAAATGGTCCACGGAACGTTTAGGGCGCGCTGGCACCACTGGAGCAAGCCCATGCCCCGCAGCCGATCCTCCTTCATCACCGTCTCCTGAAGCTGAAATATGAATCGGTTGAAACGATTCTGGCAAAGCGAAACAATCTCCATATTTAAGTCCGCGACTACAATAAAACGAAAAATATTCATCCCCTTCTTGCCGCACGCGCAACCATGAAAATACCCGACATTATGACGGATGGAAAAAGCGATTTAAAAAAAACCTTCAATATGTCCCTCGACCTTCGACGCGGCCACTACGCTCACGTTGTTCTTCTCGTGCTTTGCCTTAGCCTCACCATCCAGTAAGTTCATATCCTTCCTTCGCTGTTCCTTCCCTTCACTGGCCACTACTCTCATCTCCTTCTTTTGATATTCCTTTGCCTCACCAGTCGCCATGTCCTTTTTCTTTTCGTCCTGCATCCTTGCCTTGCCTCGAACTGTTCCCGGCTCACTGCGATTTTCCATTTTCAGAGGTGTCTTTGTCTTAGAAGATTCGATAGCTACCGCTTGCTTTCCGCTTGACTTCGCCTCGGACAAGTTCCTAGCTAGCGGTCTTGCTAAAAGTGACGATCCCACTTGTCTGTCACTCCTGAAAGCAACATTCGCTTTTCTCTAATTTAAATAAAAGCAACTGATCGACCCATTCTACTTCTCGAGCTCAACTGTTAGCATATACAAAGAAACCAGGGATATCAAGGAAAAAGAAAACGTTCAGTGACAACACTCACTGGTGTGGGTAATAGCGACCGGGGTATGACGGAAGTGAGTGCACCGCAAAGGCATCATTCACAGAACCCCGATGACGTGGGACCTGAAAATAATGCATTTCACCGCTAATACAATCAACTCAACTTCCCCCTCCCCCTTTTCCGCTGGTTATAAGCCAACAGGTTTTTTAAACAAGTGAGATCTGAAAGTGACATCGAGATCGACGGAATTATATTCATAACAACCAAAGTATATGTAGTGTCCCAAGATGAAGAAGCACTCAAATGTAATTCCCCTCAGCAAACACAATAATAGCGCGACCAGTGATGGACACAGTACCAGAACTGCCGCACGATTTCGCATTGCACTAAACTTGACACATACGAAACAGATCCCGAAATTGAGTAGGTGGACGTAGCGCAATAAAGCAAGCTGACGTAGTCTGCAGGAGCGACATGCAGAGACAGACGCCTCCCGAAACACGTCCATACGGTAAACACGACAGACGCCTTCAGTATGGTACAGTCCAACCTGACGTCAAGATTTAACCCCATCTTGTTCCCTTTTCCAACTTTTTTGAATCGCCACCTCATTCGGCCGTGGATCATTGGTTGCAATAAAAAAGCACCACAGGCCTTTGACGCTGATTTTCTTAGGGCGCCACTGTCCGCAAAACGTGAGGGAAGATTGCTAGGCACAAATGAGACGTTTATCTGCATTTTTGGTCCGTATCTCTTTCCTATACTTTTCGCCAATTTCTTGGAGTGAGCGCTTTCACATGCAGGTGCACACTTGTATATCTGTGCATTTAGCGTATAGTTCCTGCTCGCTGTTGACGAACTGCGAGCTTAAGAACCTGAAAGTAGTGCAATAGACCCAGAATGAGAAACTGAACGACAAAGTCGCATGCCATTCTTCACGATTCATTTAATGCGTGTTTCTTTCTAAAACAAATTTCGATGCAATGACAAACTAATGACTTAATTGAGTTCTCATATGATCGGAAACTTCGCCTCGGAAACGCATGTCATGGCACGACTGTCTTTGTGAGGATAGATGGAGCCACGTTATGGGAATCATTTTTTGCGCGTGATAGAGTATGACACCGTATCGCCATGTTTGGGGCAAATGAAACAAATTAGGGTATAATGTTTATTTAACGGCAGGGAGAAGGATATGGCACCACTATCAAAAACTAGATAGTGCGAGCAAAAACAAAAACAATTACTGACGCAAATGATAGTTGAAAGACCTACATTGAATGGACTGATGGCGACTGGGTTTAGCGGAACCCTGTAGACGTCCCTCACTGGTGGCAGAGGCTCATGACTGTACGCGAATGGACTGCGAGCAGGAGGAGCTGGGACGTCAGGGCCGATGAAAGGATTCCCACCCAGTGGCGCCAGCGGCACGTCAAACGCATCGCGTACTGAAATAAATGAGGAATGTCTGAACAAGGGCTGAAAAGCGTGAGCTTCCTGATGTAGCTTTTGGGTGGCAAACCTAAGGAGCTCATTAGACACAAACGAATAACAAATGGGGAAACACCTGAAGTACTGACGTTTCCTCTTAGGTGTAGCCCCTCGGAAACATCGCTACTAATACAGGAGGTTCATGTGGGTATGTGGGTACTTAACGTGTCCGTTGTATCCTGCAGTGCCTCGGGGCTACATAGGAAACATGCCATGCGAAAACAAACACAACTGAAGCAACATAAAATGCTACGCACATTTGTTAAACTGCCGAGAGAATGGCAGAGGTGGCGGCGGTGGCAGTCGTGGTGGAGGGTATGGCGAAAAACCTGGCGACGGAGCGTGCCCAGAAACATCAACTGGCGAGGCGGGCGCAAGAGGCGCAACAGGCTGAACGGGTGGAAGAGGCGCAATAGGCCCAAAGGGTACAGGCGGCGGAACGGGTGCAAAGGGCGGAATGGGTGCGAAGGGCGGAACGGGTGCGAAAGGCTCAACGGGTGCGAAAGGCGTAACGGGTGCGAAAGGCGCGACGGGTGCGAAAGACTCCACGGGTACGACAGGCGCAATTGGTGTGACAGGTGCAAGTTTGTCCGGCGGCCCTCTATCCACAGAGAACGCATCGTCAACATACTGAAAAAACATTCGATTGCAAGCCTGAGTTCACATCATTTAGAACAGCAGCGGATGAGAACAAAATTTCCAGCAAAAAACGCTGCTACTAGCTGCCAAACCTATCCATATTTTAAAAACCTTCGACTCGGCTGGACCAGATCAAGATCGAGGACAGCTGCCTCCTCCGCCGTGACAATTAATCCAACGTGAAGCACAACGCAGACATAAACTGACTATTGCCTCTTTACGATAACACTATGCAAATCAGAGCGGCTTCTGAATGAAGTTTTCCTGAGCTACTGCGAGCAGAATAATTTCGCGACAGAATCTTCAGATTCACCATCGTTAGCTCCGAATCCATTTACGTGCAACACTTTATAGTAAAACTAGGACTTTCAGCAATCTAAAGCTCAAGCGAAAGAAAGAGGAAATGAAAACAAGTGGATGCACAACGAATATTTCCTCACATGTGTCATGTGTATAGGGCGAAATTGTATGCGTTTTGGAGCGGTTTTCGCAACAGGTAAACTTGGCGACTTTGGAAGCTCTTGAGATATGCACTGCGGAAGTTGAGATGGCAATCGGCACACTTTCATTTCGACATCAAAAAGATAGCCCTGCAATCGTTACACTTCAACAATCAAAACGAAGTCTTAGTTCCAACACATGCCCAGTGCAGAACTCGACGGTATCGAACAAGCATTTCTGAAGCCGAAAATCCTGACTACGCAGAATTATCAACACCGGACTCACTACAGCTTATAGTAATTCAGAACCAGCAGCTTCACTACCAAATCATCTGAGTTCATTTTATGAAGCAAACTGAAAACTTCAAAAGACTTTCAGTAGGGTCGGACGTCAGAACAAGAAAATTCTTCACCTGCGCGCAATGACGCAACAGGAATTTGTCGAACTCGACGCATTCCAGGAATGTCGCCAAACATTCACCGCGGGGGATCAGCCCACCGATCTCACATGGCGGCGCCGGAGTCACCTTCGGCACAGCGAAAGTTGGAGCCATCTCTGGAGGAACAGATCCCGATGCCGGCGCCGTCGGAGCTGGAACGAGTCGCGACGCTGTTTGCGTTGTTGGATATTGAGGACGCGTCGAATGCTGAGGCTCACAGCCAGCAGCCATATAGGAGCATTGCGAGATCGTCACATCGAATGCAGTCATTGCCGGACATTGTTTCTGTCGCCATATACCATGCACACACTCCAAATAGAATGTGCTACATACTCCGACAATATGTCGAGCACCCGTCTTGCAAACGACCTTGAAAATAGACAATAAAAGTGCTCGTACACCATACCATTTGTGATCAGGAGGGTGAAGCCAGCAAACGAATTCTGCAGAGTTTGCATTAAGAAACATTTATGGGATGACCCCAACAACAAATCATCTTTCCTATCAAATACTCGTGAACTGAATTCACTAAAATAACTTATACGATGAAAGTTTCTGGAAAAAAAAACCTACTTTTTGCGATGCAGCTGGAGGATACTCGACATCTGCCGACAATCCGATGTAGCCACAGTTGTAGGGCCAATCACAGCGCTTCGTGTTCTGATCAAAGACGAGACCCTGAGGGCAACGCTGCGCGATCGCAATACCTTGAGTGCACTGGGTGAATGTCACCGAACAATAGCCTCCGTACATACCATCTGGCAAGTACGAACAGTCTATCGCATCTAAACAACACATCACTCAGAACTGAATGGTGCAAACGACATTGACGATCAGGGAACTTACCAGTAGGTTCGCCACTGGCACTTATCACCAGACTAAACCACAGAATCTGCATCGTATGTATGGCTACTCATTTTATTTGCTCGAAACACAGTCAAGAGATTCACAAGCATAAAAAACCTGAAGCTGCAGTAGGTTGCTCGCGTACGTCTGGTGTAGTCGATGGTTTTGGATAGACCACTGTGGTCGCGCCTTGCGGGCAACCATCCGCTGGTACGAAATGTGAATCGCATTTGCTCGGCCAATCGCACACTCCCGTAGAGATAAGGAAGACAAGCCCAGGCGGACAGTTGTGCACATGGGATAGTCCTTTGGTGCAGACAACGTATTTGGATGAACAACCCAATGAGTACGCACCGTCTGCCAATTTCGAGCAATCTATCGCATCTACAAACAAGTGATTACAGTTCAGCAGTCTTGAAAAGCTTTTACTCCACAACAGCGACCACCGGTTCAATGTGCACCTTTAGTCACTAATTCGACAAATCGCGGTGATCACGGATGCCTAATCCATAACGCGTTAAACTTTGCTCGATGACGTATTTACAGGCGACCTAATCAAGTGATAAATTCACGACCAAGTTTCAACACGATGCTTCAACATCTAAGAGAAGACGGAAAACAACCTGACCTGGGGGCCGCGGTGCCGAAGTTGCAGTGCAAAACGCAGCTGATTGTGCAGGGCCGCGTTGCCTTGATGCTTCCAATGTTGGATCGATCGGTGCTACAGGCTGTTCAATGTTCACCGAGTGACAGTCCTCTGGCCATACACATCGCCTGAAGAACATGTCGAAGACCAGCCCTTGCGGACAAAACTCCTTTTGCCCACGTCCAGCCGCGCAGACAATAAAATCAGCGAAACATCCCAATGAGTATGTTCCGTCTGACAGCAACGAGCAATCGATCGTACTTCCTATAAAAATCTATGCATAGTATACAGATATACAGATGCACTTCTACAGTGCTTCCCTCTCTCTACAACACAGTACAACGGCAAAATGGGAGATGCTTCCATTATCCGAAGGCCCGCTTACTTATGAGAATAAGAGTTTGGAACGGTAAGTTGTGCTCTCACAGTAACGGCAACATATGTACACCTCATCGAGAAGTCTCTTCCCAAAAATAAGAAGCCACGCAGCTGGAGCCCCATTCGAGTCATATAATACAAAAAACCTAACAGAATGAGGAGCAAAATACAAGGTGAGAGAGAAACCACAGAAGAAATCATATTAGAAAATATCCACAAAAAATAAATCATGTATGTGCTACTTGCAAGTTGGCCTGGAGTTCAAACTATTGAGCTAAGCATTGTGGAAAGACGAATAACCTGGAATAACTCTGAGCACTGCCTCCAAATGGCGAATTAAAATATGTGTTGGTATTGTCGACAGAATTGCTCAATCTTATACACCTTTAGGGCAAATACTAAAGGTGTATAAGATTGAGCATTTCTGTCCATAAGGAACCAGCAAAACATCCCTTCACAACCAGGTCAAGATTTATCGATAACACCTGACTGAAAGCATTAAAAAGGCGACATCCATACCTACAAATGAAAGAGCCAATGAGAAAACGATATCCAGGTACAAGATGGGAGCAGTTAACGAGAGTTCAACAGGAACATTAACAGCAAAAACGCAGCCATCAACAACACACATGGCTCGATCCACTGCGACTCAATTCTGATCTGTTGCAACTCCTCCAACTCAACACAGATGTTGCAACGCACAAAAACACAACATACCGCTAAAGTGCGGAGGAATAACTGGGGCAACTGGTTTTCCGTGGTATACCGTTGCTGGCAGTGCAACTTTCGGCTGAACGACGGGTGCGACGGTTGGCGCATGAAAATGTACTTCTGGCGCGACGGCTGGTGGAACAGGTAGCAGCACATGAGATGGTGCGCTTGCCGACCGACCACACTCGGCCGGCCAAATGCATCGCCCCAGCACGCCGTCGAAAACCAACGATTCTGCGCAAAGTCGCCGCCTCAGGACACCTTTAGTGCATGTTACGAACTCTCGTATACAACCAAGGGAATAATCCCCATCATGCCGAGTCGAGCAGTCAAAATCTACAATAAAAAAAGCCAATAATATCAAATAAAGCAAAGAAACGAATACTGCCATGAGGCTGAACCCAAACGATAACCGCGTGCACGGAACGACCATGTTGTGTCTAACAGCCGTTTGGTGTCAACACTGCACCAGAGAGACAACACCCTTGGTTCCATATTCCAGTATTCGGATTCCCAAAAGAAGAGTCGTGGTTCAGGAAAGATCAGGAAAACGGCTACCCAACAATGACGAATCCTAAAGGAAGCTGACTTTGTGCATCCACGAAGTCCCCCTGATGCATCTGAGCAATTCTGTTTAAGCCATCTGCCGAAATGTTCCCACCAACTGCAAGTCCAAACAACAGTTATCCGCCGTATTCGCCAGCCGATGAATAATGTTCTCATCATTGGCTGACAGGTAAAAGAGAATTTCAATATATGGATAGGAGATCAGAGGTATGATATCCACAAAAATGAATCCAATGTCGAGAACATGACAGGAATGACAAGAAAATCCAGTACTCCTCCATAGCGACGAATGAGAAGATTCATAGCGATTAAATTCCAAGCTGTCAGAACTTCCTAACTCAGTAGAAACATCGTAAAGCGGGAGACTGCAACACACCGATAGCAGGTGGGGGAGGAACTGGAGCAGTCGGTGCTTCCTGGGGTACTGCTTCCGGCTGAATGCTAGGTACACCTTTTGACAATGGAGCCGGTGCGACAGGTGGCAAGACAGCAATTGGCCCTCTGGCCAACGCACCACACTCGTCCGGCCGAACACACTGCCCCAGCATGCCATCGAAAACCAACGATTCCGCACAAACCCGCTGTCTGAAGGCACCGTTTGTGCACGTTACAAACTCTCGCACGCAACCAAGTGAATAGTCGCCATCACGCCGACTTGAGCAATCAAAACCTACAAATTAAAATGTCAACGACTGACTCCACCTCAACACCTGTAAACGATCACGGAAAAAATTAATAACAAGCAAGCCGAACTCCTTGCCGTTTAACAAAAGAAAGAAACGGACATCAGTGCAAAAATCAAGCTCAAACACAAAGGCAAGCTTGCACGGAGTCGCCCACCATATTACAGCAGCAGAAATTCCGCAATTAGACACTCAGCCACGACGAAACTTTATTCAGAACGGGCTTGTGAGATGATTATTCAGCTACAAAAAATCTCATGAGGAAACGAACCAGGCATCTGTGCTTTCTCCTCTGGAGTCTGACTGGGTAACATTGGCGACGTGGGATTCATCGGATTCGTCTGGCAACTGCTTGAAGGAAGCTGACAACGAGATACTTCGGGACTGAAAAGGAGACCGCGAGGGCAAACGCGCACCACAGATCGACCACCAATGCAAAATACGAACCAAGTGGAACACGCTTCACCATAAATCCCATCGATCGTGATTGAACAGTCGATGGTCGCTGAAAAATAAGTTGTTACAACAAGTGAAAAGCAACCGCGCCACGTCCTGTGTCGCCTTAAGTCGAAGCAAACTTCCACCTAGGACGAGTACGAACGAGTATTCAACGTGAGCAATCGAATACAAATTATACAAGGAATCATTCCATGGGATCTGCGATTCTCTTACTTTCCATCAATTCCACTCCGTTTTCTGAGAGAGTCCTAAATTGCGACCTTTTAAAGCCCTTGTTTGCTGACAAGAACTTCCATACTTCTCCAGCGGAAAAAAAGATCGTTTCATTCGCAAGCTACTACTACATAAGCTAAAAACAGGAGGAATAGAGCAAAACCGCTAACAATCAACTGAGGGACGCGGCGATGTGACGGAGGCAGCAAAAGATTGTGGCTTCGCTTCCTCTGGCGTGGGCAGTACATCAGTGGCCGAGTCCCGTTTTAGGCACTGTCCCGGCCACACGCACAACTTGACCGAATTATCAAAGACCAGCCCGCTGGCACACCGTCGTTTCACCAGCGTCCCACTTGTGCAGGTTACGAATTCCTCAGTGCAACCATCTGAGTAATCACCGTCTCGAACATTGTCACACTGTGTTGGCGCATGCTCTGCAAGAAGCTCAAATTTTCCTCACCCAACTGCTTCAGTATTTAATACCGGGACCGTTCGCAGTTCGCATGGCACCATTCCATTTTCTCGTTGCCTTTACGGAGTACTCCTCGAGCGTGAGAGAGAAAGGCAATCGGCTTAAATCACACGCACTCTCACAACGTTAACCGTCACGCCTCTGGCTTATACTGTGACGGCCCTGTCCATTTCGTACCACAGCAAAGAGCTGCAGGACTCCTGGATGGTGAGCACAGGTCCAAGCGATTGACGAATATCTACATCGTCAAATGAAACCTACCGGGAACAAATGGCTCAGCAGCTGGCTGCTTCGCTGTGGGTGCGTCCACAGATTGCGTTGGTACTGTGTCCGGAGGAACGCACTCCTGCATCGGTATCTCGCACCGAGCCGTTTCGACGTTAAAAACGAGACCCGTCGAACATCGCATCAAGAATGCCCGACTGTCCCAGCATTCCACAAAGGTAGCTGAACATGTCACACCATAAACACCATTCGGCCGTGTTGCACAATCGATTTCGCCTGAAAGCACTCAAGCACAAATATTACTGGCGTTATTCGAACAACAGCAAAGTGGAGAGACTTGAATAAAGACAAATTAAAGAACATTACATAAGGTAAGGTAAAGATAAGATAAAGAACACGGAATAAATCAGATACGATGAAAAACACCAGATAAGACGAAATAACGCCAAGATAAAGACAAAAAGGATGAAGACAAACTCGAACTTCCGCAAATCTGTATACGCATGCGAACACAGAAAAGACTCTATAGGTGCTCGTCGTTCAAAACACGCAGATGAAGCGTCTTTTGGATATACAACACTGATTCAGAATACTTAAATCGCCTTGCAGTCCTCTATGCAAGCCTCGAGGGCATTGAGAAGCACTTCTCCCTAATGACTTCAGAGCTGCAATTCGAAAAAACACTGGCTGAAATTTGCCCTACTGGCACATAACCTTCGAAAGTATGGAATGAACAGACGTCTCTGACGAATGAGTTCAGCACCTATCTTGCTGTCTGCACTTTGACTGCACACGAACTACTTACAACAGCGACTGGCACGATTAAATAGAAGGCTTATTAGCGCAACACACCATGAATGCAACGCAATCGAGCGTTCAGCTGAATGAGGTAGAACATGTCTAATCTTGATTACCACCTGGAACAGTTGAACAGTCAGCGAAGCCCAAACGCACAATCGCGATTACTCGAGACATCACGTATTACTAAAAACATATTAACTTCAAGTAACCTCGTTCTCAGCTTTCGACCACCGTCTCTAATTCGGACTTCGAAAACAGTGATCTCGAAGTGAGCATTACACAGAATATTACACTAAACAGTTTGATGGAAGCCGACCATTATTACCTAAATGCTGATCCGGCTCAAAAGCATTCGAAAGCTTCGGGCTTGCATCGCTGGCTGTGGTAGCACATTCCCCAGTAGGATATTCACAACGGTGCGTTCTCGAGCTGAACACGAGCGTCGCTGGGCAGTAAAGAACGGACGCACGGCCATTGGAACATTCCAGAAAAGACGGTGAGCAATTCGCACCAAATACGCCATCCGATTCCTTCGAGCAGTCAACTTTTTCTGTAACGCCACACAACTGCCAACTTGAACGCAAAAAAACTCGAACTCGGATAGAAATTCTGAATTCGATCTAAAAATTCCGACATAATTCGAAATGATCGAATATAAACGTGCATAACAGCTGCTGTTAACTTTCAAAAGCCTCAGTTTATTCGGAATAGCGACAAACCAAATCTAGCTTCAGTTCAACCGAAAATTTTTAACGGCTTACCACCATCTAGCGGAAGTGAGATTGTCGTGGAGGTAGTATGTGCAACTTCGTCGTTGGTGATCAAGCAATTCTCCGCGTAGACACAACGCTGCCTCAACGGATGGAAGAGAAGACCTGATGGACATTCTCGATTGTACTGTCTGCCATTCGAGCACTCCACATAGCTGCGAGTGCAACTTCTTGAGTACTCACCATCAGCAAGGCTACCGCAGTTAATGACGTCTGCTGCAACAGAATGCAACATGAAGAGAAGATTTCTAAAAACGCTAGAGGATTAGAACCAAAACTTTATTCGCATCTAAGTCAAAAAAAAAAAAGCAAAGCAAAACAAAACAAAACAAAACAGCAATTGAGCTGGCAGGACGATTCGTTTAAAAAAAAAGTGAATCAAAAAATGCAGCGCAAGAAGGGCGAGCATTGGTGCACAGCATAATATCCGCCCGTTGTGGTGGTCCGCTGTGCTTACTACAAAAGCTGATTTGACTGGAGTGGATTTATGTATTGGGCATTTGCAATGATATGTCTTAATACTGAAAAAGAGACCGGCCGAACAGCACAGAGTGAATGCATTGCCATTCGAATATTTCACAAATGAAGAAGAGCACCACTGACCATAAAGACCATCAGAAAGCGATGCACATTCTGTTGATACTCAACAACCAACGACAACAAACGTTCCGGAATTACCAAACCCGACTAAGATCCATTCTTTAGTATATTAACTGCATGCAAGAGACTGCGATTTCGCTGACTAAATCACCGTTATCCATCGAGAAAAGCAGAGAAATATTGAATATGAACCCTTAATCAACTGGTCTGGCAACTCACATAATGCTGTCTCAAGCGTCATAGCGTCCTGTAAAAAAAACGGCTGCCCTGTTGTCCGACTATAACAACAGTCCGATATATGAGTCCAACGGGATATGGCGTGCCATGATGAGAAAAGCAAACAAACCAGGCTGCTGCGGCGTCTCCGCCAGTTGTTCAGCAAGAAGAGGATGTGTGTGGGCACCGCATGCTTCAGTCCGATATTCGCATCGACTGGCTTCAGGAATGAAAACTAGTCCACCTGGACAGTGCAGTACTGATGGCTGACCGTTTGAGCACTGAACGAAGGAAGTAGAGCATGCCGTTCCGTAAACGCCGTCTCTGCGAGCCTGGCAATCAATTGGTCCTGCAATAGCATTATAATGCTGTTATTTTTATAAACAAAGGTGCATGGCTTATAAGTGTCGGTTATGGTTGGACTAGCAGGTTCGGCCACCATTTTGAAATCCGCGTAACACATGTACTGCTTCCGATAGCCACAGGAAAGACATTTCATAAAGAGAAAATATATGCACACAAAAATAGGTGTGGAAATCGACTCAGTGTAATTCCTTGAAGGGAGCGAAAAACCTCTGAAAAACAGACAGAAAAATGGACAAAACTCGCCGACTGGGAGCGGTGACGCATTAGCGTACGTCGGCCGTGATGGAGAAAGATTTATCGGCTGTTGCATAACAGCACTACCGCATTGCTCGTGGTGTACGCAACGTTTCCTGCTCGGATCGAACACAAGAGCGCTGGGACAATAGCGTTTGTGTTTGATGCCGTTCCCACAAGTTACATAGGAAGTAGAACATCCTAGCGAGTAATCGCCATCTTCCAAATGCGAGCAGTCCACATCGCTGCCTGTAACGCCAGGAATCTCATAGGCAAAAGAAAAATAAGCCAATCACTGCCGAACGTTCGGCGGAAAAATTTAAAGGATCGAAAAAACGCCTAATGAAGCATTTTTGCCCGAATGCTGCTCTAAAAAATATCGAAGCGCCCGAGGAAGATGTTTCTGATCACTGAATTATTGAACTTATATCTAGTACCTTTTGTTAAACTATTCTTAAAAAGCTGGTGTCGAGTAAATAAATGAAGCAGAAAAACAATCATTAGAATAACTTCTTGGACCGATCGTGCTTTGAAAAGAAATGAACCGGGCGGGCTCGATGAATGAGACGTCGGCGAGGCAGATGAGAGGGTCGACGTCGTCGTGGACGGGACGCATTCTTCGGTTGGATGCTCACAGCGTCGCCTCTTTGGGCTGAATACAAGCCCGGCTGCACACTTTATAATAAATGCACGATCTCTGCTGCACTCCACATATGAATCCGAGCACGCTACACCAAAGACGCCATTCTTCACGATCGTGCAATCTATGGGACCTGCAAACCGAAATTTTCAGTATCACTGCAAACTACGTGAAGACGACCATCCCGGTTACCCACAGCTGTAGCTCTTGACAAAAGCACAACGGCGGTCAGCCAAAAACTCTACACAAACCAATAAACCTTCCAATATCCCCTCCCCCCCTCCCCCCCCCCAAATACTGGCAACGTACCGGAGTAGCATAATCCACGAGGCGCCTACACCGACAAACTCATTTTCTTGCAGAAAGATACGCAGGAGCTGCGCTATTCCACCTAAAGTTGAAACAAATCTACCAAGTCGAACATTTTTGTGTGGATCCATAAAACAGCAAATCCTTACCGGCAGGCAAAGGCGATTCACTTGCGTACGGTACAGTGGCCATCACCTGCCCATCCGCTGCGCTGCAATGTTCCGGCCAAACGCACTGCCTCATTAACGAATTATAAACTAGAGACGCTGGACACTGTCGGATGTGCCGCACGCCGCCTATACATGTCACGTACGTTGTCGCGCAGCCAGTCGAGTAGTCGCCATCAGGGAGACCGCTACAGTCCACTTTGCCTCCTAGGAAAAACAGCCCATTCACATCATAGCAGACCAAGAGTGACCATGAATCTCGATCATACGACCGAGACCTCTTGCCTAGCACGCAACTGAAAATGGTCGTCCGCATTTTCATTTCAGTGGCGAACGCACAAACGCAAAAATGTAGAGCATCGCTAAGCATGAGATAAAAAGAAACGTGTAACTGACCAGTTTGCACAGCCGCCTCCTGTTGGGGAGGCTGAAATGAGGCCGAAGGACTAGCAGATTGCGGATTGGATTGCATCTGAGCGCAATCGCCCATTGGATAACCGCAACGCTGCGTCTGCGGAAAGAAAACAAGGCTCGCCGGACAAGAGAAGACTGACGCTTGTCCGTTTGAGCACTGAACGAACAATCTGGAGCACGGATCGCCATAAAGGCCGTTCGAGAGTGCAGAGCAGTCGAAAGGCCCTTAAAAAATTACTCTTAGAAACGCTGTCCCTACAGCGAACACCGATGCGCAAAGAACATGAAGAATGCGCAAAGAGCGCTACTTCAGTGAAAGAGAACTTGAACACCCATTCTCCTTTTTCCGTCGTACTGCCTCGAGAAATGAGAAACCGGAGGGGATAACAGGATGAGGAAACAATGCAGTGGAAAACATAAAATGCGAAACACGGCGTAATACAAGTTCGCTCGTCCCAGCAATACTACAGCAATGAGAAAAGATGTAAAGACAATGGACGCACAAATGTGCTTCAGTGAAATGGTTGGGGAAAGGAGAGGAGGGAGGGCGGAAGACGGGAGGGGGAACCTTCATCTACACACTTTCTGAAGGTATTTGCTCGACCTAACTTACTCGGAAGTCGCATACCCACAATCTATAAAAACGAATTACATTTCAAAACTGGTGGAAGAGAAGACACCATGGAGAATGAAAGAGAACGACACATGAACGAACCTTTAACAGATGGAACATCGTTAGCTGGCGTACTAGCAGGCACAGCAACAGTGTTCGTGACGATATGGGTTGATACATCAGTACAATCCCCTGGCACGACACAACGATGTTTTGCCTCAGAAAAGACAAGTCTTTGAGGACATCGTCGTCTGAGCTCGACACCATCCAAACAGGTGAAATATTCCGCAAAACATCCTAGAGAGTAATCTCCAGTTGGCAGCTTTGCACAGTCCACAACGGATGCTGCAAAACTACATCCGAGGTGAGACATCAGGTTAGAAACGTAATGAGACAGCGAGAAAAAGGCAAACTGGAAAAACATCCTCCTCAATGCAACAGAAACCGATCTAAGCGCACTTTTTTGCACAATCTTTCGCATACGACCGTTGCCTTTAATGCACCTAATTAAGGCATTATTTACACATGACACCTTAATAATTTACATCTGATTAACAAAACACCTGAACTAAAACATAAAACATCTAACTAAAACGTCGAGGATTACAAATTTCGCACTCACCAGGCACTATGTGTTGAAGAGCAGGAGTTTGAGTAGCTTTCACCAAAGGTCTTACGCTTGGTGCTACGGACACGGACAGCGCCTGGCATCGTTGTTTGGGGTAGTCACATTGCGACAGAACCGGATCAAAAACAAGACCCATTGGGCAAAACATGACGAATGCGCCTCCCGAAGAGCACTGCGTGAACGTGGCTGAGCACTCACCTCCGTAGACGCCATCTTGCAGTAGCGAACAGTCAACAGATGCTGAAATTTTCTGATGAGGCAGGAAGAGCAGCATTACCATTCCGACATGGGATCACCTCACTGCAAAAGTCATCGGTCACAAATTCAGCACTACAACTAGCCCTTGATATCACAGAATGGACCGAAGATCTGAAGGATATACCTTCAGGTGAATGGCGCGAGGTTGTTGGCGCATTAGACGCAATAGCCGGTGTGGTTAATGTCGGCACATAAGTCGGCGCGTTAGCAATGCCACATTCCGGAGATGGGAAATCGCATTGTGAAATTCGCACATTGAAGACGAGACCAGCAGGGCAATACGCCGTATGAGCACGACCATTGGAACAGTACACGAATGAGTTTGCGCATGCAGTCCCATATACACCATCCGGGATGATGAGCAATCAACGGCATCTGGAAGTGGCAACACGATCGCCTTTAAGGATTCAGGAACAACTTAAATTCAATCATATAAATTGCTGCTGACACAACACAGTGGGTTTATACGCATATCGAGGAATTTGAAGGTGCGGTAAGATGCACCAATTTAATCAACAATCCTAGTTTCTCCACTCCACTCACCATCTAACGTTCGCATTAGAATCCCACTTTGATAAAGAGGATGATAACTCGTTTGTATAGTCGGAATTAAAGTTGGCGAGGTCAACGTCGGTACCCAAACTGGTATACCAACTTTGCAATACATACCCGACTAAAGGCACTACAACCAATAGAAACACTACAACTTCATCGAAGTACTCGCTTTCGCCTCTGGTTATCAATGCCTTAGGCTTTCTGCCTCAACGACTTCACTAAGTGCCATGTGACGAATTGTTAGGCAGCAAAAGCTGCCCTAAGAGATGATCAATCATGACTCGAAGCTATCTTACTTTTAGCTAATGTTTAATCTTAAACATACTGCCTTTCTAGTTTTCGATCACGAACCATCGCAAACCCTCTTTAAAGTGCGAACAAATGGGCAGCATACAACAGTCACTCCGCTCACAAGCATCAACAATCATTTGCTCTTGGCGTAACAGCGCTGCAACGACTTGACTGTAGCAGCCGGTGTTGGCTTGAGTGAGCAACGCCAGCCAGCCACACACAGTTGTCGTGCGGGAAATCGTATCACGAGGCATAATTATCAAACAGCAGTACTGCTGGACGGTTCACCACACTACTCGAGCATTGCATGAAAGGGACCACGCACCAAAACACGCTAACGCCATTGCGCAAAGACATACGACGACTTGAACCCGAAACACCAGATAAGCTCGACCGCATTTGTTGCACGAGCAAGCACGACGTATTCAAGGGTATAAACAGAGATTTTTCCGGGACGGACCACCTATGAGAACTCCCATCTTCCCATCGAATTATCCAGCATAAAAAATCTGAAGGAAAGCTCAGACGTCCCTGCGAATTCAATACTCAGTGAAATGGCTCGTATGGGTCAGTCAGACAGTGCAGAGAAAAGACCAGAATCCGCAGTAACATCTCGAAATGGATAGAAACCAAACACACGGTTCCTACAGAAATCAAACAAAGTTGCCAAAGTACACGGGACCACTAAAGAAAATTAGAACATTATCGGGCACACGTCGTGGAAGTATAAGGAAAACTCACCCTCCTTCTCTCCCCTATGCAGTCAGCCAAAGTGGCTTTATGATGCTGCGGCAACAATGAGCAGGAGCACTACAAAGGATTACCTGTAGAATGTTGGCGCTGCACAGGCTTCGACGTAGGGGGTGCCGGTGCCGCAGGCAACGGATGAGCTGTTGATGAATCCTGGCTAGTTATACAGTCTCCACCTATGAAATCGCATCGAGAAGCTGTTGCGTTGAAAACAAGTCCAGTTGGGCACTGCATCAGGTGTGCTTTGCTGTTCGAACATTGCACAAACGTTGTCGCACAAGCTGAGCCGTATACACCATCCGGACGTGTCGAGCAATCCACTACACCTAAAAAAAGATCTCGTTTACATCAGCAACGCAAAGAGACTAAAACCCGAGCAAAGCCCACTTTCCACAGATTAAACTGCAAAGGAAAGGCAAATCTTAGAGGATGCTGGATTCATCCACCCCTAATCACATAAACTTGTTCAACATTTCTGAGTTCAATTATACATGTACCAAAAGTTTCGTTGGCCTAACCAACAGGGATGGTTTACACTACCTCTAGAGCCATTTCTGACAAGAGAATTTAACTGAACAAAAGGAAAAATACAAACGAAAGCAAGCAAACAGTGGCATAGACATACCGGAGGAATGGATTCCAATCACTTGCGTTAGCGTTTGATCTGCAGAAGCAACCGGAGGCATGACACCTTGGATGCTCTTTGATGAGCATTCAGGAGAAGGCAATTCGCATGCAGCTGCTTTTGGGCTGAAAACAAGCCCTGCAGGACATTTCATCGTGAAGGCGTGGCCGTTAGAGCACCGCGTATATTCATCGGCACAGTGCGTGCCATGAACTCCATCGGCCTTAGACGAGCAGATGTCCGATCCTGAAACAGACGAACAAATGTCGAGCAGATATCCGGACAGATATTCCAGAATCAGAACGACTGCCCACGCAATGTTTACATGAATCCAGTAAACATCACTATGAAACAGCCTGGCTTGCCGCACAATATTACCCTATTTGAGTTTCAGGTCGGCATACGACGTTCAAGACACATGACAAACGAAACCGCCTCTCCGGTGGACCGCACTCGAATGGAAGTTGAGAAAGCCGGGCAAAAGTGCGTGCGGTATAAAAAATCGCTAACCCAGCCAGTGGCGAAGCAGACTTGTGTAAAACTTGAAACTCAGACAAAAATTCATGCAACTGATGTGTGAAATTCGTGCAAAAAACACATTCTCTTGCGCCCCTCCCTTCCATTCCCCGTTGTTATCTCTCCAAACGAAGCCAAGACCCTGAAGTCAAAGCATCCCCTTTTGAAGATTCTTGGGTAAAACTTCCTATAAATCTGTTTGGACCTCATAACGATCAACAAACAATTTTTTAGTCGCGAGTGTAATTCAAGACTGAACTAGCTTCGGGCTTCTGGACTCATACTGTAATGGCCATGATCCAAAATTTAGGCAGACCTGACGATGCATGTGTAGCCATGAGAGCTGGCTTCAGAACAAACGGGGTGGATGATGACGAGCACCGTGCAGATGGATAGGCGCATCGCGATACCGAAGGACTGTACACCAACCCATATGGACATTTGTGAATGACAGATACGCCGTTCGAGCAAATGACAAAAGATGCCGAGCATTCCTCCCCGTATAAACCATCCGACAAAGTCGAACAATCTATCGGCCCTAAAATAATGATACTTCTTAATCACTGCAGATTCTTTTCCACGTGCAAAATCTGTAATGTTCTGAAACGGCGAAGAGAGAAATGGAAGGTTCCTGGCAAGTGCGCATTGCGCCACTGACTATATCCATTTCTGCAGCGATGCCTCTCAGCGGTCCAGCTTTGTGGAAGCCTTGTAGAGGGTTGGATTGAAGGTCATGTCCTGTCATAATCAAACGCAGGGCAAACTCCACGCCTTGGACACCGAGTGATGAGAAAAGCATCCACTTTGCAAAAGAACGCGATCCTTTCTATCACCAAGTCTAACCTCAAGGGGCGTGACACCTTAAACTCTTTCTGGCGCATTAGTGAAAGTGCCTGATCACCCAGTGAAAACACTGCAAGGCAGAAAACACTAACCGGAGTGGGCAGTATGTCTAACTGCCTCAGCCGCAATTGCTGTCGTCATCGGTGATTCTATAACTTTGCTCGAGGTACAATGTTCAGGAGAAACGCATTGCTTCGATACGGCACTGAAAACGAGTCCATCATTACATCGGCGTTTTACTCCAAATCGATCCACGCAAGACACGTAGTCCGGAGTACATCCCACCGAATAATCACCTTCTTCTAATTCAGCGCATTCGATCACAACACCTGCAAATCGACGAACTACGTTAGTCCTCACTGACAGAATGAATCTTTGGATCGAACTAATCCTTGGCACTTTGCAGATGGCAAGTGACACGAAACAATGGGCGTGGATGAGCCAACACAGCGCTACAACATTCATCCAAACTTCCAGCTTTGAATGGAAGCAGTTAACATCTCATTTGGCCATACGACTTAACACCCAACACATCCCTGAAATAACTAATAATCTTCAGTCTTATTTAAAGATCTGATATAATCAACTGTAAGTAGCCCACGAGGTTTTATGACACGACTGCTGTTAGACGCACCGCCTTGGTTGGGTGATGACATTGACGGCGCTCGGGAATCACACATGGCGCTTGGAAACTCGCATCGAAGAAACTTCGGGCTATAGACCAGCCCATGCGGGCATTTCCTCACGACGGAAAGTCCATTGGAACATAATATGAACGAGGTTTCACACGCTTTGCCATAAAGACCATCCGGAAGAGTGGCACAGTTCACTGCAATATAAGCGAAGGTTCTGCCATATAAGTCGCACTTCTCCCAATCAAGACAATCAAACAGATGCAAGCATGATATCTGCGATAAGGATTAAAACGATCGATGAACTCGCCCTTCTCCCCATCTCTCCATTTGTTTAGCTGCTAGTCTTTCTATCCTTGCCCGCCCCACTCCATGACGGTCGAAAACTGAACTTGGGCAACAAGCAAAGTACCCGATTTCAACAACTACTGCGCACACTGGAAACAGGAAAAGTCACTCCACGTCACCATCCAGGAATAAGCACAGCAGTGGAAAGACAACATCAACTGGGCTATTGATCACCTAACACGAATGAATGCAAGAGTACGCCGCTCAACTTGCGTTCGAAAAGCTGCTGAATATAAACCCGACCTCTTTTGCAGCAGTAGCACGAAAAGTCGGAATCTGCATTCCCCTCCCCCCCCCCCCCCCAAGCAACTTTCACAACTACCTCTGTTAAGAACCAAAATGCAATCCAAACTATCAGGATGCTGACCCGGCGGCTCGCTTTGTTTGATGATATGATCATGCTCGGTTGTGGCTGCTGCTGGAGAACTCACAGCAGCCAATGGAGGGCTTGGGGCAGCTACTGAAGCTGGGGCCCTTGATGACATGGAAGCCTTGGCGCACGCTTTATCTGGGTATTCGCAACGTTTCTTCACTCCATCAAACAGCAGTCCCAGGGGGCACTTCCTCAAATAGCTTTCGCCGTCCGAACACAGTGTGAACGTCGGCGAGCATCCGGAACCATATGCGCCGTCCGGCAATCGCGAGCAGTCCATTTCAACTGCAAAAAATTAATAAATGAAACGACCCGTTTCGCATGGCACACAGTGTCATGGGATGTTGAGGTCGAACTTGGTTGATATGGAATCTACCCAGTCAATAACTTCAACAACTCGCAGTCGATTCTGCCGTGCCTCCATATTTAATAAAATTAACAATCGAGCTCGATATCCGCATTCACCTGTCTGCCTATATCACTATCTCTCCTGCTGACAGAACTGACAAAGAACCTCAGCTTCTTTCCTGGAAGGATTTGGAGGTAGAGAAGAGGGAGGAATGGGTTCAGCAACCATTACCTTGGAAAGTAGAAAGCTCTGGTGCTCTTGTTGGCACTCTGACGACACTTTCTTCAGATGTGGGCTGAGCATGAGTCGGCCGCTCACCGGTGGCGCACTGGTCTGGCCATACACATTCGCGTCCCACACTGTCGAAAACAAGACCTACGGGACATGAACGCGTCGTTTTCACACCGTTCGCACATGAGGTATACTCTGCGGTGCATCCAGTCGAATAATGCCCGTCTGGTAAACGACTGCAATCCAGATCGCCATCTAAAAATCATTCACTCACTCAATTGAACACGTCACTCATCCTAAACGCAAAACCAACTCAGCACCACCACATAGTCTATTAGTAAGCCTCAATCAACATTTACTCCTTCACAGCTTATTATCGCAATAAAATCCTATGAGAGGGCAACCCACAATTTGCTCAATGAAGAAATATCAGCTGTGATCAAAAGATCTTGAAGGCACATTTCCAATAAACCTCAAGTCGAGCAATGGCAAAACAAAACACCCTGCAAGGTGATTTGCCAACCTTCAAGTGCGTGTAGCGTATACCCCGACCTTTCATACGCGTTGGAAAGTCTAGGCGTCGGCGCGGACTGCGTACATTGTTATCGAATATGTCCGTCGGCATCGGCCGACCTCCCACTCTTCAAAGCTATTCTTAGATGACCATCACTTCGGTTACTGCACATCAATCTGATGGCAACAGGATCGCAACAAATGCTCTCCCACTTATGGTCAACGGTTTGCTTCTATTCCTGGTGAGCTCTTTTGCAGCTTGGCGTCCGCCTTCCATGTGTCTACTTTCATCGTTTAAAAAAATCGCTGCATCATAAACCTGGAGTGAGATGAATTGTGGCTGGTGACGTTGTCTGTGGCTGTCCTAGCACCTGCCGACGTCTGCATTTGGATGGAGTATACTCACAGCTCGCCCACTAGCCACAAGACCTCCCCATCAGGATATTCTACAGAAACGGCTCTTCCCTTGGAGCATGTGTTGAAAAACGTATCACAAGTCTTTCCGTATCAACCATCCACCATGCCAGAGCACTCGATCGCTCTTGGAAACGCTTTCATTCGCAAATTTAAAGTCAAGAAGAGCTTGGAAAAACTCGTGCCATATCTGATGTACCATCATTTACCGCTGATGTAGCATTAAGTATCAAGCTCATACAAGATCCACATCACAAGTTCATGATAAAACATAGCCGTCAAAGATAACTGTCTTTTTAGCCAGCACCAAAATGCCACGTGACATGGGCTGATCTTTCCCAGTCACGGAAAAACCCACAACGAAAAAAACCACTCATTCCTTCCTCTCCGTCTCCACCTTAAGAAACAGCAATCCAGGAGTGCCCCATCCGACTTAAGAATTTCCTCCATGAACGCCGAAATGTACACAAGAGGTAGTATTCATTACCGCCAAACTTCCGCAACAAGTGTTCGAGAAAAAAATCGGCCAGCAGATGCACCACCGCGTCAAATGATGAGCAGAAGGGGTGACTGTCCTGCTTAGAAATAACAATCTATACGACAGTTTCACTTTCATTGAAAAAAGGAAGACTGGAAAGAAACATACCTTGCGAAGCCGCGGAAGCCACAGTTCCTGGCACTGCACTGCTCTGACTTTGGAATGCGTCCGAGGGAGCGTGGGACGGGCTGCAATGCTCTGGCCATACGCACAGCTTTACAGTCTTATCAAAGACAAGTCCCGATGGGCATCGACGTTCCTCTGCGATTCCGTTGTGACACGAAACGAATTCGACGGTGCACGACGCTGCATAATCCCCATTCGGAAGCGAAGCACAGTCCACCTTCACGTCTAAAGAAAACCGACACCGTGGAATCGACTCTCACAGCAATCCCGCACATCTCATACTGCCAATGCACTTCAATTTGTGAGAAGTAAAGCAATGGATGCAACTGCGGTGGTTGGCTAAACGTGACTGCCCTCGGCCGTTGGATAATCACACCTCCATCGTCCAGCACGAATGCTCTCCTCAAATCGCTCCTTACACCAGGTTTTCATAAACCTGCTCGCTTAGATCTTTGACCGATTCGAAACGAGGCCCAGAACTGCATTTAACTTAGATACCTACTGAGTAAACTAACACAGTTCAAGCAAGAACCGAACAATGTTGAGCGCCGTATCAGTAGACTACCACTGGAAAGAGAAAGTCACCGAAACCACGTGGTACCTAAATGCTGTTGCGCAGGAATCGTTGTGACAGTCGGCTTGACATGTCGTGCCTTTGCCGAGATCTCCGAGATGTCGCATCCTTCTGAAGGATAGTCACATCGGCCGGCTAAGTCGTTGAACACCAAACCGTGTGGACAGAACTCCACACTCATACTCTGCAACTTCAAACAATCGCATGTGCGACAAATGCAACAGCACTCCTCCATACCCCCCTTCCACCCGCGGGGCAGTCCGAACGATGACGGTTAATAAAACTCTCAGCAAAATTTTCACCTAACACGCACAAATGCCACTGCACAGTGCATGCAGGGCCGATCAGTTCAGTGCACGTTCTTTCGCAAAGCAAATTGTCTCCGAAACACCCAAGACTTGAACTCAAGGCTCTCTAAATCGGATAAATGACACGGATCAAGTATCAAGAGCACATAAGCACCAAACGAAACAAAAATGACCTCCGAGAAACAGTGGAAGAATCTGTTAGAACAGTGCCCCATCGGATACGCACCATTGCGTCTTCCTTGGCACGACGGCTCAGCATTCTTGATTTGATGATAAGACGATGCAGACTTGGTATCTCTGAAACCCTCGGATCTAGTAACAATTCAAGCCGAAATTAATGCCGCTTTTCTGGAGCCTAAGAAATTTTTGAACGTGAAACAGCATCGACGCAACGACAATCCCGTCACCATTTTCTGAAAAAGCCAAAAGAGACCGTTAGTACCTTTGAGGAAAATGCACGCGGCACTCGACGTGAGACATCAGTTACGCTTTGTTACACTTTCAACCGCGGCCAAGACGCTCACAATTGAAAAATAGTGCAGGGAAGCCGAACGAACACTGCCACCAAAGAAATAACATCAAATGCACAGACTTACCCCATTCGAACAACAGCATCAACATCATCGCACTCGCTGCTGTGCTCACATACTTTGCGGCCAGCGTCGAACACTTGGCCCTTGGGGCATTTCTGGACGATTGAATGACCGCTCAAACAATACACGAAGTCGTTCGAGCAATGGCGGATCGCATAAACGCCGTCTGGAGAGTTGTCACAACTCTGAGTCCCAATCGCCATCGCATCGCTGAACAAGGCGACCTTTCCGGCATGGCAAAAAAAAAATTACAGAAAAAACACAAAAGTATGTGGCGTAAAGGAGCAAGGAAAATGCCAGTGGTTAAAGAATGCTGAATTCACCATTCAAGACTACTTCTGCAACTTCCGACTTCCTTCAACATAACACTGCCTCCTTTCCCTTTATAATTTCTTACGCCTTTTACCCCTCCACTGAAACAAGCTAAATGGCAATCTTCATCCTCCCCGTCCTTCGCTTGCACAGAAGCCTCTGACACAGTTGATCCGATAACGTACATAAAAATGACGCAAAAGGTGCGGCAGGACAGCCGCGCGTCGAAACCTCGTCCACAATTCCCATTCAGCCGGAAAATCTGAAGGAAATTCCTACAACAATAAAAATCAGGAAACTGTCTCACCTTGACGGTCGTGAATTTGGTGCTGGAGTAATGAAAACCGTCGATGTTGGAGGATGTGTCGTGCCAGTTTCATCTGAACCACATGCTTCCACCTTCTCTGGGTAGTCACATCTCCGTACTTCAGAGTTGAAAACGAGTGACGCGGGACAAGATAATGGTGTCCTCACTCCATTCTACAAGTTCCTGGGTTACAGGTTTGGCTTAGTCGCAATGCGATGAGAAATCAAAAATCCTAATGAACGAGACCCTCCCTGGCTCAAAGCAAGTGCCATTAAAAAACAAGCATCTGCATACGCTGAGTCCACATCCCTCGAGGTCTTTAAGGAGGAAATCTCTTGCAAAGTAATCCAAAAGTAAGCGAAAACTGCTGTAAATCCAGATTAACTGCCTCAGACATTCTCTCACAAAATTCGTTGATCGTATTATCTACTTGAAACTAGAAGATATGCAATAACGCTAAAAAAGTACAGCAAGACAAACAAGGAATAAAGCGATTTTAAAGAACGCACAGCGCAAGCATAGAACGTGGGCGCACAAGATCTTTCCGCGTAATTGCCGTCTGGTTTGTTCACGCAGTCATCGTTACCATCTGTCGCTACCGGTCGCGACGCGTCCAAATCTTGCACAAAACTGAAACACGGCTATCAAAGTCAGGAAGGATAAGTCCCCTCGAAGTTTTTGCTTCAGATAGCCCCAAACTCATCATTTCAGCATCTCATACTTATCCGTCGCGTATGACAGATTATCACCTTGACTCGTAACTCAGAAAATCGTTCTGGTTCACAGCGATGCAAATTCGGACATGCAGCAGTGACGACATCCGCACTCTAATCGGTAGTTCGCCAAGGGCAAACCGCGAGCCACATAGATCACACAAAACATTCACTGTAGTTTCGAGCGATGGGCAAAGAGCAAAAATCGAAAATCAAACTGCTACCTTTTAGTTGTCGGCAAGGTGAGCACCCGTCCAGTTGTTGTTGGCGAATCCCCTAAGCATGTCGGAACGTTTGCACTATAATCGCATGATGCCCTCTCAGCGCTGTAGACGAGACCATTGGGGCAAGAGAAGGAATAGGTCGTTCCTTTAGCACACACCACGTACGATGCTGAACATTTGCTGGAGAAAACTCCGTCCGGTTTGTTGAAACACGTTGCATCTGCAAAATCGTCTTGTGCGACAGCTGCTTTTTTAAAAGAGCCTTTCACTGTCCAACTTCCAACTCGAACGGCTACAGCCGAAAACACCAACCAAAGTGGAGGTATTGCTGGAGGGAATCGAAACATCAGTTCCGGAACGTATCACTAGTGCAGAACGTAACATTGCTTGGAGCCATGCTGGAGTCTTCAGCCTACCAACGGAGCTGATGTAGTTCTTATTATTGAATAAAATGAGGTGATAACAATCGCACTTAGCTTCCGTCCAGCATTTCAAATGCAAGCTTCCCTACGGTAGCCCGAAATATCTGGGAGGAGGCAGACCATAAGCACACGCTTACGATGAAAATAACCCCATCTTTATTCGAAAACCTACTTCACATCGTCCATGATCATAAGGATGAATCATAGCCCAATAACAACAGAACGAAATGAGTTCGATGAACTTGCACAGTCCTCAAAAATTAGAGGCGTAGAGTGGTACGACTTGGCAACACATCACTGCCATACAAAGATTTTTATAGGATTCAATGGGGCTGAATCACGTCTTCGCAGGATTCAGAAGTCACATAAACACTTGCAATACACATCCGTGAATTTGTTCTCCTAACTCGAAGCTGAAATAGTGACAGCTAGAAGAGCAATTATAAACAAATCGCTGAATGTGAAAGAACTATCGTGCTCTTACCATCAAAAACCGCCTCTACTTGTACTAAGCAAAGAACTGCAGCAAAACTTGTGTTGCATAATTGCACTTTGGAGGAAACCCACCTTCCATAGGCCTGGGAGGTACATCCACGCATTTTTTGACCTTTTCGCGGAAATCGCACAATGAACTTTCGTCGTTGAAGATTAGCCCAGGAGAGCACGTCGAGACCCGAGTGGTTCCCTCATGACAAACCATGTAGCTGGAGAGGCAATCGCCTAGTGGGTGCAATCCATTCGGAAGGACCGAACATCCAGACGGTGGACGAGCCATCACAGCTGCCGTTATAGGCTTTGTGGCCGCTGACGCTGCTTCACTGCAAACAGAGTCTGTTTCTGCAAGGAAGTAACGCATTAAAGTGAAAGTAACGGTGAGACGCTGTTGCGGTCGAACTTATACTAAGCAAATAAGCCCGAAGCACTACAAACCTTGACCAAGAAATAGCGACCAGCAAAAAAACGGCAACTAAGAACAGAAGTCAAACTAAACGTAGTCGAACCTTTGTGCGCCAATACAAGCCGCAACCTTTTCTGGATAGTCGCAAAGGCCAGATCTCACGTCGAATGCTAAACCAGCTGAGCAGCTCATGAAGGAAGCCACTCCGTTCGAACAAGCAAAATAGCGCGCTCCGCACCCCTCCGCATACAAGCCGTCCGCTCGGCCTTCGCAAATAGAAACTGAAAATTAGCATATCAAAGAATGAAAACTTCTGTTAGAATCGCCTCGCCATCGGCTGACTAATAAACGTTCAATCTCCCTGTAGGAACTAGCAGGGATGAAACTGCTTTCATTCAGAGTCACATGAGCTCCAGATTCCACTTGCTCCGAAGCACCGAAAAGTTGAAGCCGTTAGACCTCTCGGTTTAGTAGCGCAGTAATAAACTGCTATCAGAATAAACAACATATCAAAGGTTGAGGATTAATTCTCGAAGAAACGCCATTACAGGAGCAAAAGCTTCGATATTAAATAAACAGAGACTCGTAAGGCTTACAAACGCTGTACTGCATCAAAATGGCACTTTATGAGCTCCAATGTAATTTAATAAAAATTAAAAGATGGATAAATTTGCCTCTTTATAGAGGGTGGGCTAGAAATTAGGAATAGACCATGCTACGCAAAAAAAAAAAAAAAAAACTGCAACATAAAAAACACACAAACCTTGAGCACTACTTGCTGGAGCAGCTAGCGTCGTCTTAATACCATCATGGGTTACATACTCTGAGCAGTGTCTGTTGCTCTGCCTGAAAATATGACTGAAAGCACCTGAAAAAAAAATCGAAGCAATTTTACCCCTCCTCTCTTTCCTCATTCATTGGTAAAAACTTCTCCGAACTCACCACCTCTCTTGTGCTTCAAGATGATCGAAATGATAAATTTTTGACTCGTTTATATGAACCCCTCTTCCAGTTTCTGTTCAGACATTAAGAACTGCAAGTGCGGAAGGCACATACCTGAAGTCACACCTACTCGCATCGGGATTGAATACGAGGCCGTGCGCACATTTCGCCAAGGATGTAGCGCCTTTCCAGCAGTGGAAATAAGTGGCCGAACATGGCTGCAGGGAATACAGCCCATCCTTCAGCACGGAGCAACCCGAGACTGGATGCGATTCAGTTGTTGCTGCTGCAATTATAGGCGCTTGTTTCCTGCTCATAAATGGAATCCTTGTGCTCCTGCAAAAAAGACTATCCACCAGTCTGAGGAAAGCAATTAAGAAACCGCCAAAGAAAGCTGAAACTATGCCAAACAAACACTACCATATAGTAAATCATTGGTTTATTAATTGGGCTTGCATGTAGCGCCAACTGTGAGACAACTTTCGAGATGAAAACTTAATATTAGAAGGAAAAACTGACCACTGTCTTGCGCAAAATGGACACTCTCATGACCTTTTACAGCATTAACTCACTGATACACCCTAAATGACCGGCATGGGCTAACATGGAAAACAAGGAATAAGCTCAACTTCATCAGTAGTCATTTGCCAAGCAAATTCTCTAACACCACTCGCACATGATGAACACCGCACATTAGACCACTGACCAGGTAGGTCGCATGTGTGTGAACGGTGGAATGATTGGAGCACTCGCCGTTGCTTCGCGTGACTTTCCACCACAAACCTTCACATAATTGCGATAGTCGCAATATTTAGTGTCCACGTTGAAAACGAGACCGACGGGACAAACGAAACTCGACATCAGCCCATTCGAGCACGCATAATACTGCTCAGAACAATCATCAGCGTATAAACCGTTTAATCGTCCTGCGCATTTGTTTTCTATAAATACAGGCATCAACTGGGGCGGTCAAGATAAGACCGAAAAGGTTTTTGTTTACCTCCGTTTAGCTTGCTCCTGCCCGCCTATAACTTGCCCCCAATTTCTTGTCTTCATACGTGCTTCATCCTCCTTAACTGCGTTCTCTATTTTCTGAGCTTCTCCTACAAGCTTTTATAGGTATTCATGTCAAGAATACTACATTATGACACAAGTGCGTTTAAAGACCGAATCCCAATTCACAAAGGACGATGGATACGAGTCAAAAAATTATGGAATATGCAGGATTTCTGAAAGAATACAAACGAGGTCGCCTTTATAACTGCAGTTGACCTGCTTAGTTTACTCTACTCCGGAGTGCGCAAAAATTTGAATGAAATATGCACCATGATTCATAAATAACCGAAATGTCTACTTGCCTCTCCAAACAGGATCGCTTTTCATGAACCCACATCATATAAAAATACCGTTTGCATCAGTGTCAAGAACGCCTGCAGCAGCAATGTCTCGAAGAAAGCAAAAACCACCGCACAGCCTGACACTACCCAAAAATGTGCTCTCTTCCTCACCCTCGTGTGTGCTCCACCAGACACAGGGAACTTCCTCCCTTTTTGCCTCTTCGTGTGCAATTAAATTCTCTTCTAAACCGCCCATACAACAATCACTCTTACCATGCAACTGATCTGAAGCTTCGGATGGAAGAGTACTTTGCTCCTCGACGACAGGAGTTGAAACAGCGCCAATCGTTTTAGTTCCTGTTCCGTGGCCACAAGAGGGAGTATTCTTTGGATAATCACATTGGCCTCTTCGACTATTGAAAACAAGACCCGCAGCACAAGATGATATCGATGTCACTCCTGTAAGAACATTTTTTAAAAACCCCATGGCGCAAAAAACAACGAACCTCGACGCCATACCCGCCTCTTCAACCGCAAAGTGTCCCACAGAAAGCACACCACCACGTCAACGCCTAAAACAACAACATTCTGGATCTCATTCATACAAAACATGGAATCCTATTCGTATACCATATCAGATCCATCTATATACCTTCGTAAGCGAAATCCAGCCACGACTGTTTTTCACCTATCAGCAAGCAAGTATTCGGTTTCTGTCACCCCGATAAGAACGACTCTGCTCAGAACGAGAGGACCCCCCTTGCGAACTACAACATCACGACAAGCCACTTTCCTTCCTGGTCACTGAGTCATAGCAGCATAGCAAAGAATCAACACAGTGTAAGCAAAAACACGAGGTTCCAGCCCTGCTTCATCATAAACACTTAAATAGCAACTCACCATTTGCACAATGAATAAATTTCTCGTGACAGCCGAGCAGTTCATGCGGTCCATCGGGAAGCATAGCACAGCTAGCTCTACTGTGCCCTTCAGGGACACTCAAAGTCGACGAGAATTCGGCCGTTTCTGGATGAGAGTGCCTGAAGTTCGCAAGTTGCCGAATGATGCAATTAATAGAAATCAAATATTTCTTCCAAAATATCCGATCACATTTTCGCGCTATTTTTACGTAAATACTTCAAATGACAGTATAAATTGTCCAAGTTTTATGCTCTGCGTAACTGCCATACTCAAGAGGTCTGCTGAAGGTACGTCAAGAATATACTACTGTTCGGCAAGTGCATGTCACTAGTACACCGAATTTTGTAGCATCCCGGAAGTTAAAACATTATCCGAAAGTTATAGAAGGCAGTAATCAACACATCGCGCATTAGCTTCTACTCCTCAGTTTTGAACCTTCTTCCGCTTTTAAAACCTCTCTGACAAACAAATTCCTTTATCTTGAAAGAGTGCACTGACGACTCGGAAAAGGGTGGCCAGCATATTACATATTTCCCTCGAACTTCATTCGCGGTTCGTAAGCAGCAGATACTGCCCGAAACATCTTCACTGAATATGAAAAAGATCAGAAAACTTCAAGAAAACACTCTGCCAACTTGACCAAATCAAAAGCACAAAGGAGGCCAATTCGACCTGAGCAAGAATCTGCGGTCCGGATAAAGTTCGATGGTTTTTCCGATCGCATTGACGCCGTGTTCAAGATCTTTAGAAAATGGGCCGTAAATGATAGAGCAACTATAACGAAATTCCAGAATGAGGTTATGACTCAGCCGAAGCACCTCCTCGCCTCTTTCATGTTACACCATAACGAAGCACATGCGTCGTACCAACCACATGCAAAACCACTGCGGCGCAAGATATTCGGAATTCGTGAGTCAAGAACAAAATTCCATAAGCTTGCAAACATCTGCAGTGCACACCCCATCACATTAAACGCCATCCATCAATAGCCACCTTAAATAAGATAGACACTAACTCTTCCACTGGACTCGCGGTCGTCGTCGCACATTCCGGCTCCTCGCTAATAGGGACGCATTGTTTCATATGACGGCTAAAAACTTGCCCTTGCGCGCATCTTACGATCACTCCTTTACCTTCCATGCAAAGAAGGCACTTATTTGAACAACTGGAAATGAAATAACGGCCATCTGCGCGCTCTTTACATACCGGTTGCTCGGCATATTTCTCCATAAACTCATGTGAAATACCTGCAAATTACGAAGAGGCCGTGCGAGAGAATAGACCCCTAAAGCTCTGAGAACCTAAACTCGTCATGTACAGCAGTAATGCGCTAGTGCAATAATCGACATCCAATCATATGCGCACAATTTCATTATTTCCTGACCTTTGATTGTTCCCTTACACTGCTTAGGATAGCTTCTGAGACCTCAGCTGAAAGCTAAAACCACAGTTAGTTTCGTTAATAGACCACTGTCATCTCCTTGAAAAAAAAAAGCAACACGCGTCTTATTCTTCTAAAACACACCACAAAAACTGCGTAGTCGACACAATTTGTTTTGTTTTGTTTTGTTTTGTTTCGTTTTTTTTTCAAATGCCGCCTCCCACTAACAAAACACTGCACTTACGTCTTCCTTGGCTCTTCAATGCCCCGAATGGTCCTTCTGGTTCGGACACAGGCTTTGTGCTGGATGGAACCGGATGGGTCTTCTCTGTGGGAATTGTGGGCGTCGGTAAAGTCGGTGTGAGTGATACCGTGTATGTGGGGAAGGTTTGAGCGAAGTCAGGAGAGGATGTTGAGTTGTCCTTGAAAGCAAATTCTCCTTGATGCAGACGCTCTGAAGCCCTCCTTGGTTTCACCAAGCTGGAATCAAAATAACGTGCGCATAGTCCACTGGTCAAAACAATGAATGCTGCTCCAAAGCAAGGAATGCTAACAGCAGCGAATAGCACTACATACTCCCTCTTTCTTCAAAATGCAACGATGTGAAAACGCCGAAAAAAAGCAGCTAAAAATTAAACCCTCCTCGAATGACGCAATCCAATCCATTACCCAAAAGCAAGCACTATTTCCATGACGGTTAGACAAATTTACGCAGAAACTAGATCTACACTGCGACAATAAAACTGCGGAGGACAGTTGATAGCGTACATTGGCAAATTGCAAAAGAATAGTACGAGCAGTTGAAAACCTCAACACACTGCCCTCCTCCAAAAACCGTAAGGCAAACAGTTGAACAGATGCAAGACAAGAAAAAAAGGAAACCAACTGTGTGCAGCCTGATACGTTTTCTATGTAGGCACATCGACTGACGCCCATATCGAATACTAGCCCTTGAGGGCAAGTTCGCTTGACCGCATAGCCGTCTGTGCAGATCCAGAATGTCCGGTTGCAATCTAAGCCGAATGTACCATCCTCTGGGCACAACACTTTGCCACTGCCGTCAAACCTTAAAATTTCGCGTTGATACTTTTCAGGACATTAGCCACTAAAAGAAAGGTCCCTACTGCTCACTGAATGCGGTGCGTCGATCTAGATATAATTATTCTTGAAAACGTTCTTCCGCTTATTCTTCTCATGTTTCATAAAATTTTTCTGCATCGAAAACAAGCAAGCCCTCTTCCCCCCCCTCATCAACTACCTCACCTCCCCTCCCCTCTCCCCTCACCAGAACTTGACCAGCATCACCGTTCAGTTAGAAATTGTGGTCTCCACAAAAAGATGAAAAAACTCACTTTACAGGAAATGCCGTAGTGGGCGCTGTCCCAGTTGCAATCTTAGCCTTGGCATCATAGGATTCAGGTAAGTGCTTGCTGCCACAAGCCGGTACGTCCTCTTTGTATTCACACTGCAACCGTATCAGGATATAAAAACTTGTAAACTCAGATAGTGATCGAAGAGAAGTAGACTCAAGTTGAAATCGGGCAGATCTACATTCAGCAAAATTTTCGATTCTATCTCTCAAATTGAGAATAAGCCAAATAAGCCAAATCATCACATATTAAATCACCTCGCACAAAAAAAACACCAGAAAATCAAATAAGCGAGGAATAGTTGGTGAGAATCACAATCTTCAATCTTTCACTGATAGCTCCAAAGATTAAGAAACCGAAAAACCACACAGCTGTCTCCTGCTCCTCCTCTCCTCGTCATCAAAAACCTCATTGCGAACAGAAAAAGCTCACTCGTAAAGATTCAATATCGAAGTAGGTTCCGTGTTGACACCGCGACAACGAGACAGATCCTCCGGAACAATACCAGAAGACACTCGTGCAGCCGTTCGCATATGCGCCATCCTTGCGTCCCGTACAGTTAAACGGATCTAAACTCGCATGAAACTTCACCTTATATAACGCTACAAAATCTGAGAGAAATTAAATAGGCATTTAAAGATATGGAACCGACAGATTCGACCTAACGAATGCATGTATTACTTTTTCATAAATCAGCTGCTTAAAAGTAGCAGCCAAAAAAAAAAATCCACTTAGCACTTTTATTTCGCTACGGTTACAACCAACTGTATAAAAATTTTTACAACATAATGTTACAAAAAGTTCTGAAAAAAAAGTTGCCCAAACGTCTATCAAAGAAAATAAAAGTGCTCACATCCTCATTATATTTCAATGTTCAGGTCGAGGAAAAATAAAAAATAAAACAAACTGGAACACCCATTCGCTGACATCCATCGAATAAATTCAAGCCCTTCATTATGTGATCATAGTGAGCCTTGATATCTTCGAACCTCTAATAATGCATTAAAAAATAGAGCGAACAAAATACAACGTTAGAAAGCTTACTTCGACAGGAAAGCACATTCTCTTTAAAATCGCATTGCGATGTTTCCGCATTGAACACAAGACCATTGGGACATTCGGCTTTCGAAAATACACCATCCCAGCAGCTAACGAACCGTGACGCGCACAACTCCTTCGCCTGTAATAAACAACGATCATTTGACTGACCACAATGATTATTGACAATCCTTATAGTATTTCCACCGCTACGCAATTTGAGCCGATTTCAAGCATCACCCGCGCATCATATATGCATCACAATATCAAAACTAATATCCTTAATTTTTTCACTAAATGCATTGCTCTACTCGAAATAAATCAACCGTCGAGACGAACAAGATCGCTCTTCCTTCCGCGTGACTGATAGCCGCTAATAAAGAATCTTATTTTCTTATGTATCCGATTCAGAATAAAAACTTAAAGATTCGAGTTCTAAAGCTTACAGGATATGCGCCGTTACGTCTGCCTGAGCAGTAAGAAGCATCTTCTGGCCATAATAAAGGCCCATTTGTCCGACCTGAAAATGCTGGCAATGCTCGACGTATTCATGAGAACATTTCCGACAGGAACTGGAACACAGTCGATAAGAACTATGCAATGTTAAGTTGTAAACCAACTAAATGTAACTGCATAAGTTTGGCTCCGATTCCCTACTTCACAAAAAAAAGACCTCACAAATAATTCGGCTATTGGAAATCGGTCTCAACTGCTATCGCAATGTTATCGATAATTCAGTTTCTCGAATTTGCCACGAGAATGCGACAATGCCCAATTAAAAAAAAGACTACATCAAGAATTTAAAAAACGGATGCAGACCTGGCTTTGTGCTATCTCTGCTTTCATTGTTGCACAGCGCAACGCCGTACAGGAGCAAGAAAAGCAACGTCGAAATTGCGGTCTTGGACCGCATGATCAGTCCAAGCCCGAACCAGCTCGATTCACTCTCGCGCGACGACTGCCCACGAAAACCACTTCGTGCACGCTCCTCAAGTCACCCCACTCGTTCCAACGCACCTCACAAAATGAGCTACGCCTTCAGAGTTGCGCTATTTAAAGACCTTCTTGCCTTAACAGTAGGTCATTTCAGTGGTTTACTATGCGTAAACAACGATGCGCTTCGTATTGACGACTTTTTACTCGTAACCGTTTGACACCGCAGATGAACTAAAACACATCGAGGCATGATCATCGTCAAATGCAGTTGATCCGTCGACCGCCGATTCTATAGATTTCGTTAACAACCAAACAGAAATCTGAAATAAGCATTTGCCGTCTAAAATCACTCCAAAAAAAAACCATGAAATATTTATAACTCCAGTGCTCTACTCGAAGCTTTACGATAGGTGGCAAACTGATGAATTGGAATCGTCGAATGGTCATAAGTAGAAGAACACGACGGCAACAAGTGATACTGAATCAATGAGCAACAAAAGACGAAAAATGTTTGCAAGGTGATGGATCGTCAACGGGTATGTCTTTGTTTCTGTTATCGAAAACATCGCAATCACTGAGGTCGACATCAGATTCAACTTTGAAGTCGAAATCTTTATGATATGAACAGTGAAACATGACTAGATCCAATTAAACTTGAGCTAACACACTTTGACCACTCATCGTAAATGTCAGCTGTATCTGACCTACGAGATCTAGGCGATCTCCACTGATGAAATGCACCAACTATTCGAAGAATCTTGCCTGATGCCGTCGTTATATGCTCATCGATGAAAAAAGCCACTAGAAGCGTAAAATGCCTTCAATGGTTGGCAGCTAAGAAACACTTCCGGTGGATTAAAAAAAAGTTTTAAAGGTAAATTCAAAGGGTTTGAAATATCAAAGTTAGGGGTCTTTCACAAAATGCTCTGATGACCACACAGCGTACTTTTAATCAAAACTACTCCAGGATTATTAAAATTAAACAAAAATACCCAATTTTCTGCAACATCCACTTTCGATTGTAAACAAAAGCATCAATTCTCGTATCTTTAAAGTTTAGGTTTACGCTTCGTCTCTCAAGGTGATGAGTTTCTCGAGTTTATAACCTCGGAATATCTCCATATAAAAATTTACCTGGAAATATTCTATAATCGAATAGGTTTATTTTGCATCGTTCAATCGCTCCTTTATTCATTGGATAATAGAGGATTCCATCTTCGTTCCTCTCCTTTCAAATATCTTCTGTCATATTCGTGTTGAGCTCGACATTGCCATAGTGCATCGATCAATTTTCTAATGATCAACACTACAAATAAATTCATCAAAAAGCTGAATTCTTCATTGACCGCAGTGATTTCTAACCAATCAATAAAGAATATAATTTCCGATCAGAGATCATCTACTGCAAATGATCAGAGTAGATCATTCGCTCTTCCATCAGATTTCATCAGACTGAAAGTGAAAGTCTATGACCTCTGGAGAAATGCGCTCAGAAGATGATGACCTTTTGCAATAGAGCACTCACAATTGTGCAATATTCTACGTAGGTGAAAACAAATATAAGAAGGGTTCGGACAACCTTATCAGCTCAAAAATAGCGATTCGATTATTTCTGCAAAAATGAAGAAGTCGGTTCAAATTATTCTTTTCGTCATTTTTACTTGAAATGTGTAATGAAGATGTGATTGAGAAGAAATGTGATGTGGACGAGTTGATCTAAACAATTCAAGGTGGATTAATTACAGATAATGCTCCACCGCTATCATTTGATTGGGATAGGGAGAAGGGGGAGGGAGGGAGGGGAGGGGAGGGGAGGACGGAGGACTAGACATTATTCAAAATAATGCGAAATAATAGGAGATAAAGAACATAGATGTAACATTTTTCACGCAAAATGCAATGCACCCACATGTACGATCGTTGTGGAGGCTTTCATTTGAAAACCTTATCGTCACAGATTGCGTGTATATCATTATGTTCCATCAAATCGTTTAAATTTCCTCCTCATAAAGGTATCGATGGTATTTTCGTCGAAGTTTGCTTCAATTTGATAGGTTTAACGCTCATATGTCGATGTGTTCGCTATGAATGCCTAACGGATACACCTTAAAAATTGCAAGCCTAACTCAACCAACACTTCCAACCTATTAGGCGTGTGATTTCAATCCATTCATACAAATAAAGAAAACTACATGTGGAAGTAAAGGCATAAATCACATTTGTCGCTTTGGCTGTATATGCCTACTGAACCGTCATTACTTATTGCTGACGCATACTAGAATATTGTACGCCAGTATGATCTACTGTTACAGTTTCTGATATCATACTATTAGAGATCGTTCAGAAATGCTTTACCTATATTGCTTTTCACAAGAATTACCTTCATTCGTACTAACGAAATTACGCAATACGGTTAAAAACTTTCCACTCGGAACCATTGGAGTATTGCAGACTGAGAGGAAATGTTCCGGTTTGTCCGTGTACCGTAGCCGATGTGGATATCACACCCAGTTTGCCAAAACGTATTACAGCATAAACAGTCCGTTCCGGATTCCGTTTCATGTGGAATCCGCTTCCTACCGACGTCGTGAGTGCATCAACTCGCTGATCTTTCAGGTTGAATCGTTTCGAACTTCACACTAATGCTACGCTCACGTCTTAGATCTCGACGTGTTCGATACCCTCTAGCACGATAGCTCTTTAGATTCTCACTTCCTTTATTTTATTCTACTTCCTATTGCCTCCCCGGTCTTCTCACTGCCTCTTTCATTTGCTGCCTAGTATCTACTTCAGATTACAACAGTATTCATCGATAAAGCGTCGAAATTCAAAAAAAAAAAAAAAAGAAATTGCTCGTGTAGCAAATTTTCTCCCTGCAGCGCAATGTGCACCATGCTTAAATATTTCAAATTTAAAAAAATGTTTCTTATGTGGCCGAAATCGAGCCCGATTTAAAGTGTAAGAGAGATTCAGTTCGACAGGACGGCGGAACGAGCACGTAAGCGAGAGGGGAAGAGAAATGCTTATAACACCGAGTTTCATAGTAGCCTACAGTATTTGAGTGAGTTGTTGTAACACTTATTTTCAAATCGCGATGAAATATTTTGAATTTCTGCGACAATTGTGTTAATTTTAGGATTAAATCTCATCCTCTATGCGAAACGATGTTGATTTCGAGCAGTGTACGAGTGGTTGTCTGATGCGTTTTTGTGCTGACGTTGGAATCAAAATTTTCACTTCCATGTTACGCGAATGTTTTTTTTTACTTCAAATTTTGTTTCGCTGTATTCTAGTATTGAAATGATTGCTATCCGTTTCGCTATTATTGTCGATTAGTGTTGAAAAGTTATTGTGTCGCTTATTAAGTCATATTTTTCGCTATTTATGCACAAACTGAAATCGCGAATTTCTTCGTTTGATGTTTTTCTCGTCGTTACGTTCGCGCTAGTGTTTGGAAGAGGAGCGCCGTGAACAGAGGCCGCACCATATGAAATCGTGAATCATACCTCAGCGGAGGCAGTGGAGGTTTTCGCCCCCGCGAGGGTCCTCTCGATAGTGATTTGATTCCCTGGAGTCCCCTACGGGGATGAGGGAGCTCCAAATAGCGGAGGCCCCCATCAGTGGCGGAAGGCGGTGAAACGGAGGCGGAAGGAAAATGCACGGTTGAAATTCGTTGAAGTTCATTGCCTCGAATTGCTTTTTCTTTTGAAGAATGTTGTGAATAACTGAGCTGAGCATTCTTTCAAAAGAAGTTGTGGTGTTTGTCGGGTTGTGGTTGAAAGGGCCCCCGCCTTCTGAAATGATGAGTTATACCCGCGCTGGGGCGGGGGAGCTTCTCGTCGCGGCGGAGAGGTTTAAGTCCTCAGAATCCCCCGCGGGGGAGGAGGAAGTTTCGGGAGATGGCGGTGAACCCCGAGCACTAGTTCACATATAAATATTGGCATACCTCGCATCGTTGCAGTGTGGGCATCGTTTGAACTCTTCGTGGGCTTTCTGCTTTCGCGGAATCTGCAACTTCAGATTCTCGCCATTAAACTGTTCTTAAAGAAGATGAGGGTACAGAAGGTTCTATCGATATGTCTCAAGTGGACCTACGAGCAAGAGTAATAACCGTTACTGATGTCGATGCGGAGGGAGAATTGTGCTTGCAGAAAGAAAACATAGACGGTAAAATGGCAGGATTGGATTCACGGCAAGACCAAAAAAACAACAGATATCCTGGTTACAGAAACTGCAGGAAAAGAGGGGAGAGTATGGGGGCCGTTTCGAATCTCACGAGACGTGTGGCATTGGAGTCGATCAGTGAAACTGAGGCGCCTCGCCACGTGGAGTTTTGCGAAATGGTTGATTTTGATGAGCTCATGCAAAGTTTTGATCGGCGGCACGATGAACAACCTTCGAGATGCAACGAGTTAGATCTCAATTGGTCTACAGAGTAAGAAATAAGGATCCAATGAAGAAATAGTCGATCGTCTTTGTAGACTTACCATTGGTGGGAATGCATTTTTCCAACTTGATAGAGGGGATTTTTTTTCAAGCGGTGAAGACTAATAGAGTAATCGAAGCAATTAGTGCACGTTACACGCTCACAAAAATCGAACGAATATTCTGAATTTCGAGGTGTTCAAGCATGTTACAATTGCGCAAATAATGCTCAAAGAGTACTAGTACTTTAGACATGATCTTCACTTATTAGAAACCTTATCTAAAGAGAAGAAGATGAAATCAGTTATTTGGTTGAATGACCGCATATATTAGCGTCATTTAAAAGATTTTTACCATTTACGAAATACACAATATCGGGCATTGCAGCAAAAACCTCGAACAAGGCCGACCGATAGAACTCGCATAGTATCTACTAGGTCGAAGCTTCCACAAATGACCATATTTGCGACCCCCAAAATAAGCTTTTAAAAATAGAAATCACACGTAGTTCGACGCTTCTCCGGGAAATATTCTGTGGAACACAGCAGGCTTTTTAACACTCAACAGCTAGCCGTTGCAAGATTGAAAGGACAATAAATTTCGACGCCAAAACGTGACCAAAAATGAAAAATGGATTTTGTTTTTTTTTTTGAAATTCCATAAAATGAAAGCCTTGTTTGCAACCCTGTAAGCAGACCCGACCAGTGTTTTAAAAGTGCTAGTTAGCGTGGACACTCGCATGATCCAGAGGTAGTGGATAGGGGAGAACGATTAGTTCAAACAATGGTGAATTTTTATTGCTTTTGCTTTAACTTATTTGTGGAGATGATCTTGAATGCAAGCTCATTCCGTTGTGATATTATCTTCATTGCAAATGCTTTCTAGTGATCAACAATTTCGGCAATAATGAGTAATACTATGAATAATAAATATTAGGGTTCTACGTGATTGTTACGATATCAATGAATTTTGGCAAATGTTGTTTTTTCGCGTCACTTGAACTCTCATTTCGTGAAGAGTGCCGAGTTTTTTCGCTGGAAGAGAATTATGTGAATTTTATACTCTCAACTAGGAGAATCTTTTCAAAAAAAAGTTCTTTTTTTTTTCGTTGTTTTCTTTATTGTTTTCCTAGTCTTGTGTTTGTCTATTTTTGCGGATATCGTATTCATTGCCAATGAAGATGCAGTCATAACGAAGTGTGTATGTTAATATATGATCGGCGCTTTTTTTGTTTTTTTTATTTGGGGGGGGGGGGGTGGGGTGGGGTGCTGACCAACCGATTACGAAAAAATTATTTGCTCTTTTATAGATATCATTGTTGAATTATAATTGCGACAATCCGATGATGGCTACATCTCGAAATCCAAACCGACGTGCGAGCAGTGATGTGATGAGATTGTAAGCTGCGTATTTACTTACAAAAAAAAAAAACTTTGCCTATTTCTGCATGGATTTTTAAAATTATACTCTTACTTTAGTGGAAATTTTTCGACAATTTCCGCAACGATTAGAGTTTTTGCTCAAAATTTGCACACATCGAAATTCCTCTTGTTCTAAATAGACGATAAATATGATCATACTTATCGTTGCTCTACAATCCGCTTCAACTGATAGAAATAGTCGCACTCTATGAGATCAATTTCTATTGAAGTGTAATTTGACTGAATTGAAATTTATTATATTGCTAGTATATATGATATACTATTGATAAATGATCGTAAACATTAATTCGTTATGAAATTCGATTATTTCGATGGGTTTTTATAAACAATAGAAGCGAAAGATATACGTGGATGTTAGGGATTTTATTATGATCGTTGCAATAATTTGAGTGCTATTAGAAAGGCGAAAATTTTCGATGAGGGATTTGTTCGTTTTAGTTTTTCTTTTTAAATAATTCCCTCAATATTAAGCTCTAGATTGGACGATATTTCAATGACTTAGCCAAATATCATTAAGTCATTTCAGAATGAGGAGTAAACACGAAGCAAAAGTGAGCAGAGATATGAAGCGCCTTGTTGTGAAGTTTTATGGACCTAAGGATAGTATGTTATTGTTGATTTTCGTTAACTAAAGAAAAAGTTAAGTTTTTTTTTATTAAACAGTTTGATATCGAAAATTGCAAATACCCATTAGTCTGTTTAACTTGAATGGTCAATAATGGCGCATTCATTATCTAGCATTCATCTATGAAACGTTTTGATAAGTATTGTTTTATTGTCGTTTTTATCGCCTATTTTAACCGCTTCGCGATAACTGTATGGTTTTTGCCATTAAACTAAGCGCATAGGTTGTCATATGTGTGTGGTAGATCTATTTCCGAAGTAGAGCACAAAGTGATAAGGTGATCAGGTTTCCATGATAGAGTAGGAAAAAGATTTTACAAGTTTATTATCTCTGTATATCGCGTTTATTATCTCTGTATATTTTAGCAGCCTATGAAGGCGGTGTGTGGCTTATCCGCGTTTGCGTTACGGACATATATCCCTTCAAGGCGCCTTTGGTGGGATTTATGAACCGCATCTTCCATCCGAATGTCGATGAAAGCACAGGCGTTATATGTCTTGATGTGACCGGTCACGCTTGGTCTCCTTTATACGGTAGATTGCTTACATGTGATGTCATTTATTCTACTGCATGCAGAATAGCATTACAGCGTTAAACTAAAGGAAGCGTTTGAAGAAGTTGCTTCATTTTACGGTTCCTAGAACAAAAGCTCCACTAATCCTGATGACAGCAACCTTGAGTATAGAAGAATATACTTGCTCACCAATTTCCTCGCAATATCTTCTACTGTTTAGGGTCGAAAAAACTGGTTTTGAATTTTTACAAGCGGAGTGATCATTGACTCATGAGCGAGTGATGGTAGGTTAGCTTGCTAAAAGGTTTCCGTTTTGTTCATATGATGTTAGCAAGAGGGCAATACATTTTTGCATAAATTCAATCTTGGGCTCTTTCTTGCAGAGCTTACCAACATCTTCGATTTCTTTCTGCCTCAATTCCTGGCAGATCCGAACCCGGGGGACCCAATGAATCCCGATGCGGCTTCGCTGTATGTGAACGAGCGAGAGCAATTTCAGAAGAAATGCAAAGGTCTGCTCTCTTGCCTTTTGGGATATTTGAGGGTGGGGATTTTTTATGGATAATGAGCGAGGGATGGGGAAGAGCAACAATTCGTTGTTGATAAGACAAGTTGTCATTTCATTGGCCTGATATATGCGGCATTAGCTGCAATCGCCGTCCATAGGTGAACAGTCTTCTTTTGTCTCAGTGGCAAGGCACTTTATTCTAATTTATGTATGCATATTGGAAACGGGATTCAGAGTAATGCGAGCTATTGAAATCAACTTTCGCCGGTTAATTGCTACCAGAAACTTTCTTAATAGAGTGCGTTCCGGACAGGGAAAAGAATGACTTCGATGTCGCCATTAGTTGATGGCAGTCTTCCTTTTCACCTCGTATTCCTTACCAGTTTTTGTCTGCTTCTTATTCATGTTTTTCGTGCAGTCTTCTGTATCGTATGGAAATTGTTTTGAGAACATATGGAGAAGTTCGCCACTGAGGAGGCAGTGAGAAAGACCTATGGACGCTTTCTATCCAACGAAAAGCAGTTGTCGGTGCCTAGCGACGATTCCGAGTCAAGCCTCTCTGACTTCTCAGAAGGTGATCTTTAGAAGATATTCCAAAATAGTGCATTAATAAACCTCTATAGAATTAGGGATTTAATTAACTCGTTTACAGGAAAATGTATCTGAAATTTGCCAAGACGGTTAACTACTTTAGCTTCACCAGAACGTGAGTTTTTCTACGCAAAGATGAAGGATACTGCCATCCTGATATTTCGCAAGGGCAAAACTAGTTGGAATGAAACTTCAAGAATTAAATCGCCACGGTTATGAGAGGAGCAAACTTTTAAAGATATGCTATTCGGTTAGGGACGGGGGAGAGGATTCATTTTCATCTTATTTCTATTCGTTTTCTCTTCAGCGAGTTGCTCAGTGCTGTAAAGACAGCGCCAAACTTTGGATAAGATTTTTTTAGAGGTATTAATGAGAGGAATAGTGAAGTCTGCCAGAAGATTGGATGGGAAAATTTTTCTGTATTTTTTGAAGCAAGTAACATCAAGGCCTAAAATGAGTGGGAACGAGAAAATTTGAGCAGCGACGTTGAGCGCGTGAGATGTTTTTTTAGTAGCTTCTCCTTCATGCAGCTGCACGCAGCATATTTTTTCAATTGTATTTGTAAGTATTTTCTATTTTGAGGCCACTCGAGTCCTACTTCTTAGGGCTTCATAAGTCTTTAAACTTTCCCGATCCTCGCTAAGTCAATAGCTTCCTGTCATCCTTTAAATTTCACTGATGCACATATCGGTGTACTTTTCAAAAATGACTATAATGTGATTATGGTGTTTTATACTTCACAATGGATAGGTAGAAGCGTATTTAAACGGTTACTATGTTAATATATTTACAGGTAATGCTATGCTGTTAGGCTTGAAGTAATATCTTTCAGATGACGATTGAGAGGTAGATATGCTAGAAACGTGTTGCATACGAGCCATCTCTCTGCTTTGGGTGATTGATATACATGCATTGATTTTCAATGCGATATGTTGATTGGTGTTTCAGATAAAAAGTGTGCATTATATCTATTGCATGCAAGCGCAGAAGTCAGCAATAACTTTGCATATCATGTGTAAATTGTGCTAAATATTTTTTTCAAAGATCGTGATTCTTGTATTATTAGGTCTGAAATGGAAATGTGTATGCGGATGAAAATTAGTCGAAATTTATTTCGTTCGATTATCGAACAAAGATGTTTGCTCGTTGCCGAGAATCGATTAGAACCGAATCAGCTACAAGAATATCGGTCGCTTATTAGCGGCAAGCATTCGACAAAAGCTAATTTCCGATTGTGACGGCAAAAACCAATTGATCAATGTTTTCGATCGGTAGAAAGTGACGAAAATTTCTCTCATTCAACCGCATTTCGATTAAAAGATTTCTGTCGCCAGCATGATATGGAGCAATATTTGATCAATACAGTCTCACTCCAGAAAGGAATGTAAATACTGATTGAAAACCTCGTCAACTCGATGACAATGGTTTTGCATATATGAATGATCGTCACATGAAGTAACCTTAAGAAATCTCAAAAGCTTATTGGTCATTACGTCATAGTCACACAATCGGCAAAGATGTAACCATAACAAAATGCATCGCCGAACACAGCACAGGTGGGATAAAATCAGCAGGTGAATATCAGTCGAACTAGGGAAATTTATAGGATTGATAGCCTCAGTGAAACCGAACTAAAGCTTGATAGGTTTTTGAGCTTCTTCGGATATAATAAGACAAGAAGACAGAAGAAGTTGCACATAACATGTTCAGGAAAAGGGACAACCATATGTTGCATGATGGACTTCTTTGCTATACGCGACGTTCGCAGTTTTCTGCCCGATGCAAATGTGTTTCATCTTCACGCGAATTGGAATGTGGTCAATAGAGCAATGCTTACAGCTCGATTTTGCTGCTGAAAACTTTAATTTCCTGCGGAAAGCCAAAAGTCGAATGACAGCGAGAGCCTCAATCGCATTGTGCGACACGTTGACACTTTCTTGGAAAATAGATACTCGCTTAGGTGTGTGTCTGTGTCTGTGTATGTCTCCTTTCCTTTCCTCTTTTCTCTTCCGGTATCGCCTTCATATGTTGTCGTTGTCACGCTTTAGCGGAGTTTCGTTCGAAGAATGTAGACACATCTAAAGTGATGTGGTTTCCGTTTTACGATATAGAAAGTGAGCAGAAATGATTTTTTGTGTGTTTTCGAAAAACGATTGATCGAAGTTAAGAAAAAAGCAAAAATTTCAGCATTGCTGAAGAATTCCAAGGAAAAACTACGAGGAACGTTGGACGAGGGGAGAGATTGCGTGCGCAAAAAATATGATGCACTATGAATGCCTCATTCGCATCCCTTGGATCTGTCTAACTTATCAAAATACAGCGTCGTAATTACTAGATTACTTCCTAGTAGAACTGTTGTGCGATTTTCATTGAGATTATTTCACTCAGTGTAAATAATTTAGTGAGGTTCTTGAATTATCGCATATTGATGATATAACTGAATAACAGCGCCATTTTGATATTATATCGTTTATAAAAATTTGTAGAATTTTCTTCAACGATTTCCAAAAGAGATATTTCTTAGCGAACTTCTCCATGAAAACCCTTTAAAAAAAAATCTAAAATTCATCGAACGATCATAATAAATTCATACACTCACAAAAAATAGGTCATTCTCTTGATGATGTTCGACACCGCATTAACAATGCAAAAAAATTTTTTTAATATGGAAATGAATTCCATTCAACAATTTCGAAATGAAAGCAATAAAAATTCGACATTCCATTATTTCGAAATAGAAGGCATTCGCTTTCTAATTAAATTTGTGATTTTAATATTGAATTAGCGCTCTTAATAGTTGCTGATCTTATAAAAAGCAACGATTTAATTTAAACGATGAAATGATATTTCACTAAGAAATATCAGCTCCACATCAAGCAGGTGCTTTTTTTTTTGAAAACAATATTCGCTCCCTCTAAGCTTGATTAATCTTTCGAAGCTAGAAGAATCGTCACTAGTTCAGTAATCTATGATCCTATCTTTGTGAATTGCACAAAGTCAATTCTTTTGATTTAGTGATTCTCAATCATAAAAGGAAATACCGAAGATAACAATTGAGCGAAATATTTGCTAAGTATACAAGGATTTTTCAACGTCTAAGTGATCAATGATTGAAACCTTCTCGATCAGCAGAATATCTTTTACCTCGTCCACGTAGTTTTAATCATGAGATAAATTTTTTGAAAGCTTTACGAGCGTTTTTCATAATTTTGGTGCTATTTTATAAACGTTATTGTGTTTGCGTCATTTCTACATTCATATTTTATCTTCGACTTTGTTCTTCCTTCTTTAATGCATTTTTAACGCTTGCCTATGTTAACTTTGCTTACCGCACCTTCAATGGAATCTCTTTCTCCCTCACTCTTTCCCTCCCTCTCCGTCCCCACTCTTCCTTCCCTTTCTTCCTTCGATTCTCTCTCTCTTTCCCTCTGCGATGGTGGCATCTATTAATGGATGAACCGAAGCTTACTGAGGCCATGACTTATACTCGCTTCGTCCCTAGGTGAAACCGTTCAGTTTATGCAGTGTCCGGTTCAATTTTCGTCAAGATCATGACTCATTATTTAAAAGGAAGGCAGCTGCGCCAGTACGAAGCAGGCAGATATCTTTCACGAGAGCTCGCGTTTCTCCATCGCACCTAGTGCTGGTCTGTGAAAAATTTCACTGAGATGTCTCGATATTCAATGTGTCGAATGCCGCCACCCAAATCATCGTTCATTGAATCTCCGATCCTCGTTCAATGCTGTGGATTAGATATGAGATACAATGAAACGATTTGATCCTTCTTTGTATTGCCAGAATTCATTACCCGACGGTGGCTTTTATAATAAAATACGATACGGCTGCAACCGAAATTCGGTCTTTACCGAATACCCTCGGCGGGTAAGCGCTGGGTGCTTTTGAAATGCATCCGCTTTCAACCGTTGTTCATTTGCCACCCAACGCCTTCGATCGCTTACAGAGCGAAGATATTTGCAAGTTGACCTTTTCACACATACGGATAAACTCTAAACACGGATTTGCAAAACCTTGTAAACACCAAAATCTTCCGGCTGGATATAGTATATAAAAGATTTTTCCAAAGGCATCTTTTTCCCTTAGTGCCGACTCTTTTTACAGCTGTAGACGCATCATTTTCCGTAGACTAGTTTTGAACGCTCAATTGAAATAGAGATTCGGAGTCGACCTATGCCTTCTTCTACGATTCGATACCATCGTTCCGGCTTTGATTAGTTTTCAAGCAATTTGAGTTTTCCTGATTGTATACTATATGATATCGCAACTGTAAGTTAACTCTTGAAACCAACAATACGGCAATATGATGACTTTGGCATAATGCTGAAATGATAGTGATTACTTCATAAAAGAAATGAAATGCATCAAGGAAAGGGAATTATATCGTAAAAATGGAAGGAGGTTCACTAATAGCAATTCAATTCGAGAGAAGCATTTGCGTTGCTTTGATAATCAGCAGAATTATCTGCTGCGGACGGGACAGATTTATAGTCTTCTTCATATTTCAGTGCATTTTTATTTAATATCTCAATTTTGCAAGAAAAAAAAATGATTGACGCATTCCAAAAATATTTCTAAAAGAATTTTAAATTGTAAAAATTATATATAGGAATTTGTGTGTGTGTGTTTGTTTTTTTTTTTGCCAAGGAAAACGTAGTAGAACACCTTCTTAGGTTAGGATGTAATAGGCCATAATATGTTGCCATCGTTGGTTTCATTTTTTTTTTTTTGTTGTTTCATCAATGAATGACCTGATGAAACGCAATTCACATGTCGGTTTTTAGCACATTTCAGGAATTATTGACATTCTGTCCACCTGTGTTCAAATCGTAAACAGTATGGCAACTATAGCAGAGCTATCAAGAATCTCCCATCCCTATGCAATCGTACTAGAACTCATCAATTAAAATCCTCTTTCGCTTAAACAAATGTTTTCCAGTAATGATCATTGAAAGATCTAAACGATAAACATTGAACGTGAGCGATTTGTGAGGTGTTCTCATAAATGGTTACAAATCGATTCGGGTAAAATTTGCTCCATGTTTTCCGTTCCGCATCCTATCAATATACCAGATACTTAGAAGCTTTTCAGTTATATCAGACACAACATCGAGAATCTCGTTCGTTTTTATTATACTTGCTATATTCTCAATGTTTGATTTAATTAGCTATCAGCTATTCTAAACAATTCGAAAATGTTCGAAGCAATTCTATTTCCTTATGGTAAACGTTATTGCTATCTTCTCTAGCGTTACCTTTGAAAAAAATATAGCTAAAAAAATGCCTCGTCTACGAATTGAAACGTCCATCGATGAAAAATGAGTCGAAACCCTCCTCCAACTCAGCCGCAAAAATGTGTTTCAATTGGAGGGTTTTGTGATTGCAACTTGATGCCAGTTCATTCACAACTTGCTTCATTGGAGCTTCCCAATGTTCTCTCAACGATCAGCTTTTTTCACTATGGGCAGCAGCAAACAAGAGAAGTATACATAAAAAAGGTACGGCTGTTTACAGTTTTGTTACTTATTCCTTATGAACTCTTGTTTATGCTGTTTTTTTCTACTGAGATCAACTTTGTTGCCAGGTAATTTTGTTCTTATATTTGCGGAATTACTATGGTATCACAAATAGTCTTGATTTTTTGATTGTCCCATTATGATGTGCTAAATAGAACAGGCAACTCGGAATGACGTTTCCAACTTTCCGCAATCTACAAAAGACGCATCTACCGATTTCCACGTCCCGGAATCAGTAATATACTGCATCCAAGACGGATATCCGAGGCAGCACTTTTCGTCATAGTGGCTAACCATCGTTCCCCCCTCATCTTATAGATTTATCAAAAATTAGTATGATCATTCCCGAACACAGAATGTAGCACTGAAACAAAGAATAGACGTCGTCACTAGCGATGCTTAACATCCATATCCAACGTGAAGCTTCTGCAGTTTTCGCAATAAATGAGGAAAACTCTACCGAAAATGAGGAAGTTTCAATGATGCTGTTCATACCCCCGCCGAAAGAAATCCGATTTCTGAGGAAGTTAGTTAAGTGCTCAGAGGTTTTATCAATCAGATTCAATTGAGAGGGTGTTAACATCATTCTCGGTACACCAACGCTTTCAGCCTACGACCTATGTTCACGGTCGATTAAAAGCTGTCGCTTCAAGTAAACAACGACAAGCATACTTGTGTTTTAACTACTTCATGGCGAGTTTCATATTGGCTAATAGGAAACTAACTGATTCGTCTAAGCGGCGAGGCATGTGGCGATATAAGGCACCGATTAACACGATCACTATGCGAAGCAGTTGCTGCAACACCTCATCCGAATATGCTCATGCGAAGTGCTTTGGCCCGGCCTTCACCCTCTTAGGTATTTTAAAATGACTTCTGGACTTCGCATCAACATGTCGCTGATGCCCCATCATGGATAAAATTGATAACCGAATACCGTACCCAAAAATAAACACTCGGTGGCAACGGATCATCTTTCTAGTGATTCCTGATTATGACCTGTACACTCTTCTCCTTCCAGAAGATGCAATCGGATACACAATGCACTGAATCGATACGTTTTTATACGAAGAGCACGACAAAGTATGCAATTTTTCGAGCAAATCAAAGCGTAATCAGTTTCGATCCATACTAATCTCAGCCTCTATTCACATCTTTTGAAAAGTTCTACCTAAAATCACCTGTCGCCTACTAAAAAAAACTATATTTATATTTACAAATTAGGGTGTGTTGTGTGCGCAATCGAAATCTCAATGATCTTCCCCACGATGAACTTCGCTTATAAGATCGTTGTTTACAAGCATTCATAACAATCTCACCTCACAGGCGCTACATACGCTTTTGAAAGCCTTGTCCTGTTCTAAGCTTAGCAGCTACGGTTCACGCGGATGGACTTCATGGACCTCTCATAGGCTTATTTCAGAATAGAGCTCCTAGTGGGATCAAAGCTAGCAAAGCACCAAGCGCATTACAACATCCCGATGCTGAATGAGAATCGTCTGACGATTCAAACGGTAAGTAATGTTTTAGATGGTTTCATTTATGACGAAACTTTAAGCACACATAACATATGGCAGATAAACTGGTTCTTGGCAGTGATACGTCTGACGTGTCAAAAGGTTTCCTCAATAATCGCTAGCATAGTAACACTTGAAGATGCGAGTGAAGTACTCAATAAATTGATTTGCTAACCGATTGTCTCATAGTGTACGCTGTGAAAATGTTGAATGGTCGGCTGCCAACGATTCCGACAAAGTTTTCTCACTTTTATCAAAAATTTCCAAGGCAATATTGGCAGAGGCAGAAATATGCAGCAGCAAAGAAAAAGGAAAGTACAAATGCTAATCAAATGCATCGCTCACAAAACGTACAATGAGTATAGTGCATCGTTCAACTAGTATTGCTTATCATTGCAGTATTTCACTATTGATTTGATATTTGCCCTCTCATCTCCCGTATAAGTTGATCACATCTCCTTGCGAACTCGTTTAATTTGTTTGCAGGCCTGAAAATAATCTCATATCAACGACAGCGCACTTCGAACGAAACTGCACGACATCACTGCTTAAATAGGACCTATATTAAACAAAATTATTTTGAGGCCAAATTTCAGGCTACATTGAAGGCAAAATTCGAAATAAATTTCGATGGATTAATGCTTAATGGGGGAGGCGATATAACCATAAAGCTTGACGTGAGTAAGCGAATTTCTTATTTTGCATTAGCACAACGTTTTACTGATATAACTGACGAGATGGTCCAACCAATGAACGTTTATGCTAATATTGAATAAAGCCATCGCAGGAACACCTCGCAGGTAGGAAAATACCCGAATGAAGGATACCGCGAATAACAATAAAGTTAATAAAATTACCTAACGTCGCAGTGGCTACTTAAGAAGAGACATCAAAATTCCTAGTTCTCTTCCTTAATTCTAAGCTTCCAACTGCAATTTTATGTTTCTAAGGAAGAGGAAATGCGGTTTTTGAAGTCTTTAACAACTCATCATCGATCCGAAAATGTCCTCCACAACTTTTCACTCAAAATCCTGCAATTGGAAATGCACTTGCTTTCAAAGTCTTCGAGAAAAAAAACTTCGATTTCTCAGCTGCAAACAATTTAATGATGTGCAATATGTTCTCCTATCAAACTTTATCATTGCTGCAATAATTTTTCTTAAACGTATTATTGCAATATGAGAGTAATAAGGCAAGAAGAGTCACAATCGGATGCAAATATACTTGTAATTATCTTTTCGCAATAAGCATGACAACAAAATGGAATATGATTCGATAATTTGCTAGGATAAACTTCAAAAAGTGCAAAAAAAAAAACTTTTTCCTTTTCCATTGCGAAATTTCTACTGGCAACGCTTATATAACAACAGCCGTTGGTGATTAAGTGGGAAATACTGTGGTCGGAACGTTTCTAAAACAATACTCCCGCAATTTTAAAAACTTCAGCTAGCAAGACTTCGCGAACGGCGCGCGCTTAATGATCTCTGCTGAGTGTAGCGAACTAAAGTTTCCAAAACAATCAAGTGTAGCTAAAGCTTCGAGGCATTTCACTACTTGCTTATTCTTTCAGTACTTTGGCCACAGCAAACTAGTACCATTTATTTCAAGCAATAAGTTCATAAAAGAGAATTTCATATGAGACTTCACATGACCCTTTTTATGAGACTTGCCCAAGGCCCTTCTTATGAGACTTGCCAAAGACATGGAAACCAGTTGTTGCGCTCCCTGTCTGCTAAACGCTTTGTCCAGATGAGTTGCAGGAGGAGGGATACTTTTTGAGATACACAAACTAAACCTCAAGTCAACAAAATGCTCACACAGAATGCGAAGAACTTAACGCAAAATAAAGGAAAAAATAAGATGGTTTTCTGCGTTTTTTTTTTTTTTTAAACAATGAAACGTTCTTCGGAAAATCGAAAGAAAATTTTTAATTTTTTCGGCTCTCAAAAATGGTTCACTCTAGAATTAACGTGTTCGAAATTACGGGAAAGACATGACTCACTGCAGCTAACAGCACTTCAAGAGAACTGCCAAAAATATCCCAACGGAACCAATATACAAGTAAAATGAAACTGCAATGAAAGCGACTGAAGTTATGCTCGAAGAATGATCCTTCCATTCCCGATGCGATCAGGTTTCAATCCAGTCGACAAGGTGATCCATCGACACGTTAAAGCATCAGACTCGGAAGAGATTTCAAATGAACGCTTCAAAAGCACTGTAACGTTTTACCGCAGCAGCCGCTACTCTAAGCTCAATTACGTCTTTTCACCACAATCAAATTATCCTGCACATCGTGCCTATAATAGTCTCCTGTTCTATGCATCGTCCTGCACACTCTTCTCTTCTTAAATTCACATATCGTAACAAGAATCACTGTGTTATAATAATGGCCATAAATTCGAGTTAAGAAAGGAAATAAAAGAGTGACAAGAAAAAATAAAGTAAGAAGAATGGGACATACACTCTATAACGTTGACCGAACATGGCAAGCTCACTACGTGTGATATGTGCAACGATATTCGCTCTTTCTTGAGAGAGTATTTCAAGTGCCGTTTCATCTGACACTTCCTCCCAAGAGAACTCCTCACCACGACTCATTAGGAAATAATCCATTAGTGATGCATGCAACTTCTTTATCTCTTCTACACTCCTCGCTCCACCGCACTGCAAAATAATTCAATGAAGAGTGCGTACTTTTCATTTTCATCGCAAATGTGAACTCCACCATCTAGCAATTTAACGCATGAAACTAACATCGTTTAGCACACACTCAGAAATACTGTCCTCAATAAATGAAGATTTATCCTCTACCAAGCAGCCACACTCTAAGGGATGTTCGAGGTCATAATGTATATACCACACTTCCCACTTATACGCTCCCCTTCTAATATAACCCGTCGAACGGACGTCTTTCAATGAAAGTCACGGATTACATGCTCCTCGGTTATAAGAGCCGCCTTGAACTGACGCATGCTGGGTTCCCTTCCTGACTCGTCAGCAAACTAAGCTTAGAAACGTGCCAGCAAACCTGAGGTAGACGAGTATATCAAAGGCGAGGAATGAAAACTTCAGAATATGGATCATTACCAACATTCCCCGAATATACTCCCCCCTCCCCTGTTTCATTTCCAGTATATGTCGATCTGGGAACAACATAAGTCCCCTCTCCTGAGATAAAGATCGTTATGGGAAGTTATGAAAGATACAAGCCCCGGGATTTACAAATCGGCAAATACGGCAACCCCAACAGCTCAAAAAATCTTTCGACACAATGGAAGGCATTGAGACTTCAGTGATCAATCACTTCGACGGTTGTATGCATTTTTCCACAATGGAAAAGGAAAGATCTCACCTCTCTGTAGATATCCCTCTCGGTGCACAACCGAAGAAGACGCCTTGCGAAAAAGGCCCTCGATTCTTCCCACCGAACTATTCCCTGCAAATATATCAACTAAATCTGCATTAACAGATCGCTGCGTCTTTATTATTAATATGCTGATGGACAATACAGCAACCTAATTCATGTATCGAGGATAAAGTAGAGAAAAAGCAGTTTAAACTAGGAAAATGGAAAAACGCATCAAGTCAAGCGGCAAGTTTCTGCAAAAATAATCCAATCAGTAATTCATGAGCATTGAATAAGCCCAAATAATAAGACAAAAATGAAAAAATATATGCAAGGGATTCACTGTTGCAAAAAAAAAATGAAAGTGCTATCACACAATAGAGATCGAGATTCGCAGCTGAAGCTTTGTGAAGTCACGAAGTGGGAACTGTGGAAAAACAGATGCTCTCTGTTACAGAGATTTACCATCGCAAAAATATTTTCTCGGATTGAAAACAAACTCAACGCCGAATAAAAGTCATAAGACCCGGAAGTGAATCGTATAAAGAATGGAACGGACCTCGATGGCGCCAACCGCCTTCATGCGTACGGGCGTATCATGGAGATCAGCAAAGTTGATACAAATGTTACGATACGTCGGCATTAGGAACTCAATCCGCGCTTCCACTTCGGCCTTAACGTCTTCTCCCGCTTGCTGACGTGCTGCCAACTCTTGCAGTTTCCTATCTAGTCGATACATTAACGGCACGAAATCCTGCAACTCGCACAGCACCATGGAGTGACTATAGACTGGAGCACAGAATCTTCATATAATTAACACGAAAAAATTTTATGGTACCATTTCGTTATAGAGAACGCTATTTTAAAGCTGTATTATATCCACATATAAATGTTCCATATCGTATTCACGATTAGACTGCACAGTTTCAACAATAGAAATAACAATCCAAAGCTGAGGACTCAGCAGAGTTGCTACGACAATGACAAACTAATTTGAATCAGGAAAAGCTTTGATATATCGCTTTCAAAACCCTTTCGCTCCATTAAGCGGCGCCGCTGCATTTCTGAATCACTAATCAATCGATAAATACAAGTAAAAATATCAGATTAGCAAATGAGAGCTCACCTTGCGCATTTTAACCTGAACAGTGCCTTCAGGCTCCAGGATGCCACCGCGAGAGCGTGGATCGGCGTACATGCGCATAAACATAGGGTTGATAGTTTTGTCGACAACCGCCCATGCACCACCACGCAACTCACCGTATGGAGGAATGTAAACGAACACCGGATGCACATACCTGCACAGCTCATCCACTATATATGCACCGAATTTGAGCACCATCTCGAACATATCTGGAATGAAATGAAATCGACTTCAGTACTCGTATTTGCCGACAGTTACGGCCATTTTCCTCAGTCATTCACATCTGACATTCTTGAAAATGAACAGAATGTGCTAGAAGGTGGGGTTCCTTGGTGAACGAGCGACAGTCAGCAACATTTGCACTTAATGCTCTTCACACCTATGATCCCAACGCTAATTCCAAATAGCATAAAAAGAAACAAGGACATGTTCCCGGAATGCAGTAGAAACTTCATTGGCAGTAAAATCGAGAAGTTATACTCGAGCATATCAACTAACCTATGGTGAATGCGTCTCAGCTCAATCACCTCATGTTCAATTCCTTCAATGCAGAAAGCTATCGAATTGGACGACACATGGTACCTCCTAACTCACATTTAACCCATTCCCACCTACATAGAAGCGAGTCAACAATGAGCCGAGCAACTGTAATAACTGCATACCGTATAAAATTTTCAAAACAGAGCAAATACCTTTCTGACCACCGCTGAAACCACGCCAGTTGGCGAGAATGAACAACGGAAGGGATTCTTTATTGAAGTCGACGATTGCTTCAGCTGTCTGAAAAAAAAGGAAATTTCCCAAATAAACGACACAAAAAAGACTCAAAAATCAAAGGAAATTAACGAATATTAAAAAAAAAAAACCACAGAAATATATCCAAAAGGCGTATATCGCAGGTACGCGTATATTTTATTCCTCAGCGAACCTGCACAAACAATAACATCCTTCAGCAGACAAACCGCTCCGTCATGCGCTCTTTAAAAAATGGCGACCTAAGATGTAACTAAAGAAGACTGCTCAAATTACCTTGTAGGCGGAATCCGGATACCAGACTTGTCCAGCCTGCTGTATATATTTAACTTGAGAGTCGGGGGCAGCAGGATCAGCAGGAATTTCAGTAACCACACTGCGTGTCTCCACCGCAATCACGCCAACATTGATACCAGCCAAACGTGCCCGTCCCGTTATCACTGTCTTACCCCAACCTGGCTTCACCTGCAAGCGCGTAAACAAATAAACGAATGTCTTCATGTGCTGCATCCACTCTAGCACACATCGCACTGCCAGCTGTGGAGAATTAAACGCATTCTAAAAGAGAAGCAAAACGAAAGTGTGAAAGCTGAGACCTCTTCAAATGAGCGTTTGTCAAAGAGGCCGTCCAAATATTGCAGCGTTGTCATATCCTCATATCCAGTTAACATACAACGAGGATCGTTCTCCTTGTTTGCAGAGGGCACATAGGTAACCGGACGATCGATAGGGTCGACGAACTTATGTTGGTTGAAAGGTGCCTCAATATGCAGCTAATCAGAGCAGCTTATAGCAAGAAATGCGTGAAAAATAATAAATCACACTAACATGCCATTATTAAGCTTCGTTCAGCACTATTAGAAACCTCCCGCTATAGCAAATTCCACTGCTATATGAAAACACGCTACTTTCAGCACCGTCTTAACTGGCAGCATTCGTTCCATCTAAATTGCTAGTTTGGGGCCTCGACCACGAGCTCATGCACTACATGCTACCGCTTGAGTATCCCGGAGTGTCATACTTCGAGAAACCGAAAAGAAATCATTTGAATGCGCTGTAAAAATTATTCAAAAGTACCTTTGTTGTCTTCCTGGTGTATGACAACCAACGTAATAGCTGACAAACACCATCGAAATCATTGGCAACGGATGAATGCGAAACACCATTACGAGTCATGATTTGCGTACCACCCAGCTGACCATTTGACGTGTAAACAGCACGACCGAGTAGCGAGTTCAGAGCCGGTGCACCAGTCAGGATGATATCTGCATTCTCCACCTGGCAGATTCGTCGCGAAAGCCGTGCCACATACGCGCCAATGCCAACTGTGCGACCCGTGACAAGACAATAGGTTACAACGTCGTCATATGCACGCGATGTTTCTCCGGCGATCAAACCCGAGCCTACCAGATTCTCGACACCCAGATCACGCTAAAAAAGAACCCGATTCAAAATAACACGAATAAACCAACAACCCTTACACAGCACAACGCAACAGTGAATCGCAAAACAACACATTTAACTATTCAGGGGAATCGCGTTTATATATAACATTTTCAGAAGTGATTTCTTTTCAGAGAGAAGTAGAAAGTAGATAAGGGAACATCGAAGACATGCCGCAGTACAAGGCAATTCAAAAGTGGACTGTTTTTGCAGTTCATTAACACTGGTTATGCTGCACAAAAGTTGCTGATAAGTGGATTAAATTGATAAGATTTCTGGAAATTGAAGAAAAGCAAGTATTAGACGGAACCTCTTTGCCGATAACGCCTGTTAGTTGATTGAAGCCTCCAATCCGCTTGACATCAACAAGATCCTTCACTTCAGAAAGGGCCTCATCGGTCAAGTAAAGCCCATCGAAACCTTGCTCCGGACTCTCTTCGTTCTTCCACATTACACGGAATAGCTTCTTCAACTAAAAATAAACAAAATTACGTTGTATATATGTAAGCCTAACTTTTTTTTTGCAATTTCTTCAGCCTTTTTAGCAAACACATAGTCTTTTTTTTTATTTGTAAGAACGACAGAATAAAGAAAAAAAAACACCTCGCGGCAAAAAGCTTCCCCCTCCAGTTAGAAAGGGCACCTGAAATGATAATGCAAGGTGGAAAACTGCGGCTGCGAAGACAACTGAGTAAGCATGTAACGCTTATAAAAAAGTGATCGTAATATGACAAAAGGAAGACTCACGTCACTCGAAAGACCGATGCGCGCGCCAGAGTTGGCCGCAATGTAGATACGTGGAAGGCCCTCTTCACGACTTAGTTTCGATGCCGCATTGTAGAGGTTATGTTCGCGCATTGAGAACGAGCCTATTTGATGCGAGATATCGTTAGCGATGATGATCACCTCACGACCCTCCGGATACTCAGGAACAATCAGACGAACTCGCCATGCAACCATGCCAATCTTACTCAGCGAACCGGCATCCTCACGCATCAACAACTTCTTACTCGACTCGTCATAAATCAACTCACGGAACTCACACAAATCCTGAGGCACCAAGCGTTCGGTTCTCCTTGCTGATCTGAAAATGCCACCACATTCTCTAGCTGAATCTCTTTTTGCAGCTGGCGATTAATGACGAGAAAGTCAAAGAAGCACCAGTTTCAACCGCCAACGTTTTGCATTAGATATGCTTCTCGATGCCAATTTACTTCTAGGTTTATCGAGCGGATGCGCTGCTAAACTATAAACTGCTGATTCGGCTTGACATGTAAGAACGCGCATTTTCAACCTGCTTTAAACAACATAAAAAGTGGACCAAGAAGACCGTTTTATGAAAATGTTTGACACTTACTATAGTATTTAAGTGCGATGCTGTCAACAAAAGCAGCCACCGAATGTTTACAGCTATATCGTTATGCGACGATGCGTTAAGTGGAATTCTGCTTGGTGTTCCGTTTCGCTTTATTTTCAAAAGACAACAGTTGTCTCATGCATAGATCAATTCTTAAATGAACATCGATAAGAAAATGGAAATCCTTCGATGCGCTATCTACTTCTAACGCCATCTAACGCACTGCTGCGCGAAGAACTTGCGGTGAAGATGTGAACAGGTGCTTTTGTCATCTCATACAGTTTATAAAACCATTACTTAGCACTACAAAACTCTAGCAACAATTCATTAAACAGAAAATACACACCACGGTCTGATAATTGCAGCGACAAAAGTAAGGAGATGAACCTACGATGGAGAAGCGGTCCATTCGACAATGAGGGCTCTCTGGAAGAGTAGCGGGTAATCGTAAACATAAGTCGTTTTTGCAGCATGTGCTTTCAGACGTCTCTTGTCGATCTCGGATCTGCCCAAATATGGATCAATGAATGGATTCCAATCGGGGTTACGATTACCTTCCACCATTATCTCGAGGCCATGTTCGAAACCGTCCATACCCGCATCCACATGCACCCACTGTAAAGCTGATGTGACCTTTTGCGATAAAATTTCACGGACTCACTTCCATCCACTTGATTAAAAATGTAACTTAAATAAATCAACATAATCGAGGGTCAAGAACAAAGCGTTAGCACGTAGATAGGTCACCGAAAACCACTACGAACAAGTCCTATGTCAACTCAATGTACTACGATTAAGAATTTCACACATGCAAAAGAGGTGGAAAATACAAGTAAAAATGAAAATCTATATATGAATGAGAAACCTACTCTGCTTGGTGTCGAATTTCCGTTGATTGCTTCAGCGCGAAGAAAACGAATACATGGCGTAAATCCTGTATCATCGGTGATCAGAATTTTTGTCGCTTGTTCATAGCTTCGCGTTTCGCCGAATAAAAGAAAATCAACTTCCACTTGATTCACATGTGAACGCCATAAATAATCCTAAAAATTTCACCTCCACCAATGAAAAGATTTATCGAAACTTTGTCGCATATTTTTAAAACCATCAGAAAAATGACAAAGAAACTCAGAGGAAAACTCCAACGATATGGATGACCTCTAAAGGGCTAAATACTTCACAACAACAGCAAGTAGGAAACTAAACAAAAGAAAGAGATGCATTTCAAAAGTGCTTAACACTTGTCAAGCCCTGAAATAGTTTGCTACAAACACGATTCCTTCTCAGACAAGCTTGCAAATAACTGAAGCAAATCCAGGAAATGTTCTCTTCCCCCTCCTTCCTCCCCCCCCCCCCTGCCCCTCATGTATGGTCAGAATTGACAAGAGAATATTCTATGAATTCTGAAGACATTGAACCGTCAATCTAATTGTCGTTCGATAAAATTTCTTCCAGTGTCGTTAACGTCACCTCTCCAGCTCTATCCTCCTTCCTTCCTCGCAACACGGCTGTGCCGACAACAGACCCTTTCTTAGAATATGACCAAGCCCGAACACAATATCAACACGAGAAGCTCAAAGCAAAATATTTTTTAACTCATTTAATAAGAAATCCGTTAAAGCGAAATAATTTACAGCAACGGGAGGGATGATGAGGTTAATTTGTGCGAGCATTGGAGTGAATCAAAATTCTCTGCAAATGAATCGATAGATCGTAGAAATGCCCATACATAAGCCCATAATAACCGAGGAGAGCCAACAGAGTAAATTTCAAAATATCTTCCACGCTAACCAATCTGCATACAAATTTTTCTTGAGATTCTTTGGTCTCTTACAAGCTTTCCAGATCGCGGCTTGCAGAGGATTGAAATAATTGCCTTTAAAAACTGCCGAAAACCCATTATGCAAAAAGTAGCAACAACGTGCTTTGGCACGTTATGAAAAAGCGTTAAGGTGACGCAAATGTGAACCTTGCAATCTCTGTAGGCCTTGTAAACGACATTCCTCCAATCGGCAGGGCTCATTTGAATTTTGCTGCCTGAGGGAGTTCGGTCGATGAATAAGAACACATGATTGCGGTCGATGGTATTCGAACGATATAATCCAACTGCGATTTCACCAGCTGCTCTCTTGAGTGCCTTCTTCAGACTGCATGTCACCTCACTGAAAATATATTCCTTCTATGGTAAATCTGACGCTCAATTTTGTTTCCGCTTATGTCATCTGAAATATTCAAATCTCGCATTCAGATAGTTACGCCAGACTACTGCTTCACCTACGATCCCTCTCACCTTGAAAAAAAAAATCGGCGATTGCTTCGTAAGCTGAATACAAAAAAACATAGTAACAGCAAAAGAGAACTTGACGACCGCAAACAAAATGAATCCCCCGAAAAAATAAAGCAGGATCTCCGCAAAGAATGTTCCTAATCTCTTCTAAATTCAAAAAAAACGTTTTCGCATCATTCAAATCAGTAGCTCAATGATACGAACGCAAGATTGTTGTGTTAAACTGACGTGCCTTGCCGTATAGCCGTCCACAACGCGCACCACTGCTCGATAGAAGAAGCGGTGTTCAGTGGGGTCATGTTTGCCCACAGCTCGATAGAGATGACCCAAACTATATGGCGATCGCACTTTCTCGATCTGCAAAGTACTGCATTGGTAACATTAGATGTTGAGCGCTTGGAAACTGCCAAAGTCCAGTCTTGAAAAACAAACATTATATGGCAATTCCAATTCAACGGAACTTGATTTTGAGTACATATCGCAATATGCTATGGCGGATCACCTTGGCAGAAAATAAGCACAGTTTGAGCTTAGTTTCCACATACGCACTCTTGCATCATTTATATCTACCCGAGCGTTACTGCTAACCACATAATGGCTATCGAAAAACAAAGTCTCTTTCACTGCACTTTTGAAATATCATCACGAAACAACAGCGTTCAATGTGCGCTCCAATTATACTTTGCCTCCTACTCACTCCCATCTCTTTTACAACTCCAAGTGCATAAGTTTTAGCTAGTATCTTCCGCTTATGTGACATCACTCTGCTAGCAAACCAGCTATAATCGGATGGTGGGAACGCGGATTTTGGCTGACGTTTACTACGCTAAGAAAAATAGAGATAGTATTGGTTTAGAGGTTTGCAAAATTTTGATCACTGGCAGTTGAACGCTGGCACTCCTTCAAAAAAGATGAGGATGCCTAGGAATCCCAACACTGCTTAACACTTTTGCTGACAACCGTTCAGAGTGCAAAAGTATACGCAAAATGATCATCGCTCTTATAATCTAGAGTGAGAAGATCAAAGTTCGTTTCCCAATTCTCCTGTATTGCTTAATGTCACTGCTGAGAACGATGAAATTAGCGGCAGAAATTTCCGCCGTTCAGAACGAAGATCAAGATCACTAAAAATGAGCCCAACAAAATGTTTTTGAAAATGCATCAAAAGTTATTTTAAAAAACTCTCAAAAAAGGAATAAAAAAGATATCACAAAATTCCAAAAAAACCCCACAATGTAGTTCTCTTCCAATCGACGAAGACCCAATTTGGGCAAATGTGCGAAGTCGACATTACGGCGTGAGACAACTTCCTCTCGCGTATTCATATCGTAGTAGAAGTAGAGTGGATAGGATTCAGTCGGTGCTACCATCACCACCAACTGACTCACCAAATCACTTTGCACGCCCAACACTGTCTCCTAAATACATATCACCAACTCTTGCAAGAATATCTGCAAAGAGCCAACCGAAATTTGCATTTTATTTATGCAACGATCAAATGTTCAACATCGAACTCAAAACAGGACAGTTTTAGCTCACTATTTACTTCAACAGCTAATAATAAAAACACGATTTATAAATAAGAGAATCTTAGCAAAGGATTCCAAACAAAAAAGATATCCAAACAACATGACACTCCTCCAAATGGAAGCATTATGGGACATGAAAAACCATAACAGAAACGCTGAAGCTGTGAATCACTCTACAGCAAAGAAGAAACAGAAACCTTGATGATGGTGGCAAGTTTGGCCTCCGATTCTGGCGAGTACTTTGCAGTATTTGAATAAGATACGATGAAAAGCGTGCTGTCAGGCTTGGCAACTTTGCTGACCGCCTCGGGCAATGAGGAAGTGATATCGAGCACATCACCCACGATACGGAAATCGACACTATGCTCCTCGACCACATCATTCGGAAGACCCAGTCCGTGCCTATAAATATTCATTCACCATAACGACGGCCACTTAGCCACGCCCGCATCACAAATGCAGAAAAAGAAGCGAATGTATCACAGCAAATACTGTACTAATATCGGACAGTTCTGCTACCAAACTTTCACGTATGAGAGCAACGTAGACTCACTACAGCAAAACGTCCGCAAATCATGTCCCATTCAGCTTCTATCCTAAAGAGTTCAGGAACTCTTTGCAACACATCAGCAAAACCACTATCCAACTCGGACATACCACGAACAACATAAAGCAGACATATGACAGAAGGCGCACGCCACCCGGTCAACCATAAAAGCTTTTTACAAGCGAAATATTCAAGAACATATTCGAGCAAAACTACTGCCTAATGGTGAACGCTTATTTTCAACAAAAGTAATAATCCAAACGCCTATTTTGCCAATTATATAACACGAAGGTTACGGCATTTCGGAAGAATCGAAAGAATGAACACAACAGTTTGTTACTTTAAACGACAGACACAAAGAACATCACAGACACGTGCACAACTCATATTTACATATAGACTTGAAGGCATACGCAATCTTCTGTACGCGTATCGGGAAGCGCACATCATTAGGATGACCATCACCGAGTCGAACAAGCGACGCCTCTGGTGATCCACAGCAGATTGTCACGTATTTCAGTACCGAATCGAAGCAACTGTCGAATGTCTCGAAAAGTATCTCATACTTCTCCAGATTCGACGGACTCGGCGAAGAACCCTTTAAATATAGATGTCTACATCATGCTAATAACGCCACTGCTTGTTCATACTGCTGCATTGTGAATTTCCACTTTTATTCCTCGTTTGGCTCCGTTGAAGTTTCAATTTTGCATATATCACCTCAAAATCCCCTTACACAATGGATCGTGGTGAAAACTTCAAGGAAGATAAGTTGTTGCTGAACACAAATCGCGCCAGCCGATAACCTTCACACTTCTTAGCTAATAAAGATGCTGGTGGACACATGCAGCCATAAGATTGCAGAAACAAGAAACGCTTCATCTTATATTTTTCAAAAATGTTTCGTTAAAACTAGGAACTTTTTTTCAAAACGATTTGTCTAAAATAGGCATATCACCTATTGTGAGTTTTGTTCTTCGCTCATACGATAAATCCATTAGTCCTTTCATTTCACGGACGAACGAATTCTTATAAGTTATTTTAAATGACTGCTTTTTATTCATGGTACTTAGTAAACTTTTATGTCAGAGTGATGTAAGAACATTCAAAACTCTTCCACGAAAATTCAATTTCAGAAAAACGGAGCTGAGTTGCCGATGAAAGTGAGGGGATGTTAGGAGCAAGTGAAGGAGTTTTATTTAAGGCAACACAATATTCAGCTTCTACACGTCACCAAATATTAATGCAAAAACCTCAAAAACATGCACATCTAAACAGCAATCCAGTTGCGTGTATTTGACGAGCACAGTGCAATAAACCTCCAAAATGTGATAAGAAAATTTGCTCACATTAAAGCTGCCTCCGATGAACACTTCAAGCTAACGCAATTCGTACGTGAAGGACATACCCTGAGCTTGATCTCAGTATAGGTGGGTGTTTCGGCATCTATCAGCAATGCTCTGGCCATATGCGCGAGCTCGATGTTCTCACTCTTCATGAAGCTAGCCATCTTTTCAAGGATAGCAGCCTGCGACAGTATCAGACGTCGATTACTACTCATTCGCTTCAGAAGCTTCATTGCCAGCAGATTTTTTTCGTTGATCCGCGTATGTGAGTAGATCGTGCGCACACACCGTTCCGTATCTTTCACCTGAATATCATTTCTATAGATCATCAAATCAAACGATGCCCTTTCTAAACGTTATCTCGCTGACCATGAAACGCAGCTAACAAATCTCTCTCTAACAGAGAAGCGGCGTCGGCGTTCCCTTCAATCTGAGAGAGTGAAAGAATTCAGAATAATATATTCCTAACAAAAACACTTCCTGAGTACTCTGAAGCGAATGAAGTGCTCCATAAAAAGTCTTTACGAATTTTTAAACATCTAGTGAGGGTGATGGATAGAGGGGGGGGGGACGAAGAGAAGACAAGAGGAGGGGGGGGGGGTGCAAACTTTCCTAGTCTTTTTCCCATTGATTTAATATTTCTTGCTACTCTTTTTTGGCTTGAACTTAAAGGCATTGTATCTGTGCGATGAAATTTTCACTCTTCCCCATCCCCATCAAGCTAAAAATCATTTCAATGACGACAGAGAAAAAAAAAAAAAAATTGCAAAGATCGACCCCAATTAAGAAAGGTCAGCGTTTCTAGTCTAAACTACCCGTTAGAGCTCTTTTATCAATCCGATCGTTCGCCGCCCATATCGCTTCTATCGCCTTCCTTCGATCCCCTCTACCCTCTCACTTCCTTTCAAATGAACTCTTTAAAAAAATCGATCGACGATCAAATATATGTGAGAAGGAACAAAGACTCATGCATTCATCTATTTCGGACATTCTATTCCACGTCAAACGGATGATTAAAAGATGAAATAAAAAGAACCTCGGCGAGAAGATTTGAGACACACTTGTCATACTGATGATATTGGAAGTACTGCTCTCCTTGAAGGTAATAGCTAAAGAGTTCCTTAAGCACGAGGCTAGTATGACCTTCCTCACCGTTTGAGAACTTATCACAGATCGCCAGAATCGGTGCAAAGTTTAACCTTTCGACCGTCAACTTCTGCGGATCCATCGGCTCTAGATACTCCTGAACATTGCTCACACTCAAAAAGGCGAATAGAATTTAACAGCTCAAATTATACTGCTAGCCCATCCGAGAAAGCAAAAAACACGTTTGTCAGTCTATAACGGGTGAAAATCGTTGCTCAAAAAGTGAGACTGCTCCATTTTCTTGCGCGAAATCATTTCAGCCATAGGCTAAAAAGTGTCTCTTCAAAAGTGCTACTTCAATGAGGTCAATAGAGCACAACACTCAAGTGGTAAATTTTCTTGCATTAGAGACGTGCTTATAGCAGGAACATGCATACCCCGAATATACGAAAGACCTCGAAACATATAAAATAACGAAACATAATGAAAATAGGTTTTCCAAGATTTCAAAATTTATTCCCTTAGCGAAGTGCACAAATCAAGTGCAATATGGAGATGTTAGGTTGCAAATGCCTCATATATAAATTTGATTTTATCTCGCTTGAAAATGCAATAGCCAATTAGGTCGAAAGAGTACATAGAAAACCCGGAACGAAAAAATTACATTGACAGCGTTGCGTATCGCCTTAGCAGGGAATTGAGGCAATATTGCTGATTTGCAATCAACGAATGCATGTAACTTCTGCAGCATATTCGCTTTAATGCGTGATTTAAGCACAGCAAGAATCTGCCTCATCTGTTCGTACGGTAGCGACCTTTCGCTCAGCACCGAAAACAATGATGAAACGAGCGAATCGGCATATGCGGCGAACGTCGGTTCAGCTTTGCAATAGCCGTCAAACACATTACGCACCTCCTGAACTAATATTCGATGAACCGCTAAAGTTCATTACAGTGTTAAATGTTAACACTGACATATTGCAAAAAACCGGCACGTCAGATTCAAATAAGCAAGCAGGACAAAGTTCCATAAAACATGGCACACGAGTTTCTCGGAAATGTTTATGGATCGGCAAAAAAAATTATTATAGATAGCATTTCTGCGGGGGATCGACATGTCAGTTCTGTCAAACCAAAGATTCTCAAGAAACATTATTTCTATCATCACTGCATTTGAAAACTCCACTGATGGAATTTTATGACAACAAGAGTACTTCTGAAGTCCATTTACTTGAATACTTATTCCTCAAAATTAACCACTACGACGTTGACATTCGAGAACGAAGTTCAGAGAAGATCTGAATGCTTAATACACAGATTTCATTAAATTTAACAAAACGCTCCCCAATACAAAGCTTTCACCATAGGCAAGACATGGAAGATAGAGCTTTAATGCAGCCAACAGTTCAGAGGTCATGAAACGGCTTGGGAATTGCTTCCAGGACGACTCTTAGCGACGTGAGATAAGTGACCCGACAAACTCTGCCCTTTTAGCCACCACTATCAGCCCTCCATCTTAGTTCGGACGTCCTGGATTCACCACTTAATAGAGAGAATCTTGTGAAGAATGCAATACTCAAAATCAGAAAAACCTGATATAACGTTCACAAAATCACAGGACGAATGAGCTGTAATAACCTGCAGAATTTCAGAGAAGTGAATATTGATAGGGGATGTGGTGGAGCGGGTCTGAGACCATTCCTCGAAAGTGCCTTCGAAGTCGACTGGTTTGGTTACTTCAACGCCAGCCTGTGCTTCCAAACGCGCAACCAAAGTGCCCGGATGAAGCACCTGACCCACCTGTGCTACACGCTTGAACCGCCCACCCACCTTAAAATGATTTGCATTGCAAATAACAAGCTTCAAAAACAACAACAAAAAGACTGCTCTAGAAACAATCACAGAAATATCTCTGTGCAACTACAAATATACTTAGATATATACATTTCAATATTTGAATATATGAATATATACAAATGTACATACGTATGTTCGCTACTCAATTCCAAAAATAGTTGTAGACGCTGAAGCACAGTATTCATATTCGCACCTTTATGCAAACGAAAAATTTCAAACCCTTCTGCTATTGCAATCTTCCTACCGCTGCTGAATTGAGCGAAATCGAATCCTCTCTAATCACTCCTAATACAACGACCATTTAAAGCAAATATAAAAAGCACAGCTCACCTTCTTGGTGCGCATATCGAGAACCACCTTCATGCTTTCCATACTGGCGTAGAGTTGGCCCGGCATCAGCATGTCACCATCTTCGGCTTCGTACGTAAGCAATTTGCCGGCGCACGCCGAACGAAGCACCGTTGGGTCGTTCTCTTTTTCAAAGGTGATCTGTCGAAACAAGCTTATAACTGCATTCAATAGTTTCGAATGCTCTAACGATCCCTCTGTCATCAAAACGCTAGCACAACGAAAATACCTTAGGCTATTTCATGAAATGCTTTCGTTACAAATGAAATTTACTCGGGAAATAGGCGTTATAGGTGTTGTCGAAAAGTACAAGAAAAAAAGATTAAAAACACCACACTTTCAACATTCAAATTTTCATAAGAAATTCACCAAAATATTCCTTAATGCTGCGGTCAGAAAGCGGAAATCAAAAGCTGAAGTGAATGATGACAATGCTATTCCTGCATTCTTGATATAGTTTTCATTAACAAGAATGGCTCATGAGAGGAATCATTAGTGAGTCGATCTCTCTCCTCCCTCCATACCCCCCCCCCCCCAGCCAGCTTCTCCTTTCGAGAATTATTCCAAACCTTTCCTTACTAAAACCAGGCAAACTTCACAACGAACTTCGAAGTTCAATCTTCGGAAATTTAACTTCATTGGAGGTTTCATGCGAGCAGAAGCAACCACCTCTCCTCATAAGAAACGATCAAATATAAAGCCCACCATCTCTCTAATACACATTTTATAAGGGATCGCAAACAACAAAAGGCCAATTCTAGGCCATTCGTTGTTTACGGATGTTGCCATACGAATGGCCAACTTTGCCTTAATTAAAAACAAAAATCAAACAAACCCAACATGGTGATCCCATCCAGAATGCAATAATTCATCAGCGAAATGAGTGCTTCTCAATGAACCCCCCTCCCCTCCCTTCCATTCAATGTCATTAGCATGCCACATATAGCCCAGAGATGGGATGCAAGGCAAAAAATTCAACTACCGTTCTTCACTAAATGAAAGCGCTGTTCATATTCTTTAACAAAACGTCGAAAGTTCTCGCAATTTGCACTAGCTCTTCGCCAGGTGAAAACGGCTAAAACGCTACCTGCGTTCTGCCGATGTGTATCTTGTATCTTTCGGGTTCTTCGTCCATATAACATGGATGAGATCGCTCATTATACTTCAACAAAAGTGTCCCATTGCGGAGTTCACGATACTCGACACGAACACTGCAGCCATTCAGCTTCACCATGTACTCGATGTTCGACGTTCGTGTCGCAGTTACACTACAACAACAACCACTTAAATGTACCCACAAAATATGCGATTCAGACTGTCGTTTCAGTGATAGGACTTCATCGTTGGCATCGTATTTCAGCATTCACTGTGAATACCAATTATCTTACGACAAGCTTTTGATCATATTCTCGCATATATCATGGCCAACATAGTCGGATGGTGCAAAGAATTACTCAGGAAAGAAATAAAGGCAATTCTAAGGTAACGAAAATAATGGTGGAACAACTATAACACGTTAGGTTGGTACAAAGCTAGTTTCGTAACCAAAAAGTCGAAAAATGGTTAAATTATGCAAGTTGAAAAGTCTAAAATAACTAAAGTACCCTTCAAAAGAACATAAAATCACATCTAATCTGAAAGACAATCTCATATCATCAATAAACACTGCAATAATCATTGCGTCAAGAATTACCTGTACTTAACGTTGTTATAAATAAGTTCCACTTGATGAGTTTCTGTTAAATCGGAAGGTGGCAAAATTTGACGACGACTGATCGAATTACTGAATGTGCTAAATGCCTCGATGATTCGTGAATGCGCGATTAGCATTGCCCCATATGCAACGGCCATTGGCAACGGCGGTTGTTCCACCTCAACATTCTTAGTTCTTGAAGAGCTCCATCCATATGGAATGGAGATGGGCTAGCTAAGAATAGAGAAACATGGGATGGGATGATCAATGTATAAGAGTAATTGAAAACGCCCGATCACTAGAGTGAAATATGCTACGAAATTGACTGCCTTTATTTTCAGATTAATCCTCTTTCCGATAGCACCTATTACCATAGTTAAGGATCGATCGATCATCCAATAAAATATTTCGAGAAATGCCTTAAAAACAATAACTGCATCTAATGAACGAAGCAATCCATGGGCACATAACTAAATCTAGTAAAAAATAATGAAATTAGATAAGAATTATACGTCCATTCATCATGAAATTTAAAAGAGAAATCAACGTACAGTATGTTTTTTTGAGGCGATACGTTGATCGAGCCAACTTGTATTAATCTCATTTTGCTCGAAGTCGCTATCTTTGAAGAGTGATATCAAATATGGCACTGTAACTGGAAATTTCGACTGTAATTGCAATTCTTGTAGTGCATTCAGCATATTCGATATGGCTGCATGACTGAAAATTGACCTTTTCGTATAGATTCACACAATATATGACAATACTATCATGAAAAAATCTTAACAAGATAAACAAATTGTTGACAAGTCATTGTTTCAAAAAAAATCTTGCCGGCAAAACTTTGGTTTTCTCTATATCGTCCATATAAAACTTGCTGACAAAAAGTAGTACTGAAACAATACAATTATGTGATATCGCGCAACATTCCAAAATAGAAAAAAAACTTCCGTAACGACGAAAACTTTCGTACAACAAAGAATTTTCAAGAATATTCCGGCAAGTCCACTAGAATATTCCGGCAAGACTAGCTCTGGGTAAGCACTCATAGAGGAATTGAATGGTGTTGGTGACAAAAATTGTCCTGCCATCTAGAATTAGTCTCTTTGAAGCGCATATCAACGAACCGTGTGGAGCCGGATGCGAACAAATGTCCAAACTGCGAGTCAGCATATTCATGCAATGAACCGGCGCCAACGTGTGAAAAATATCCCCAAACGAATTGCGTAGAGCGGAAATTGAGATTCGTGATCTCACCAGATGCCGGTCGAAAATTCTCTTCCGGATCCTCACTTGTAATTCGGACCGATACGATATGCTTGTCGCTACTCATATGCAACTGCAAATTGCCGATGAGTGTAATTTCCAAACAAATCTTCCCATTCAAAATAAAGCATAAACCTTAGCAATTTACCAACTCGGGGAATCGAGATGAACCGGTGATGGAGAGTGACGAGGTTTTGCCACAGAATGTTAATACCTCAATCATCGTCGCGAGTTACTTCCGGTAAGCTACGCTAACAATTCGTTCCTCTATGATGAGTGACATTTCACAGTAAACAATTCCGAAGAAATTCGCACCTACTGATATGACGTAACCTAATAGTATCGCTGCAAATAAAATGCGTTGAGTTAAATAATTAAAATGGTAAATATGAGAAAATGAAAATCATGAGACAGTCTGGAAACTACATAAAAACTTGAGTCACTGCTAGAATTAATTACATTGTACTCCACTTTTGGCAGATTGGAAAAATATTTCGAACATAAGTAGTTATCATACTATACTTTTTGCTAAAATACACTACGAAAACTGAGGGAGAGAGAGTGAGAAAGGGGGAGAGAGGGACGAGGAGGGGAAGGGGGAGAGAAGGAATTCCATTATCCCATGACCTATTAAAAGACTCTCATCCGAGAAAACAGCACTCAGGAAAAGCTTACTAACGAACAAAACCTATGACAGCGTAATAGCTAAACAAAGAAGATGGCAACTCTAAAATCGACAGCGATCAACGAGACTTACATCATCAAACGGAATCTTGTCGGTACCATAGCGGCTTTTGCCACAGTAAAGGCGGACTTCACTAATGCAGTGTAAAGGAACCCCCATCGCAATCTGCAGCTGTGCTGCGGGTAGATTAACGTTGGTGAGCATCTCGCTTAGCGGGTGCTCCACCTACAACAACGTTCACATTAGAAGAAACATCTAAACACCAACAACAATCCGAGGATTAAGACTGCTCTACTAGGAAATTGACCTGTTAAATCCGCAAAGGTAAACCATATGCTATATCACAAAAACTAAACTCACTACTGGAAACAATCCAACCATGAAACGAATATCTTCAAAATAACAACAAAGAAAAACGATTACTTATGGGGGAAATGAAACCTTACAACTAGATCAGTCTGCTTTAGCAAAAACAATGTTTTCAGTTTCAGAAGAATTTATAAAACACTGAAGCAGCAAATTATCTCAAATGTAGTTATTCAAAAAAAGAGGAAAATAAATGAGTGGATGCATACCTGCAACCGAGGATTAAGTTCAAGGAAGAAATACTCGTTTGTGCTCGGCAGGAAAAGATATTCAACAGTACCCGCACTAACGTATCCGACCATTTTTGCTAAGCGCACTGCATCCTGTAAATAAAAAACTGTTAACAAACCACCAATGTATTTTGCCAAGTGCATAACAAAAGAAGAAATTATTCACGGCCGACATATTACTCCTTTTAAGATTCGAGCTGAAGCTCCACGCTAATAACCTTGCCCTCTGCTTCCTTGCTATCTCAAGCGACCTCATCAATCCAACGAGGCGATGCAGCAAGTCAGCCAACAACCTTGTGAAAAAAAAAAGCCAGTGAATACATACACTCTAATAAAAGACGAGATATATCATTTCAATGTAGACTTACAGCGTGGATATGCCCACTGAAACGCATCACTAGAAAGCGGACGAAATCAAACACTCATTAGATGTGCCCATTGCTCATCCCTACCAATATGAGAGGCAACGTGGGGAGGAAGAGGAAGAGGACTATGGCATCACATAAGAATGCTGAGTACTATCGCGAGTATCCGAGAAAAAAAAAGGAAAAACGGTTATCTCTTGAATACCTCTCACAGATTTCGCATACTAAAAGCAGCTATTACCACACAACTGGTTATCCGTAGCTTCATTATTGTTGTTAATTTACCACTTCATGACTTAGACGCAATTATCTAGCTTTAGTTCTTTGTGTGTGTAACGACGTTCTTCTTATAAAGACTTCAATCACTACTTATATATACAATCTTTTCATGTTTGCCTTGCACAATGTTATTTTAAAAATCATAAACGCATACCGCCTCCATACTCCTCTGTACAGAAAGCGGTGCGGCAATAGCGGGAGCCTCCTCGATGATCTTCTGACATCGACGCTGAACCGAACAATCCCTAGTGCGAAGTGCAATCACCTGTCCATACATATCACCCAAAAGTTGCACTTCGATATGGCGTGCACCCTCTAGGCAATGCATCAGGAATATGTGCCCACCGGGGATCTCCGCCTGAAACAATCCACTTGCTGGTCACTATAACTTAGACGAAAACTTATATAATATTTGAACTGATGGAATCAGAATTGCGTACGACACGAACTATACGACAATAACTAAGACCACTAGGCTAATTTAGAGATTAATTTGCGTATCTCAATCAACATATGTGGGTGACTTCCATGATATGGTTTGGCAGATAACTTGAACTCATTTATTACAAGAGCAAACAGTTTCTTGAAACACTTCTATGTATCTCTGTAGCATATCGATGAATAAGAAAACATAAAGCAAACCTCTTTGTGATCCTATTCAACAGTTTCTTGGCCGTATCACAAACAAGCAATGAAAGAGAATGAACGTATCTAACCCGACAGATTTCCATGCAGAAAGAAACAAAGAATCCAACCTGTACTCTTCTGAAGTTTACTTCGAACTCGGCCTCGCATCGAATTTTGCGAATACCCTTACCGCCACCACCTTCCGATGCTTTGATCATCACAGGATATGGAATGTTCTTTTCCTGAAGAGAGCTCATACTACTAACTACAAACTACTTCAATCACATTTAGTTAAAGGTTTCGCACAAACGGAATAAATAATCATGGATATGGAAAAAAGTACAACTGAATAACGTGTTTGTTCATCAGAAGTAGAAGGACTGTCAAAGCATATTGAAATCTGCTAACTGGAATGCAACGCTGAAAAAACTTTCACACGATGCGCCATACGGCACACCGATGAATGTATCTCTATAGATGCGCTTATAACACAACTAAGCTATCTATCCAGGCGTTCAGCGAAAGAATCAATCAAATCAGATCCTGTCAACGAATCTTTATATCGGTATAATTTAAACAGGAATTGAAAATGTTGGAAATAAACCATGCAAAGCCGAATACCTTCATGATGCGAATGGCCTCTTCGTGGTCGCTCACACACGCTGCCATACGCAATTCGTTGGACACTTCAATGCCACAACGACCATTCTCACATTCCTCCTTCGGTAGGAATAAGTCGCTTCCTGACCAAGGTACCACAGGCACCCGTGCCGACTGAAATATGGCTGTCCTTCAAAACACAATCATTCCAACGTTTTGTGCCGCTTAACAAAACCGATTCCAATAATGCAGCTCTGTTTCGCCAAACCACAAGCTCACAACTACAGCGCATGACCGCCCTCAGAAGGAATCAACGACTGAAGTGGAATTCAACGTCGTACTTCTGCAAGAGGCATGCAAATTTTCGCATGCATTCCAGAAACCTCAAATTTTGGAGTGAACACATGTTTCGGTCTATTCAAGACAACCAGCCTTCCAGCGTCACCACTGAAATTTCAGCTAATCTTTTTTGATGAATTTGAACTCATTTTGTGTTTTTGGCGCAAATATTTGAAAATGCCATGTATAATCTTCATTTCATTTCATTCTTATCACTTTATTGAGTGTTCCCTATGAGCCAACTTTCAGACAGTTCACATTTAACACAATCATCTAAGCAATGATTTTTGCAAAGGCTATTCGACACATATGCATAAGGCAATCTTTGCACCTCAACGATAAACTCAATATGGCCTTCTGCACCGTTATATGTACCTTATAAATGCGTCAAATCCAATTAGGCTAAGAACTGCAAGAAAGGAATCGATGCAGGAAGCTGCAGTTTAACCGGGAATTAGGTCCATTTCGATATTTCCCTTGTTGCAACGATGGGTCGCAAACGTGTTTAGATATTCGCCGGTACTGAATCGATGCGAGTTACTTGTACTTTTAAGGAAAATCTAACTGATCATTTACGCATGAAACTCCCATCCCTTCGCAGCTATATGCCAAGACTCATTCAACGACAAATTGTAAAATACATTTTGTTTTTAATGCGAATATAATATGGCCTTTCATCATATAAATCGTCCATATATATATATATATATGTATGTATAAGGAATACGAAAAAAAAACCCAACCCGACCTTGCCTATTTTATATAAAGGAGATAAGTCCTCTTACGTTCCCAGCATGAAATATGCATTCCATGCGATTGGAAGCTTCTTTTCCAAATCAACAACAGTAACAGTTACATCGAGCCCAGTGCTGTGTAACTGATAAAATTCCACAGTGCGTTCATTACCTGAGCTAGGATGGTCGACGCGATTTTATCGCCAAGCGTGAACATCGCGGGTCCGGGCGGTCCCATGAATAAGATGTTGTTAGCTTTGAGCCTATTCGGCAAGTCCGGATTCTCAGATGCATGTCCCCAGCCTGCCCAGACGGCATCCACATTATTACCGGTTGCATGCTTGAGTATCTCATCGACGTTAGCGTAATTACTTTCATTACCTCCCGATTGTGAGAATACGAAATTGTCGATCATTTTCAGGTATTCTGTAAAGTATATTGCCAAATCTTTCGATAACAATAAACTTGCATGAGTGTTCAACATCGAGCCCACATGCTAACAGGAAAGTATACTTCTCATATTACAGCCGTAGTGGACGATAGTAGAGAATTATAACTGGCCTTTATAATTGAAGGTGATTTCTGAGAGGACAATTTGTTAACGCAGTACAAATATCCCTGAATTGGGCTGCCATTGAAGGAAAACAACAACTCGAATATTTCTTTTAAAGTGGAGCAACGATCTCTCTCAATGAAACCCTCTAAAATTCTCAACTAACCAGCAACCTTCTTTAACTTCAGCGAACATTCTAGACCTATAATAAACTGTGCACTATTCTCTATTGCAATTGTGTTGTATTACGTTAAATGTGGTGTTATTAAACTGTACTGCAGTCCTCTTTCATTATATAATAAAACAACAATTTCTTTTCAAATAAAGCAACTTGAGAATTTCTGGATAGAGTTGTGAGCGGTGGTTTAAAGTAAGCTCATTTAACGATTTTCTGTTGCATCAAACCACAAATGAAATTATGACACAGACCTGAGGAAAGGTAAGATTCATAAGTTTGCGTCTTACATTTATTGATCATTTAGGTGTTACTTTCGCAATCAACGTCTATAAAGATGCTCAAGATGCTCAAAGAGTTGATTAAATTCTCTCACTGATATTGCCTTCGTGATTCATACAAAAATCTTTATTACTGATGAATAACACAACGCCAAGAGATGAACCTTCTCAAATAACGATACGTATGCTTTCATATGTGTTAGAACATTGAACACTGAATGCACACAACCAGTTTGCATCATCATGCATAACTGCAATGAGATACCGCGTAAAAATCACCATCGAATGATTTATAGGTGTGCTCAAGGTAGTAAACATCACAGCACAAAGTATTCGCTTGTGCTTCATCTGCACTTTGTAATTGTTTTATTGACTCTCGTCCTTACGATGAGAACGCCAATTTAAGAAAAAAAAACACAACCAGTAAACAACCATTCGCCAATTTCCCATTTTTCTCTTCTATTGCTTGCAAAGAACGTAAGCCAAATGCGCTAAGAACAAGTGAATTTGTCTATGACCAGATCATGAACGCCCTTCACGGATAGGAAAGAAGAGGCAGAGAGGGAAGTGGGAGGGGGAGGGGACGAAGGGAGAGGGTGAAAGGGCGACAGGAACGAGATGAAGAGGTCTAAAAATCGACATCAACCACCAATACCACCACAAATGGGTTCGTAGCTTTATCTTTGTTAAAAAAAAAGCAGATTAAGGCAGCAGGGGGTAATAAGCAGATAATCTCCTCTCAACCTGCAGAAAATTTTTGCGAGGATGACAATACCACAGAATTTTTTGCGGATCCAAAATAAAAAGAAAGCCGCAAAGAAAAAAAAAAAGGATGTATTTGAGCATTTCAATGCAGACTGCATCCAGTGAAAACATTTCTGATCGAAATATTTTTAGACTCCTTTCAGCGAGATTGCTAGCCTCGATCGGCGATACACAAGAATCTTTAGTGAAGTTCCTTTTGGGAGAAAAAATCCTTCCACTATCCGAGGAGATTTTTCTGCTGGCCCAAAAGATGAGCCAAAAATTTTATAAAGAAAGGTAAAAAAAGACTAACGAAAATTTCAAAATTAGAATTCCAAGAAATCCCCAAATGACCAAGATAAAGACAACAAAGCGAATAGAAAATTTCTTAGCCACGGGGAATAAAAAGAGCAGAAATTTTTGAACTGAAATAAGTATATCGAAGTGGACAACACTAAGGAATATTAAACACACCAATAAATTAGAAGTTAAGAGTGTCTACGACTGCAGCAAATCTCGAGCTTTAAATTAGCGAAAATAGCTTGAAATTATTCAGCAAAGACAAGCAAAACAGGCCGAAATCCTTCAACGGCCAACTCTCAAAGCAACACCCTAAATATAATATGCATCATTAGCATTGGCTGTGCTGATCCCATCTATGGTACTGCGCTACTGCTGTTACTGGGGTCCGTGTGTTCTAAGCATTACCGTTCCATGAGTGCTATTTGCGATTTTTAATTACTATTTACTAAGGAATCATGTACCTCTCAAGCAGTGCTCTTTTCTTAAGTTTTTAAAAACTACTAGTTCCCTCTAATTCCAAAATTCATCTCCGAAAGGTCTGCGAAGACTCTCTTAATTCCAAATGGATAGGACGGACGTACCCATCTATGAAGAATAAGGCGTACGGCGAATGATTCGGCAAATCCAAATACAAGGTACGCGCGTATTTTCAATATAGTTGCTATACATAAATTCATTGCAAACTTTTTCAAAGAAGAATGAAAAAAGGTATATTTTGTGGTGTCAAAAAACTTCCAACCTTGATGAGCATTTCTCCAGGTAGAAAGGAAACTTTCAAAAGGATATAAAGAGTGCGCTAATTGAAATAATAATAGCAAATTCACTTCCTAAATCATACAGCTAATCCCCCCAAACAGTTCTTGTTGTGTGCCTACATCTCCTCAATATCCTCTCAACCTCCCCTCTTTTTATTCTTCAGCATCAAAATCGCGTCTGTGTACATAAAACGCTTTCTGCTCCCACAGTGCATTTGAGGTTCTTCTGCTGATGGAGTAAGACACAAAAGTTGTGTAAACCATTCTTCTATCCACGCTTCTGGTATTTGCCTTCAACAAATGTACTAGTGACAGTAAATTAGTGGAATATGATAAAGCGATATAGGTATTAGACGACGAAAGTGTAAGAAAATGCAGACATTTGGTATTCAGACATTTGGAGGGATAAGTCATCCAACAAATCCGACATTGTCAGACAGACATTCAACCATCAAAGGCATAAATGGCAAAGCTGCTGCCAGTAAAAATAGACAAGAAAATAGCACTTACCAGGATTAGAAGCGATTTCTTGTTCGGTTGTAAGATTAATGAACTTAAATAATCGATCATCCTTGAACGTTTCTTGCGCCCAACGTCTGATGGACATAACGCATTTGAACGCCGCCATGCCATTGTTCGCGATCAACAACTGTAATTTACCTTTATTTACGCTAATCAGATATAAAGGTATAACATCTATCGATATAAACAGTAAGGTATAGAAAAAATCATGGAACAATAGAATCTGAAAGACCACTCAATCAAGGTGACCTGTTAACCTGGAGAAACAGTACGAACTAACCGGCAAACAACGATCAATTTAGCGAACGAAAATTTATCACCGCAATCATGTGCTATTAAACAGTTTGGCTCTATGTTTTTTTTTTTCGCTTCATTTTGGTGTATCATCTTTGCCCTCAAGAGATGATGACCAATGTCATGCTCTATATTAGCTGAAGATAATATTCAGAAGAGGGTTGGAGACGATAAGCACAGATCACACGGTCGTTCTAGCGAACGACTCAGCTAAGAACTTCATCCGAGAAAACGAAGCTCTATATCGAATTCTCAAAAAACCTAACTCCTTGCGGTTTTAATTGCACCCCTTTCGTAAAGTTATTCCTAGCCCAAATAAAAAAAAGGTCCAGCAAACAATTCACACACCTCAGCGATTATGCTGCATTCTTTCTAAACAACGCATGCAGATCTCTCTCCTTAATTTTATGCTTCCCATTTGCATGTGCTCATTTCGGGATTTAATGATTGCAGGTATAAGTGAACACTTCGTCCGCCTTTTCAAAGATGCAAATGAACTTGCCGCTGCAGCAGTTGTATATCCTCATGTGAATTCTTTCCGAGCATCTCTCTATTTAAATAAATTTTTCGCTTACATTAACTGCGATATTTGAACGTTGAATTCCAATTTTTCCCTTCATTTAAATAATCAGTTTTAATTTTTTAATGAGTCCAACTTTTCCGCTACTTCTAACATTCGAAAAATTCAGGTGAAAATCGATGAATTTTTCGTAGCCATACCTCCGATTACCTGTAAAATTTATAATTTATATTAAATTAGAGAATCGAACAATATTATGATATAATTTTTGTGCTCCATTTCATAATTACTAATCCATTATTTCCGAAAGAAATTTGAATTTTATCTATATTACTCAAAATCACTTCAAAATCTTTAATGATCGAAAATCACTCTTCGCTATTTCATCAAAAAAAAAAAAAAAACACTCGTTGTTCACCTGAATTAATTTTTATATTCATTAAAATTATTTAAAAATTAGGTTGCCGAAAACAACGCTAACTCGCTCCCCCCCCCCCACCCCTCCCCTCCTAAAATAGACCACATGAAAATTTTCAACGTTTCATCAGGAAGCAAAAAAAAAAAAAAATCATTAAAATATTCCACAAGCAATATGTCAAAAACAACAATGTTTTCGATGATTTAGCACACAAAAAAAAATGATTGCATTCAAGATGATTGATCATTCGCGTTGATTAATGTCGACCATTTGTCAGCATTCAACGGAATGCATAACGCCCAACTTCTAAGATCATATCTACGCTATCGTTCCACCATCTGCTTTCGTAAACAAATAACGCGTTCGCTAACAAAGCTGAAGCCGACCGAATGTGTCACGTGTATTTCACGTGTTATGCCATTTGTAATAGGTGGCGTGATTTTCAAGAGCAAACTTCTCTCGTCAAAATGATTATTGAACAAATTTAGCACCAACAAAGAAAATAATCATTGAAAAAAAAACCAAAAAAAAAATTCATAAAAAACGACTAGCATATTTTTATTAACTAAAATAAATTAAAACAATATTACCTATTGGAAAACTCACAACATATAAACTCGACAATCGGAGAGGATAAAACATTTAATTATTTCAAATTTAACTGAAAATTTATTCCATGAAAAACAATTTGAAACGGAATTTTTCTTTATTCTCATAAAAGATAAGAGAGGAAACTAAAAATTAAAAAAAATAAAATAAGAGCAATAATTAAGAGAGTGAGACGCTGCACTAATTAAATGTCCTTGAATTATGTTCAATCGATCGATGACCTTTGTTGTTTAAATTGCGCAAATATATTACGCTGACATTCCACTAAATGCAAGCAATAACTTTTGCGAACATTCTATCGAATGTTACAACAATATATACCAAATAAAATAGAAGGACAACAAAGAGCATTAATGCTGGACGGAAGTTAAACGAACTTGATAGGTGGAAAAAGTTTTTTTTTGGGGGGGGGGGGGGGGAGGGGAAAGAGAGACAGAGACAGAGAAAGAGAGAAAGAACACCATAAGGAACGCTGTAAACGCAGAACTTTTTACGCCTACAAAAACAGGCGAATCGAACCGATCAAAGAGCAAAGCAATAAAAGCAGGTGAAATCATCATTCGTTAGGATGTTGTCTTGGAGAATAGTAATCCCATAACTTGACTAACAGCGACCCAACGTTAATCTACTTTTATTTCAGATGAATCCCTGTACTGAACATTTTTTTATGAACAACAGTCCTCACAGGAAAAATTCATACTCGCTAGACCTTTTCGTGTGTCATTGTTCACTCACTGTCTCTCAGAATAACTCGCCTAAGGAACATCTCATTCTATACGGCAATATAGCGTTTTCGCAAATTTACCTATGAAAAACAAACTTCTTCTCCCGCTCACATTTTGATAACAATATTAGTGATATCTTTTTAAGGCAATGCCTACAAAAATTTGCATATATTACAAAATGCAATTCTAAAAAAAGTGCCGCCGTTAAAAAATGCTTAAAAAAAGTTGGCACAATATGCGCTTTTATATACCGCTTATTTAAATTAAAATCAGTTGCGTAACTGCTAACAAATATTAGAAAAACATGAGGAAAAATATTCATATTTAAATTCACCAGATCAGATTGCCCATATGTATCGTCCACGAAAGAATCGCTTTTCTCCGATATGATTTTTTCTGGCATTTCTAATATTTTTCTGACCGCAAAAAATTTTACACATTTTCAAACGTTTATGGATCTTTTCGAATTTGATTATTAAAATAAAATATGGTCTAAGAGGTCAATCTGAAATGCATAATACAATCATCAAATTGTACAACTCTAAGTTTGTTGTTTCCAATTCTAAACGTATAGAACAAATAGATAAACGTATCGACATACGCATAAACATTATACGTTTTTGCAAAACGTTGTAGAAAAAAAAAACGAACCGTCTTTATTGGCCTAGCAAGTCTAGGATCTGCATATCGTCCAAGGAATTGTTCAACCGTAGCGAACGTCTCGGCACGTTGATCGACCTCATTCGACTTTTCGAAATCCACGAATTCACGGTTGTTGTGCGTTAGCAAGGGCGGCGTTGGCATCCTAAAATTCAATGCTCATACTTTATCGATATGAAGGCAAAACAGACTCAGAGCGCACATACCAAATATTGAAGGCAGCCTCAAGGCAAGCGGTAAAAAAGGCAAAAGGGAGATGCATGTTGGAACAGTGCACATTCCAGTTTGCGTGTGGAACTTCGATTGACGCCTGGCAAAACGATAACGGATTATGGCAGTGATGGGCGAAGGAAATACGTCATGCAAAAATGTTGCTCAACGAAACGAATACGAAACGTTGACAATAACTTAATTATCGTCGATTTAATAAAAATATTACGTCAAATTTGGAAATTTCTTGAATGTAATACACGTATATATATATGGTGTTTAAATCTAAAAGATTATTAAACGAATCTTTTCAGCAACATTTAAACCATGAAAATATATTTAATTCAAATTTCTCCTTTATTAAAAAAAAATTTAAAAGTTTATTTCGTAATTGGTGAAAAGATTGTTCGCAGATGAGTACCGATTCTCCGATCTAGGCTAAATGCTCCAGCACTGATTAACTAATTCCTTCGTTCCAAGTTTTTTTGTTTTTTGTTTTTGTGTTTTTTTTTTTTTTTTTTTTGGTTAGGTTCTACCCGCAAAACTAAACACAATGTAAAAAGCCTGATAAACGCGTAACTCCAATAATCAGAATAAAACTGCGAATAGCTAGGAATCGGATATCGCTACACATAGAGAGATGCCTTAGGTCAGATATAAATTCGGTCTCACTTAGACCTAGATGGTATTCAGGTTTAAGGAATCCTTTATTGACGACGGGTACTAATTAAGCGGTCACCATTTCATTCGTGGGTTAAACGCCTGCATTAGGTTGAAATAGGTTTAAGAAAAGATGAAAACTAAACCTGACTTAAACACAACCAACAATCACACCGCTTAAAACAAAAAAAAAAAACCGAAACAACCAACGAATCATTCAACTGTTATGGCTGCAACTGACCTAGATATCGCAACCAACTGGACTGATTTCTTCTAGGATGCAAGCCGCCCAACTCGCAACTTTCGATCATGACGCTTCAATCTTTCAGGTCTCAGTGTAACTTTTCTTCCCGTTTTGAATTTCCCGCTTTTATCCTCTCGAACTCATCAAGTTCGAGATCGCACAATCTCGACCACTCGTACTTTTCGATCAGTTCGTCTCTCAGCGATTTTATCCTCATGATTCAATAATCCTATAGTTGCAGATTTTGTAAGACCTCTACCACCAATTCTTTCGTCAATTTCACCAATGAAAGCCGTTTAGTGATTCACTTCAAAACTCCTTCAATGCCCTAAAGCTATGCACGTCGAAAAAAAAAAACCAAACGTTTGTGACTCAATGTTTTTTTTTTCCATGCGCTTTTACAAATTCAGATCTGTAAAACGCATCATGAGGAAGTTCGTTGCTTGCATATGTGTGCAACTGTCTCTCTCTCTCTCTCCCTGTCTGTCTGCGCAATAACTCCAACTTGGGACCTGCTTGCATCTAATTTGAAATGGAGATGAGGTCACTAAAAAAAAATAGGAAAAATTTCGCGTGCATTTTTTATCCGGTAGGGTTTCCATTGTTCGTCGGTCGATTTATTAAAAAAAAAGAAAGATAACTGTTTTTAGTTACGGGGTGATCAAACCATTCAAAACATGAATGCAGTATTGTGCATAATATTTGTTTGTTTGTTTTTTTCTTTCATGAATTCACGAAATTTACGAACTGGCTGAGAACTGATGAAACTGGTTGATCGGTTGAACGTGATCGCAAAAGCGCATATCATGCCAGCCGTCTGTGGTACATCTAACCTCTTCCTTTGGACTTTCAACACTATAAGTGTGTTTGAAGATCTGAGCTATGCATCTTTTCCTCACAAGTGTTCAAATTTCATTACGCAACATAGAAACACGGATCGCTTGAAAAAAACTGAAGGTGATTTAGGGTATACCTCTTGGGAACGGGGATTTTTGGGAGGTATGGAGGGAAGGGACAAGGGGAAAGGAAAGAAAGATGCCGATGCGATTTTCTGTCTTGTCAATATTTCTTTGACTCATCTTTATCGGTAATGCTTATGAAAAAATTTAAATTAGCCATTATTCAGTTTGATATCGCATGAAAGTGAACGTTCTATTCTTAATTGTCGGTGTTCAGCCATTTCTTCTACCGCAAAAAGGAGATATATCGTTACCATTTTCATCAATAAGGTTAAATATTCGACCACTTGGACAATTTAGTGGAAGAAATATCCATAACTTCCTCTTTTAAAAATAGACTTCTGGAAATAGAGATGCCAAAATGCACTCGAAATTCAAAAAAAAAAAAAGAATTCTGTGTCTATAATGTTTGACACTCCGCAAAATCCGTCGGATCTTGCAGTTGGGGATTTTGCGGCATCAAAGTTGAAATAGTGGTGATGTTTGTGGAATGCGAAAAGATTTTTATGAGTTATTCCACTTTTACGTTCTCTTCCCTCCCTCTCAGCATGCCAAGAGGTAAAAGTTACTTTCAGAAACATTATTTTCAGCACTTTCTGTGGGGAAATTTTCATTCCTCTTATCTCTCTTCCCCTCGAATGAATGTTGGCAGGCACGACTTGCGCGACGATTGTTGAAATGAGCACAATGTGTAGGTGTATGCAACGACCAGTTTAGTACAACGCAAAATGTGTATCAAAACCACGTCGTCGATGTGCATCGAGTTAATTTGCATGTGTCCTGTCTCGATCATCCTGGCTAAATTCTTAACACCTCTACGATGTACGATACTAACTTTTACAATGCGAGCTGCGAACATCAATATTCAAAAAAAAAAAAAAAAAAAGAATTGAAATTTTTTCACAATGCTGTAAACATATCACTTATTTCCGGTGCTTAGTGTAATTTTTATAACATCGAAATATTCAAATAATAATAACTAAGAGCTAAATTTAACAACAACGCTGAACGAATTCATAATTTACAACCGAGAAAGTTGATGAAGATAGCGCAATTTCAACGTTTAACTGTTTTTCTAAATCATTCAATGTAATTATTAGCATAAACAAAAGAGAAAATTCCTTCAACCTTTTTTCTTTTTTCCTTTTTTTTTTCACTAAATTGGAGTATAAAAATTGAAAATATATTTGTGGAGAAAATTTTCTTCCATTTTCAAATATTACAACATCAATCGATTATATACACCAATTTTTTTTTTTTTTTTTTTTGAAATTTTGGAGTTTCTGCAAAATTTTTCATAAATTTTAGCATATCATAGAGAAAAAAAAAAGAAAAATTTTCGATGAATAAAGAATATAATAATATCAATTTATAAATTCTCATAATATTGACATAATAAATATCTATATAGTCGACAACGATAGCATAAATTATTATCTATTCATATGTTGGTTTGAAAATAATACGTTGAGATTAGGAAACATGTTGAATTTAATTATATTTAAGTTTAACTTAATTATATTATTTCATTAGTCGCTTCATTGATTAGATACCGTCTTGCTTCTCCCATTTCTCTTTTTACAAACGATCTTTGCTAATTTTGCCGCATAATATTACAACTTAAGCGTAATGTATAAATATGCATATTGTTTTAATGTAAATATCTGTTAAAAATATATCATAACATAAATATGTACGGAAATAAACTCATATTTACTCAAACTGCCTCTTATTTTACTCATTTAGAATTATTCAATCTATAATCGCATTACTCATAAATCATCACATATTTTTTTTAAATGATCAAAACTATCTATAGTGTAATACGTTTATCAAAAACCCCATAATAAACCATCAAAAACCCCATAATAAACCATCAAAAACCCCATAATAAACCGCTCGAGTCAATTTTTCGTTGTCGCTGTTATATTGATCAAATTAAAAAAAAAGAAAAAAAAGAAAAAACAACGGAAAAATAACTTAAAAACAAAAATATTTAAACGAAGCAATGTTGGCGGCATATGAACAAAAAAGTCTATTTCCGGAAAGAGATGTGAACAAAATGCTGCAATGAGACGACAAGTGTGCATTCGACTGCGACCGCACAATTCCACATATCAACCGACGAACGCATAACGTCAAATTGCGCATCTCTCTGGGTCTTTTCTATAAGAGCAAAAAAAGAGAGGGGGAAAAAAAATGAAGGAACAGCACAAAGATACAAAGTTCTCTATCATGTGACCATGTGCAATGCATTTTAGAGTTTTCCTTTTTAGATAAGGAAAAAACTCATACAATATTAATAAATATTACTTTGTACACGTATATATGCATGAATTATCCAACGTTTTTTTTTTTTTTTTTTTGAAATAGCAACCGGCTTGGAATAATTAAAGCTTGGAAGAAAAGATTTCAAAGAAAATTGTCCATTGCGATAAAAATGCCATTGAATGATATTAAATATGTCTTTTAAAAAAACCGTCTAAATACCTTCAACGATTCATAAAATAATTATACCTTAATGAGTGACTTTCTGTATGAATTTATTAGGATGGCGGTCACCTTGGTGAGCCTCTTAATTACCCAAATTGAGCAGCAATTTCATATTTAATTCTCGATGAATTTTTTTGTAAAATTCCTATCGCCTTTACATTGCAATGACACTCAAAACGGTGTCATAATAAAGCTATTTCCTCGCGGCTAGCAGGAAAATGTTTTTACGTTAAGCAGTTATACATTCCTTTTAAAAGACCTGATCAGAAGATAGCATTACGTGTTACGTTCATTCATCTCGGCTAATTACACTGTTTTAAACACGCGGAATTTATACTTTGATCTGTTGATGTGAGGTTGTGATGAGAAAAAAAAAAGAGCAATACATAATGCACATTTCATCACTTATCGACTGAAACAACAAAAAAGTAAGAGGGTTACTCAGTTTCAAGCTAAAGACATTAGACGTGAACTGAAATCAGTATGTTCTCTACGCTATTTACAAATGTATATACTCGTCCGCCAAGCGAGAGGGCGCGGATTCGTCCTCGTTTGGCCGACAGAGTTTTCATTGGTCACCAAAAGCGAGACTGTCACCTCAGTCTGCGCCAGAATAAAGTTGGCTGCACTTTGTATATATATATATATATATATATATATATATATATATATATAATATATATATATATATATATATATATAAATATATATATATATATATATATATATATATTATATATATATATATATATAAAAAGTGTTTAATTAGTGTTCAAATGGGCTAGCGTAGGAGGTAATATTGTAAGATTTCTTAACTATATTCGCATTTCATAAGAGGCACACTCATTACAATTGCTTAGTAAAATGGGAGGGGGGGGGGCTATCTATTTCCTTTAAAACGTATATAAGAGATAGATTGCATTCGCAGATTAAAAAAAATAAATAAATAAATAAACGCCGCACGATGCAGTGCAAATAAAGAAATTGTCCTGTTCATTCTAAACTAAATGCTTCTCACATATGCAAAAAAAAAAAAAAATTTAGCAATATATTTCCGCACCAATGTTTAAAAAAAACAAACTTTTCAAGCTAGCCTTAATATAAAAACAGTTCAAATCTTATGAAGTGTTATTTAAAGGTAAGGAACAGGTGTTTTTAATAGAGGAGAGGTAAAAAACATGGAAAAATTATTACTTAACAACGTGAAATAAGAAGAATAGTTATTCAGGTTGTCACTAATTTTGCACAACGAAATAGAGCGTTGAACGTCACTAGGAAGCGCAATTTAAACGACGACGATGACGTGTGCTTAACGAATTACGTAGATAATAATCGAAGAAGACATTCAACAAGAAGGAAAACAGATGCTGCAAGGGATCAACATCATAGATACTGCTCATTGAATGACCCCCCTTCTCCCCCCCCCCCCCCCCCCCCAATTCGAATGTCTCCGCTCTCACTCATACCCTATTCCTATTATTACCGTTCTATCTCGCTGCAATGCTTTCCTCTCCACTCATAAACCCATCGCTCGTTACTGTTTATAAACAGTCATATTTTAAAAGTATGATTTGCTTTGCTATGCACATCGAAAAGAAACTAGGCCAACAAGGTACTGACTAAAACCACTGGACTTTTATAAGTTGACACACCATAATAGGCGCACGATGGCATTTGGAGTTGACAATCGATAAAATTCATTGCTATGAAATCATCACTAAACTTAAAAAATACCACACTGACCGATTTCTTATAAATTGCAAAATTACACATCAGTCGACGGACACAACATCCAGCAATGTAATACTGTCATTGAGGATTCATCCAAACAACCGAGTATGGTATTAGCGATTCGAGAAAATTTACTCCAGCGTATTTCATCTCTAAGCTTTAAAATGAATCCATGCAAACGCACGCAGCCACACACACACACACGTAGAGACACAGATACAGACACACCGACACACACATATAGATACAGATATACATAAGAAATGAACTCTATAAAGCATGATACACATAACACTGATGATGCCAAAACAATGAATGAGGGTAATATGTTTCTCAAACTTAGCCTTCTATCAGCTAACTAGAAAACAATGTGTTCCTCGTCATCATAATTATGTATAGGAATTAAATATTCCATAATGGAACAATTAAAATAGAATTTTCACCGAATAGAAAGATTACATTCAACGAAAAACTACACTACTCAAGATCGTTAACTTTGATATGCAAATTATGTTGTATTTGTCTTATTATTCCGAATATTTCGGCTAAAAAACAAAAATGAACAACTAATAAAGTTAAAGCACTTTATCTAATGAGAAGATCTACCAAAAAAAAAAAAATCTAATTATCTAATTAAAATTTATATTCGTTATGTCTACGATTTCTTCCTATTTAAATTAGTGCTGCAAAAAAAAAAATTCTCTAAAAATCAAATAAAATTTCTATTCATTTTTATAATTTTTGAGCAGAAAATAAGCGTTTGCATAAAAATTCACATAAATCAACGAGAATATTTTCATACAATTTGAAAAAAAAAAATCAATAATAGCAACGATCATTTTAAATATATATATATATATATATATATATATATATATATATATATATATATATATATATATATATATATATATATATATATATATATATATATATATATATATATATATATATATATATATATATATATATATATAGAATAAATTTCACTATTTATTTATGACACAATTGAAAAACATAACGAATCTACAATCTTATCAGTGAATTTGATCAGATGAATTGGTAAATTTGTCCTCTTCGTTTGTGATGATGTGATTCTTTGCTTTCCCTCTTAAAGTGATTTTACTCAATGCACTTTTGCGTTCTTTATTTAATATTCTTGCTCCATTTTTTTTTCCTAATTATTTCTTTCTATTTAAGCATTTTTATGAGTTTTAGCGATTATTTTTCTAACAAAAATCGTATAGGAATTTTTAAAATATATTTATGTAAATTTTTTCCTCATATAAAGCATACAATTTTCTCATATATGTAAATTTTCCACATTAAAATTTTTCTCAATTAATAAAACAAAGGAATAAATGAAAAAAAAAAGCAGATAAACAGAGAGTGAAATAGTGAGATGGATATCATAGATACTAAAATATATTAGAAAAGCGCGCCATTACGATTATAATAAAAGATATTCTTGATTAAAATATTCAGATTTATAAAGGCGAAAATTTTTGTGAGCAATTAGCTAGCGCTTATAAGATATTACCATTTATAAGTGGAATAGCCGCAAAGCGAGCAAAAAATTTTTTAATTTCCGGTCTTCAAATGCGCACAACTTCACCAATAAAATATGAAAATGATGCATTAAACTCCTCCTCCAAAAAAAAAAAAAGAATATTACTCGCATAATAATGGTAAAAACTTGAATAACTTAATCGTATTTGCGAGTTAATAAACTGATTAACCAATCGCATTACCTATGATGACAATTAAATGCTAATCAATTTTAAAAGTCAAATTGCCTTTAAAAAATTTAGTGATATCTGCAGAAAAAAGAAAAAAAATTACCATTAGATCTTTCATATGAACCACAACAATAAACTAATAGAGAAAATAATGCCCAACTTAAAAATAAACTTAAAAACATTATTTCTCTATTCATATGAAAAGCAAATTTAATCTTTAAAACAAAAAAAAAAAAATTTCTTTTTTTTTTCAGCGAACTGAATCGAGTAGAAAAAAATTTACATTTGAACAATTATATTCAATTATTCATTTAATTATTCATATAATTTTTAGGTGTTTAATATGCTTTAAATTATTCGTAATTAATATTTACGTCAAAAAAAAAGAGTTAATCATCGAAAAAAAAATATTTGCATTAAAAAAAAAATACATATTAAAGAATTGAAAATATAAATTCTCTTTTTTTTTAAATAGTGTAAATGAGTTTCCACGTATTTGTTATTCTCGTTACATACCGAAATACCTATGAAATTATTGATAACCGAATAACCGTTTATCGAGAAAGTGAAGTAATTTAATGATGGTGGTGATTCATTTGTATAGTATATAGTTAGGGCGAAAATATTCTATCCAAAAGCTTAATGATAGCAATGATAAAGTAATAATATACTAGAAAGGTATATACTTAATATAAAGCCAAAAGTGCAGCGCTATATTTGAATAATATTCCATAAAAAATATCATCAAAAATAATTGGAAATATTTTGAAAAAAAAGAAGCAAAAAAAAGTGAAAATAAGAGGAAAAAAGAATTGAAGAATAATGGAAACGATAATGCTCATTGCTTTCGTCAATAAAAACGCTCAATATATTTACAAAGAAAGAAGCCAAACATCCCTCGCCGCCCCACCCTCCACCCCCCCCCCCCCCCCCTCGAATAAAATAGACATCTCCTGCAGAAGATAACCTTGAGGAGAAACTTTATGCTCATAAAGGGATAAATGAGTGATACGAAAAAGAGATTCTTATGTGCACATTTAATTTAATGAAAACGAAACACGTTCGTTGAATATGCTCAATGCAGAAAATGTTTGCGAATTCGAAACAGAGATTGAAAAAGAAGAGATGGCAAAAAGGGAAGAAGAAAAAACTATCCAACGATACGAGAACATTGATTATATTGCAGTAAATCGAACCGATACTCACTTTGCCGTTATTCAACGAAATTAAATCAATCAACAATAAGCTTCTTTGTTGAACTCATCAAAAATGAGACATAAAATCACACACAGTTGTGTGTGTGCGTGTGTGTGTGTGTGCATAGACGTGCAAAACGAGAGCGAGTGCACGTTGATACGTCATTGCTGTCAGCCCCCACGTCAACGAGTAGACAATACCGCAGTATCTGTGCGTCGGTCGCCTCACAACGTTCCTCGCTCGATGTCTCCTCACACATGCCATACTCCCCCCCTCCAATTGTAGGTCATCGGCTCGATAGGAAAATTGTGTCATTTGTGTTGATGTATTTAATACGAATCGAAAATATTGAAAAATGCATTCAACCAGTTCACAACGAAAACGAAACGAATGCTGAGATATGATGGCAAGGAAAGTATAGAGAAAACGTGACAATCAACAACGATTGATCTCGTTCGACCTTCGTTTGACGACTTATCTTTAAGACGTTTCATAGAGAGTACTTGTTTGCACTCGTATTGGAAAGTCCCTATTTAAAATAGCGTTTAGTAAACATTTCAGGGACTTCTTCTTTATTAAATTAGCACAAAAACGATTAGATGAGATTGAACGCTTCTGCTAATGAATATAAGGCAGCATTTAATGGAAGGCAATATAAGAAACTCAATGGATCGTAAAAGTGATCGTAAATAGTAGGTAGTAATGATGGATGGCACTCCATAAGTATAATTTTATGAGGACCCGCAAAATATACCGATGAATGGGGACATTCAACTTATTGTCCTATTTTTGAACCAACTTAGGACTCTCGTTTGGAATCAAAAAGCACTCCTCAATGAGTCGACGATGTTGCATATCGCCGTGTGCACCGTTGAACGTAGCATATGAAAAAAAAAACAACCATGAAATGGAATAATAATCGGAAAAGACTTACGGATCATCACTTTACTTCGTTTCTTCGGATCATAGAGTTTGCATGCTTAATCGCGCGTCTTATAAATGAAATATGCAAAGCAAATTTTAAAATGGAGATACGCCCTATTAGATGTAATGAAAAAAAAAATTTTTTTTTTCGACGTTTTAGAAGATAATATTGCAGAAAAATTCAATAAAAGATAATTTTTTTTTTTTTTGCAGTACTAAAAATGATCGAAAAAAAAAGAAAGAATTATTACTGCATAATTTCACTATTATCAATTAAGAATGGAAATTCATAGAAGAGAGACGTTTTGCTATGTGGTGCGATTCTGGTTTCTTCCAACAAACAAAAACATTGCTTATCGATTGCCTTTCGAACATTTAAAGCACCATCAAAAAAAAAAAAAAAACACGGTCGAATGCGTAACATTCACTTCAATTGATTAATGATACACTAAAAAAAAAATGCATGCGAAAAAATAAAATGCCTATTATATTTTTATAAGAAATAAGGTAACTATAGCATTTACACAAGATCTTTATTGTTCGGCCGATGCAATACACTCGAACACGATCTCCGTAATTTGAATTCACCACCTACAACAAATCGATCTTGACTTTCCTGTTCTTTTTTTTTTTTTTACCGCGACCTGTAAATATGCTCGTCACGTTTTGCAGCTCGAGGTGGGAAAGCTTAAGCTCAAAAAGTTTTGTTCAACGCGACGAATTCAAAGCTATTCTCTAACACGTCGATCCGGTCCAGCAATAAACGTTGCCGAAAACAGTATAAACAGCGCAATCACTTTAGAATCAACTCAGCTTAAAGTAAATGTACACGTCAATCATCCTCTATCGACACAACTTGCAATCATCAAATGGAAAAGCGCGCCAGTGAAATTGGTACGATATGCGCTTATGAAGTTCAAGTAACCGGGCTAAGCAATTGCATCACAAGTTGGTGATAAATAATTAAAGCAACGGAATAATGCATTCAAATTTCAAATGATCTAACCGCTCGTGCAAATCCACCGCAAAAGGTGATTTTTTTTTTTACTGAGTCAACTAGCGTAAAATGAAGATTCAACCGATTTCAAAATGCGTACGAATTTTTGGGCATCTCTCATTATCTATAACTTCTTCCGATGATGATGGCTACGCTCTAAAGCTGGTATTGCTACCATCAAACGTCAAATCTTGAGGTTCGTTAGCGGTTGCTAAGCAGAAACTACTAGACAGACAGACGAAACGAGAGATAGTCTCGTAGCACTTTTTAAGTGGAATTGTTTGCGCATTGAGAAATGAATTTAAAAAAGATATACGCCTAAATTAATCAATTAATTTCAACTATTGATTATTTTTCAAAAGTAGGTTATGAAAGTAGGCGTTAAAATTCGCATTAAAAAATGTTTCATAGAAATAGAGTTGAACCTATTCATGCATCGTTTCAAACCACATTTACTTATTTATGAACGGTAATTTATAGTGAAGAAATGAAAAACTACAAAACTATATCCCATTACCTCACAATATACAGCAATATTACCTCAGGCGAATTTTTATACCGATGCCCGTAGGAAAGTTTTAAAAGAGCTATCGAAATGATCAACTGAATATCGCGAGAAAAAACGACTTTCTTAGAGGTCGAAAAAGAGGAACAGAGGAGGCGCTACAATAAGTGGGGTATCGTTGATGAGTAATGAGTTCAAGAAATTCCCAGCTAGAGATTCCCATTCGTTATATGGAAATTCTTTACGTATCGCACAATATCACGCACATGTCATTTCCCCCCCCCCCCCCCCCCCCCCCTTCCCCCATTAAATGAACTGAAACAACGACTAAAAAGAAGAGAGCAATGCACATAATGGTCGATTGCGTCGCCTTTGAAGTGACGATTAACTGATTGTCGTCACATTGTCATATTGTGTTTTGTGGAATGCAGCAAAGATATCGAAATTCGGTCAATATAGTGACACACTCCTATGGGATGAAGTGAATTGTCTTTTCGATCCATATTACTATTATAAGAGTTATTTGCTATTTCATTAGTGATGATCAAATGTTTCACAGTTATCATCATCATCATCATTATATATATATAATATATATATATATATAATATATATATATATATATATATATATATATATATATATATATATATATATATATATATATATATATATATATATATATATATATATAATATATAATCCAAATATGGGATTTATCGCATAGAAGAGGAAGAAGATTGAATGGCTCAATTCACCTCTGCTCCCCTGTTGAAGCAAAGGCAGACTTCGCTCTCTTTTACACTCTCCTACTATCTAAAAAGTTGTAAGATCTTCAAATTCACACTTTCATAACTTAATAAACTGTGTGTTGTTCGCGTCAAAACAATGATGCAATTATTGATCCAATCGCATTCAAAAATTAAGCCATCGAAAAGATTTACATTGTTGTAAATGAGCTTTCTGGGGAGCTTTTTTTTAGTGGATAAAAGGACTGTAGTGCTAGCAAGCAAATTTTTGCTTGATGAGCTTCATAAAAACCTTATGCAACAGATACTCGGCAAAAATTTGCCCAACCTGCGGATGGACTATACAGAAAGAGGAAAGCGAAGGGGCCACATGGCTGCGGGTAGTTTAGATATGACGACTAAAGCATTAAGGCTCTGCTATCGTTTTCGCAGCTTGCTGTTTTCAAATTTAATGTTATGTAACTCTGGCAGCTCATGGTTTTCAACACAATGGAGAATTTTAGGCAGCTTGGCCCCGCAATTTCACTTTCCTTCAAGAAATTAATGCATGAAAAATATAACACTTGAATTTTATGTCTAAGTTAAAGAACAAAAATAACTTTTTTTTTGCAAAATTAGAGAACTCTTTCAAGTTCAATAAACTTGTGTTTTGTAGTACTGTTGACGAAGTGTATGGCTCATATCGCTCATAAAGTTCTGATCACTTCCGTGAAATTCCGAAAACCTGTAAGCAGTTCCGGAAATGGAACCATTTTCACCTCAAGCAATTTCCGTCTATGACCGGACAGCTGAGAGGAGAAGCAGAGGAGGAGGCAAGAGGAAAGGAGGGTGGGGTGGGGGGGGGGGTTATAGCTCATAATCCACTGTCGTTTTGGTCACGCTATGACACATGCCTTAGCGCACTGCTAGTGTCATTGCCAAGTGTACAAACATCATGAAAAGTGCAAAATATTATGCTGTCTCTCATATAATCGATAAGAAATAATAACATTCCACCCTCTTCTTAAAGGAATAATAAATTTAATAAGAACTACTTTTATACATAATAAAAGAAAAACAATTGGCGAATAATGTTCAATTCAAACGCTATAAATTATGCAAAATTGATATAAGATGAGAAATAAAAAGACTATGAGCGTTAATAATAAATCTGTTGAATAATTAATGGGTAAAAATATGCAAAAAAAGGAGCCAAATAAGGCAAACAAAAAAAAAATTAATAATAACTTCAAGAGTTCTTAGAAAAAAAAAAGATAAATGGAAAAAAAAATACGCCATGAAGAGATCGATATGCGCTATTTACCTTTCAGCCTATCACATAAATCGTTTCTACAAATATATAAAAATAACGAGAAAACAACTAATAAGTGGGCTTCCTTATGGAATCGACCGCCTAAAAGAACCCCCCGATTATAGGAAATATTTTATTGAGCGATATTCGGTCAGCTATTGGATAAAATTGATCAATAAATTCCATAATATTTGAAGCGCTTGTAATGTCAACAAAGACGAGAAATTTCGCATTAAAAATTTTAATTTAAGTTTTATTACTCAATTAAAAGAAAAACCTTTAAAAATGAGAAAAAGAGAAAAATATTCTCTCGAAGGAGAAAACGCTATGAAATATTTTATGAATAGTTAATAAGAATAAATTTCTTCCAATAATTAATAAATACGATGAAAACAGTAATGATTCAATAAATGTTTAAAAAAAAAAAAAAAAACTGGGAAACGATCAATATCGTTATGTTTCGTAATGAAAACGAAATATAATTCAACCTGACAAGTGTGGAATTGATAGCGTATAAAGATGGGGGGGGGGGGGAGTTGAAAAACTTCGAAATTAAAAATGCTGTATCTTAAAATTAATTCTGCCGAATAGGCTTAAGCTTGACTTCAAACCTCTAACAAGTTTCACGCTTAAGCATCTGGAATTAAGTTTTTCCGCTGCACTTCTAGAGCATAGTGTGATGCCGTTCAATAAATGAATAAAACAACAAGAACTGTGAGAACAATGGAAAAAAAAAAGTGAAGCGATTATACAGACAACAGTAACGCTAAAAACTTAGCATTTATTTGCCGCATACGATAAAGAAGTTTTATTTGATAGAGTAACCTATGGAGGACTAAATAGAGAATCTAAATGGATAGAAATTAATGGAATATGAGGAAAGCAACTCTTTACAGAACATAAATAATGCATTTATTGCTGCCTCATAACGACGGTTTATATGAGGCAATGGTCGTGCTATCGGATTTTTAACACGACAAAGCTTGAAAATATTTCGGCGTCAAGAAATAGGATAACAAAATGAAGTGAGAAAAGCGAGAGGGACACTCTTACGAATCCTATCCTCTTCTTCGATTAGCGATGGATTTGAAAATGCGATAAAACAATGAGCAAACTTTCGACGTTAATAAAATCGAAACTCTTTCCACTCTTAGGATTCATTTGATGACTTATTAAATAATATCATCATAAACGAAATATTGAACGAAAAATTTTAGCGTATCATAAGTGTTTTGTTACATTTCGAGGAATAATTTTTAAAGATTAGTGCTACAATATGAGATCACATGATTTTGAATATCACTTTAATTGAATCACGTGATATATGAAAAGGAATGAAAGTAGCACTAAATATCATCAAACGTTATCAGAAAATATCAAGAAATGCGCAACGAATACGACAACATTGATGTCAATGAACTAATAATAATACACAAAATATAAACACTTTTGATATGAGACGAAAATTATGAAACAATACAATGGAGCCATTTAAAATATATCATTGAAAATTAACGATGAACAAGTTGAAAATATTCAACCATTATTTAGAGGTTTAAATAAACAATCGAAATGAATTATTATTGAGAGAATATTTTCAATCAAAAAAAAAAACTCTTTGTTAGCGTTTAAATGTTTTTTAAAAATTCGCATTGAGTAATTATTTAAAAAAAAGCGGTGAAAATATATAAATAAATAAATCGAAACGTTTATAATAGAGAATAACATTTTCCAATGGAAGTTTTATGTTCATGTCAATAAGCAAATGAAACAATATTTGATGTTGAAAAACGATCAAATTTTAGTGTCGTATAATTTGATTTTAGAGAGCAGTTATACGTGAGAGGACAGCCACGACAATACAAATGTGATATATAATATCTCTCATCATGGTTTCTTCGCCACATTCGATGCCTTCACGTAGACCTCTCTTTGATCAACGTTGTAACATAATGTGAAGATAATCTTTCGTAATACGACAAAAATTTTCATCTCTGCAGAGCGTTTAATTTTGCATCACTTAAAAGGTGATCACAAGTGCAATAGTCTAACCAACCTGTTCAAGTTGGTCGGAGGCATTTTCAGTTGCTCTTTCTGCTTCTGCTTCTCGACTTCGGCTGTTGGGGCCTCTATGAAGTCGACTCGCGTCACGAACAGATACGAGTGTACTGAAATGTTCAATTTATTGCAACAACTAATATGTGATAAATTCGAGACGGCAAAACTTATAAATGTGCGAAAGATTCACTGTGAAGAGACCTATAATATCAAAATTAAAGCTTAGTGAAGTTTTAGGCATGCTGGTCAATAATTGGCCACAGATCGTGTAAATAATGTAATCGCGATAGCAGCAACGACGAAACTAAAGAAATCAGCGATAACACACAGTGCAGCTAGCAATAAAGGTGGAAGTTTTTTTAAAAAATGTTTTTATTTTTGTTAGTTTTCTTGAAATTAAACGAAAAAAGAAGGAGAAGAAGAAGAAAAGAATGTCAGAGCTCATTCAACGAAGCAATAATGATTGCGCACTTCACACTCGTGATAAATGTAGTTGCCTATCACAACAACTAGAACAAGAATGGAAGCGAACAACTAAGAAGGCCGATGTGATCTGCGTTTTATGCGTTTGTGCACTCGGGCAATCAACCAACTTCAAAATTGCACAATTAAAGCATACACAGTTCGATATATATATATATATATATATATATATATATATATATATATATATATATATATATATATATATATATATATATATATATATATATATATATATATATATATATATATATATATATATATATATATATATATATATATATATATATATATATATATATATATATATATATATATATATATATATATATATATATATATATATATATATATATATATATATATATATATATATATATATATATATAGATATATGGATATTTAATAAAATAACATAGAGATGCACTTATATCTTATTAGTTAGAAATTCTATATTTTTCAAACCTACACTCAAAAAATATTATTGTTCTAATAGGTAATCTTCTATAGAATAACGAAAATAATCGCAAAAAAAGATGCTCAATTTTAAGAAAGTAACTTTTTCTAGTAGGAAAATTTTCTTTAAAAGTGAGGATCGAGAAATCGAAATTGTACTCTCAATGCTAATAATACAATTCTGCGAAATTGTCATCTTATGCGGTAAAAGAATCAATGCAAATTTATCCACCCTCCCCCCCCCCTCCCCCGCCCCCCAAAAGAAATCTTTTCTTAACAAGTTTTTGTAAGCGGAAGTCATTTCTAGTTTTCAGAATACTATATTAAGTTTTTTTTCATTTGGAACACAGAAGAAGATAACTTTACAGAATTTCCTCAATATACGCATGCGGAAATATACATTTTTAGTCGCTCTCTTCAACGCATATAGTGAACTATTCCACTAGGAAGCATCAACAGCTCTGTTTCGCCTAAACCTTACCGACAAATCGGCGGCTTTAGGTTACCTTGTGGAAATACCGTCGTTTCGACACCAGTGAATATTTCGTTAGCTGAGCAATTATTCCATTAATTGCTATGATAAGGATTAACGTAAAGCATTTGTTGAAGTGTCATACTAGCGATTGTTTTGACGTCTCTATGAATCGTATGCCTAATGCAAGAAGAGTTTTATTGATGACGAACCTTGTCGAAGCAGCGATACGAGCGACCACATTCGCCTGGCGAACGAATTGATGTGTAGCCAGAAAATTCTCTTCTATATCACTTCGATGGATAATATTCACTTTTGATCAAGTCATTATTTTCATAGAACGGTCGATTCACACGATTCAATCGGAATTCGCATCCATGTTTTGTCTAATCGAAAACCACCGAACTCAACAGTAGAATCACTTTGCTGGAAAAGATGAAATCGCGGTTGCACTGTCGATCGGAGAATACAATTGTCGTTTCTCATATGCTCCTCGAGAAATCCGAAGCCGAGGATGCTGCACCGACTAGCAAAAAAAAAAATCCTTTCTCAATCAACACTCTTAGTTTTATTATCCGAGTAAGTCGTCAACGACACTAGCAAATCTTATAAATAGTTGTTTGACTATGAAAAATTTTCAGTTTCTTGAGAGAAGTTCAAAAAATTTCAACTTGTTTATTTCTCGATAACGAAGTACTGCTTTCAGGTGAAAAGTGGGACTTCTCACCAAATTACCATTTAATGCATGAAGTGACAACTATAGTACACTAAGAATGGCCACCCATTTAAGCGGCTTACAGAAGATATGATGCTACTCATCAATCATTTTCCACATACTTTAATTAGAAGTCAGCTGAAGAAGTCTGCGCTCCGGTAAAGTTGTAATACACTTTAAGCTTTAATAATTATTTCCAGTAAAGTTTGAGATCCTTTAGCACTGGAATGAAGTACATTTTATATGCTGTTAATCGCATGACTATTTACTATATATATTTCGTATTATAATTCACTTCAATCATACACTTAAAAGATTCATTCATCGATAAGAGCTTTGAAGTGGAACAAATATTTTATTGTGAAGCGGTTATGCATCACGAAATAAGAACCGCAAGAAAAGGTCTACGATATATTTGCGCATAACGGGATAATATGGATCGAATGAGACTGTTTTTTATTTATTTTGTCAATCAAATTTCTCTGATTTTTCTTTTCTTTTTTTTTGCTTGGTGAATTGGATTCCTCACTTTCATATATCACTTTTATCAAGAGTAAAAGAGTTGAAATATTTATATATATATATATATATATATATATATATATATATATATATATATATATATATATATATATATATATATATATATATATATATATATATATATATATATATATATAAAGATTTGCTATTCATTGGAAATTTTATCTACGAGCCGAAATTTAGCACTGTTATTTTTAAGACACATGTTACACAAAATACTACACATTAAATATTGCATTTTATATCTTCTTAGGAAAATTAATGCAAAAAGGCGATATGTCTCAACGAGCGATGAATATAATTGCGATAGGGGCATTCGATAAAAATTGAAATGATTCGCGTCAATGATCTCTTAATAAATCGTCTATGAACTCTCTTATTTAGGCCTTAATCGATAAATGCAATAATTTAAGGGCGCATCTAATATAAAACACATTTTTCTTATTAAATACAAGAAAACGTTTACGTAAATTCACAAATCGTCTAATAAATTGTTAAATAATGAGATGGTTTATCGGAAGAAAAAAAATTCGTTGAAATTTTTCTTTCAATTTATGAAATTCCTTTTAAAATACATCGAAGAAAATATGAGTGGAAAACTAAATTTATTAAAAAAAAAAAAAACTTTTCGATTATTCAAGCGAAGAACGAACAAAAAAAAAACTTATGCTAGGATATATGAATAGTGATGAAGAAAAATTAAAAATCTAACAGTTATCTAACCTATAGAGAAGTGACAGTAAAACTATGTCAAACGATAGTTCAAAAAGTAAGTAAGTGCTAGCGATGGGAAGAAAATAATCGCTGACATGCTTTCATCTATAGAATTAGATCTTTCATTTATAAAGTTACTGCAATGAACGAATAGTTTTAATAATGTTTGATGGCATTTTTTTTCTCCTCTTCATCAGCGTTACTACAAAAAAAGTTGTTGATAAGTACGCAACAAGAAAGCTACTACTTACTAATATAGGAAATTTAAAATTTCGTCGCTTTAGAATGATCGGCAATAATTTACATAAATTTAAAAACTCATGAATCAATAGACAACGCTAACGAGAAATTGAAAATGAATACAAGTCGATTCAGATAGAACACCGTCTAACCGATTGACGGAAATAGTCAATGAGAATCGGAGGAGAAAACTACAATTTTCGCGGAGATGAATGAGAGATAACTACAGCCAATCTAGCACAAGTGCCGTATTTGGCGACATTCTCCCTTCATCTTGAATACACCTCGAGGCAACAGAGAAACCTATCAACTTCGCTTTTTTTTTCGTATCTCACTTATATTTTTCCTGTTGACTTTTAATGTGAGATGTCGATTGATTTGCCGCTTACATATCTTTTCACAAAGATTCGCTTATCAGTGATTAGATTAGCTTATTATTTAATTGATACGATTTTCGATTTCCGATTACTTTCATGACCTAAAAACACTAATCATCATGCACTTCAATAATGTTACATTTATATGACGAGAACTGACCACAACATCTCAGCAAAATGTCATTAAATATGCACGCAAACGATCAGGTAAATTGATACGAAATACGTTCACAATAAGTGATTCGTCGATTGAAAACGACCGATTGCATAAATAACCTAAGATAGTGTAAAACATACTTATTGAAATCCAACTATCTAAAACTTATTACCGTTTTGATTGATTGGCTCGAAATTTGACTTGTGGAATTATTTCAGGCTACAAGTTCCATTGAGATTTTTTTATTTTCGAAATTCTTGCCTTTTAATTGTTTTTGTTTAGAAATTGAAAGAACTTAGAGCAACAAGTGTATGTACGAAACGGGAATGACATGAAATATATTTAAAAGCGACAGAAGTATATTTCCTTCGTTGGTGCAAACTATACAAAAGTCAAAAAGGAAGGTTTTTTTTGATTTCTCGTATCATAGAGAAAGCATAAATTCTGTCAAATAGATCAAAAATGATATTTTTGGACTTTCCAAGTCTTAAACATACTCCAATCTGGTGGAATCTGAAAAGTGAAAGTATGGGGCAACCGACACTCCCCATTTTGGCACAACGTATCTGATAACATAGCCATGTCCATTCTTGAGATGCAAATTCAATTGCTATTCGAAATTACTCAAAAATTTGCAAATGGAAAAATTTTTTTATTCCATCAGTAACTAAAATATATATATATTTACAAAGGAAATATTGTTAAACAGATCAGAAGTTGGAACAAATGTAAAACGCATCCAACATTGTTAGGTCTATGAAGATAAATACGCTAATTCAGCCAGAGAGTATGCGAAGAAACCTATAATGGCCATTTTCGAAAATTTTTCAGATTCTAATGGATATTAATATAGTGCTGAGATTAGCATCAACAGAAATATCATTCAAAATTACAATTTGGAACGTTTTTTTTTTCATTGGATAACATTAAAGAACAGAAATTGCATTCGTCCATTAAGTACAAAGCATTGCAAAAATAATTCGATTTGCAATTTACGATTAATTTTTAAATTATAAAGCTGCTAACGTGGTTAAAAGATTGCTGAAATCATTGCATAAACGGAAATAACTTATTGAGCAATTAGATTGGCCTTGGAAATAAATGAATTAATTATGAAGCACATAACCACAACCAGTTCGCGATGTGATATCTTTGGATAGATTTGATTGCAAAAAAAAGAATGAACGAACGGAAATGAAGTGATGAGACTGAAAGACTTGCAATAGCACTTGGGTGCAGCAACAATAAACGCCAGGACCCTCAGCACATTAAGAAGTCGCCAAATACATCTAGGCGTTGGTATACAAGTGCATCTGCAAGACGGAGTGAATCTAGCTAAACTAAAAAGGATATGAACAAAACGCTTAGCAGTTCAGAAGTTGAAGGATGGAATCGAAAACCTGCCCTAGTTAGTTGCGTTAAACTTTCTAAATGACCAGCCGAGAAGAACGACCAGATCTATGAATAGAGTAAGTAGTGCTGTTCATTGGATATATGCGATATCAGGCGCAATATTCAAACATAATAGCTGAGTAAAATTTAGTTGCGCAATTTGATTAATATACGCTTAATACATCGTTTTTATTCTTTACACATTAGATTATTAAATAAGATGAAATGTTGAAATCTAAATCTGAATGTTGAAATGGTGTCCTAAAGTGATTTTAACGTTTTTGTGTGAAAATGATCTGAAAATATCCAATCATTCAGCAAATATTCGTATATAATCGGCATTTTAAAAAATGAGACGATTGTTTACATCTTGTGGTGAAAAAAAAAAACATGGAAAATGCTAAATGCAATAAGAATAGAGTTGTCAATACAATTGCCGTTAGCTTCATAGGAGCAATATACAACGTGGAATACGTAAAAACTCGAACTGAGCTCGTCGGTGCATCGATTGTCGGCACTTGCAAAGAACGTTCGTCTCGTCTCACTCTTTCAGCAAAACATCGCAATATTCCAAAATGGTTTGTATGGCAAATGATTTTATCAACGGTGCTAATTCTCTTAGAGTAATTTCTTGTTATATGTTCGTTTTCATCTAAAAAAAAAAAAAAAAAAATTTCATTTCAACTATTCATAGGTTACTATCACTCTTTCAATTTGGTGTGTAGCATGATTCAAAAATTATGAAATTCTTCATCAATAATAATAATAATAATAATAATCAACGACTCAATTATTATCAATGACTATAGATATACAAATGAAAAAAATTCCTCAATGCGTGCAAACTCGTTAAAACTTTCAATGAAACTCAATTCAAAGAAATATTTTGTAAAAAAATCAATGAAATTTAAATATTTTTTTCAGGCGAATTCAATGGAAACATTTCAGGAAATGTGCAGAAAATTCTAAGAGCGCAACTTAGATGAGAAATGCTTCATGATGAGTTTCTTTTTTTTCATTAGATATGATATTTTTCATATGTGTCCATCGTATATTTGTTCTCACAAATTTTACACACACAAACACAAAAAAAAAAGGAAAAGTTACTTCCTTAGTTAGATTATAAGCGATCGTTGATTACAATATTCGTCGAATATTAAAATAACAAAAGTGAGAAGAAATAATATCTCTCAAGCGTTCATTTTTTAATGAAGAAAAAAAAAAGAGAGAGAAAAAAGAATCCATCCCATGGAAACAATTTTAGCACAAACTACAGTAAAAAATTGATGAGGACACTTTTGAAATCAAATTTTTTTTTTTAAATTCAAAAAAAGCGGAAACAAACCTAACCTGCTGTATAGAGATTGTATTAGCAGAAATAGTAGTAATAGTATTAGCAGGGCAATAATAGTATAACTTTTAACCACGCGAAAATATAGAAACTGCTTATCAGTTGTAAAAATAAAGACAAACAGGAAAGAGAGTAGGGCGTTGTTTCACATTTATTTTTCACGATAAAAGAGGCGAATTTAATGACGCAAATTTCGTGTCAGGTTTTCCGCTTCCTGCACTACAATACGTGTTAATTTTAAGCAAAAAAAAAGAGCATTCATATTAGAAGAAACGAGTTTGTTGAGTGTTTTTTTCTCGCATTTACAAAACACTAAATATTGAACATGTTTTTGATGTACGTTTATAAAATAGCGCACCTTTTAGCTCTTTTTTTTTTTCTATTTTCACAAAAATATTCCACTTTCGTCGATAAAAACCGATATTGTTCATGTAATTTATGAAAGTATTTATTTCAATGTTCGAAGAATGCTTAAGAATAATTGGCGTCTAATAAAGTGTTTTTTTTTTTGTTTTCTCGAATTTTTTGTTTTTTTTCCCCCCCCCCTAGAGAATTGTAAATTTGCGATACGATCTTCACGTTTTATAGATTGAAGCAGCAAAGTGATGACACATGCCATTTTGTTTAGTTCGATAGATTCACATAGAGAATATGCCCAGCAATAGCGAGATAAACATGCCATATTGAAGCTGAAACCGATGAAATATTAGCATAATACTCATCGACCTTCAACGGCGATCTTCAACAGTGGAACGTTATATAATGGTCGAATATCTCGATTTTTTTTCTGAACTTCAATCAAGTAATTTGAATTACTCGACACTCATCTGTCAAGCGCAATCGCGCCTACTACTACAGTTTAGATTTCGCCTAGATTTTGGCTTTTCGGATTTCCCAAATAAATACGGGAAAGTGCTGATCATTTCTTCAATTTATTTGCCGTAGCAATACTTCCGCTGTCTTGCTCAACTGAAAGCTTAGAATGGAAATTTCATGAAAGCTTCAATGTTTCATGAATATAGCATTTCGAAAAATTTTGCCTTGGCTTTTTAGTTGAAATTTGAATTGAACTCATTTGAGTATCATTTTATTGAATTGAATGCGATTTTATGCATCAATATTGTGAGATGCTTTTAATTTTCCATACGTTTAATTCGAGACAACTTGTAGAATGAACCAGATCGATATGCGATAAGATAGCCACCCGCTGGTTTCGGCATCTTCCAATTGTTATAGGTGGCCACGCAACCTCTTGTCTCGATAAGCTGGTACAAGTTATGTCGTCAAACCATCTACTGGCGACTCAAAGCTGTCACGAGCCGCACTTACATTAGATGCTGATAAATGCGATGCACACGAACGGGACTTTGTTGGATAACAGTAACAGCAGGGCACTATGCATGGAAATCTCTCATGGGACAACTGAAGATGCCACCATACGAGAAGACGACCAGACGCTATGCGAGGCCATCATAATATACGAAAGCAAACAGTGCGAGCAGAAAAACGGCGATGCGAAGAAATGACGAGATTAACAGTTGCACAAAGAGGTCAAGCCTATAACATCGAAGCTCTCGACAGCAAATAGATGAGGAAGCAGTTGCTATGGTACTCTATATGCGATATCACTGTTGCAAGAGGAAGAAATCTACGAAACAATAAGAGAAAAACAACTAGATTTCTTTGCCGCATGTGCAAATACGGTTTCACAGAAACACTCCAGTCTATCCCTCCAATGTAGAAAGCTTCGATGTGTTCGCCAATAGCTCCATAAAAAGAAAATTTGGAAGAACGCTGATATGCATCGAACAGAAATATTGCGCAAAACAGTTCGATTACACGGTCATAGCTGTATGGCTCACATATATGCAAATGCTAGTAAAAATCCGATAATTCATTCTTTGGATATTCTATGTGCTCAATGAAGGATGCATTATCAAATTACGACCTAATGCTTGAAAACAGTGTTCAGCTACCGTCGCTTCTCCACTGACAGGCGACCTAAATTCAAATCGAGAATAAGAACCGCTCAGCTTCGAAGATCTGCTACATCACGACAAAACAACAGTGATGTCGCAAGGTCATTCTACGCTATATGTTAGTGAGTGACTATCTAGTCATTCGAAATTCTCCTGAAATACAAAGCAAAGAGGTTCAAATTACCAGACTTAACGCTATATACGAGTGAAAGATGTTCGCGAAAGTTTGATTTGAGAGTGTACAGCAGCCAGCATGCAACCATGGGCTAACAGCAATATGAACAGATAATATTATAGGACTCATTATCTGAGGCTTGAAAACTTTCCGATGTAACTTCGCAACGAAAAGCATGCTTTCTTGAACGCAGTGGAATCTAGGGAAATCAGTCTAAGCAGACACGACCACTTTTTGCATATAGAAATCAGGAAATGGATCTTCGAACGTTAAAGCTGAAGTATCAGGCACACTAATAAAGGTTTATTGAGAACGTACTTTAAAAGAATCGCAACCTTCTTGGACGTGAGTTTAATTGAGAGAATAATCTGCTAAAAAAAAAACTAGTTTTAAACCTCAAAGATGATACTAAACGCGAACCCAAATAGTTGGGGAAACGGAAGGAAGAGGGGGTGGGGGGAAATATTTCAACAGTAAGCATGAAAGACTTTACAGAAGTGGGCATAAAAGGTGAACAACGATTGACTCAGTGAAAATTCAACATAATATGTGCTAAAAACAATCATGAAAATCGAGCTAGCCCCAGTAACTATTCCTAGCAACACCATCCAAACAAACTGCATGTTATTTTAGCACAAAATTGCCCTGATCTGAGTGGTGCTATGTTGCCGTTGTCATAACAATGTCGAGTTGCGAAACACGACATAGCTAAGTGATTTCATCACTTAAAGTTTGCTTGTCTTGATATGAACGTTCCTCACTATACTAAAGGTAATTTCTACCTATCGACCAAATAAAGGATTCATCTCAAATTCACTCCGATTCAATTTCGATTGAATTTGATTCCACTTGGCTCGATATTCTCGCTGATGTGATTCGTCATTAACTTGGTGTTCGATTGTACTCAAGAATCTCGTCTGTAACTCATACGTTTTTCATGTAATCCGAAAATGTAATAAATTCCCCAGTGATATCGTCTCTATGTATGTATATATAAATGTCGCCTTGAAAGTATCGATCTTGAAAATATAGTTGAATTTCTGTTTGCTACAACGTTTTCATTTTCGTTCTAATATCTTCTGAATATTTCACTCGTTTAGTGCCGTTGTAAACGGAGGTGACCTCTTTCTTGCTTCTCCTTTAAAATCTCACATAATTTTTAATTAGCGTAGCCCAAAACTTACTATCTTACAACAACTGCTATCATAGAGCATTTTTGAAAAAAACAGCCAAATTTTATTGGCTAAAAGGCAACATTTTCTAGAATTCTGATAAATTTCCATTGGCCAAAGCCTTTTTCTGATTGCGCGATGAAGTTCTTATGAAAAACAGAAAATTCCGATTCTGGACAAAATCCAAATTTTAGCAATGGCTTATGATACCTTCTGACACCTCTCTAATCCTCGGACCGCTTGATACACTTCATTTGATCCTTACATATGGTCTTCCCCTCTTCCCCCCCCCCCCCCTCCCACAAGCTTGCTACGAGAGCTCATACGCTCTATAGAGTTTGCAATTTTGCTCAGGGTATCCTTCATTAATAAGTTGTACTTTATAGGGCAGAGTAGAACGATTCAAATTCATCACCACCGTCATCGAAAATTTATTCAAGCGATGAAGGTGGATCGTCTTCGTCAGCACCGAAGAATGACCGAAAAACACGTATCGAGATGAAACACATGGGAAAGTGATATCAATATTAGTGTCAATCGAATGGACGCACGATATTCATCAAGAAATCACTAGTGCAACTTTTACGGTAACCTGATAACGACTAACTAAAGTTCTACAAAACTAGTTCAATAGTGCAACAACCTTGTTTATTTGGAAATATTTATGAATATCACACCTGCAAAACTGAATGCGAATTTTTAAATCAATAGCTCTCTTTACACTGTCTCCAGCAGCAAACTTAATTAGCAAAGGTGAGCGAAGAAGGAACCTTCGAAAATTGGCCATTGGCAATCATTGATTCGATGTAAGTTTACATCGCCATTTCATCTGTAATAATCACCTATTTCTTTAATTATTGCTGTTGAGAACTCGACTTGATCTATATATCAGTGGACTGCAAGTCCATTAGTTCTTCATCACACCTCCACCAGTGATGTTCACTACTTTTACTGTTTTCGAAAACACCGAATATGTGCATCATATCATTTGATTGTCTGCATAGAAATATCTAAAATTGTGGAGAATTTTTGAAAATTCTTAAAAATGCAACGCATGGTTTTCATCAGAAAAAACTATCCCCAGCAACATCACCACTCAAATTGTAATCTCCCAGCGAAAACATATCCCATAACGATACTAGTTTTGAATTATGCTTTCTTGCTATAAATTTTCAAAAAAAAAAGGTATTTAATTCGTATTTAATTGTCAAGCTGATTATAAAACAGACATCAGCATGAATATATCGGTTTTTTCTCGAGCAAAAATGCGGGCACCAACTATGGTATCCTCGCTCAATGTGAGCTTATAAGAGGCGCAAAATTGCTCGACAACATTTCTATGTAATGATACACTTGCTGTGCGTCGATGAAACGACTGCGACCACCCACAGCGCTAAGACATTATTAGTTATTCGTCGTGCGGTAAAATGATTGTTGCGATACACAGACGTCACTATTAGATTGCACCACTTAAAGTAAACTTTCAAAACTCCTATGAAATTGCAGCTTACTAAATGCCCATGTACCAGGTATCGGTGTAAATTTTCTTGCAAATATCCATTTTTCTGTCTGCGTGCTCGATATGGCAAATAATTTAAGCGACTGTGTACACCAGTTGTGATGTTCTGTGTGGTTATGATGTGAATTGTAATAGCTAATTTAGATCCTTTCTTCAAAAATTTTCATAGCTGTTATTCATTTGAGGCGAATCTTCGAATCTCTCTTTTTGCAATGAAACTCCGGCACACTTTAAGGTGCGTGCCGTCAGAGTGTATTATGTCAGCTCATTTTATCAGTTTGGATTGCTATTAGAGCAGAAATGTTTGTCGGATATTTTTTCGTGTGTCAAACATCTATTAAATCATTACGGTGAGGGAATGCTCGGTTAAAGAGACGGTAAGACGCATTTTTCTGTCTTCTCCGCCAAATGTTAGGTGGTTATTGAAGTCTTTTTCCGGAGAACGCGTTAAAAAGTCCACTAGACACGAATGTTGCACAATGCTGCCGATGAGGATCAGTCTTTGAAAGGAAATTAACGCAAACCTTGCAGCCAAAACCACAGTTATTTTTGTTACAGTAATACGAACCCTGCGAAAATCCACCTTACTACTTCTCAGATATTGCATACTTTTACTACTGTAAATTAATTGAATTACAGTTAAAAGTAGAAATTGATTAAAACGACGCTTTAAATTGCCTCTCGAAACTATATTTGCGACTATCCTCACATCTTTTTTATTGTATTTGCCAAATTCTTGATGAGTTATCAACAATTAAGCATGTTATAAAACCTGACTTTTATGGACAAAAACATTGGTGCAATTGTGATGCTATATTGGCATATAGTGCGTCTATTTTGACAGAAATCATTTCATCAGTCTCAATCGATAATGCACCTATCGATAATGAACGATTGATTACATTGTAGTTAAAGATCATTTTAGAGAGGATAAGGGCGTTTATATTTGTTAAACCGTTTTTTTCTTAAAATTTCTACTCAGATTATATCGGTAATGTTTGCTGTATCATTTTCATCTAAGACAAAAGGAAAACATTTCTTCATATCGGATGTAAAACTTAGAACTATGAGTCCCAAAATGGATCGCAAGAGTGAGTGAAAATTTCAGGATTGAATGCAGGATTTATATGCAGTTAATTTACATATTACGTATGACATTTACATTTGAAGAAATTAGACATAACAAAATCTGTAGGATCTCATAGAGAAATTCTTTATGCTAGCAGCGATTTTTTTAATATGCAAACTGCAACTTGAAACCTGAACTAATATGCAATTTCTACAGGTGTAGCAGTAGTTAATTTCATTCACTAGACGAACGAATGAAGCGAAAAGAGGATGACTGTAAAATAAACAGCACATTTAAGTGAGTATATTGTTGGCGGGCTTGATGATGTGAAAATCACCTTAGGACTGACCATAAACAATACTTCCACATATAGAATTCGCTCGTGATGATGAACTGCACATAGTGACCACATCCCCTAACCTCCCATCTCTTCACTTGCTCAATCAAACAAACACCTCCGCAGGTATTACGAAGCTAAACATCGCTCACTATTGCTAGAGCACTCCTCCACCCTTCTTAATCGATCTGCGAATGCACATATTTCTGTTACAGCTTACCTACAAATGACTACAGGAATCACAGAAGCTGATCTCGGTCACACAAGTCCTTTGATGAAATGTAGTTTTTCTCCTGTTCTCTACTGCTGCTCTTTTCTCGTTCGTAAACGAATATTCAAGCGAACTAGCAACGTTTCAGAAAATATCTCCACTATGGCTGAATTTATTTAAACGTTCGAGATTGCAAATGAAAGCGGAAAGACCACATTGAACTGCTGTAGGTTGAACCGCTGTAAGGACACGTGGATGTCACATGGAACGCCGCCGCTTGGGGAACTGTGAAGTTTGACAGTCGAATGACGATGTTCGAACACTCCGTCTACGTACATCATTCAGTCGTATTGAGTGTTTTCAAGTGTGTGGTCGTCGTCGTCGTTTGTTCTCACTAGTTAATATGATGGACTACGATGCGTCGTTCGAAAATGCTGAGGTTTCAACACCTTCCAGGTTGGTTGAAAGATTCAACTGCATCGCTACAAATTAAAATCTGCCAAATTTGTCGATATATGAAAGAAAGTGGACTTGAAGAATATGTTTATAAGCCATTTAAAAAAATGCACTGACATCAAAGAATAGCTGCTATTTTGATACGTATGTCCACTCAAGAGATTCTCGTCGAATTAGCTATAACAACACCTAATGGTATCGAACGACAAAGCTTTATCCCTCTTATGGTGAGATTTTTTCAGTTCAACACAGATCGAAATCAATCTCTCGGAAGTCGGCATTGATGCATTACCTGAGCACTACTTTTCCATCAACAGTCCATCTTATGCGCCTCATCTCGTAAAAAATATATCTCTCTCTGGAAATCAAATTGTCCAGCTTCCATCGACAATAGCAGTTTTCTCAAATCTTCAAAGGTAACGAATGCAGAGTTTTTTTTTCCTTTCATGACGATATTTGAATTAATGAATTTTTTCCTTAAAAACGACGACTATTTCTGGGATAGCGGTGGGAATATTTATTGACGATTTGAAAATTCCCAAGTAGCACAAGAATAACGGCGCGAAGAACTGAATTACATGAGAAAGCGTGATAATTTATGGAGGTTTTCATTCCTAACAAAAAGCTGAACACATCTACAACACTTGTGAAACTTGTGCTGAAGGTACAAATTAGGGGAACATATTTTAGAAAAAAACATACATGAGAGGAAGATATTCAAATTATTATTACCAAGTGTGAACGCGTCAAAAAAATACGTATTAAATGCTGTTCACACAGCAGCGTACAAACAAATGTGTTACGTTAATGCACTCAAGTTTTTCTACATATTTTTGTAACACGTTTGTGTGTTACAATAGCATGTATAACACTTAGCACACTAACTCTCAATATATTGGAAGCAATAGAGGCGACTCGCACAATTCATTAAATGTCACTACTAACCCTGGAGTACTTTTTCGTCTTATCGTATAATATGTTCACTTTCAGTCTTATTTTGTGCAATAATTCATTGGCGAGTTTACCCGAAGAACTGGGAATGCTGCAAAATTTGTATTCGTTGGAAGCACGCAACAATCTCCTAGAAAATCTTCCCAAATCGTTTGCTATGCTTTCCAAATTACAAACTATAAATCTATCTGGCAATCGTTTTACGCATATGCCTCATGTGTTATTTCAACTGAAGGCGGTTCGCGCATTGTTTATGGGAGGGAATCTCATTGAAACAGTACCAAACGCTATCGGTACTATGTTGAGGTTGGTCTTTTTGGATGTGAACTGCAACATAATTCTTTAAGTAGAAAATCCCACCATTCTGTTTTTTCTAGCTTTCTCATCAAATAGAGGACTCCTACTCTTTCGTAGCGTTGGGGGAAGGTTAGGAGGGGGAGGAGGGGGGGGGGGGGGAGGAGTTTAAGAGCATTGAGCATTCTTTCAGAGTTAGTTTTCAGTTGGGTAGCACGTTTTCCATTCAAAACTTCTCGAATCAGCATTTTTTTTCCAGTCCGGTCTGTTGCATATTCCAATGACTTTATATTTCTGAATCCTTCTCCAGAATTTTTGCAACCGGTTGGTCTGCTCAATAAAATTAAAAAAGAGAGTTAATGCGATTTAAAGTACACAGAACACCTGCCATAACATCTTACACCATATGTCATGATCCGTCTGCCCGTTTTCGAATTGCACTAAGATTCATGATGTAGACGCCCAGTACATGTGCACCTATATTTGTGCATCACCAGATGAAAATTTTCTCAATGGCTTTTTTTCGAAAGTTGTCTCTCTGAGTATTTATGGAAGCGGTCTATCAATGGCAGCTGAGAACACTTATAGAAAATGTCATTACAGCCGTTTGTCTTATTGTTGCATTTATTATTCTTTTTACGATAAACGAAGACCTTATAGAATATGCTCACCACTATTATATAACAACACGCTAGCCATGAAAAAAAAAAAAAATTGTACATAACACTTACAACAGTTCGGTTTTTTTTTTTGCAGTCTCGACGTGCTATATCTAGGTGGTAATCGACTTCATGAGGTGCCGGCCACAATTGGACGGTTGCATAATTTGACAGTTCTCTCGTTATGTAGCAATCAACTGGAAACCATCCCAACAACAATCGCCGATCTTCAATCGCTCCGAACTCTTGCACTTCACAGCAATTTGCTCCGAGTGGGTCTTCTTGCTAATTCTTTTCTGACGATATTTCATTGAAGTTTGCTTTTTGCGATTTACTATGGTCCCCATTAAGCCCGTCAATATGTGCAGAACATCCTAAGATAATGAGACGTACTTATCAATTTTTACATCTACGCCTTTTTGAGATGGAAAACGAGGAAAACAAAAGAAATTAAATCATATGTAATGAGTACATTCATAACCATACAGTAAAGCAATATAAACTGAAGCGAAAACGAAATCTACTTATATATAAAAATATCGAGAAGAGAAAAAGAAAGAAAGAATCAAAAATATGGTACAGCTGAAGTGATATTGCTGAGGCTGTGAAATCTAGTAACACATGGTACTTGATGGCTGATTTGATGTGTTTTTAGGTATATTTCAGGTGCTTAGCATTCAGAATATCGATGACTGAATACATCAAATAATTTGAACTCGTTAATGCCTCTCATAGCGACTAAATCAGACAGAGGGTCATTCTCAATAAATATGACTCTTCCTTATATTAGTGCTGCATTGCGAAAAACAAGAATTTTAAAGTCACTTCTATCGATCAATAAGTTTACAGCGAATTCAAAGGAATTGATTAAAAAATGGTCAAAAGTCGGGTGAAACATCCTATAAAGAAGAAATAATTTCCACCATAACGACCTGTTTCCAATGATTCTAAACCAAGTTAAAATATTCTTAAATCCCACTATAAATCTCTTTTATTTCTGTGAAATCTTTTAGTAATGCTTTCTTCAAGCGTCTTATTTTTGCCTTATCTTCATGCGTAAATAATCGAACATTAGCATCGTTGAGAAAGAAAAAAAACGCAATAGGTTTTAACCTATGTAACATTGGTGAATTCCAATACTGCCTCATTAATTGATAACAATAAAAAATTAGAGCACGAAATTGATTCGGAGATTTTGTTGAAATTCAGTTAGACGATCTTAGTAGTGTGCTTATAATCACTTATCTTAGTCGACAAATTCAGTCACTCTAGCAGTTGTGTAAATGTCGGCTTTCTATCTAATAATAAACGTTGATTGTTCGTTGAAATGCCATACTACTTACAAAAATGTATTATAATTCTACACATCAGACACCTCACTATTCTAAATATCACACAACTTGAGCTAAAGGTCTTGAAAATTCTCAACACATCATACTCATGAGTATTCTTATAAATGAGGATGGGTACTTATATCTTTTGAAGAACTTAGGAACAGTAACAAAAACAGATTTTATCATAAAATTAGAAGCAATAAACCGCAAGGACTGTATCTAAACAACACAGACAATATACGGGATATATATTTTCAACTACGTTAGCTGAAAGTAGTGGATACAACAAAGTAACATACGTTGCCATGAAAGTCTTACAACGCGCTTTTTTTTCTTGTAAATTTATCGAAAATGCAAATTTGCAATCTAGTCCACATCATCGAGGCTAGCTTTTTAATGAATTCGAAATAGGACATATTGATACCTGACTGAAAACGGAAATATTTTAGGCAAATGTATTTTACATTTTATAGGTGATCACTTCCTCTTATTTGGTTGCTATATTCTTATACGGTCGATATTTTAAATTTTGATATTCACATAATATTTCAGACATTGCCAACTGAGATCGTACGTTTGCGTAATTTGCAATATCTCAGCCTTCGTAATAATCCACTCGGTAAGAGATGATTTTTGATTTGATAGAAATATTCGTCTCACAATTTGCCGAAGTTAACGTTAAAAGAGGCGTTCATAGTGAGGCATGAAGCAAATATCACTGCCTGTATACAACTCTCATATATGTTTGCATATCGCTTTTTTCGATTAAAACCCCATAAGGGCGCTTTTATTCCGCATATGACCTATTTATGCTTTCTGCAATATACTTGAGGACATGCGAAAACGAGTGAACTTCAACTTTCTGATTATTGCATGCATTTATAAAGTGCAAAATTTTATGAGTTTCATTTCAAAAATTCCACAAAATAATTATAAGCTTCATCTGAGTATCATAATGAGCATAGAACTGGATCGAGAGATAAGATCCCCGGAAAAAAGCCGGAAAAAAGCATGATTACGAGAAGAACGCAATATTTCAAACGATAAAATTTGGCATCTCAACAAATGAATACCACTAACCCACCTAAAAGAGAACGAGCAGAAATCTTGCTGGCGAAAAAAAAAATATTTTAGTGAACAATTTCGTGCGCGATATGAGCTTCGAGCCGCCAACGCTGAAAGAGCTAGCGGCAAGAATCGTTAAGATGAAGGTGCCATTGTCGATCTCGAATTGTGTGTTGCCACAAGTGTTAATTGCATATATTGCAAGCGCGAATCAATGCGTCAATCCAAAATGCAAAGGAGTGTACTTTGATGCGTGTGTCGAGCATGTCAAATTCGTCGACTTCTGTGGCAAATATCGCGTCCCATTATTACAATATCTCTGGTAAGTTTTGATAGAGGTCCAACACAAAAAAAATTGTAATAATTGTATATGTATGACTTATGCGCGTTATGACTTTAGAGGGTCACCTATTAATTATGTATGACTTTAGATAAAGGGTCACCTATTAATATGCGCTATTGCATCGCTAAGTAAAACAATTTATTATCGCATTAATCGATGCGCGTATCTTTCTTGAGTGGCGCCCTTCAAAAACAGCTTTCGGCAGACATTGATTGATGCAGACGAGTGAACATAATGCTCGATCCGAAAAAACTCTGCATACATAATTTGAACTATATGAGTTTATAATTTGACAATTTTTGTAAGGTTGTTATCTGGTGAGTCAAGTTCCCCCCCTCCCCCCCCCCCCCCCAAACGGCTTATAAGAAACTTAGAGATATGATATTTGACAGGCGCTATTCTTAGCTCAGAAAAGTTTTCCTTTCTAACACTCACTTCGTCAAATGATCAATTTCATCAGCTTATCAGCCACATAAATTTAAATTCGTCAACCTTAGAGCCAGCAAACTAAAAATTGTGTGTTCATGGAGCAGTTTTCATTGGTTGTGCGTTGACAATCCTCGACTTAAAAAGCGCTTACCTTACCGGCGTTCTTGAGGCGCTTTCCCACTAGCCAGCAATGCACAGCTTGTGCATAACAGCCATACTTCCACTCCAACATTAGTTCATTATTCATCCCGAAATCTTCCACGTCTTTTAGAGGTGATACTTCTGAAGGCTATGAAACATTCCAGGAAATTCCAGGAAATTGCTGTGCATGACAATATGCGTACCGCAACAAATGTTACCACGCTATTCCGAAGCTTAGGAAATTTTCGACTATTTGTTTAATGGGCATCTAGCTATCGGCAAACACGTAAAAGAATTCCACTAACCGATGCGAACTCAACTTGTCTGAATCAACAATACATAGATGCTGCCATAAACATACATTTAAAACTCGCCTCTCATAGGTTTCCACTTAATAGACGTTTCCCTCCTGAAAACGTTCTATCCTCATAACGCATACAGTCTAAGCGTTTGTAGTATGCGCACAGTGGCTATAGAAACGCAGAACAAACAATCTTTTACTCTTTCCAACCATACAACACTTCAAAAAATAAAATGAGACGGAGCATTAACGACCTTTCCTTGCTGCAACCCCCCCCCCCCCCCCCCAAAAAAAAAATCCTTTAAAACTAAACCATCAATATTTCAAATGTCACATTCTAGCTCTCCACGTTGCTCATCACCAAGTCCTGCCTATGCGCACTCAGACTGCTCCGATTCAGAAGGCTCCGACGAGTGGCCATCAACGTCCGACTACAAACTACGCAAAGTGATGCTTGGTTAACTAATAAATGAAACAACGTATAGATGATTGTATGTCCTTGATTAAACCACTTTTATATCAAACTGAACAGAACAATCATATCATTGCAATGCTCTATGCAAAAGTTCCGCAACCTGTAAAATTCGGTCAATTAGATCGATTTCAACTGTCTCATCCCTAAATATGCTTTCGCTTACTTTTGAGCTTAGCTGTAGCACCGTTCAGTAGCGTAAATCTGGACCATCAACACCCAACGTACATCATTCAGCGGCTGAATCAGCCGGCGGATATAAAATGAAAATGTCGAACTCATCCGATTAGGCAATTTTTGCAAGAGGAGAATGGCTCAATAGGTGGGTGAAAAATAGTATAGAATCAGAAATTTGTGGTCAGATTTTTTTTTTTGTGCGAAGTACTCTAATCGATAATCTGATTAAAACCCTTCAAACAACCATGTCAGCTATTACACATCAATTCATCAACACATACGAAATCACTAATGATGCAATAAGCGCTAAATTTTACGAATCAACAGCCAAAAAGAAAAGAAAAGAAAAGAAAAACAACTCAAGCAACGATAGTAGTTGTAGTATAAAGAACGAGCTAATAATATGAAGCTCGGAGCAAAACGCAGCATATAAACGCAGTCGATAACTTAGGCGATAAAACAGATCTTAATAAACCGAGTTATTACGCAACGATGAATAATGCATAGTGTGAGCAAATAAAGGCAAAAAAAAAAACGAATAAATGAAAAAAAAATGAAACATAGCTTAATAGGGAAATAATCACAGCGAAAAACAAGCATTGCACAACTTCAACAAAACTATGCGATAATCACATATAAACAGAGAGAGAGAGAGAGAGAGAAAAAAAATCACGAAAATTTTCAAAGAAAAAGACTAGAAAATAAAGATAAAAAAATCCACATCTATGCGCAAAAATATTTCAACGGCAAGAATGAAAAACCTCAAAACAAAAGAGGAAGAAAAAAAACCTAATGCACCTGACAAATTTCAATAAATAATTCGAAAATTTCATACATTTAAAGAGTACCTTTTCGACGCTATCTCTTTTACGCTGAGGAAATGACTTTTTGCACTTATTAATGTTTACGTTAATTAAAATTTATTAGCACAAGCATTGTTGAGATTTTCAAGTGGTATATCTGTGCTATATCCGCATTAAAACGGTACTCGACAATTTTATTGTATTGTTTACAAATCGTTGTGTGTTAATATCAAACAATAGGCGTCGATTTGTTCTCGATTTCTCCCACAAATAAAATAAAACTTACGGAAATAAGTTTATAATAATATCTGGAATGCAGAAATATTAACTGTACCTCAACGAAAATATTTGCCCTTATTGCTCTAAAACAACCCTCTTTGAATTTGCTATTACGATTCGCTCACTTATTAATGATAGCGTACTTAAGAATAACAATAAGCAGAGCATCGCTGAAATGAGTGAAAACCTATGTAGTAATGAAATATGCCTTAACAATCATATTTATTTAAAACAAAACATTTCATGAGTTTTTTTTTTCTTTGCTTCATTGCATTTCTCTTCGGATGAAGCCAATCTCAACCCAGAGTGTCTTTTCGACTTCGAACTCTCTTTATTATATACGATGATGGATTGAAAGCGAATAATGGAAATTTCCTATCAAGGAGCAAATTTTTTCAATGAAGAAAACCCTTTAAATACTATTGGAAACGATGCCTTCAAGATAGCCAAACGTTATCGCACAACGAATAGCTCTAACTATTATGGAGTGCTAGGAAGAGATAATTGCAAAATGTCACCTATAGAAGTGAACAACTCGAAGAAAAAACCATTCCCACTACGAAAAAGTACACTTAAAAATGAATTTAAAGTTTAACACATATTTTTGAACAGATAGAATAGATATCATGAATCACAGCATATTGAAATACACAAAACAGCAAGGAGATTTTTTTAAACACAATAAAAATAAATCTATAAATTATGATACGCAAACAGAAACCAATCAAGGAAGCATAAATTATTGAGAAAACAAAGCCATCTTCGTACATCAGAGTAGGCGAATCGAAAAGCCCAAGTGCACTTCTAGATGAAATCAGCTGGCACATAGCTCCTGCAAGAGAGCACTTTAATATATGAACGATGAGTGCATATGTACAGATGGATCAGTCGGGTATTGTTGAAGAGAAACTCAGCTAAACAATGTGACCGCTCTTAATATTGGACTCTACATTTATATGATGGTTGAATGCGCGAATTCACCAACATAAACACGGTTGAATGCACTTAACTTTCAGTGCAACTTTTATAGGCAAAGATATTTGGGTGTAGGAAGTGGTTCCAAGCAACACATAGATAAAACGCCTTATAAGAGAACATATCGTAAATTCTGATCTGTAAAAAAAATATAGATAAAGCACCATTCACGTGAAGTTAAGGTCACATTGTGCAGTTTAACATCTTTTCTCCCACAGATAAGGTCGAACCTTCAAATCGATATCGTCGCAAAAGTACAAACAAGGATCAGCTTAATGCACAAAAACGGCCCATTGAGAATTTGTAATTTAATCAAACCAAATCCACGTAGGAAAATGAAGGAGGACCAGAAGTTGGGGACTGCTAGAGGTCTTCAAGTGAAAGCTAAAGATTGTAGAAGGAAGCCTCTGCATCTATGCAGCTATAAAAACATAACGATCATGTTAAGCAATAATTTCGCCTTCATTCTGCCCCTTTCCCATATAATAGACCAGGTAAGAAATGAACATGCAACACATCATAAATCGATAAGGAAATGGCGTATCAATAGCTCGTATAAGGCAACGCTAAAATATCGAAAGTGCAATTTTTAACCTCTTAATAACGAACCGGAAAGCGCAAAGAACTTCACGGTGGTTGATTTCCGATCAGTCGTTCATTTCCAAATAAAGTGAACACGTTTGACGAGTACACTGACCATGCAGACGATCGAAGTTGAATTTACAATATCCACCATCTGATGAAATAGCTGCAAAACAATGTAATTCATCAATCATAGAAATAGCAACCAAATGTCAACGTAGTACACTTCAACATTTTGTGAGTCGGTATTCCACCGTAGACTTTTGACATAATAGTAACTCATAATATATACGATTTATTTCAACTACAAGAAATAACCATCTAACTGAAAGCAGAAAAAGTAATCCACAGTAACAGGATAGGTTAATAAGTTCGACGAATATTACCGGTGAGAAATCAGAGAGGTTTCGCATCTTAATAGCATAATGTTTGCTTAGAAAATAAGAATTGGCGAAATTTTTTAAGGAGAAAACAACTTGCTGTGAGGCTACACATTTGCGACGTTCCTCGTTTTATGATGTGAAAAGCTGTGAATATTCACGTTGCCATTGAGAGAATTCCTTTCATTTCGTTGAAATCTTCAATGAGTTCACATATCGCTATATACTTTAACGTAATTGCTGTAGTATTGCTGATGCAATATGCAAGACACTACAAATGCACGTTAGAGAACATATGTTTCGACGTTCAAACTGTCACTATTGTAAGTGTACAGCTGGTCTTGATTCTCATTCACCAAACTGGCACCTGCAGTACTTGTTGGTATACGTTTTGGAGGATAACGCAAGCAAAAATATTGTAAGTGCATGCGGACGCTGTTCTGCGTTAATTCTTTTTCTTGCATCACAATGCATACTTGCTAATCTTACCTAACCAAAGAGTCCATCACAGCTTTAAACTTCCGCTTAGGTTTTTCTCTTTTTGCTTGTGGTACTTTAAAAGGTATTATACCTAATTCCGTCCAGTGAGGCTAGTAGAGGCCGCCAAATTTTTCCACCACGTCTCTAGTAAGTGGGAATGAGAGGGAGAATGGTGAGGTGCACAGAGGAGGCAGCTATGCTTCCTCCTCCTCGACGCAATGAGAGTGAACGCGACACAAAGCATTTGCCGTCTTCAACGCAAAGCGCAGCGCTTCCAAACGTGCTTGTACGCTTCCGGGACAGGGGTGCAGGCGACTGGTGCCAGCCGAACGAGCCCATATAAAACAAAGTTCATGCAAAATTTGCCTCTTCCACAGAATTCTTGAGCCTTCATCAAGCCCTGATGTGTTTAACCACTCTTTTGTGCTGGTCCTTGCGGAAATTCGATTCTGCTAATGCATACATCCTATCAGTTCTGAGGCGTTTCTCTAGTGAATACAGCGAAGAACGGGGAACCATGAGCATCGAAGGACTGTCTCGCAGCAGAGGAGCAAGGGAGATAGGAAAATTCCTGCGCCGCCATTTGCCAACGTCGCATCATCAAATTCCGGGTCTTTCCAGGGCCACGGCTACTCAGAAAATGGCATCCCCCAGAAAGTTGCGGGTTCACAGGTCTCTGACAAGTGGTAGGCTCGTACGTTCTTTGAATTCCGTCCTGCTATTCGCCAAATTAGCCGGTCTGTTAGGCAACATTCTGTACCCTGTCTAATGCCTATTAAAGCTGGGCGTTCGAGATATCTAGGAAATGAGAAAGGAAACAATTTTAGCATACTCGAAGAGTACAAACACTACAAGTATCCAAAAGGTTTTTAAGATTCAAACATTATAAACGAAGGGCTGAAATGATAAACTGTTATTCACTAAAGGTATAAAGTCGACACAACACACAATACACAAAGTACCGATGATTGATTCGGGCTGTGGTCCAAAGGCACAAATACAGACTTCAGCCTTCTTTGTGCAGAAGGGTAGCTGGAAACGTGAGAAGCTTACTTCACCTGGTAAGCTTAATTTCCGAAGCGGCCTGAAAGTTGCACTGCTTAGAATACAGCTTGTCCATATAACTGGAAACGTAACGGTCATGTATGGCATTAAAACACAACAGTCAGGCACTACTGCAATGGACGGCTGTCATATTAACTGTAAGGAAATGAATCAACTATATATATATATATATATATATATATATATATATATATATATATATATATATATATATATATATATATATATATATATATATATATATATATATATAAAAGAAATAAGCAGAAAAGTGAAACTTGAGAGTCATCAATCCGTGGTAAGTAATTTCTACAAATTCATGCAGTCGTGTATCAGTGTGCGCCAGCAATAAACGTACGTAACCACCCTCCATATAAATACCCTGGTTGAAGCCAAAATTCTACAGACTTAAAACATCAATTCAAAGTCACGGCACTTATCATAAATGAGTGTCGATGTTTAATGAGACGCACAGGATTCTTCAATGAAGTGCCGATATATTGAAACCATGGAATTTGAAAAGGAATAGTACTGGAATATTTCTCCATAACCTAGGTCTTTTCTCCCAAATTTCTCCACTTGATCCTTGACGGTCACTTGTACTTCACGTAATCTTAAAGGAGGTTTCCTGCTTTGCACCATCAACAATGCTACCGATCATAATATGCAGCTACCCGCCTCAACGACAATCAATGAAAAATTCGTCTTGACAAAAAAGAAACCCGGTCGGGAAAGTTGGTTGTTGGAAAGCATTGAACAACCGCTACGATAAGAAATCATATCATCATCGGATTAAAGACAAATCTATAACCGAAATTTTTCATGCAAGAAGTAATACTTATTAAAAATGTGCGGCAAAGGTGAAATAAAAAAAAAAACATCGCAAGAAAGAAAGAAAATGAATGAATATTTAATTTCTTACGTTTTTTTCTTTTTCTCTTCATTCAATGAAAAAAGATGCACCGTATTGTGATTACTCGAGACACAAAGCATCGATGAATCCGAGGAAAAATTCAAGCTGAAATGCATCAACCGATTTAGTGTATGCCTTGCAATAAAAAAATCACTCTTACACGTAGTTGTGCATACTTAAGTTGCCAACCGATCATTTGCTTTTTCTCCAAGAAAGGAATGAGAACTGTCCATGAAAACGACTTTAAAAGGTAACGCCCGCAAAATGATACAGTCAAAGATAAAACGGTTACAGGAAAGGCAGATCATCTGTGTATGAGAAGTGTTAGACACGACTGCCTACGTGACCGTTCCCTCGAATAAAGCCCCCTCCGTCGCGGGAGTTACAAGCTTCACTAGACTTTGCAAGAGGTTCGCTAGAGGGAGGGAGGGGAGGGAAAAAAGGGGGTTCTACTGCGAGCAATGTTGCTTTTCTAATTTCTGGAAGGCTAGAGGAACACCAAACATTATACATTACTACTGCGCGAACATATATAACACCGCATTCACATACATGCAGCCATAAGTGACCTGTATGTATAATAACATAAGTTAAGAGGGAAGTTCACTTGAGGAGAGGGAGTAGAGATGGAGAGGAGCTTCATCGAGGTAATATGGCAGCTACTACAGAATTAAAGGTGTGAGGTTACCTTCACTTAGCAATTTTCCATTCCTTCATGACCCTTCCCACTAAAAAAAATATCTACCGCACAACGTTACAAATGACAACGATAGGGGTTTTCAAAACCACCGAATACCTTCGTCTATTTCTATTATTATTACCGAAGATTGTAAGCAATTCGACAATTCATGAAGGCCGCGCCTCAGTAAATTGTTGCAGAATTCAAATAACAATTTTGAGATGCCTACTCCTTCACGACGTAAGATCTAAATGATGTGAAAATAAGCAGCAGAAAGCACCAAAAAATTATTGCTGGATTAGTGCCCCGTCGCAACTCTCGAAGAACGGTGCAGGTCATCGTATCGAATACTCGAATGATTGTACCCTTCTCCGAGGCTGTAGCGATCTGTGTACCTAAAAAAAAAAATAGAGGAAATGATAAAAAAAGACGCTGTAGTGCGATGATTTTGTTTAGCGCTAGACGTTATCAAGCATTATTTGTACCTGATTCCTCTTTTTACGTTCTTTCGTAATGAATTCCCATCAACCTGCCAACCACCTGAAGGAATTATGTCTCAAGTACTTTGCAGCAGACAAATTTTCAAAATCCGATTCGGCAACGAATAACACTGTTAACCATTCGACTATCCCAACAGATTTGCCAACATTTTGCTTGATAACCTCATGACTTTCGACAGCATGCCCAATTGTCAAGCAGCAGATTCCTCTTTCGTTAATATCCCGATATATTCCACCAAAAAAAAACTTCTAAAGTCGTCCCATGATTCTACTATTTAGCTTTTCCAACATTTTAGAATGCATGTTTGTAAATGCAACATTTTTTTAAAAGCTGAATGCCGAAGTTTTAATACACGGAAAAAAAAGGATCAATGCATAAGAAAGAGCAAAATATGCGATCTGCAAAAGAAAACAATCCGATCAATACCAGTGGAATTGAGTGAAATCGCAGAAAGTGGTCGCATATGAGCAATAATATTTCTTGATGGTGCATCTGGTTCACCAAGGTTTATGCACATCACCGCGGATGGCGAAGATGGTGACGGGAATGCAAGAAGGGAATTATCCGATGAGGGACACAAACAGCAGATTCCTCGTGGATTCCGACTTGAATCGAAAACGTGCAACTGACGTGGATTATCCGTGAAGCTGAAGAAAACATAAACAAACATATATTGAATTAACGCCCGACAAATATGAACATGATGGAAATTGTTTGAAGTGGCCATAACAGGTTAGATCAGCAATATGAAAATAATATCTGGCCAGCAGAACAAAACATGAGGTAAGCCTTCTCCCTCTCCCTTCATCTCGGATGTATATTGCAAGGAGATTGGGTAAACAAGTTCAATTTCATGTCATTTTAAGCAACAAAATTAGCCAACAGCAATCGGATACTATATATATATATAAAATAAATATGATTGGTTAGTCCCATCGCTGACCTATTTACTTTTCCCTATACCCGTATATTTCTCGTAAAGAAGAGTTTGTCAATTTCACTGCAGTACGTACCAGACGTGCAGTTAAGGTTTCCACTCTCAAAGGGGAAGTTAATGGATAGTAAACGCTTAGAAAAAAGTTGCATCGGCGAATGGGAAATTAAATTTTATATGAAATACGGATAAATTTTTGGAGAATCACATCGCCTGAATCGAATCAAACATAGATCAGCGGGTAATTAATGGGAACCATTGAAAATCACCTGAAAACATGTACGGTCGTTTCCAGGACAACAACAATACGGTCTCTTCGCAATCGAACACCGTTTACGTCACCGCTCATCTCCAATCGTACCACTTCTTTGCGATTTACCACGTCCCAAATCACCACTGAAATGTTTCAGGCCGTATACTCATTTGCACTTGTAACGTAATGTACTATGCGAAAGAAGTAGACAAATTTTCATATTCGACAGCTCAGGTTAATCGCAACGGTAATCGTACATGCTCAGACTCTCGTTCCCCAATTTTCGGAACGCAGCTGTGGATGCAAGCCTCCCGACCTCCAGATTACACGAGTATCAATTTTGGGTCTTTTGTTGCAAATGCGATTATCAAGAATCTCCATCTCCCTTCCCCTAAACAATGAGAAGGCATTATCCTGGCAACTTGCTATTCAGGTGTTCCACTGCCCAAAGTTTGCATATTCATATGTAATTATACCACTCATATTCACATAACAACGGCAGTCAGTGGGCAAATTATTTTCTCCATCAAACATTAAAAAAACGTGACATTTATAACACGAAAATGGAGAGTAAATAAGAACGATATACTTTATATTATATGACATTTTATTATGCGGTACAAGCGCACGCGGAAAGTGTAGACAGCAACGAGCATATGCATTCGAACCTTTCGCTATCCAGCTAAGGGCATTTATCCAACACGAATTTAAAAGAACAGCACAAATTTCTTCGAGAAGAAAGCATGGTTTTACGGTTTTGAGCTCACGTGTGGCTCACACCAGTACTAACACGAAAGAAACAGAGAAGAATACATGGGGCAGGTGTTCAATACCGTATAGGCTAAAGAGGTGGGGACTGAAGTGCGAAGCAGTAGAATAATGCTTAAGTGTCCTCGACCTAGTGAATATGTTTGGGGTTGAAGTACTCTCTGCTCTCCAAAGGTTTGGCTTTCTTCTCTTTACTCGTATTAATGCTTGTTTAACACTGCTTTGAGCTACACCTAAAATACAGGTATGGCTCCAATCAATAACATTAAATTTGAAATAACTCTGGCGAGGTGCCCCATAAAATCCCCACCACAAAGCTATTAAAACATATTTTAAGTTGCTGGCAACAAGAAGAAAGATGCTGTTAGTAAATAAAAACTAACCAACGTTTGTCGGAAACGCGGGAGTTGAACCACCACCGATTAAAGCAATATAATTGCAGCGAAATAGCATCTCCACTTTCGCAATACCACCTGAGAGCTTCTCCTCATAGGAATGCTTCAGTGGATCCGTATTGAATACACGAAAGCCACTATCCAATCCACAAGCAAAACATCCAAAATCCTGCATTTATTTCAAATCAAACAAAACAAAATTTAGGAGTTATGCGGAAATCGCTTTTATAGTATTCTATAGTTATCATCCGATATCGTTCAACAACGTTGCAATAAACGCCAAAGCCCGCGCATCGACCACATCCATGTGCAACAAGTATGGCATATCGAAAGCATTACTTTATGGGGAAATCCCGCTAAAAAATGCTTTTCATTATTCCGGATTCTCCGGATTCAAAACAAAATTTTTTTGAGATGACATCATCATCTCAAAATTCATATTTTATAAGCATTTTCCTTATTCAACATTACTTGAAATACTGAAAAAAAAGACCGTTTATTAACAAAGGAAGCGCTTTCTTACAAGATATATAATGCTCCCAACGAAAAGAAAAACTGCAATGTTTCAGAACTATGTAGCTCAATTCACAAATTTGTCAATCATTTCGAAAGCACCTTCAGTAAAAATTTCTACGAAAAACCTTTACCTGCTGCTTTCAGGAAAAGTCCTGGTACTAACAATCCGGTAGCTACCTGGTTTTCATGATCCATTGCTTCTTTTCTCATTAGACAGTGTTTTTTCCGATTCTTCAGTGTTGCTAAAACATGGCTCACACTCTCAACTCATATGACCTGCCCGCTGCGATCACCTACCTCTTCTTGAGATGCTGTTTAGAGAAGGCGAATCCGAAATATCAGTTAATTCAATCGCACTAGCAGTGAAGAAAAAATCTTCGAAAACACCTCTGCATAACAAACCATTACGCTTTGCAGGATTCGTCAAACAAACGGGATCAGTGCTTAAATCAATTAGAGGATTTGCGAAGACGGTTTTAATTCGAAACTTGTCGATGAATGGCATGCCTCCAGTTTACGATTACTCCCATAAAAGAGAAAACATTTGGCTTGAGCATTCATAAATTCAGCGTTATTATTTTCACCTAGCCAAATTATATAACATCGTATTGCACTTTAATGAGTTTTCCAGTCTCTCTTCTCTTATTAATCGAATTCGTTCTACTCACCGTCTCCAGCTAGCAACTAGTTTATGTCGTTTGAATATCAACAAACGTCTTTTCCTCAATACAGCTTTAAAGCCATGGAGTTTACTGCCTAAAGGTCTTCCATCTACCTTTTCACTAAGGTCTTTGAAAAACGGATCAAACGGTTTCCACCTATGTCCGTCGGTTTCAAACCTCACAAAAAATTTTAGCCGACCGGCTCCTTACCTTCATCTGGTTGATAGCATATGTGCCTTATTTGTTTGTTTGCTCATCTCAGCTTGAATGGAACATTATCAATAAAGACATGTGTTACATGCAAATCTGTTATACGGAGGTCTTCGCGTGAAAGTTGCAAAGCCTCGTGCATTGAAACTCCCATAGAATCCTCCCGCAGTTATAATTCCCTATTATTCGCTTCTATACAACATCATCATGGCCACTGATTTTCCGCCCATAGAACACTCTCCAAAGGTACGTTCTATAATTTTGAAACCGACTTTATCGATACGAACGCTGATATGGATGCAATTGCTTTGATACTGCTTCAATTGAAAATAGATTTGATACTTTTTATAGAAAGTATTACAATTTTCAAGAAAAGTATTTTTCCATGAGTCAACATTGCCAAATTATTTACGCCTACCACCTGTGCCTTAATTTGCCACCTCCTTCGATGTCCGTCATGTACGTCGATCGCTATTATGGCCATCTCTATGCATGCAAAACAATACGTCATCACTACACTAGACTCTATCGACGCTCCAAATTAAAAATGAAATTTAATTTCATATCTCACCTGATTGAAGCTAACAGATAAGACACCTGAGATGCTCCTCATGATCGATTCGAGTGCGTAAACCACCTCCGATATCGTTGTTGATCGCTCAACGTCACTTGCACTGCACTCGATCTCAAGTTTAGCAGTGAGTGGAACGCTGCTAAAAAAAAAGAAAAGCATCCAAAAACGAAGAATTCATTTGTGAGGGAGCAAGATGCTTTTTATATGCGGTTAAACGAAATAATTGTGAACAACCAAATTTTAAAAACACGCAACATTCGCACCAGGCTTGATAAAAAACAATCACGGTACATGAAGAGAAATACAATTGCTGTTCCCCTCTCCCCCCCCCCCTCCCCCATCCCCCCTCATGCGTTTCGTTGCTGACTCCGATCAATGAATTACACTCAAAAACACTAAGTACAAATTTCAAGCGAAATTTCGACGACAAAGAAAAGCGCCTTAATAAGCGTCAAGTATACGTCCGCATATCGCAAAAACGCATTATACGACGGTCACTACTATTTTGTATTTACGCGTATATGCTTGTCTGGCGATTTGATAGTTCCAATGTTGGAATCAATGAATTAGAAAAATGAGATCTGTGAGGAATCTATACCAAACGATAACCTCCTAGAGCAACTTTCAAGCAAACCTATCAACTTGGCCGGAATTATAGGATCTTTAGAATTTGAGTGAAAGGATCAGATCGATGAAAATATGAAAGTACCAATAAGATGATATTCGCGTTTACTGAATAAATTTGTTTCAAATATCTGTTTAAATAAATTCAACCTTTCTGTGTTGAACAAATACCTGTTTTATCCTATCAATGAAAAGCACTCTTCATCTAGACATGTTCCCTGCTCCCCTATGTGGGATGAGCTCGAAGGTGGAACGTACTTGAAATCGTAGTCGTGTCGTTAAGCACAAGAAAACGCCACTACCTCTCCTCTCAATTAAAAGTGATATCCTTCTCAAACAGTCGATGCAAATTCTTCTACCTCAAGGCAGTCACTGTGATGGATCAGCAAAAACTAAAATATACCTTACGGCTTCGTGAACCTATAATGATATTTAAACATTTTAACACTTAACATTCAAACGTACAATTACTAAATAGCAATATATATGTAAAGTACACCGGTCGGCTATAGATCAAGTGGGAATAGTGCACCTTGCAAGGTGAGTCAGAGAAGGTCAAGAGCATATCGGCAGATCAAACGGCTGCCAGCATGTATCGTGAGGCTAGCCTAAGGAAGAATCGGGAGGATGTAAAAAGGGTTTGTTGACGAGTGATCTATTATGATCAGATGAGTTCATTTCAATGATCGTGGTGACCTTCACTTTGTGTAACAGTTTGTTTTGCTCACACCTGTGTCGACCTTCATGTGAGATCTCCTTCATGTGGACTATGACTTCCCCATGCCTTGGAGGCCGTTGCCGAAGGTATAAATGGGCTGCGGTCTTGCTTGCTAATCAGTGTGTGTGGTTCTTGCTCGTGTGGTTCTTCTTGCTCGTAGTAAACGAGCTCCACTGCTCTGTCGAGATTCTCACACGTCAGTACGCTCGCATGGATGACGTGCTCATGCATTCATTTCAGCTTCTAGACTGGTCTTGAGTCCAAGTGTGGCTGCTGGAATGCGTCAGGTGATCGGCGGCAGCGTGGAGTTCGACTGCGGAATCGTGATGGCGATTGAAGCTATCCTAGTGTCTCTTGTTTGTCACGTTATCGTATAAGTGTGACAAAGTGTTCGCCCTTATACCTGTGTTGTCTTGCAATTTACTCGACCACAGCTCGACGGAGGGTGCAAATCCTCTAGGAGAACTAGACGACCAAACGAGCCAAGGGAAGCTGGGTAATGCTTAATACCACCAACAGTAGTCAAAAAATGCCAGATATTGTTATCAAACAATAGTGGTAACAATGAATACCTCAAACTTTAATAGTGGTCACTAATCAAAGCACTAATGGGGATAATAGTAGACGATACTGATAGGTAAACTAATGCATTCGTTTATTTTATTTCAATGTCTCAAAATGGGTAGACACAGGAGAAAATATTTGAATATGAACGTAAAAACATGTAGCATAAAGGACAGCGGGAAGCACAAACCGAAGGAAAAAGCCATAACGTAGGCAAAACATTCGAGCGAATACATGTTGAACACCTCGAGGTTCAATACTCAAAACCACCGACGATTCTTGAATCGAAACGAATCAACCATGTTATGGAAGATGAAGGAAAAGGAATGGATGCATTAACGATATCGGCGGGCAACCGATTCCGGCTTTCTAGAGCATTAAACCGGAAATGATGCAGCGTGTTCTTTGCAGCGCGCAACACTTTCTGGTTAGCTCGAATCGATGGCCACACATTTCTGAGGGAAGGGGCAAATTTAAAGCTTCAATGGGATGGAACGCCAGGAATGCTGCGCACAATTCTATCACAAGGAGTCGATTCAGATACGAGTCTGAGGCATTCCATTGATTCCAGGTTATAGATTTTTAGCTTTGTGGTGCATCACAGCTGGTGTGGACCGCGGTAAGCATCGTGAAAGGCAATGCGAGTGCCCTCATCCTGTAGTAAAAGCTTTATATTCTGATGTCATACCGACATCAGAAACCAAATAAGGGGTATTCCAAACATGGTCGGCAATAAGTAATGAAGACCTTCCGGTAATATACCCTCTAAATTAATGCTGCAAAGTGTGCAGAACAAATGCAGTTCGCAATTTTCGATGACGTTTCAACAAAAGTGGAACGTTGCAACGTTCGGGCAAGAGCGATGTCCATCACAGCAGTAAGGAACGAACACCACCTGAACCTTAGCTCGACCTCAGAAAACATTCATCTCTGAAGCTGCTATGAACCACATGGCATTTTTCGTGGGATAATTTCGATTGGCTAAGAAATGCAACAGAGTCCTTCTGCACAATAGGGAAATCATAGACCCGATAATACAGTGGACGATAAATTTGCAGATCGCGGGATGCTACTATTTTAGAATATTATGGAAACATCTTTAATGCATACAAAGAACAAAGTAGGTTCCAAAGAGTTCCTTGCAGGATCGGCTACGGGGTGCAGTGATGTCCTCCAATCTCACTTAGAAGCTCCAACCACGTAAAAATGCAATGAACCGTTATATTAACCAGCTGGCAACACTACGCATTCCCACCTCCAATAAAAACAACTTCTCGTAGTAAAGCAAATCAAATGTCCTTGCGTAACGAATACGCAATCTTATGTTAAGTTCCAGGTATAATAATCCAATGCATCGCATTATTCCCATCGAGAAAATTTCGTACAGCAGAGGGCCATAAAATTCGTTGCGTTCATTACCATAATCAATCATCTGCTAATAATCTCTGTGTGGTTGGCTAAATTCGTAATAGTTGTTGCTTGAAATTTAAAAAAAAAAAAAAAAAAAACAAAACAAAAAAAAAAAAAAAAAAAAAACGTTGCAATAGTTGCTAAATGCGCAGGAAAATGTGAACTTTGAAATATTTTCGCAATCTTTGTGAATTGATTCGAAAAAAAAAAATCCTTTTTCTTTCAAACACAACGTTACTACTTGACTTTATAAAATATCATTATTAGTAGTTGATAGAATATATCTAATAGTAAACTTTCATACTGTGTAAATTAGAAAAAAAGTTGATCCTGAAAAAAATTCTCAGGATTATTGTAATCAAAGTAATCATTCCGTCTCCTGCAGTTAAAAAATTTTAACCCTCAGAAAAATTTCGATCCCCACTCCTCAAATTTTACAAACTTACTAGTATAAGATAGAGAAGAAACTCATATAATAATAATCATGATTATGTAGACTACAATGTTTAACGAAAAATGTAACGCTGTGAAAAAACTTTAGCAATCAAATTTTGACGAAATAAAAAAAAAACTTCAAATCATCGGTAGCATTGTTCAATAAACTACTCTTGCAAATCACCTAGACGGAAATTGTTTACCGTATATCAGGTGGTTGATAAAGGTCCGTTTTATTACGCAAATATCCGGTAATATTACCGCGGAGAAGACGATTGGCGTGCGCAGTGCAAACAGCGCTGAAGGCATTCAATCCGTCTATATTCGCATATAAAGCCTGTCAACGTTTGGATTTAATAAACCTTCACCTGACTCCGAGAATAATTAATATGAGTGCGAATGCATCTAAATATTAGTATCCACAAACAGGTAGTTTTCTGTAAAGACCGAAGGTGAGTAACAATTAGTATAATTGGTAATTATAAGGAGAGCAGAGGTTGAGTACGAAACACAATTAGCCTTTAGTGAAGGTGCTAAGTAGGTAGGTGCACTTCTATGCTTGCTCAAGTTCTAGTATACGTATAAACTTAATTCTTTATGCGGTTCACCTATTTCCCCTGCAAAATTAGACGTCCTACTGCTATTTACTGGTAATGGCTTCAATGGAGATACCTTTTTCAATCTCTCTAGTCGAATGCGCTAACCTGTACTTGATTATGTCTCTCTTAATGAAGACAATGCTAAAAGCACTATAACGAAAAAAGCGCACTAGCTGCCTTTTGAATGCAAATTGCGTCTTGCAGCGAGAACAAATAGGTGGCTCCCCAACGAATAGATTTACCTGCGAACGAGCAAGCAAGGTCTGTTTTCTTTGACAAGTGAACGGATTCGAGGCACAATGTTTTAACACTTCGCGACGACACATTCGGTAAAGAGTTGGTGTGGAATAGGGCGGAGTGTGGTCTAGGTAGGCTGTTGCACGTAACCGTGATAGGAAAAGGAGAGTCTGTGGTTTGCGGTGAGCGGCGGATCTGTCGCCTACCTTTTCCGTTAGTGTGGCAGGGCCACATTTTCCCTTATCCCCTCTGGAATGCCCCCGTCACTGAAATTCGAGCGCAAATTCAACTCACTGATTTTAAATCAAGGCCTCACACCTCAAGAATCAAGACCACCCTCGCTGCCCTTTCTTCTTCTTCCTGCTGCCTAGTACAAATTATTGCTCGCAAACGTTTAAAGCAATCATGGCACAGTTGTCCACACGAGAAATTATCACGTTTTCGCTTAAGGAGTGAAATAATCACAAAGCACTGGCTAGACAGGTGCCCCATAACTATCAAAATTTCGCTTTACCAGAAATAAAACTCTCGTAACCGTAGGATCATTGATTTCACTTTTGCGTCGCTTGGCCAAGGAACCATCATATGGCCTGGCCACTTTTTCCGCTATCTATTAGGATGTTGAGCATTGTGGACCGCTGGTTTTTCACTTAAATAGCTAGATCCTTTTATTCATTCTCTAAGATTGTAAATTTGCATTCCGTTGTTTAGATTGTCGGTTGAATGCTTTTTGAATCATTTACCGATCTATTTCTTTATACATTTATCTTTCCGTTTTGTCTACGTATTTGATATACTCAAGTATGGTTTTAATTTAATTTTTCCCTTGGAAATCAAGTTTTCAAGCTATTGCATTGATGTTTTTACTCCGTTTTATCCCTAATTTCCCTCCGAGATTGGGACGAAGGCTGTTGTTTTCACGCCGATCGCACAGTTGAGGCTGTCCTCGTTCGTGCCCTTGTAGTTTATGGATCCTGCAAGCCAAAACGACCATCCAGTCACATTCGATGCCCAGATCAAATTTCAGAAACCGCTAGTTGTTTCAGATGATCTTGAGGATGGAAACCTCGAACTTCGTAAATTTGATAATGACTCTAACTCATGGGTAAAGGCAGACTTGTATGAATTTTCAAGTGCATGAAGAGAAGTCATTTCCGGCACTTGCCACCTTGTTTCGTCATCTCTCGACACCGTTTTTTCAGCGATGTTTTAGGTCGTTAGATGTGGAATGCTTTTTGCGACTTCGAAATGTCGTTTTTGCACTTTTTCAGTCCTAGTAATTTTCCGGTTAGAGTAAGCTGTATGGATTATGAGGACGATGTGGGACCCAGCGAGTCACCGGTCCCGATTCCGTTGACCACCGAATTGGATCATTACGATGGGCCACCTTTGTCACCTCGCTCCGAAAAATATCGCTTGAAACGAATTTACTTACAGCAGAAATTCGATTATATTCATTTGGTTCGTTGGCGCTTTAATTGTTTCCTTTCAAAAGCCTATTTGCTAGAACAGATAAAGTCACTAAAATTGACTGGAAACATAGGTGCATTTAGTATCCCCACCCAGCCCTTTCCGCTGCCTCTTTCTCGCTGGCAACTACCTCCAATCAGAGAGGCAAAGGGGTAAAAGGTGTTATGTGCAGAGTGCAGTCTGATTCCCGTGCAAAGCCGCCTGCTGCCTGAAAACAGAGTGAAAAAGAAAAAGGAGAGAAATAGGCAAAACACTATAAATAAAAGCTAAGGACTATTATAAAAATACTTCAAAAAAGAGGCAATAAATTTTTGCATGCAAAAAGGAAGTGGCACTAGCGAAATAAGTATGCATTGACGGGAAAATCTCTTTGAATAGTTCTTATTGATGCGATTTTAGAGCAATAATCGACTACGGAATCGTCTCTATCATATAAAGAAAGAAATCAATCATTTGAAACGACTTAAGAGGTAATTCACATACATTTATTTTTCACTCAATGATTACACTAATTTTTACTAACTTCTTTACTAAGTTCTTTACTAAGTTCACTAATTACACTAATTCTCAATGATTACACTAATTATATCTCGAAGTTCTTTAAAAGAGAATACTTGCACATATAGAGAAGAATGCACTTGTTTAGGCAATCTAGGTGGAAAATTTGCATCGACGATTTTAATTCTGTGAGAGGAGAAGGAGATTGGCAATGAAATGAATTTCGTTGCTAACAGCATTTTTCATTTTATTACGTTAAAAGTACTCATTACAATAAAAGTTTTCATCACTTTATTACATTAAAAGTGTCATCGTTCTAGTAATATTATTAATAAGTTTGTAACAATATTTCATCATTGCCACTGCAGCATATCGTCGTTATAGCAGTAAAACTTACAATAGTAGTTAAATGTTATGCTTAGGATCAGCAACGTATTTCAGGTGACCCTGATATGTTGTAAGTACCATCATATGTTGACATGGGCGAAGGGGTATATTTTGTCTTCCTCATTGCTCGCATAATTGAGGAAACATGCAAAGTCCGTATCGGTCTCGGCAGAATTGTTTTATTTAAGTAATACGAGTGGCAACTCATATGTGATACCTATTCGAACACTTAAGAAACTTTCACTTGAGAGGAATCAGGAAGTTTGGGAAGATTCTCCATGGCTTTTTCGAGTGAGGATCCTGCAAATACATGAGATCCTCCAAAATCATCACTTCCGAGGGTTTTCCCAATGTTCATTGAGGCTACATCTCCGAATGTTATCCAGGCATGCACTGAGCCTTGTTATACGAAGGCTGTCCAAACGTTCTTCAAATCGTCACTTGCAAGGGTCTTCCAGATTTACGCTGAGCGTTGATATGCGAGGATTCTTCAAATTCGTTGTCCTAAATAGGGTCCTAGTGATAGTCAACCATTTTTTTTAATGCACGGAGATGGCAAATGAACTGCGGAATTCTTTTGCGAGGCAAGTCTGTTCGATTTTTCTTTATCCGCGAATTTCAACAATGGATTGATTTTTGCTGTGCTTTGCGTCGTCTCTGAATTACAAACTACGAAATTTCCGTCAGACCTGAGTACCGACTAAACATTTGTTTGGTCTGGATAGTATACAAGTACGGACGTCATGGAAACGTGGTGCCTATGCCCAACTCGCGAAAAACAAGCAATCGTACCGAGCCTTTCATGGCGCCAACGTTAGATTTGGTATCTTTTGATGTGCACGTCCGTTTACCATCCCTCTCCCGTCCCCACCTGACTTTATTAATCAAAGCAAATTCTGTCTTGATTAATGTCTATGGTCTAGAGACACGGAAAAACCATTGCTTGTCGCAGTTTTAAAGAGCGGAGGCGAAGGTTTGTAGGTGGGTGGTCTTGTTTCGTCAGCGCTATGATACCATACCGCTACAGGATTCTTTGCCAGCGCCTCTTGATGTTCGGAGATCGCTTTATGGATTCGTGTCTTGAAATACCAGATAGCGAGCCAACCCCTTCGGGCATGGACAAGGTAATCGGCGATGTTGCCGCTAAGGCGTCCAATTCAAAAAAGAGGAAACTGGCCGACTCAAAGCGCGTCCTTCAGGTACTTTTTTTCCGCTCATATTGAGAACTTTATTATAAATGTAGGTGTATCTGTTTGTTCGCGTTGCGCCGTTCAGGAAGCAACGCAAGAAAAATTGGCATTGTGTTTATCTCGGAACGCTTCCTAGATATGGCGTTAAAAAAAGTGATAAATTCGGGACCTTTATGGCGCTTTTCTGCTTCGTTAATATCACTGCAATAACGTTTGGTGCTATAGGCTAATTACAGAAAGGATATATCATCGCAGCGTGCTTGGTGCACTTCTCCGTCTGTATTGTTTTCCCTATAATGCCGTCAAGAAAAAATATGTGTCGTCGTGAAAAATATTTAAAATTCCACTAAAATCAGGGTAAATTTTCTCGGAAAATGCTCACTATAAAACTTTACAATTATTTTTAGGTGAGTGATTTCTCATCGATGGAAGAAAAAGCAAAAAATAGCATAATTTCAATTATTGATTCGGTTATAACGGAATCACATGAGGAAAGAATGCGTGCGAATGCTATAGCAGATGGGCAAAACGGTGATGAGCAATCGGCATCCGCATCGAATACTCCATCGACTATGGGAACTGATGCTACCGATATTGTGGTACGCATGAATTGTTTTTCTTTTGGTTTACTTTTCCGTTTAATTTTTGCCAAAGGAAAGGATTCCACTAATAAGAACCCGTGTTTTAGTATTCTTTGAAAGCAATCGCTTATATAAATGTAACTTTTGTTATGTTATGAGCGACCACATTTAGTTGTAATTTAATAGCGCATTGCATGCGAGAAGAATTTGCACAAAGAATACCTCTGTGCCAACGTTTCAATTAATGGAAAATTAAGAATGAGCTCTCGAACATCGATGAGCAGTTACTGAAGTTCGGTGGTTCGTGCTATGATATTTTGAAGAAATTACAACAAGCGCAAGTAAAGTTTTCATTTGGTTACCTTCACCAATGAAGTATGACCCGATCTGGGTCAGTATGCTGTCCTAGTACGAATGAAGGCTTTCATTAGTTCATACGTAAGAGTCGAGAGTGTAAATGGAGATAATTATAAGCTACAGGAAGTGATAAAGTGCGCCTACACATGTACTTACGAATACGTATTTACGGTAGAGAGGCTATGAGCTGAACAACAACCCTATTCTTTATTATACAAAAATAGAAATTTGCTGAGGGAGGAGAGCGGAATGAGCGATTCATTTTGTCTTGTTTTACGGAATTTGTGGTCGCCATTGGTTCTATGTCGATTTACGCGCTGTACGCAAACGTAAGCATAGATTTATTTCCTGTTTTATTCCTAGAACGTGAGATTAACCGCTGCTTCACTCACTACTAAAGTTAGTGCCTCACTTATTTATTAATATTTTTATTGATCCATCGCTTTCGGGAAGTTCCTTTCGTCGACGTTCACCGATATGTTTTTAGTGTTTACTGCAGTTTAATAAATGCACACCTACAAGAAAATATTCGTCATAAAACATTTTTTTTCAGTCTGAAGTGGATGGCAAGGCGATGACTGAGCGTATGTTACGACCTTCTTCGATCGATCATCTGCTACCTTCGGAGCCGGACCCTGATCCCGAAGACGTTCTTACTGGATTTGGCGAAAATCTAGAAGAAAATTTCATGGCAATAGACTGACATTTTTCACAGTTTCCCTTTGAAGCGCTCTTGGATGTACAGGACATCGGCGAGACAGAAAGACTCCAGAGCATGGGAAGGGTGACAAGGACGATGACAATGCTGCATGGGACTGAGACCTTTCTGTCATATAATTTCGATGATATATTACGAAATTCTTTCAGTTGATTTATTTCTCGTCGGTGAGGAAACGCTTTTCCAGTAAGTGTTGAAACGGTTTTTTAATTGCAAAAGATATGAGGATTAAATGCGACTAGAAAAGTTTTCCTTTTTGATTGCTAGAAAGCAGCGTTTGAGTTTTTATTAAAGCACTTTCCCACTGCAATACTATTTTTGTTTGCTAGACTGTGGCAGTGAATTCCATAACATAGTGGACGATGTGAATTTCGACGATTTGGCTGTTTTGAAAACATTGCGCTAATGCAGTCCTAAGTTATTAATCATTTTCCGCTCATCACTTGTGCAGAAAATTACGTATTCGATGAAATTTATCTGCTTTCACGTACACACTTATCATCCGTATACATTTATGTACATCTTATCGTCCTCTCTTAGGTTTTCTTTTATTTATTGATGGCACTTTGAAATGAGAGTGGAAGCCGGAAATTCTTATCTTCTTTTAAAAGTGGATTATTGATGGCACTCATGCGTGATTCGGGATGTTGGAATAGGGGAATGCGAGTACACATCTCTTTGCTATCGCGGTATAAACGGGTCTTTGTTCGATGCCCATTTTTGTATATAACAGATAAAACTTCAGTGGATACCTCATGTGTTATGAGTCTCCGCCTCAGAAGGCAAGCTGCAATAATGAAGAGGGAAGGTGCGATGGGGATTCCTGCTGGGGAAGAGTTCATGCTATGTGGATACTTAAAAAAAAACAAAAAAAAAAACATTTTTTGTAAATAGCTCAATGTTTGAGGTATATTAACATCACATGCAGCTTTAGATGCAAGATTAAGGCGGACGAGAGACTTTTCATCAGTGAGGTTCCATTGAGTCAGATATTTGCTTGAATTTATAAGTTATGTTTGTAAAATATCGCTTACCATCGATTATGAGAACTTTGTTTTGTGTTTGCAACATCGTATGTGATACTTGAAGAATGCACGTTTTGTTGTTATGAGATCTATTTCACAAACAGAATTGAGAACACTCAAAATATAAAACCAAACAAATGAGGAATTAAAGCATTTGATCACAGCAATTGGAAGCGGGCATCAGTGCAACATAAATTCATGGATATGACCAAGATGCTTTAGATGATTACAGAACGCAAAGAGACCAAGCAATGAGAAGATCTCAACAGGAAGTTTATTCTTTACTCTGATAATTGGAAACTGAATTGAAGGTAGGGACTTGTAGAAATGATCAAAACGTTATGAGGCTGTGATAAATTACGTCGATCGGAATAAGAGAAGATTAAATCAAATGTACTACTTGAGTAATCGTTAAAAACTTTGAATCATAAGATGAGGTCTATTTCAAGGTGACAATATTCCAACTATTTTTTACTAAATTGCGCAGATGAGTATTATAATTTGAAATATATAAATCCGGAAAACCTTGAGAAATTCTCGCGAAACGTATTTTCTTCATAACTATGACGAAAGAGGTCATAGGCCTTGTTTGTATGATTAATGAGACGAATAATACCGGAAGGGGCAAGTGTCCTTAATCAGAAATGAACAAGCGAATGCGCAAATATGAGGAAAACTGACTGAACAAATGACTAAAAGGAAAAATGGCGCATATACTACCGCTAGAGACGAAGAAGTCAGGTAGCATGATATATAAAACAAGGTGAGTATCGGTGAATGATTTTTAGTATAAAGTAAACATCTATAAAGTTGGCGTAGAAGTAAACACGTAAAATATTAATATATATGAGTTAAATAAAAATGTATATATAAACAATAATAAGGAAGTCAAATCAGAAGGTTAGTGGAAATTGCGGGATAAAATAATTCAAAAGTGAGGCGGAACTCTTTAAGGATTTAAAACAGCTGAACTCAGGTGGAAGCCGTTTGATCCGTTTTTCAAAGACCTTAGTGAAAAGGTAGATGGAAGACCTTTAGGCAGTAAACTCCATGGCTTTAAAGCTGTATTGAGGAAAAGAGGTTTGTTGATATTCAAACGACATAAACTAGTTGCTAGCTGGAGACGGTGAGTAGAACGAATTCGATTAATAAGAGAAGAGAGACTGGAAAACTCATTAAAGGGCATATCACGGCCATTACGAACGCTCTTTTCCAACCTGTGAGAGTAACTGTAAACTGGAAGCAGGCCGGAACGCGTTCGTGAAATTTAAGATCATTGGTTCATAAGTAAAACCAAGGTCTGTGACAGGCAAAAATGATATGACTGGTTTGCCATTTGTAGTGGCACCTGGATGGAGGCCTAATGAAGCTATTGAATTCCTAGAGGCCGCATACAGAAACGGAGCAACAACAACGCCTCGCAGAAATAAGTCCCTTACCGCCTCAACACATTTTACGGTGGCCATTGCCAGGTCAAGTGCACTGCAAGGCTAAAAATCTATAACCTAGAATCAACGGAATGCCTCAGACTTGTATCTGAATCGACTCCTTGTGATAGAATTGTGCGCAGCATTCCTGGCGTTCCATCCCACTGAAGCTTTAAATTTGCCCCTTCCCTCAGAAATGTGTGGCCATCGATTCGAGCTAACCAGAAAGTGTTGCGCGCTGCAAAGAACACGCTGCATCATTTCCGGTTTAATGCTCTAGAAAGCCGGAATCGGTTGCCCGCCGATATCGTTAATGCATCCATTCCTTTTCCTTCATCTTCCATAGCATGGTTGATTCGTTTCGATTCAAGAATCGTCGGTGGTTTTGAGTATTGAACCTCGAGGTGTTCAACATGTATTCGCTCGAAAGTTTTGCCTACGTTATGCTCTCTTCTTTCCGTCGGTGCTTTCGGTTTTATGCTGTTATTCCCGTTCTATACGTGCCCACATTTATATATTTTCACTTTGGGACGTCGAAAATAGATTTTCTATCGCTAATACGAGCTCAAGTACCTCGTTTCCAACGAAAAAAAAAAGAAGCAAACACATGTTCGTGCGAAAAACACATATTCCCTCCCCCCCCCCCCACCCCACCTCACCCCCCTCCCTCCATCACCCGATATCAGCACTAAGTCATCCCTGCCGCAAAGGATCAAAGAAGTAAGAAAATTAGTCTCTTTCATCTCTTTCAGCACATTTCGAATTTCCCGCATTTTACCTGTGCATTAGGCTGGTCGCCGACGACCGGCCACTAATCAGCCGGTAATCAGTAAATTTTCTCTCTCGAACCCGTTGAGGAGTCGGGTATGTGCTCTTTTCGCCGCGTTGCCTGCCCCAATCCGTAGAGCTTTACAGTTTTACATGATTCAGTCGATAAATGTCGGTCGTCAGTAGCCTTGATTTTCCTCTAACATTGGACAGTTAGAGATCGACAGGGTCAAGTACGGGCGTTTCTGATCTTTGCCATATCTGACCATGGTCAACGATAGAGCCTATCCACCAAGTGGATAAATGTCATTAGGCATCTATTTGCGAGCTTCTATCTGTTTATTGGATCCTCTTTCAAGGATCGTTGATTATCAGTCCTTTAATTTTGGTCTTGCTAGCACCTAGGCCGTTTAGTTAGTGTGGATGTGTTTAAAATGAACTAATTGAAAGGTTGCTGCAACTTAGCTGATTACATCGATGCCCTCGCAATCAACTTTATATGCTGTAGTAATTCACTAGGTAAGATTATTAGTGCTATGATATGTTGTCCCACGCATTAGCACGAAGAATCGCCGTTTCGAAATATAGGTGCGTATGTTGATTTGCATGGTGATTGGAGTGTTATGAGAGTGCTTCTCAGTCGGCGGTTGGTGTACGCATTGCATCGAACGATCGCCACGATGAAGGTGACTCCGGTTCCGGCTCTCACCGACAACTATATGTACCTGTTGATCGATGAGAACACTCGACAAGCGGCCATCGTCGATCCAGTCGATGTTCCGGCGGTAAGGGTCACTCTATGCTGATTCATTGATACTAATGGGCGTTTGAAAGACGAAGAAAACGTCCACCGGTCACTTAACGAAGTGTTACCTTCAACCTAGGATGAAGAGCATAAAAGATGCGTATCGTCAGTCATAGAAGCGCTATTTAAATCTGCTTTCTCTCATTCATATGAGATTAATTTCACTCAATTACACGTATTATTTGGTGTCAAAAAATGCGCGAATAAAATATTTGCTTCCATTCGGCAATAGACACAAATCTTCGCTGAGGTGCATTTCGATTACCTCATTAGCAACGACCTTATGAAGACAATTATTCTTTTGATGGTTGTGCAATCTGTTTCAGATGGAAATTTGGTGGTTTTATTTTCGAGTAGGTATTCGTATTCTTCGAAATATCGTCATAGATTTAGAGCATTGCACCTTTAAACGCAAATTTCCTTGTATCTAGAGCAAACTTTATATGATTTATGGAGAGTGTAAGTTTTTCCTCCGTTTTTTTTTTCGAGTTGTTGGTTTTCTTCGTTTAATCAACTCACTAGGAAAATTTCAGATTCGATCGGCGGTTCAGTCGGCAGGTGCGGAGCTATCAGCGGCACTCGTAACACATCATCACTGGTTAGTGCTTGTATACGCGGATGCAACGTTGAGTGTGGTGCATTGCGAAAGTGGGCTCCAGCTTCGAGATTCCAATCTTTTGAAAGTGGATGGAGTTTTGGCAGTTTCTTTTTTTTTTGAATAGATTGGAAGGTGAGTATAAATAGATATCATCCTCTTTCCCTCTCTAAAGTCCAGTGCAGTAGTTTCGGTGGTCATTTGTGCGTGCATAGATCTGCGCGACTTCCGTCTGTGCATGCACTCGTCTGTCGCTCTATTGTTGGCATTCAACCGGTCGCATTTCTGCTGCCAATGAAATTAGGTCTAAAATGTTTTTATGCAAAGATCGCTAACCTAATTGCAAACAGATTTGCAAAAATTTATGCAGTGCTAATCGAGCGGCTCTTCACTTACATATTATTTATTTTTAATTGTCTCTCTCTTAGCATCTACTATGTTAGTCCTTTATTTATTTACAATGTTCTTTCCGAATTATTTTTGTAGTTTTGCTTCGTGTTAGCAAATATACTAATTCTATCTTTATTTCCGCACAATACTATTTCGTGGTTCCATATGGAGATTATTTTCAATTAAGGGATCATGCGGGTGAAACTGCTGGCTTATCGAATAGTTATGGGAACCGATTGGCCATCTATGGTGGAGATGATCGCATCTCAAAATTGACCAATAAAGTTAAAGATGGTGATAAATTCAAGGTTTGTCTTGTTTATTTTCGCTAGTATTTCATTTTATGAAAGCGATAGTCGAATCGTACCGTCGTACAAGAGGGAGAGGGGATGCTTAAATTGACTCCCTTAGACGAAAACACAGAAAGGAAATTGCTTCTCTATCGCATCATTGAAAAAAAAAAATTCTATTTTTAGTAACAGCTAGAATCATACGATTAGGGTTTGTGCTTAAACACCGTAGAATTGATATTGTGGTCTTTCTACGACGAATTTTTTCTATAATATGCATATTTTAAAAACTATTCCCCTTTCCTTCCTGTTCTACGACAACCGCAGATATTTGCGGAATTCAATTAATCCATTTATCCGCCATATTCATCAGAGTTCTGCTCCTTCAGACCACATTTTTTCGGTTCGTTGAAGAAGCCCAGAAACTTTGGACACCGAGAGAATATGGAAATGGCTCTAACAAGGTTTTTTCGATACAAGAAACAACATGATATGGAGGCTATAGGTGACTATGATACTGTGCGATTAATTGATACCTGGTTGCTATAAAATTATTTACTTTAGAAACAAAATTTCAAATGGTAACAACACCTTAACATCAAACCGATAAATGCATAATACCCTCAAATATTACTACATCATAATAGAGATGCAATTTTTTCATTCAGAGTTTATAAGCGATTCCAACCTATGATATGACCAAGCCTCGTGCTATACGGACATAAAGTTGCCATGTATGACCTCCTCGTCCCAATCAGCGCAAACCAAAATAGCCATGAAAACAACATCATGTTGTAGAAATTCAAGTCTTTAATTTTTTTTTTTCAATGCTACCAACTCTCAATGTTACCACAGAAGATAAAGATAAAGAAAAAGAAAGAAACCACAAAACATCTTATCGCTCTTCGTTGTGCTGCGAAAAACTTGATGCCGTACAGTGCCCATCACGATGGAGTTTTGTCTTGAGTCTTTTCGATTGGTTAGCACACATGTCTGCCGTCATAGTCGTTCCCTGCAAATTAAATTTGGAGGATTTCTTCTACTAGTTTTATTCATTCGTTTACGGTGATTCATTCGTAGTGATTTTTGAGCATTACTAAGAACCGTCGTCGTTTAACTCATGTGGCCGGCCACCAAATATCTGATTGTTTGCAAAAGTGCGTTTACTTCACTTTTTTTTTTGAATTGAAATATATTCCATGTAGAAAATGCATAAGAATTTTGTAATTGAATTCTTGGGGAAAATGATTGCAATTCAGGATAGTTGCATTTCCGTTACTTAGCGAGAATCACATACTACAGTTGTATTGTCTTTCCGCATCTGCCGATATTTAAGCTCGGGATTTGGCGCACCGAGGTTTAAACGAGGATCTCGTATCGGTGCTCAAAACGCATCTGGGCTTGAGTTCCAAAATCCAGTTCTCCCTCCTTCATTTCGATCCCATAGTTTTATGACCTCTCAAGTTTTTCAACCTTCTCGGCTTGGGTCCCGACGGGAGTGAAAATTTTTTGTGCGACACATTTATGTGAAAGACCAAGTGGATTTTGTCGAATGAGAGCTCACCCTGTTCTGCGGGCCTTGCTTTCCTGCTTTTGGAGCTGGCGTTGCTAAGAATGACATAGTCTCATAACTTTGTTGTAATATGGAGAGTGTTCGTGAAACTTGATCTCAAAATGTAGGTGAGGAAGGGGAAGGGCTTCCGGTCACGAAAAATCAAACGGCATCCTTATTTTGAATGCTTCCTCAAAGATTTTCCCCAACGTCATTTCTGTTCTTCACTTGTTAAGGCTATCCTGCAAAAAGCAAACATTGTGCTTTTCTTAAAAGTACCTCTCTGATTGTTATCTGTTTTGGTGGGGAATGATTTCGTGAATTCATTACATGTAATTGTTCGATGGATGACAGTGCTTACTGCTCATGAAATCCGATTATTTTTGTGTTTATTTTTTTTTTTCATTCTTATCACTTCATCCTCATTGTTTGCAGATCGGATCGTTGGAAGTCACCTGCTTGTTTACGCCGTGTCATACCAGAGGACATATTTGCTACTACGTTGTAGACACTAGTGGGAAGAAAGCGGTTTTTACCGGCGATACACTCTTCATCGGAGGTTTGCTACCTGTTATAGTCGACCACGTGACGAAGGGGTACTTTCATTGTTTGTGAAATAACGTTAGTATGGCTTTGGTGCAAAGTTATTGCTGTGAATTGAAGTGTCGAATCTGCCGTTTTTAACGATCATCATTTGCATTATATTTTAATTTCTAACGAAGAGATATCTAGAGTGATTTAGTTTGCAGGCTGTGGGCGGTTCTTCGAAGGCAATGCTACCGAAATGCATTCTGCGTTGAATGAAAAGTTAGCAAGTCTACCCGATGACACGGTACGAATATTGCGTTTAGGGAGAATTATATTCGAAGAACGTCACTTCACTGACGAACTAGAACATGAACGCTTCAGAATCTTGAAAGTCCATAAGTGATAGGTTGCCATCTGGACTTGAAAGTATCTGAATGGCGTGTTACATATCTGCGAATCGGGTGGGATTACCGCTTTTATCATTTCGGAGGAGGGGAGGGGAGTGGGAGGGCGGATGTGGAAGAATGTTTGCCCGATCATGCAGGATAGTCGATCAGGGGAATGATAAGGAAACTAAGGTTTATATATCTAACCTGAGTGACTCGCGTTGCTCCAGAGAGGTTGGAAGAGGTATTTTCCAGTTTGTTATATGACTAGCACAGTGTTCTGGTGATGAAAACGTTTCTGTGCAACGTTGTCTACGTATATATATATATATATATATATATATATATATATATATATATATATATATATATATATATAATATATATATATATATATATATTATATATATATAAATATGAATATCTCAGGCAGTACTTTTACATTAATACTAGTGCATGTACTATTAATGGAAGTTTCAAATAAAAAAAGATTGCACTTGGGTAATATTGAGCAATAATAGCGCGAAAGTGCATCACATAATAGCATGTAGCATATGTGCATTGGAGCAGTGGGGAATGAGCAGGAAAAAAACTCACATGGAGTCCAATAAAAAAAAGTGGAAACCACAAAGAAATGTCAGTTGGCAGGGGCAGAATTGTAAATAGAGGGGAGTTAAGGATAAGCGTTGATAGATGATTAGTGGAAAATGAGGCACTTTTATTTTGCAGTGAAAAGTGCCGTAGCACCGTGCACTACCATTAGATAGGGGGATGTTGATGTGTTAATCCATATTATGCGCTTAAATATAAGGGCGCATAGAGAACGACCAGGTAGTCGGTGTAGGCAACATCTGTTTTATAAAACACGCTGACTGGACTAAGCAACACCTCGGAGACGGATATATCCGATTTTATTTTATTAGTAGGATGTTCGTTTCGTTTGAGAATTATAAGCTTTATGGCATTTTTTGTTGTCAATGATTCCAGGAAGTGTATTGCGGTCACGAATACACAGTGACGAATCTTCGATTTGCACATAGTGTCGAGCCTTCCAACGAAGAAGTCAGTAAGAAGCTTGCATGGTCAAAGGCCAAGCAAGAGCGACATGAACCTACGGTGCCCTCGACTATCGGTGAAGAAAAACGCTTCAACCCTTTCATGAGAGTAGCGTAAGTTTCACGTTGTCCGTTCATTTAGCTTTGCTGGAGTGGGGGAGGGAGGAGAGCGGAGAGGAAGGGGCCTAGAGTTGCTATACAGCGCCATGTCAATCCTTTCACTCAAAGTTTACGAACATCTAGAAAAGTTGCATGCTTCCTTCTCCAGTGGAAAGTGGTTGCCACTTGCTGTTTGACAACCCGAGTTCGCCGTTGTTGTCGATTTAAATAAGCTGAAGACTTCAAGGACGTAGGAACAAAAATGAGTGGTTGTGATGTCGAGGATGCCTCCCACCTCGAAGCCTGGGATGCCTCCTAGTTCAAAACTGAACCTGACTTAAAGTCTGAAGCAAGCGAAGTCTCTGTCTGTAGGAAATTGAGTTCTTCCACACGTTTTTTAAATAGCATTTGTAAACAGTGGAATATTCTCATCTCTTCCTCTCCTTTGCTACGATGACGTGCCCTTAACTGTTTGCCTTCTTATGATGGCTCGATACCACATTTCGATCCGCATGCGGAATACAAGGGGGGCCGAAAATGGCTGCTTTTGGGGAAACTGGGAAAATAGACATAACATCTTTTAAAGACTAAATGGGAAGGGAAGGGCTCAGGAATTTTGAGAACGGTCCTGTAGTTCGAGGCTTCGGACCCCATCTCGCCATCCCCATCACTCCGCCATGTCAGTAGGAAACCCTCGGAACTGCTTGTGAGTGGAAATCCTGGTAGTATTCAACCGTTTTGGCAAGTATTTAGAAAACGCCGCCGTGTAAGAATTTCGAACAAAGCAATGTGATGGAAAACAGTAAGAAACATTTTCTTCTTGCCTCGCAGCTTTGCAAACATATTAAGGACCTATACACGTGGAGGGTTACTTGAGTGGACGTCCGTTGTAAAGGTGGCAGTTTTGGTTCAAAGAAATAACCTAATGTACTTTCTGTAAACTAGAAAGAATTTTCTATGGATGAATGCTGTTTGCAGAGTAAGTGAGGAACTGCAAAAATTAGCGAAATCGACGGATCCAGTTGCTGTAATGGCTGTGATCCGTGAGATGAAGAACAATTTTTCATGACCGATACGTTGATTCAGCAGCCGGTCAACTGAACTGCGAGTATGTGAAGTTTTCAGAGCTGATCGTTTTCCATTATTGAGAATCGGCCTCGTTCTGATGCGATGTCGTCAAATTTTATTTATTTATGTTCCCCTTTCCTATCTTATTGAGAAGGATTTGAGGATATTGCTTTGAAATTTGAACCTATCATATGTTGCTCTTTTCGTTTATCTTAACGATTTTTGCACGCGTACGCTTCACTTTGTTTTTTCCTTTCGTTTCCATTCGCTTAGTTTTATACGGCTGTGTATGAGATTTCATAAGCAGAAATATTGGAGCCATTATAAACTAAGAGGGAATAAATGAACTTGTATGTTTAGCATCTGTGGTAAATAACAGAACTGTGCGACGAAGCGGGAAAGTGCATTTGCGTGAAAGAATAAATATTTTTGAGAATTACATTCGCAACAGTAAAGTCAGAAATCTGCTTTGGCTAAAGGGTGAAGCTTACGCGTTATCTGCAGATAGACGCTCGACAGTAGTGTTCGGAGTTCACCGCCATTCCCTCTTCCCCGCGAGGGGCCCCGCTTCAACGTCGATCATAAGTCTTCGGTGGGGGAGCCCCTTGATCAAAAATCCTCTTCCTGAGGGGACTCGCTGTAACCAGTTCTCCGCCCCCGAGGCCTTTACGGGAGCCGAAGGCCCCCGCGGGTGCCTTGATGGTTTTCATCACCTATGTGAGGGATGTTAGAAGGGTGGGTTCTGTTTGCAAGCTGAAAAAAATTCTCCATTAAGTCGCAGAACAACGAGGGAATTGCGAGATGCAGTGTGTTGGACATGGAAGGTAGTATCAAGATAATATGGACACAGTTAGAGAGCATAACGGAAACCCGTCATGTGAAATGGAACTATGTCTCGAATAAACGAAAGCATTCATAACGTATCAAGAAGCCGTGCGACGTAACGTTAATGCAGACCTGTGTAATCCACGCGGTGCTCAAAGAAAAGCCCAATGCTGCCGAGGGTTCCACATTTCGCTGTCCCCTTCCCTTCTCTCATACTTGCCCTTTCTGTTTCTGCTATCGAGAAAATCACGCATACCGGCGTAGTAGGATTGAAAATTGCAAACTGTATCCTCCACGCCTTACAGCACAGGTGTATTGAGTATTACCGAAGTGGCTTCACCGCCTTTTGCCAATCCATTTTGCAGTATTGCATGTCAGTATGGTCTCTTTATTTGGTTTCTGATATCGGCCTGCTAGGGAATGTCCAGAAAAGCTTCGCCCTCACCGCCTTCCGCAAAATTTATCGTGGCCCAAACCGGTCTAATCACAATACCAGGCTTAAGTTCTCCAACCTGGAACCAGTGGAATATAGCAGGCTAAATTTTAAATTGAAGAGTCAAGTTATGAAATTGCGTCCCGCTTTTCCGACATCCCGCTGTCGCAGATATTTATTTGCCGTATCCCTGCAGTCGACGTACACATCAGTTTCAGCGCTTGCCAAAAAATGTTGCAGTACAAGCAGTGTTTTGCATAGTTTTCAATCTCGTGTTGTACTTAGGGATCTGCTGATTCCCGCCGATATCGTTAGTGCATCCACTCCTTCAACTTTTAAGCTGCGGCTAAGTTGTTTCCACTTACGCACTATTGCTGCTCTTACGTATTAAATGTCTGTTCGCCGAAATTCTAGCTTTGCGAACGTTTTGTTCGTTCATGCTGTTCATGCTCACACACTTTTGAATGTTTTCCCCACCTCGGGACGTTAAAATGAATAAATAAACGAAAGACACGCAACATAGCACCAATTCCGAGAGTTAGAAATAACAGGAAACGATAGCAGGAACGTTTGATTTTCACAAGAGAAAAAACAACCTGCAAGGCCTCCAAAATCTCGAAAGCCAGATCATATTACACGACCTGCTTAAAGAGCAAATCCGTATTCAGGTGAATGGAAATGCATAGCGCAACGCAGAGGATGAAATTTGATTGCCGGTCAGGGAACGCGTGTATTACAGAAGATAAGGAGAGCGCAATGAATTGTGATATCGAGCTGCCACCTTCGAGAGCTTGCATCCAGTCCGCGTACTCGGTTTCGTTACTATTCTCAGCATTTCACAGCACGCATTAAACAAACTCATTTTCATGAAAGACGTCACTGTTATGGGCATCTGCTCACATTATCATCAGCACATTCGCGGACCGAAATCTCAAAATGGAATATGAAACTATTAAAGAAAACTAAAGCAGAAACGAATAACCTGTCGAGAACTAAAGCACACTAATCCCAACAACTTCATTACACAGCACACATATATCAGAAAAGCACATCGCCTCTCATCTCGCTTCCTATCGTCGTTTTTGCAAAAGAAAAGTGGCCTTCACCACACTTCCTATTGCAACACAACACATTACCACAGCCCCTCTCATTAGCCACAAAGCGAATACCCGTTCCCTTTAAGTAGTTCTCAAAATTTTGCAACCATTTGCATTTAACAAAGTATGCAAATGCGCTTGGCAAGAATATGCATATATCTTGGGCTTCAGCCACGATTTCTACTTCAAACGAGTTGCCAAAGATACGCCAAGACTGCAACTTTTCGAGAATTATTCCTATAGCAGCTTCCCACGAAAACGATACAACACAATAGTATGAACGAGGCAAAAAGTCTCGTAATAGAAGCACGCATTCTCCAATCTTTTGCTTCTGCAGCGGCCCCCGCTTCCCAGAAATTCCTCCGCCCCTCGCGGGGACTCTGAGAACCCGAATCTCCCCGTGGGAGCGAAAAGCTCCCCTGTCCCCTGGGGAGTATATTTCATTACTTCACATGGCGAGGTCCCCTCCCAAACACTACCTGACAGACACTACAACTTCTTCCTAAAGAATGCACAGCTCAGTCGTTCACAATATTTTCCGAATGAAAAAAAAACAATTCAATTGGACAGCGAACATCAACTAATTTTAATGGTGAGAGTGCATCCGCAGATGCATGACTTGTTTCCGTTGAGGATTCACCGGGGCTACGAGGTCATTAACACTAAAGATAAAACGTTACACCTTAAAAATGTTTACATGGCAAAGAAGGAGGCTGCATCGGACCCGGTGGCTAATCGGATCGCGCTGGGAAATGTAATGCAAAGAACTCAGCAGATGTCAAGTTGTCGTGAGCAACGATTAGTTAAAAGTTTAAAGAGCGTTTTCACAAAACAACAAGCAAAACAGCCATTATGAAATTGGGCACTTCCAGGAAACTGCACTGATATAACTTGATGAAGATCACATAAAATCCTGAGCAAATATAATCGCAATCAGAGTCGGTTAGAATAGCATGTTCTCAATGGTCCGACGCTTTTGTAGAGTCATCGCAAATGAAGGTTAAACCCCATCCCCATATTTATTTGGTTAAGCAAAATAAATACCGCCATCGACATTCCTCAGTCATCATGTACACGCGATCCAAACAACTGAAAAGAAAAGTGTGATTGAAAGTACTGATACTTCATTTAAGTGAAGGGAAACAAACGTACTGGCGAGAAATCCCTCTCTTCTTTTGTGCTTTCAATGGAGAAATCTGCGCATTAAAAAAATCCTCAACCAATGAAGCATCGAGTGGCTGAAGTGATCCAATCAACATCGAGCATTTCTTTGAACTAATCACTTTTTAGCACCATATTCACCAGTATTCTTCTCATTTGAGAATAATTTCTGCACTGTGATACCAATTTTTAATCCAACCAACCCCCTCTCTTTTATTTTTCACTGTAAAACAAAGTTGTGAGATTTACATATCTATCTATCAGCATATTTCAAATTTTCCCTGATCCCTCCGAAGAACTCGATTTCAATAAAAACTTCAGTCTGCTTCTTCAACTGTAGCGGTAAGACATTGCTTTTGTAAATCCTCTGCGTGCGTGCGATGGCTGCAATGAGGATAAAATGGATTTAAAATTCGCTCATCCACAAAAACCATCAAAGTGGGACCCCTAAAAACTTTGGTTTCATATGGTCCACTGATGATAATGGGGTACAGACCTCCCTGTCTTATGAACTGTTGCCGATGGGTTGTATGCCCTTCGAAACATTCTACTTATTGCCTCAAACAGCCTTTAGCTGGTATGAAAACTTTTATAGTACTCTTTCTTTAGGAAATTTTCCCTTACAACTCATAATGCGAGGACATCGAACACGTCCGCTCAGAAGCTTTACTGCCGCAAATCTTATGTTCTACGTGACCCACCACACACTGCGGTTCCCTCGAAGAAATGGCATCCTGCAAAATTTGTTTGGTCGAATCTCTGAAGCCATCAGTATGTCCCTTCCCACCAATAAATTCATCCCACAGTTTTAATTAAGCAGAATATATCCAAATACAGTTGCGGATGCCTTTATCTATGACTTTCCAGTGAGTTGCCGAATTACGCGTAAAGCGGTAGACAGTGGGCTTGGGCTAAAATACAACATGATAAACGCTTGGCAGTGTGGGTTAAAGGGTTAAATGCGGGCTCGTGAACAGTTCCCCTGAGGTGGCAAAATAATGGGTCACGCGGTTACGCATGAGTCTGTGGAAATGAGCAAAGTTAAGCGCGAGCTATACTTTTTATTACTCAATGTCACTATATCACTGCGACTCTACGAACTTGTTTTTAGTGTATCCCAGACTTCGTTTGTCCAACAATGGAGCAGTTTCCTCTAAATGTTGTCATCCCTCTATGGCTAAACGGTCATGGTGATGAGTGCTGATGTTGACTATTCAAGTTGCATTTTACAAAGTTGCCATACTGGAAGAAAAAGCTCAGGTACGAAGTGTGCAACTAAGGATGGATGCCGTGAAAGAAATGAAGCTTGTACGAGCTGCGCTTTTCCAGTAAGCTGCATCTCTCACTGCCCGACATCATGATCAGAAAAGTGAAAAAGTTCGGGAGCTACTGAGAACATCAGGAGTTCACCGAAAGTATTTGTCAGTATAAACAGGTAAAAAAAAGATTCGGACATCGAAACGTAGTTCATTCAGCGTTATTCTAAAACAGCATAACTCATAGATAATTCTACCTTTATGAAACAGGTCGTCTTCAGGTCACACACATCTTGGCCAAGACTTCTTCCCTTTGCATATCAACCTTTTGTAAGCCTAAACACCCAACATCATCACCACCATCGCAACCACTAAGAGAGTGTTATATTCGCAAAGCCCATAGTTACCAATTCATACGTAAAACTCACAACCCACTGTTTCATGGAGCGTCATAAATCTCTATCTGCCCTAAGAGTTGCCACCACATTCAGCTGCTCCATTAGTCCCTGCAAACCTCTGCTCACCGTACCACGGTTAACACCACCACCACTTCCCATCATTTAATATCTCAAGCTTAACTTCATAATAAACTTCCAGCATACAATATGGGGCAAATTTCAAGCAGCAAGAATTAAGCAATCAAAACTCTTATGCGTCAATTTCATAAGAAGTTGTAAAAGTATAAAAGAGTTCTTAGATGTGCGGACCTCGTCAAAAATTGTCCAATTCATTGCTGACATGAAAGTTCGCCTGACGGCTCGCAACCAGAAGCCATTAAAAAAGGCGATAATACCGCCACGCTGAAAAATGCATCACTGAATAGATATAGAAAAATGTCGAATAAGATGCCATCGCTGTTACATCGATGCTGCAACTAACAGTCGCAATAATTTCAAACTACGAAAATTCATGATGCCCATGAATAAAAACAACCCACATTTGCCCAATGAATTTGACAGCCCATCGCAATTTCGTACATCGCAATAATTTATCTGAAATATTGAATAACGAAAGAGCATAACAGTTGGGACATTCAACTCACATAGCGAATAGAAAACACTTTGCAGATATTCTTTAGGCTTGTTTCTTTTAAATTAATTTCTAACACTTAATACTTTCACTAAATTTTCTAAAGGAAGCAAACAACAATGAGTGAATGTCCATAATTTCGTTGATATTCGAACCAATTCGAGAAATTTCCCAAATGAAGTTCTAACCGTCCAATAATAATTCTAAAAACGAAGAGATACCTTTATATACAAAAAACGACTACAACGGAAAGTGTTATCCGCACATCACGCATATGGATATATAACGAAGGCGATGTACAAATTGTCTACCCTCAACAAAAACAACACACTATATCAATTATTTCCAAAACCACAGTGGTACTCAATCGGTGATTCAAGACCACAAATCCAGTTTCGAATCGGTTCTCAAATTTTATTGCCAAATTTTGCCTTACCAATTAATGCTTTGACCACTACTGTTTATATTAGCTGTTCAACATTGTTATTCATAGAAATGAACATAGGTGTGCAAATTACCGAGTATAGATGGCCGATAACACATAGCATCGAACGATACCGTTGCGGATATAACTGCACATGTGTTTTGGTAATATCAAACGGCTGCGTAACAGCACATGCCATTAAACCCGCTAGCACACCACTTGAAAAACGAGTTGCTGGTAGGTGCACGCGTCCTTCTGCAATACTAGTCTCTGCATTATTTGCCATCGTAACAGCCTTCCCACCTCCCCCTCCCCTTCCCTCCTTATCCCTTACATTTGGTCTCTGCTGGAGTAATCCACACACATTTAACCCACATTCCTATCAATAATCCCTTGTAATCTGGCCTTCTGAACCATCGAAAGTTGGGTTTTTCGGATTCAGATAACAATAAAACCACAAAGCTCCGTAAATATGGCTACCTTCCGAGATGTGCCAAATGAAAGTTTAGCAAAAAAAGGGAAAATGATAGAACCATTATAGACCTTTGTTAAATAACCTCAAATACTGTCGGTAAAAGAGAAGATACAAGCCCGAAAACGGTGCATCTCGCATCAGAGTGGGAACGATTCCCTTAAATAGACCTAAAAAAAAAGAAAATCGTTGAATGTCAATGCTACGGCACACGCGACACAATCCCATCAGTTTTCAACGAGAGCACTCACCTAAAGCAAGATGTATTTGGGAACCTTCAAAGTGTTCCGAGACAATAAAGGTACCTTCCTCACAGAAGTGGCTACCGCATTTTATCAAGCCACATCGGCCGCGTGCGATTTTTCCGTTCCCCCATCGAAAAAACTGATCGAAGACACACTGGAATATATATGAGGGTGATTCGTGAGTGGCTGCGCCAACGAGCTACCCGATGAGACAGGATAAGAGATGTCATCTTCGTGAGGATAGAAGTCAACCTCCCTTGGCCGTCCATATGCAATTAGTTACAATAACTACCGTTTTTGCATAGTGACGACAATTTCGCCTCTACAGGCGCACCAACCCTTCCCACTCCTTTCCATGGAGAAAAAAACTCAAAAAAAGCACACTTCGACCATTCCTCTGCATAAAACAACGTCAACTGCTTTCACCATCTTGCTTAATTAAAAATTTTGGTTTATCAAAGGAACTGCTGTTACATAAATAAATAGGAATTAAATAAATTTGATGACTTCAGATGGCGGCTTATATTACGATGAAAATATATCATACTGTAAACGGATTTTTAAACTCTTACGGCAAAAAGTAAACTTTCATAAATAATTCGCAATATTCGTCAATTCAAAAAAAAAAAAAAGAGAAAAGCAATAACCAACCTCTCACACCATTCTGATTTAAGACGTTCATAGCTGCCGACAGCACACTTGCATCTCTGTAAAAGCTACTCTGAAATAGCTATTTGCTAGTAACTGATGAGATTTATACAAAAAAAAAGACAACAAAATCAACAAATTACTGAAAAATGCGGAAAAAAAACGCAGTAAACCAAAGGAGGGTACAATAACACTAAAAAAAAGTCTAAAGTACTCTTCTTGCTATTTTTTTCTGTTCTTCTCTCTCCCTTTCTCTCTTCGCTCCTCCCCCTTCCCCCTCTCAATAGGTACACAAAAAAGGCGAATGGAATTTGCAGCATTAACGACCGAGAAAATCTCTTCCCAACAAAAAAAGCAAGTAAAAAAATTGCTGCCTTTGCATTCTTCAGCAGATGTCGCGATATTATTTCACTTCATCACAACTACGAAAAAGATGAATTGCAAACATGAGGCGAACTTTCCTTTTCCCTATAAATCATTGCAAATATGTATTGCACTCTAGAAAGTATCTTAATCTGCCTTACGCCTTACCTTCACACTAATTCTCTATATACTGGAGGAAACCACGACCAAAAGAGACCAACTATCTCACGTAGATATCATTGGGAGGTGATGAGCACATAAGAATATCTGAATACCCCAATGATATAAATATCCCGCGACCGATGATCGAAATTTATAGAGCTCTATATAAGACGGTGCTCTTTATTGTTAAGTATCCCTGCCCTGTCTTTATCATACCGCTTGTTAGCAGAAGTGGGGTAACGAAGAAAGTCCTTTCTTGAAATCATCTTCCCTCACCACATCACCACCTACCTTCTACACTTCACTTATTTTCATGCATTTCATTTTTTTTTTTGCAGCTTTATTGTTGAAATTTCATTCCTACCTATATTTTGCCCACATTTTCTCACTGAAGTTTTTTTTCTTCTCAATTTATGATGCTGCGCAGTTTTTGTCACTTACTATGAAACAAGACTTTATCAGTACACTTCTCAATTAATCTAGCGATAACGAAGGAAAACAATGAACGAGAGAAACACTGCAATAAAAGTTTCAAAATAAGGGGGGGGGGGAGAGAGGATGAATCATTCGATAGGAAACTACCCTCTAATTTTTTTCTCTATTTCCCTTGCAAGTACAAATGCAAAATAATTCAAACCACCGAACTTCCGCTCAATTACACTACTCGTTTTTCGATTATTTTTCTTAGTTTCCCTCTAATCCAGTCATCATCAACTTAACCCGGCATTTGACGCCTTAGACAAAATTGAACTTGAAATTAAACTTCAATTGTGTACGTTAGTTGAACTTCAACTCATTTTTCATTGTCCTTCGAAAAACCCTTCGATAAAACGAAGAAGATGAAAAAGAAACAGAACCTCGAATCGTGTTTTAATGACGGTCGCAGGCATCAACAATGCGACAGCCACTGAACGTGACACAGCTCCTAATAAGAAGTTGGTTGCATTTTTGTTGGCGCCTCTAGGAACGAACGTACGACCCACTTCGAGACAGCCGAAATACACAGCCACACCTGGCACTACTCGAAGTAAAGTCTGAAAAACCCGAGCTGAGCACTGAAGTGAACTCTTGATATGGAACAAATTATCTGGCCTTGACAGCAGTTAGGAATTCGATGACACAGCTCAAAGTGTTGCTGGGTTCCATAAATAACGTTACTTTTCAGTGGCTTCAGAAAGAAGCTGAAGAGGGATGGAGGAAAAGATTGGGTGTAATAGAAAGTTGTGCGACATGAAGCCTAAACAAGGATTCTGATTCCCACTCGGGTAAATTGCTGAAAGCTCTATGTGGGTAACGGCGAAAAGAAGGTTAGACTGGAGCAAATTTTAACGGTATCTAATACTTCCATAAAATATTTACTAATTTTTTGCAATCCCCATTCGCTGATGATTGACTTTCAAGTTTCTCGATGTTTTATTGGATATAGAGACTTATTAAAGAAAAATCTAGATCACTGTTTCTCCTTCTCTTCGCTCTCTCTCTCTCTCCTTACCCTCCCCTATCCCCTCCCCATTCTTCAAATTCCAATCCTTAATGAGGAGAATAATTCGTCCGGTTAGCATAAAATGTTGCAGATGTTATTTTTCTAAACTGACTGCAATGAATTCTTCTAGTGAATTTCACTCATTTGCATAGAAGACTTTTAAATATTTGCAGATGAAGAGGCGACCTATCTTTTTGCGTGTGCCGCCATACTCTCTATTGACTGCCGTTTAAGAGTGAAGAAGAGCGATCGTAGGCTACAATGGAGGGAGGAAACGGGGAAAGGTGTCAATGTTGATAAACTATATGTTACAGGTATGTGTCTCATAAAGATCCAACCAAACTCACGCGCAAATCCTTCAAGAAAAATTCGCTCTTTCATTAACCGACATGAAAGTAAAATCTCTCAAAATTTTCAATCACTCTGATGTTTGCAAAAACCATCCGCATCCAAATGACAATAGAGAATATTCTCTTTCTGTCTGTTACGACGAAGCCGTAAAATGTTGACGCATTCTTCGCTTTCAAATATCGTAATCCTTCTCATACATCCCTCTCATCTAGGAATTGAAACCGCACCCAAAAACCATTCCCGTGTTTGAACTCAAAAAGGGGATACAAAATAAATAGAATGTTGCAGAGGCGACTTTAGAAAAAGGAAGAACACATCAGTGGAGCAATGTAAAAGAAACCGGAACAATTCCTCGCCATAAATCGAGTGGACCGTGATGACGGATCACCGTCGCTGTCCTCTGGATAACGTTTGTCTGTCGAACGGCATCCTCCTGCGATAATGTCTTCAGACGATCAAGCGGTTGCAGCAATACGGAACTGAAAACTTCATTTTATGATGAGAAATGTATTTCTATGGCCTATCTCTGTTTGCAGTGAAAAATGGAAGATATTTTTAAAAAAAAACTCCTTTTAAAGCAGTGGAAAACTCTAGCTTCCAACCCCCCCCCCCTCACCCTCCTCCCTCTTGACCCATTAAAGATTGACAGGAAACTTTTTTACATCCATTAAATTACGTCCTGAAAATTTTTTTCGTTGATGCGTTGCGAATGCTAGAAATAAATTTTAAAAAGAAGTCGACCGGAAACGGCAATTTTGATAGCTTTGCCCATATTCTCGTATTTTGAAGTATTTGCGATTAAGATCGGTGTTAATTCCTCTTAGTCATCTTGCCACATCTGCAGCATTTTTTTTTACGTACAAATATATCAGCATGAAAATTTTTCCCCGTTGGGCTAAATAAAACTGAAATATGAGGGGCATAGGGGAAGTTGTAGATAGAGAGAGGGGCTATAAGTAAGCACACATAATCATAACAAAATAAACCCGGGATCTTGTAAAATCACGCTAACGAGAGGTTTTACGACAGCGATGTGAGAGTAACTCTAGCAAAAAAAAGATTATATCATTATTTAATCTTCTTTTGAACAGAATAATTATCGTAAGCCCCCCCCCCCCCCATTTAAAAAGACCGCTTCCTTTCAGAAGAAATCCCTTAAAACTAATTAAAAAAATACCTACAAAATCCGGATATCGAGCCGAATGCCACTGAAGATAAAACAATGGCTGCACTGGCCGACTCGTTTGAGGTAGTCACACCTTCCATTCAGGTCAACTTGACTAAATCGGACACCCAATCCACGAAAACTAAACAAATCGAGCTTTATGGACGTAATGCAATAGTAATTATTTTCAAGCGGAATTTTTTTTTTTTTTTTGCATAGTCGAAAGATTGAATATGTTCACGCGAGAGGTGGCGCGATCTTCTCGAGTTCTTGAAAAAAAAAATTCCGTGCACCTTTAGCAAGGTAAAATTAGGAACGATCGAAGAAGTTCGTGCAGCGTAGAGGCCTACCTGACAATAACAGTACGAAAAATTTGAAATATGCGGCGAGAGATAGTTTAAGAGGATCAGGATATTTTATGGGATTTTTTTGGCGCAATGGTTTACACGCTGGGAGGTACAAAGCAAATTGGAACACGTTTCACACAAGCAAAACAACACCCGAATGGTTAGGTATAGAAAATAAACAGGTATTTTAACAGGTAACGGGAGTGTCGCAACGACATAGACGCAATATTCGCCTCATTCGTTTGAATGAAACTCATTAGACGGCGTATTTGATAAGAGTGGAAATATGGCCAATTTTTTTTTTTTTTTTGGCCCACATATAACCGCTGACAAGAAAAATCTACACATAGAAACTTAGAGAAGTGCATATAGCCGCACCGGAAGAAAGATTACAATGAAATCATGTGATTTTACCTTTTTCTGTTTACGAGCTGAAACTACTGGACGGATAAACGAATCGAAAAGGACCTGCACATGCATTGATATGACGTCATCATGACAAACACCTTAGTTTGCATGAAATGCGCAAAAAGTGTGCACACAACAACCTAAACGAAAACTTATTTACAAATTTGTGGCGCAGCCGAGAGGGCGTAAACTCGACGTAAAGAGAATCTGGAACGGTGTGGCCATAGCGGTAATGAAGTCTGAGACAGTGAAACCAACAAAGTTCGAGGTGTGGACCGAGCTCTGGACGTAACTATCCTCGTGCTAAAAATTAACTATAATCCTTTCCCCATCCTGACGGTGAGCATGGGAGGATGGAAGCCACATTCCCTCCTCCCCTTTCGCTCTCCACTAAGGTCGGTGCCGCCGACACATGTCAAGCTAAACGCTACACCAATAAACCTAATTAAAGGGGAGCCGTTGAGGTGTGTTTTTTATAGCCGCCAACCTGCTGTAAATAAGCTTGCTGAACTTTGTACCCTCAAAGTCATAATGACTGCTGTTTTTGCGAGATTTCGCTGAACGATTACATTTTTTGGTTTGTGCATATTTCCAGAATTTTAGAATCCATGCGACAATCATTCATCGATGATGGGAACATTAAAATCACCAGGGCGCGGGCTGTATTCCACACTCATACTTGAAAACCGTTCTCACTCCCTTCCCACACGACTCTTAAAGTTAAGGGAATCTTTAACAATGGGGTCAACGGAAGTAACACGGCAGACATCATCACATATAAAATACATATAAAATAAAGTTTTCAGTTGTAGCCGGTTGTGCACATGAGAGCACATTTTAAGCGGACCCATGATAGAAATCTGTGAACCGAATAGGAAACAGAAATGACTAGAAAATTGTCAAGCAGAAACGATTTGCGATATAAGCGTTATCTGTTGAAGGTGGCCATCATCAGGTGGCGAGCATCTCAACAAGCGCTCTAGAATGAAGCAAGGAAATGTGATTAGCAACAAAAGCCTTTTTTTCAGTAATTTTCAGTAATTTCAGTTCTTTGACAGTCTGAGAAGTCAATAGGAGGAAAAAGGTGGTAGTTTTTGAGAGGGGTGACGAATTTGGGCACATGGAAATAAGCGTGCATGCTCGTAACATCGACTAAATATTCCCTCGTGACATTTTTTCTCTAATGCTGTGCTATTGTTTTTTTTTTTGTTAGCATATAGCTGACCGAACACCTTCTTCCAACATCCACTTTCTACCTCCTTATGGCTTATGAAGGTGTCCTTTTCCTTGATTTTCTTCTTTTCCTGTCCCAGAAAACCAATAAAAAATTAATATGCTTCCTTTCCATTTGAGTATCTCAGTACTCTTTCTTGGAATTTTTTTCTTTCCTGACTAGCTACTGCATGACAGGGATTTCAAAAAAAAAAACGAAAACAAAAAAAAAACAATTGGCATTATGCGGTGCATTTAAAAACTACGCTAGAAAATTAGCTCGAGCCATGAAAATTTAATTTCTTCCCGTTATTAACTAAGTCCTCTACAAGTACTTGAGGCACTTCTCTCGACGGTCTTTTCATAGGTTCTTATACTCGATAAATTGTTCATCTAGGTGATGCCCAGAATTTTAGTTGAAGTAAAATAAAAATATTTTCCAATAAACCTTCTTTTTTTTTTTTAATGTGAAGTATACATAAATATAAAATTTTAAGCATCACATGATGATAAATATTTTCTTCAACTTTCACGAAGTGCTGTCAATTGCTGTACGCTGATCGATCTTCTTTCGAGCAATAGACATCACTCTACGCCCGTTTCGTTGTTTACACATTACCGTTGGTGGACGCGCTCTTCAATAAAAACTTCACCAACGATATTTTATAAAACGATTGTGAATAAATCAGGTAGAAGCGTTTTTTTTTTTGCTTACCTTATTTTTGCTTTATTTTTCTTTTTCATTTTCGCAACTCATTTGTCGAGAGTCTATTCTTCACCTGTATTGTTTTGTGCAATTGTTATACTTCTTTCATTTATACCATAAATACGCACTCATCTCATTCATAAAAAGTTCACGTCATATTTTTGCACACCTTGAATGAAGACTTATTTTCTTTTCTTTTGAGGCTTGTCGGGAAAAAATTTTACATTTCACGATCAATATTACGCCTATTTGTAGCAATTTTTTAATCCTTTTTATATGAGTTTTACAAGATGATCCAAAACGTTCTTAAAAAAAAAAAAAAAAAAAAAAAAGAAAGAAAAAAAAATCGTTCGACATTTCGCCATAATTGTTTGCAATAGTGAAGTGCTCAATAAATAATCTAACAGGTAATCGACATTAAACTTGTTTTGTTGATAATATGATTTAAAAAAAAGGTAATTCATTTCTTAACACCTTAATTAATCAATTCAAATAAAAATACTCAATGAAAGAATTTGAAAAATAATATGATAGAAATTATTGAAATTTTTGAATTACATAAGTGCAACGTAGACGAATCGAAATGTTGTCTTTGTGAGCATACAATAGAGACGTCTCATCGTTGATGATTATTGCTTACTGCAGGTTTTTTTTTTTTTTTTTAATATAAGCGTAAACGTTGTCGCTTATCTTCATTCATTTTGACACTATTTTCCTCATTGTAGTCACTATTCCATTCATTTTCTAATGCAAATATTTTACGATGCAAATTGTCACCCCTTTTCGCTTTTTTTTTTTTGATTCTTATAATTTGTCGAATTTTGATTTAAAGCACATTGGGATATTTGAAATGTTTTTTTTCTTTTCTTTCTTTTTTTTTTTTGAATTATTCAATGTGTCAGGCTCTTTAAACATCGATCAATCGTAATGCCACACTTTCGAAAAGAAGGCGATACTTTGCAGTACTTTGTGAATATCGTTTATAAATCGTTTAAAAAAAAAAAAAGAAGAGAATATTAAGCGGAAAATTTGCCGATATTAATTGTTCGAGTGGGCGGTTTCCCACCTCTAGCGATCGAGTATTATCGGCTGCTGTTGAAAATTAGAAATTTTCGAAATCCACTCGCCCAGTACTGGACTTTGTTCTAGTACTATGGACATTGCTCTTCCAGTCGGGGCAAGTGGACGACCTCTTCACTTCTAAGAAGCGTAAATTCTGGAAGGAAAATTGAGCGCTGAACAGAGTAATGAAAAGACCTTCCATCATCGCCTCTCCATATTTAATAATTTTGACTGGAGTCCAGTTTATTTTTCGCTGGTATATTTTACAAGAGATCGCATAACTTCACGCTTCTTAATTGATACTCGAGAATTAAAATGCTCAGTCATTTCATTTAGAGGCTAGCGGTTGCGCGATTGATTCTTAAATGTTTCCGCTTTTTTAGCCTTAAGCAGGAGCTTGCTCTAACACATATATTGCTCATTTTCTTCAATCCTCTACAAGCGAAAAATTCTTGTGTTTAATATTCGCCAGTTAACGTTTATTATAAAGTTTTGAATGCACCTATTGTGAGCATTGAAACGTAGAACGCATTTTCATAAGTTCGAGTATTCCATGAGATGAGGTACTCCATGAACTGAGGTATTCGTGAAGTTGAGGTATTCCACATCTTGAAGTTGGAGCTATTCCATGATTTGAAGCATCAGATATTTCATGAGTTAGTTGTTTTTTATTTTTGCTATCATCAATGGTCGCAAAATATATCTATCACCTTGAAAAAAATTTTTTTTTATTGCCCATCAAGAATATAGTTCGCAATATGATAGCAAAAAGTTGTCTTACATTTTCATAAGCGTTTACATCGTTTTTCAAAACTTTCACACTGAGAGGATTTCAACGTTTTGATTGTAAACGTTTCATAAACAATTGTGTAAATCTTTTTTTTTTTTTTTTTTTTTTTTTTAATATGTGAATCTTTATTAGCTTAAAAATATATTCGAAAATTTATTACAAATATTTTTTTTGATTTAAAAAAGAAACTAAAAAAAAAAAAAGAAACAAACAAATTATGATAAATTTTATCATTGCCGCCGCATAAATATTTCATTCGGCGTATGAATCGATTACTTGAAATCAATTTTTTTATTGTCAATATCTATAGACGATTTTCCACGATCATAATTTTTGCACAACTAGTTTTAGGTTGATTTAATGATGTATGGAAGTATGGATTATATTGCCGATAGAGATGACACATCGCTTATTGAAACTGAACCATCGGGTGAGTTTCGTCAATTTTTCTCTTCTCTTCTCTTTTTTTTTTTTTTATTATTATTTTTGCATAATTTTCTACTCTGATTAATGCTTCGTTTTAGAATTGATAATGATCGTGAGGAATTTATATGATTATAATCGCTCTTTTATATTGAACTCATATTCTATGCTTATACATTAAAGACAAAACAATAAAATGTCTTCATGATAATGCATAATTTCGTATAGAAATTCGAGGCAAAACAATTTCATACAATCGCATGCAATCATTCCACTCGTTTTTTTTTTTTTTTTCGTTAAAACGGTTCTTTCGAATGTCGTATTTGTTCAATCGATAACTCCATATTGAATTATTTCGTTCATTGATTTTATTCGCTAGTCGTTTGTTCTATAAGGAAAATCATCGCAGTTTATGGGAGGAGGGGGGGGGGGGGGGGGGGGAAGAGCATAAAGCTATGATGGGAGTGAATCAATGCCGCTAATGCTTTAGTAAGTTTCACTCAAGCTGGAATTTTTATTAACGGTCGGTTATTGTGATCCATAGTTTCTATCCAATTTAAGAATTAAATCAGTTCACATATATTGCATTTGAATTACGTGACAGCACGCTTTGGTCTTCAAAAAAAAATTCTTACCTCAAAACAGGTCTTGGAACTTCCTCGATGCAATTTTTTTTTTCGAATTCGGCAAACATAATTCGTAATTAGCTAAGTAAAAAGTTTCGTACCAAGTTCCCACTCTAGAAACGTTTTAATTCTTGTGAGAGTTCCTGTTCACCAAAAAAAAAAAAAAAAAAAAAAACAATGAATTTTTACATTCCTACGAGCGATTCCACCTATTACACATTTTCTCATATTCGGCGTCTCAATAATCCGAACAAATCCTGAGTGCGCAATTTTCATCATATTTTAGTATTTGACTGTATATCGATCAATTCAATAGTCTATTAGTATTAAGTATTGCTTAAAAATATCTCACTGCTATTCGAATTTATTTACTGCATATTATCATTTGTAAATTTTTAAAAATTACTCGAAATATAACGCTTCTATCAACACGCAAAATTTTCTCGTCCATTATTACATCATTGCTGACGAATATATCATTTTGTTTCATTCAGAGAGCAGTTTTTATTATGAATACGAGTTTCTCTTGCCCTAAAACGTTTCGCTGAAAGCGTTCGTGTTTATTGAGCACTCTAACAAAGAGACGATTGTATGCGATCGACTGTCGGATTCGTTGTGTTTGCTTATCGAGTGCAATTTTTTGAATCGGATGCCCTTATTTGGTGCTTCATTAAGTTATACGTATGATGCATATAGCAGATTAATTTTTCTTGAGACTTTTTGTTAAAAAAAGAGAATTGGAACTAAAAAAAAGAAAAAAGTTCCATTTTTTTTTAAACTCACTAATGGTACTCATTTTAAATTTTGAATAGCAAATAAAATATTTTCGATAGGTTGGTGGAATACTACAATAGATTAATCTTATTATAATCGTTTATGTTGAAGAAAAATACAAATTGTCAATTGCCGTAAATTTTTTTTTTTTTTTTTGGAATATAGAAACGTTTCGATCGATAATGATTACTTAACGAATGAAAAATATACATTTTTCATTTGGGTATTATTTCTTCTTATGTTAAGTGTAGTGAATTTTGAGGAAATATTTCATAAATTTATTTTCTATTGCTAATCGTTGAAATTCACAAAAAAAAAGAGACTTTCTTAAAGATGTAATATTTACAAAATCCTAAATATGAGAATAGGCATGAAAATTTCTTCATGAAGCGAAAAAACAAACAAACAAACAAACAAACAAACAAACAAACAAACAAACAAACAAACAAACAAATAAACAAACAAACAAACAAACAAATAAACAAATAAACAAACAAACACACACATAAAGTTTTGCTTTTTTATTTTTCTAACGTAAAAAATTACACCACAAATTTAAAAATTTCTTCAAATATACTATGGGATAGCTATTGATATTATACGACTAGTTGATGATCTTTTAAAAGTGGATCGTTATACTATAAATGAATATCAAAACTTTTAACTTATTTAATGTGTTTTGGAGTTAATGTTGAAATGATTCAATGTATTGTTGATGACATTTTTTTTTCGATACTATTACACTGCAAAATTTAAAATATAAGAGCGAAAGAAAACTACATATAGACGAGGCTTCTAAACAGGGTCTATGAATCATGTAGTGCATGCCTTCCTATTGTAAGCCTTATAAAGGAGTCGCTAGATGTGAATCGTTACATCATTGCCGACAAGTATATTATCGTTTCATGAAAATACCAATTTTTATATGAATATGAGTTTCCATTGCCCTAAAACGTTTCGCTCAATTATTGTTACGTTTTAAAATACTTTTAATCCGATATGAAAGCATATTTCAACTCTATGAATGATTAATTCGGCAACTTTCTATGGCTAGACTGTCATTCATTTTATAGACTCAATTATATATATATATATATATATATATATATATATATATATATATATATATAATATATATATATATATATATATATATATATATATATATATATTATATATATATATATAATTGATCTATAAAATGAATGATATGAATGTTTATAAATATATAAATATATAAATATATAAATATATAAATAAATATAAATATATATATATATATATATATATATATATATATATATATATATATATATATATATATATATATATATATATATAATATATATATATATATATATATATATATATATATATATATATATATATATATATAAAGGCTTAGAAATTTAGTTTCATGGAAGATTGAATGTTTTCTCGATTTTCGATGATTCAAAATTTTTAGGCCTAAAAACATTTCGCATATATTTTTCGCGCTGTCTAATCCTCATCCTTTTTCCTCATCTATCTAATGAGTTATTTCCGTTGATATTTTTTTGTGCATCTCATTGTATTTCTTTGTGTATGTAGTTTGTTATTGTGTCTAATTTTTCACTTTATTCTACTTAATCGTTTTTCTTATCATATTCCATCGTTCTTTTTCTCTGATTTTCTTCTCACTTTTCTCAGTCATAGATGCAATAATTCTTCCTATCTTCACTTTCATGAAAGTACATATTTGCGTCATATTATCATTACTATATTCGAAAGCATTTGCCATCTGTCGCCAAAAACTTTGAACGCTTCCATCAAAGGGCATTTACTGTTATCTAACGATGTTTTATGATAATTGCAACAAGCATTCAATATACAAACTTCAATTAACCTACGATTCGTGTTGTTCAATAGCCGACTCACTTTTCATAAACATCAAAAATGTGACAGACGGTTGGTTCGTAAACGGCGCTCATTGAAGTACTGAAGTCAAGGTACGTCATTCCGAATATTCACAATTTCTCGATAACGCATAAAATTGATTGATACAATAAACGAACCATATCAGCGCATATCGTTTACACAACCTGATGGCTAATGACAATATGGATATTGATACTCTTCGAGTATACAATAAACTTGTCACAATATGGAAATATGCGTATATCAATGTAAATAATCGTAAACACTGTCGAAAATTCCACTCAGAGAATAAATCAATGCGAAAATACGATTCGCTTACTCGAAGAGTATCTTCAAATATCACCACCCGCATGTTATTGACAATCGTTTCATTATCGCTATATCGATTTTTGATCGTCGCTGAAAGAGTTTCATGGCGCCAATGATCTTTGATTGCCATCCGTTAAAATACGTGTATAAGGTGTCCATTGCTAACAAGCATTATACGAATATTGTACTTCTACGCAAGAACAAACTCTAAAAGTAGCTAATGTTAGGTGAAACGTTTTCTTAATCGTTGAGCATTTGAGTATTACTTAGTAGATTGCTTTGAGTATTACTTATGGGTAATTGTTGAGCATTTGAGCAATCGAATATCGCGACCGCTTACCCATTTTAGTAGATCGCTTTCATCGAAGCAGTGTTGACACTTACGGAGAGGTTTTTTAGAATCGTTTTCTTTTGTTTATGAAATTCATTCAATTTTACATAATAACACACTGAAATGCTCTGGGTTGAGACTATTCTAAGTGGTTTAAAAATTTCTTTGGAAACTTATATTTTTTGATTCATACGCTGTTAAATCAAACGACGATAAGTGACATTGATTGGAATACATCTGTGTGTCATCTGAGTGCATTTAATCGACTACCAGGAGGTTGGAGAAGAGAAATTCTAGGATTCATCAGTGACACAAATAACCTTTCCAAGAGAATCCTTTATGGCTTCGCGTCATAAGCGAATAATTTCCTCTTAACACTGCATTAGCGCCTTATATTTCAAGATGCATCCATTATCTATTAAAATGATTACTTTGTTAAGTGTTTCGAACGGGCAATTCCTTTCAAGAAACTTTTTTTTTGGGGGGGGGGGGTTATAAATTTTGGCATTGAATTTTGTCGAATTAGTCTTTCTTTAGAGTGTGGTATGTTATTAGCAACTGCTCGGTTGTTTCTCCCTAAAAGACAACGAGAACCGGCTCCGTATTGAGTAGGTTTGTGGTTTCATACCTTGTCCTCCCTTCACCCATTTCCTCCTCCTCCGTCGCCAACAGCCACGTCCCATAGGCAAATATCCCGTAATGCATGTGCCGGGACACGTAAACGATGTTAGTGCAAGAAGCTTCTAAACGTTTAGGCGACAGATGCCAAGCACCTCAGAATACAGTGATGATACTATGATGGATAGGTCACGCTCTATGAAAACAAATTTTGATGCAGCAAGAATTATCGTCGTATTTACAAATGGGAAAATGAGGCTAAAATTCTACAGAAAAGGACGTAAAATGAGACAAAAATAATCCACTAAAAAAGCATTTTTAAATTAGATAAGATGGCAACTAAATCGGAAAATGAAATGAAAAATGAATTAGAGACGAAAATATCTATGCAAGAAAAAACCAATTAAAATTCACATAGAGCAAAAAATAGTTGCAGAAAAATTTTTCAACAACGTTTTCTCATTAAATTTTTCATGCCTTATTGCATAAAAATGTATTTATATTTTACAAAAGTGGATGTTGTCAATCAATTTGTCAAAAAAAAAAAAATTTCCCATATTTCATCGTTATTACTTATGAAATTCACATTCTAGAACCGGTTTTTTTGAGAGATCACAAAAATTCATTGCTGTAAATCATTTGCGCGTCAATCGACACAAACATTCTAATGCTTAAATTGTCTTCTCTCTTGAAAAACGTTTAAGGTGTATCTCCTTCATCTTTATAGAGTTTGAGATATCTTTTGCAAGTCGTTCAGGTCTTACCTGAGAGGTGCTCTTGTGATACTTTCATATTTCCTTTGAAAAATTTCGGTAGCATAATATTTTAATTTGCCACTTTTTAATATTGGAAAATTTGTTCCATTGATTTAATCTTTAATTTTTAATGGCATAGAAAATAGGTAATTATATATATATATATATATATATATATATATATATATATATATATATATATATATATATATATATATATATATATATATATATATATATATATATATATATATATATATATATATATATATATATATATATATATTCGGCGAATTTAATCACCCACAAATTATGAATCTTATTCTTTCATTTGTTTGATTTCTCTTCCTAACAATTGAAACGGTATAAGAGCGTTCATTTATTTAAGTTTCTGATAAAGATAGCTAGCAAGGAAAGGTTTCCACGATAATTCATTGGAGTTTGGTTGTTTTTTTTTAGTTGAATAAAATATTTCTTTCTATTATATGCGTTAATTGCTCTTCCAAGGATATATTTCATGTCAGTCGTATTCTTCGTTCGTCTATTTTTTTAATAATTTTTGGTGATCGTTCACTTTTCTTTCACTGATTTTATTCAATTATTTCCATCACCACTGATAAAATGTTGTATATTGCGATGATTTTATCTAAACGATGATTTTATTTAAGCAGCACTACATTGAAGAGCTAAACGGACCGCTGTGAAAATGACCGCTTCTGCCGCGTTCTAATTTCACTCCGTCGGTTCATTCAACCGATGGATTGTCGATAGCCTAAAATTATACCAGTAGGCCAACGTAGCAATAAACATGAGTGCAGACGAAGGTTCCTAATTAAAAATGGAAGAAATGAGGCGAATGGTCGTACTGCTCGCGCTTTACAAAGCGCCCAATTAAATAATAATTAAGGGTTTATGCAATTACGATTCATATGGCAACTTCTAAAACTTGAAATGAGCAATAATCGATTATTTTCACCTCTTCTAAATAATGATATTTTGAATTTTATATTCAATTTTTTTCGAATTAAAGGAAATTTTTTTTTTTGCAATTTATTAAAATTGTTGTAAGAATTTTTGAATATCTCGCATTCGTTTTCCCGATTATTATAATATTTGAAATCAATAATAATAATAGTAATGTTTTATTTAGCAGATTTATATTAATCTTTCTCTTAAATGTTTTGTTGTTTTGGAAGAAAAAAAAAATTTTTTTTGAAATGGAGTTATCCGATTGTTGGTGTTGATCAGGTCACAATGATCGATGATGGAAACGAGTTTGCGGAATTTCTTTTCAAGCGCGCCATAGCATTTTGCGCCATTATATGTGATCGTTGTAAAATTTCATAGAACAACTATATAAATTGAAATCTATATCCTCAAAGACGCCTTCGTATTACTTCTAGTAGTTTAGAATTCTTGACTATGGCAAAACGGAAATTTAAAGAAATTTATGATTATTATAGCATTGTAATCTTTTATCAACGATGTAATCGGCCATTAATGAAAATTTCTTGTATGATTTTTTGCGGCGAATTTCTATTTGTGAACTATCAACTCATAGTTTTTATCAGTTTAGTTTCGTTTCCTTTTTACAATCTTAGTGATGAAATCAAAGCTCGAAATTTCTCATGGTTCTTCATCGAATAGGGGAAACTATACGATCGTTAAGAGATGAGTTCCAGGCTCTGCCGCCATAATGCCGGAAGAGGTCGATTTGAGCAACCCTGGACGTACGCAGACCATTCATCCGATTTCCTCAGAATTGCTCGACCGTCGAGTGCAAATCCCCGAAGAACCACAAACGGTTGCTCTGTTTGGCTCTTTTGATAGCGATTATTTGAAATAAGATTCACCTCTGATTTTTAAGTTAATGGTTCGAATGCATTATATCGGATGTATTTTCACCGTTGGAAATTCACTTTATTCAAATATGCCAAAAAATTTGCATATCTCCAAAGAACCAAGAGGGAAGGAAAAAAGTTGCAAAAAATATTTCTTCAATATATTGCTTTAGTTTGGCACTTTCAAGTGCCATTTTTTAAAAGTTTTATGTGAATATTAGAGGAGCTAATATTACGGCGCAAATCCATATCTAGTAGTTTTCGTTTCATGTAATAAATTATGAACATATCACATGGCGAGCAATTGTTTAAATGCAAAACTGTTTCTACATTTTCCATAATCTTTCTCCTTTAGAATCTCTTTTCATTCAGCTAATTTAACGATTATGAAATGGTTTAAGAATTTTATGAGAGCAATATTGTCGTTTTTTTTTTCTATAACAGTTGTTTGAAATACAATCGTTTTAGAAAATGGCTCTTAAAGAAACGATTATATTTAATCAACTTTCATTTCAGAAGGGCTTCAGCTTTCGTAAACTATGGGCTTTCACTGGTCCCGGTTTCCTGATGAGTATTGCATATCTCGATCCAGGTAATATCGAGAGCGATCTTCAATCGGGAGCTCATGCCAAATATCGGGTGAATAAGATTTGATATAAGAATTTTAGAATGAACACTTTTTAAGATAATGGTGCTTAGGAATTTTTTATCACCTTCTGTCTAGACTGCTTTCATTTTCGATTTTTCCAAGGGGCTAAGTAGAGTGGATATCAAGCTTCTAGGGCATTATATATATATATATATTATATATATATATATATATATATATATATATATATATATATATATATATATTATATATATATATATATATATATATATATATATATATATATATATATATATATATATATATATAATATATTTTAAAATTTCATATTGATAAACGATTTGTCGTGTCTACGAAGAATTTACTTAAAACGATGCATTTCAGTTGCTTTGGGTGCTTCTGTCGGCACATTTTCTCGGCTTCCTTCTGCAGCGATTGTCATCCCGCTTGGGTGTTGTCAGTGGACGCCATATGGCTGAGGTGAAATATTCATCCTATACTCATTAAATCTTAGATTTAGTTAATTTCTTTCATGCTTATGACGAGCTCATTTCAAAACGAATGTAGACTGTCTTCGGAGGTTCGTCCATATAAAACGATTAGCATTCGTCGTATTCATTCAATATTTCAGTTTTGATTCATTTCGGAGTTGCGAATATTGTATTCTTTTATTGTGATATTCCTTCCGTTCAATTCGTTTTGAGCGATCATATCAATAAGCGATTGCAAATGTAATATTAGTGAATTCTTTGCAGGTTGCATACGAATATTATCCAACTGTGCCAAGATTGATGCTATGGATTATGATCGAGATTGCAATTATAGGCAGTGATATGCAAGAAGTGATTGGCACTTCAATAGCTTTCTACCTCCTTTCGAACGGGTTGTAAGCCTTTATAAAATATATTGATGAGAATAGTGCTCAATAAATTTCATTCAACAATTCTTTTATTAATGTTGTAGAAAACGATCATAATGCTAACTTCATCTCCACAACAAAAAAAACGCTTATCGAAATTAAAGAAGTTTCTATATTGCAGCGGTTTGTTTTGCTTGATGAAACAAAAATTTTGTTGCTTTTACAAAATTTTTTCACAGATGATTCATTTCCTCATATCGGCTCGATTTTTCACCTCCATTAAATAACCGTTGAATTTTGTGATTCGCTTTTTTGGGGGGGGATCCGCTTCCCTTGTTTGAACGTAATATTGGAAAAGAAATGCTTTACTTTCCAAAAAAAAAAAACCTTCATTCCCATCAATGAAGAGTGTTTGATATCCTTTAGAGACATCAGGCTCACATGGTTATTAAGTTTTTTTCTTTGGCTTAAAGGCATTCAGACAAATGCTTTTAGAGCTTTCGTTGTAAAATTGTAAAATTTGATTGCAAAATATTGCAGTATTCGTCTTTATATTGGTGTACTTGTCACAGTGCTCGATACTTTTCTATTCCTCTTCCTCGATACGTATGGATTTAGAAAGCTTGAAGGTTTATTCGCATTTCTGATAACAACAATGGCTGTGACGTTTGGTTTTGAAGTAATACTTTATCGTTTCCTGAATAAAACTAGCAGTATTGGTTTAAAAAACGAATAATATTATATAGAAGGCGAAATATTTAGAGCATACGATAGGTGAAGCTCAATTAACGCCTATGTAAATCTATGCTATTGCAAAATAATGATTAATTGTTATTCATTTTAGTAATTGATGGATTGGAAGCTCAGTGATCTAGAGATTTGAAATTCTGGATAGTTGAGTCATCCGAAAAATTTTCACCAAATGAAGCAAAAAAAAAAAAAAACAGCAAATATTAGAATAACAGAGAAATTAAAATGAACGCAGAAAATATTAATACGTTCAAAAAAGAAATATAATAAACGATTCTGTTTTAAATAGCATCTATGCTTAAGATTAATAAAGCGCAAAATTTCTATCAATTTCGAATTGTTCGGCGCGAAAATTTTTTTTTTTTTTTTTTGCTAAAAAATTTCGTTGCATAAAATTTCCCCGATTAAAATAGTTCTCTTTGATTTTATGAAGAGGCAAACACAAAATATATATCCAAATTGATTTGACTATTCGTTATGAAGTTTGAAAACCATAAGTGATATATTAAAAAAATGAGATCTTTATCAGTTGTAAATTTTCTTTCAATTGCAAATGCTAATTGAAATATTTCAGTATGTAATAGTGAAACCGAATCAACTAGAAGTCCTAAAAGGAATGTTAATACCATTATGTGAAGGATGTGGACGAGCCGAATTCCTACAGGCAATTAGTATAGTTGGTGCTGTTATTATGCCTCATAATCTTTATCTTCATTCCGCTCTTGTTAAGGTATCTGTAATATTTATCAAATGCATTTGTTGTGCTTCTTTTCAATTAACTATAGCTTCTTAATGTTTCTATAATATTTTTGCATTTCTTTTAATATCTATTAAATTTTTTAATGCAAATTTGCGCATTATTACAGAATGATGCAAATTGAGTTTTTTTTCCCCCCCCCCCCCCCCGATACTGCTTAGTTGTGAATTCTATGGCTTCTTATGATATAAAATGTTGCAAGCATAGCTGGCTACAAGTATCCTCATATGGATCGAAATTGTTCATCACTTCTTATTTATGACTAATCGCCAATTTTCTTTAAGGTCCTTGAAAAGTTTGGAAATTCTTCCATCCATGAATTTGCTTTCTCACTTAATGAATCCTGTTTTTCATCATGGATTTTTTTTTGAGTCTGAAACATTATAATTGTTGCAGTCTGAAACAATATAATTGTTGAAACATTTTAGTCTGAAACAAACGACCCCCCTTATCTAAAAGCCTGATTTGTTGGCATTTTGCAAACCAATACCATCTACCACAGTCAATTCCCAAGATCGTTCTGAAATTTTGCAAGCCGTAGAGTTTTTGATTTGCGATTTTGCGATTATTGATTTGTTTTAATAAGCTCAGAAATTGCTTACTATATCATTTTGCAATTTGCTAATTCGAATGTTACATATTGTGATAGGGTTAAACCATATGTATCTCTTTTCATCTTGAGCACATTATCGCAACGTAGTTTATGCAAATTTTCTATGCTAATAATCTAGAATTTTTACATTTAAGTCTTAAAAAGTTCATCGAAAAACTATTTTCACTTAAGTTGTGTTGATTTGAATTTAAGCGAAGTGGAATAATTCTAGAGTCGAGATGTGGATCGAACAAAAAAACGAAATATCGAAGAAGCGAATTTCTATTTTTTTATCGAATCTGGTATTGCACTTCTTTGTAGTTTCGTTATTAATCTATTTGTTGTTGCCGTATTCGGCCATGGCTTATATGAAAAGACCAACTATGAAGTGGTAAGTGAATTCGAAATAAATTTATACGCAAAAAATAATAATAAAATAGCGTTTAATATTTCAAATACCCTTTTTTTTTTCTGTTTCTATTGACGAACTATGCAGATTATATTTTATGCGTTGTATTCGATGTGGGTGAACAAAAAAAAAAAAAAAATTTCTACGAAATTTTTTGATATGATTGATAACAATTGAAGATGATAAGAATATGCAACGTATGATGAAATTAGTGATAAAAAAATATCAATGATAACATATAACAATGTTTCAGATGTTTCACAAATATTCCAAAAATATGGAAAATAATTGAATTATTATTTTTTTTGGGGGGGGGGGGGAAATGCGCAGAGGAAAATTTTCGCATAAATGCATCACTTCGTTTTTTTCATGAAATTTTTATAAGTTTTAGCGTGAAAGTTGTGATGCACGTACGGGTATACCGGATGCAGAAGCGTTCCCGTATGACAACGAAACCGTCGAGGCTGACATCTACAAAGGTGGAATGTTCCTTGGTTGTGAGTTCGGCTTCGCCGCTCTTTACGTATGGGCGGTTGGAATTTGGGCGGCGGGACAAAGTTCTACAATGACGGGCACATATGCGGGTCAATTTGTTATGGAGGTAACTTTTTCTGGATAATTAACGATCAATATGTTTCGTAATTATAATATGTCACTGAAAGAATCATTTTTCCTCATTCGGGAATTGAAGTAAAATTCAGGAATTCGATGGAAAATAATGTGCTTATAGTAATGAGAATCGATCTACATTTAGAAACGTCAGAGATTGTCAGCGATATATGTTTGCACTTCTCAATTCAAATCATCAAAATGACTTCAATTAAAGAACAAGAATTATTAGCTTCATATCTTTACTATGAAACTGTTGTTGCTGCTGTTGTCTGCCTATAAACGATTTCAAGCTCATTGAACTCAATTTGCATCGATATGTTGCATAATAACGATGCAGGCTCAAGTAGTAATAATGCAAAAAAAAGGATTTTCTTAATATTACAGTTAAGCATAAATCTACTAGAGATCTTCAAGCAAACAGCATAGTTGTGATGACGCATACTGGATATAGATATATGACAGTTTCTAGGCGTGATATCATAATGGATAGGACGAGGAGGGCCTGTGGCCTAAAAAAGTTATAAAAAAAGTTAGCTCTAAAAAGATGTTTGGATAAACCGCTAATATTAAGGAATTCAACAAAGATTTCAGGGCTTTCTACAAATCCGTTGGTCACGTTGGAAGCGTGTACTTGTTACTCGATCGATCGCTATTGTACCAACATTGATCGTTGCACTTCTATTCAATGGTGTTCGTGATTTAACCGGGATGAATGATTTTCTCAATTGTGTGCAAATGATTCAATTACCGTTCGCATTGATACCGATTATCACTTTTACGGCTAGTCAAAAAGTAATGCACGAATTTCGTAGTAGCAGGTAATACTATTGTATCTACTCTTATTTTATATTATTATTATTATTATTATTATTTTTTTTTTTTTTTATTACATCTATACATATGGTCTTCAAATTTCGACTAATTATTCTCAGTTATCGTTTATTAATGTAACAATTATTGTTGATAAATTCCATCGATTAGCTGAATTAAACTTAAATCGATCGCATAGAAAATGCAATGAAATTTTTTTCAAATTTATTAAGAAACAAAGCGCCCATCTATTTCAGTAAAATAAAGAGCAGAGAGGAATTTTTCAAATCATATCGTCTCGAAATACTTTTATTCTTTCTATTTTTGTTTTTTTTTTGATTATTAAAATTTTTGCATAACACATGTTAAGTTTCAATGAGCAACATAGATATGAAAAGCTTTTATGAGCGAAAATGATCGCTACTTTTTCTCCATCTCTTCCGGTCCTGAAACGTACTCAATATCGACCTTCAAACTTTCAATTAGAAGACCTAGTAGACGATACTTTGCTACTTCCAATGTTCTATTAGAGAATATCATTTCGTGAATGCAATTTTCGAATGCGGAATGTCGCTTTAACGGGATATCGTTGCCCATTTTTGAATGTTGTTTTCTTACAGCCGGATTTAGCACATCTTCATTTGCAGATCATTTCAAGCGTTTGCACTACTGATTTCATTTGTGGTTATCGTAATCAATCTGTATTTTTTTACGGATTATGTGACCAGTCGGCTCGGTACCGCTTGGTTTATTGTGCTCGTTATGCTTGTGCCTACTTTGATCTACTTCACATTTGTGTGTTATTTGGTAAGTTGTGTTTTAATCGTATTTATTTATGTTTTATTGTTTTTTTTTCTTATAATTTTGTGATATTTAAAAAAAACATTAGAGGAAATGAAAATGAGAAAATCAAAATCTTCTCTTTTGCAACTGAAAGTGAACTCTCCAGTTTACTTTAAAACCTTAATTTAAAAGCAACAATAGTAATAGACGTTTGCTAAATTCGCAGTAATTATGGAAATCGACGAAGAAATGTGTGGATTCTTAAGTCCACTTTTCCTATCAATTCACGTTCCGGATGTTGGATTCGTGTTAAAAGCCCGCCTATCGTTGGGATCTTCCATTTCTTTAAAAGGAGCTTCATTGCCCAATGATATTCCCATTGCACCTCAAAATCTCGCCCTTAGTATAGACTTTTGGCGTCAATATAATGAGGTAATAATTGTTAGAATCTTATATTATAAGGCAAGCATTCCAACTTCCTACATCCATTATGGCATATATTTTCTGTAGAGGTAACTTTCTTTGCAATTTATATGTCTCTCTAGACCGTTTCTGCACCATTCACCTTTTTTGCCTTCATTCTGATACATAACACTGGTTGATCGACCTCTGCATTAATATCATATACTGACCATACTGACCACTGGTTGATCGACCTCTTGAAAATCTGTGCACAGATCATTTCTTTATAGGTTTGTTCGTGCATTTCTGCTATGCAATGGTTCAAATCGCCCATTTGGAATGTAAGTTATACAACAAATTTTTGCACTGATTTCTTTAATGATAAACGATGGTAGAGGTTAGGAACACGGACCTGAAATATTTTGAGGTGAACATTAATTGGAAACGCTGAAAATACGGCTTCATGTTGCAATTTCTAAGAACGAAGCAAAGTTTCGAGGGGGTGGAAATACGAATGGAAAAAAAAATTCTGTTCCTACTGTGTCGGGTATTCTAAGATGATTTCACTGAAATGCCAACAAAGTTATTTTGATTAACGCTGTCAATGGTGCAACTTATTTACCAATGGTGTTAATCTTGGGGATTTTCGTCGAAAATGGGCGATTTTTTTTACGACTTTCTGCTTAGGTGTGCATTTAAGTAAATAAATAAGAGAGGAGATTGACTTCTCGCACCGCGCATAAACACGGAGCAATATCGATGAAATTCCTCATTTTCGGGGAATGGGTAGCAAAGTGAACGAGGAATTCACGAGAAAACGGAGTCCGAAATTTGTTCTACTTTGGAAGTCGAAACGGAATTGCACCATGCAATTATACGTTAAAAACACTATGGGCGTAAAAAAAATGCATGAAGCTGCAAATGCGTTTTGAGTATAATAAACACTTTGTTGTAACTCTGTGTTAAGAAAGAATACAATTTGGGAGTTGAAGTAGGAAAAGATGTTCCTTTTTTTGCATAATAGTTGATTGCTGATAAAAATAACGCTCAGGACCACCTTCGTGGCGGTGTGCCAAAATTGGGACGTTGTTTAACCGTGTAAACGAAAGCCCTTCTTGAATTAACCCCTGATGGCAAGCTTCGACAGCATTGAAACAACCGTTATGAGATTCTGAAATTCTTTGCAAGGTTCCAAAAATAGGAATGCGTCCTAAGTCACCAAAACCAAATCATAATCTATCTGTCTTCAAAAATCAAGTCCCAAGATACTGCCAGGTTACAATATTAGTAACACTCCAAATTTGCGGATGGTGTGTTCAGTTGCGCAAAAAAGTCTGCCTTCCTGATTTGTCACTAAATAGCCAAAAAGTTTACAAACACTATTGCAAATTTAAAGTTTGTAGTGAAATACTCTAAGCAACCAGCTGCCTACCTTTAACCCAAGGTTATTTTGAAGTTTGGACAGTAAGTCGAGAATAAAAAGTGCCACTATGAAGTGGTTTCACACCGATTAAAGACCGTGTAAGGTACGAGCAAAATGTCTCGAGGTAACTGCTTCCAATCTCCGAGGCTTTAAAAAAATCGTTTCTAGTCGTGAAACTGAAACTCTGAAGCCTCAACAAGAAAGGAAATTTCAGCAGATTCAAATGGCAGGGTCGGGAACTAGGAAGATGATTTCTGGAATCAATACGTATACTTTCTCATGAACCTACAACCTGGCTCCAATGTAACGTTTCCCAAAGAGGATTTAAACCCGTGAGCTTCAATAAGTGTAAAGATTGATTGTACGGAGGGGTCCTAAAACGACAGGGTTGGAAGGTTGGGTGATGGTTAGGAGAGCACGCACACAAAAAACACGCCGGGAAAAGTATTTCAAATTGCGTCCGAGGCGGTATAGTGAATCTCGAGCTGAAGCACATAGCTGAATGGATGGATAGAGCTTTTTGGTGTGTGGCAAAAAAAAAGACAAAAGGAAATCAGCGCATTTGTTTGAATCGTAGCTCGCGAGATGGCTGGTGAGCAAAAATTCACAGCGTAGCTAATGGCGTACTTCAGTGGAAAAACCACTCAAAAATTGTGATTCTGCTATCGGGACTAAGCTCCGCTTCAGTAAATCACTAACTGAATTACTACGAGCTGCAAAAAATATGCATTTCCACTCTTCAGTATGCAAAATTGAAGTTTCACGGAAAAAGCAAAAAATAATACACCATATTGGAGATCCTATGAAATTAGAGATTCGTCTTTTTCACGGACGCGTGGGACAGTCTGATGAAGAATCCCGGTGGTCTGTCACTCCCCCTCCCCTCCCCTCTTTATTTCGTTAAACGAGATTAAAAATTTCATTCTGTTTTTTTTTTCTTTCAGAGGATACCAGGCTTCCAAAGTCGTGAGATAAAAGAAGACACTCCTTGGCACAACAACCCGTCAGCAAATTCGACCTGTTACACGTCATCCAATCACGTTTAGTTATGAAATAATTCGGCGCATTCAAGTCTGAACTGAAACGGCACCACTGACCTTCGTACAACCAGTCCACATTTCGACGCGGAAGTGATATCTCCTAAGACTTGGAACAAACTCTCCTTCCAACATCGCTCCCGTCCTTCTTACTTGAACCTCTCTAGCGTATTGAAAAAAGCTTCTTCCATTGTAGAACTCGAGAAACATTCTGCATACAAGACTTTCGTGTAATATTATTATTGTTGCATATACATATATAGACAACTGTTTATGCACAATGTTGTTTATATACGCACAAATATATGTATCTACACATGTATGTGTGTAAAAGATATATTCATATATATATATACACACATATATGTATAATCGGTACTTGCATATTCACACAAACGCTGTATGTACGCGTTATAAACTATCGTTCTGGTTTTTTCAAGTTTTGAGGAAAACATGCTCAATAAAGTAATCTCTAATGGCCTCTTTCCCTAGAATTTTGGAAATCATAGTCGGGGATTTCATTGAGACTATTACGATGGCACCAATCAAAAGAAATACCACGGGTATTTTATTCACAGGAATGCGTTCACACGTGTATCGAATATTTCCCGTATCGCTAGCATGCGATTTTCGGATCTCGGTCAGGATGAGTTACGAGATTGTTTGCCGTTGCTTTTCAACTGTCCGTGTTTTGCGTTGGTCGACAAAGTTGCTTTGTGAGTGAAACTCACTCACCTTTGTTTCATGTACTACATATGCGTGAGATTTAAGCAGGAAATCTTCCTTTCTTGGCGATCGCATTTGGGCTCGCAATGAATCAGCACGTCAACTAACCTATCAAGTTTTCCGAACTCAAGTAAAAAAACCAACTTTCTACGAACCGTTTTAAGGCTCAAACCCAGTATGAACCGCGCTAGCCTCATCGCCAGCTCACATTCAGTCTAGCACCCTCAAGTTTGGATCCGAAACTTTTTACTAATAGAAAAAAAAGGAAATACTGCAGAATAGAACGTCGCAGCCGTTCTATATGTCATCCATGCTCATATATAGGTGACACTCATGCGCGCAAAGGTTAATTGTTTAACGTGCGTTTTGTCGATTATTGAACTTACGTGGATATTTTGACGCATTTAAATGCCCACAATTCTTTTAGAAATGGCCAACTAACTTGAAAGTTCGTATAAGCGGTTTCCCTACTTCGCGTTAACAACCATAAGACTCAACTTCCACTAAACTCCACAGCCTTGAGTGACCAAGAAAAAACGTTGCACACGGGGTGGACTGCACGGGGTAGGTACACATCATCCCCACCAAATTTGGTATAGCTCTTCTTTCACTGTTTGTTTAAAGAACCTACGAATTGTCTTTCTACAGGCACACACATACACTCAGCAACGTGACACCACAATGCGCTTTGCAACTGCAGATTTGAGGCAGAGCTGTGGTTGCCGCATCCAGAACGGCGTCGCCCCCACACGATTCGACCGCGGAAGTGGCCAAAGCGCTGCTACATCCACTGCGCGGCACTGAAGCTTAGAATGTGGCTGCAGCTTGAAACTCGTTGGAGAGGCGTCAAATGATGACCGCATTTAACTGGCCTTCGCGGGTGAACAGGTGGGGGAGGGGGGGGGGGGTAGGAAGGCAGAGATATCGCCTGGTGTCTGTCCCATCTTGGCCATTCTCGGCCGACTACTTTCTGCTTATTAAAGCCGGACTGCAGCCGCACTACCTATTGCGAACGAACGCAACTCTTTAATTTCATACCACTGAGCAGTCGCATCAACCACAACCATGCCATATTTCAAAGAAATTAGTCACGTTTTATTGCACAGGCGCGGTCGGCTTGTGACTGAAAAAACGGATGGATGAATAGTAAAAAAAAAATTGCAGCAAACATCAAATGCGTCAGATTAAAAAAAACACACACACACACAAACAAACAAACAAACAAACAAACAAACAACTCAATTTAATTGAATCAAGTGAAACAATAGTATACAGATGCAATCCCCGGAATAGTAACATTGATAAAATAAAAACACTGTAATAAGCAGTAAGAAAGTAATAAACCACATGAATAGAACATCTTCTAAAAAACAAATAAACAAACAAACGAAACAAAAAAAAAGGAGAGATCTGTTTCATTAAAACAAATAATTTTAGCGAACAAATCATTGAAATGCTAGAAAAATTTATTATACGAGTTAATATCGATGAAGATATTAAAATTATCTTAGCAATTATGCTCATCTAGAATATAATATGAGGTTCAGAGAATTTTCTAACGTTTCTTTGTTATCAATTATTTGCCATCCTTCCCAATAATCTTTCGACTTAATTAGAAATATTACCCGAATTATAAGATTGCTCCAATGACCAGTATCAATGAGACGAATTTTAACGACGATGGAAGACCTGAAACCACTCAAAACAACTATAAAAGTATAAACATAAAGTCACGCAAAAGAAAGAGAACATCAATCAGAATATTCAAAAGATTTCCACATATCAGAAACGTAAAATCAACTAATCGACAACTCTTATATAAGATAATAAACAATTCGAAACATAATAGAAAAACCCACACAATGCAAAAGAACACATCGAATAATCCACAGCAACAATAATGAACCAACTGAATTTACAAAAAAAAAAACGATCAATACGAGAATTTAAATGAAGCCAATTTACAGTCAAAATACATCCGTGATGAAGTAATTCACAAACGCGCTCTCAAAACAATAAACCGCATGAGAAGAGAACCGATAAATCGTAAGACAACAGTCGATGTATCAACAAATTCGACCAATAATGACTGCAGATCCGAGTGAATTATATGAGAATCTAACTTCCGGAAATTCTATCCACCGCATGTCGTAATGTTTTAATGCTAAGGCTTCATTCCCTCAGCTTTAAAATTTTCCTCGACGTCCAAGTATGAATTCTCCAATTTTGCGATTTCCCTTTTCTTCATCAATGACGATGGTTGAAAACTTTGTGTAATAAGTAAATTCAAAGGTAATGAGAAAATAGCAAATGAAATGTGTGGCTCAACCGTATACGACATCACTACCGAAGCAAATGGATTTGAGTGCCTCGTTCCAAACAAAACAAACTGCAACACCCTGCTCTGAACAAAAATTCCACTGAACAATGCACAAGGAATAAACCGATGAACTGAATGAAGCGATTTATACATAATTGAGCAACGATATAAAACAGGCCAAATAGAAATAGCGGAACTTCTTACCGCAACAGTACACCTTAAATATCGGAATCCAAGACGTACCCGTGATCTTTACAGTACGTCTGTGCCCACTCTTTCCACAGCTGTTGCGGCACTTTATACGTTCCGTTCAGCATCAACAGCGTGTACTCCGCCAACCCAATAATCAAATCGATGCATATCGGGAAGTTGGCCAGCTCGAGTTTCCTAAAAAAAAAACTGTGCCGTTATCACTACCGTAACTACAGGCCCCTCTTCATCTACTTGAGGTCAAGTGACTTGAAGTCCTGTCGATGCATGTTTTGGCCTTCTTCAAAAAGAAAAACGAAAAGAGAACTAGAAACGCGTAAATCTAGAGTTCGTAAAGCAATCACCGCAGCGTACGTTCATCTATCTGTCCACAGTCTACTCAACAGCAAATGCTCATACGAAACACCAAACAGGAGAGTTCACTAACCATAAACCTGTGCTATCATAAAGTCACAGAAAACATACTTATAATCTCAACGATTCAACTACTTCTCATTAATGTCAACCACTTCGGCAATTAACTAACGCAAATAAGGATGCAACTCACCTGATATAGGAATTCATTGATGCTCCGACCTGTCCACTAAGGATGTTGTTGAGCCAGGCAATTGTCACCAGATGATCCTGAACATATGATACATCATGAGTGTCCATAAAACATTCCAAATGATATCACTTCTTTCTCTTGTGCTAGATGGAAATGCTCTATTGAGAACAGAAACGCAAATATAATAACCAAACATGGGCTAGACGACTGATTCTGCTCGAATTTAATAAACTTATGTGGCAGTCAAGCACGGCCTATTACAATAATTTATTTCCCTCGAAATGTCAAAGCCTAGAAAACTCCTTGGCTCACACAAGCGACTGCTCGAAAAAGTACTCTCGCTAATCCAGAATTAAACGTTCTTGGGATCTAAAAAACGAATAGAAACAACCTCAGCCATCTGATTCGTTCCAGGTCCATCAGTACGAATCGAGGTCAAGCTTTTGCATTGCTTCTCTGCAAATATGACGCTTTGCATTACAGAGAAGCAAGAGAAACAATCTATTCGATAAGATTTCAAGATGTTCAATCAAAGCGTCCTCTCTTAAAAGCTCTTAACCATCTTACCCCTCTTTCTCAAAAACGAGAACGGAAAAGAGAAGAAAAAGAAGCCAACAACAGTAAAAACTCTGCCACTACTAGAATAAAGAGAGTCATTCAACTCCAAGGCCTCCACCTGCTAATATAATGTCTATAGGGTCACCTAATTGGTCATTAATGCAACACGTCCACGAGAATTAATTACCTACTCTTGCACGTCATCTTAGAAAGAGTTTTGCTAAAGTGGAACCGGCAACGGGAAATGGGAATATGAGGGAGAGCCGAGGGGCGGGAAGATCATCTCGACAAAGGACCCCTTGCCCTCCTCCCCCCCCCCCCAAAAAAAAAATCCGGCCTCCATGTTTTCCGTGGATTGCAAAATCGCACTCTGGCGGAAATTAAATAAAACGAATTTTTCTAGAGGGACTTTAAATTTCTTAACCCTTTTTTTGTCTGCAATACAAATTACGAGAAGCCTGTCAGCAAAACTTGAGATTTTTTAGCTCGAAGCATATTATCTGGTGCAACCTCAAGTCGAGAACACAACATATGAGAAATGAGACTCTCATTGGTCGGAATAGGTAACGGGTATCCAATAAAAACGACAGAGATGAATAGGCGTAAAAGAATTGAAGTAATCGGTCGAATTCACACCACCAACAACAAATCGCGTAAATCACACTTCTTTCAAAAGACCCGTTCACCCGCTTCTTAAGATCTTTTTCTTTGTTCAACGATAAGCATAAAAATAAAAAAATAATTGAAATTTTCGAAAGATTTTGATGGAAAAGTGTAAAACTAATGATGATGGAAAGTTTTGCGAGGATACAGCGCCACTGGTAAATGCTCGATGACCGTTACCCGATTTTCGGACTTAGACATGACATTACCATAGAAAATGACCAATTTGAAAAATTATTATCGAAAAGTGGACTGAGCAAATTTCTCTTCAAGAATGTTTTCTTGCGTCAGTAAATCGAAGCAAAACGTCCTATTTCACAGGTGAAAAACGGGCGAGGGAACCTCCGCGGCACCAAAGAAAGATATTTTCTTCGGCGCAGAACCTAGATAAAACCTCCCAATCTCTAAGTTTGAGCACAGAAGGATTGGAGGATTTACAGCCGAGACTAAATGTGCATACATTAGTCTGTTCTGTGAGAGGAAACTTTTAAATAAGAGACAGCGCCACTATTGAAAAATCTCTTAGCGCATCCCCTAAATGCTTGCACGCGAGGAAGAGACTATAGACTTCAGCGAAAAAGCTCAAAATGAACACTGCTCGGGAAGAACCCTCAATCGCGCTAAAAAACTATAGACAACAAGTCCACACAGTAAAAGATATGGAAAAGAACTTTTCCAGAATTAAACGTTTTCGAGTTCGTGGAAGCTCAAATACGTAAACAAGGACTAAAAAAGGCTAAAACGAGAGTGACTGCACATTTCCGTTGCAGGAAAACTTGCTTGAGGCATTCTGAAGGAACCCAAGAGATTCGCTACAACGGAATAATATCTTTCATTTCACAGTTACTCCACACAAAGGTCGATAAAAAAACATTCACAAGTCTGACAATAAAAGAAAGAAAACAATCACCTGGCGGTACCACAGAAAGTTTCTTCGCGATTTCTCGGATCTCAGCTTTGAAAACTGGAAACTCACTCATTATGCAACGATTCACCTCCTTGCAGCGCTTAACGTAAGCCTGAAATCCACTGTGATCACCTTGAAAACCTTTTTATCGTTTCAAAAGCAAAGCATTGAGCCAACGAAGAAAAGATAAGGAACTTTCAACCCATTAGTGAACTAATTCAAGGGATTTTTAAAATGAGGGCGCAAATGCCTCAAGCCACTTGGGTTACTTGAAATTCGCCGTTGGCTAATTTCGTTCAAAACATCGCCAGCTAAACATGCACAACAAAAGAAGCACAACAAACCCGCAACACGCATTCGCTTAGTCCTTCGTTGGCTTCTTCCACGAGCAAGCCGTCCAAAAGTACGTGCTCCAGACTATCACACAGTAGCTGAAACACATTTTTCTAGCAGGATAACGCAAAAGCATGGTACCGTAACATTTTTTCTCATGCACAATTGGCCGCTCATTCGTTCGCTTCAGAACTACGACAAATCCGTACTTTCGGACTACTTTAGACCTTATCAAGCACTCATGATTCCGAACAACACCTTTTGATTCGACAAATCAGAAACAACTGCTTCCAGTGAGACAAATTTCGAAGAACAGTTGAATCGACACTTTCTAAGCTGTCCGGCCCTCTCACTTCTAACTGCCAACAAAGCGAAAGATCTTCTTTGATCCTACGATGTTTAGCAGGTTTGGCCGTAATAAATTTCTCTGCACATCGAAAAACGCATTACGATTTCTTCCGTCACAATGCTACTTCATTAGCTCTTCAAACACCTAATGAGGAATTCGGCGAAGTTGGGGACGGAAGACAGTCGCAAATGAACTGTGGAGAAATGCTCTGGAGCAGATCTACGCTAAGACATTGGTCAACAACAGGCCCACCTGTTGTTCGTTGGCAGATCTCTGATACTGACGGTAGACGAGATACGAGATGAGAAGCTTGATACGTCGCTGCTTGCACGCTAACGCGCCTTCGCCATGCAGATCCATAGCACCCACACTGGACGGCAATCTGCTGATACCCGCTCCGGGCCCCTCCGTCGCCGCATCGCCGCTATTGACACGTTGAGTTCTTCCGCGCTGAAAGCGATTTTTTAAAAAACAGTATCGCCTGCATCCAACCCTAGTTTTCAGCATCCTCCTTTCTGAATGTGATCCCCGAGACTGTATTTAAAAACCTGAATGTGAGAAGCTTCAACGAATTTGCGTTCGTGTCCCGCTGCCTATATTCGCTTCGAATCTAAAGACTGCCGCTGCTGCCTAACCACGGCCTCTCGCAGGACGCTCGCAGGTCGGCCAGAGCCGCGCTCTGCATAGACCCTGTTCCTTCGGGACAGGGATACTGCAGCCCCTAGAGCCTCTATTTGAAATTGTACAATATTTTTGCCTCACAACAGACCTTTGTTACTCTATTAGCTCCAAAGAAAAAAAGAACCCGACAGCAACACACGTCCAAATAATTGACAAAACAAAAGACTAATATTCGGTAAATTATACAGGAAGGAGGCAGTCCGCTGGTTTAGAAATTCTGAAGATGCCTGTGACGCTGATGAAAGGTATAACAACGAAACAAATCGCTGTCAAAAACCAGGTTGCAGAAAGTTCACCCTCGGGATGGATGCTTATTGCACAACGGAAGCAACAGTTTCTTAATGAGACCGAAAAGTGGATAACAAGTAAAGATGAAATCCCACACGACCTTGTGGACAGGCGTTACGCCGGACGAGTTCACACGCCCCTGACAGGCAGGTTTTTCCTCTATTTTGCCCTCTATCGTTTCTCCGGATATCTGCTCGGCTGATTCACTGACGATGGCAGAGTTAGGCAGCAACTGTGATGATCTTCTGATGGATCCTTCATATACCTCTTTACTGGAATCACCCACCTAAATTCTTCTTCTGCTTAAATAATCAAGAATAAGATGCCTGTTGGCGTTGCTACAATTAAGACAACAATGAAGCGAGGTCACTTAAATACTCGCAATAGCTACACTTCACGAAAGGCAGTTGAATATTACTCTTATGTCCCAATCATAATCAAGGAAATATACTAGGATAGCGTATCCAAAAATGTAAATCTTATACGGAAAAGCTCAACACATTAACTTCAATGGAGATAAAAGAAACGCACACTTAAAGCTCCCTTTGGACTGAAAAACAATAACGCATCGAAGCGAAGAAACACATCGACAAGCTACATATAAATGTCAATAAAATGGCGTAAACAAAGGGAGTAAAGATTGATACAAGTTATAATTAAATCCTTTTCTGGTGCCCAATATCGCTCTCACAGCGACGAATACGTCTAAATGAAAAAGATAAGTAATTCAACATCTAAATTTGCGCAAAAACTCTTAATATAAAATGGCTGTAATCAATTGGCTATTGGGAATAACACATCAGTGCTTTTTCGATTTTTAATTCCCCAATATGCGCTCTAATATATTATTACAGCTGCTATAAACTATCTCTAGACATAAAAAGCAGAAAATTAGGCAAACTTAATAAAAATTTACGAACGATAAGAAAGAATAACAAATTTTTTTCAGACATACTTTATGTCATGCCCAAGATATTATCAAATTATCAATGAGATACGCATAATCTCTGACCTATAATAATTCTAAGAAAAGATAACGAAATGAAAAATGAAAACAAATGATGCGTAATTAAATTTACAACGTGAACGTAAGGCTTGATAGTGTAAACATGCAGTAGAAATTACAACGGAAATAATAATGGTATTAGGCTGACCTCTTCATCGAGCGATGTAGTTCTAGACTTCTTTATTGAAGTATCCAAAGCCGAATGCTCCATCATTGTGTGTCGCTTATCCATCTATGAGTATGAAAGAATATAGAAATAGCCACGCCAAATACAATCCGTAACAGATTCTAAGAAACTAATATAAAATGCAATAAGCGCCTTCAATTCCACCGTTGCCTTCGAAGCAAAGAGTGGAAAATTTTCAACTTTTATCTCGAGTGGACTGAGATGAATATGAATGAATAGATACGTAGAAACGAAATGCAGCACATATCGGTGTAAAAAAAAACACCGTCCCAAGAATAGGGCAAAACACTCCGAAATTAGCATTGCTTTGGAGGCGATATGATGAACGGTTTTTGAAATCGTCGACAATGCATTCTCTGCCAGACTGATAAAGAACAAGGTCGATACTAGATAATGAGAATAAATCAACGCGAATCGTTATTTAATAAATACAGAACGATTGCAAGCGTAGACCACAACGATGCTTGGATGCGATTAAATATGCTTAAATAATTCTGTGTAGTCGGATTAGGAAAAGATACGAGCGGTGAATTTTATAATCTCCCCGATTCTTCTTATCGAGCAAAAATCGGTCGCTAAGAATTTATTACTGGCAAAAAGTGTTGCGTTTTCTTAGAGGTAATTTTAACGAGAAGAACTATAAGAAAACTCTCAAGTTCCAACCTTGATCTTCACTTTCTTTTTGATGACCTTCAAATAGTTCGTCAATGTTGTCATTGCGACGTGATGTTGTGAGCACAACTTCGATGCGTCGATTTGATCGAAAAGTGCTCCCAATAAAGCTTCACGCAAATTGCGGCCAACACCCTTATAGCCACGTTGATGCAGAATCTGCAGAACCAACCCATGAGGGGGGTTCGTGTCGTTTTGTTATTGATGGTTAATAGCCGGATTAGTTAGTCACAAACGAGTGCAGCTTTCCGGATGAAATAATGTCATACACGGATCAATTTTTGCCAAATACTAGCTTTAGAGGAATGAGCTATATTGTGTCAAAGCAATAAGCACATAATTAACACGAATGCATTAGAAACCATAGTGCAAACGAACAGCAGAAAATACTCAACCAGGAATAGAATGAAACGGAATATAAGACCAAAGCTTAAATAACTGAATAAATGTAACGCAAGAAGGAAAAATGCCCACATTTAAAAATATTCTGGACAAATTTTCGCCATTCTTGCAGAATTCTCGCTCGATCAGGATGCGTCTTGACGATTCTTCAGATGTGCGTACCTGCATCGCAGTACTCCACTCATTTTTGCTGTAGAAATTATTATCGGCGTATGAAGAAGTTAAGGGTTCCGTAGAAACTTCTCAAGAAAAGTATACAATCCACTCCACGATCGCTTTAACAGTATTCGTGAACTTATTAGTTCGTGCATTCACATTCAAGATTTTCGTAAAGGCTACCCAAATCTGTCGCCAAAACATTGTTGAACATCGTAGACTATTTCAATTGAAACCAGTCCATCCCCAGCAGAGTACTTCGCTCCATATCCTTTGCATCTTCTGAATGAAATCTCGAAATTTAACTTCAGCTTAGAAAGTTCGCACTGATCGATTACGTGTCCAGTTATAATCACAGCTTTCCGGTCACTCGAAGGCGCGCTGACGGCTTTATAATTTCTCCTTATAAGAGGAAAGAGAGAACACTGGGAGAAAGGTTCCGCTTCCTTCACCAACGACAACGAAAACCAAGAACGAGGTGGAAGTGAGGCAATTAAAGACGCATCGTAAAATACCTTCCTGATCTGACCGCCCTCGTTAACACGAAGCAGACGACTTCAGACAAAGAATCGCTCACTGTCGCTATCTGCACGACCACACGGTATTGTTCAACATCCATGGAAGTTGCAAAGCAAGAGGATCACTGCGAAGAGATTTCTGTTACGCTGCACGATGAATCTGACAGGAGTTTTTGCTAGTATTCTTTCAGTACCACCGAAGATTCCCTGAATCTCATAGCTGAAAACGAGTTTCACGAAAGCTTTGATCATTGATATGAGCAGCACCGCCGTAAGGATTGTGCCTGTGCATTTGGTGCACAACTTGGACACTGACAGCAACCATATGAAAGCGAGCTAAGCATGGAACTCTACTTTCATGGCTCCAACAGTTCATTTTCTCATTCTTGCCCTATTTATCAAGGACAGAGATGTGCTCTTCATCGGCCAACTTCTTCCGATCGTCCTTCAAGAAAACAGTCTTCCATTGAAGAGGACGAACAACAAGATAGTGGTACTTGGCACTAAGGGATCGAAGGACTACTGAGTACTCTATGTTACATGCTTTGAGAACAAGATGAGTCTAACCAATACTATGAAGACAACAAATAATTGCAAACGGTGTAGGATGGGGTACAGTGATACGAAAATACAGAAATCCTATTAAGGTTTACAACAGAGAATTTGCGCCAATGATGAAATTATTGGTAGACCAATGAAAGCGATTAACGGGAGAAGTCAACATTGCAAAACAACTTTGAATGATATTAAACAAATAAACAATTCATATGACTTTTAAGTTGTATAACACAATTTCAATCAGAAAAAAAAAACTATCGAAAGTTAAAACTAGCATTTACTCCTTGAAGAAAAAAATGTAACAATCTGATGACCAATCGTCGACGACAAAACGGTCCGCTTCATCCAAAAGGGATCATAAGAAAAAAAAAACACGTATTTCCATCTCGTGGTCAATACTTTCAAAACGTTCACAGATGAAAAATCAGAAGCTAACGAAATCTTAAATTCCACATAAATCTTTTCCATTTCAAGAGATTTTAAGCCAAAAAAAAAACGGCAGGTCTTATTTTTCAACACAACAAATTAAACATTCAGCTTACCTTATCGATTTCAGCACTCATTTCCGGACGCGTTCGATTCATTACCAACCGTGTGACAATTTTCCCCGAACTTCCTGCCGCTATAAAAAATTAATAATGAAGACAAAATTCAATGACAACTATAGTGATAAGTGACTGATGGTTCCGCTAGAAAGGCATCACGTCAACCTTTCTTGAATCGCAAGTCAAAAAAACAACAACGATAATACGGAGTGAGCTTTCGTTTTCGCTCACAATTTTTTTTATATATTACAGACACCAAAGAACGATTATATGCCGATGGCACGATGGCATAATTCATACCTGGCCATTATTTTTGCCACTGACTGTCACGAAACCAATAATCCAGATTAACCTGTACCTTCCTCCACACTCTTCAACTACTATTACGAAAAAATGAGAGTTCTTCTTCGCCAATACTGAGGTTGTCATTTTACGCGTTATCAAACAAAATTTGCCTTCAAAGCATAAGAAATCGTATTACACACCTTGGAAGTTGTCAGCATCTTCGTCCTTCACCGTCACGATGCGCACATCACCCACTACCGGACTGCCGCTACCATGAGCCACAACTGCCTGTGGTGAGTTCATGACTTTTGGCTCAGGACATCGTGCACCAAGCATGTGGCGTGCCTTCGAAACATATGGATGCACCGTGCTCGCTGAAACCACTTAATATGCTTTCCTGAAGATTCACTGCAAAACCGCTTCTTCTTGAAAAAACAACTGTCTTATAACCTACAAAATGTACTTTCTCAATAGTGAGTGCCATGTGATACAGGCAACGACCAATCGCTAATACCAAGGTACCAAAGTGCAAGACTAGTCCGGGGGAGGGGCAGGGGAAGGAGGCCGGTCAAATCAGAAGGCAATATGATGCCTAAACAGATCCAACGGCACAAACGTGGATGCAAACTATTAGGGCATTAAGCGGATGGGACATATGTTCCCAACAAGAACGCAAGTAAGAGCAATAATAACTACCATCTGAACATGTGCCTTCTAAACAACAGCTCTTACGAGAAATAGGCAGAAACGGGACAAGGAAAGATGGCCAATATTCGGGATAATCCATCAATCAACAAAATCCCAACTGGAAGGGCTACATTATTACCTGCTATGGACAATGGAAAGTTTATGGGAACGAGGAATATATGGAAGGCCACTCCCATGTTATCTTTCTGAAAACACCTTCCGATAATCACTAATGTCATTTCCGGTCCGCAAAATTTCCCGTTGCACTTGCTATGATCTTTCATTGGAAGAGGATTTCTCTATCAATAGTGAACTAGACAAAGCCTTTTGCATTTGGTTGTGTTTGGCACAGAGACGAATACCTTTCATAGATAGATCGGCTGACCAAGAAGTGTGATGAAAGTAAACTGCGGAATTAACGCAAAAAGTATTTATGTATTCCAACGCACCAGGAAGCCCTTCGAGTTGGCAAGCATCTTTTATGGTGAGTCTTCCAGAGACCGCCGAACTTACTGCTGATAAAAGCTTCTCACGTCTCGTATTGCGTGCGCTGCAGCTCGACAGCAACTGCAATCAACAACCCTCTTAATTTCTATCGTATTTCCCCATGCAATCAACATTCCCCAAACATTTCCCCGGGTTCATAAAAGCATCTCATCGACAGTGAGCCAATTTCCTGAACACAGAATCTACCCCATTCCCTTTTTTCCGCTTTCCACATCATAAAAACCACTTCAATAGTACACGGCTTTCTACCTTGCCACGCGCGCTCCCCGTCTGCATCACCCAAACAGTGCATTCTATCTGCAAAAAAAAACCTCATTGACAAATTTATTTCATAGAATCAAACGGTAGAAAAATTCAAAAAAAAAAAAAATCGCAAGCTTTTCTTTCGAATGAATGCGAAACACTTCAAAAAGAAAAATGCCGATCAAAGCAGCGTATAAAAAAGACAGCGTGAATTAATCAACTGAAGCAATAAGCCAGTAGCGACAGATAGTGGTAATTAAAATACACACCGCTCACGAAGGAAAACAGAGATGAAAAAGTACGGATACCACTCAACAAACATCCCCCTCCTCCTAAAAAAATAACCAAGTAAAACTTGCAAATGTTCTGAAGTCTAAAACCGGCCAAAAACCTCCTTCCCCTCCCTTCCCTCACATTCCACTTTTACAGGAAAACGCTTTGCTAGTATATAAAATTTTAAAACCGCTATTCTTCACATACATCTATCTCATTTCAAGAGTGACTGCAATGGTGACCTCCACTGAAAAGGTAGACAAGAGATTGGAAGGAAGAAGATAAGGAGAAGTGACAAGCTCGATAGGAGTAAAACAGCAACTTCCTGCAGTAAGGCTAACCTTTTCGACTACGCTTTTCACCTCCTCGTCCGATGCAACTTCGGTGGGCAGCCCATTGCGATCTTTCACAAGAGCCTCCTGAATAAGCTACTATCAATAAACTGCTTATATTTAAATATGTTTCATAGCAACACTATATAACAATTCTTCATTAATTTCGGTGTTCTCTGATATTAATAAAACGGCTGCAGAGAGGGTAGTGCGTTTATATAAAGCATACAGCTAAAAAAAGCCAACGAAAGGGCAAAAATTTTAAAACGTAAAGCAATCACCAAATCGCTTTTTTTTTCTTTATATTACAATGATCGCAATCTACCGACCCGATTTCGGTCGAGAACCGGAATTTCGGGAGAGGATTTTTTACCATCGGAAGAGGATTTTTTAGTTAAGCGGCAGGAGTTTAAAGAAGTGAACATGTAGGTCTCTTCCTCACAGGGTTTGGAAGCAGTAAGTCTAAAGAAACGCATTTGAGGGGAATTTCTTCTGCGCAAAGCAATTGTTAGCAGAAGATATATTGTGCTACAACGAGGACGATCAACAACTATCACTTTCGCAACAGAAAGATTTGTAGCGAGTTGGTTGCTTCAACGGAAATTATCGTGGTTTACTGAAGTGCAAAACAATATAGTATGTAGGCAAATTCAGATTGTGGCGACTGCTGCGGGAAATTCGAAATGAGAAAAGGATAACACACGGAAGAAAGTCATATTGCACTACGTGAATGATTAATAATAATATCGATCTACCTTCAGAATGCGATATACAGTTAAAACTGTTTTAATAGCATAAAAGTTGCTTATTTATAGGAATTGATCGATGCGTACATATTGAGCTTTAACCATCACTTAAAAATTCTTCAAATTTTCTCCAACTCTTCTCTTTTTTTTTAACACAAACTATACCACGATAATATTTCGTTGCTTTCATTTAGACGAAATTCATGAGCGAATTCTCCGTTGATGATAAGGTAAAATGTGTGAATTTCTTAATTCATATGTTTTTTACACATTTGGCCATAGCACTCTCATTGATATTTTCGATGTGCTCGTTATTCATTGTTGAAAAGCACTATTTATCTCTATGTGTTCATCTACATGTACGTATTTTCTATGACGTTGTTCCGTTGTATTTTACGACAAGTTGTTGAAAAGAATTTATTCAAGATCGATGAATCGCTTTTTATTGCCGCATATCATTGAAGTCTCCTGTTTGTTTGTAAAAATCAACGAGCGCAAATATGCTAAAGCAATTTTATGTAACTTTTGGTAAAAATTAGTAATGTTGAGCATTAAAAATTTCATTTTACTACCTATCGTAAATCTGAGAGAGCTGATGAACTTAAGGAGGTCTTTTCCCTCGTATACAAAACTCGGCTGGACGTGGGAATATTTTGACGCATATGAATAGTGTGTAGATAATCAGCTAACAACGAGGAAAGGATGGTGCATTGCGGCATGGGAGGATATGCGATGGAGTTGGCGTTCATGAAATCTTGTAAAGTGCCGAGCCGGTGGTATGACATTCGATCTGCTCACGCAAAAGATTTCGACGAAGGAAGCAACGAGAAAAGTATGAAGAAGCGTTTTTATGTTCACTGTTTGACTGTTGTCGTTGTGGCTAAACCAAAGCAAAAATCGGGACCATCCTGTGTAATGCAGATAGTTGTGAATTTGCAAGGAGAAATTTTTGCTGTAATCCCGTTCAGAAAGACGCGCGAAAATACGATGATGCATTCAGTCAACGGTGGTGGGAAAGGTCATTGATCAAAGCGTTTATTGCCTTATGAGCACTTTTAATCGATGCCTCTTGTTGAAAGGGAAGCATGGGTCGTCAGAGGCTATTTCTACTTGATTGCTGCAGCGCATCCTTCGAATGGAGGTGGTGGCAAGTCGGAAACAGCGCTCAACTGCAGCGTCCGAAGGATTTTTTCTGAGAAGACCGCGCATTTCATCTTTAGTTTCCCAAACGTTGGATTTGTAAGTAGGAAGAACATGATACATGCTGGCAATAGGAGGCAATGTTCGAAGATTTCAGGGTTTTTCGATGATCTTCGCCAGAAATGGAGGAGGTAACCGGTGGTTGTGACGAAATTCTCACTGTAATTTGAGCAGGTATGGCAAAAATGTGTAAAATAAAGTTGAGTGACAGAAGGTGGGGCGGGGGAGGGAGGAGGGGGGGGCAAGCCGTTTTCCTCGACGAGGCCACTGTTGCCTAGAGTACTTAGAAACAAAGCATGTTGTTGAACTGCGCTGAAAAGCATGAACCCACGTCGCTCTTTTCATTAGAAGCAAACTGTTGAGCAATAACCAATGCGTTCACCATGTCACGCCTTCTCTTAACTTCTATTTCCAGGGTTTCCCTCTGTTTTGTCTTTCCGCTTAGGATCTCCACCTTCAATTTCATTGCGTTTCGGGCCCGGCAATATCCCATTCGGCTATGGCCATTGTCTACTTTATTTTAGCTGATTCTACGCTGTTTTCTTAATTGCCCACCCATATGCTCTTGCTATTGGAATAAATCCGTATGAAGTGTAACTCTATGCGATCAAACAAGGTCTCACATTATCCTTGCACCAACAATCTTTTAAAAGAATCCGCTTGAAAACTAAAATTTCTATTCGCTTTTTACCGACCGGACGAGATTTTTGAAATTGTCAAAATTCTTGAAATTCTGAGATTCTTGAAGTTTGGTTTCTGTCGAAAACCCCCGGCTGGTAGTCGAATCTTTAAAATTGGTCTACCTCAATCAAATTGGCAATCGCAACCGAATGCTTTCAGTCAGTCATCGACCGACAGAAATTTTGACCGGTAATCATCAGCAGTTCACGTGAACACAGTTCGGTGCTTCTTCAGTTTCTCCATAAAAAATTAACTCTACGCCTCTTCCCTATTCAATCATGTGTCCAAAAATCTTGCCGCAAATTTTTTTGGGATTCTGATGCCACCCACATCGCCCTCCTAGAATCTATAAAACAAAGCGCTCGCCATATTTCTTTTTAGATTCTGATACCACCCACATCGCGCTTTTAGAATCTGTAAAATGAAACGCTTTGCTAACCGGTTTCTTAACACGCGTCAATGCGACGGCTGATTGCTCCAAACAGCTTCTAGCCTTGGTGACATACGGCTGTATTGTACTCGCAGAAATACCACATCGTTTGGCGGCCTCGGCTGTTGAAACGTTTTCCGCCAAAACCTTCAAAACAATCATGAATAATGGGCAACTCATATAACATCAAAGCCGACATCGATATCATTTCGTTTTATCTTACATTATCTCAGCCACATATCGCTAATTAATTATGCAAAGAAGGGTTCACAATGGCCAACGATATTATTGAATGCGTGAAAAACCTTCAATAAAAAAGCTTAAAGATTTGCGAAAATCTTTTAACGAGAAATGTTTTCTTAGACACATCAAACGTATCTTTCTCAGGCGATGAAAGCTTGGCAGAACTAAAAGCGGTCGCTACTGTCATCAAATGGTGCTCATCCATAGGCAAATATTTCTTGAATAATTATACACATTACTCTGCACTATACACTATACCGTAAACCTACCGTAAATGCAAATAACAGTCTAAGACAACGAAATCATAACGTCGCCATTCATAGTTTTGCTTCGATAAAGTGTATTAAAGAAAAGATCATCTGTCTATTAAAAAAATGATGACTTATCTATCCGGCATAAACAACTGAAAGAGCGGAAATTCACGAAAATCTGGCACCTAATCGTTGTTGAGCTAAATCCAAAAGACAACAGCTTCATGTCCCCTATCAATAGATTTACCTCGAAATAGTATTCAAATCAACTCGATAAAAATGCGGAAAATAAAAAGAAAGAAATACGTAACTCGAAAAAACATCTTCAGATAACAGTGGGAATCTTAAGACAAGACGTTTATTTCTATCAACTTCTGCTTAAGTTTATCATTAATCGAATGCACTATACAGATATCCACGATTTTAATCACTGCTTTCATTTATTTGTTGAAACTAGCGAATCGAAAAAAAAAACAATTTATTAATCGAAAACTTACGTAAATCCCTATGAAAAATTGACAGCGCGAATGATCAAATCACTTTACGCGTAAAACGACGACCTTAGGAAGATTAAGAAATAAATAAAAAAAAAAATCCCATAAAAATTAAAAATGAAATTCTTTTCTTTAAAGAGGAAAAAGAAAAAAAGAAACAAAATAGATAAAATTTTCGCTTCAATCTAATTAAGGCAACACAATTTTTCTTTCGCAAAATAAATCATCAATTATACTCGCTAACAATGATACATTCATTTTTATCAACTAATAAAATCTTTATTTTTATATATTATTAAAATGAACGCAATAAGTTCATATAAACATTGTAATAAAGTTAAATGAAGATTGAACGACAATTAATTATAGCGGAAAAGATGCACTCGCAATGGCACTGATTGCATCATGTTTGCGCCACGACACACAATGCATTTGCACACACCGAAAACATCCGTCACATTTACACAATAACAACGCTATACACGCCCCCTATTGCACAAACTTTTCTCTATATAAGCAAAGAGAATTTCCCTCTTACTACATTATACATTCACTTCATCTGCCCATCCATCCATCCATCCATCCATCCATATCTACCCAATTATCTCAGAACTATGTGCGGTATTTTTGCTATTTGCCATTGCGAAATTGACGGTAAACGACCGAAAAAATTCTCTCTTGAAGAGGCTAAAATAAACTCTAGGTAAGAAATTATAATAATTCATTTATATTTAAATAAATGTATGAATTTTATTGCAAATTGCAAATCATTGCAAATTATCTCTTTTATTTTTACTATTGCATAAAATCAGTGTCAACGATTCCACGAAATTCTCTCCTTCTATGAAAAAATTCTAACCAGTAAACTTACAGGATCGAAAAATTAAAGCGAATTAGACAATTTACCGTCGAATCAATTGCCTGATAATGCTACATACGATTAGCGAATGTCTTATAGCAACAAAAATTTACTTGATGCTTCTAGAGCAACATCAAAAAAAAAAAAGTCATCCAGACGATATGGCAATATCACCGATGATCTTTGATATAACTATGATATCATTCCATAAGAACATCACATGATCGTTTTCTCTTAGAGAAAAATAAGATAACCAACGCGTGATGGGTATTTCCCCGACAATAATATTTACTTAACCATATCGTGATAACATTAACGATAAACAATGAAACTTCCCTCTATATCAAATATGAGGACATTAACCATAGTCAAAAATGTAATATTATTTTCTACCAATATGCTATCAGATGAAGCATTACTTCTTCCTTCAGCCGACAAAGACATCGCGGTCCTGACTTCCATGGTTCATACCAGAATGATATAACTGGCGATATTTTGTGTCATGAGAGACTCGCAATCATCGATCTGCACTGTACGCAGCCGATTCAGGGAACGCAAGAAGATCATCAGGTCAATTTTGGCTCAATACTTTCTTCTCCTTTGGCAGTTATTAATTAAAACATATTCATAAACATGCCAGAAAATAAAAATAGTTAGCGTCCCCTTCAAGTAAAAACATAATGAGGGTGGAATTTTTGAGACAATTCAGTAAAAAAAATAGGCGCAGAAGAGAGGACGATGTGGAGAAGGCAGAAAACTTTGAGGGATGGGGAGGAACGCTAAGATCGATAACACGCACCAAATCGCTTCAAAAAGCATTTGAACGTTAAAAGAATAAATATCAATTATAACTATGATAGCCGAAAATCGCTTACAACAAACAAGCCTGTGTTTAACAGCGATTAGTACTCACAACTTTCGATGCATCTTCTCATCGATAACAACAAAATCGAGAGTCCACTAAACGCTATAATCATTTATAACTGTGGAAAACAATTTTCAGGTTGTCCATAACGGTGAAATATACAATCACGAAGAACTACGACGTACAACGTTGAAAGACTATCACTTACGAACACATTGTGACTCAGAAGTAATTATAATTCTTTACGAAAAGGTAACCATTTAAAGACAACATTCTTGATTCTAATTGTTCCACGAACTAAAATCCAAAATATTCTTCAACCGATCGGATTAGCAAAAACAGGATATCTCAAGAAATATCGAGTTCCGGGATAAAATGAGCATTCTAGATTGGGCAATTCCTTTCCCCTCATTCATCAAACATAATTGTTGAATAAAAATCTTAGGAATACAATTTGAAGAGTTATTTTATCTTTTTAACGTTCACTTTCAAAAATCTACACCTATAATCGTTGAATGCAGCCATTATAATGATGAACTGACATCGATGAAAAGCTCTAAGTAAAAACTTCAACGGACTCACTAGACAGCCAAGAGCATTCAGTATTCGCCGGGCTTCCTCCCACAGAATATTGTGTTGAAACACGTACTTCTAAAATAAACGAGCTAAAGTTGTAGTGATAAAGAGATCGATAACACCTGTGAGAGAGGAAGGAAGTGTGGACGAGGACAAGTCACAGGTAGATGACAGCTGCGCATGACAAGAAATAAGTCTTAGTCTTGAGTTTTTCGGAACAACTCAAATAGAAATATTTCAACAACAATAAAATACAGATGTCTGATGTATTTAAATTATGAATGGTTAAAGAGTGTTATGCCATTCTGTGGCTTAGAAATAAGCAGATCTGTCACCAAAGCTTGATAGACTTTCAAACATTCTGCCAGCCTTTCAGCCAAATGGCGAGTCTCACATGCAAGCTTTCAAACTTCCTTATTATTAAATGGCGACAAAACTCAACCCCCCCCCCTCCCCCATCTGCATCTAGCCGAGGAAACCAGGCTAGTAAAGGCTCATATTAATCAACTCTGCAAAGTGCGCATTAGCAAACACTGAAGACGGGCATTCAGGAACGCAGCGGACTGATTTGTAATCAATTGGACGGAGTTTTTGGGTTTGCTCTCATTTACGGAACGGAATTTCTCGTGGCCAGAGATCCCATCGGAGTTAAGCCACTCTACTACGGAGTCGACGCCGAAGGACGATACCTGTTCAGGTAAAACTAATCATAGAACGGTTGGTTAATCTCTATCTCATACCACATAGAATGCGACACGTGACAAAAATTCGAAGTATTTAAATTTGGAATGAATTAAGCGAGACTTCACATGTTGATTGAGGCAAAAAATAAATGCAAAATTTGTAATGTACATTATTGAAATTTGAACAAATTTCAATAAAAATTTCGATATTGAAAATATTAGTAATAAATGTACTTACATTTTAATGTATACAGAAGTTTCCTATCAGAAAGAAGTTGAAAACAAAACTCAAAATCACTAACAGAAAGGTAACGATGCAGTAATGCATGCATGAATATATATATATATATATATATATATATATATATATATATATATATATATATATATATATATATATATATATATATATATATATATATATATATATATGAGATCATCACCGCATGTAAGCGTTAAAAAATTTCAGCAGCGAAATGAAAGCAATTGAAGATATCTGTCAAGAAAATCAAATGACAACCTTCCCGCCGGGATATTTTTGGACGCCAAAAAGTGGATTCGTTCGCTATTATGAGGTGAGCAATTTCAAGCATAACACACAAAATTTACAACAATTCAAAATAAAGAAGTTGATTTTCTCAAGTGATTTGATAAGATCAGTGATATTAAAATAATATCACAAATGATAAATAGAATAGCCTATACATTCTCAAAGAATAAAAGAAAAAATAATCTAATTATTAAAAATTACACTCCAACTAAATTGTTAGTGAAACATTCGCCTTTGTCATACAGCAACAGTACAATGATAATTTCTTCTCATACCTATTCATTGGTTGCGAATGAGTAGAAAAAGCGATAAAGGTTGGTTCAAAGTTTTTACATCTATGGATTCATCCATCTTCAGGCAAAATAAGATTTAGCAAACGACACATTATGTAACACAGAAAGAATAATACACATCCTGTTCCAAGAAGGTTTGCAAGGATGAGCTTAAAAAAGAAACATCGACAAACTGGAGAGTTTCAGCCACTATGGTTCCAACCAAGTAACGCGACACTCACTGCTGACCTCGATGTCTTGAGAGAGACGCTCATCAAGGCCACCCACAAACGACTCATGAGCGATGCTCCGATCGGGGTACTTCTCAGCGGAGGGCTAGATTCTAGCCTCGTCAGGTAACGAACACCTCGTAAACACTTCAAATTATCTCTTTCCTCTTCATCTCTCATTTGCGTATCAATTTTTAAAGCAACCAACAACTCAATATTGAAATTATTTGAAACTTAGATTCCACTAATTTGCAAATGAATATTATTGTTTCCTATAATCACAAAGAAATCAAACATTTTCAGCTCAATAGCGATGAAAGAGATGCGTCGCCGAAATCTACCGTTGCGTTCATTTTCAATTGGGCTAGACGCAAATTCACCAGATGTGATCGCGGCAAGATGTGTCGCCGAATTTCTCGGCACGGAACATCATGAATTTCACTTCACTATTCAGGTTTGTTTAATTTCATAGCATTAAACAAGTCAGCTATCCATTACATTAGCGAAATATTTCAAGTAATCCACAAAAGCAACGCACATTTTTACAGCCAAACTAACTGCAAAAAATGCATTCATCGTCGTAATCAACGCTACAAAGCAAAATGAAATACTCTACGATAAATAGGTGATAACGGTAGATCCGCATTAATGCAGGAAAAAAAAACAAAAAAAAAAATTGCGACTCAATAAAAAATACTCTTATCCACAATATCTTCATAATTTTTACTATAGGGGATAAATTATAAGGCAATAACCAAATGCAATCGGTAAAGTGAGTTTTCTCAACACTACTAACACTAAGGAAATCTCAACATCGAAGGAATCTCTAGCCATCATTCCGATTTCTAACGTACTTACATCATTAAGAATAAAAAATTGCCACTATCTGCATTTTCTGTTCAAAAACACACTTAAATCGATGTGGGAAGTAAGCGCCCACTAATCGACGAGGAAAAGAAATAAATCAAAAAGGTGCAATAAACGCACCGGTTACATATTTCATCAGAAATCAGTGAATGCTGCTAAAAAGAAAATGGTAGTGATGAATAATTACTGCACTTTATTGAAGGAAGGAATCGAATGCCTCCGTAAGCTCATATGGCATCTGGAGACTTATGACGTCACCTCAGTTCGTGCCTCAGTACCGATGTATTTTCTCTCGGAGAAGATCTCGTCAATGGGAATTAAAGTCGTTTTGTCGGGAGAAGGTGCCGATGAAATATTCGGTGGCTATCTCTATTTCCACAATGCACCCAGTGATGAGCAGTTCCAACAGGTAGCTTCGAAAGGAAAAATTGAATCCCCTTAAACGTCTACCAATCTAGTTGTCGTCTACCAATTTATGGACGAAATCTGCGCATGTGGTTTTAAATCTTCTAAATACTTACGGATGGAAAAAAAGATATCTCAAAGCATTGCTAACGTTAAGGGATTTTTATCATTTTCTTCCGCTTCCATTCTATTCAATCGAAGAAAAAAATAAAAATTAAATCATATTATCATGAAGAGATTCTCGAAGCAATAAGATAACAATAGAAATGATCGAAGAAAAATGAGAATAAATGAATGAGAAAAAAAGGAGGAAATTTACAGGAAACGATAAGACGTGTACGTCTGCTAAGTACAGCGGACTGTTTGCGCGCTGACAAGTCATGCATGGCTCATGCGCTGGAAGTTCGTGTCCCGTTCCTTGACAAGGCTTTCCTTGATGTCGCAATGCGCACACATCCCAAATACAAACGTCCTGCTCCCAAATGTGCCGGCAGTATGCACCACGTTGAGAAATGGCTCTTGCGCACTGCCTTCGATACGAAGGTAAGCACTCCCTTGTCCATACTTCAGACATATTCCCGTTCTTCTCTTCCACTCCATTCAATTCAGTTTGGAAAAAAATAGAAGTAAAAGTTAAAGGTATACTATTATAAAGAGGCTCATAAAGCAGTAAATTACCAATACCTATAAGAGAGGTAGCAGGAGTGCGAAAAAACGTCACAGATCAGACAAAGTGAACCTAGCAAGTTTTCAAAAAGCGCCAACTGTAACTTGACAATGCTAAGTAGTATCTCATAACAAAACTTCATCGTCCTGATCAACGCTATGGGAAAGAGAGCATGAAATTTTATTTCGACAGTAACGGAGACCATCGAAACGAGCTAACATGGAGAATATTCATAATTTGCTTTCAGGAGGAACCCTATCTACCAGATGAAATATTGTGGCGGCAGAAGGAACAGTTCTCCGATGGGGTTGGTTATTCGTGGATCGATCAACTCATGCACTATTGTGCCCAACAGGTTACAGATGAACAGGTTAGTCAGAGGGGTCCTTTTTAATTTGTAGACGATGTTGTTGAATGATTTTCTTTTTTTTTTTTTTTTAATCATATCGATAACGCAATATAAAAATTCTAGTATGAATTTCTGAAATCGCACTTTATGATAATATATCTCTTATAAGCGAACACACTCTGCCGATTCGAAACGTTTATGAAAAAATAAACGATTGAAAAGCCTAATATAAAACGCTTCAACATAAGTAACACATTGCAACTAAATATATGCGATGAAACTCAGTTTATCCTTTAACTTATCAATGCAAACGTTTGAATATTAGAGGTAGCACCATTCTTCCTTTAGATTTTTAGTTAAATCGCAACGAAATCAAATAAAATTGCACAAAGATTACTCATAAATAATGGAGCAATGATGAACGCCATAATCACTTATAAACAATTAAATGATAAAATTCCGTTAATGAGCGCATTCTTCCTCGAAGCTAAACAATTTCAAGTGCTCAAATCATCACGAAAAGATCGTTGGACACACTTCTTACGGCATTCTACTTCCAACTTAGAGTTGTATCGATGTTGATTCACAACTACGCTTCAGATGAGTAACGCTAACCAACTTTTCCCCTTCAATACACCACATTCGAAAGAAGCGTTCTATATGCGTTCCGTATTTCATGAGCATTTCCCCACCGAGAATGCGGCCAAAACGGTACTCAAATGGATTCCAAAATGGCAGGTTGGTCAATTACAGTTAATTGACGATTCGATTTAACCAAATTTTTTGACACACTCCTGTGGTGTAATTACTGCTTACATCATGAGACAATAAGAATAAAAGAAATTAAAACTTTTGCTAATCTGCACTCTTCGATCGACGTTTCAAGTCAGCCGAACAACATAAGACCACCGAATCAGGCGCATAAACAAGGATCCCCCTGCCCCTCCAACTTTATCGGACAAAACAAACCGTCCCTATATTGACTGCTGACAATCGATATACGCCCGAAACTCATAAGAAAATATGAAACTATCCCATCCTCTCTCTCATAAACAATATCGAAAATAATGAGAAAATATTTAGGAGAATCAAGATCCATCAGGACGAGCTTCAAAGATCCACGTGAAGACAACCGAGGTGGGACAAAAGGAAAGTGAACTAAACGCGAAGACGAACCGTCCTATTGCATGTGCACAAAGACAACACAAGCTGTTGTCTGAGCCAATACAGGCATAAACAACTGCTTATCAACACCTCATACAAGCGATCATCGTTCACTATTCATTTTCTTGAAGTGTTAATTAAACTCAGAAATGAACGATTTAAGCAATAAAACAGCGTTTGTAAATCATGTTGCTACTGCTTAATAAAAATAAAAATCGAAAAATCAATAAATAAATAAACTATAAACGCAGCTCTCGAGAAAGACGAAAATTTATTGAGTGTCACAAAAATCGGCACGTTAGCTTGATAAAACTATTTTTTCACAAGCAATAAGAAGTTGACGTTTTTAGCATAAAATTTTTGCTGAACATTTTCGTAGACATTAAGTGACAGTGGCTACCGCTTATTTCGCATCTCCCTATGCCCCTAATGACAGAAAGAGGAAGGCGGAGAAGGCAAAGAAAGAGTAGAAAGGAAGAACAAAATGAGACTCTACGTTAAAGACTTCATCAAACAAGCATGAACGAAGAGCACAAATCATACAACTTACCATAAGCGTCGCCTGATAGATCTTATTTTTGCCAGCTTCATCGCAATTTGTACCCTTCAGTAGTTCGGTCAACACCTGGTCGATTTCTTCGAGATTGATCGATGTATTCTCATTCGTTTCTTCACCACCCTCGGTCACAGCGTTTAGCTGATCGGCTGAAAATGATTAACACTTGTCAATGAAACCATCTGCAAATCAAAGAAAAAAGCGACGCTCACTGCGCTACCACTAAAAAAAACGAACATAACTATAGAACAATAGTCTGTATTAATAAGACAATAAAAATTCACATAGAATTACCAGTTTCATGCAGTTTCTTGTTGCTTGTCCATAATGTTGGTCCACTAGCCTGTGGAGGCAATAATAAGCCAAGTGAAGTACGAGCTTTGTGCACATAGGGATGTAACGTCGATGAAGGCAATTGCATTACGTTCGCTGCCGCATTCACCGTACATTCACCACGAACCACCCTAAAAGAATCCTTGCAGTTCTATCGTTAAGCACATCGATCCATCAAATCTCATTATTTATAAACTTTTCAATCTTTTTTCATCAGTACGCTCAGTTAATGATCAACGATTCTGATCGCTATGCGAACAAGTTTCAACTAAGTGAACAAGGAATGCTGCTAAAATGCCTCAACTTTGAGGCTACCGTTCACAATTGCTTTTATCATCTGTTCTATAAGCACGGCAAGAAAACTGCTGTCAATATACAACCAAAACCTTTCCAGTCATTAATATTTCAACGGTGCGTTTGCAGATCTTTTCTTCACAAAAGTTGTGATTAGTGTTTGCTTAAGGTTGTCCAACAAACTCTACTGCAGTTATTCCAAAAGACATTCCCCAAAGAAAATCCTCGCCGCACCTCCGACAAAGTCACAGCAGGCATCACAATGCTAATTTAGACAATGAAGAGGACACTTGCATTAATATAGCTTTATGGAGTTTTTCCTTTTGTTCAGCAGAATAAAGCGACGGCTTGCAGACATCCTCAACACATCGATCGATCGCCTCCATACGCTTCTTGTCGTTTGGATCGAGTGGAGGCCCCACCATGTAGCTTTCCTTCTCAGCGCCCTTCTTGACCTCCAAGGCCTTCAGCGCTTTGCCTCCGGGTGATTCATTCGACTCCTCCGAAGGCGTTACCACAATTCCTGTGCTCGAATCGCCGACACCATTCAACGCTAGAAATAGAAATTTTTCAGGGAATATTTATTATTTGCTTTAAAGTAAGCTCCAGGTGTACTTTCTTCATCACTACTTCATCTATAAAGATCCTCTTTCGAAACAAATCTTTGGATGGGCAAATAGAAAACTTCCTAATTTGTTCTTCAATAACTCAACTGTAAATTTACTTGTGAAGACAACTTAGAAAACACCTGTGGCAGTTTGCTGAACCGACCGCATCGCTTCACGGAACAACGCGAAGTAGGCTCCGAGATAATCACTGGTCAAGCAATAGCGCTCGCAGGCCTCCTGAAATGGTGCACCCTAAAAAGATGCTTCGTATATTGTGTTCGGTGATAAGTGAACACTTCGACGAACGTCTATGATTGAAGCCAATAAACATATGCCAACTGACAGAGGAAGCGATAGATGGCTTCTGTACATGCGATCAGTAGAAAACGTACACACAGTATGTCTCTGAGACCAGGGAACTCCGCTGCAAACTCCTCTCTTTCCCTCTTCCCAAAAGCTTCCTAATCCTCGAAAACTTCAGTCCTCAAATCGTTCCAGGAAACCACTAAACACAGAAGCTTACCTTGACGAGACTAGTAGATGTTTTTAAAAAAACCATTAGCACGAAATGTGAACAAGACATGACGATTTCCTCCAAATAATTTTGTTTAATATCATCCTATGCAATTCCTCACTCAACAAGTCGTATTAACCAAATATTATTGCAGCTTTGAAACATAAACTTTGTCAATATTCATGGATTCGCCTAGCAATATAATCAACTATTACAACTAAGCCTGCATCTATGCTGGATGGTAACAACACTAATGCTATCAAAAGAAAAAAAAATTCATTTCCAGACAATTTTTAAAGACAGAGACGAATTTTAGTATACTGGTCATAGAATAAGGCAACCATAACTGCATGCGGTTAAATACATTAACCCAGAAAGTTGCTTCCCGTTGCCACAAAATCCACGACTATTAGGACTCCAACTTTGAATGATACGAAAGGAATACCCCATTACTGATTCCTGCTTAATTCTGTGACTAACTAGAAACACGGCTCTACTGTCTACCTTTAATGCAGACTGCAGATATTTAAAAACGACTGCTTATCCCATCCAGCAATGTTTGTTGCCGCGGGCATGACAATAGGAGTAAAATATGTCCCAGACCATCCTTCGTATAGCAAGGCAGCAATAAGTTTATCAGATCGCCGTCTCTGAATTATTTCGCCGGCTTAGAGTGAAACAAGACGATGATTTAATTATCTAGTTGTGGCCACTTGCGACGTCATACGTGCTTTCTTGTGCGTTTAATCGCCTTTTCATGCGGAAACGAAACAAAGCCACTTTGCTCACCTAAGTTCCATTTCATATAAACAAGAAAATGCTTCTTGAAAATAAGCGATTCTAAAGACGCAAATGAGAGGCTGTTTTGATGTAAAGTAAGACGAAGAGAGTATGAGTTAACTATTGTCATATTCAATAAAAGCTTTCTCATCGTTCTATCCTCAGCCAACGAACGAAAAGTATGCTAGGAAGATGAATTAGCGATAAACTTACGCTAGGAGTGAGAGCACCTTTCCATACCCTCACAATCGCTCTCATAAGTCTCATCTTCGTGTCGTTTCCAACCAAACTGCGTGATACACATGTCTCCATAATTTTGCGCACTTGATCATCTTCCATAAATTCTGCAAATATGCCTTCAATAAAACTTAAATCAAAACTTGCAACCTCCAAAGACCATTTCAGCAGCGCGATATATCATGCTGTATGGGTATCTCCTCTGCATCTGTAAGGTAGACCAGTCGGCTGTAGATCAAAGAGGAATAGTACGCCGTGCAAGGCAAATCAAAGAAGGTCACCAGCATACAGGCAGATCAAACGATTGCCAAGCATGTCTCCAGCCTAATGCAGAACTGCGAGGAGAAAGCGGCTGACATACTTGTGTATTCATTCCGGCTTCTGGACTACTCTTAAGACAAAGTGGGCCGGGGTGTGGCCGTTGGAATGCCCTAGGTGATCGGCGGCAGCTTGGAGCTTGACTGCGCCATCGGCCGTCGACTTGAACTATCGCCGTGTCTGTTCTTGTTTGTCACCATACTGTATAAGTGTGACAAACTGTTCGCCCCTTATACCTGCGTTGTCTTGTAATTTACCCGACTGCAGCTCGATAGTGGATGCACAACCTCAAGGAGACCTGTACGATTAGACGGGCCAAAGAAAGCTTACCCTTACACATTTGCTAAAAACTCAGTGAATGAAAAAAAAACCTCCAGAAATCGATGTAAAAATACAATACTATCAAGCAGTCACCTTCACTACTATCGAATATATCATCTGGCCCCTCTGAACTTCGTTCGACTGCTGCGTTCGATGGTCCATAATGCAGCGCCTTAAAATATGAAACATGAATCATGGAACAGGCCAGGCAACAAATGCAACTATATTCACAAATCCTCTGCAGTTTCAGTTCCTGGCAGTTTTTCGGTCGCTAGTCTGCTTTCGGCCTGAAAAACTAGAAACAGAAGTAGCCTAAGGCATTGCAGACCACACGTGACAACTGTGCTACTAAGCAGGAAAATAGACCTCCTTTACCTTGGCGCTTCCTGAAATAAGAAAGAACCATTTGACGGTGGATGGAACGGAGTCAAATCCCGAATCTTCATATGTGCTATGGAACTGTTGCATCAAATTACTTCAAGTGTTACTTTCTATTGTTGCCCTTGGAGAAGATGCAGCGAACATTAAGGAATATCTATTGCCAGATATTAGCCAACTGTACTCTTAAACCAGTCGCCACAAAACCATCTCTACGAATTCTCCACTGGACAAAATTGAAAACGAACCTGATCTGAAGTGGCAAAGCAAGGTGATTCACAAAGTGAATCGGCGAAAGTACCTTCGTCACCATCCGCTACTGGTTCGCTTACAACGCGATGTACACTCTTCGGCTTTCTCTTGTTCGATCCACTCGGTGTGTAACTGTCCGGTGATGGTGAATTCTCTTAATAATCATAAATGAGGATAAGCATTCAATGTCGGGTAAACTAGTAAATATTATATCATGAAAAAAACGCTCTCCAACGATCTGCTAATCACTCAGATATCAATAATTCATGTAGTCATGAGCTAATGCACTCGGCATATGTATAATATTTGTAGGCACTAGTCCACACGATTGGAATTAACTGGAATGGTTAGTGAATAGAGGGATGAAGAGAGCAACCCTAGTATTTCAGAGATAAAGTGGATAAACTGAATTGGAAGACGAATAATTAAACCACCTCTGTGATTTTCAAGCAAGAAAAACTTGGAAAAGCTGAGAAAATTTTCATCTGATCAAAATTAAAGCAGTCATGAATCTCCTATGAATTAAATCCGGCGCAATGCAACTAATGCGAATATTCCAATGAAATCGGAATATTGATAGGTGGTGGTCGTTATCATTTTTTTTTTTGGATAAATTTTGTTTTTGTTTTTTTTTTTTTTGTGAACATTTTTTTGATAAATGATGACGACCACCCATCAAGCCAATTACATCGAAGATGCATCGCTTCATATGATACTGGAAATGGCGACTAGAACCGATAACCGGCATGATATACTGCTATCTTATACAGAAGCAATTATCTGCAGCCCAGCTATGCTATGATGGAGACCGATTATGATGACGCAGGTTTAGGCGAAATAAACTGTAAGAGAGGGTGCCATATGTGAGTGCAACTCTCCTTTCTGATACTTGATCCCAGCTCCCTCCCACGTTTTGATTGTGTACAGCTCTCTATGACTTTTTATTATAACGTAGCAATTGAAAGAGAAAGTTACATAAAGAACGAGACAACACAAAAATGGCCGCAGTAAACAGAAACCTTCACTGTTAGCGCGCTGTTCCATCTTGGCGGTCAGTAATCCCAACACTGAGTTCAACTTCTCTCCTTTCTTTCCACCGTTGTGCTCAGGCGTATCTGCTGACTGCTCCTCATACTTTGTCATAGTAAGCTGAAATCATCAAATGCTGAAATCAGTTTTGTAGCTTGAAGGTGCAACCGAGCCAAAAGCATCAATGGAATGATGTGAGTTTATTGCAGAACGTCATCCCCCCCCCCCCCCACCCTCTCGTTGTGTTTGGTTCTTTCTGTTTACTTTCTATAAGTCTAACGGAAATGCGGCGGTTCCTGGATGCCCGCCAGCAATCAAAAGCGATAATTTAGGCATGTGGGAATCCGTAGTCCAACCATGGCACGACCATTTGGCCATGATAGCGGAGAAATCGCAGCTCTTTCATCATACTGGTGGAAGAGTCAGTAGAACTGCAGAGAAGAGAGAGGCGAGGGGGATGGAGGGGGGAGGGGAAGGGAAGGAGTGGGAAGATTTACCCTCCGAGGACAGTATCAGGTACCCGCTTAGTAGAGCCAGAACACTGACTGTTGTTCGCGCAAGGTACTACAAATTCTTGCTTACACACAGCTGAAATATTGGTGACACACTTGCACGCACTAGAAAGTATGAAGCTAGTGCTGAGGAAATGCTAAAATACACGGAGCATACCTGCACATACGAGAAATATGCAGCTCTGAAATGTCCGGCAGGTACTTATCCGCAAGAAAAAACAATAAGTCAACGCTTGAAAAGCGCGACGCATTCTTGCCAGCAAATCCGCACATTAGCTCTTCTATGGATTCCCTATTCTTGATACAATTAGGGCACACCTGTCTTCCGTAGTCACTGATGGGATTTCGTTCAGTGGTCACCAACCTTTTGAAGCATTATTAATGACATCTTACCTCCCTTTGATAGTGCCATCTACCAGAACTATTTTTTAAAATTTACCTGGGAAGAAATGATGCAAAAACAATCATACTAATTAATCACCACATATTTTCCGATAACTAAACTAATATAAAGATAACAATTTCAGTAAATGGGTAAAAAATATTACACCTTTGATCTGCGCGGTAAAAAACTTTCAAAGGTGCCCTTTTTTTTTCTTATCTCATCACTATCATCTAGATCATTTTCAACCACTCAACAACCAAACCCTAAATTGACCACAACGTTTATTGTAGAAACAATTAAGAACAAAAGCGATAGACTTTTGCCTAAATGCATCTCACCCATTCAACAATGACAACTTTGCGAACCATCCAAAAATGAGATCAACTCTCGCGTCACAATTTCAAATTCGTCGATTAATATTAGTTTGCAAATTTTATAAAATCGCCCAAAATCAACACAATCTGCTTGCTATTCAAGATTTTTCGATATGATGCAATGCCGTCTCCTTTTCCGCTTGAGCTTTTCATAAATAATTATGCGCCTAGATTTCCATAAATAATTCCATTAATCACTATAGAACGAAATAGCCGTAGTGATTTGCTTATGGCGCATTTGTCCACTTTGAACCATCCCGCCGTAGGAAGTAATGATAATTTCTTCTCGTCATAAACTATGTTGAGCTATACTGATTTCGTTTTAAAAACTTAGAGAAACATTGAATCGAATTTGCAAGCGCAGCATAGATGTGTGAGGCTCATCTTGCCGCACACGTTCTAACTAGCCAATTAATTACCTTTGCGCTCTTCCAATATGGAATAATTCTTTAAGGGTGCGGAATATTGTTTCTTTTGCAATAAGAAAAGTGCCTTAATCTTCGCTCCCATTCTGTTAATTACCGACTTTTGAGCGCTTTCTAATAGTTATTTCATTCACATCCTTTCTATTGCGAAGCTTTCAGTTCGACAAACTAGTGCCACACGCTGAACTTTAATCGCTGCGAATGAACAACTATAAACCTATGGAAGCATGAGCCAGAGTTGCAAAAAGTAAGCAGAAGATTGGTGTAAGTTATGTAGATTATAGGACAGAAGTATTATACAGGTCATGGCTTGAAATCTCAAAAACAAATCAAAAATTAATAAAATTTCAGAGATGCTTCCAAAATAGAAAAAAAGTAGCTAACATCACGAGAAGAATAGAAATAAAATAATATAGTTTGCAATAGTCGAGTTTAGAAACATCATCGATCAAAGATCACGTTAATGGCCGGCCTCCTACGAAAATAATAATCTGTGAGCATTCTCGCACAGCTAATGTTGTAAGGATTCGATAGTCTAATGTTGACGCCAACAATTACAGCATCGATTTATTTCAGTTATATTGATGTCAAGTACCGTAGATGGTGTTAGGCTGTCTTACTGTTGAGTTGAAGTTGCAACATCTTCGAAAACGGATATAGGCATTAGTGTTATCGCAATTCGTATAGTAAATGTAAGGCTCAAAATTTTCACCTTCGTTAACCAATATTAACCTTTCACGTGTCGCATTACCTTTGCATTATTTTAACATCACCTTGTCGAATATAAACTCGGGATATATGAGATGGTTAGTTACCACTTACACTCTACGCATTGCAAAAAATGCAAAAAAAAAAATTGAAATTATCGACGGCTGAAATTTTTTTTTTTTTTTTTGCAAAATCAATTTGAAATATTCTCACAAAACTCTAAAGTACCATATGAATCTTAAACGTTAAAACTGCACGAATATTGACCACAGTTAGACTCAATATACAATAAGGCATCTAATAAGCATATTCAAAAAAAAAAAAAACGAGCTATTCTAACGGCGAAAATCAGATACGATAGAAGGCGCTTTATAACAAATTTCAAAGCTTAAACACTCAATGAAAGCATTATAAATGCACCAAAGAAAAAAAAAGAGTGAATAAAATTTGAATAATTTTCGTGTTATTAAATTCTCTACAGCAAAAATGTGCTAAAAATTATTTAAAGAGTAAAATGCAAATCGAGTAATCCTTTTTTTTTGCAATTAAATATTACTTTCAAAATGAAATATATTAGAAAAGTGCTAATAATTCGTGCATAGATTTGCTGTAATAATATAAATATAATAATATAAGTATAGAAATGTGAGATTTATGTGTCGAGAAATTCTCATCTCTCTAATCAGATGCAAAAATGAGAAAAAAAAAAAGAAAAATCTCAACTTATATAAGAATAAAAATTTGAGATTTATGTGAAAAAAAAAATTTTTTTTTTCTTCTTATAAATTAAAACTTACTGGAACAGGCACTTGAATTTGATTCGGTAATTCATTGTCACGTTCATTTAGTGCTAACATCGCTTTTACCATACCTTCACGTGATCGATGAAAATATGTCTGAACGGTTGTGAAAGGTACCTATAAGAAAATTAAATTTTCTTTGGAGTTTTTTTTTTTTTTCTATCTGAGCCAAATTCTCATTATTTAGAATCACAAATGCAGAACATATTAAAATATACTACATATAAACATAAAACAGTTCATCGTTTTGCATTATGCATGCAAAACGATTAATGAATAGAGTTATATAGTCGAACTCATCGTCCCCTCCTTCCCCCTCCTCTCTCCCATCCCACAAAACACTTTGCCGTACTCTAACACGCCTAAAATTCATTTCATTCTCCACCGATCGAATAATTTCATCAATTTACGCAAAGAATGCCTTATTGTGCTATTTGAAACGAGATCCAATGCGAAACAAACATATGCTACGAAAAATCTCGACAAGCTGTAAAAAATTCTTTTCTCATTCGAAAACAAAACAAAACAAAACAAAAAACCTAAATACGTTCATGTCGACGAATCTTCTCATGTGGCAAGATAAAGAACAATTTTTTTTTTTTGAAATATATCTCTTCTCGTAAAGCGTATAAAAAGGCTGTCTAAAACGGTTTATTCAAGCGTAGACAAGGTGTTCCTAATCAGAGGAAGGTGATTTGACAATAACGTCGCATTAACGATAGCGTTCGAAAAAATAGTAGAACACTTGTTTTTTAACACAAAAACGTTGTAAATTTTGCGTATTTCATAGGTTTACGTTTTCGAATAACGTGCCAACGATATAGCGTTACCATATCATTTGTGTACCTAGTTTATAGAAGAAAAAAAAAAGAAAATAAATGTAGTTTAAAGAAAACATACGCCGTAAAAAAATGACGCCGCTTTCAACGTCTTTTGCCCACTAAGTGCGTCCATCACCGCCGTGCAAAGACGTTCTTTCTTTTCAGGATCATCGTATTGACAAGTCGATACGGTGGTCCATACAACTTCTTGCATTACTAAAATTCGAACATTTAAGCTGCTTGCATTAAATTTTTATGCGATTCCGCTTTATACATCTAAAAATGGATACTGGAAATTTTGGTACTCTTTATTTGAATGTAAGGAAGTGAAAGCGATTTCTTTTTTATTTGTTATGAACAAGCATGAAAAATTTGTAACCTTTTATATAAGTAAAGAAAAAAATAAAAGAAATATAAAGCAATTCTAGAACAGTAACAAAGCATGATGAAACAACTAACTGTGTGGATGCTTTTTCCAGCTCTCCGGAATTTCGATTGGCTGGAACGGTACATAACCGCCGGCAGCTGATGCCCTCTTTCGCCTTTTTTCGATCGTTGCAGCCGGCGGTTGAGCATCCAATGACCGCTTCGAACCTCTTAAATGCGATTAAAACTTCACTTCTTTCAAGCGCTTTGCTCCATTCATAAGTCACCAATACGTTTCACTTAGAAATTATGGTTAATGACAGCCAAGACGAATAGAGAAATTTATCGAGTGTATGAATAGATTCTAAATTTTCTCTCTCCTCTCTCTTTTCTCAGCCCCTTACCCCATATCCCCCGTCTACGCGATTCAAGAAATCGAGCCCAAAAATATTCGACCTGTTAACATTTGAATGAATTCTGGAGTGACCAAATTCGCGTCAGTCATAGTCGTGCGATCAAACATCGACTAAGCTTTTTGTTATAACTTTTTGGGGAAATGCATAAATTTATATGCAACAATAAAATGCTATGAAATCTGATCTCATTTTGAAGACCACTACTGCTATACTGTAAACATCCAAATATTTCATCATGCATATTTATTTCTTTCTCCTTTTTACCGACTTCACGAATCGCTTTCGTCTAAGAAAGAAACCTACGCAGAAACTTCAAATTATCTATGAAAGAACACCTTACTCAAACTCCATCAATAAGCAACTATATCTATTAGCGCATCGTTGCGTATAGAGAAGCAACGATTAAACCGCTAAACATTTCTAATGGGGAATGTGTTGAGCGCAGACAGAAAACCTTATATTTTCCAAGAAGTAATGCATATGTCTGTTTGATTGAGAAAAGATAAGATGATGCGTGATGTGAATGCTCATCTTGTCGCAAAATAGCTTTCAAAATCGTTTCCATTCTCAGGTCTACAGCAGTTAATCATGCATGTTCGTGCTTACTAGCCCCTCCCCTCCCCTCCTTCAATCCTCGCAGAAACTTCTATCAAAAAACAAACCTCCGAGTATCGCCATCCATCAGTACAGCGCTCCAATATCCCACCTGCAATGAGAACTCAATTCTTTGAAGATATCTGTGGATTTTATGGTTCGATCGAACGACACAACGACAGTGGGAAATGCACTGAAGGTTGCACTATTCAAATATGAACATTCGAAAAGAGATGTTCTAGAAGCAAAAACTGAATACTAATTACATGACCACTATGTTTCTCCAGCGAGGCTCCTGTATTCACCTTGGTCTGGCTCCATATTAACTACAACTAGATCGCAAAGTCCAATTCGCCCGTGGTCTCTGGGCACTCCATGGCTCTGTGGTGGGTCTAGTATCCCTTTGGCATATATGAACGACATTATTAGCTATATGTGGTTGATGCAATCGTTTACAGATGAATTTTTCTATGTCTAGCTGTCAGGTATTAGGTAATAATTCAGCTACTCAATCCTCGCTCATTACCGAAGACATTCCCTGAGCTAAGCGTTTAGGAATTATGATCGATAGTAAGATATAGTTCACTCCATCAGAAACGATATAAAAGCGCATAATGCTGTCAACTTCATTTCCGGTGCTTTTAAAGCTTTAAGTACTGATTTCTTACTTAGCACGCATATGTCATTTGTCCTGCATGTCCTCCATTATGACATTATTATCTAATCCACCACAACCCCAAAGGACTCATACCGGAATCTGCACAGAATCGATTCACTAAAAGACTGTCTGGACTTGACTGAAAAATTTACTAAACTCTTGAATTTGCTTGAAAAAGAGAGCTGTCTGCAGTGCTCGAATTTGGTTGAATCTTGTCATTCAGCGATGATACACTTGAGCAGTCAAAACTGTTAACACTAGAAATGAGGCAAACTCTTAGCGATATAACTGAAGCTTACAACATTTATGGTGACACTGATCTAAACTATAAAGCGTCACTTGATTTAGTTCGCTTTACGCAGAATAACGAAAATATGTTGTATTGTAAAGGAAATAAATAGGTTAATATTCTAAAGTTCAGGTAGTAAGTGTGATACTCATAAATATTTTCTCTCAAGGAGGATAATGACATCATGGTACTACTTACCTGAAAGGAACTGAACTAGTGGTAACCAGATCCGTCTCCGTCACTTGAATGAAGCGCTTCGATATGTTGATTCCTGAAATGAAACAGCGTTTTCCATTTCGATGATAAGGTGATTCTGAACGAATTTCTTAAAGAAAACAACATCAAAAACAAGCAATTTAAAAAGAAAACCCATATAAATGAGCATTTCCTAAGCAAAATAGTAATTTATTACAGCACACTCTATGTGCAAATATTGGAGATATTCGATAACGTCAATATCCTTGAAACGTTGAGAGTCGTTTACCTTTCGAGATCACTTTACAATATTACTGCTTTCAACGTAGACAATGATTAGGCAACGCACACCTCATAAACATTTCTTAAGAAAATTTCGCCGAAAATCGTGGAGATTACTATCACAGAGAAGCACATGCGAACTTGTTACTTCTACCTCTTGCAAATGAAACGGAAATTCTAGAGAAACACTATGAGTTCCCAGAAGGAAAGATGTTCTAGAGAAACACTAGTGAAACGGAAATGAAACGGAAATTCTCTTGCAAATGAAACGGAAATTCTAGAGAAACACTATGAGTTCCCAGAAGGAAAGATGGAAGAATTTCCAAACATCAGTTGATTGCCACCACATACGTACGTCCATCGCATGACTACATACCTATTAGCAATCATTCGACTTTTTAATTGAGGTCTATCCGATCAGTTCAATCCTTAACTGTTTTACCTAACAAATATTTACATGTGGCAATTAAGCGATCAGCACGAGCTTCTTATGACGTCATTTACGTAATCGGCGCTCACCTTTTCACGTACTCACTTCACTCCTATTGCAATTGCTAACCATAATTTACTGGCCGATTTACCTCACTTAAGATCTGCTTCCTATTGACCGCTATTGATTCAGGTGGTTTCCGCAAAAGCAATTAAAGATTGCACTGGGAATGCAATCTTCGCTCAGATATTTTTGAGATTCGGCATCGGTTTCTACGTTTCCCTATGTTCATAGTTATCTTCCATAGAAACAACCACAGCGTAGATGTAAAGTGTCGTTGCATGAATGTATGCTTCTCATGTAAGATGAAAGCACAGTCGAGCAAGGGCACTAGATAACGACATGTAGGTCGATACGGCGGACACAACACCAGGAGACGAGACGCATCGACAGACATCATTATACCAAAACGCCAACAGACATCGAAGCAAACGCCGGCTACAGTCCCACACGACCCACCTGCTTCTTACAACGTAAAAAAACCGTCCTCCCTCTCAACACCTTGAGAAATATTCAGCTACCACTGTCAGATTAAGAGAAAAGAAGTGCATCAAATTCACATTTTACTCAAGTCGGAGAAACAAAGAAGGAACTTAAAACCTCGCATTTCCGTTCAAACCGCATTGCCAATGTCACACGAACTAGCGCACCATATATTGCGCATCGGCCAACATTGAAAACCAACAAATATCGAATTATTATCAGACCTATGAGCTTGAGGAATAGAAGCAGAAGAATATATTTGAATGCGCATTAAGCAAATGACCCTTTTGCCTATCACAACGTGTACACAAAACCAACACACTTTATGCAAACGCTGAACTTTTTCGTCGAATATAATCAAACTTTCAACCGAACAATCGAAGAGGTGCAAGTTGAATGCAAATCTCATGAAATCTTTAAAAATTTCAAAATAATAACTAACTTAATGCAAGTTTTTAGCATCTGCGAAAATTACCTCAAAAATAGGAGGATAAATTGCGATAAGAAAAAAACCATCAAAAAATATTTATCTACTTATATATCTTTCATTTCCTGCAAAGAATTATTGATCATCTCAAATTGAGTAATGCTGGTCGATTTATAAAGAAATAAGATACGCTACGAATGCGTAACTGATAGCTTTAATGCGTAGAAAACCCACACATCCATCTTCCCTTCGATGTTTACGTATCAGATCCGTGGAAGAACTGAATATCACTAGAAGAAGAAATGCGGTACTTTTATACCTATATAATGTACCCTCAAAACCTTATTGTTTAGCACTTAAAACATCAACTAATCTAGAAGGTATAATAAATAAACGTTTTCTCATAGCATAAAACTACGCATTTCCGCTCTCGTTGTGTTTCGTACCTCAACGTGCTTACATAAAAGGTGATGTCTGATGCACGAATACATTCCACACCGAGCGTAAGCGTACGCCTCAATCGTTCAAATGATCGAAGAGTTTGCGTAAACGTTAACCTGCTTCTTTTTTTCCTCCTCGCTGTTCCACATACATCTTCATGACGCACAACGATAAAACGATCAGCTTTCTACCTCTACAATCTATGTATCGTATACGCTAACCTCAAAAACTTCTGCACGGGTAGTGGGCAAAAAATATCCCTATCTTTTTTGCGCACAAAACTAAAACGTCTATGGTCGCAGAGAGTTACAAGTCCAGACTATGCAATCAGTCAGAAATTCAAGCACGATTAATTCGTTTCGCAATTACTCAAATGCTAAAAGAAATTGCAAAGAGAACTTCATTTATACCAGGTTGTATATGAGGATAATGGAATACTCTATATCGGGATTGAGTTGACAATCAGAAACTCATTCTCGTACGGCAAGAGTACAACAACTAGAACGAATTAAGCATGAGTAGGCGATAGTGACGAGATACGTAACATTAACGCGGGTGGCGTGTGTGGTATTGTGTGCATAAGCCGCGTCCCGACGGCCCGTTGCTGATTCGACACAATCGCTGAGGGCAGAGAGTGCAAAGTGTGTGCAGCGACCGATCCCCCTATCGACGAGCACAAAATCAAAGATACGTACGCGATGCGCAATACTTCTTTCGTCTCGAAATTACGCCTGCTGACGAGAATGGTACCCTATCAGATATTCCAACAAACCAACCCTATACACAATGGGATCCTCGTTAGTGCTTAGCATGACTGATGAGTGAGATAGCGCAGAGTAACAACACTGGACTGCAACAAGCATCACTCATCATCCCTCGTCTGTTCATTCATATCTCATTAGCAAGCATTCACTTTCTACGTAATGTTCAGCATACACTTAAATATCTTTGTGCCAAATACTGCCAAACAATGCCAAAAAAACGGCTTTTAAGCCGCACTAAAACCACAAAGCAAAGCGCGAGATAAAGCGAGGGATGTGTGTATGTGCACAAGTGGGCCTGCCGAAGTGATGGGCGGTACGGCGAGCAACGGCGGCGCACGCTCAACGGCGGTTCGACGGGAGGGATCGACTCAGCGGTCGCAGATCCAGTCAAGAGACACACTGAAAACACCATCAGACCCATCCTTGTTCAACACACGTCGATCGTGCCAAAGAAGCGCGTGAAAAGAGTGTGTCCACGAGAGTATACCGACGACGCAGAGGAGAAATAGCGCGGGAGAGCGAGCAGCGTGGAGCACTGACCGCGGTGATGCATCGAGAAAAGCATCACCCAGCAAGAGAGTCCGCGACGACAGGCACAGCGGTGGTCGTCGTTAGCTGAACGAGGCGACCGGCCGACGAGGCAAACGCACTCTGTTGCCCGATCGAATACCGGAGATCAGCGACACTGTGGCAGTTCGTGCATGCGCATACCGCGATCCGCGTGAATAGCGACCATGTGTGCTCTTCCGATTTGTTGTCGCTTAAGCGACGTTGCATGTACCCTCGTCACGATGGTACATCAGTATGTCGATTAAAGCGAGGCTAATTCTCATAAGGTTAGCATGACCTAATGATTTGAAGAAACGAAACCGACAACATTCTGGAATATCAGTTATAGCGTGAGCGATCTGCTAATCGCCAAATTGGAAATGCACTCTCCTCTATTAGAGTTACTCGGCTGCCATTAGATCATCCGCCGAATGTCGATGTGTATGTCACGGATGTCTTGCAAAGGCTGTGAATATATCACGATGTTTCACGGACGTTCCACTGGTACAGCATTTTCTGTGACTTTGTTCTCCATATAATCGCTCACTTTACACTTTTGCGACATTAAGGTGACGATTCAGATAGACAGTATTTCCACGGAAGCCGTTAGCCTCTTTTCAAGTCAAAAGTCACAGTATTTCCGATCCCATCGTTATTTAGGATTTCCATCCATCCCACTCTGGTACTTCGAAATAGTGGGTATGGGATGCCCATTTACGTGTTTCTTCCCCTCCCCTCATGTTTCGGCGCTTCCCGCCGCAGCTGTTTCAAAATTGTCGTAGAGGAAATTTCAGATGGACGATCATTTCGAGCGAGAGTAAGCTGCGAACTCAATTAACAGATAGATTTAAGCGGAAGCAAATAGGAAAAATCGATAACGAAATGCGGATACGTATATTTCAGTTCGAACGACCAAAATGCAACAAAAAAATATTTGAAAATACGATAATAATCCCCATAGAAAACGAAAAGCTTTTTTGCTTTTTAGGCGCACATAGAGAGTAGCTCATACCTGTTTATTCACCTCTCTGTCCATCTGCACTTCTCGGGTGGAGATTCGCCGTAACGATTCGAAAGAAATTCACGGGATCGGCGTCTTAAGCGATTTTGAACTCTGACTCGAAAATTGTCCGCTACAGTGGAGTAATGTTTGGTTCAGTACTGAGTTTACTGTTTTCGCCTGTTCAAGTTACCATGGTTTCAAGCCCTGCCGTACTGAACCAAACATTACTCTACTGTAGCGATGCTTTCGGAAAGGAGGCCATGGGAGTGCTTTTTTTCTTGTTCCTATCACGGGGTCAGGCTCCAAAGGCTTCTGTATAGCCACCGAACGTCATTGCTAGCGATTTTCGAGTACCGTGTTCTGGGCTATAGAGCATGGAAGTGGGAGGACTTGATTAGGTGAGTGAAATATGGTCTACTTTACGATCAAGAAAGCGAAGACTGTGTTAAATCACTATAGTACTGTTTTAAAAAATCAACATGAGTATTAACAAAAAGGCTTCAAAAGCTCGTGGAGCGTATTCGTTCGAGAGCAGCGTTACGCAATTTGTGGATGGGCGCAGATTTTCCAAGGCAGTTTGACGATGGTTCTTTTAAACGTTTCTATCGCCATTAAATCGCATGAATGTTTGTTTTTCCAACATGTGGATATCGAAAATGCTATTTTTGAGAAACAGAGAAAGTTTTACTTTCAATCGACGGCGTCCATATTTTCACTCGCGCTTAAAAAACTCATTACATAGATATGAACGAATGAGAAGACAATTCAGCCAGCATCATGCTACCTCAAATCACATCTTTTTACCATCGGACAAGGTCTTCTTCCTGACAGGAAGGAAACACTGAATTCCTTCTATCATTTCCGAAATGGACACTGATCATCCGATGTCGCCAGCGTGTAATACCCAGTCCATTGAGTTGTTTGAGCTGTTCTCGGCTCCGTGGCGACATCGCTTGAATCACTAACTCATCGAATGGCAGATTCAAGTCCCTTTACCATTACCATTGCAACCTGTGATGCCTGTGAACAACCAAAATCCATAACAAAAGTCTCCATCTACCCTACAGCACCTCGTCTCCTGCGTCGGTTTAAACGTCGATGTTCTTCCCTGACCTCTGCTTTCCTCAGAAAACGTCATTCTCATCCCTCTTACTTTCGCATTCCCCTCTACGGCTATATCAAGTCCAGCGGACGGAACAGAATGTGAAGAGCGGATGTCACCAGAGGGAAAACTGTATGTGTTGAACGAGGAGGCGTTGAAGTCAGGCCTAGGCTTTGTGTAAATTTTGGCAGTGTCCCAGGTTGATTATTGCATCATTTTTGTTCTGTTACGATTTTCTTTAATCCAAGGACCGTGCGAATTTGAACAGTGCACAGTTCGCAGACTTATTATAATTATGCAGGTTGTTGCTTTCGTCATCGCATTCTGGCGTACCATGGAGTTTGTGTTATTATGAACACAAATTATTCGAATCAAAAGTTTGCATTAATAGAACTAGGCCAACGACAGGTCATCGTAAGGATCTCAGAATGCGTGTCGGGTAAGCTTCACTTGCCCTCTTCGAGAATCGGTCTTATTGCTGTAGGCTTAACTCACGTTTCCTAGGGATTGTGGCAGCAAAACTCGGCTTTTTAAAGGATACAACATTTTCAATATGCGCAGCAATGTGAACGAGTTGCTCGGCTTGAGCGCATTAGCTGAAATTATCGCTGCTACTGTTATTCTGACTTCGTGAATATGGCCTAGAGATGCTTTTCCTGACTCGTTGCTTTCATTAACTTCGGCGTCTAAATCTTTCGAAGCAGCAGTTCCGACGCAAGCAAAAAGAAGGGCGATTACGAAGCTGTATTTCCACTTGATTCCTTGAGTATTTTCTTCTGAGGGTATAACTTTTCCTTCAGATATCCAGCCAAGCTATTTTGTCTTGATATTTTCTGCAACGCGAGATTTCGTGTCGCTGTTTTTCATTGTCATCGTCATTCATCGCCTTTTATATAAAAATATTCTCTGAAGCAATTGTTGTATTTAGTGCATTAGGTCACCCCTCTGTAACAATGTGCGATTCTTAATCCTGACCATTTCTTCGCAGATAGTGTTGCACACTAGAATGACTTGCTTGAGGCGTTCCTTAATGAGTATAACTTAATCAATCTAATCACTAAGGCTAGCATATGATTATGCTACATTTTCAGATTATATGATTGTCGATATTACACAACACTCTCAATTGCTATTAAAGTTTATTAGAAACTAGTCGGCCTTATCAACGACGCCATAATTATAGGCGATACAAGCATTAACGCTCACTTTTCAACGAATGGTAATGCTAGCAATATTTTTTTTTAATGAGAATAAGCGAAGAATTTCAATCCTGCTTCCGATTCAATTTCGAAATTTTGCACAAATACAGTTGGCCTTAGAGCAATAAAAACGATAACTTACTATGATTATGAAATATAATTTTTCTACTGCATAAGCATCGACTGCATACACTCTCACATTATGTATAAATTTTATCAATAATGATTGTTCTTCGTTGCAATAATGACAGAACGAGCGATTGTTTGGAATACGCAAAGGCATTCTCTAGATATTGAACATTGAGGTGAACATTCGTCAATGAGCCAATTTACTAAAGAACGCTAACTTTTGCGTTATTGTTCGGGTATGCAACCTAAGTAATGCTTAGCAGTTTTTTTTTTTTTTTTTTGAGATATTCAACGACTGACAACGGTTTACTACTGTTGTGGGGAAAGACCACTGTTGGGTATGGAGCTGAAGAGCCAACCCAAGATAACTACTTCAGTGATCACTTTTACTCGTATAGTCGATTCTTGTTAATTGTTCATCACATCATATCATTGATCGACTTATGTGCTCTTGTGCTGCCCCAGGCGATATCTGAGGCCTATACAAATCGGGCTTCAGCCCGTCAGATTCAATCTTCTTCATTCGTCAGTCTTCACTCGTCAGTTCCCCTATCGGCAGCCCTCCTTCGCCACCCCTTTAGTCGTCTCTATTCTACTCGGATTGGGAGATGTGATGCTCCCCAATAAATCACTTCTACTATCTCCGTTGCCCTCACCTTCCACACTCGGTCTCCCGCTTCAACGTCTCTGCTGCCGGAATCACAACAGTTGGCGACCAGTCACAACAACCACTCTGCGATTGCGTATGAATACGCAGATCCTTGATCGACCGCTGGACGCATTCGACCCGTCGCTGTTCAACTTTGACGCCGGCGCCGCAAATCCAGTACCAGAGTCTCCTATGCCGACGACGTCCCTCCGTCGCTCAACGCGTACTCGCCTCATTTCCATTCGTCTTCACATGGATCCGCACACACGACGTATCGTTCATAATTCGAAAGTGGAGGTGTTGTGTGGAACGAATATGCTGCTGTGACTCTTCTTGCATGCATCGAGCATAGTGATGCGTTCTTCTCTGCCCTATTATATTGCCCACTTTCCATGGTTGTATGGCTCTGCGTTTTCAAACCCGTTTTACATTCTGTGTGTTATACTCAGTTATTTGACGGTTTCGGCATTTACGGCTTCGATTGCTTTCTAATAAAAATCCACCTCCCAGTGCTCGCCTCGTCTATAGGCGGTAACAATATAACAACTGCATCGTTGTTTTCGATGAAAAAAAAAAAAGAGAATTACTCTACAAAAATAAGCATTTTGGTTGTGATCAATAACCATCATTCGTTAGCATATCTATGACCTAACGTGTTTTCAGCTCATTTTTGACGTGTTTATCGAATGCTTTCGTATCTCTGTCACATATCACTTTCTCTCATAGTTTAAAGTAAAATTTTTGAGCAATGTATTTGATAATCGCCGGGTGGGGGGAGGGGAGGAACTTGTGTTGAGTAGATAACAAAGATGGATCGAATTATGCATCATTTAAAGTGCCCTCTCCTATTCATTTCACGAATATATTCGAAGGCAAAAGAAAAATGTCACAAGCACGACTCATAGTATCCATGTTCAATGCTCGACAAGCGATCCGATATAATCTTACATTTGAGAGTGAAATGACATTTTAACTCGTTGCTACTGCATTCGGTGCATATCGCAAATAGCGTTTATACTTGGAGTAATTTAAAACAATTTGAGCGCTGTGCAAAAATATTTATGATGAGAGCGCTATTTTTGGAATTCGTTGAATTCATCGATAGAGCTAGAAAGGAAAATATACGCGGAAATTTCGTTTTATTCTATGACTCTTAAAGAAAACGTACCTCTCGTGTTGATAATGCACTTAGTACTGAACTTTTTGATATTGAAGAAAATGAAGTTCTAATGATACATAAACTTAGAGGGGTTTCACCTTATTTTTCATGGCATCGTCATCAAAAAGAGATTAGAACGAAGCGATTCAATAAAGGAGCTCTACGGTATGCCCGAAGAAATAGTTTCGTGGAGAAGACACTCCGTTAAAAATGACAAACTGGGATAGGCAGTTACCTATCCACACGAAGGCGCTTTCTATTTAATGAAGCTAGAAGCTTAGAATGAGTGATGCTATAAAATATTATGTGGAAATCCGAATTTTATATATATATATATATATATATATATATATATATATATATATATATATATATATATATATATATATATATATATATATATATATATATATATATATATATATATATATATATATATATATATATATATATATATATATATATATATATATATATATATATATATATATATATATAATTTGCGATTTTTGCAATAATTTGCAGCGGTTTAGAAAAGTTTCTGTAATTATATAGTTGCAGTAATGGCAGGAAAGCAACTTATAGGCATATTTAAATATAAAATCCCTCAACATCAGTGTACTTTTGATGTCTATTCTTCAACAATTCTATACCGTTGAAAAAGAGCAATATATGAAGTGAATTAAAATAAGCCCCGAACAAAAATTAAAATCTTACCGATCGGTTTCATTTTAGCTGACCCGGAAATGTTGTTTCAAGTTTCTAAAAAGAGGATAATCGTTGAAAGCCACATCGGCATATATCGTGGTTGGTGAAGTTGAGTGACGCCGTAATCTTGAGTTGCGATAATCGAAATTTGAGGGGTGTGTGCGGAGACAATTTTCTGCAAATAAAAATTTCTTCTCTGGGCTTGAGTATGTTTTTCTTTCATGTTTTCACAAAGTGCTAGCAAATTGTCAGATTATTCATCTGTTATTGCCTTCTTTCTTTCCAGAATTCCACCTTCATCCCAAAAGACACATCAAAACCTTCAAAGCTGGCTGGGAGATCCGACTGAAGTATGACCTTTTGGGAAAACCAATATATCTTCATTCCTTGCAGTTTTTTTAATCCTGGATTCCAGCCATAAATAATTCTAGCAGTAAATAAAAGTCTCCTTCACCGGTTAGGATTCTGCCAAGAAAATCTTCATCTGTTTCAAACAGCTACAGTATCCTGACATTGAATCATTCGATCATGCTTCTGAAGTGACGAAGGATTTCTCGGCTCCAACGAGCTTCCACATACTTTAATGAGGTAAAGATTTTCATGAAGAATGAATGCATTGATGACACTTTTTGTTAGCCTTTTTTCTTTTTTCGTTTCTAGATGAGAAATTCACCGTTTGCGATTCTTGCGGTTCACGATTTTTTGAAAGCAGCAATTGTTTTAGGATCGGTCAACGAAGCAAACATTCTTTGATGGGATTCATTTTGAATCGATTTCCAACATCCTCAGAGAGGAAATCCTCACCTGAAACACGCGACTTTCGACATGCCATATTTGAGCATTTTGCCGTTAAACATTACGTTTACTAAATAAAATTTTTTAAGAATAGTTTAGTTTGATTAAGACAGCCGGCTGATAAGGTTTTATTTAAGCGGATAGCGTCTGTTACTACTTCATCGAGGTATCGCTTGAATTAACTTTACTTCTGAGAGTTCTTCTTGCTGTAGCTATTGCGCCTAATTGTTGCACCTATTCGGCTATAATCACTTCATTTAAAACTTGTGCGAGTGAACATTCGAAAATGCGCCTTATTCTCAAAACGCAAACTACAGTGTACGTGTATAAAGTGGGGAGAAAAATAGGCTGACGCGTGCACAACGCGAGACAATTTTTAACGCTCACATCGAAGCGCACACATCATCGAATTCGCCGCTGTTCATTATTTTTCCGTTCGAGACGCTTTGCTGACCGCATCGCGGCAGTCGGCTGCCCCGTTTGTTTGCTTCGACTATTTGGGATTTAAGGCAGTAGTGTGCGTATATTTTGCGATCATCAACGAACGTTCGAATTAGGCCTAGAATCGGTCTTTTTACTTGATCATATCTTCGTTATTTCCTTATGTAGAATTCAATTCTCGTTGCTAAATGAGAGAGGAATCTTAAGAGTTTAGTTGAGATTATTGCCAACTAATTTTCCCATCAAATTATTGCCAACTAAATCAACGAAAGCAAAGAAACATTATGTGTCACTTGAGCTAAACATCAAATGACCAGATTTACTTGTGCGAATTTCTTAAATTAGTTGTAATTGTTTCTAGCATGATTCCTCTATTCGAACATGATCTCCTTGATTTGTTCTCAATGAAACTGTTATTATTTCCTAAAATATGACCAACTTAAATGTATTAACATGTGGCCTAAAGAAATATCTATATCATTTAAACATATGGAGAGGGGGAAATACGTTATTCGAGTCTCCAGCAGCTATGTGTTGAAATAATGCTTCGTATAATATCTTATATCTTCGCTGACGAAGAAATGCTTCGCTCGTTTGCATCACAGTAGAATATGGATGGATCTCCAACACCTTCTATGCCTCGAAACGTCCAAGGGGTGTTTAGCTGCTTTTCGAGTGGACGATCAACCTCGAAGGGGATGAGGCAACTTTGCCTCCCCGTTTTTCGTACCCCCTGCATGCTTTCACCCTCTAGGAGCCTGTTTTCATGATGGCTGCTGCACATTCACATTCCAGGATGTAAGGCGTCGTGATCTGCTAATGCAAGGAAGCCATGCTGGACAAAATAGGCCGTTCGCATAATTCCCGTTACTGCATTGTTTAAAATGTTCGTCAATAATCAAGCTTGAAACGGTACAATGAATACGGGTATAGAAGAAGCAAACTATAAGATTCGCTTAGCTCGTTCGAACGAATTTTGCAATTTGCTGCTTTCAACAATTGAATATTTGCATATAGACAGCATTGTTTCACCTCATGAATTCCTTATTGAGTAAAAAGTGAGGAGTCATTGCAGGGGAGCTGTTCTGAGGAGTCGTTCTTATTTTCGTCTCACCTAAATAGCCACTCTAATATTCTTCTAATAAATGTTAGATATGCTGAATGATGCTGTCATTTTTTGACTATTCTAGCCGCTCGCACAAATCTATGAAAGTTTCATCTTTCTCTAAGTTAACTAATGTAAAATTAAAGGTTAGTCATAATAAAATACATACAAATTTTTTGGTACGTTTGTCTGTAACTCTTTTCAGGGTTGTTGCATCAATGTGGGGGGGGGGGGGTGATGTATGCGGGGGTCGTCCGGTCTATGGTGCACGTTATATCCACTGAATTTCATAGCTCCATCTTGAGCTTTAGCACTTTCGATCAGCTAAACAGATTCACATAGATATGCGCAGACACGATGCTGCAATGATGTCCTTGGAATGTGCAAATATACAAGAGCTCATGAAAACTTTAAGACATAACACTCGATCAACCCATATACGAGGAGAGCTTATGGCAGTACTCGAACAAGTTCTGTCTGCACGAGCTGTATCTTATCCAGAGTAGCCAGACCTCATTCTTGGCGGCCTCAGGTTGCTTTACACATCGTGGTTGCCAGATACAATCTTCCGTAGGTTTTTTGCTTTCCTTTCTAAGTGAGGTATTTGCATGAACGTTGCTGTTTGTTGCATAATCTTGAGAGGAATTGAATACTGCTTCGTTGACAGGACACTTTTTGCTTACAACCTGACTGTCGCGTTTCCATGACTTGCACTGCATCTTCTCTTTTTTTCCATTGGGGCTCGGATTATTATTTGCATCATCTTCGGTGTGCAAATGCTTAAAAACGCAGGAATGAGGATGATCTGCAGCCTTAGGAGATTGCCTCGTGGGGAGGGGGAGAGGGAAGGTGGGGCGACTTCGTCCCATATCCTCCCCCTCAGCCAAAGCCTCGCTTCCTACGAAATGATTCATCTCGACTCCGCGGGAAAGGGGGCAGTTTCGCTGCCGTGAATCTCCTTCAGCGAGCAAAAAGTTATATTCTTCCCAGTACAGCCATTTTATCTTTATTTTTTGTATTCCTTCTTGATGCGAATTTTATGTCGTCTGAGGTTCTTCATACAAGCGAACACGAGAGGATTGCTGCATCGCATACGGATGCCTTAGAAACGATTTAAGTGACATACTGTATTGTTTTAGAGTAAAATGGGTAGAAGGCCAGCCAGATGTTATCGATATATCAAGAATAAGCCGTATCCAAAGTCGCGTTTCTGTCGAGGTGTTCCCGATCCGAAAATACGTATATTCGATTTGGGAAAGAAGAAGGTAACAACAAAGTTTCATAATTGTGCGTTAGCTGATCGAGTGATATATGATGTGCTTAGATGCGCTACAAAGGCGAAACAAATACTGCAGTGGTAAAATTAGCATGCCTAGTATCCGATTGAGCCTTCTTATTTGTTTCGTTTTTCATCAGTGCTTTGATAATTCGGTGTCATTGCGATGATACTGTTAAGATTGCCTTTAACCGCCCTTTCCGTTGATGTTTAACATGATGCGCTATGTCAGAGTAACCTTTTAAATTCAAATGTGACTTTATATCGCCCAGAAATAGGCGGCGAACAAAGGAATTAGTCGAATGATCGTATTTTCTTAAGCAATTCTTAGTCGTATGCCTAAAAAAGTATTTTGCTCGTCGCATCCCAACGAACATATGCAAATTAGCCATTTTTTTAAAAATTTAATTCCATTCCTACTTGTTTGTTAATTTAATTCCAAAGTTTTCATGTAATGGCTTAAAATCATCAAACGATCTTTGAATGTCGAGCAGTAACGAAATGGATTAGACATCATGCTATCTATAAATTTTCATTTAAATTCGAAATGTTCAAAGGAATACTGAAGGGAATTCCTATTGAAAAGCCTTTATCATTCAGCTGACTGTTGCTACTGCAGCTAAGATCCGGAACTCCTCTGCGATTAAGTTCACCGTCTTGAGCAAAATGACGAAAAAGTTTTGCATCTCATCGAAATTATCAATTGACATTGAGAGTTAATAAAATTGAGACCGTTTTGTTGAAGACGCCGAATTCAATTCCAAACGTTCAATATGCAGAATTCAACTAAAATTTTCCGCTCAATGTGTTAAAGAATATGATGAGAGTTTTTTTTTTTTGGTAAATAAATTTCTTCATTTCATTTGTTTGTAGCAAGAGTTACTGAAATGTACGCAAAATTAAATATGCGCTAAACGCTTAGAAAGAAACGGAATCCAAGATAGCGTAGTTTAAAGGAATCATTTTATTCTATGTGTAATTTATATTATACTGAAGCAGCTGATTTCATTTTTCTAAAGATTGAACGTTTGCGTCGATAAACTAAATTTCCGGCAAAATGCACAAGTTGAGCGGAACCGTTGTGATCATTATGACATGTGAGTATATTCCGGCTACCAGATGTCAACGTAAAATAAGCAGATCTGTTAACACAGGTAAAAGTATTACCCGCTTAAGCAAATCTGTTAACACGAGTAATGGTGATCCCGATATGTTAAAGTATAGTTATGCGTTTATAAATTGGATGCAATGCGCGTGAATGGAATATTGAAGGAGAATATATTGTTATAGGCAGATGTGGACGAGTTTCCAACATGTGTTCATTTGATGTCAAATGAGCGTGAACATCTTTCATCGGAGGCTCTCGAAGCAGCTCGCATCTGCGCCAACAAATTCATGGTGAAGAACTGTGGCAAGGTCGAAAAGCACTTCTTACTTTTCCTGAAAGAGTACAATTTTTAAAAGATTTTTTGCAGTGGTGGGTTCGTATGAGGGAAAGACCCTTCGAGAAATGATGTGTAGATACCTGACGCAGTACCAATGGGAGATACTCGAATTCACGAACGGATGCTTATTTGCCACAACGTGGCCAGAGGTTAAATGTGAGGGAGCCAGATGCCACATCTTTTCGAAGTTTTTGTTTGCACGTAAGAAGGACGTATTGGAGATACTCAAAGGTAGTTCAGGAAATCACGGAAATAGTATGGGATCACACCTCTGGGCAGGTTTAAATTAGAAAAATTTTCTATTTTCTTTCTTCACTGATGCATCTTACGTAGGCTTCATCTAGCTTCATAATTAGAAAACACAGTCGGGAAACAGGATGATGGCATGTTGGCAGGCCGAATTATCCGATCATACTTCATCAAGATACTTTGAAATACAACAGTGATGAGAGGCCTATCATACAGCGGGGGGGGGGGGGGGGAGGGGCATAAATTGGTGAAGATTCGTGGCAATCATTGTGTCACTTGTTACATTTACTGTAGCCAACGAATGTGCATACAGTTGTTGCATCCCCCTTCCCCTTTTTATTTGTTGTGTTGTGGTTAGGGAAGAAAAGAGGAGATGGCAAGTTGAATTGGCGTGTATTTGCTGACTGTTGAATTAAGCATGTATATTTGCAAAGAGATGATCTCGAGTACTATATGATAAGGCATCTAGAAAGTCTTCCGTCTGAAATTTCCGGTGACAAAAGAGTTGAAATTTTTTGGCAGGGAGTTACATGAAAAGTCAAAAATATACTTTTTTCCAGCGTACTTTTGGTGAAGTGATCGGCCTAGAGTTTAAAGTTTGTTATCTGTAAATGTGATGTGTTTCTAGGATGGCTTCCATATGCGAGTGCGCAAGCATCCTTATCACGTTGTGCGCATCAATAAGATGCTCTCGTGTGCAGGTGCAGATCGGCTTCAAACCGGTATGCGTGGGGCATATGGTAAACCTCAGGGTTTAGTAGCTCGAGTCGACATCGGCGATTTGCTTATTTCCGTTCGCGTCAAAGAACAGGTCCGTGAAGATTTAATTCCCACCGTAAAGAGGATTAATTAGACCATTTAAGCTAAGATAACAGAACGCAAAAAAAAAAACGCTATTGCTGCATAAAAGCTAACACACGCTGAATAATATGATGAAGTGGTTGATAATACAGGTGAATAATTTTACAGAGTACGGAGGGGAAATTTGATTAATATTATCTGGCTTACGTTTTGCATTCTAGATTGATGTGCAGTTACCCGGGGATCTCCAACGGTAAGTCAACAGGGGTCTCAGTCGTTGAAAATTTTCCGTCAAAAATGGCAAAGTTCGTTGAATATGCTCATGTCCAGGGTATAAATTTTACCCAAGCTGATATAAATTTTACCTAAGTTGATATAAATTTAACCAAGTTGATCTATTCCTAAATTAATAGGAAGACTTTCATAATGTTTATATCTACACAAGTGATAGTTGAATAAGAGTCGAATTCTACATGTTGGTAAATGATGCGCACTCAATAAAATGAAATATATGAACTAAGGACAAAGCAATTGCTGCGGTAAATTGTGGTTGATCTTTGAATAGGAAACAATTGAAAATTCGTTTAATGCACAAAATATTCTCTTTCAAGATCTTTGTTCGAAATTAACAAACAGGAAAAAATATCAGAGGGATTTAAAAATTACAAACTTTTGCAATTTCATTGATCAGATTAACCATTCTTATGAATTGCCAACTAAGGATCAGACGTGCCAAGGATTGTTCGTATTTTAGCCGTGTAGATACTTTTCTGCAAGTCTGTTAAAGACTTTTTTTTTCGACCCAATTTCCTATCAGCATGCAAATTTTTGGGCATTTTAAAACGTTTCTTACCTCTTCTGAGGTTGATGGGGACAACCGGAAATCTACTGCAGACGGTCGCTAATATTATATCTACCAAAGTGCGTAACTTTGCTCTCAATGATTCCCAAGACAAAAATGCAAAATGAGCTTATTACACAAATGAGGCACGCGAGTAACATGTTGCCATAGTGCGTCTTTGCAAGAGCAATTCACAAAGGCTTAAAACCTATTATTAAAATCGGCGATTATAAATTTTTCTGAATCTATTTGAAGACAATTTTAAATAGTCACAAATTTTTGAATTGAAGTAACGATCTGAAATAGGAGAAATGGTTGCGGGGAACAAATTTGAAATTCGTTTTTCATTGATCTTATTGAGCAGTTGTACGAATGTGTCCATAATAAGAGTATGAGCACTTTGTTTCTCTTGAACGATTTTTCAGCATGCCGATTATGCCGTTGAAGCGTTCCGTCGAGCGAAATTCAAGTTTCCCGGACGACAGCTGATCGTTGTATCGCGTAAATGGGGCTTCACTAAGTGGAATAAAGAGGATTTCGAATCGATGCGTACGCAGGGTCGCCTAACGATGGACGGTGCCAACTGCAAATTGGTCCGTGAACATGGCCCACTATCTAAATGGATTCACAATCCCATCTAAGAATCGTTGAGCAGTTAACAAGAAGCATATCTGTTACAGTTGTTGTTGTATTTTTCCCACCCCGCCTTCCATGGGTGCCCGTTGAAATAAGCCGCATCAAATGCTGCCTTCAATCGACTAATCAGTTCGTAATGTTTATCGCGAATATCTGTTTTCTGTTGTTCCATCGCAGTGGTGTTGCGTTATGATGCGGTCTGCAGTAAACTGTTCAATATGTTTACGCGTCCACTAACTGTTCCTCTACGTACTACCGACACATGTATATAAGGAGGTCAAGGACTCCGGAAAGGAATCCATAACCCCGATATAAAGAAAAATGAAGTAAGTGAAAAATTAAGATGAGGCTTTGAAACGCAAGGATCACGATGGACAACCAAATCGGAAAAGAAAGCAAGTCACTTTTATTGGGCCGTAACGTCTTCACAAGGCAGCTATATTGGCATTGTAATGCACTTACGGCACTCGATTGTAGCCCGTTCACTATTCGGCAAATCCATAAATATCTAACAAAATTAATCGAACGTACCATCAGATCTTCGATGAATGCTTTTACGAATTTTTTGATGCCTTATTGTTACACGCTATCATTGATTAATCTCTTACATAACAATGAGTTGCGAAACGAAGTTTTTGCCAATTATATGAAAAGAAAAAAAAAACTGTCGGCAAAAGGTGTACACTTCATATAAACTAAAGTTTTATTCAAATCGGTCCGCAGTTTAAGGACTTCGTCCGAATTGCGCTCTAGAAGCTGTCGGCTTTTCTCCTTTTTTTTTCTTTCCTAAATACCATAAAAAAATGATTTCTTCTGACAAGGATATACCAGTTATAATTAACGGCCAAGGTTGAAATGTGCATATCGCAGAAACCGTTTAGCAAACCGTATAGCCGAGAAAGGAAAAAATACCGAGCGTTAGTACAGAAATTATCACGAATGAGAAATTTTCTCATGCGACAATTTCTATGGCGATTATAACATACATACAATACAAAATATGTTAGCATAGCATAGGTTTGTGTTTTGCTGAACAATGGAAACGGTTATATTCACCTTCAAGAGACTATGAATTCTATATTTCGATCACTGATTTATTCACTAAGGTGAAGAGTGGAATTTTCGAACGAAGGTGTAATCGCAAGAAATTTTCCTTCAATTTATTTTTGAGATTAGCGCAATTTCAATTGATTCTTATAACGATCACCTACATTATTATCGTTCACATTTCCGCTATATTATTTTTTCAATGATTATTTTATATTAGCATTGAAATGTGCAAAATTGCAATAGAATTAAAAACGAGTGACAAATCGATGGATGCTTATGCGCACATATAGTTAGATGAACTTATATGATGGTGAAATATTCCAAATTTCTACGTAGTTTTAGAAAATTTTGCATCCATCAATCGTTTTTGTGATGAAAATATTGTTTGCATAATTGAACATCAATTTCTTCAGACGCAGCAACGATTTCAATTATAATACTTCTTTAAATATTTTCACATCGTTTAGCCGATTGAAGAAATGATCGTTGTGAGAAGGGTTTCTTCTCGATGATATATGAAGAGCGAAAAGCTCCTCAATTGTCCTTATATGAATAAAAATTTCAACATTTAGAAATTGAAAAAAAAAAGAATTAATTGGAAAATTTCCAACATTTGTACAATACGATCACAAATAGTCTTCAATATGAGCGGTTATATATCAAGAATAGCAGCAACGTCTGACTGAAAAATTCTCTCTACGTTGATGCTTCGTCATTTTCCTCGATTAGCTCAAGCGAACCAATCGACCCAGGTCGACGCCCCTGAAAAATTCTTTTCTTTGATTTTAAAATTGGTAGAACATGGGGAAAAAAAGATTGCAGCGACTAGCACTATATATATATATATATATATATATATATATATATATATATATATATATATATATATATATATATATATATATATATATATATATATATATATATATATATATATATATATATATATATATATATATATATATATATATATATATATATATATCTCCGACGAAATTCATGGGATGAATTCGCATCACCTGTTATTAAGCTATGCACAAGGCCTGTCGAATCCATGGCCTGATAAAGTACATAAAGTTAAGCAGACTTTATTCAAATCTCCATCTCTTCATCGGGTCTGATTTTGCGCTGCAAAATTTCTAGAAATTTTCGTTATGCAAATTATCTATTTTCAATATTCGTTATGCAAACAATATATTTTCAATAAATGCTTAATTAATACGAATTAATATAAAAAGCGAATATTGTGCTACTTATAAATTCAATACGGAAATGAATGATTATCGTCTATTTTTACACTGAAAGAAACAACGATTTACTTACCGGTGTGGAATGTTCGAAACTATTTGGTCCATTTGCTTGTATCTTATGACAGGCGAATACATGAATTTTATTACCGTCTTTTCGTTGTAGAACAATTGGACCAAGTAATTGTAATGTAATTTGGCCTAAAATTACAACTAAAAATATTTCCAACTTAGGGATTATTCAACTAAAATCACTAAAAAAGAAAAAAAAAGTCGCATTTAAATAGACCGTGAAAATTTTCAGTAAATATTTTTCAACACTTCAATTATTTCCTGAAGTACAGTTTTAATATCTCAAGAAATTATACCTTGAAAACTTATAGCAATTAGAGAACGTTCATAGAGAAATGATACTTCATATATTTGAATCGTTTTCGTTTTATTTCATTGATTAATTTTTCGTCTTTTTTTTTTTTTTAATATTACAATATCAATACGAATAACGAAAAATCGAATATTCGGTATATTTATTTTCACTTGTAAATTACTCTAATTTAAATATTAGATATAGTCAGTATTTTTTTCTCCTTATTTAGAGATTTCTATTTGTTTGAAGATTCGCTAATTATAGTTTACATGCTTAATATTTATGTGTTCGCTCAAATGGCTGTAAATAAAGGCGGCAAAAAAAAAATGCAAAAGCGAAACGAATCGAAGCCTTTGATAGAATAAAATAAATGTGCAAAAATATTTCGAGGGTTTTCATATTTCGGCGATAATCGAGGAAAATTTGCGCACAAAAGTCGACAATAGAAAAACTACCGATCGGTGCCATAATAATAATGCCGATAACACATGTGGCCATAAAGAGTACTGCATCTTTGTGCATCGGTGTACCCTCACTGCGTTCGACAACTTGTGGGGCCAATGCCGCCTATATGTTTCGTTATTATTTCTGAGTTCTATTTCTCATATAACATTAGAATTCAATTATTTGAAAGCGGTAGTTAATTAGCAAACAATAGAAAAAAATTAAGGGAGAAAAAAAATCTAATCAATGAAAAAACCATTGCAAATTCGGTTGCAATATTTTTATAAAAAAAAGGAGGGAATCATAACGAAGAAAGCGAATGAAATCGGACGGAGTGATACAATTCACGGCAACACTTTTTTTCTTCATATTTTAATCGCAGAGACAATATTTGCTTTACTTTCAGACATATTAAACAGGAATGCAGAAGTGCTCTGTAGGTAGCGTTTTGTATGGTTCCTGGATAACGATTCATAGAACTTCACTGATGTACTGCGTTGACGACAGATATCAATTCTTTATCCTTTCGCACTCAAACGACCGCTATATTGATACGTTTGTAAAAAACAAACATTCAACTTTGAAATGCTTATTGCGATATATTGCTTATAAGGTGTGGCACCTGCTACACACCTGGTATAAAATTGCTTCATTATCGAGTATAGTGATTCGTTCTATAATGAAAGCTAGGACGAAAAAGAACATATCGGTAAAAATATGCAATAAATAGACAACCTGTAGTGTGGCCTTTGAAAGGAACGCTAAAGACATGAAGAACTGTTCGACCAATCGTAAACCACTTCCAAACGATAGAAAAAATACGGCGATTATACGTGCCACCGTACCAACTCCAAGGATCGCAAGAGCTTTGAATACCGTGCGCGCATGAATCTAAATCAGAGATTATGGTACGGCTCCACTTTTAACTGAATGCTTTTTTTTAATGAAAAAAAAAGAGATGATATTCAAAAGCGATTACGCCTTCATACAAAATATGTTGCGTTGATCAGGACTTTGAAGTGCATTATGAAGCATAGCGCGAAAATGTTTGCAAAAAACTTTATTGAAAAGCAGGTAAATTGAATATATTTGAGCATAGTGCCTATGTAGGTATGTAACGACCTATGACGACGATTCGCATCTTCTACTCTCCCATTTTAGTAAACCGAATGAAACCGAAATTACCGCTCAACAAAGAAATGTCGTTTTATTGCTACGAGTAAGCTCAGTAGGAGAATTTCTTTCATGTATGTTGACAGATGTCAACAGAACTCTTACCTACAACTATGAATCCATATATGCAATCCTTTTCATCACTTCAAATTCCGATCAAAAGCTTTGTGGTCACTTGTGAACTCGGACTGGTCACTATTCGCATAAAGCTTTCAGCATTCAACAGGTGGAACGATTTTTGAAGATAGCGCTGGAGATGTGAGTCAGAGAAGGTCATGTAATAAAATTAGGGCGATGCCTAGAAGTAAGTTGAGACAAGTTCTGCCTAAAACGAAGTTGCATATCATCGAATGGCAATACTTTTTCACGAGCGTTGAAATGTATGCAAAAGTGCAGATATTTATAAAAGAATTAGAAAGTGAACCAAAACGAGGAGAGAATGTATAAAAGCAGACAGTATGAACCATCCAGAATCTTATAAAAGCAAACAGTATGAACCGTCTAGAATCTATGTTTTTTAAACTTGCCAAGTGCATAAGCTGGATAATTTCAGCCAGTGGTCATTTCTGTTTATGCTGGCGTTTTTTTTTCATCGTTCCATCGCTTAATATGTGATTATCATATATGGTCAGATGAGCAGAAAATTCTTGTTCTACAACAGGCTAGAAGAGTACACCATTACGAAAAGCACTGAAATTATTCAAGTATGCAAATCTTATACTATATAAAGATGGAAAATAAATAACGAATTGGTCGTATAAGGTTATATTTTATTCACAATGAAAGACCTAATGAAAATAGTTACTTTTAAACGTCATAAGATCTTTGAATAAAAAACGCTTAAAAATTTTAGTGAATAAAGAGAAGAAATTCTGAGACAACTTGAGTATAAGATGAAGAAAAAAAAAGACCTTCCTGAAGTCGAACTCATAGCCAATCAAGCTGAACATAATCTGCATTGAGAAGAAATTCCACATCTGTGCAAGTGCTTCAGCTTCCTTGAACTGAAAGCTTTCTCATTTTTGACGATGGCCAAAAGTATATCGCATGTATGCATTGAAGCATGGCCTAGAGCAGATAGCCCCATTAACAGAAATTGAACGCAGAGACCAATTTTCTAACTATTAGAAGGCATCTTATGTGGGTGCAAAAAGTAAAACTAAGTTCCATATATATTGAACTAGAAGAGAAACATAAAAACAATACGCCGCTAATAGCTGTTTTCTTTAGGAGCAATTAAAACGAGTAATAAATAAATGAATTTAGATATAACTAAAGCAAGTAAATGAATATAATTTAGTAGCAAATGAATATAATGAATTTTTGCATATAAACGCTGAAAAAAAAATTTAATTCATAAGTGAACTCATAAAATACATAAAAACTCATAAAAACTTAATTTTTAATTCATAATGTTGTTGTTGGGAAAAAGGAAAAATTTATTGTTTTTTTGTGAAATACACCTTAAGGTGAAAAGTTTTGCTTTGCAATTTCAGCCGATTGCACCCCCGATCTATCATATAGAGTGATTCCACGACGACGATTACAAACCTTTCCCGGAGTATCATTTCTCCACTTCACCGAAGCGACCATACTGAGGAGTACGGTGGCAATGACGCCTGCACTTGGGCATTCAATCGCAAGAGTACCATAGTTAAGCGCAAGACAAACGCTCAACAAGAGAACACCACGCGTGAAATGAACATGATGTGATCCTTCATGTGGGAATACCCAAAGAATCCTTCCTGAAAACAGCTCTTATCCACGATTGAAATGTGATGCATTCCGATTAATCGATATTCATTCATATGATTTTGATCAATTTTGATTTTAAGCTGAAAGTCATCGTGAATGTATAGAGGAGGATAATTGCTTGACGTATAGAGAAACTAACAATTTTAGAGCATAAAGAATTTTGGAGAATAATTGATGAATCGAATTCAATATAGCTATCTTTGCAATCACAAGAATCTCTTTGAAAACTCTACGAAGGCGTATGTGTTTTCAACGAACGAAATAACTTTGGAAAGAGCAAAAAGATATTGCGATACGACTCTAAAATTTTGAATTTATCACTACTCATTCCTATAAGTTAGGTTTTTGATACGCTTTAAAACTAAAACTAAACTCCCTCATTCCTCCCCCTCCCGCCCCTCCCGACTTTCTATCTCAAAGACAGTAGATTCAAAGAAGGGCTCATGAGAGGATAATTATGAAAAAACGAACCGCCAATAATGCCGCCGACAACACTCAGTACGATTGTTGTGAAAGTAATTGCCATTTCATATGTTATTTTCACTGAAACGATTACGAGATTACGATTTATCGATGTCGTATGAAATTGAGATGAGCAAATTTCGGATACGGCAAATGCGTATTTCGTGACTAGCTAAAGGAAATATTTAGTTACTAAAGGAAATTATTTAAAAAAAAAGCGTTTTTTTTTTAGTATACTAGATTTGAGAAGTGAGAGGCATAAAGCTTCTTTGATACGACACTTTCATTCTCCTCCTCGTTTTCCACTTCAATTTCATGTTCGCATTCATCACTTCTCGAATGCGACTCACAATCAACACCATTTTTGATTCTATGCAAACAAGTTTATGCGTAAAATTTATAGATCTTGTTTTTTTTTATTTTTTTTTATTATCATCTTGCCAATTGTTAGGAAAATATTTGCTAAGAAATAATTCGCGTTGAATTCGAAGAAAAAAGAATTCACTTTGAAAAAAAAAATCGAGTGAAATATTTTTCATCGTTCAATTAACTGTTTTTATCGTTCTTAGCGAATTCTCATTCTATTTTGAGTTGATGCATTTCCCTCTCTATTAGTTTTTTTTTTATTACTTAGTTTTAGCGATAATAAAACCGCTCATTGATCGCTTTTATATGTCACAGAAAAATACTTCAGAGAATGGAGAAATCAACCATATTTCTTTTCAAAATTCTTCATTGCCTATTGATGGCCAAATTTTCTGATCAGAAACATACAACGCTAATTGTCGGGATCGTTTCTAAGGCAATGACACTTAAGTCATTAGAACCATCAGAACAAGGTTCAGTACTAACCGGTTGTGAAAATAAGCGCAACGGAAACGCTATATCCAGCAATGCATGTCATATTATCGATAGCACAGGATGCTAGCAATGCAGTCGGCACTAGAGATGAAGAGCCGTAACCATTTTTGATCAAATCCAGCATCGTCGGAATTGTCACTGCAGGTGATGTTGCAGCTAAAATAATCCTAAAAAGACCAACAGCATCAACTAAATGTTGCTGATGCCGCTTGCGGAGGAAATGAACATCTCCATAGAAGTTTTCATCAATAAAAGTCCTCGTTTGAATGAAGGCAGAAAAAAAAAACATCCTCTATCTTGTTCTGTCGGAATACTACATGCAAAACTGAAAGCACATCATACTATCCCGAATAAAGACCCATCCTCTAATAAACTTTTCGCTTTTTTTTTTCAGATGCAATGGGCTAAGTGTTACGAATAAGCATATGTTGATTAAACATTTCATCTTCCATTGCAAAGGAGCTAGTATGGTATATAAATATGTATTTTAGCATAAAAGTGTACCCTGTTCGAAATATGCATATTGTAAATACGTACATCGAGTCCCTTGCTGTCAAAATTTTCCATTAAAAAAAAATCTATATCTGATCAAATCCGAGACTTTACATCAATCTTCGCTTAAAAGCTTACGAAATTTGCGCAACTGAAGGAGATATGATTTTAACTGATACGATTTAATTCCTCCTGGAATTTATCTCTTAAATGTGCAATAAAAAATTTAAGCATGAAATAAATAAATTAGTGATGACGAACCCGAAAAGAATAGACATACGTCCGCTGATACCGAACAAAAAATACGAAGCAAGAATAATTGCGCCTGCTTCACATAATGTTGAAATTATCCCGAGTCGAAATACAGCACCCTGCAATTGTAACTCTTACCCAGGCTGTGAATTTTTCGCAGGAAATAGTAAGTTGGAAATTTCTGATTCTCTTCAAATCTTTAGCGCTTATTTAGGCCTATGAAGCGGAATCATCTCCACCCGCCGAATCGTGAAAATTGTGCACATTATAAGAGATATTGCCTTCAGCCATGCACGCGATAAACTCGTACTGTTTTGAATGAATAGATTAGGAAGTTTGTTGTTGTCCAATAATGTAGAGAAAAACCTTGGTTCTTCTGAGTTTCTCTGGATCCAAACCAATGCCCGCTCTGATAAGAATTACTGTTAAAGCCGCCTTTCTGAAGAAACGGTTCCACCTTTCGTCGATGAACAGCAGACCGTCAAAAAGTGGAATATTTTTGTAGGCTATACCAGTCAATAAAACGCCTGCAAAATGAAATTGACCTTGACTCGATCGGAATGTGAGTGTCTCTAATAATTCGGCAAACATCTTTATAATGTTCAACGGCGAGGAATTGATTCAGCTTAATTCATCATGAAAGGTTGCCTGAGTAGGTAAAAACTGAAACGCAATTCAAATCCTGTCAACTTTCAATGCCATCTGGAGTACTACTGTGTCGTGCATGTTCGACAAATTTTGAGATGAGAGACGATGTCATGTGACAACGAGCAGTCGAATCCTTCTTTCTTCACAACATTCAAAAACTAATTTGATTGCCTAAGAAATCGGCGAAGAGTGCAACCGCTCAAGTTGAGACTAATACTTAACAAATTAACGCCATAGATTCCCACATCGAATGTCGACAGCTTAAAAACGGAAAAAAAAAATCACTGCAAATTGCCTGACACGATGATAGATTGAACGATGTCGAGTGATAAATAAAAAGCTAATTAATCATTGTTGCAAAGAATGCTTACTTGTAATGATTACTCTACTCGATTAGCGCATTCCAAAAATTAACTGAAAAGTTGTGATATTTCAATAAGCGGAAATTGCAAAATTTTATGAACTATTTGAATATAGTGCCAAATAAATTTTACGAGAGATATTATTGAGTATTCTGATGAGAGAATCTCTCTCTCTCTCTCTCTCTCTCTCTCTCTCTCTCTCTCATACCTCTCACGAATCTCTCTCTCTCTCTCTCTCTCTCTCTTTGTGAGAGGTATTATTTTCTTTTATCATTTTCTTCGTTTGTTGAGATGAGCGCATCTGAAATAAATGCGGAAATTGTGAGCTCAAAAAAAAAATTGACTAATTAAATCGAAATTTTCAACGAAAGAGGAAATACTGAGAAAATAAAATGGCATATTTATTTGTGTGTATATTTTTATTTTTATTTTTTTTTTTTTTTTCAAAGAATCTATGAAGCGAAAAGTTTGTTTTCGAAATAAGATTTACAATAATATGGGAAACGATAATTATAGTAGCATAAATTTTCTCTACTTAATTTTTCAAAGAGAATAACTCAATACAGAATGAGGAAGAAATCAAAAATCAAAAATCAAAAATTAAAAATTGAAAAAAAAAAGAAAAAACAAAGTGAGGAATAAATAAAAATTAAAATTAAATTAAGAAAGAAGATAGTGAGGAATAAAAAAAAATTAAAGAGGAATAAAAATTAAAAGAATGTAAAAACGATTTGCAATTTATTATTATTATTTTTTTTTCGGAAATTAATATGTGGTCTTTTTTTGTTTATCTCTTTGTACCGTTTTAGAATAGAAATATTTTCTTTGCAATGAGTCGAAAATTTTCGATTTCGACCAATATAAATATAGTTAAGTAATGGCATTTAATTTTGCCGAGCTGGTTAAACGTCTAGATAATCTAACTTTATTCATACAAGCTATCCTGGCCTTTAAATTATAATATCGAGGCAAGTTTGAGATGCTGAGATTTGTGAGAATTTCGAACACTGATTACATAGCGTCAATTTGTGCTTTGAGGGTCCCTAAAAGTCATTCACCGGTTCCTGTCCTTGCAATTCTTCCGGCTTCAAGAACTGTCAAAAATGGTCGGCGGCTGCATCTTTAGGGCCCTCAGACTTCAGTGGGTCCAGAATTTGGAGGAGTCAAAGCCCACTGAAATGTTGCGATTGCATATATTAACTGCGAAAGTGTTGCTTGTTCCAGTACGAGAAAAAAAAAAGAGCTAGAACCATTTTCCTATTGTCAGCGGAACAATTTCTGATGGTTTACCTCGATATTGTTGAATAGGGCTTACGGCAATGACAACGGCAACGAAGGATTACTGTCTAATCCATGCAGTATTCTCGAACTGGTTATTGCATAGTCAATATTTTGGTAGCGTAATACTGAGTTCAGACATAACTACTCAAATGGCACGTATGCTTTCGATCGTGGAATTTGATTACATTTCATTTCATGCAACATATTTGTATTTGAATGTGACGTATAAATATTTTTTTTACAGTTTCAAATTGAGGAAAGTAAAGTCATCCTTGCAGAAGTTCGTCGAATATGGGGAATACGAAGCCGATGCTCACGAGATAATGTTGCGAAGGTACCCAAAGTGTCTACACTTGTCTTCTATGAGCTAATTTTATCACAAATTTAGTCGGATACTGTATAAATGAGAAAGAAAAGAACTTTGGACTACGTACGTTATTCATAAGAGCGTATTTCAATTTTGTGTTTTTTATTTTCCCAAACGTAACAACAAACAACGATTGCGATTTCACCGAAATAGATGAGAACTGACAGATATTTAATTCGAAGTGAACTATGAACTTTTAGCGTGATTTAATTTCAAGTTTACGCATATTTTGTTGAAAATTCTTTCAAAGTAATAGCAGCAAGAGCAATTGTCTATCACAAAATGAAACACATTTTGCTTTCTGATGTGTAGAGGATGCCATTCAAATTTCTGCTCATAAAAAAAAATATTGCTGAAATTTAAATGCGTAATTTATCAGTGCGTAGAAAGTTGAAATGATATCGCAGACTAATCTTAGCAACATACCAATAAGATTGGGCAACCTAATGAATTGGAAGATTGATCCAATAATGATTGAGCTCAGCCAAAGTATAAATATCGACATGGTTGAGTTGACGTATTGATCTCTAGTCGACATAAATGATTGCTCTTGTTCGGTGTATGTCTCGGTCGCATTGTCTTCTTCATAAACTAGCGGGTGCATAAATGGCCGATTTAGAACTGCAATTCAATCTTTTGCTATAAAAGGTGCTAACCAGCAATATTAGAGAGCCACATGAGAGTTAAGAGACTTTGTCCTATTCATGAACTAAAAAAACGTTACGATTTGGTGAAGATGGAATGCAAGGCTCCTTAAAACGCTTAATTTATTAAACATTTAACCGAATATTATGTGAGTTATTACCATAGTAGCATTATTATCTTTCATTTACTATTTCGATTCAGAGAATAAATCTCGATGTTTCATGATTCGTTGAACTAGAATGTTTTACTTCATACTTCAAATCATTTTATCGACTATGAATAACACTTCGATAATAGCACTTTTACTCTTGTTCCTCTGACTACACTTAAGAACAAATCTTTCGATCTCATTTGCTAATGAGATAGATATCTCATTTCTATCTCATTTGCTAAGATATCTTTCTATCACTTCGATAATCTTTCACGCTAGCTGAATCCACTTCGAAGAATATTGATGCATTGTTATGTGCCGGAAATTTATTCATAAAATTCATCTAATAACTTACCGGAGACAAAAGTGATATAAAGTGATGAGAAAATAATAATAGAAGCAAGGACGAGATTCACCTGAAAAGATTCCCCATTTTATTTGCTAAAAATTCATTCTACCCTTTCTTTAAAGAAAATCATTAATAATCGGGTATCATTTTTTATCCTTTCATAAATATGGGAATGTGTTATGTTGCAGAGATATTGCCTCAGATCAACAATCGCTCTTTCGTCATTTTTTTTGTCTGCTCCAAATTGATAACAATTGAAAATGATTGAAACCATTAAGACGAATTGCATTCCCATCATTTCCTTCTTCCTCCTACCATTTCACCTTTTACGATGTCCAGCATTCATCCTTCTTAATATATATGTATGCATAAGCGCTGATTTGAGCTTTCAAAAGCGCATAAATTGATAATGCGCGCAATTTGAGTTTTTTTTGAATAGCAAATCTTTTATCTTGCGTATAAATTTATGAATTATTGATTCAACAGAATGAGCGTTTTGCTGACTGCCAACGCAAATAAGTTGCAAAATGAGCGAAAGTAATAAACATTAAAATATTTTTACTCCTTATACTTTATATAGTCAAAAATCTCTTTAAATTTTACTCATTGCATCAATCACTTTGATAAATTATCGCAATAATGAAGATATATTGTGATTCGTTCAAAAATTCATTGATCTCATCACTCATACAAATCTATGCAAGATTTATTTCCTCCACTCAATCGGGTTATGGAACGCATTCAGGCATCTGAGCTTATTAGATCTCTATATTTCCTTTCATACCTCATGATTCGTAATGTTAGATTAATGAGGCTAGCATTAGTGCCTCTCTACCATAAAGAGAGGTACATATACATATGCATGCATATGTATAAATGCAAATTTTTTAAAAGCGCATATTTTTCGAGTTAACACGTGATTTGTAGATTGAAGAATGATAAATGTTTTAATGTATAATTCAAATCCATCATTAATTAAATCACGCTAAATTTAGGCTCGAAAAGAATGTATACCTGTTTTGACTTATTTTGGTTTTTAATGAAGACGTCATTTGTTTATAAAATTTCTACCACATGCCAAAGACAATATCGAAGTCAATGTTAGGTGTTTTTCCGCTCATTTCTATGAAGCTGAAGACAATTGACCATAATCGAAAAGCGACATCTATGTTAGCACTAAAAGTGCATATAACGTGACTTCGAGCGTTTATAGCGACCGTTCATCGATGGGAAAATTCACAGATATGATATCACTTGAACACTTTCAGTGATTTTTTTTTTTTTTGGCATATATCAGACGCATCACAGTTGCAAACATCTGTGATAACTCTTACACAACTCTCTAATCGTAAACATTTTAAATCGTCGTTTCACAGAAATAAAAAAAAAAGTCGTCACCTTGGAAAGATCAAACTACGATTTTTTGAAATTTTTTGAACTATCCGATGAGACGCTCATTCAATTTTTAAAATTTGCTAAATAAGAAAAAATGAGCTGAGGATTTCATTATCGAATTATTACTTAAGATACAATCTTCTCAATAAAATAATAACTTCAACCTTTTGAGCACTCATTATGAAAACAGGTAAAGTCTAAGGTGAGAATTCGAAAAAAAAAAACGAATGCATAAGTTAGATGAAACATATGAAATCGACAATAAATGAAACGCATAAAATTTCATTGCATCAAAAATCTAAGCATATAGATCAGAGCTGAACGATATCTAGGTGCCATTTAGAATATCGATCGTTTTTTTTATGCAAAGAAATATCTCGCTAAACACAAAGAACATATTAAAAAAACTTCATTAAAATTTCACTATAATTGCGAAAATTTTTTTTCATTTGAATATCTGCAGAAAGCATAGTTTAAAAAAAAAAGAGAGAATGCTTTACTAAATATTCCATAATAAATATAATTCGACTTGATTCAAGCATATGAAATAGGAACGTTAACTCTAGGTGGATTTTTATATGTTCATTAGTAGTTAGTGCTGAAATTTCCTGTCGTATTCCTCTTCAAACGCCTTATGCAGTCTTTATTGATGTCAAATCGTCAACATTCATTCATGAATAACGTTGAAATCATTATTCAACGACAATTTTATCGCCTATTAGTAAAAATATTATAATTGCTTGATAATAGATAAGATTATCAATTGTTTAATTCATTAAAAATGGCAAATATTTGTTGAGAATATAAAGGTCTAGTGGAAAAAATTTGTGAGTGAATTCACTATAAAATTATCACAAATTACGCACTTCTATTAACAAATGATTAATGAAAAATTCGAACTGCTTCCTAAGAAATATTTATGAATGGAAATGTCGCAAATAGGAACGATTACAGTTAGATTTGTCGAAAGCTGTCTTCGAAACGTAGTCTGTCATTGAGATGCTCAAGTTATCTTTAGAAGTGAGCAAGAGTCTTATAAGAAGAACTAAAATTAAATATTTATGGCCTGTTCCATTCGATGATATGGAAGTGGTCTCTAAAAAAAGAGATTTTCTTTCTTGTGTCGAATTTTAAAAAATCGACAAAGAAACAAATCACTGATAGAGATATCGCTTGCATAAATGTCACCAAATAAAATTTCTGGTTATATATATATTAAAGCCGTCATTAAGGCACTTCTAGCGTTATTGTGCTATATAAGTTGAATTGAAATTTCTCATATGCGTGCCGATTCGAATGCGCTTTCCAGTTTGACGATAATATAAATGAAGCGAATAAAGAGTTTAATTGTCGCATCAATAACGGTACAAATACTTTTAATTAAAATGTAAAGTTAACAACCTCACGATGGCTAACAAGCCTGAGCAAGACATTTTTTGCTCCGGTACCAGTGCGTTCGGCTACCACACTGATTCGACGCTCGAGCTGTGCGCTGAAGCGTCGTGAGCGTTCCATTCGGCGAAACACACAACGAACTATTTCACACTGTGAGCAAAAAAATTTTTTCAGTTGATCATTGCGTAATTGATTTGCATAATTCTCCGATATACAATCCGTTCAATAATAGTTAGTCATTCCTCTCAACAAAATGTCGATGCTTATAGTACATTCGTACTTTAGAAAAAAAAATGATATACTATCAAATGACTGACTACTTTAAGTTTGCAAGTCAATTTGACGAGTCATCTAATCATATGCGATTCATTACATATAAATTGAAAAACAAACCAACTAAGCTATTGTAATGTTCGTTTATGAAGAAGCTAAACGATTCAACAAGCGTAAGAGAAAAGTTGAGATTTAAGTCACGTAAATATCAAAGTTTACTCTTGCCGATTGAAATAATGGCATCACAAATTAAGAGGTGATAGATTGAAGTTAACCTTGGGACGTAAGCATGTTCTAAACCATAGATTACAAGTAGCTATGTTGTTGCGCGATGATAATGCACTTTTAAAATTCGAATTTGAAACAAGAGCACTTAAACCATCGAGCTGTGTAATCATGGAGATAAGACATAACGGTGAACATGACTTATTTTCGCGTATCTCTGTGCTCACAGTTTATTTTTGCGGAAAATATTGCTATCCGATATTTGCTTCAACTAGGAGGTTGCTGAAATATTAGGTCTTAAGAGGTAAAAGATTGAGATAATGTCTAGATTCTAGTGATTTGAACTCTAGTATTTTCCAGGACCTCAGATCAGTTATGTGGCCACTTATTGCGAGAGAGAAAATCTGCACAGTATACAAAAACAATAGGCATTTATTCAAAAAATAAAAACAGAGGGCATTTTTCATAACGAGATGCCTATGGCGCATTTTCTATCAATGATGAGTGGTGATAATTGATTTCCCATATCACCGAATCTAACGAAACGCTCAGTTCTTTAACCCATATAAGGATTAGGAAACGATAAAAGATACATCACCTTGTTATCTAATATTAGCTATAAATGCAGAAATATTAGCACGCGATCTTATGCACATTAATTGCAAATATTAAGGAAATCTTTGAAAAATAGTTGATAGTCTTTTAATGCAAAGAACAACAAAGCGATTCCACTGCATCGACGATTGTGATGGCGTTGCAATTACAAATGTCATGAAACGTTCACTTTTCTCACGTATGCATTCATATTTCACAGAAATGCATTTATTGCTTGTTGCTGTAATTTTATTCGTTAACACGGATGCCCATTCCCATAAATAAAACGCCACCAGTTTTCCAATTTAATGAGGAAATCTCTATTGATGAGCAAATTTTTTTAAGGTAATATGGCACCTAAAAGAACCCAGAAATTTGTTCCAATCTGTAAACTACCAAATAGAGTATCGCTGCGAGAAGAAGTACGATAGATTCATCCTCATTTTACGGATGGTTTTGTTCTTAGTTGGATTTTCTTGGCAAAAGTGATATGTTTGTTCACTTTTGTGTACCCGCTCAAAACACGTTTGACATTGCGTTCGCCCACAGCGCAGTTGCATGGTTATCAGCTTTCGACCTACACCTTTGTCCTTTCCATCCTCCTTGTTAGTCGGATTTAATGTCCTACGGCTTCCTTCTCTTAACTTAAATTTTCCATGCAGAGATTTGATACAGTGAAGGAGGTCAAGTCAGATTGCTAGTGGTAAAAGGTACTGAACATACTCGCATAAAAGGAATACCAGCAAGTGTCCTGTTCACCGCATCATGAAATCGTAGAGCAGCTTGAAAATAAGAAAAGCTTTTTCCTGCTCCACTGAAGTATAAAAAGTGTTTCACGTGTTACGATGCAATTTCTGGCAGATTTTGGACAACAGTGCTCATGTGCAAGTTATGCTAGAGCTCTTCACACTTCAGTGATGAAGAATATGCCTAATAGTGTGGTAAAACCTATAGAAAAAGAGGCATGACTATGAACTAACTAAACTTATAGTGAATATGTGTTATGAACATATCCACAACGGCAGGTTACCGTTGCGATCAGTGTTAGCATTGGTAACTGGTTTCCGAAATCTACTTGCTGTAATTATGCATTGTTCTCTTTTTTTGTTCTGTCTGCCCCCTCCCCCAAGACATTATATATATATATATATATATATATATATATATATATATATATATATATATATATATATATATATATATATATATATATATATATATATATATATATATATATATATATATAAACTAATTTCTGCTCTTCTGTACCTGTGCATAAACTGTTTTTCGAAGTGCTTATACCTCGTAGATTTTTTCCAGATAGATCATATCAAGACGCTGCAAGCATTTGCAAACAATTTTACCATCTCTCTCATCAATTCATTGAATGCAAAAGTGAAAAAGTATTTAATGGAAGCATGTGCTAAAATGTGTGAGGTCTACAACACCTACTTCGATATGCTCCGTCTGTGCACTTCAATTAGGATGTGAGCGGCATCTAGACGTAGTCAGGTGCATTGAAATGTAACAGGCAAGGCATAAAAGTCATCGAAGACTCTAAAATGGCGGTATTTCTGGTCGATCTCCAAGGCTGCATGCTCATGTTGTCTTGCTGTCTTCGACCTTTGCACAGCAGAGACACATGGGAACAAAAGGGATCTGCCACAACAGGTCGAATGAGGAGCAACAGCGTCAGCTGCGAGTGACTGGCTGGACCACAGAAGGTGCTGATGCCACGGACTAATCTCAAACTTGGTTTCATAAAAAAGTTAAAACAAGTCTAGATGAAAAGTGGGCAGCCTTCAAGTACCTTCAATTCTTCTTTCTTGTGTCGACTGACTCAAAGGAATAACTCACCGCTTCCTCACAGGAAGGAGTAAACAAGGTTCTGGAGCAAAAAGGATTCTCGCAATAAGTTTATACTATAAAGAAAGCGGCATGAAACAGTTTTGTAAGAGCTGTTCGAGCGTTCGAGGCTTTCTGCGAAATTACAACGGCCAAAACTAGGTGGACCTCATTTTAACTTTGGAATAAAATTACGGCACAACTGCTTGCAGGGTACCCCGTAAAACTCATATTCTTAACGTCCATGCTGATGAATTCTTTGAGCGTATTGACATATACTCCGGCTAGAAAGCCACGTACTTTCACCAAAATATACTGAAGGTTGAGAGTCGCTATTATGAGAGTATGGAGAAAAAAAAAAGATAGAAGATTGCCTAGCTGCCGATTTGTGTAAAATGATTTACAGCCTAATCGTAAATCTTAAAAGATTATTCACTTATAATTTTCCCATTGGGTGTTTTGTATAGCTTCGGTATTACAATAAGTATCAATTTTGATTCATATGTTATTTTCACCGATTTTATATGAAGGAAAAATTTGTGAATTTGCATATTTTCTCGTTGGTAATCGATACATCTCGAAATAGCAATACTCCGATAATAAAACTCAATCGAATTGGATAACAATCATTTACGAAATTTTTCTCCCATCAACATTTAGTACATTTATTATAAAGGAATAAAAATAACGCTATTTCTGAAATAATTAATTGAAAAGTAGAATAAATTATAAAATTATGCTTTCACAAAGTTTAGTGTGGAAAATATAGCGTTGAAAAAAAATCTAAAATAAAAGTCGATATTTCTCATGGGAATAATGTTGACTAGCGATTTATTTCGATGAAAACGCAAACCTGCTTGGGAAAACGCTTCTAAATGATAGCATTAACGACCGCCCATTGGTCTTGTTTGTTCTCGACTTGTCTATATAGAAGTGGTAATTTGTGATAATTTTTGTGTATGCGTTTAAAAAAAAACTATCAAATTTGTGACGCTTTAAAAGCAAAGAATTTCCTCGTTTAGTTGAAAGAAAATTACTAAGAATTACGTTAAATTTTGCAAAGATGTAAATTTAATTTTGTGATAATTTGTGATAATTTTTTGTGCTCATAAAATTCTCTCAAAATTCAACGTGTACGGCTTATTGTAAAACTATTTCATTGATTGCGACATCATATACGACTATAGTTCTAAAACTATTATAAAATTCATTCTATTGAGACAATTCAACTATTGTTAAAAAACTAATGAGTCAGACATTCTATGTGTTTTGTGTGTAATTCCTGTTTCATTACGTCTACTCATATCTACTCGAGTATTTCACGGATGATGATAACACTAGCATCATATGATTGACCCAAGAAGCACTTAATAATAAAGAAAAGAAAATCTCTTTCAATTTCAGCTTTTTTTTTTCGACCCGATCTGCTCAAATTCATTCAAAAAGAAGACGATTTCTTCGTTCACCTCAGATTGAAAATTTTGATACGCGTTGCTCGTCTTTTTAATCTCAAATTATGGATATTTATACATCGAAATCGTTCCATATTGTTACAGTTTTCTAAATAAAATTTATCTCATCTTATTTGTTGAAGAAACTATACCAAAAAAAATGCCCACAAGAGAGTTGAACCTCAACTCTACAAAAGAGAGGAAAAGAGAGAGAAAGAGAAATTGATGATTTGTTTGCGGCTAATGTTCTGAGATGCTCAAACAATTATTCAATTATTTCTCTTTTCAAAAAGCAATTCAAAAGACATAACGATTGCTTGAAGGCCCTATATTTTTGGCAAGTTTAGCAGTTTTAAAAAGTACTGCTGTTGATCGATTGTCAAGTTTTAACAGCTGCACTGAACTTTATACGCATTCCAATTCCAACGTCGTATGAAGTAATAAAGTGAATCATATAGGTTAGATGGATAGGATACTGTAAACGATTGAAGTAATAATATAGGTTAGATGGATAGGATATCTCGGATCACTTCCGCTTGTTGATCGCTTTTCCTCACCCGTACCATGCCTTGAGAGGATTCCTTCTCAGCTCATATGGGACAATCCTGGATTATATGCCGCATGATAACTTGTGTCCAACACATCTCCTTAGAGATGTCTACGCATTAGACTTAACCAAAATACTTTCAAAATTTGTCCATAGAAAGATGTAAACGAAAAAAAACTCGAGATTGTAACCGACCTAACAAGTAAGTAGAGGGTCCGACTTGCTTTTCTGATATGCGAACTACTGTAAGTATCTGCAGCCCCATTTTTTGAAAGAAAAAGTCAAAAAATTCTGCCTTAAGACATCGACGACCACAAGGATTCTCAAGATAGGTCCCGACCACTAATTTTTGCATGAGACCACATGAGAACTCTTCATGGAGCTTATTCAATCATTCGGAAGCGGTGAGGTGAAACATCGACAGGTGGAAACTTGTCGGCTAAACGATGTTTTGAACTTGTATTTCCAGCTTCCATCTTAAATAAGGCTCATCTTACATGCGTACTTCAGCGCAGAATATAGCAACTTGTTGCCAATAGGTGCAAATCTATCAATTCCATGCAACCTGAAAGTTTGCTCGAAATGTCAATTCTAGATGAGATGACATTAACGTTGCTTTGAATAATGCTATTGTGTTAGCTGCTCATCACAATATTAGGCATTGTAAGGGAAATTTATATCGTCTAAAGACACGTGAATTATTGACACCGATCAATCATATTCACATTGCATAATAATTTGACTTGAATTTCGAGTTTCTTCCGTTTTTTTTTTTTTTTTTTTTAACAAGGCAGCATTGCAGAAATCATGCTGCAAAGAATACGTAAACAGTTGTGTTTGAAATTTTCTTAGAAAATACTATTTTCAAAAATTTCCTTATGGACGACGTTGAGGAGGCCATTAAAATGATTGTCAAAAAGATAAATCTATCGACTATTTGACTCTATTCGTTTGCTCATCAATAGCTTCACAATGCTTTCCGAAGAAGTATACCTCGTCTATTGAATGTAAATCACTATTCCATTCATCATTCAATCACACTATGGAAAAATTAAATGCGAGGAGAGAAAATTTATATTTTCTAAGTCATAGTTTTATAATCCAATTTTTACATTCATATTCTTATCCATATAATATGAAGAATTTCTTAGCGCTATAGGAAATTTTTTAAAGCATTCACACAATATCCGGCAAAAAGTTGTATTAAATTGAAAAACAACGACATACTTTATCACATATTTAAATTTAATACCTTTGTGGAGAGCATATATTATTGACTAATTTCGAGCAAAAGAAAATCTTTATTGTTTTGAACAGCTGCGGACTATCAACTACAGTAATTGACATAACGAAAGAAGGATATTTCGCCAAAAAAAAAATCGCTGTAATTTTTGAGCATCAGAAAAATGGGAATTTTCGATATTTTGCTTAACTTTAGGCGACTTTTCTTGTTTCTTTAGAAGGAATATGCATTCGAAAATAATGTTTTGTTTTTATCCTTTCTCGTCAAAAAATTCCGTGCTTTTTGCACTCCACACTGGCTTTTTATCGTTGGGTCAGGCATTTCTACATATTGCCATCTTCTGTGCATCACAAGCAAATGTCGTAAGGAAACTATCAAATAGGCACAAAGTGCGTCGATTCGATAGAATGAGTAGAAAGCGAGATGAAGTATATTCACGTGATAGTGCAGCACGTATCGAGCTAGTCCGCCAACTGCAACTCGAACACTGCTACCTGCCGAAAACATTCGCGCAGTGTGAAGGTGTTTTTGCAGTATGGCAAATTGCTGTATCTCTCATCAGCTATAAATTTATGCCACAAAACACATCAATTCATCATTTTCTTTTTTTTTTGTATAAGAAAGAGTAGGTGGAAGAGACGATTCTTCACTAAGCGTGAAAAGAGAAATAAAAGAGGTGAAAAAAAGATTGCCAAACGCAAGAATATTTGCAAGTGCATACTTTCTAATACTTCAATATGCTTTCATATTTTCTGTTGTCGTATTCAAGCGTTGAGTAGCTTCTCTATGCGTTCCTATCTTCAAAAAAACTATTGCATAATACTGGATGATGGCTTTAAAAAAATATTTTAGAAACGCGTCATTCCAATTCTTTATTGCTTCTTTTCGCTTATTTATTGGAAGGTTTGACGCCATAATCACATATTACGGGTAATGAATGCATTTCCCATGATCTCTATTAATTGCTTCTCTTGAACATGAAACTTTTGCCCACAACATTTCCAAGCGGCTTTTATAGACACAAGATTCGGCCATCTTGACGACCAAGGCAATCATAGTTGAGATGCTTGCACGAACTGGAAAACGATTCTAAACATTGTCACCAAAGGAACATTAATAAAAACAACCTGTTAGCGTGTTTTAAGACTGAATTGTGACAACAATCTTTTGCTAATGCAATTATATCATCACATTTACCCATTCGATATACAGTAGCAAAACAAAAAAAAAAACCGACATAAGGCATTGAAAAATGTGAACATCAAATGAGAAGAATTATGATGTGGTAATCTTTCTATCAATGATCGAAGTACTTACTTAACACATATTTAATGATAAAATATAGGCGAATAGGCTTTAAGTTGTGTAGGATAGTAATTTTATGAGGGCAACAATTTGTATTAGCATTGCAGTAAATTTCCAAATCTCTCATAAGCTCCCATATAAGCGCTATAAGCTTCGGCTTGTAAAAAAATGAACGAAAAAAAAATACACATCGTATTCATGCATCATTAATCATTATTTAATAAACGAATAAAAAAAAACCCCCCTAAAGTTGATTTATATTCTCTATCAAAGTCGATGCATAACTTTATCTCATCGATGAATTTCGATCGTGAGAAATTTACGTCGGTATTCATCAGAAAATTAGAATCTTCATTAATATAGTTTAATTTGTGTCAAATAGATATTCGTAATCAATCGATTCGTATACTTTTAAGCAATAAGATTTACTGGATATCACACATGTAGAATTATTGATCATGGATGTTTCAGCCAATTTTTTTAAAATTTTCAAGGGATCGTTTTACCGCAGGTGATCAGAATATGGCATTTGATATTCCATTCATTTTCTCTTTCCTGGAAAACACTATGATAAGGCATATAGAATACCAAATAAGGTTAACAGAGCTATACCTATAGCTGTGAAATTTTTTACGCTGTTCTTAAGCATTTCAAACATTTTTTTTCCACGCTTTTAAACTCGTTGTTTATCCTCATCGTTTCCGTTTATTTCGTTGGCTTTTGCATGCCTTTTTCATTTTCACTATGTTGCACCTATTCGCAGCTGGGAATGAAAACTACGATATCAGCCGCATTTCTCGTGCAAATGAATGCATTTTCAAAAGTTCGTAGGCCTATTTTGCTATGAGCTTCTATTCATTTTGCTCATTGAAGTGAGAGCAACCATTTCGCTCTCTCTGCAATATTATGCGATGTTTAGAATCCTTCATATTCTTTCACATTTGATAGTTCATAAGTCTCATGCTGAAGCATACAGTGCAATAAGGAGTGTGAATAAATTACAAGCAAAATTTCTGCGTTTTATAGGTAATGACTGGAAAGCGGATAAGTCCTAGCCGGCATTTGGTGCTCCTTCGTCGAATTATTGATGCGCAACTGATCGGCGTCCCTTACACGTAATACACTTGGACCTAGGAGGATCAGAAGAAGTTGTCCTGAAGAAAAATTTATGAATAAGCATTAACCGATTATTAACAAAAAAAAACAATAGTGAATGTTACTCTAGTCTTCTGTAAATTATAATTCCTCTAATCATGCATCTCTCCTCGTGAGTGTCTACATTGGATGCGCACCACTTTTGAAGGGTTCCTATAAACCACTTTCGAATGTAAGCTATTCCTTCAACTCTGAATATTAACGCCTGTCTCGTAATGATTTGCACTGGCTCATCGAATCGTGCAGTGCTAGTTAAATTCTCAGAGCTGAAAGTGAATTTCAGATAGAATAGCATACTTGATAGGGAAGTGTTCCTTGAATATAGGTAAATTTCCTAATTTTTGTCGTTGTTGCCCCTTCACCCCTCTCATATCCTTTCGAATATACTCCCCTCACAAAATCTGCTAATGACATAAGCTTGTTCTTCTTATAAGCCTATCTCGAATAAAAGTGTACTTCAAAGACTCTGAATACATCTGGGGAGGGAAATGCAAATTTAGTCAGCAACAAGCTGGACGATTTGCCCAGCGATGTACATAATATGCGCCTTTTGCAACAGAGCCTTCAAGTAACCTTACTGGAATGTTGCTGACGCTTTAGTTTAGCGAAACTCTTGAAGTTTTTTTCGAATTTGATAGTTTCATATTTCAGTACATGTTCCCATGTATTGTTAGGCAAAAAAAAATCATTTTTGTGTGATTGGTAAATTTCTTAAACATTTAACTTTTATATATATACTATTTATTCGTAAATATATATATATATATATATATATATATATATATATATATATATATATATATATATATATATATATATATATATATATATATATATATATATATATATATATATATATATATATATATATATATATATATATATATATATATATATATATATATATATATATATATGCATAGTGAAGTCAAACACGATAATGTCGGAGTACTTCATTAACGTACAGTGCGCTGCTTCGATCCACTCTGTTGCTGGGTGTGACGTTACTGAAGTCACAATGTTATGCTATCGTAGTCATCTGCAGTTATGTTCGCCTTGTGCATGTGATGACCTATTGACATTATGGTCTGTTGAACTGAAGTTGATATATGCAGTTTCGAGGATTACTTTATTGCCTTGTTACTGGTCCATTGGTTTGGCTGTAACGAGGAACCGTAGCTGCTAACAAACTGCATTACAGTTTTTCGAGTGCTCAGCTCAATGCATATCTCCGCTGTCTCCGCGAAGTTACAGAAGAGCCAACTGAGAGCCTAATGGAGGGTTGCCCAACATCAATCTTAAGCTGGCCGAGGTATTCTAACGATCACTTCAACGAACGTTAAGGTGTTCTTCCCTTATTCAGCAGTTCAAAATTTAATTTTCTCACATTTATTTTGCTTCAGTGATTTTCTTGTTAAGAAATTTCCAGCACCTCTTTTTATTGCCTTCGTAATGAAATTTCTCGCATCAATAGTTTCACAAAAAAAAAGAAAACTGAACGTTTCAGGCAAAATATTTACCTCGCTACTCAAAAGCGAAACAAGTTTTCACTCCAACGTTGAGCTTTTTTCCTCAAACCGAAGATTTCAAGCGAATCACATTAACGCATATTTCGTATTATTGATGATTCTTTCTTTCTTTTTTTTTTGCTGCGTTTTTGCCACATTCTTTTTTTTTTCTGCATCGCTTGTTGAATTATCGACGTAAAGCTATCCCTCACAGGTGCATACCAACTTGTGCTTCAAGCCGCAATGTTGTTTGTCAAGCATGGAGGCAGCTTATTTTTCATTATTTTCGGGAAAAAAAGATGTCTTGGTTTCGATCCAAGAATATGCGAGTTCATGTGACGGGAAGATGTCTGAGCTGTTCGCTGCCTGTGCTACAGAGGCAGCCGATAGCCTTTATGCAGTTTTATCATGGGAGACTGAGTTTTATCCTGCGAGAATCCAGAAGCATGTGTTCATAGATCGAAGCAGTCACAGCTGACGTATATCCCTTGTTCGAGCATTCTTGACGCGAAGTGAATTCGTGAAAAAAAAATTCACGATGTAGCAATGGTCAGTCAGTATTTTCGCTTGTTCGAGAACTCTTTGCTTATTGCGATTGGTTAGAGCATAGTGAGCCAATTTCTACAAGTAGGACTTGTTCATTGCTCGTAAAGAAAGGAAGGCAGGCCAGTGCATAGCAATCAGACAACAAAGTGCATTCGATCCGGAGCCACCGCTACTTGTGCTATGTCTATGATTGTTGCAAGTCGATCCAAGATAGACCACAGATGAATGCCGGTGCCAATGGAACGAATCGAGCAAAATCTCACATCAGCAAGAGCGAATGAAATGCATTGCAGTGAAGCAACAGTGTAACTGCCACATTACTTGAACAAAGGAACGGACATGAACGAAACTTCGTACAACAACTGCACAACGCAAAAGCGTTCTCATTTGGGAAGAGCACTGAGATCAAGCTTTGAAGAGCAGAAAAAGGTGATATGCTAAAAGAAGCTATAAGAAGAGTTTCAGCTATGGGAAGATGTTTCGGCTATAAGACGATGTTTCTCTCGAATATATATTGGCAGATTGCAATGTTCGCTGAACTCATTGTGAACCTAAATTAGTCTACAAATGTAATTGACAAAGTTTAAAGATATCGACGAACCCTGCAGGTGCTGCTTCTTAATAGTATTTCATCATTGGCATTCAACGAATATTCCCATTACGTTCAAGGCGATCTGCTGAGTTCAAGGCGATCTCGGTTTCTGCTCCATCATATCGCACGGAGACGATGAGCCACTTGTTGCACTTTGTGTGTCATTATGCTCTTTTGAATTTTGATTCGATATTTTCGAATATTCTGCGTTTTATGTGTCGTGCATTGAATAGTGAATCTTTCAGCAAGACGAAGTGCTCGCTTGTAGATTCTGTTGCGGTATTGTGCAATAATGAGGAACTAATCTTTAAGGTGCAATATACCGCTTTGGCACATTCTGCCATAGAATATTGTGTTATTTAAGCTATATTACACTGATGATTTGCACGTTTGTTCGCATTGCGCTTATGATGGTCTATCGATGTTGTAATGTGGTGTATTGAAGTCGATATGAAGGCTAGCAGCGTTCGATCACTTCATGAGTATTGGTATCTCGTTTTGAGGACTACTGTACCGTCTTATTACTCGTCATTTTGTTCCGGCATATTGAGAGCTTCCTGCGCCGTCTTATCGAAATGTTGCTTGAGGTTTGCAAAAATTTGTCCGATGAGTAGAAATTGCTACGCAATAAATTTCTTTCATAGCCAAGATCGAAATGCTTTTTAATGCAATAATAAAGTGCATTATTGAATGGATCGCATCTAACATATATTTGTCAGTAAAGCGCCCATCAACTGCTGGCTGAGAAGTTGAAATTGAAAATAGGGAATACCATACCTATTGGTGCAGTGATAATAATCGCGAATACACATAAAGCGCTAATCATCACAGCGGTATGCTCATACACACTTCCAAAAGAAGCGTCAACAATTTGAGAAGGAAGAGCTGCCTGCAACAAAATAGTTGAGTTCATCATTATCGTATTCTGAGAGTAAGACCTTCGCTATTCTGATAATTCATAATTATCACATATTAGACATAAGAAGCACCCATGTACTAAGAAGCTAAAATCAATCCTCAGTTCTTTTTTCCCTATTTATCTAAAGATAAAAGCGCTGACAAGTGGAAATAGAATGGGCAAAAATACAATTGCAACCGTTATGGTTTCATTTTTCTGTACAAATTATTTGTAATATTTATTAAATAATACTTAATAAGGTGTTGATTAAAATAATGAAGTTTGATTATATAGTCGACCTGAATGGTCGCTTTAGAGAGGAGAGCAACACTGATAAGCGCTTGTTCGGCGAGCGTAAGTCCTGCACAAAACGAAAGTAGAAATGCAGAAAAAAGTCGAATAAGCAATCCGATGCCTATGATTGCAAATCCCGTAAGAATCGTTTGTATACCTAGCTGAAATATATTTGAGTTTAGCATGGAAAACAATCGACGAAAATTGAGAATCGTTTTTTAACGCAATGAAATTCCACTGAATTTACTTTGAAAAAAATTTCATTTTCATTCGACATCTCGAATAGAGAATTCGGTTATCTTACGTTTGTATGGAGATTTAGCGTTGCATTCAACCTTTTGTTTCTATCTTATTAATAGGACAATAGGAGAGGAGACTTTCTTTTTAGATCCAGACAAAGCTATGAAGCGATAAACGATGTTTCGCAAAAATTTGCATGAACTATATAAATATGTAAAAATATTTTAGTTTACGTTGGTGATTTCAAAGTCGTATCCAATTAGCGCAAACATCACTGGCATTGAGAAGAGTTGAAACATTACTGTAAATGCTTTCTCCTCTTTGATGATCTGAAAATAAACGATATTCACATTCGAGGAATAATGCAAACAAATAAAGAAATTAGCATATATTTAACTAGAATAATGACAATGAGCTTTCAATGCATAGCCTCGTCTGCATTACTAAAAAAACGTACAACAACAAAAATTTATAACCGCAGTTTGGGCATGCGAAAATATTTTATCAAATATGATATTTCTTTATGATTTCTATGTATCTTCTTGCATTAGCTTCTAATCAAGAATAAATAAATATATTTGCATAAAATAATATGCATAAATATTTGCATAATGAATATTTGCATAAAATAATAGGTTAAAAGAAATCATGTCACATTTGATTTCAAGAAGTGAAACTATTGACTGAAAATCGCATATAACAAGCGTTAACAATGAATTTTGGAAAGAAGCAAATGATTGCCCATAGTCTGCACCTTATAGCGATTGTCAAGCTTCCACCGATATACCGCGATGATCGTAAGCACGGCTATTGCGAAGACTCCACCACTCTGACAGCCGATAGCCCGTGATCCAAAAAGGAACGCTAATGCAGTGCTGAGTAGCATAGCGCATCTAATGAAATGAGTATGTTCCGCATCATATCTAGGTAACCACCATAGAACTAGACCTGGAAAGTAACAATTGGACGTAGAAAGTAAAAATTGCACCTAGAAAATATTTGACATTCTCAAAGTACTACTACGGTCTGATAAGTGCCTGGTTTTATTCATAGGTTGGTGCAGACATATGTCCGTTGGTGCGTTTATCTTCCTACTGAATAGGTATTCCGTTTGGTCGAATTATACTTAACCGGTTTGCCAGTCCAATCTGCATGTCTATCAAAATCTCATCTGAGACCGCTATCTCGATTGCTTGGCGGAGAATCAAATTTACATATTTTGCAACATTCCAACCTAGAGATCGGCCAATCAGTTTATCAATGCTTCTAACTGTTTCTCATCAGTTATTAATAATGTTTGAATGACCAGCTGTTTAAATGAATAAGGATTTTTCTTGTAATGTGATTCGCTCACCTCCAATAACTCCACTGATGATCCCAACGATAAGCTGCGCGAGCATTATTCCTATTTCATATGAAATATCAACTGCAACAGACTAATAATTATTATTAGAACACAGAAATCACTGGCAATATCAACAAGTCATGGAAATCCCTTCGTTGAGTGCTATTAAACCACACTGCACTTGATGAAGCAATTAAGTCTGTGCTATATTAGCTGTTTATTTTTGCCGTATGGTGTTTTCCAGCTGTGCTGTGCATAAAATTATGAGGAAAGAGGCACAAAATTGAAGATATCAAAGAAACGACCTGCGAAAACAATAGCAATCGCAATGTGGAGACTGCATATGCACAATAAGTTGTCTAGCGTAACGGATGATTGAAGTACATCACAGAAAAGCGATCCAATTCCATAGCCTTGTGCCATTAAATTCGTTAATATGGGAAAAATTATTGCCGATGCGCTAGCTGTTAAAACAATCCTGCAAAACAATCTCAGAAAGTCTTTTGAGGTGACAGCAAACAAATCACCACAAATATATTGTTACCTATTTTGATTGCTTGTGTTACAGTTATCTATTTTATCGTGTTACTTGTAATACTCAAGAATGTGATGTTATTTGCGAATGAAAGCGACTTCAATCAGAATGCTTCCGTTTATATTAAAGCTTTCTTCAATTGTGTTAATTATGCAGAATAAATCAAAAAAATTTGCATAAGTCTCTTCAGCTACACTTTTTTCAAGAGAACATTATAGAATAAAAGAATACAACGAATGGAATTTTCGACTTAATTAACTGAGGGGGAGGAGGTTGGTGATTCGTTGGTAGAACGGAGATTGCAACTACAGTGTGGATTACTACAATCCTCTTTTATTTACAGTGCCAATAAGAAGAGAGCAAGCAGCAATAGAACTCAACTCATCGCTGCCATGCATTTTATGGGCGGAAATGAGTAGGAAAAGCCAATCGATAAATCTATGACTGAAAATAGAACGAATCCTATTTACAGTTATTCACAATACTACTTTATCATTGAAATTACCCAAATAAAATGGCCATTCGAACGTCTATACAGAATATGAAGTGTGCGGCCACAATAATAGCGATTATTTCACAAAGAGTCGAAATTATACCAAGCCGAAGAATCAAACACTGAAATATAAAATTGAAGAAAAAAAAATTTTCGCTAAACGAATTTCTAAAATTAACTAATCAACTATTTAAAGAAAAATAAATCCAAAAAAAACCCACCAGTGAATTGAGTCTTAGAATAACTTTGAACAAAATTTATATACTGACTAATGCTATCTCTTGAAAACATGCGTGAAAATTAAAAATAAACCCCTTAAAATATAAGCTGAAAACATTGCAACGTTGCAAATGTGTATATGTGATACACATTCATACATCGTTGCAAATTTGCATTGGCTAAGCGTATTGTAATAACGGTCTGATCATGTGTATATGCGCATTTACGTCTGTCGGTTTTGTAGTTTCAACTTGGCTAAAATTGAAGCCACGATTATGAAATCTACTGGTATAATCTATACCATAAGGCAATCTTCCCTACCTTGACTCATATGCACTCATCAGTCTCCGTACAAAAATTATAAACGACTAATCTTTCTTAGGCTGTTTATGAAGGTGGCCAAATCATTTGAAATGTGATGGCACTATTCGTTTCGTTCCATCATTTTTAGCCTTCTATCGAACCCTTTGATCAATGAAGTGGAACACAAAAGCGCATATTGTGCCTGCCTCTGTGGCGTACTTTTTCATTTGAGGCGATGAGGCGGAGCACACGTTACGATAATCAAATTAATAAGTTCATTAAACTATGCCTATATGAGATTGTTCGTTCGTATGTTCTTTCTAAACTCCGTACAGTACGCATATGGCCATTTTAGATGCAGAGGAAATGCTGAAAACACCTGTCGCTTTGAAGCAGTGAATAAATCGATGCAAGATTTAGTACATGAATAGTGTTTGAATTTTATGGAGGCTTTTTTTAAGCCTGCTGCAATATTTATCGGACAAAGAGGAAATTAAATTTCAGAGTTGCATCATTCAGCCAAACAACGAATAATTGAGAATTTACAATTTCATATTATGGAATCAAAGGCTTTGAAACTTTTTACAGTAAAGTAAACTTCAGCAAAAACGAAGCTGCTTAATTTTTATTAGTAGCAATTTGTTGTGCGAGGAGCTCGCGTTGGGTGGTCTGGCTTTGGAGGGGCATTTCACTTGAGTTTGAAAAGTCTTCTTGTAATCTCATACGTTCGCTTTTCTGAATAATCCGGTATCGAAATCCATAGCAGCGCGTATGAGGATTATCGAAAAAGCCGCCTTTCTAAGCACATCACTGATTCCCTTGTCGAGAAGAAGCAATCCAGACAAGAAGGGAATATTTTTGAAGGCGATACCGACGAGTAGAACACCTAAAACAAACCACCTGCATAAGCAATGAAATGCATGATCAAACTTCTTATTATAAGATTCAGAAACAGCTGTCTGCATGTACTAAAAGGAAAAATGCAGGCGTGGTTTTTGGAGTGAGAGAAATAGTTTCTCGATGTCTATCCTAACTTCTACAAACATAGTTTCGTGAAATTCCAATGTTCTAGTAAGGTCATGCGACTCTCCACAAACTCTTTGGTCTGAGAATACTGCAGTGCTTCTTACATCCTACGCTTTTATACACTCATAAATATCAGTATGTCTTTTATTTGTCTCAAAAGCGTATGATTGCAAATACTGTGTTTTCACTTGAAATCCTAATTCATCCTTCCCCCCCCCCTCTCCTTTTCCCGAGGAAGTTGTAGAACCTGATTCTTGCAGATTACAGGTCACGTAAATGAACACAGTTGCGATATATAAAAGAGAACTATAAACTAGCCAAATAGAGATGGAAGCTTTACGAAGCTAATAATCCTGCCAAAAATGATTGCACATAGCCATAGTATAACATATGACATAGTTGAGTACTTGTAGTCGATACTTTCTTCCGATGTAAATGTTTCGTTGAAATCAGTGGATGCGATAAGCGGATGAACGAATGGTCGTCTCAAAACTGCAACAAATCCATCAAAATGATCATGCTAAATGGTAACATACGTCGCCATGAATGACTCAAAAATCGACAAACTGAATTATCAATTAAACTTTCTGCCTACAATCAATGGCTATCAGAAGTCGCTAGCAGCCAAAATTCTTACTTCTTCAACATTAAATTAGCTTGGAGCCGCTGAGGAGAGACGGTAAAGATGCTATCACACTTATCCGCAACCTTGTAAGATCTATCGCTACATCAGGGAATTAAATTTTAAAATTTGCTGGAAACAGCACATAACAATGAACAACCTTACCGGAGACGAAGGTGATATATATTGAGAGGAGGATGATAAGCGATGAGAGAGCAAGGTTGGTCTGCAAATAACAGCTTTCGACTTTGCAAGCATTTTACCTCTTTAAAAATTTTCACTCTCAGGTGAAATAGATGAAAATGACCGCAATTTCTCAGATACCTTTAGAAATAAATTAATGCTTCTATACGAAATCAACACCTATTGCATGTCCAAAGCTTCTGTGAGGAAAAAAAAAGCTCTTAGGTTAAGAGAAGGTATTTTGAAGGGAAACTTTGAAGTCTCAAAGGAAATAAAGGTTTCAAAAGAAATAAACATAAGCATTAAATTTTCAACCCCAATTTAAATGCGGTCTCCTATTTCTTTAATTAATATATATGGCTTTTTTTTGGCGACGTATTCAGGATACTGTACTCGCTTTCAGGAAAAACCACATCTGATATGCATGTGCGCTAATGATATTTGCCAACGAACTTAGAGATGTTAGCAGACATCTTTTAGAAAGGCGATCACTATAATATAGATCATCATTGCAAGAACGGTCACAAATGTTTGCGCTAAGCAAATTAGAAAAGCACGAAAGTAATTACATAATAAAACTCATTAATTTGCTGAATGAAGCTTGCAATAGATCATAGATGAGTTAAATGCAAAAAAAAAAAAGATGCGAAAAAGCACCTCACGATGGTTAACAACGTTGATGGCTAAATTACGAAAATTCGAACCGGCATGCTCCATTTCGTTTAAAGGCAAGCGTGATATGAATCGCAACGCAGTCAATGTATCGTTTCGATTTGTATCCCCCTAAGCGAGAACTAATCTCTTTCGACGGCTAATTTGCATATACGCCTATCGAATGCTAATTGCAAAGCTTATTGACAACAACAAAAAAAAAATGGTACACTAGATCATATATACGCAATCGATTTTTGATCATTATCGATTGCTTGCAAGAAATAATATACACACATTCGATCGGATATTTTTATTGATAAATATAAAGCACAATTTACGCTCTTTAAGAGCGCTGTCGCCCATGTACAAATATTATTATCTGAAAGGTGCGTTTAAGCACTAAGCTAACAGAGCTCTATCCTTTCGCTAATTTTTCACGCAGAGAAAGATTTTGCTGCGCAATCTGAAACGCTTGAAGAAAGACAGCTTATGAACAATAGAGGCGAAAGAGGTGCGGTAGGGGGAGAGGGGGGGGGGAGTTTGGAAGATTTGGCTTCCTTTCAGTTTCATCACAGAGGTTTTCAAGAGCCAAATTTAATCAGAGAATTCATTCAAATTACCCTAACTCAACGATATTGCTAATGACGCTGAAAATGGAGCCGAAATTGAGATAGAAATTTAGTATTAGAATATTCTGTTGCTATATTAAAATAAAACCTAATTATACCACTCACATTACCACGATCACGGACCACAGTGGCACCAAACCATAAGACCGATCAAAGCTTCACTTCGATGACAAGATGCTCGAAATATTTATAGTTATCATGCCTGTTATATTTATTATACTTATATTGTTACATAGAAGCGCACTTCCCAGAATGCCAACTCACACCTTTTGATGAAAGTATCAAAGAGGAGCCTGACAGAATGATGTAAAAACCAAGAGTTCCAAGTTTTCTGTGTTGTTAATTTTTTTTTTCTCTTCAAATCTTGCAGCGTGTGAATGTGCAACAGTCACCTTGTGGTTTCGTTCTGGTTCGATGTTCTCTGATAGTGGTTATTCGGTGATGGCGTAGAATAAGTAGTGCACTCGATATGAAGGCAGCCCTAATCCCGACTAAAGGTCACGATCACCTATGCAGAAGTTTGAATTAACTTATATGACATATTTTTGACCTAATTTTTCAATTCTCCGTAATATTAACAGCACCAAGAATGTCCTATGTAAGCAGCCCTTAAGAAAAAAAACTTTTTAATTTACTGGAAAAACCTGAACGGGGGGGGGGGGATTGTGTTGATTTGTTTACTTTTCACAAATTTCTTAGGTATCGACGACTTATTTGCATAAAAAGTAATATACCATTGATACTGAACCTTCGAGGGTTCATAGTTTGAGGGCAATAGCCAGGACCACATGTTCATAGAATTTTTCGATTCAGAGCGACATCGTATCCGCAGATCGGAGGTGAATGAATCCGGGAATTTACTTCGAAATGACTGCCATCAATGTTCGATAAACTTCATTAAAATGCCCACTCAGACTGCAGTGAGAAGGCAAAAAACCCATGGGAAACCGTTTAACATAGATTAACAAGGACGCTTCTAAACTTGAAGTTTCATACCTCATTAAGGCGTTCTTAAATTGAACCAATAACGAGATTAACCGCTCCTAGAGTGCTTTATGTGCTAAATATCATAGCAGCGATTTGTATTCATAATTTATGGAAGAAAGGACGCAGACAGAAACGGATGTCGCATGAGTCACTTTTGTGCGTCTAACATATGGATTACAATTAATGCTTCGTGAGTGTCTTGAATTGTTGAATGCATTAGAGCCATAAAAAAGTGCTAGATTCTTTTTTCAACAGTATACGACAGAATATGTTTGTTACTTGATGATACGGGAAATGAGTCAATTTGTTTATTCGATGTCACAACGAATTTACCTTTATGAAATTGAATAGAGAGACGAGGTACTAAGCAGCAGAAACCACCAATAAAAAGCACTTAGTGGATTTGTTTGATCTATCGCCGCGGGCAACAACCTATAGAGAGTAAAGAGTCATATCTATATGAATAAAGGAATTTTTCGATTGCTAATGAGCGTGATTTTTGATCAACAACCACGACGACAACTCGTTAAACAGTCTTACTGTGCTCTTTAATAGCTGTATGACTGTGCTCTTTAATAGCTGTTTCACTGCATCGATTGATTTAGAATGATTTGCGAAATGTTCAACAAATACGATTACTTCCGTTAATTTCCTCTTTCTAGGTTCTAATTTCTCATCTACCAATATAGATAGAACGGTGAACAATTCAAAAAAAAAAACACTTCATTTCAGGAGAAATCAGCTGTTTGTTGATCAATTCTAATATCACGTAATTGTCAGCATTCGACAACATTTACATTTCTATCTTGGCTATCGATAAATTATTTCACAATCTCGAATCAACCACTGATTTTTTTTTAACGCTCTTTTTAAAAATTTGCTTCTTACAGATGCATTGCTTCGACTCCGTATCTGCATATGTTTAAGTGTTTGTATGTGCGTTTGTCTGTCGGAAAATTTCACCTCACCGATCACTTGAATAAACTCGCAAATTTGTCGGGCATAATGTGCGACCCACTATAGCATGTTCCATATCAATCTATCAAATTCGAAAGCAGTTATAGACTTTTAAAGGCATTAAATACTTGTTCGCAATTTGCTCCGGTCGGAGCGCCGTATTATCCATCTGGTCGGAGCAACATCTTTTTCGAATTGCAAAAAAAGAAGGTTTATAAGAGGTTTATGCGTTGGGTTGTACAAATAACGTTGCTCCGAGCAAAATATAGAAGCAATATTTAACTTTTTTCTGGCACCTTGCGAAACTGGTTGCTCAGCTGGATGCGATGGGGAGCACAGATAGCCTCAACTCCTGTGACACGATTCTTCATTTATTTGTTTTCGTGTTGAATCATCTGCTAATTTTTGAGGGTGCTTCCTTCTCCAGTATGCCTTCTGTAGTGTATCTTTCACCTTTGCCGAATGCTTAACTCCGGGGCCTATTAAAGTCTTATTTTGGCAGTAAGTGGGAAGTGGCATTAAGCACAGGTAGCAATCCACAATTCGAGTGAACATCAAGGAATTTGTTGGCGGTAATCACCGATCGACGGTAATTGGTGAATGTGCAGCAAGTGCAGTAACAGAGATAAAAATTTGGCGATCATGATAACTTCCGTGTCAGTGGTCACTATGATTTGAGAGGAGGCGAAGGGGAAGGTGAATGCTTTACAGTTTCTCAATGTTGTAGCAGTCTCTGAAAGTCAAAAGAAATCGATCCGACGAGAAGTGCCTCATTCGTACGTTCGCTATTGTCGAAATTGCCAACCACTGTCGATTAGTAATTTCCGCCTAACTGTTTTCTGTTTGCGGGGTGGATGGCAACCGCAACTGCGTTATACAGCTAGTTATACAGCTAGCTTCTTCAGAACACAAATGCATCACTGATTTCATCACAAGACAAGTCACATATTAGTGAATGTGGCAATCAACATTCTGCGTCATAGTTCACATATAGAGATATTTTCGTTCATCAATAACAAAAGTTTTATTAAACATAAAAGCGATTACAATCGTGAAAAAAAAAACATTACAATAATGCTACACGTTACATTCATTATACAATATTCTTACTAATCTTATTGCACTATTTTTTTGAGACGCCTATACGTCGACCATATGAAACGATCTGTACTTATGCTTTACAGTAATACCGAACGGTACTAATACTAGGGTCTCTACTAGTGCCAAAGTGTTAAGAAAGTATTCAAAATTCATCTCATCCCGGAAAATTCTAGCCTGAAGTGCGACTTTTTAGGAAACAGAAGTATGAAAGAGTCACCTAAATTCATAAGTCTATACTTGCTTAGTCATGGATTTCTGGCGACTATACTCTTCATCGCCTCATCAAAAAAAAAACCTAGAAAGCGCTCCGAGGAAACTGAGGACGGCTTTAGGAGAAGCAGATTCATCAAAGATATCGCTCTCTGAAAGATTCAAATTTAATAACGTGCGCAGTTTTCAGGCATTTTTTGCACTTTTTTTTTCCAGCTTTGCATCTTCGAAAACTGCGCAAATGATGTGCTAAAGGCATATCGTGGTAACATTTTATCTTCATCAAAAAGTTTCTGCAGTACCGCTGCGTCCAAAAAACTTCACTTTTCATCGCAATTGAGTTTTAAATATATATATTTTTTTTACATCCTATTTTATATAGTAGAATATTTTACAACATAGTACAGCATAGGTTTAAGTTTTACCAGAAAAAAACAACCTCATCGGTAAGTCATCCTAATTCCATCTTAAGCGTCAACTCAAATATAAGCCGACGCTAATTAGTCCTGCGACGATCGTTCAACCTAATAATTTTGTACTGTTCATTGTGATGCATCATTTTCGCACGTCTCATTTCGTGTACTTCATTGTCCTTCCATATAAAAAAAGAAAAAAGGGAAGAAACGGGCTACATAGCTTTACAAAATAAGCGTTTCTGCAATCTCCTAAACTAACCGTCACATCGATTCGCGCATAAACAATCGAAAACATTATATGAAACCTTAAATGCACATTTAGACTTTTTCTTCCGTCTCAGTAATCACTGTGTAAGTGGAATAAAAACTTACTGGAATTGAATAGGGGGTTTTTTTTTCTACAAGCTTGCCAGATTATAAAAGTTTTGAAGAATTTAACTACTTTAGATTCGTTTATGGCTCCATAAATCTAGTTGATGTCATCGAGTAATCAATTCAAGTAGAAGTTGTTATGCAAGCGAAATTTCACTTGCGTTGAACATAAAATACCAACAGTTTTCGTGGGCATATATGCGCAATGTATGAAAAGCAAATTTGCTACCATTATTTTAATGAAAAGTTTAGCTAAACTTTCAAACTATTGTAAGAAGGAACAACTTTCGTCATGCGAAAGCGAGCTAGAAAGACATTTGGAGGAGAGGGGAAGGATTACATTCATAATAGTGACTGCACAAAAATTTTCAAGTGCATTTCTGTTAATGATGATATGTGCTTATAATTCAATGATTTAATGATCGGTTTTCAAAATTGAATAAGTGATTTTGAAACAAAAAAACTATATCTAAGATGGAAACCTAATAATTCCCATTATTTCTTCAATGATTTCTCGGCGAATGAAAACGAAAAAAAATCCCATACCGATTGAGAAAATTATTGCTTAGAAATAATGATTTGATAGCTTCACGAGAAAAAATTTTCTCTTTATATCTTTTTACGCAAAAAAAAATCACCTCTTTAGAAAGCTGTATTCTTTATTGCAATTTCGACGTTTTATGTGAAAATAATCGTTGGCGAAGGCCTCTACAACTAGGCCTTCAAAAATAAGCAAAATGTAACAGCAATCTTCACATGCGAAAGTGATATAGTATCCGGGAACAAAATAATTTTGCCTCGACTAGCATTGATTGCCCAAAGAATTTCCTAGCGTCAATGTTTATTGGAAAATTTGCAGCATATTAATGTAAAATAAGCTGGAAGCTCACAAATCCGACATATGCAACTCACACCCACCCTAAATATGAAAATTTAATGTCTCAGTGAGCGAATTACTAAGAGTTTGCACTATAGACCGATATATTGTGGATCAAGAAGTGATAAAAATAAATAATTTACCTTATTTTTTGTCTCACATTTTTTTCTACTTGGAAAGGGAGTTTTTAGAACTTATATTCAGTGGAATAACTGCTCAAAGATATATACAAAGTCGATTATAACATCTATGATGGGTAGCCGAACAGGTTTAGGCAAAGCTAACAATGGTTGCTCTATATAGTGATTGCAAAGCCGTGATGTGCATTAAAGAAGCGACGACGTTGCGATTTGCGTTCGAGACGGATACGAAATTGGATGCACCAACTCCGATCGGTAATTTTTGCGTTTGCAAAGTGATATTTTCCACTAGTGGAGGGAGATTTGTACTGAAAGAAAATTATTTTCGATGACGTATTTAAAATATAACGTTGAGAGTATTCTTGTTGTTTTCTGTCTATTCATAACTTACTATATTTCACAGTCTTCAGTGATTGATGAGCAAAACATTTTCACAGATACTACGAAAACTTTTGACCTTAATAAAGTGCTGCACTGCAACTTCTATAATGAATTGCATAGAAGTAGTAAAAGTGGTTAGCATTTTAGTGCATTGTGGAGGCACTATCACTGTTGGTTCTGGCCTTATCAAGCAAGAAACTCTTGAACGTCTCATAATAGATAATCGAGTGGAACTCCACTGACTATTGGTATAACAGTTCAGCAAGCGGCAAGCAGTAGACTTTTATCCATCAGAATCTTCCAACTTTTCATTTCAATTGCTGAGGTGCATGCATTCAGTTTTAGGACATACAATATACTTTAAATGTTGCAGACACAGCCTGTAAAGTGGGATAAGTCACACACCGCCCTTCTGAGGCGTTGAGTTTAATTCAGATGCCGACTTCGCGAGGGGACGAAGCAGCACCATAATAAAAGCTGACTCTATCAATGAACGATGAATAAATAGCCGCATCTATATTTTTTTATGAAGGCGTTACAACAATATTTATGAATTCGTTTTCGTTACTTGTGAGCCTTGAATTCCTGCTTAAAATCAACTGCCGTTGGAATCATATGCATAACTTTCACAGTTCATGAGATCCTTGTACGAAAATGTAAAAGGTCACCTTGTTCGTGAGCTGTGGGCAACATCAGAGCAACAAAACTGCGAATCGAAGAAAGGTACGAGAAAGATTTTTTGAAACCGCAAATCACGGACGCCAAATCACATGAAATTGCAAGAAACGTCTTATGAGTATCCCTAGCGTCGATTTGCGGTCATCGCCCTCAGCAGCTTGTTGGTAGCACATTTAATTCGACAGTAAATTTACAGAAAAGCCCATCCGTAAGAGCTCGCTTCCAGCTGTCCCAAACCAAAATGTTTTTACACATATATCTTCATGGATAACCCATCTTTAACACACACACATATATATATATATATATATATATATATATATATATATATATATATATATATATATATATATATATATATATATATATATATATATATATATATATATATATATATATATTCCGGGGCACAATTCCTAGATACCTTTGAAGGAGCCATGCGGAATCCACACATTTTGTTAGCGAACTGAGCGATCAGACTCGTGTTTGGACCGATTACCTGACAACCACTCTGCTCGAATGTCGATGAGTAGCAAACGAGGGCAAGTTCCGTCTCAACAGTATGGGTTGAGGCATTTATGCGAAACGTTTGACGATGTTTAATGTAAGTACACGTTGCGAAAGAACTAGTAAGTCAGAGATGCTCACCTCTTCAATGAATGTGATCAAAGTACAACAACCGCATATAAAAAGAGAATAGAGGTATGATAAATGAGTTAATCAATAAGATTTATCGTATATAAACTAAGATTAATTGGTAGTGAACAATAAAGACGGATATTTGTTAATCTGAGAAGCAAATATTGACAACATTCGTCAAATAAAGGGAAAGAGAACTTTGCCCTAAAACATTCATAAAGGGTTTAAAACCATTAATATTCCTCACGCATTATTTTAAAACAATTTTTTCTCATACCCACAGAGAATATCGGATAGTAATATGATGTAATAACGTATCTTCTCGTTAGGTTTTCTATTTACTACATACGTTGTTTTTGCGCACAAATGTTGTTAGCAATGAAAGCATTTTAGCAGCATTTTTCTGGTTTATATTGGAAGAACCAGGTTGGCCAATACAAGCCCACTGCATCAGCAATCACTTCCCGCTGTTTTGTTAAACACCTGTTTGTTGTGATTTGAAAACCGCTCGTTACTGGCCGAGTTCTTATTGATTAATGACCCTTTTCATAAGTTGGTAGCGATCACCTTCCAATAGACTAAAATCCTGAATCGGGAAATAGCACTCCAATTTTTTACGACTTATTAGGGGAGTTTATTAGGCGACTTATGAAATTGTATATTTGCCAAGCTGTTGCATAAATATCAAAACAATATAAAGGCCAAGTAGTGATACCACAAAAATAACAACAAGTCAAATATTCAAAATTCGCAAAATAATTAACAAAACGATCTAATAAATGCGTTGAGAAGAGGTTAATTGAAAAATTACTGGTGAAAGTTTTGCGGTTTCAATTTTTTTTTTTTTTTTTTTTTTGAATTACGAAATGAAATTGCGAAGAACGGCAAATACACTTACGTACATTACAATTATTGAAATATAGATTGTACAGAAGATATGAAAATGATGATTAGCAATTGAACGTTGAGAAACAATTAAATCCGCTTTAATCGAAATTGTTCTCTTGGTTTGTCGGCTTTGCTGGTATCCTCGACGTGACATCGACCTGGATAGAACGTACGATCAATTATCGCTCCCAGAACGGAATGTTTATATTAGAGACAATAACTGAAATATGTTCAGCTGTGCGATACGTCTTCGTCCGTTTATGCCCTACTCCAAGTTTAGCATGTTTGCAGCATATATATCACATTGGTTTGTACGACACTACTATTATGTTGGCAAACTATTCGTCATGCAGTTAGCAAAAGTAATGCTTGTAGTTATTTATTTGTTTATTTATTTGGCTATTAATTCGTTTATTCAACGTTTTATAAAGAGTAAAATATTATATGATGGGAGGCAATAGACGAAAATGGAAAAAAAAAGCATAAACATACAAACAATACCAAAGATTAGCATAAAGGTTTCATTAGAGATGCTTAAAGCAGAGAACGGAAAAAAAAAACCACTGCGAAACAATAACTCAAGAGTAAAAGCATCGGGGAATATTTAAAACAAGAGATTTGTAACAAAATGGAATCAAAAACGATTTAGGTACCTCATATGACGTCTTGCGCTTTCTAATTCCGTGATTTTTTCTGTAAGAATATTCCACATGCGTACAATATAATAATTAAATCTATTCAAAACATTGTTTGTGATGTGTTTTCATGGAGAAGTGAAATCCATGCTCACGCCATTCAGGCTCAGCAATCCTCTCAAAAAGACTGTGAAGTGGAAGATGTCAGAATAGCTACATCCTATCTTGAAACAGGGGACGAGATGGGATTTAAGCATGAGATATTCAATTGATTCCAAGCTAAACGCCAGGTCTGTAATAGATCATTGCGAAAGTTGTGAAAACACAGCTGCCACGAGTCTGACTATGCTAATTACGTCATACATATTGATGCGTAAATCATTTCGAGTTCTAGCTCAATAGGAAGTTTGGAGAATGAAAGAAGGTTAAAAGAGAACGGATCAGTGAGCGAGACGCAAACATCAAATGAACGTATAGTATAGGAAGAGTGCTGTTGTTCGAGTCAAATGAGCTGACTAGGTGATGATGCTAAAACGTTGAAATGCAGATGTCGATCTCGTTGTGTCTGGTCTGCGTCAGGCACACCGCCCTCGCAGTAAAACGCAGCCAGCGGTTGGGTTTCGCAACGACAGCGGTCTATCAAACAATCCTTGCCCTTATTCCTAGAATTGCCTCTTCTCGCTCACCTTTCTCTCTCCAAGCGTCATCTTTATTCATCTCTCTCACCTTTGTGTTCGAATCTTTTGAAACTAGGATGTAATTTATTAAAATATTAGTATATATTCAAGCAATCTTTCAAAAAATGGGCTTTGCGGATATGATTTTATTGTTAAGTGCAAAGTTTAAAGAAATAAATCTTTAATCGGTGAAGACCACCACCTCACTGAAGATAGAAAATTTGTGTGTTGATAATTTTTTGTGTGCAATACTACAATTCCTTGTTTCATTGTCAAATAAGCTATGGCTACATTGATATCTAAGATCACAATGAGATTAATGACTGGCTATAATAAGTTGACGATGAGTTAGAATGACTGTGGATAACGCTGATTGCCGATCCCAATAGACCAGAAAGCAAACGTATGCAGATTTTCTGTAGGAAATTTTAGTCGTTTTCAAAATCGCACCACAATTCCTCATAAGTTAGTCACTGCTCTCGATTGTCGTTCTTCCCCCCCCCCCCCCCCCCCCCCCATAGAGATATCTCGAAAAAATTGAATATCGCATCCATCATTCTCTGTGATGCATTTCTTTATCAGCTCCATAACGCCTCGAAGAATAACTAATCGATAGAAGCCAAGCTTATCGATCGATATCGATATCTTCTTCTTATACTGAAAATCGGTTCCAATTTATCATAGCTTAAAATTTCGAGCTTGATTGTCATATATTTTAATTGTCTACGCTCTACACACTTTTGCAATTCTTGAATTAGAGAATAGATGAATATTCATCCATGAGAATATGTTATGCACTTTTGATCTTATAGCGATGCTCTATCTTATTTCACCTTTAAGTTGATATGACAGAAATAGCGTGGCAATGAGACTCTCATAGATATTACTAGTCATCTATTTTTCAAGTTGTGAAAATCATAGTTGCTATGCTTTATAGATATGAAGAGAAGTTTGCTGTTCCATTCGCATGCCACTATGCATAACATTTTGCTCACAATCACTCATAGTGTTGATGCGCTATTCTCTCTTTGATAATTTATTTACACTTATAGTTATTTTTGCTGTTTTAATTTCATCGTAAATGTTCCCCATGATTGCTACTATAAAATCTCTAATAGTATTACAACTGTTTTTTTTTTTCGAATTTTATCAGACCTATTTGAAAAAAATAGTTTTTTTTTTTTAAAAATAGTATATTTCTTAGGTGATTTGATTGCTTCTCAATTCTTTTATTTACTTTATCTAATGAAATTTCTAATTTAGATTCTTTCTCTGTTATTTCTTTCACTGAAATCAGTGAATAGATTTAGCAACAGAAGAAAAAAAAAAAAGTTAGAAGGATGATTTATAAGTTTTCACGATTTTGCTATCTCATAGCTATCTAAAAGTGCGCACAAAAAGCTTGCATTGCATCATTTTCTTTGCGGCTCGTTTGCACTATAGGCTACACAATGTCAACATGCCTCAGTTCTTCATCTATCTCATCGATATTGCCTCGTTGAGATCGTATCGACTTCGTCATAGCCGATACTCAAATATTCTCGTTCTTTAAGCTATCCGAACAAAAATATTCAATCATCTTTTCCCTACACCTGCAACACGTATTCCATCATCCCCGAGTTTAAGAATCTGCTAACGGAAGTTAGCTGCCGAATGTAGCGGTTTATGTATCGGCTTGGCTTGTTCTTTTCTAGCTCTAATTGTAGGCTACTCGCTTTCTTTATCTGTTGTGATAGTGTGAGTAATTGTTGTTCTTCGAAGGTGAATCAGTAAACGATGAAGTGAGAAGTGAAAGTGCAAAGAAGGAGGGAAGTTGAAAATCCGAGAAAACTCGGAAATAGCTTGTGGAAATCAGTGAAATCCTGTCGAAATTTCGGCGTAAACCTTCAAGATTTTATGAGGCGAAAATCACACCAGATTATGCACTTTTGTGGAAAGAATTGGAATGAGGGATAGGTGTATTCAAATGCTCATGTGCGGTGATTCGATTCTTGGAGTATAATATGGGCGTTCAAGGAGCACTCAGCCCATCCACATCTTCTTTACACGACAGCGCAACAGTGTGTCTATTTTGGTGCCCTCACAACGAATTATTCACGTCAAATGTACATAATAATTGAATCCATTTTAACTCTCTCCTTAATTTAGCTTATTCATTGAACAATATTCGCCAACTTTCATGCCTTTCTGTTTCTTGAATAATTGTGGACCATCGGCTAGATAACTCAAACTTTTATTTACTTTCGGTTATTTATGCCATATTTAGCATTAATTTCAGCTGATCGTGATGAGATGTGAAGAAATTGATGCACATTGTCAAAAAAAAAAAATGTTGCCGTTTTGAGTAGCCGCAATAAATAGTACTCCTCCAAGAAATAAAAAAGCACTTTAAGTAAGAAGGCATCGTCCATTCTGAATGCTCGTTCCCGGAAGTGATAATCGTAGTATTTCCGCCGATGAATATGCTATTATATTCTTCATTTCTCGTCAGAGTAAAATAAGCCTTCTGCTATGATTATGTTCAGGATGGCGCTGGTGTAAAACAATCGCGGGTGTATTTCTGCGAAGAAAACTTGCAGACGAAACCTTAGAGGAAGAGGCCTAATACTCCTGCCTATATCAAAGCCCGTCTAGCCTGTACGGGAATTGTTGTTTGAGAAAATTGGTAGTTTTTCTCGACTTTTGATTCATGACTTCGATCCGTATGAACTCATGATCAACGGTCCCTCAAGATCAAAGAGTAGGGCTAATTGAGCGCAGTGATTTGCTCCTCAACCGTAGCCACTCACCAGCGCAATTATTAGCCCCACAAGATAACTAAAAAAATCGCATGTCTAATTGAATCCAAAGAAATTATTTATATCTACCACCGCGCGGTCAAGCATATGAAATACTCGAGAGGAATAATGACCCCCAGATGGCTAATGGGTCAGAAATGTGGATTTTGTTTCTGGAGCTGCAGCTACTGTCTTCGCTTACTTCCATGAACGCAACCTTACTTCTTTTAGTGTGTTTGGTTGAAACGGTAGGTATCCATCCATACGTAGTTACAACATCATAGTCAACAGCCTCAACATTTGATATGAATTCGAGATGTGTTTCACGAATTCAATAAAGAGGGCAACAAAAAGAGGAGGTGAAAATTTATTTACGTAGGATACGTTGATTTGTTTTTTTTTTTTAATGCACTGCCAACACCTACTATAAAATCTGAGAAAATGTGTTGTTTCTGCTTTAAAATTTAGATCAGCGCTCTACCTAGGAGCTTTTTCTTATAGGATATTTAAAATGCTATCTATATCGAGTCGCCCTCACTCAGATCGTATTACCTAAAGTGCAAAAAATAAAAAAAGTAAACCTATAAATGGAGATCCACTGTACAACATATATAACATATCCATCATGATCAAATGCTTCTAGTCACAGAAAATGATCTACAAGAATTCGTAGAAAATCAAGAGAGAAATCCCCATTATATGCATAGCACTAAAACTGAAACGTTGATAGTATGTATAAAACATCTAACAGTTGTTACGATTCATCGTTACTCGTGTCGTCGATAGTTGCCTCGCCTCTCTAGAAGTTTTTTCGCTTTTCATATGATTTCGAAAAACTCGCTTAGGGTTTTGAATGATTTTCTATGATTTTTCGTTTCATTGAAAAATATTTTCGAAAGTTGAAAATAGGTTTATTAGTGTGATTTTCTTAATCACCGAGAAATATTACGATTACTTCATTAAAGAGCTCATTTATATTTCATAGCAAGGTTTCATCGCTAAGTGCCGCCATTCCATTAGAAATATGTTTTTATGACTTGAATAATGAAACACCTTAAAATCTTATCAGTTTGATTCACTTTGATTCTAGGAACCTATCATAGTGAGAAGAGTTTATGCTTTTGTGCTCTAAAGTTTCGCTTAAACATTCACCTTAGAGCATCTAACGTATTTCACTCAATTCCTTTCGTGCATTGATGATAACTGAAAACAATTTTACTCGGTCGATAACTAAACAAAGGCGTTTGTTTTGCAATCAGTTTCGCTCCGAGTAACGGTTTGGAAAATAAGATTCTATCGAAAGATGTTTGTCAGAAGAACTGTAAAGAAGCTTCTTTGACCACTTAACTAACATATCGTATAAATATTGCGATGAGAAAATTTGAAATAGGATATGGATAAATGATTTGGAATTGTAATGATATATGTATCGAAGCATTTGAAAAAAATGCCGGCAACAGTACTGAAGGTCGAGTCTGAACAGGGATTTTATTGACTCGTAGCAGAGCGAGGAGATCCCCTGGGTTTTTTTTTTCAGTTGCATGAAAGGAGTGGATAGAAGAAGAACCTTCGGAGCAAATATCCTCGGAGAATTGGCATTCAGCAAGTTAGCTGTTTAATTTAACATTTGCCTAGGATTGATTACAGCTTATAGCTTTCTTTTGAATTGTTTTGATGTTATGATTTCCTAGCATCTTTTTCACGACCGTTCGGTCACTGAGGTCTGGCCGCTTTAGGTTCAATTCTCTATGCATCAAGAAATCTTGGCTACGGGTTTTTCATTGCGCATTCCACTTTGTAATACGTCGAGCTATTCGAGCTACTAGATCAGCCTGTGGTCTGGAAGTGAACATTGTTGAAGCACTCTTCTCCAGCGACTAAAAACTTGTGGAAGGGTGTTAGGTTGGAGATGCTGGTGTCCAAAAGCTACATCTGGTCACCTTGCTGGACTGGTCGGTCTACAGAGTCTAAGGGAAGTAGCGAGGTATTTCTAGGGACTTATGAAAGGATGGGCAATTAGAGGGTGAGGCGTAAAATATTTAATCTGAGCGATCGATAATGTGGGAGAATGATGTCAGGGTGTTGCGCCTTGTTTTGCCCCTCCACTTTTGATTTGTCGCCGAAGGATTCGCAAATTGTTTTTCTTTCGGAACGCAATCAGATACTGTGTAATCTGGCGACGAGACGAGAGTTTAAGGTTTTTTAAGTTAAGCCTCAATAAAATCAACAGTAGTGAGACTTAGGGGATAATGCGACAGCATGGGGGGACGTCGCCCCGACAGCACTTTGACACGAATAGTGCCACCTCCGCGCAATGAGCACCAGGACTCCTCATGTCCGAGACACTTGGCGGTCGGACTGCGCACCGCTACGGTCCGAACCGACTCTCGCAAGGGCAAAAAGAAAAGCTAGAAGCACATTGATGTCCTGTGATCAGAAACGTTTTCCTTTTATAGGCACTGATTCTTCCTGTGATCATTACTTCTATACTCTGCCCAAAAGCAGTTAATCTACGATTTATGTTTTTCATATCTGTGCAGCAGTTACGGTAACGGCATTATCGCAGGCCGCTTACGGAACAAATTAAATGAGTCGATTATTGAGATCCTGCTTTTCGAATTTTTTTCCAGATAGTTGTAACTAACTAAGATGGTGTTTGGTTGCGATCGAGCTCAGGATCGATAAACATCTGAAGGCAATAACAATTTCTACTCTGAACAGCACATAAGGGTACTTAATAACTTTTCAGGAAGTTAGATTCCTTATCGGCGTTGATTGACTGGACTATAGAGACATAAGTGCAACAGGGGACGTCGTTTTTCGCAGAAATTAACAACGAGTCACTTCCACATTGAGCTAGTTACTATCTCAGCAAAATATTAACTAACAACTTATTGCCCGACGGGATAAACGCAGGTGCACTCATTGAATAAGAAGGACAGAGCCGGTTAAAAAGTAATGAAATTTCGAGTAGCACTAGACTTAAGCCATTAATTGATGGCTTTTAGTTTAGAGCAGAGAAAAAACGATTTTACTCGGTGATGCGATTTTAGGTGGTGATGACATCCGCCAAGCTGATATTCTTATCGATTTTCGTAAATTTATGTTTACGATTCAATATTGAACGTTCTCGACTATATCTGTTTGCAATTTAATCCGGATTGAAGTCGAATATCGATTGGGTTACCGATCGAAACGTTCATTCCAAAGAGAATTCCAATTGCAGTCGAAAAAGTGAAAACCAAATTTCAATTGATAAAAATCGACCATAATTTCGCTCCTCTACTAAGGTTGGAAACCGGTTAATTCATTATTGTCACTAAGCTGTATCGTTTAAATGAAACTACCGCAAGCAAAAAAATACCTTACGCAAATTCATTTCAAAATTTGTTCTGTTTAATAACTTTTTTTTTTCCTCAAAAAGTACGTTTCGATGAAAACGGATTGTTGTGCTTCTATATAGGAGCGGCGTTCGTCCATATACTTGATGTTCAGTGTTATATTTTGCTAAGTTCTTGTTGAAAAATTTGCGAAATATGTTCCAGGATGCTCTAATTTGGTTGTGGTTCAGATGATCCGTTAAAAAAAAAGCTCATTTTCAGAACTACCGAAATTTTAGTAGCATTTCAAACAGAAATATCTGTTATTTTGGTTTTTTTTTTCTACGGTAATTGAATCAATTCATGGTGTTGAAGAAACCAATACATCAATTTCTAGATGAGATTTCTATATACGTTCCTAAATGGGAAATTCCAATAAAATCAACGTTCAATTGGGGAGAAATTGCGAAGGATTGAAAGTTTATAAAGGTCTCATAAGTTCTTCAATAATTTACAATATCAATTTATTTTCTCCTCTTCATAATATGATCATGAAATTACTGAAATTTTTCATCGAATTGAATTTCACATACTATAAGCGATACTCAATGAGCGGAAATGTTTATCACTTTAGCTCTGAGTATATTCCATTCTTTGCTTTTTTTTTTCTATTTTAATGGCCGATGTAGTTCTGGAAATATTTGACTTTAGATGAGTGCATACACTATGCGGCCGTTCTATGTACAACTGTTGTTTTCTTCTCGACTTCTTAATCCATTCGCTAGAAAGTGCAGCCGAGTTAGCGCTCATTGAGATGTGCCTATGAAGAGGAGAAATTTCATACTGATATACATACGCTCCTATATGTTACCGCCTTCGCACAACTGTTATTTCTTCAGTGAGAGGCGTAATAAAGGTGGCTTATGGCAGATTTGTTATTTTTATCGTTTTGTAGTTGTTTACGAAACTTTTTATTATTGGTGTTGATTTTTGATGTATTCGATTAATTTCGCATTCAATAATTATTCTTTACCTAAGCTTAGTCGGGCTTTTTGTAAATATCTATCTTATTTTATTTTTTTTTTCTTATGGATTTTCTTTTTTCAAAAATTGATAGCCATAAAAAATTTTAACAATGGAATCTTTTTGTCTCTCTCTCTCTCATGAAATTAAAGTAATGAGTTATCATGTTAACATGATGTTAGCATTTAAAACGTATTCCTATATAATCGCCCACATATTTGTGAATAGTTGACGCATTGCTAAGAGGAATATATTTTGCGTTGAAGTGATGCATTTGTTTCCACTGTGATATTTTGTTGTTGTATGACGTTTCGTTTGTTGCCATCTAGGCGTTTAGTTGTTGCTTTAAATAGCTTTTATATTATACCACAACAAATATTTATGGCATAAGTATTGGCATTTTTGTATCAGTAATAGCCAATTATATTTATAGCAACATTACGGCACGTCACATTTTCCCATCCGATCGGGTTCAACTCTCTTTTTATTCTTCTATGATTGCCTCAAGAGTGCGGTCGCATTAAGCTATTATCACTCTATCTCTTTAATTACGAATTCACCTTTATTAAATATCTTCGAAATATGTCAACGTGAATTTTTGAATGTTTAACTGCTTCAATCTCAACATGGAAACGAATTACTCTTTTTCTTTCTCGTTCTTCATAGAAATGTTGCACATTACATGAGGTATTTCGCGAATTCATGCACTATCAATTTCAGCGCATATTTCAATTGATACTTTTGCATCAAAGCGAATCAGCTTTGAAGAATTGTCAAATAAAACCTCATATGGAGTTCGCGTGCAAAAATTAATTCATTTCTTAGCCATCAGTATTCATTTTTTTTTCGTGTGCAAACTATTGGCACTTTTATGTTCTTCAACTTATTATGTGAGTGAAAGCACAAATTAAGTTCCATCTTCAAAGGGGTTTCTTCTTCAAACGTGGAACTGTTCACAATAGTGAGCAATTGTTCACAAATTAAGAGCGCCACGCTTATAGTTTCACAATGAACTCGTTTATATCACAATTCAATATATTAGTGATAAATTTGAGTTGGTGCTTATTTCTGTTAGATTAAATCGATTTATTACTTCTGTAGTAATATTTCTTTATGTAAAAATTATTTATCTTTTGATTCTTTTCCTCTTCACTATTTCACTACAGTTTATTATTGAGAGTGAGATTTTGCAGCGATCAGTGGTAAAGTTTTATTTTTATTTGCATTCCATTAATGCTTAAGATGCCTATTGCATTTTTTATGAACTTTTCAGGGCATCATATATGCTCACTACCACGTGAAAGAATTTTCCACTTTATCTTTACCCATCCAATTACATTGTGGTATATTGTCTACATTCTAGTGTCTAAATTCATTTGTTTGATGCTATTCTTCTACATAGCGATGTTGTTAGAGACCATCAAAAGTTGCCTTAAACTTTTAGTGCTGTTTTTAAAATGGAGTATTTGTTTTTTCCGGTTCAGTAGAAGTTTGTATGAGTGGAACATACTGAACAAGGCTTATGCTATTCGCTAGTTCAGTTTTTATCACCTACCTTGATGTCTGTCAAAGTCTAAACTTCCGATATTGCGGGAAGTATCTGTGTCATTCATTATATGGAAGCCGCCATAAGTGAATTCATTTCTGCAATCGCTCTCCTTATCCCCGTTGAATGGTTATCACATTGACATCAACTTTCTTTTTTTGGGAAGATTGCTTTCCAGAAACCGAGCATTTGGCGTTTCCAGTTAAATAGTTTATTGCTAAACATTTTGTTGCACTCAGTGGAAGTCGTAAGTGACGTGAGCTCATTACCTAAGTGAAAAAAAAAACATTCGAGCCTTTCAATTTCTTTAACGACCTATTCAAATCGAATTTGAAGAAATGCTGCTCGCAGTGATTCGAGAAAGCTAAGGTGTTGTTGGCGCTTATATGGAATTTTTAACTCGCTTGTGAGCAGCTTGCTCGAATCTATAACACGTTGCGACCATACAGTCATCATACCTTTCCAATCAATCGATATTCTTTTTGCACTTTATGGGAAATATTCTTGGGAATACTAGTTGGGAATACTAGTGTGCTGAAGAGTCTTCGGCAGGGAACGTAGAATTAATGGAGGCAATCCTTAATCAAAAGAGGTTTTCTGTTTTTTAGTAGAAGGGAAGCATCTTATTCCATCCAATATTTAAGACAGCGATGTTATGTTAGACAACGGTCGTATATATATATATATATATATATATATATATATATATATATATATATATATATATATATATATATATATATATATATATATATATATATATATATATATATATATATATATATATATATATATATATATATATATATATATATATATATATATATATATATATATATATATATACGACCGCTGTCTAACAAATGCTTTCTCGGAGTTACCCATAGCATATTCCTTGCCTCCCTTCTCTTCGACTTTGAAAATGCATTTCTTCCTATGAATTAAATGACCTACGCGGCTAATTGAAGAGTCTCCTGAGAGCAAAGTCGAACAGTAAGCATTCCAGTGTTGGAGTGATCGTTTGATCGATCGATTTTTCATCTCTGACGCCTAGGGTAATGTTATGTGTGCATATTCCAAAAAGTCGGCTGCTTTCAGTACAGCGGAGGAACAGTGAAAGTTAGCCACTGAGGTGCCTCTTTTGCAATCCTTTTGCAAACGAATTCTAATTCCTTATTGTGAAAAGGTAGAAGCCACTGAAAACAATAGCAGCTAGAAATTCGCGCTATTGTTCTTCTCGTCCTTACTAAACAGCGAGTTGAAATAGGTCGGCTTCTATCAAGTGTTACTATATTTATTTGTGGTGATTTTTAGTTGCAGCTACCAAGTCAGTTATTTTCAGTTCATTCCAAAAGTATCAAATAAAATTTTCTATTTTATAGGCTTTCATCAAAACCTATTGGTTCAGACGTGGAATGTAATTTCACTCTTATCTGATAAAAGCGAAAAGCTTTCGAGATCGATCGTTTTAAAAACTTTTATGTTGAAAGTATATATCAATGCAATATTAAAACACATAAACACCATATCGCTTGAAGACATTAGAGATAATATCCCTTTGTATAAGTCGGTAAATTCTCCAGATGTCGAGGGAAATGAGGGAAATGAGCAGATATTCTGGCTTGAGCTATTTTAAACGTCGAATAAATGAGCAGGTATTTCGGATTAGGTTGGATTAAAGGGCCGCGTTCTAGAAATGACAAACTTTAAATAGATTTCAAGCAATATTATATGAAATTCCTCTGAAGGATTCTAGATTGTCCACTCATATTTGCGAATGTGCAAACAACACTATTCAGTGAATCGTTAGCACTGTGCGCGCTAAACGTTCGTTTACTCATCTGCTTAGGTTTTTCACTTTCCTTGTGATTTGCAATACCATATCGTTCTTGCATTTTAACTATATGAAGTGAATCTGTTCAAAGAGACGAATTCTGTTAATAAATGCAAAAAAAAGGAGCACTTTCGCTATTATCAGCAACATAATAAATCTCATTAAAGAATTGCTTCTTTCCGGTTTGCTAAAGAGTGCATAAAAAGTAAGAAGGTCGTAACAAACATTAAGTACTACAAGATAACACATTGCTGTATAATATTTATTTTCTAATCTATCGGGCGGCATGTTACTTTCAATAAACAATGTGTTATGATAACACGTTCCCCTAGAAGGTGTTGAATTTACTGCTTCTTTTCATGTGTCAGGAAAGAGTTGATGGTAGTTTATCGCACATCACAAATGATGCTCATTTGCAACAGTGCGCCAAATCGGATATCATTGCAAAGCAGACAGATTGGCGAATAGTGAATGTGATATGCGCTCGATTATAAACGCCTATATTAGCAGTTTTATCAGCTGGCACATTACTAGCGAAATGTGTGCTTGTGATTGGTCGTAATCATGAAGCAACCAATACACGTTCAATTCGACACGCTTCTACCAAACAAGCGGCGCTGTCGCTTTTTTTTTTGTGTATGTGTGTGTGTGTGTGTGTGTGTGTGTGTGCGAAGGAACATTTCTTTGTTGGCTATGTGGTGTCCCGCCGAGTGCATCCATTCAGTCAGGTGCCACCCGCTTTCAATCCATTTAAACACGCCTGCCTTGTTAGCATTGCTTGGTTGCTTCTTTCTTGTCGGAATGCATTTATTTCTTACCTGAGTCTATCAATTTCTACCTTGTTTAATTAGTTATTTGTTAAACATAGGTGTGACATATAATTCGGTCATACTCATCCATACTGATTTTTAGAGTATTGCATATTCTGCTATGGTGTTGTTAGAAGAGTGTCGTTGGTTTTGCACTTTTGCAAATCTTAATTGAATTGTTTTTTTTTTTGTGTTGGTTTGAGGTTTTTTTTTAATGACCATTTTATCATTAAGTTTTTTTTTTCTTCAAAGATTAATAAATGACTCATACATAGAATTTAGCCATGAAAATTTCACTAAAACGAAAGAATGTCTCAGAAGTATTCAGTATTAATAAGGAAGCGCTATCATCTCGTATATATTTCAATAAATGTAAATTTTATCGATCGATTTTGCATTTAACATTTCAATCTGAGAAAGTTTTAATTGTTGTCTTACGAGGATAAGAGGATTTACGAGAATTTTCGTTGAATTGAATTTTGAATTGTCTAACAAGTGCTCGAATTTTGATTGCGATTGATTGTTGTATTCGTTTCATAGACGTTATAGAATTGTCGCCATATCATCATGTCGTTAAGAGGAGTTTATAAGAAATCACTCGGCGATAGACCTCAAAAAGTGCAATTTATCCTCAATTTTATGTTGGGATATTGCAAAAATTGACTGAAATATCAATAAATCAACTAGAAAAAAGGGTTTAAAAAATTGTTTGTAGCTTTTGTACAAAGTATTGTATGCATATTTAATATGAGTTGTAGAAAACGACAAAATGAGTAACCATCGTTTTTGTGTCGATTCATTTTTTTTTTTCTCGGGTGATTTCTTTCCGGTTCACAAATGCGTCGAGCGAGAGACAAGACGTGTAATGCATGATTCAGACCAGCGTTGTTGAACGGGCAGGCAGCGTTCAACTAAGCGAAGACTACAGACGTTGGCAAGCGGTGGCAACTAACAATCGTTTCTTGAGCGAAAATCCCATTTATGTTCATTCGTTATGAGTTTTACGATTCGTTATTGTGGTACTTTTAGGGTGAGCTTATCGAGTCACAGCATTATTCCGGCATTGGATGCTAGCAGCTTCAAATTGCTGCTAGCTGGCAATGGTTTTTCAAGGTACACTTTCGGCGTCGACCAGTGCTGATACATCCGGAAGAATCGTCGTTGACGAATCCGACTACCGATTAGGTAGATATTACATTCCTTGGCAAATGTTAAAGTTGATGAAAAAAAAATCAACCTAGTAATCAAAAGATAAATATGTTTTCATTATTCTTTGTTGAGGCTAAAACAAGAAATTCCACCGTTTATAATAAATATCGTTCAGCATATGATAGTTTAACTATATTCCTTCTTATGAGTTAACTGTTTATTGATAAAAACACTCTAAAAGTTATCAGCCTTAATTTTTAGGTGCATGTTTGCAACTATATCAGCAAATGTTCGGGGGTGACACTGTGTAAAACTTGCATAGATTTTTTTTTTCTCTCTTTCGGCTGCATTCCTCATGCGATCTTATGCGCGCTTTGAAAATTTCATTACCATAAATATCATGCAAATTTTACTAGTGTTTCCATCCGGAAACGTTTTCACATGGAAAATCTTTCTAGTTACTACCTGTAATTCATGGATAGGTGCCGCAGTGTACGTTCATATAAAGGTATCCTAGACTGGTAACCTATATCTAATTCATTTACAGCTTTAGACAAACGTTTCGACGTAAAACATTAGCGTCATTTTTATTTTCTTTCGTTTTTTTTTTTTTTTTTTTTTTTTTTTTGTGCAGACAAAGCTGCAGCTTGATGTTGAAGTATCACTTCAAAAGTAGTTGAATTATTTGTGCATAATTACGAGTAGACAATCGCACCACATTCCATGACTAAGTGGAATTCATGGAAAGAGATTCTTTTAATTATTATTTCTTGCTTTAATTACTTCTAATTACTCGATGAATTTCTCAACAATAACTCTTCACTGATAACATTTATAAGAAGCGTATGATGCATAATTCTCACCCAGAAGAGATAATTGAGCCCATTGTTGATAAAATTGACATGTGAACATCGTGCAGATTTCCGATAGTGAAACGGCATTTTACAGCTTGAAATATGACATAAGTTAGATAACTAAAATGAAGTAATTATTGCATTTGACGAACAATGTAAAGAAGCATGATGGGAATGCTTTGTTTGGATGAGCTAAGTGCTTCTTAGATCTCAAGTGGATCGGCAATCATTCGTTTATCGTATGTCGCGTCTTGTTTGGTGAACGTTAAGCACTTAGCTTTACAACATGCATCCTGAGTGTTTGTGTGGCGCATTTAGCATTGATTTGAAACGAACTCTCCATTCTTTCTTCTTTAGTTTTGTCCACTTAGCGAAACTCTTATGCAACACATCTAACGATGGCAATTTTCATAATTAGCCACTGTTCACTTCTCGAGGCATATCCATAATATTACATTGCCTGTGCAACAATCCTTGAATCATCCATTGTCACAACAAGAAAGTCGATTGCAGTGGTTTCGTTTAACATTTGACGTTTTCAATAGGGATATGGGCATATGGAAAGATCTTAGAACAACTGAGCACGAGGCTACATTACAGTAGCACATAACAACAGCCAAAACGCCAAGGAAGTTTTCCGTACCTGCTCATTTCCATGAAATGCAGAGCACCAAAAAATAGATAAGAATGCTTCTAAGGAGCGCGGATGAGGCAAAATGAAAGTGGCGGACAGGGGGAGGGGCGCAATTCACCTGGAAAGCAGAAAATGCTTCGTGGCTGTCTCTACTACTCTTTAAAAAATGAAACCAAACACCTCAAGAATGCTTTTGAAAATTTAGCTGATCGTTGAATATAGTCTTTTTTTTTCTGCAATTTTATACCCTTTATGATAGGGAAACTGGGAAAATTCGGGGGAAAACATCCGCAAAAAATGTAACCAATTCTAAATATCATTTAACCAGTTTTCTTGCAGAAGAGGACAAGCTACCCTTCGAGATAAAGGAGGTTGTTCGAATTCGAGCTAACGAGAAATTTTCCAAGTATTATGAATGCTTTGATGAAATCGGAGAGTAAGTATATCTATATATCCTTGTCTTATCGAAATTATGAGCACAACTACAGTAAAGTTTTGCAATCATTGTGAGCACAACTACAGTAAAGTTTTGCAATCTTTTTATTTTTCGGTCGTGAGAACGATGCAAAGTACTGTCAGTGAAAGTTCATTTGATTGAAATTTGAAGGGAAATAAAAGTGGGAGCAATGTTTTCAATTTGGAACGTTTTTTAATTGCAGAGGCAAATTTGGGAAGGTCTACAGATGTCGGGAGAAAGCGACTGGATTGGAATTGGCTGCAAAACGAATTAAAATAAGACGCGATGCCGATAGGGCACAAGTCGAGAAAGAGGTTGAATAAATCTTCATAGAAGTTTTTTTTTTTTTAATTCTATTGTTTCATATTCGTATATCACGTTTCTTTGTACTATTTATTCTGAAAGACTTTTGTAGTTATCGTACAGGTCAACAGGTCAATGAGAAAACATGGACCGTTTTCTTTCATTCTGAAACGATCAGCTTCTTTTTATTATGGGCGAAGTCATGTCCTTAGGATATGATGGAAAACCAGAAATCCGGCTGTAGAGTATAGAAAAATATTGAATTCATGAGTTACTGACTAGCATCATCACAAATATGAGCTACATTCGGCGAAATATCATAATGTTCTTTCGCTTTAGCAGAAAGCTGCTAGCACTTTTGTATTATGCAAATATCAAATGAGTTTCGTTATAATCGAATTTCCATCTTTATTTGCCTTTTCCTATATATGTGAAAAAAATTTTATTTTAAAGGAACTCGTTGAGAGAATTTCTCTCATTTCTTCCCATTGAAACAAATAGTGCAAATGTTCTCAATGTGATTGGGTTTTTTTTTTTTTTTTTGCTCGTCGGATTTTCGATATATTTTGTTAAAATCTTTACCATAACGCTCAATTATTTTATTTTAGCTGCAATTTTTTGAGCTCTTTCGTCGAGAATTTAGAATGCACTGAAATTTATATTCGATCATCGAAAGAATTTTTTTAGGTAGCTATAATGACACAAATGCGGCATCCACGTATTGCGCAAATTTATGACGCTTTCTCCACTCCCGATAATGATATTATTCTCGTAATGGAAGTGTGAGTTATATTTCTTATTTATTTTTTAGCTGAGTGCCATATCGATTTTCAACATAACTGTGGGGGGGGGGGGGGTTTGCACCATTGATATGTTTAAGGTTAGCACATAACCTTTACGAGAAAAGAAAAATCCGTTCTATGGAGTGATTTACAGTTCAATATTGGACAACGTAAAGAGATGTTTTAGAAAGCGGCATATTGAAATAGAGTGTATTTCACACCTCAACATTCACCCTCCTTTTGCGTTCCATGTAAGGTTATAATGGTCATGTGCAGACAATCTCATTCGCTTTTCCAACGGAAATCACTCGTTAATTGCCTTACGATTGTTGATTATTATTGATTGAGGCGAATTGAAAATCAGCTTCTATTCAAACGCTTATCTTTCATAACTCGTTTCGAGGTTGAGCTTCATGCAGATGTAGATATTGTGGGAAATTTGGTTTTTTTTCTTGCTCTCAGAAGTGGAAATTTTTTCGACGCCTCCCATTTCCAAACGTGCATCCCCTTTAGAAACATAGATAATCAGATCACAGATGATAGAACTTAACCTTCTAGAGCTAACAATGCGTTGAATTCATGACATATTTCTTTCAGCTTTGCCATTTGCAGCGTAGAAACTATGCTTAGCGATGAGCAGAGATATTGACGTAGAAGTGTAAAATTTAACATCTGGAAATGAAACGATGATTCTGATTGCAATAAAATGGCTACGATATATTAGCCTTCACCATGCTTAATGCATGACGTTCATTTAGAAGAAATTTAATTTTTGCATATTTTGCACATGGATATAGGTATATTTCAGTAGCTAGCAAAAAAAGAGACGTATGTTAATCCACTAAAAAGAAGATGATTGCTTTGAACTGTTGAGAGATGCTAGCATTTATCCTCATAAAACAGTTCGATTGAGCTCATTTCAGTTGTTATATAATATATATATATATATATATATATATATATATATATATATATATATATATATATATATATATATATATATATATATATATATATATATATATATATATATATATATATATATATATATATATATATATATATATATATATATATATATATATATATATATATATATATATATAGAATTACTTTACAGTGTACGAGGAGGAGAGCTGTTCGATCGAGTCGTCGATGACAATTACATTTTAACGGAAATGGCTGTTGTTATGATCGTTTGTCAGCTTTGTGAAGCTGTCAGTTATATACACAGCAAGAACATTGTACATCTGGATATTAAGGTAAAATTTCATTTTGTCACCTCAACAAAAAATTTCAGCATTATAGGTGCTCGTTCGCAAGTTGGCGCTCTTCCATTCTCCTTGTCCAAATTTTAGCTCTCGTAAATTACGCACGAAATGCCAGAGGTCTATTTGATAGGAATGAAAATCGAGTCATTGTTTTTGTAGATCGCAAGAATAAATCGTTTTATAGCGGTCGTGCCTTTCCCTTTCATAATCTGATCAGTAACCAGGCGTTCATTAGAATATTTCAAAGAGAATGACACTGGAATTTTCAGCCAGAGAACATTATGTGCGTCTCACAAACGGGTAACCGAATAAAGCTTATCGATTTTGGTCTAGCGCAATATTATGATGGATCGTCAAATCTATTGTTTATGGCTGGTACGCCAGAGTTTGTTGCTCCTGAGGTGATCAAGTTTGAACCTATCGACTTTCATACCGATATGTGGAGTATTGGAGTCATTACTTACATACTGTGAGTATTTTCGACAATTACCCTAGCATACTTGAAACCCTAACTTTTTGATCTACGACTCTCATCTAATATTCGAATCAATGCTAACTAACTCTTACTTTCCCGACGCGACCAGATAAGGTCGGCGGGCGATTAAAATGTTCACGTTTTCTTCTCAACTCTATCATCGCATCTCTTCAGTTTTGGCGGAAGGTTTTACTTTCTACTGGAAGCAGGACTTGCTATAAATTGTACTTTTGTTTTACCGTTCTAAACTTTTTGAAGTTCATATTTTTTTCTTATTTTCAAGAAAACCTGATTTTGAAGTCCCTAATTTTTGGCTTCAGCTGTTTTTGAAGGACAAAAAATGTGAGGTGGACAACGTCATTCCTGTTGCCAGTAAAAGGTGAGTATGGAGTCGGACCTCCTAACTGGACCCGGGAAGCAGCCCTGAGCTGGAATGCGGAGCCAGACCCCCCATTGGTGGCCTTTTGGGTCGGATAAGGATCGAAGTCGAATTTAAATGGTCAATCAGAGGAAGCTGAGTCGGAGAAAATTGCTTCCATCGATTTTCAGTTCCTCTCATTCAGCACCAGAGAGAAAACGAAAACCACTGTGGCAGTTTGCAGCTTGAAAGCAGGAAATGTGTTTGACGCTTGTTTCTCACAGTGCAAGATTAGCTTCGCAGATAGTCAAACTTTGTGGACTTTGCACCAGATGGAGTTTTATAAAACAAAGTGAAGGCGACAGTATTTAAAAACCTCGCTAATGAAGCTTTAGCCCGTCTTCGACGTTTTTACATTTTTTTTTTTTTTTTGCTCTAGCAAAAATCACGTTTTGTTAACGCTTTGCACACCTATTTGAATATTTCAAATGAGATTCTCTGTAGCAGCTCGAACGTAGTTATGTTCTGCTTGCATAGACCCATTCTACGTTAACAATTATTCACCGTTCGCAACATTTTAAGGCGTTGAATTTTTCTTCCCAAACTTGCCTTCTCTTCATCAGTTTGTGGCTGTGGTGCTAAAATGCTTCTGGGCATGGAAATTTTTTGCGGGAAACTCGGCGGCTGAAGATCTAGAGTAGGGTGGTACTTCAGAACGATTCACTCAAGTGCCCGAATGGCCACAACCTGTTTAAATAGTTTTGCAGTTGCCGTCGTATTCCTTTGTAATAGCTGCCCTCATCTTGGCATACCGCTTGAAATTGAGAGTGGGGAGATAGAGGTTAACCCACTTATAACGTTGTCACTGTCTCATATGGTCTGAGCCCTTAAGAATAACTTCATCCTTTTACTTTTTACTTCCTGATTACTGCTTTAAATCAGAAAAGAAAAACATTCATAGGTCGTAGTGTTTTCGAGATTAGAACGTTTTTATTAGAATTGTGGATATTTCTGCCTTGTAGGAGCAGCTTCGTAGACGAACCTCTTAATTTTGGCTTATCGACGTATTTTGCAGACATGACGTACTTTCTAACAATCTCTTACTCAAAAAACTTGATATCTAGAACACAGTTAGAACTTTCAGGACCCCGTAACTATTGCCTTAATATATCTGTTTTCATGTAACTTCCCTCAAAGAGTAGGCCTGGAAAGAGTTCTTCCGTTTCCGAAGTCAAATAGCACTCTCGTTTTTGGAAAGTCTTTTACGCTTGTTCCTAGGGTTGTTTTTTATACACGTTGGATTCCTTTGCAAAAAAACATACGTTGTACGCTACCCTTTGGCCTATCTTCCGGTTTTGTTGTGCGTCATGATAGGTGCTATAGTGATAACGGCAATCCGAACGAGACCTTCGAATTAGATTTTCACGTCATGCCAAAAAAGTTGTGCAAATGGTACCTATGATCAACGCACATTGTTCGATGGGAGTTTTTACCATTTCTTTCTTTCAAATGCACTCAGAACGTGAATTTAACAGCTTTGTCCAGGATTTTTTTGCTAAACGATCCAGCAATTTCGTGTAACGTTTGCCATTTTTTGATTTAATAAGTTAGATTGATAATTTATTATTTCTTTGTTTCGGGACCTGCCCTTGTAAATTCTCGAAAATTGTACGGTGCATATAGCGGCACAATTCGGAAATGAGTAACTCTGTGAAGTAAAGGGTGGTTTTAATTTGCAACTGTGCAGTTCTAAGATCACTTTTGAAGAACCGGAGTCGACCCGCGGAATTGATATTGATGACTCAGCCAGAAAACGGTGTCTTGCTTATGGAATCGATCTGGACATCTTTATAGTGGTCAGCACCGAAGTCAAACTTAATTCTTATACTCAAGAAAGTTGAAGTCGAGAAGTTCAAAGGACTTTTCATATCCTAGAAAGGACAAAATTGTAGCTGGCAATTTTAGCGAGAATTTCATTCCACTGCTTATCGCTTAAGTTGATCTGTCTTTACAAATTGCTAGTTTTTGAAGACAAATAATTTTAAGGCTATCAGGAATTTCGCCTTTTCTCGGCGAAACACTTGGAGACACATACTGTGCAGTTGAGAAAGGCGAATGGGAATTCGATGAAGAAGCATTTGAAGGTATTTCTGAAGCTGCGAAGGATTTCATTTCCAAGCTTCTCGTTTACGACCAAAAGTAAGCATTTTTTAGTCTCTTAGGGGAGAATAAATGCTCATACTGTTACTTGCAGAAAATCATTGCATAAATTAAAGCAAATTGGACCTGTGAACTTTCGTGATTTTTCAAGCGACTTTCTGCAATGATGTTGCAAGTCGTCAAACATTTTGAATTTTTGCACAAATGTTTTATAGTGGTTTAATAAATTTTTGAAAATAATCGAAAGCATGACAAGCTCTACAAGTTTGCTAAATTGTTTTCTTGAAAGGTTGGCCACAATTATAGGATTTACACATGGAAACATGGTTCTCTACTTTTGTTCACATGATGATCGTATTATATATCGTTTTTTTTTTGAAATGTTTCTGGTATTTCTTTGTTTACTGTAAAATTGCAAATAGAGTCAAATCGACAACGCGATTCATTTTACTGAATATAGCGTTTTAGAAAAAGAATGTTACCCGAACAGTGCCTTCAACACGAATGGATCGTCGGTTCAAGAGCACGTGCAGCGAACGATCTATTACTGAGTCAACCAAACATCGGCAAACCACTCTCTAAAGAAGGTCTCAAATCATATCTCAAAAATAAACGATTCAGAGTTAGTTTTGTTCTGTTTTCATCGAGCAGTTCTTCTTCGTCCGTCTATAGCAACCAATCGAACGGTTGCGACGAAAAGGCGGCTATTGGTCAACGGTCATCACAGTAGGCATCAATATGCGATAGTTCAAAGAAACTCGACCTTCGAGCACATGCATGTCATTCTAACGCTTAAAGCATTAGCTTATTCCTACCAACGTGCTTCCTGTCTGTAGCATCGCAGTTTTACTTTACCCCCATGCCACTGCTTTCTGTATGATTGTCTAATAGATAACATTCGGAGTGTTTTGCTTAGCTTCTTTAAAAGGTTTGCGGTGAAAAATGCAAAAACTTCATTTCGAATGTTAAAAGAGCAAAATCCTCACTAAAATATTCTAAAATAGACATAATTGCTTCGCTAATTTCCCTTTGTAATCGCTTGATTGATCAACCATGTCATTGAAACCTAATAAAAGACTTTCTTAATTAGCAGATTTAATTACTACAAAAATATCTAACAAAATGACAAGAATAACCGCAAAAGTCTAGAATAATGAGTGCGGCAAACGTATAGTGGCATAACCAAATATGAGTGCACGTGCATGTTGCACGCGGCAACTCTCAAACGCGGTCGTTAGATAAATCGTATCTGTCTTGGGAAATGGTTTCTTTTGAAGAATATTTAACAAGATTTGTTGTGCTTGCATGAGAAGGGTACTTATAGGCACATGGAACGAATTACCAGATGTATGAAGCGCGTTTTTACAACTAGCTTTTTTTTAAAAATAATCTGTCGCAGTACAATTGCAGAAGGCGACGTGGGCTTTGGTGTTTCTGATACGATTCAGAAAGCATGGCTTCATGAATTGGAAGATGCTCGACAGTATCACTACTGCATCTCAATCGCATTGTACTGCAACGACTGCGAAAACGCCGATTTTATCTGCAGACGGTTCGCAGTTTTTGCGATCTTCGACATCAGACGTTCCTATTGCAGATGGAATTGGTCCAAGTACTAGCATGGGGATTCTTTCAAAGTCAGAAGCCGAGAACGTCAATCCGATACATAAAACCGCGTCAACGGCAACGAAGCAAAACGACGGAGAAAACGAGGCAGTTGAAAAGCTCCTCTCAGCTGTTCCAAAAAAGGTATTATTTCTGAAGTGGGTGCTCTGAAATGTCGACGACTTCTAAACTTTTTCATATTAGAAATAATTGTTGGGCATAACGCCTTCTCGGAATTTTAGAATTTGCATAGAATGAGTCCCTACACTGCTTGACTTTACTTTCGGAAAACGCTTTAAATATAGATTGAATTTCGCAGATTCCGTCTTCATAGGCTTATTCCGCGAAATATTCGCGATTTTTTTTGCAGAATTTTCACAAATTCCGCAAAAAAAGTTTCCATATTTGCCGTATGGATGCAAAATCGTCCACTCGTTGCTTGTGTGCAAGTCAATCTACTGTTCGTGAATTGCAAAATTACACTTTCTTTCTTGAGCAGACGTCTCTAGGAGTTAGATTCCTCCTAACCAGGCGATCGGTATGAATTCAGCTTATATATGAAAGCTGCTAGATTATAATCGTTGAGAAGAGTGTGGTTGTTCTATAACTTGGCGAGACGAGGCCAATGTGATCCACAAAGCAATCGTGATCGTCATTTAAGAATCCTTGTTTCAAATGAACGAATTTTTACGATGTGATGATGAGACTTCTTTGTCAGTAAACGTTTCCGATGTAAGATTTACCGATTGCACTAAAGCTTTCAGATTTTCGTGTTATTTCCCAGTTTTTAGCAGCTGAAAAGGTATTTGCAAACAAAAGAAATGTGTGGATTCAACTCGTTGGCATGCTTTGCCATCTTTTAACGACAGCAATATGGAAAACGCGTTGAACTGATAGCGTAACTTCCGCCATCCAGCAGAATAATTCCTTCAAGGCATTTGTCGCTTCAGTTATTGTGTTATATACTATGACGCGATTTTTTTTTTTTTTTTTTGCATAAATTCAGTCGCAGTGGAAGACGTATGCACTTGAGCGTTTTTTCTTCACTTTATCGAATCCGCGTTATTGCCTCTTTTTGCAGGTGAAGGGGAATGCGATCAGTTGCGAAACGCCCGAGAAAAAGGCTAAAGTTGAAGAGGAAGTAAAAAGCTTGCCAAAATCCACTCCAAATTTCGACACTAAGCAAAAACGTAACACAGATAGTTGTCGCCGTGATGACGATTGGCAAACTAATTCGAGTAGGAATCGACCACCAGTCGACACATCCAGTGAAATCAACAGAAAGGCCAATTCCGTTGCAGCAATTCTCTCAAAGTTTGCAGAGAAGGATGAGGTGGCAGTAGCTCCAAAACATTTGGAGCGAAAATCCTCCCGCGCTGGTCGGACACTTCGCGACGTTGAAAGGCCACTGAAAAAAATGTCTTCTGTGCTACTCGATGACCTCCCTCCCGCAGCATTAACCCAACCCTTGGAAGTAGTTCAATCGAGATGTGAAAATCCGAAGAACGTTGTCAAGGTAAGGAAGAAGGAAACCGAGATGAACGTCGAACAGGATCGTCGCAACGAAAAATGTCCGCCGATGGAAACATGCTCCCCGTCGAGAGTGTCGGCGGACTCAGCACAGACCACACACGACGGGAATGCGCCTCAGCTGAGGAATGAGGTTGCAACAGATCGCCGCAAATCTGCTGTAACAGATAGTCATTGCAGGGTGACTGAAGCAACTCAAAGGAATGGTGATCCGGGTAGAGTGAATAACACAGCGATTAGCAAGGCGGAGAAAAGTTTTAAAGAAATGAGAGCAAAAGAGAGTTTAGATGAGCGCACGGAAGAGATACACTGTACATCGATGATTATACCGATGAAGGTTGAGAAGAGCAGTACAGTGATTGTGAAAACGAAGACAAGCATTAAAAGTCAAAACACAACATCCGAGAAGAGCGTCACCAAGGCGGTTAATGGGCAGCTTATTGAGGAGAGCCATCGAAGTGAAAAAAACGATACCAGCATTAATGTGAGAAAATCGATGACAAAGCACAACCGTGGTGAACACATGCCAAAGCCAATAATCGAAAACGATTCGCGTATTGCACAGTTTCGTAGTGTTGCATTGCAGGCCGAAATGCAGAAAAAAACAACCGGAAGCCATGAGAAGGGAGAAACTACTGTGGAGTTGACAAAGGCCGAAAAAACCCATGCAGGGAAGGTGCACTTGGTACACGAAAGGAAATTAGATAATACTTGCATCTTGACGAATAGTGCGACCGCTAAGAACGAAATTCAGGATACGGCAGTGGCAAAGAAAATAACGAGCACTTTGCGATGCGACCTGGAACCACATTTCGATGAATCGCTGACGCTTAGTCATAAGGAAAATTTTGCTTCGAACACATGCTTTGACGGGAAGATTTCAACTAAAGAAACGAGCAACAAATCGTCCATAAAAATTTCCAACGAAAAACCACCAAGCGGACGGAGCGATAAACGTAATCGTACGCCCAAGAAAACGGATGGTAGAACGCTTGTTTCTGGCTCAGATGAAAGTAAAGCAAGCGCTTCCGAAATACAAGATAATCATAGTGAAGAATCGAATGCAGAGACGAGCAGGTCCATGGATTCTCACCGCTATACCTTATCGGCTAGTACTACTTCCCGCTCAGGTACACGTAAAAATGGACGAACTGTGGCTAGCAGAGCTTCTTCAGACGCTTCTTCGGAGAGCAGTGACCATCCATCAGCTGAATGTAAAAAAAGTGCTGCAGAGGCGAAAAAAAGCGACCAGGTGTCTTATGCAACGACGAAAGAATCAACGAAATTCTCCAATACCTCTCCAAGTATGCCTTCGAAGAGCCCAAAGGTGGATTTAATACCTCCTTACTTAAGTACGGAGACTGAAGTTATGCCTAGAAACGCTTTGTTAAAACCTAAGATCGAAGTTACGGCGGCCAGTAAGAATGAGCCGAGTAGCATGCTTACATTGTTACCTTCGCAGAAAGAGAATTATCCAAGTGTTGAAATGAACGGGAAAATCGCCATGAAAGAGGTGCCAACTAAAATCTCAATCGTAAAGAAAAAGAAAACTATTGCAACGTCGGTCGCTGACGAAAGTTGTTCAGATGTTTTCAGTAACAATCCGCCGAGAGCGGTATTTGAAAAAACACAGATGAATTATTCTAGAACGACTGCAGTAGAAAATGAAACATCGAAATCTCAATTAAGAGATACTTCTGTGGGAATGTCGTCAGTGGTCGCAGATGCAAAAAGGAAGTCGACGAAGAAAGGGAAAAATATTGAATCGTCGAGTGAAGAAGAGACAAAAAAACCGAAACTTTCTACCATCAACACCTATAGTAAACAAGAATACGAAAGGCGTCAGAAGAGAGTGGAGCCAAAATTGAGTTGGCGCTCTGAACTTTTGAAAAGTTTTGATGATGCGAACAAAAAGAAGGGAAAAGCTGAAGGGGAAATTCAAATACCAAAGACCAGCTGTGAGAATTATTCGCCCTCAGCAGATTCGACTTCATCATGGAACCATGGTAAAGATGGTTATGGATCGGATGGTGAATGCATGAAGCGGCCATCGCTGAAGCCAATTGCCTCCGAGGACAAAAAGAAGATGGAGTATCGTTCGCTTGCAAATATTCCATCAGAGGCGAAAACACAGAAGGATGGGAAGCTATCAAAACGTAAAGTAACATTTTCGAACGAGGTGCTTGATCCGAAACCCACAGCTATAAAGATATCCAGTATTCCTGGCTTTGCGCTGTCGAGGGTGCAGTCTGAATCAAATATAGCCGAAAAAGCAAAAATTTCGTTGGAAAATACTCTGAAGATAAGAAGGATGACAATGGACGATACAAGGGCTGAAGAACTGAAAACAATCACTACTCGTCGAGAACTGCTGGTCAGTTGTTAACTATTGGCAATGTCTTGCAAACTCTTCGCTTCAAAGGAAAGTGCACAGAAATCCTTTTTCTTAAATCGTTTATGAAATCGTTTCTAAATAAATTAACACACCTTTTTAAACATTCATCAACTCGGGTGTTTTTTAAGGACTAGCAATAATGTTTAGCCTGTACTGTTCGGAAAATGGAGTTAGATAGAGAAGATGTCGCAGATGACTACTTTGCCTACAACTGAAATTTTTTTAATTTTCGCGATCAAGAAATCATTGTCAGTATATTTAGAAAAGAGTGACTATTCGAAGTTCCGATGAACTTTTGATAACACTTGTATCAGTGTTTTCTTCACACATGAAACCCGTATTATTTATTAGACTATGCTAAATTTCGGTTCAAACGTTCGGCAAATTTTAACGCACATAAAATGGTCAACTTTCTCGTGAAGAGGGAAATTCGAAGTGAAAAACTCTCACTGCAACAAAAAGTAAGTGATCTGACGGAATGAAAGAAAAGGCCTAAGAAAAATAGTTTGGGAACAATTCACGATTGAAATACTTCGATCTTATGATAGTAAATGCAGTAAAAGAGCTCGAATGAAAAAGTCTAAAATAAGGAATTTCTTCTTCCGTTTTATTTCATTTCAACGTAATTTATAACGAGAATTTAAGGTTCATCTGATTTTTAAACTTCCGCGTAGAATACACAATGTCATTTATTAGGCTTATGCGGAAATCGATTAGTTTTTGATAAATGAACTTCTTTTTGTGAATCTTCTCTGCAATATGGAAAATATCGAGCACTATTTCCAGGTGCAACAGGGAAGATCTAAGAAACCAGAAGTCAACAACTTTGGCTGGCTAAAGACGCGACTGGAATCACGAATTATTGACGAAAAGAAAGGACAAACATGGAAGAGCAAAAACGAATTTAAAATTCCTATTTGTGCTTCACAAAATGCGAAACGAGCCCTAGATATGTGGAAGAATATGGAACAAAACGTTAAGAATAGTTAGAAAAACTCAATACCGGAAAAGGCTTAGCTGATGAAAATATCAGCGAAGTGTGTTGTGAAGGTTCACCCTTAGGTCATATTTCATTGTTTGACAGATCAAATATGTATTTGAATCTAACGCTCTCAACATCATGGCGTCAGTTTTCCGTTTCCCTATCCTACAAACATATATCATTTATGAATTCATTATGTGTCCATTTAGGTGTAAATAATGAAACGAAAAAATTTCTTAAGCAATTGATGCCAATATGTTGAAAGCGCTAAATTCAAACGTAGACGTTGATCGTGTTAGATCGATCGAGCTATAGAGGTTACCCAGTTTTAGGACGGCTAATCTCGAAATCTCAAGTGGATTTGAAAGTGATGAAGGACGGAAATGTGTCATGCTCCATAAATGATGCAAAAAAAAAATCGCTTGCGTCTGAAAATAATTGGAAATTAGAAGTGAAAATAGCAGTTGAAATTTCAAAAATATAGAACATCTTTTGATATCAGCCTACCAAAAAAAAAAAAAATTCCAGCATGCGGTCGAGATAGGTCGTAGTGAATTCACTTTTTTTTTAGCAGAACTGAGTACTAAAGCTGTTGACGTGTAAGCTAGGCGGTAAAGCGCGAGCTTAACTAATTAGCTTTTTCCGGCGGACGAGTAGGTTATATACGATATATTTACGATATTTTGAGACATTTATACAATAAACGAGAGACACCGTAATAAATCACTTCAGAATATTGTGCATTGTATTTTCAAAAGGGATTTGATCTGATTTGCGTGAATTTTATCGATGCTTAAAATTCAAATGCGGAAATTGCTTAGTTGATCATTTGATCTATCATTCATCGATCGTTATATATATTAGCAAATATTCAGCTCAATTGCACAACTCAATATGAAAATAATTAGTCATCGATGATTCGTATATATGTACTACTTGTGAATATCTTGCTTAACTTCTTTTCAAAAACCTTAAAATCTTTTTCTTCTTTTTTCTTTTTTTTTTTTTTTTTTTTTTTTTTTTCAACGGATTGTACAACTGTTCTATGTGCTTTATTTAGTTTTAAAACTATCGATTCATTATTGTTTGCTTTCTTTTTTTTTTCTGGACGCTCACCACATTCGTGGAGTGATTTGATTAGTTTTGCGGAAAAACTCCAGATATATCAATAACGAACGATGGATTTATGTTTATCGATTAGAGTAGAAAGCAATTTCAGCGAATCAATTAACGACTAATCTGCTAATGATCGATATAGGTTAAATTACTATAAAAAACTTTCCGGAAGCTTTTTTTTTTGGCTGTAAAATGTGGATCTTCTTATTGTTTCGATCAGTTGCAAAAGTATAGAACAACATTTGAGCGATGAAAGAGAAACATAGAAACCGATATTTTCTATGCTCTAATAAATTTCTTTAGTGCTTCAGTGGAAAAATTTGCTCAGTGAAGGTGACAATAAGGAAATGAAACTACTGAAATATTGTAATAATCGCAATTGACTAACATCAGAATGATCCGATATAGGTGGAAAAACACATTTTGCATTCACCGTCCTTTGCAAAAACGATCGAATTTCTCTAATTGTATGGCGCAATATCATCGCAAACAAATGGAGGAGCATATTAGAGAAGTTGAAAAATTATGAGTTTTGGCATACTGATTAGTGGGATCACTTCCAAAAGATTCGTTTTTTCCTGTGGCCCGACTCATCAAAAACGAAAATTTATTTGGCTTGAAATACGTGCAAATTTCATAGCACCTTTGAATACCAATAGCCGCTGTTGAAGGTAAATGAATCAGCGCGACTTTTAAAGCATAGATTGTCATCCTATAGCGTGAATTACGCCCAACAATTTTCTTAGCTCCGGGTTAAGCAATTCCTGCCTGGTATTACCTGACATGTAGACGTGCACATGCGTATGCAAAGAATTTCGCAAAGCGAAATTGCAACTGAATATAGAAACAAGGTTTTCCTTATTGGTTTAGCAAAAATCTAGCAGGAGAATTTTAAATGTGTACTTTCTTCGACATTGAAATTAGCAAATGCTAATTAAATATTGCTAGCAATTCTATATAAATATGCTTTTAAAAGTAAATATATAATGACGATATGATTGGCTATTCTATATTCTCCATTGTCTATAAGTATAGAGTAATGACTCTATCATAAACGATGTGATGCTATAAATGCTTGTTATATTTTAATTTGTATTATAAGCATTTTAATGCTCATAAGCATTTTATTCTTTTCAACCTTCTCGTACGGTGTTTATTTGTTGCTGGTCGCTATATGGTACATATCAATAAATTCTACTATTATATTTATTTTCTTTGCATTCACTTATACATATTACAAATTATTTTCTAATGATCGATAAAGCGGAAATTTATGAATGCTCATTTATGGTATAATTGCGATCAAGCGGATATTTTACAGAAGCAAAATGAAAATTTCCGGTTTTCACTAACGTCTGATTCCTTAACATTGCTAGAAATCCACTGACATCATTTCTGATTTTAAGAAGCTCATTTTTTTTACGTCAGGTTAGACTCTAATTTATTACCTTCTTTGAAAAAGCGAAGAATTTCTTAAAGGCGGAAATGGTTGTTGCAGGCAATCTTTTCCAAATTGTGAGTAAGTCGACGCATATTAGGACAATAGTAAGTTAATTGAATGCGTCACTTATGTGGAGTATTCCTCGCTGATGGAATATGATTAACTCGAGTGCTATAACATAGCGCTTCAAATCATATCGATTTCACGTGGAAGAAATCGATCTGATATTTGCAAAAATCTTCTGGTGATTCATTTAAAATTCACCACCACAGTGGGCAACAAACACCAATTTCACTGTTCGCCACCCATTTCTAACCAATCAACACTTTACGAATACAGTGGCTTATTATTAACTCCGCATTCCGTTATTCCGGTATTTAACACGCGATGCTCAGTACCGCCACCTACATTAACTACCTCATCCTGACCTAATCGACTGGGTCGAGAGATGGTGTTGTTTGCCTTATCCCGAAGGCATTTATATGATTCATTGCGTTTGTTTCCGATGCAACATCAATTCAGTGCAAACGATGAGCCTTTATAGATGGTCTTCTTGTTATCAAAAATACATCAGAGAAAACTTAAACGCTCAAGGAGTTTTTTTCTGCATTCAAGCGTTGTAAATATTTCTTTGCTGCAATTTTTCATTTAGGAGTCTTTAGAATTTATAGGAAGTTAATATGAGGGCATACAACGGCTTGTTGAAAAATCTGCTCTAGTTCTTAACATGGAAAGACTCAGTGGCATGAGGGCTCATTCTGTATGGTCGGTCGATGTATCCAACCTCTGACTTGAAACTCTTTAAAAAAAACTTAGCAACGTTTTCCCACTATTTTTTTAAAACCATGTCTAAGTTAATAGGCAATGGCAAAATCGGTGCCTTCAACTTGTTCACCAATGGGATCCCTTCCCAACATATGAACATCAAATTTCAATAATCCGAATTTTTTATCGGGAATTGCCATGTCGTTCTAAATAAAATTAACTCGAGTTCAAAAAATGATGCGTCCACCTTTTTCGACTTTGCTGCCAAATTAAACAATTAGACGTTCACTTAAGAAGATAACTAATTTTTTGAGAATTGCGGAATTCTCGAATTCAAATGCAAAACTGAACTCAATAATGTTGAAAAAAAGGGACAGAATACTTGCAAAAAAATTTCTTCACCATTTTTTTCGCAGATGATATAGAATTTAGTGCACTTTTCAACTCACATTGTCAATAAAAAGCAATATTTTTTTTTTCGCTCGCAGAAATTCCATTATTTTCAGCGCATTATTTCATTAATCTAAAGTAGATGTCTTTAAAGTACTACTCCATAAATTTTAAAAGGTAACGAAAAAGATTGTAATAAATCAATGCTTTTCGATCAATTTCTTGCAAAAAACGTATAGCAAATTTTAGCATCAAATTACTCAATCAGCGACCATTACTGAAAAAGGAACTTTGCGATGCACTTTGACAAAAATATTTTTGCACTACTAAACTACACTTGCAGCATTTTTAATTCCTCTTGGAAATCCTTGCTATCATCATTAAAACTCTCGTATGTCACTATCCATACGTAAATCTTTGAGTATAGTCAGCCTCCTCAAATTGTTCATCACCGCTGAAGATACACCTTTCCGCTTCCGTCTCCCTCTTGAAAGACATCATTCCATACAAATTTCACTCAAATTCAAGCCGCTCGAATTAAATCGGCCTTTCATCTTAAGACATATCCTGAAAGGCACACGCACGCACACCAGAAGTAATCGCTTCTCTGGGAAACCGAGGTGTTACAACCCCTGAGATTGACCTGAGAGGCGGGCTTACAGTATTCTCGGTACCACCGTAAAATACAAAATGCTTTTTCTCGGGATAAGCTCCAAAAACGCTTATTTGATGCATTGTCACGACGAAATGAGGCTAAAAAATTTTACTGTGTCTTCGACTAAGTCATAGGTAGAAGTAGTCAATGTTGCTTCATTTCTTCTCGCAAAATGCTTATCACCGCGAATGCATACAATCACAAATCATCACAGAAACGTTATAATAACAAATAAGCATAAAAATTCAGAAATCAGCATATATACATTAAAGAACCATTAAAAAGGAATGTCTTGCATTTCGCCTAGAAATAATCAAATATCGCATATTATAGTGATAACAACTATTCTGCTCAAATTTGCATATGGTCATTTTACGAAAGGAGAGTGAAGAATGAGGGGGTTCGTCTTCGCAGCTCTATCTCCTTCTCCTTTCTGTCCCTCCTCAGTAAGGAAGAAAAAACCGATGGAGAATTCAGCCTTTCTATATGCTCTACTAAAACGTTACCTCTTTGTATAAAACGTTTATATATATATATATATATATATATATATATATATATATATATATATATATATATATATATATATATATATATATATATATATATATATATATATATATATATATATATATTTCTATAACGTTATATATGCGTTATATTTATAATTATCTATATATTTACCTATATTTATCTGTAGCGTTATATTTCTATAACGTTATTGTTATACATTCCTATAACGTTATATATGCACTATATATGCGTTACCTATTTCTATAAGACGTTATATATGCACTACCTATCTCGAAATTCGCGAGTACTTCAGCTGCGGCGATAATGCGAGCGGAATATAAATTTTTCAGCTCAAATGCTAGAAGTGCTAAGATTTTTTGTTTGTATTACTTCAACGGTATTCTATTTCAAAACGATTGATGATTTAAAAATTGAATGCGTTTTTTTTTTCGCCAATTGCTTGTAGTCTTCTTTATAGATTATTACTGCTCAGTTTAGATGACGATATTCACTTGTAATTTTCTCATTAAATTGACGAATGTTCCATTTGAAATCGACGCTCGCTTTTTTTTTTAGTAAAGCCATATATTAGGTGCAGTGTAAATATATAGGCATCTTAAAATTTTTGCATATTTCCAGTTTTAAATAGCGAATTGAATTTGTCTAGATTTTAAGTGCTATATAAGAATATTATCAGTTGAATAAGCATTTGATAGGCATAGAGGTGAAATGAGAAGACACTGAGAGATGCTTGTGATGGCGTTGTTCGGTTGATTGCACCTTCTTAGCATAATCAATGCGATCTTTAATTGGCAGTGTTGATGTGTTGGATATGTCTCTCTCGTAGATCGTATTCTTAATACCTGCGTATAGATTTGCGCTTTCGTAACAACTGGAGAACGTTTCGCTTGAAATTTTGCGATCCTTTAACGTTACCATGTGGTTCATGCTGAACCGTAACGAAATAACCGTACGCAGGTCGCCGAGTACCGATGCTACAATTGCCGTGATGATTTCTGAAATAACTCATTATGAAAATTCTGTGGTGATTAGCGCTCATTGTGCTTTCTGCATTTACCTCAAATTTTTTTAAATAAAGAAAGATAGTTTTCGTTTTTACTTTCACATTTAAGTATGAAATATCGCGGGCAACAGACGCAGGAAAGAAACGATCAATGCAGTTTGCGAAGATCGCTCTCATCGCATCATTATCAAGTGTCTAAGTTTAATGTTTAGAAAGAGAATGCCTTCAGAATAGTGATTTGATTAGATAATTTACGCTTCCATATTTTTCATTGCAAAGCTTTTTCTTTCAATTCGATAGTCTTTCAAAACGGAATATAAATATGCAATAAATCTCTTTAGCTGTAGAAAAGCGCGACCTTACTAACCGTTAACACCCATTAGAGAATTTATAAGAGTGAAAAAAGTTTACGAGTTGATTTCAGATGCGCGAAAGCGTTTGGTTCTTACCACGAAATTATGAAGAGGTAATGTCCCATTAAGAAACGATTCCTCAAGCGTTCAGCTAGTATTGAGTTTCTGTTCTCGTGGTCTACTAGTGGAATAATCATAAGTAGGTTAGTTTCTTTTAGCGAATTTTCCACCATGAAACCATTGACTACGATTACTGTGTATATCACCTAATCGGCTATTGTGCTAAAAACTTCAAAAATTGCTGCAAGGTGAAGGCTTAACTTCACAATGTTGTCAAAGCTTAATTGACCTTTCTCTCTCCCTTCATTTTCCCGCACCCCTCAAGAAAAACTTGCATGAGCCAAGGCGTATAGCAATTTTCCAATGTTTCATTCTTGCGGCACTTATGTTTACGCATCAAAATGTTGCAGCAGCTGTTGCATAAGGCTTGAGTTATATGGGTGATTTTATTTGCTATTAGTAATAAAGCTCTAAACGAATACTGAAAGTGGTTGACAGTTGAAAAACTCCAGCAATAAAGTGGCCTATAAACTGTGCGATGCGTGCTGTAAATGACCTTTTTAACAGAGTAGTCTTAAGTAAAAAAAAAAAGGAGAGAAGAAACAGTATCGTAAGAAAAAAAAATCGGCAAAAAATCGGGAAACTTGCTCCTTAACAGAGGAAGGTTTCCGTCTCGTAAGTACTTTCCCTTCTCTCCCTCCTTGTTTTTTTTTTTTTTTTTTTTTCTACAAGCTAGAAAATGCAACATTACAAACGAAAAGCAGCAGAGGACCGTAAAAAAATTCCATGCATTTTGAATCACATTAATGATAAACATTTTATTCGTATATGGCTAAAAATGTTTCGTTGCAGATGACACCATGAAAACATAGCGAGTTTTTTTTTTTTTGGTTGATGCTGTAATGATGTATCGGACGGTTACCTAAGCGTTTCATATAGTGGATGTTCATCTAATGCCGAAATTACGTAACATTTCAAATCGAAAAACTCATTTATAATGATTAAAAAATGAAGAGGAAACGTTTATCGACAATGCACGAAATAAATCTTCACACTTGAAAATGTGATCATATTTTATTTAATTGTGGTGGCGCCATTACAACGCTAAAAGTGGATCCTGACTAACGGAACTCATTTGATTTAACAATCAAAAAAGATAACTGATAAATAAAATGCGCAATATTGTAAATGAACAATGTTCGGAGAACAGATTTGTTAGCCAAATCCGAATCTCCTCAATTCTATGAAGATTGTAATAGAGTAAAAATGCTAGTGCAATAATATTTTTAATGCAAGTACAAGTGTAACATAATTTAGGCAATGTTGAGGAAATGATTCGAAGTTGAATTCTAGGCTACATTACGCGTTATAATGAAAAGAGAAAACGAGTTTATGCTTTTGATTCAATATGATAATAAATGCATAATTAATGAAACATACTTGTAAACGTTCATATAGAGACCGATTCCTATTTCACTGACTGCTCGCCAGACCATCTCTGTGAAGTGCGCAGCTGGCTTCCGATATCCAGGATGAGAAAAATCATATAGTGCAATTTCCCTGTAATTGGATTTTATCTGACATTATTCAAGAGGAAATTAATGGTCATCAGGTGAAGCAAAAACACACCTGTTTCCTCATCAACTGTTGAAGACAACGTAACAACGTAACCAAGCCAGTAAAAACTTTCATCCACAAAGAGGATTTGAAACATGGTGGAGAATATGCTTCCGTTGATAAAATACGGCTGGTATTTTTCACCTTTCTGACAGAAATTTAGATATCATCTAATTTTTCTGTACTCTTTTGACCAGTTTTTTTTTTTTTTTTTTTTGCATTAAAACCGCGGAAGGAGACCACTGGGATTGCAAGCTGGTAAGAACAACTCACTGTTGTCTATCTCATATTCACGACTTCAGTGGCAGTAGATAAACCTGCAAACAGATTGACAAAAACATGGATTTTGTGCTTAAATTACTGTAAAAACAATTTGAAATAGTTGCTAAAAATACAGTGATAGTTTTAGATGGTTCGCACAAAATTTACCTGTAGAAGGCTTTGGCTGTCATAGTGGCAAGTTCAAGCTCAGTAGCTGGTCGATAAGACCAATAAAAGAAGAGATTTTCCCCTCCTGAAATCTCCCATATCAGGTTCATATTTTCACAGGAAACTTTTGCAATGCAACTAATTGAGTGGCACCGAAATGCTAAGTGCCAACATTGTCTCAGGATGAACAATCATGCATTTTTTCCCCATTGTTTGGGATTAGGTGAGCTCTACTCAAATATGTATCAGAAATCACGCTTATTTTTTAAACACAACAAACACATACACAGCGCAACTATTGCTTATGGTCGTCCTAGCAAATAGGCTAGTGAATGACTAGGTGAATGCCGTTTAAGTATGCTAATAGAGTGGTCATTGCTAGCTATCTGAGTAAGTGGCTGCATGAATGCAAATTCGGTATATACAACAGTATGGATACGTGTGGGCAAGTATATTTAAAGATATATGGCGATGCGTTGGTTGTTGAAGTTTTTACGCCTTCCCCTTATTCTCGGCGAAAATTTGTGAGCTATTTTTTATTTGTTTAGAGCAATCTTGAATAGAGGACAAATTTATAATAGAGAATACCTCTACCACTATGATGAAGGCAGACTCGACTCGATTGAGTGCCCAATATCTCAGACCAACGCTCAGCGGTTGCACTGATACCTTTATTCATATGAACAGGTGGCGCACTATGCAACGAACGGTAGAAATTGTATTGCTCGTGCAGCTAAAATTCCTGTCATTCATTATTATACTAGTGAAATTCGATTTGAAAAGTTGTTCCGCGTTTCGATTATTGCTGTATCTTTCAATAATGCTCACGCAATGTCGTATGCGTTATTCAGTATGAACAAGTATTGAGGTCAAGTTAAAATTAAAAGTAACTTAGTTAAACTTGATTGGATGACTTCGTACATTGCTGCTTGTATGGAGCAAGAAATATTAATATAACATCTTTTATGCAAATCATATTAAACTATGAGCTTTATATTTTGCAATTACAATGTTATCATCTCATGCTTTATTTTCTAAATTTACAAATATGTTAGTTATTCATTCGAAATTTTATGTAGAGTGTTCATCAATCGAAAAGGAATACAGTTTATGGAAAATCATCGATCATCAAGTCGAAAGAAATGAAAAATAAAATAATTTTCCATAATCTATTTCGTTAAGAATTTAGTGCATTATGAAGCATTTAAAAAAAAAAAAATATTCAAACAATCAGAATTCTCTATTATATGTAAATGATTATAAATGATAAATGAAGAAACAATCTTACCATATTTTTGAATAGAGCCACATCGAAAGCGTAACTTATTACTATGAGGACGCAAATAGTGAATGAACGGAGAAGTATCGAAGTTTGCATAACGACAGATTGAAACGAGTATTTAATTGCACTTTAGAGGAGAATCAATCAAAAAGAGAAGGGACCTTTCGAGTAACGAATTTTCAAGAACTCCGAGAATGCAGATACCGAAACAGAAGCCACCAAATGAACAATGAGCTCGAGCCATACGTCGTTTCGGCTTTATTTGAAGGCTGGATGTCACGGCTACACGCGATTGTCAAAAAAAAAAAACGAGTGCAGTTGTACTGTCGGCGGCGCCGCGTTGGGTGTCGTCTTCAAGTCATACGTAGAGATACTAAGAGAGCGACATGCGAACCGACCCACAATGAGCAATCATTTCCGGGGAAATTTTTTTTCACATTCATTTTCAATGCTTTCATTTGCAATCCGTCTATGGTCAGCAGCCAATACGCAGTGTCCAAAAAAATCTCCTGAAACCTTCAAAACTTTATTGCCACAATTGTTGTGGGCGTTCTTCGTTGCACAATTCTCATTCAGCTCTTCTTGAGACGATTCTCGTAGTTACGAATGAGGCGAAGCAGTAGGCATCATAAACACTGTTTTAAGCCGAGCAGAACAACACATGTTCAAAACATATGTACATAAAATTATATGATTCATTAGTTGTCATACATTCTCTGAATCCATGATGCCTTAGCTTCTTCTAAGAATCCTTATGCCGTTCCATTCTCAAGTGTGAAGCTTATGAACCCCATTTTTAAACCAACTCCAGCATAGAAATTATGCAAACTAGCATGATCACCGTTTCTACAAAACTGCTTTTGTATATGCACTGTATGGGCGCGTTTCTCAAATCATGGTCAAGTGTTTCGAGAGATGCTAGCATTTATGCAAACAATACCATCAACGATGTGCTTAATTGATCCATTATGTGCAATAAAGTTGTTAAAGCCTCATTTGGCTTCTAGAATGAAGAATAGAATAACGTCTTGAGCACGAGCTTATTTTGCTACCTGCATATCAAATTTCATGACTGTGAATGAATCTGCTTTCGTTATGGGCGAACTGCCGCAGGACACGAATGCTTACATTTTCATGCACCTACAAAAAAATCAGGGATACCTTAGCTGTGTACATGCCTATAATACATGGATTTCCTCGAAAATCTCTTTAATAAAGTATAAAACGTGAGTCGTTTTCCGTTTTTCGCTCATTCTTTGAACGATAAACAAAGGTCCATTCGTAATATTCTTCAACGATTGTTCTGATACCGTTTAACGAGGTTAACCAGAAAGCCTGAAAAGATTAATTAGACAACTATATACGCCTGAATTATTGGGCTATTCAACGACTCAGCGATCATCTGCACACTATCGAAGATATGAGGAAGGAATTATCGTTGAACGGAGCGATGAAAAGTGAACAAATTGCATAGCTGAAATATGTTTGCATATTCAAACGATCGCAATTAGAAATTGCTCGATGCGATTTCTCAACTTGATTGTATCGAGAAATTCGACGATTTGTTCAGCACGAAATTGCCTCATAAACAGAAACAAATCCAGTATACAACCAGTTTTACTCGTAAATGTTGCGTAAAGATTATGAACGTTTATTTGTATAAAAGATAAAATGTAAACATGAAATAATAGAGCTTTTAATTGGTAACTAGTGGCTGCAGTTTCTGCGGCTTTGGTAACCAGTAGTTGTAGTTTCTGCAATATCTTATGTAAGACCTAAGCAAAGCGGTAACATTTTTTTTTTGCAGTATTTGGGTTTGGTCGGTTTAAAAAAACGCCAAAATGTTCACTACTTACCTGTTCCTTTTAAAGTGCTCTTCTATGTGCAATTTAACGAGTAGTGCAATTAGTTTCCGTAAAGAAGCGCTCCATTTACGAGAGAACTCTTGTGATTTTTGTGTTCCTCGAAGCGTCATAATATTGCTCGATATTTCTCGTCCTATACTGCATCAAAATTAAAAGAATTTAATTGCACAAAATCAAGGAATACAAAAACTAAAAAAAGGAAATTATTTCATCGGGAATACTAAGAAAAAATTCATTACTTAAAAAGTTGAGCATTTTCGCAATGAATTATGATGGAATTTCAGCGTTTTCACTACGAAAGAGTAGGAGAAGAGCGAATAAAATTCGAGAATATAATTTAACGCTTTCGTTGCGTACGACTGGTACACATCTTTTTTTTTCTTCATTACAGTTGATTTTAATGGGAGAAATTTAAATATCCAATAGTTAACAGGCAAAGCATGGTTTTATTCGAGTAATTTTATGCTCTAGAATCGTCCTTCTTTTTGGTCTAAATATCTTCTCATGGTCAGTTTTTAATTTAGTCAATTAACTAGTGGGCATATGTTTTTGAATGATTTTGCCGATCTGTATTTGAAGACTTATTTTTTATTTCTGCTCATTATAGAAGTTGACGTTTAGCTCACTTCCCTCAATACTTCAATAATAACTGCTAAAATATAGCGAAATGCTTATAGCACATATTCCATTCGATTTCCGTGAACGATTTGATCGCTTTTCTTCAACTTTTCTTGATGAAATATCCGTCATGATTTGAATGGTAAAAAATGGACTAACTCATACCTGATTCATGATTTGACTCTCTTGATAAATAAGAATAAGAAAGTGCCTTTAAAATCAACGTTGTGCTTTACATACTGATCTCTCTCTAGGCTTGCCTAAACTAAATATCATTTTTCTACAATAGCGCATCTGTTTCATGGTCCCTATAAACCCGACTACGTTGCGCATCTTACGATTTTCTGGCTTGAGAATTTAGATTATAGAAGAATAATGCTTGATTTGACATGTTGCTTTAAAATTATCCATGGATTTTGTGATATATATTTCCACAGTCTTTTTGCTTTCACTCCTCTCGCAATCGCCGTGGTCATCGCTTTCAGTTGGCACGTAAGACATGCTCACTGAATTACGTTCTATACAGCTTCCAATATGGGGTGGTGCGGTTTTGTAATTGCCTTCCGAAAATGTTGTGGAGGCTGGGAATTTGACTGTACTTGTGCATTGTCTGAAGCATTTCAATGTTCGCTCCACTATAAGAATGGTTAAACGATAAATTAACGGCGAAATGCTAAATTTTATAGTATTGATACAAAAATATGTTGTGGTGTATTTTGCCAGTGCAATTTTATGATACATTTTCAATACATATTTCAATCTATACCTATGGTACATACATATTTATGTTATTCGTATATTCCACAGTTCACTGCAATCTTCTTTGTTCTTCTATGAATAAAGATTATTGCTCTTTGTATCGTTTGTCAAAAATGCAACCCCCCCAAATAGGTATGGTTATCATTGAAGTATTAGAAATTGAGGAAAGCAACAACTTTTGCAGCAAGGAGTGAAGGAAAATGAGGCTTGAAATATAGATCGGAAAATCCATTCAAAAATATAGCCTTTAATTTGCATTTCACAAATAACGTTTAAAATTTTCATCAGTCCTGCCTACATATGTCTATCTTTCCCGTCTCTTGCAACTTCAATCAAAAATCATCGAAGATTCGGTAAATATTGTTATTAAAATTAATGCACAATGTGCAATGACCTCATTTTGCATATTTTACGCTCATCTATCAATTGACAAAAATTTAAAGACATTTAAAGATGCAAAAAAATTGTATACACTTTACGTCGCTCGATTTTTTTTTTCGAACCGGCTGTGTTGCATTGAAAAAAAAAATCACTCGTGAAAGATATGGGCGGATTGCATTTTTTGCAACATAAATGCACTATTACTTTATTGCAAGTAATAACTTGATTGCTAGTGAAATTTCAACTATTACAGTTGTAAAATGATAGAATTGCCGACAAGTTATGAGAATGTTCTGATGAGCAGAGCAGGAAGCAAAAGCGCATATCGTGCCAACTCAGATAGTTGGAAAATCTCAGAAAGCGCTGAACAAGAATTTTGATCACCGTAGTTCTGGCTTCGCGATTTGGAAGTTGACTCGGAAGCGCGAATTTGAATGAAAAATTAGGCTTTCATGCGCAGATGAGCCCAGTATAAAAGAAGATAAGTGCCTCACTTATTCCGCTCCCACTCCCCCCTTCCCTCCCCCCTCCCCCCCCCCCCCCCATGGACAATATATGCCTCTTCATTTTGTCTACTTAACGCTAACTCGATATCCAGCTTGAACTTCTCATCCGACAGCGTTCTTCTGCACAAGACGGCTGAGTTTCGTTTAGTTACAATGGCTGAAGCAGTAATTAGTGATGCGCAACTCTAGTACATACAAGCACTCTTTCAACGCAGAGCAACAATCTATGTAAATGTGCTATAAGTATGAAGTAATCGTATTACCCTCCCACACTTCACACTCAGTAGTGCTTACTTCGCGAACAAATTTTGTCACTGCGATTTCCGGTTTGGAAAACAGTAATTAGTTACTGAATCTCAAGGAAGTCAATTTACTTTATATCGTCAGCTGTGCCCAGCGCTGCCCAGCGCAATTTGTTTCATTTGCAAAAAGGCAGATGCTAGGCGAACGAAGATCTGATTTTGCTTCCATTGCAGATCGGTTTAACTAGACGAATTTCATGAGGCCGAAAGTTCGCATGTCAAACTTGGTTGGCGCTTTCGTTTGAATTTGTTTTCTTATGTTGGCTTTTGCACAATCTTTTATCGATGAGATTTGATTAAGTTATCTTTGCAATAATAGCACTTTGAAAACGTATAACTGTATACTTTGTTGATTCGGTGCACACTGCATTGTTAGTATAATTGTCAGTATAATTGCAACTCAACGTCAATATAATTGAGTCCCAGCAACTCACCATCAATTCTTATTCTATACAATTGTTTCGTGGATCCCTAAGCCACCATAAGCACGCATGCTTACTTGCGCCTCATTAGGTACACACTGTGACGAAGAATGCTCGTTGACTTGCTTGACCGGATATTACTGTCACGTAAATCTTGCCAGCGTAAAACAGTTACAGAAATGTCTGAATAATTTCAAAATCCACTATTGAGCTTATCATGTCTTCATTTCAGCAATAACTATTACCCCCCTAGAACAGGGGCGGAAATATATTTGGGTTCATCTTACAGAAGCTTTAAATGACACAACTGAAGTACATCATCGATGTCCTTCACCTTCATTCATTCATGAGAGTTAATCTGCAGAATCTCAGTATCGTTTTTCTTAACTTTACAGAAGCTGAAAATGTTTGTAAGAGCCATTTTTTGAAAATTTCGAAGGCATTTCCAGTAACGGCAATTCGTCAATAATGTTCTATTCTACCAATGATAATGAACGAAAAAAATCAGCAGAATGGACTGAGGGGAGAGGGGATGAGGGGAGCGGGAAGAGAGGACTGTCTTCCAACGCGATAAAAGGAGGAGTGAAGAGGCCACGGAAAGTGAATTCCATTTTTTTTTTTCTTAGTATTGACTAACTGTGACTGCAAAAGAAAGCTCTCAGCAGTTTCAAAATCTCTCAACGAAATTTCCTCATATTCATATAGAACAATCTTACATAAACGAATTCCAATGAGGAAACATTTTGTAATTTCCTCAAAAAGTTTTATAATATGAAATTTTGATCTGTTGAATGTGTTTTGCTCCCTTTTCGTATGTAAATTTTGATTGGTTAAATAGTTCGGTCGAACGAAATGCTTCAGCAACAAATTGAAAGGATTTCATTGTGATATTTAAACTCGGCAAAAGAAATTTTCATTGATCGCTGTAGATTGCGAATTATTTCACGTGGAAGCTTCAGAAGTTGATTTTTATCAAGGCAATTGCTTAGAGAGCTTTAGATGGCTGACTCTATTTGAGATGAGATTCTAGTTGTTTTTTTTTTCTCTTTTTTTTGCAGCTTTCCACAGCTAGTTGTTTTTCTTTTCCACAGGATCGTTTGGTGATTCTAGTCGAATGGTAAGGAATTTTAAAAGATAACAACAAGATTTTTAAGGACAAACTAAGGAAATCTTTTTAGCAAATACGAAAGAGACTATTTGCAGTGTTTTCTTTATTTAAAAAAAAAGAAGAAGAAACCAGAAACTCATAGGAGCTCTCATTTAGCGACTTGAACGTTTGATCGAGAATTGACATTAATTTTCACGAATATTCAAGAAACGCTCTATTTATAGGAATATGGTTGCCTTTTTGAATAAATCAACGGTTCGTCAATTTTGCTGTTTTCATAGAGAGAATCAAAAAAAAAAATTGTTTTTTTCTGATTAGTTCAAAAATATAATGGAATTATTTTAAAAAAAAATAAATGCATTGTATCGTCTTGCCTATTCTTTAAGATAATATCATTATTTTATGCTAAATCTTTCAGGTTAAATCACAAATAAAGTTGGATTAATGGAAGAAATTTTCGAAGCAATCGATGCAAAACAAGCCATTTGTCATCGATCTCGAGTGCAAAATTTATCAAACAGTTGCACATATTGTGGTTAATAGTGCATTTAGACACAAATCGAATAGTCAATGCAATTCTCTTTGTGATTCCATGAAATTATTCCTCTTTATCTATGACTTTCCCACATCTGAACGATAATAAAAGAGAAAAGATTATCACATTCGTATAAAACTTCTATTTAGATTAACGAATATGCTCATTAGCAACGAATAAATTAGGGAAAATGAATTGCCACAAATATTTAGGTTCATTAAGGCAATTGAAATTTGACATGAAAGAATCAATCCTATTCGATGAAAACATCACCTCTGAAAAAGATAAAACACCATTGGTATCTCAACAGAGGAATTCGTCGATTAATCTAAAATGCAACTGTTTGGTACCATTCACTTCTATATGCGAAATATTAATATTCCCCGAGGTATTTCACATTGAGTTAGTTTTGTGGAACTAAAGGCTTAGCCATGGTTATCTATATTGTGGATAATTGTGTATTGCTTGAAGTTATGTGGATAATTTGAAGTTATGTGTTTGTTGAAGTTAAAATGCTTTCAATGAGTGTTTCATTTCAGTTGCTCGATTTTTTCTATAATATGACGTCATTTCTAATTGAATATCTTCTTCGTTCTTTGCTACTATCATGGATATATCATCATACCACTTATATAATTTTTTGCTTCCGCTTTTTTTTTGATATTTATTCTCTAAAGATATTTTTATTGTTATTAATGTGCCGGTTATGACGGGAGAAACATGTCCAGAGGTACTGTCAATCGGTAGAAATCCATCACTGATCTGCCGGCGAATTTGTGTTCTTCACTAGTTGTACAGTAACGATTACTTGCATTCTAAAACTACATATGTATCTCGCCATGTTTCTTTCTCCGTCTCTTATGATGCTAACGATCACCTTCGTTCAGTCATTTCTTTGCTCTTTGGGCGAAGAAATAAGTTTACCTGAGGTTAGCAGTCAACTTACATTTTAAATGCAGCCAAAAAAAAAAAAAATTCGCCAGCTCATAGGTGATATGCGGAACAAGCAACTTTTTATATTTGCACATATTCAAGTAGATTGTATTAATGTCATTGAGTTTGGTGTCGCGTTGCAAATGTAATTTTTTGATCAGAAACGTAATCATTAAATCATCTAATTGCCGCTTTCATGTTTTGCTGCGGTTTCAAATTCAGTAAACCTCTAGATGAGAGATCGGGACGACTTCTGATTGATGAGCTTTCGGAGCAAACGTCGTCCTCTCTTCATTAAAAAATGTGGAAAAAAATTGTCTCTGTCGATTGCCAAGGTAACGAGTGCAATTGTCAGCGAGTTAAACAACGATGGCGGCAATTATGATGTTCCTTGAATGCTTCACCAATAGATATACCTTTTCATACCCGTTTAGCATTTCAAAATAACCGGCGTATTTTCCAAAAACCAAAAAAAAATGCAGGAAAATAACCAATATATCAAAAAAAAAGTGCGCAAATAAGTACCATTAAAGTTTGACGTACCGATAAATGCAACAAATCGTCAACAACTTCATATAACGTCAAATTCATTCATCGAAAATTTCACTCAGAATACTTTCACTAATGAAGAGAATGTAAAGGAACCAGTCTCTCGTTTTTTTTTGACCGTTGACAAATTTGGTCACTTATTTCTGATGAATGGCAAAAAATTTGACAAGACATGACAGGTGTTACGCCGGAAGTACTTCAAAGATAAATGAACTTGAGACGCATCATATTACTTCATGATCTCCTTAAACTTTTATTGGGCTCTTAAAGCATTTCATGGTAACAATTTTTTCTACAGTTTAACTTCCAAGTACCATCGGTCACCTACAGAATGTGCCTTTTCTCTCTTTCTAAATATGTTGGAAATTTTTATTCTATATATCTCCTCAAAGCATTCAAGAAAATTATTAACTCATCGATTTTAAGTTCTCATTTAAGTTCTCACTAAATAATTCAGCAAAACAATAAGACTATTTACGGCCGCTGCGATGCGCTGAACTCTTAGGAAAAAAAGTCTTCACTCTTTGTCTGAAGTATCTCGTGAAGTGTAAATTGATGACCTCTAGTTTTCATTGAAGATATTTGAATATACGGAGGGCATATTATGTAAACATACCTGAGTATATAATGAAACGTATGCACGGCCAAAGCGTAATCCACTATATCACCATCAACACGTTGTTTGAACGATGATTTCACACCGAAATTCACTAAATGTAATCTAATTGCTGTCTCAACGTTTCATAGTGCAGAAAATGAATTTCATACACACACACACACACACACACACACATGCAAAAAACACTTCAATCATGGATTGTGACCGGAATTGATGATCGTTGGTCGTTTAACGAAATCATTAACCCGGCGCCAGACAATCACCTAAACGTTTACGTGAAATTTATTTCCATCGGAAATGCATTAGGTTTTCTTTCCGCATTTATCGTTTACAAGGTCATGTGTATCATTTTTGCTTTCTACTCAGGTTTTTCTCAGGAAAGTGTATTAAAATACGCAATGTCAATATGGCACAATAAATTGCGCCCATAGATTTAATTCCAATAAATCTTATCTCATCAATTTAAAGTTCTTTAAATTAGGCGGATATTTACTTCATCATAGATTGAAATTTGAAATGAATGCATAAAAGTGTTGTGAATTGTTCTTCGTTACTTTTACTACATGGGTTTTCTTAGTGTCTAAAAAATTCCTAACTCATGCTCGATATCACAATGAATACATCTCATTGCGAAGCAAGGGGAGGGGCACATCTCGCGCGTTATTCTATCGAGTTTAGTGCACTACTGACCACTACAATGAAAGTTTTGTTCCATCGGGTATCACTAGCTTTTCGCCATTTTACTTCTCCTTTGCTTTTACATCGGGTATCGCTTTTACAACGCCTCCGACTAGGAAAGAGTTGTATAAATTTAAATGCACTGCAGCTCGGGACCATGCTTAAACTCTTATGCTGCTTTCCATTTTTGTACAGTCTCAAAAAAGATCACCGTGATACTATAACAAATAATATCCTTATATCATTTAGTAAGGCGATTCATCGAAGAGCTAACAAATGATAGCATAAGACAAAAGATGTGATTCACATGTTGCATTATAAAATACCCTAAACAACTGCATATATTGGCATATCGCTTTTGAGCTTATAGTACAATTATTTCACTTGAAAAGCCAAACTTGGATAGTAGATATTTCAACAAGATGAAATACTTCGAGAGGTAAAAATATTTCAAACGTGTGGAAAAAAAAATATTTGAAAGAGTATTTGAATATTTCAATACAGAAAAATATCGGGAAAAATATTTCACGAGAACGAAATTTCAAAATATTCATCACTACCTTATTATTATAAATAGTATCACTACCAATATGTTGAATTTAAAAGATAAACATTTCAAGCTTGTAAATAATGATAACTTCTTTTTCGAAAACATCAGCACAGGTTAAATCGTTGGATCAAATGGGCTAAATCGCAGCAAAATAATCCCATTCAATAGTACGGAGAAAATTTCTACGCATAGATCTCAAATATCCGTTGTTAGGCTAATAAAGGCACTTGTTAAACAACGCTTGAAAGTTCTTAGTATGACTGGCCTCAGGTGGTGTTTCTATCATAGAACACATGCAGCCATCATATTTCCTTGATTATATGCACAAAAATACTTTCAGGAGCTACTATCATTCATCAAAGCTCATGAAAGTGATACAGCAGCCTTAACGATGATATATGGTAGGGACATGAATCTCAAAGGTGTTCATCGGTAGGTCAAGGAGTGTTTTGAAACATTTAACAGTTGCACTATTTCCGAAAAATAATGTTCGAGTTGATATAAATTATCAGCACCACCCAGTATCACAATATGTTTCCGTTCATAGTCACCTGCTGTCTACTTGCTCAATTTTTGCATTGGCAAAAAAAAAAAAAAAATTCGCTTAGCGTTGCCAAATAAAAGTGGTATTCGAATAGAAATAAAAGTGGATTCGAAAAACTTTCATCGCAAGGTTCCATTTAAGCATTCTCGATCATAAGATGTTGAAAAATTTTTTGCCTCGATCTAACAAACTTTTCTTTGCAATCAGCTTATGACTATTGAGATAACGCATGACGAATGTGCTTCACATATTACGAGACAACTGCAAAGCAAAAAAAAAAAAAAAAAAAAAAAAAAACGAAATTTTTGCGAAAGTTTCTCAGAGAGCACAAAAAATTACAGCTGATATATTGCAAATTGAAAGTGTGACTTTCAAATGTGTAATATAAACGACCAGAAAATTGTGCTTGTAAATGGCTTTTATTGCAAATAAAAGCTCAGCAAAAAAGTAATGGAGAGAGAAAGGAACCAAGAGATCTAAGAAAATAAGAAAAAAAAAAGATGGAGTTTTTGCAATCACAACTGTTCAATCGTTTCAGCGCTATTTTTTGAACGTATAAAAATCATCAAACTTTAGTCAAATTTTCCTGTGAAATTTTTTGCAACACATACGAAATTTTCAATTCTTTGTGCAAAATTTATTTCTATCTAATGATGCGGGAAAAGAATGCCAAACCAATGAAATTTTTACGAGCCTAACCTCTCCCTCAATATTCACTCCGTTGGAAACCGTAACAGCTTTGCGAGATAACTGAAAAACACTGCCTTTAGATATGCTGTAGTGAATTCAACTCTGCAAGACCTGCAAAAAATGCGCATCTTTCAGTTTTGTTGCATCTCTCAAGAGTTTTTTTCTCACATTTCAATGTAAAGCAACAGAGGAATTCAATTATATGTCTATCCTGAAATGGAAAATTCAATTTCTTTTTCATCCTTGATGAGCACGCAACGTGTTGCTAAGAAAAAATAAGTGATGCATTTCATCAATTTTTATCCACAAGCCGATTTTCAGTTTTAGACGGAGCTTGAAGTTAATAGTTGAGTTCAGTCTGGTACAAGTGAACACTCGTTTGCAATAAAAAGCGCTGGCTGCTTGATTTTTTCCGGTGTATGATACTAACAGTAATGAGATGTTGTGTATCGCAAACGGTGTCGCCGTTAATCCCGTTCCAAGAAAAGACGTACGCTTTGCAGCATTAGCAGTTTTTCTGCAGCATCGGAACCTCAGTTGTGCTGTTTTTTTCAGTCTCAATTTTGCATTTCCTCGCAACAAACGCGCTTAAAGGCATATCTTTCACTTTCCTTTCTCACTAAGAGAAGAAACGACAGTGGAGAATGAAAACGAGAAGAAAAGAAAAAACGACCAAGGAAAGTTGCTAGCCGAATTACAAGTTGAACCATGAAAAGATTTGTCATTGCCGTAGTGGTGAAGCAGATTTATCCCAAACTTAGCTATATTTGTGTTTTGTATGATACCCTCAAAATATTATTGAATCCTAAAACATTTGCATAAAGTATAAAATATTTCGGAGTGCATTGTTTTTTTTTTATTAGCATGCCAACGAGAATTTCTGCCGTCTATTTTATCATTATGACAAGAAAATCAACTCACCAATTTTTGAATGTATATAAAAAATTGCAGCAGAAAGCAAGCATTTCATTTTTGCATAATTTCCGAAACGGATTTCACGTAGCAAATTCCGTTAAGAGGATCAATCCTCAGCAGTGATTTAATTTTATTGTGCTGACCATTCAGCATATAATATTTTCAAAATTTAGTTTTACTCTGCTCCAAATGCAGAATATCGGTTTGAAAGCGTTTATTGAGTTGCGATTTTTTTTTTTTTTTTTTTTTTAATCTGCACAGTTCAACGCAGAGATTCAAAGAGATCAAAGAGGGCGCCTGAATTGTTGCTGAAAACGAGACTGCTTCATTAGTGTACTCAACGTGTTCGTTAGCATCCCGTTAATGCTCTTGCTTGCTTAGTGTTTGCGTTTCGTGTATATATATATATGTATATATCTTTGCTAATGTTTAGAAGTTTTTTTTTTTTTCGATGAGTCCAGTTTAAGCACTATCGATTTAAAGCGAACTTTTCATATATTCGATAGCGTTGCTTTCAACATCATTTCTTCTATTAATCCACCGAACGTTATATATTTCGTGATTCCACCCTTAGAACAACTTCACCGATCGATTACAATGTATTAGTTAAGAAGATCGCCATGAAAATATTTCTTCTGATGAGACAGCTTTTGATGGCGATATATTCATCTAGGATTTCGCTCTAGATTTTGGCAGTATACATACTATTATTTTTAAAGCATATATATATATATATATATATATATATATATATATATATATATATATATATATATATATATATATATATATATATATATATATATATTTTTTAAAATATCGGTATGCAGTTATATACGACATGCATGTGATACTCGCATGGCGCCGCACCACATAGTGTAGAGCTTCACAGATGAGGATAACCGAGCATAGAAACGAAGAAGACGAGTTTTTGTATAACCGAAGCAGTGAGGATAGATTTTTCCGGCTGTAGGAGTTGGTTCAATCGTGTTCAGACTTCCTGTGAGAAACTTCTGCAATATGATGCAGCGAATATAACACTCTTCCCATCCTAGACCACGAATGTGACGGGTAGTTTTGACTCAATTTTTGGCTGCTGTTTAGGAGTGTTCAGGTACTCAGCGAGCTTAATCTTTGGGATTATTAGAGCATTGAAACACCGAAGATGACGTTTTCGTCAAGCCGGCTCATGAGATGGCGTGCTGTTCTCATGGAATTTCATGAGTTCATGTCTTTTCATTAACGTTTTTTTTTCTTTACTTAATTTCCTAATGAGCTAAAGATGAGTACTTCCTGCAAAAGTTCAGATGCATCACCGAACTCACGTGCTTGGCAGCATTGCAGATTGCGCGCTTTTGAGCACGTTGTTGTTTAAGTTGGCATCGCTAACGTAATACTAGTGCAATGTTCTGACATTCAGCCAAACTCCTGAAAAATTTAGCGTGAACTTTCAACGGTTACTCCGATTGCAATTTGTCCTTCGGCTTGTTAGATAACGTTTGCAAGCAAATTAGATTACTTTTACTCGTCAAGAATTGTATTATGCGGTTCGATATATGCAACATAGCTTCAGAAATGTTAGTTACCGCATCTCTTCGTTAGTCGATTGATGAGCAATTTTATTGCTCATAATTGCTGCAAAACAATGAAGAACATAGAGTTTGGTCTGTTATGGCAGATTGTTTTTGTCATTTGTAGATTTGATGGATTACAGGTTTATTCGAAGAAATGAAGCCATTACTTCTGAAGTGAAAGTTGATAGTAAACTTTTCTTTTTCAAAGAGTATTTTTTGGAGGTAAAAGATAAATGATAAATATTTCCGTCCTGCATGATTGATTTCTGCAAAAAAAAAAAAAAAAAAAAAAAAAAATTGAAGTTAGAATCTATAAGACCATAAGCATGAAGCAATAAATTTCGAAGATCTCAAATAAGGCAACATGAACTAATTTCACATTTCTCTATATATCAATTCTGAAATGAAAATCAAGAAGGTTCACTTGCATTTATGCATTTTTCCCATTAACCTGAAATTGCTGAGCTTTTTTTTTTTTTGGCTAACCGCTGTGCTATGGTACGATAAGTTGTTCTTCTCTGACGAGACGTACTCTTGCAAGCGTGATTGTGGTGAGATATATTACTAGATTTTTTGCGTTCCTATTCCACAATTTACTAGTTTTATTGTATACTATTAGCAGAGTATTTTGCCACTTTCTTGTACCGCTTCCGAAATATTTCATCTTATCACAGTGTAGCAATTGACTTATTTTCGTGTTAGAAGAGAAAATGACTACATAAATGCTTAGTGGTGAAGAGCGTCAGCATCCAATGAGCTTACGTCTTTCGCAACTTCCTAATCCACTGTATGCTCAATCGTTCATTTTTCGTCGCGAGAAAAAGGAAAAAATGCAAGTAGGATCTCTTGTGAGGGTTTGGGAAAATACTCTACCTAAATGACCCACGCCACGAAAAAAGAGGCGCATAATCATTTGTCGGAGGAGGAGGGGGGGGGGGGGGGGGGGAAGAAGCTCGCGTAAATCTTCGGATGAAGCACGGTTGTTCAGTCATAAGCAAAAAATTTTCGAAAGATAGTTGTTTGAGGAATGTTTTTGGTATATTTTAACTCTTTAGATGATGATCATAGCATATGAAGGTCGCAAACGAAAAAAAAAAAAATTTATTCCACGAAAAAAGAGAACGTTATTTGTTTGCAAATGACAACAATAAAAACGAGAAAGAAATGCAATATTCTTTCTATATTTATATAAACAAAAACAATAAAAGTGACAAAGATTATGCGAAAAAGTAAGCAAATAACGCCATTTCCGGGCGGCCATTAAACGCAACGTTAAGCGAAACAATCAAACAAGCGCCGCTAATTTTACAAAACAATCCGACGTTACTCGAATAGTTATCTTGAAATGTATGGTATTTCTCCAATTATAAACTCTGAAAGTCATCACACTCTCTGCTTTCAAAAATCTACCTAAAGTTGAGCAGGATGGGGCTTATAGCACTTACAAACCTCAGAACTCACATTCGAGAAAAAAAAATGGGAGAAGTGTATGTACATTCGACGGAAGTTACTAAGTGATCGGCAATTGGAAAAATCATTTCTAAATTCTTAATGCCGACATGCATCTCAAAATTTCTGTTGATTTTCGGTACTGCGGCACTAAATCGACGTAATTGTGAAAATTGAGGGCGGAATTGTCAGGAGAACAATCAGTGAAAACGTCTAGTTGAAAACAAAAGGAAATAGTGAGTGGTGTTGGAAGCTGAAGAGGGGGAGGGGGGAGGAGGCAAGACCAGTGGATGGGTAGAACAGAAAGCAAATCCATCTATAGTGTTTGAGAGAATAGCTCCTTCATTGCGTACTCATAACCGTTGCTCAAACGGCATCTCATACATATGTAAATATGTGTCTACTTCTTGTTGTGTTGTCTGATTCCCACGACAAGAGTATTTGTAAGCAAAGAACAAATGCAAACAAAAAAACAACAACATGCTCAACGTTAGGAATCCTTCATGTGGTAGTAGTTATCCTTCGAAAGTGATCAACCTCCGTATTTGAATCTGATGGTCAACACTCAATTGGTTAACTCGAAAGTGATAAATCCTCAGTTTTGCAAATTTCCCATCGCGTTATTTAATTGTGAAATAAACCGTTGAATTTTACATGGAACAAAACTTCTTCAAAAAAAAAAAAAAAAAAAAAATTGAGACAATCCTTCTCGGCATAGCCAATTCTAATGTTGAGGAAAAATATTTCCAGCTAGCTATACAATAAAACTGCATTTCCTACATGCTTGTTATGTAGAATTACAGCATACAATAGTAGTTAAAAGTTTATGTGATAAATGAATTTCTATGGATAGCGCGAAATCGAGCTGAAATGCTTCGTGAATTTTCATGGGCTTTTTTAAGTTCGTTATTTGGTTTAAAAAAATGAGCAAACTTTTATTTAATTTTGTGAGCATCTTATTCTGCCTTTTGACTTAGTCTGCTCAACCCTTCCCCTCCTTCTAGTCCTCCCCCTCCCCCCTTTTCCTTATATGATGGGTCCTTCCGACTTCGTAAAAAACAACCGTAAGAATTGTTCTTATAGCCGATAGTTCATATTTGCGCCACTGTTCTTTGACTGTGTTGCGCTTCCCATACGACAAAAAACTGACCAAGGTTTTTCACGATCGTGTACCACCTGGTGCTAAATATTTTTGTGCTGATTGCTCTAACCAGGTGCCGCAATGTCATGTTCATTTTTGACTCGTATTGCACTTATCTGCTTAACTGTTGGAAAGAGGGGAGGTGAACAAGAGACTAACAAAATTCTTAAACCCTAATTTTCTCACCTCATTTACGCCGATTTATTTTAAACTGAGTTTCTCTCTTGAGTTATCGCTCGGCCTTCCTATGTGAAGGTTCTATGCTACTGAGCACACATCTGGCTCGGGTGTTTGCAATTGAAGCCTTATTCCTTGACCAATAACATCCTGAGAGTCTATCGCAGTCAAACATTTTGCTCTTTGCGATCCTCTTCTTCGTCCCAAAAGCGTCTTCCCTTACACTACTAATGTTCATGCCGTTAGTGTTTACTTCTTGCGTCGATTCTTTGTTCATTCGGAAGTGACTAGGAATTCACTTAGAAGTCTTGCATTTGATAAAAATGCAATTCCCGTTTGAGTATGTGCGTATCTTATTACTTAGAGACTACTTTTACTACGAAAGGAGGGCGGATGGATCTATTGAGGAGTTTTATTGAAAGTGTCTTCTAAGTTTTGAGTTCAACGATAGTTTATATAAGGCTTAGCGAAGGAGTGACATAAAAAAAATAAAAGACTAAATGTTGTAAAAATGCAATAGCAATAGTGGAAATAAGAAAAAGTTTGCAGGCAGTCGGGACATATCATAGGAGTAGAATTTTTAGCATCGAATCAACAACTGCTGCCTCAAATGAAATATGGGGAGCGATTAGCTACAACAGATTCAAGCTAATGAAGGTGGCGGTGGAAAGGGGGGGGGATAGAGGAGGGGATTTGACAATATTCAACAGCAAAAGTAAAGTCTTATTATTAAGAAGAGAGGAGGCTTTTGTGCTAGAGAACTCTTTTATATGATGGGAATAAGATAATGAGAAGTGCAAATTGAAAAAAACGCACCACTGGAAAATTTATGCAGAAGTCTTGTGAGTAAATTACAGCATACTGCATATAATTTTAAGGTATTTAAGTAGTATCTTTGTGCGTCACTAAACTTAGTCTGTAGTTCGATTATTTTAGCATCTTCATTACTGTTATTTTTTTGGTCTTTTTGAATTGGATATTCCTGTAAAAGTCATGACTTAAAAACTTGCTTATTTCAGTTGTTGTATTTCATCAGCGTTTTTGAACATATCGAATATTTTTGCGCAGCTTTTTTTTTTTTCAGCCGATTCATTGATTCCCACTTCTAGATCAAATTTTACTGGCTTTTGCTCGAAAATCAAATATAGAAATAATGCTTTCAACATTTTTTTTTTTTAAATTAGGAATTCTTTTATAGGATTCTATTTTCAGAATTGCATTTTTTTTTAACTTCAGAAGTCCCACTTAAATTTGAACGTTTTTTGTGTATTCTATATTACAACCAAAAAAAAAAAAAAAAACAATGTTTTCTGTAAGAAAATGCTCCATGAAGCGTTTTTTCAAAAATGACGATATTTAACTCAAAATTTACCAAATCTCCGAACTCTTTTACAAAAATTTTTTTGAAATTAACTCAATGTGTCGAAGAAATTCTTGCATTTGTTAGTGTGGCGTCGGCACGATGCATAATCGAGACAACACTAAAATTGAATGTCTGAAGCGATTTTTGGCATTAATCAATAGAACGTATAGAACACATCAAGCGACCGACATTATCTGCATTTAAATATGCGACCGACATTATCTGCATTTAAATATGCGACCGACATTATCTGCATTTAAATATGCGTCCAACATTATCTGCATTTAAATATGATATTATTAACGGAAACAGTACATGATACAGCTACTTATATTTTATTGCCGAAGTAGGTAGGTTAGCGATCACTCGATTCTTTGTAAATATGCAAATTTCGTTGCCGCGGCAAGAAAATGAGCAACCAACTGTTTTGCTGTCCAATTTTGAGGCGGAAAAGGGGAATGCCAAATAAACACGGAAGAAGGGGGTACTGGTGGTGCGTCATTCCTCCTTTATCGTCATCATCCTCCCCCATTCCACACGCACATACACACACGTATTATTAAAAGATGAAGACGATGGGTTAGACGGCACCTTCGTAATTTTGTACGTTTGGATAAAAGTGTTGCTGTTTTTAGTTGAAGTTTGTGACAGCTATGTGAAATATTACATATCTTCAGAGGATGTTCTCAAAATGAGATGAAGTTCGCTTTGTTCTGGATGCCATTGTGGAGGACCACGTGGAAAGACCCAGGATTTGAGCTGGCTTTTTAAGTGAGCACTATTTTTGCTCCTTTCGGCACACTTCACCTCCATCCCTTCCTCAGCCCGCACCCATCACCTCTCTAAAGTCAGCGCCCATCCTCATATTTTTTTTTAACCTTCCGGCGCTTCTAGTTACGTCGCTGACGTAGTATTCCAAGGAAGTTTCTTTGCGCTTCCATAACAACTGCCCTTTGCTATAGGAGAATTGACGTCATACTCACGTTGTTCAAGCTTTCACGGTACTCACGTTGTTCATGTCATGTTGTCGCGTGAATTCCACGATAATTCAGTTTTCAAATCACCTGTCACGTAACTCACTTTTCAAATATGTGGAATAATCTAAAACCTTACTGCGATGCAATTTTTTTGACTTACTACTTACTCAAATAATTTTTTAAATTGTGATCCTTTTTTCTACTCACTTAATAGTAAATACATCGATAAGTGGTATGCAAAAAATGGTCCTCATGAATTACGGCAAATAGAGGTGCAGATATCGATTGAACAGCAAACAAAGTCTAATGAAGAAATCTTCTGTTTTCTTAGGCTTATTTCCTACTACTTAGGCACTTAGGATTGTTTGTATGAGGCGCGCTGTCAGTGCACTGCTGGATTATTCAAACAATAGTTGGACGTCTTGCAAATGTCATTCGATTATTTAGTAAAGTCTTTGTGCTGTTTAAGCTTCAAAAAAATTCCACGACTTTCTACTGTTAGAGCGAGACTCCAAATGCGAGAATATGCAGTCAATATCTCCCGGATTTTCTCGACTTTGCTGCATAGTCTATCAATCACGATGTTTTTCACTTTTTTTTCGCCGATTTTTTAAATGCTCATCGTAGAGTGTAGGAGCAGAAAGTCATCAGTGTTAAAACAATCAAATATTACTATTGGAATGATTGCTTTCAAAAAATACTACAAACATGACTACCTCTTTGTCTAGTATCAAGAAAGTTTCAACTGGTTTTTTTTGCCAATAGACCATAGAAAATTTTGTTAGGAAGGAAAAAGCCAATCATCCACCTGCAACTTCTATTATATGCTCGTTTCCAAACCTTATTAGCCAAGTCGCTGAAATGATTATTTCCTCACGTTGCATTATGAACGCTGTTACCAGCTAATCGTGTGGAATTTTACTGATACTATCTGGTGCTGTGGAATACAGTTTCAGATCTTTTGAGCTATCCGGGTGTCGTATAGTACATTTTCTACAATAAACTACAATTGTTTTGTTAGTGGCTAGCTGGATGTTTCCAGTAGTCATTATTGTCGTTATTCGCGTTACTATAATCCTCGATCGACCATTTGTTTGCGCAGTGTTGAGTAAGAGAGCATTGTTGCCCACTGGCGTTCAACTACAACGTATGTGATGTTATTGACCTCATTAAACTTTTGCGTCGAAACGAATTAAAGTGTGCCTCTCGGGTGTGAGTTTAAACAGCTATTCGGGTCGAAGTGTGCTCTAAAGAGTTGGCGGAGGTACGTTGATTTAAAAGTCAATGAAGCGATGACCGATTTTTTAAAACAGGTGAAGTAGGACTCAAGTTGGAAAGAATGCACGAGAGGGAACCCAGACAAAACATACTGCTAGGGTATATATATATATATATATATATATATATATATATATATATATATATATATATATATATATATATATATATATATATATATATATATATATATATATATATATATATATATATACACCCTTGAGACGGTGAAAAGGTTCTCTCAGTGTCACTTCAGGTTGTACCATCTGCTGATATTATATACGTAGGCGGACGTTAAACGGCTACTGAAGTTATGGTGTGGTTCAATCTGTGGAGTTAGATAGAGCATGAGGTGATGACATTCGAGGTATATAGTAGGATGGAGCTTCACAGTAAACGAACGCTTTATTGGCTCTGAGGTGAGGCATACGCTACTGTGCTCCAGTTGCGTTAACGTATCGTGTAGCGTTTGCTGGACTGCTTAGCCGAGCTTGTTTTCGAGGCGCGCGTGTTGATGTGCTTCGAGTTTGTCTGCTGAAAAGCGGCCAGCCAAAGAGCTTCGTGAAGCGCACATTGCTTCTCGATGTGTTCGGCAGGCACCTGCGAAATCTCTTCACTCTCTAAATTTCGCTATTCTCCCCAGTAAAATTTGTTGGAATTCATGCTAAAGATATTGATATCCCATCCTTGCAAATAGTCGTGATCGATATTTACTTAGTTTTCGATTTAGGGAAGCATTTGATTAGTCCCGTCCGGTCAACACTGATGTCCAGTCTAACGCACCATCGTTTACACTCAAGAGGTGTTACTGGATCGAGTCGCTCAAATGTGTCGTCACCCTTCGCGAATATAAGTTTGACAGGTTTGATGCACTATGTATTTTTGATGAAATTTTTTGAAACGTTAGTGCATAATAGGTTATTTAATACCAAAAAACAGAGTGAACTCTTCTGCAGTGAATTCTAAGCGGAAAACGTGATAAGTTCTTTTTTTTTCGGAAGGGAATGCAGGTAGACGGGAGAGTTCGTCGAAAGTTTCTTTATCATCACAGTTGTCGATTGCTTGCCGAGAAGGTTACACCCACAATAGCCCTCGTCTGTGCTCACCTTATGCTTGCGCTCGGACTACGTCTTCCATCATAGTTTCTGCCATCCTCTCGCATGGACGAGAAATTCGTAGCCTTTTCTTTTTCGGTTTGTGCTCTTGCTTGGTGTATCCTTTATCATCCAGTTGCATCTGCTCTTATTGCTGCTGCGCTTGTTGTCTACCTGGTGTCCATCAACATCGAAAACGTGGCGACTGCAACTACAACTGAAGTGACGAGGTTAAGAAGAGGTGGACTCGATAACGCGCACAACTGCAGTTCTAGCCGATCGTGGAAGGACAAATTCTCTAGCCCTATCGTCACTAATCAAGTGCCAACAATGGTGAACCTCTTTGAGGGCTACGCATCTGCTTAGCTATATCAACATGTTCTTTCTTATTCTATCACATCTTCTATTCTATTCTTTATTTTTTTACTAATCTTCTATAATATCTTTGTTAACTACTCACAATCAGTTTTTCTTATTCAGGATCTTTTCTATCCAATTTCTAAGTCATTAATTTGTGGCCGTTCTCTTTATTGTCAATTTCTTCACGTTCTGCGATTTCTTATTGCCGTATGCGATCATCAGTTTAAACGAAGTGAACAAACGCTACTCACCCATGAAACATCATGGTATGCCCTCCTCAATTTTATGCTTTACTACAGTCAGCAACACTTCAAGTTAACTACCTCATCATGGCCTTATCTTTCGCATTTGCTCGTAATGTTTGCAGCTTAGCACTGAAATGGTCACTCAAGAAAATTAAAAAATTTCCTCACTGATTAAAAAAGAAAGCCATTATTTTTAAGAACTAAGAGGTCTGCATACCTCATAAGTATTGCATATCCACCGTAATGTTGTATGAGTGATGGCCATTCGCCTCCTCCGAGTAATACTCTTTTCTCATGTGATCTTAAGTTTTTTAGACCAGTAAGTAAACAAATAATAAAAGCTTTTAATTTTCCCGCTGTACCTTCTTTCCTTTCCTTTCAGATGAGATTGACGATGAAAATGGCCGCTTATTCGGTAGTTTACATGACGAAAAATTTGGTAAGCTTCACGATCATTCACGCTTCCAGAGCAATCTTCAAGGCAGAAGGCTTGGTTCCGTTAGAAAGCCAGTTCGACGAACGCGTAGCGCAAATTTAGCGAATACCTATTCTACTCACTGCCATGGATCTTTTGAACTCGATGATAAAGGTAGGCTGATGTGTTCCTCTTTTCCTGGATAACTTTTCAAATGCATTGCGTGGAGTCGTTTAATACTGTTCTTGAAAAACATCTTACACTACTGATTCCTGCATCGAACAAATACCTTATTGCCTCTTCTCTATTTGTGGTGTTTTCTTCATGACTCAAAGATCGTGCTTGAAATTTTTTATGCCTTATCGATTTTTTAACAGTTGCCGACGTTAAATTTGAAAAGCAGACTAACATTCTATAAAGTTGAAAACATAAAAGCTGATATACTATTAGCAAAATAAAAACAACAAAATAGGTGAACGACATCGTTGTTTATTTATAAGTTATTCGTTCATCGATAATATCTTCTCAATGAATTTAAAAAAAGTTTTTTTTTGTTTCGATTTATTGGAGGCTGGATTGTTATGAATCATTGTTGCTTGGATTGGTCAAATACAATAACTTTGTAAATTTGTTTAAATTTGTAAATTTCCATGTAAACTTCGATTGTTTAAGCGCAGTTTTGTTGAATATTGAGTAATTTCTCACAGTGATATGATTGTATGGCTGTTATCGGCAATCAGCTAGTTAAGCGTTGGAATTGTATCCCTCCAACTCCGGAAAAAATTGCTCCAAGTGGGTAAGCTTTTCTCGGAGAAAAAAGTAATAGGTAGGTCAAGGTGGTTTTTTTTTGGATGCAGCAACGCGCTTTAATAGTTTTTTTTTTTTTGTCTTAGCTGATTGTAATCAGTAGAACTGATCTACCTTGATTGACGAGCTAAGCCATTCAAATGATATCAATCAATACATCAATTTGCTAGTTCCAGCCACCTTTTCGGTAATTCCTAATAGTAACATCATCATGTTTGCTATGAGAGAGTCTCATCTTCTCTCCCTTCCTCTCGCACTTCTTGCTTAGATTCCACCCCTCCTCTCCAACTTCCCTGCTCCTCGCCAACTCTCCTTTGTCTTCAGTTTATGTCGTTTCCGCCTCAAGTTGAAATTTTGAAATCTTGATTGTCGTCGAAATTCTGAGAAAATAGGAATCTTTTCTTAGAAATCTGAGGATGCGTTGGAACCAGATGATATTTTTTAAAAAAAGTTTTGTGCCACCAACAAAAGCTTTTGAGTTTTGAAAGGCTAAATCGATTCTCTTTGAGTCGAGCTCTTCGAAAATGTCTCTGCTTTTCCTGTCATATGTGGCGTTTGAGATTTATGGCTGCTCAATGTGTTGATTTTTTTTTGGCGCTGTGAGAAATTAAAGCAGGTAAAAACTTGTCTCCACCGTTGGCTTATCAAGATTTCAAATTCACTATCCAGCGTCACGTAAAATCTTGGCAAATTCACCGATCGCAATTACTCAACAGTAGATGTTTTCATCAAGAATTTCATCTCCTTCAGAAGGGTATGGTACATTTCTTGTAATGACTCGTAGCATCAGTTGCATATTCTTGATTACATATTTTGCAGCATCATCTCATTATTAGAGTCATCTGAGCGCACATCTCATGTATATCTCTCTGTTGGTTATATTCTTGTTCAAGTACGTTTTGCGTGTTTTGATGTGTTCATTTATTGTCATTTCGATTTATTAGTCGTTTCAAACACAAAAAGTTACAAAGTTACTTATAAGTATCGTATTTCCTAATCATTCTAGATGAATGAAATTTCCCATCCACAAAAAATTTCTCTCGCTATAGTTACATTCGATAGGTTTCATTTTATAAGCTTAAAAATGTGTTCGATCCTTTTTTCGCATCGTTTATTTGCATTTATTTACATGATAAATGAAGTTTATGGTTCTTTGTCATGCTTTCGATGCGTCTGTAATTTTTTTTCGCAGTGGCACCCTCTTCCACATATTGTCACTTCATAGGGAACACTAGTTTCTCGAAATTGAAAATCATTTGAGGGAATTAAGCCGTAAATTCTCACGATTGAAGCGAAATTCTCTCTCTCTCTCTTTTTTTTATTAGCCTACAATTCTATGGAAGTTATTGCTGCAATATGTCGCATAAAGGATTGTCTCTCAACTAGTTGTTCTTAAGCACAGCGTTAACTACTCTTATTCTTTTTAGTAGGATTTTTTTCAATGTTATTAGCGGCGAAGAGCGCACGCTCAAACGCTTCAGATTCTTCACGATACTTTATCATCATCTGTTTTCATCATATGGCCATCTGAAATAGGTATAGCGCACTATTACTGGAATATTTATGAACACTTTTCTAGTGCTGTCCACGCTATGTTCACCAATGTCCACTTTACGTCCATCTTACGTATCACTCAAACGTCATTTTCTGATCATATCCACTCAATGATTTACTCGTTGTTTTCGTCAGATCAGTCGTTTTGCGTAAACAATATTGCAGATAAATGGCGACCTATTGTTGCTTTTCATCTTTTCTTCAAATAATCAATTCAAACAAACTTCGGAAATTTATGATTCGATAGTTCTTTGAATGAGTGAGCAGATTTTCTTCCCTATATAGAATCTAAAAATATCACAATTTCCCTCTTTTTTTTTTAAAGCACATATATGGTGGATATTATATAGGGAGTTATCTATTTGCCGAATTATTTCTTCGTTATTTCAAATGCGAAAATTGAACGCAAAATGCGTTTAGGAATGAGGCAAACGAGCGATTTTATTGGCGATCCTTAAATTCCACCAATTCTTGAAATATTCAATTGAAAGGAGAAAGTAACTGAACCGTTGAATTAAACGTTTTTTTTTTTTTTTTGTTTGGTTGGAATAATTCGTTTTGCGTCATTTTTTCTTGTCATTTAAATTCGCTCTGATAAACTAATGGGAGTTTTTGGAAATTTCACACATATATACATAGGTTTTTATTGAATCCAATTTATTTAGCGATTGATATTTTCATTTCTAATTTTCTCTCCCTATTCCTCACAAAATTTTTTATATTAGGTGATTTTTTCTTTTTTTTTTTGAGGGAATTCAGATTTTTGCGAGAGAAAAAAAAAACTTTCATAATTTGCTGATATGATGACGTATAATCTAGGCGATTTCCTAAAAAAAAAATCGACAATAAAATTTTCATTTGAACTGAAAATAAAAGAATGAATAAATTAATTTCAAAATTTATTGTTTTGCTTGTTGAAGACATAAAAGACCACGAAAATATGCAGGTTGCAGTCTAGCGTTATTAGAAGAATTTCTGGAGAGAAAAACTCTATCATGCCGATGGAATAAAATTTTACTGGATAGCCTCTAGAACGCTTTTTTCTCCAATAGTGATATTTGCCACTCCGGAAATCATTCGATGTATAGCCAATAAGCATTCCCAGATAAGGGGTGCGGGGGGGGGGGGGGAGGAGCAAACAATTAGGTTGCTGCTACATTCTGAAATATAGGATATATAATAAAAACAGTGAAGAGTATTTGTTATGTAACCATAAAAGATGCGCTAAATTGTTGACAATTGTTGAATAGGAACGGCAGTTGGCGGCGTGGGGGCAGTAGTTCATTGCAAATGCAGTTTTGACTCATATTGTGATGAATCATACCGACGAATCGCTGCCAAGACAACTTCATTCCTTCAATGAGATCGCCGCTATTTGGTTGAGCATCTGCTCTGAGAACCGGGTGCGCATTATGCAGATTCTGCAGATTCCCCAATTGCTTTCACTCTTCGCTTTTTGCAGTTTATCGTTTTCTCTCCTTTTTTTTTGCGTTTATTGGTCTTCTATTTCTCGCTTTTATTCATGTGTAACATAATTTACAAAAAATAGGTATAAAGTAACCTATATCCATTTGTGTGCTACGTCAAAAGCGCCGCCGATCGCAGTGTCTAACGTTGTGCATTTTTATAACTGTATGAGTAGGAAAGCATATAAAAATCGTTGTTGAGTGATACTTTTTCTACAAGTAAAGAAGAATGCTAGAAATTTTCGCATAAATCGTTCAACACTAATAACAACTTATCACTTATACGTTGTATGAATGCACAGTTGTCAGTTTACTAATCATCAATTCCCTCAAGTGATATTGGATAATGTCTTTATCAGTAAACGATATTCGTTGTAAATGTTTTTCAAATTAGAGTGGAAGAGAAAATTGAAAAATTTTAAGCACATACAACGCAAAAAAAAATCGCCTGTTAAAATTAATAATGCCACATATGTATTTCGTTCGCTAGTCATGTCTTTATTTTTATTTTTTTATTTTTTTTTAAACTTATACGATGATGAAATTCAAAATTTGCGAAATTTATCAAATTAAAATGCAAAATCGGTATAGGAGAATAATTTTTTCCTCATCGTTGCTAAAAATTATGAAATACATCATCGATGCAAATAAGAATTCATCACAGCGAAAATCATGCAAAAAAAAAATGAACGTTTTTGACTCAACTCATTTCACCGCTACAATTTAGCAATCTAATTTCCAAAATATTGACTTACTTCTAAATTTGAGTAAATGTGAAATGAGTTTTTTTTTTTTATTATTATTATTTTCTTTCTTTCAAAGATTATTTCTCTTCACAAGAAATGCTCGTAAAATAAACAACTCAAATCTAATAGATTATTGAATACAAAATAAATCCATATAATTTCTTAAGTTTACATAGTCGTCTCAGATAAACCTTTTTGGAAATTTCGAGGCTTTTTAAAAATTTTTTCTGAGCGCTGTTTAGATGAATTCATTTGTGTGAATATTTGCAATAGAATTTCTACAAATCTTGCAAATTTTGCAATAATATCCTATTGATTCGGTGTGCAAAAATTGCAAAAAAAAAAAAAAAAAGAAGGAAAACGAAGGAAGGAGAAGAAGCAGAAAAAAAAACGCATTATTTCGCTAGCTGATTTCCTATCGGTATTATCTTTTGCGAACTATTTATATACGACGGATATTTAAACATTTAAAGAGAGGTCCTTTCAACGTCGAACAATTTAACGATATTATACAAATGAATATTGGATTGGCCATCCGATTCCTGATGGATGTTCAAATCGCTATTTAAAAAAGCGATGAAAGAAATCAGAAAATTTTACACGCTGCAAAAAAAAAAAAAATCCCTTAAGATATCGTCCCCGAATAGCATGCTTTGCACCCTGGACTGTTTTCCAAAAATATCCCTCGAAAATGTTTCTCAGATGGAAAATCAATGTTCCCTACCCCCCCGATAACTTTTGGTTAGAAACTCTTTCCAAATTTTGTCGAAAATCAGAAGCGAGGGCATCCATGTGTGATTTCGGTTATTGTGATAGTGCAAGTAATCGCGGCACGGAACCTCATCTAAATACATTGGAGAGTTTTGATTACTAAATTAGTGAAGAATTGAGGGGGGGGGAAGAGAGGGAGCGGGTCCACATTTGTGGCATTCAGCATCGCTTTTTTTGTTTTCATTGTTGGCAAAAAGCTTAGGTGGTAATCATTAAACCTTATAATAATCGTTATGTCGGATGAAATCTTGTGTATCTAAGTAAATTAAAGAAGCGTACATAAAAAATTCCCTTACCCCGAATGTGTTTGCAGGGAAGTTGTTGAACAGCGCGTGAATGTTTTCTTGGTAAAACCTTCATGGAAGCAATGCGTCGTCTAAAATATTCTTTTTTTTTTGCATGGAACTAAAAGAATTTTAATTATTTATAGGATTGATATGATGTATATTTTCTCGGTTTTGAATGTTTTAGCTAATTCTAAATTTTATCATTACGGCTTTAGTTTTGATGCCCATTTGAGGTAAACTTAAAAACTAGAAAAATGCCAGGACTTTTATCGAGTAGCCAATTTAAACGAATCGAGTAACGCTGACGTGCCGTCATTTCGATACCAACATTTTGCAATTTGCATTGGGAAATCCCAATCACCGAGATTCACACCATTGGGAATTACATAGTGCTGATTGTTGTCATCTGTTTTCATGGCTATCGATTATAGAAGGGCTCATTCATTGCAAATGCGTTGTTCTTCACTTCCGATGTGCAATAGTTCGATGCGAAATCAAACGACAATTGTGCAATTGGGGTTGATGTATAAGGCGCGCGAAACGAATGCACATAATTGACAGCAGCCATTGTCGAAACGCTTCAAATCCGTATGTGCTCATGCATCACAATCCAACGTCCTCAATAAATATCCCCCGTTGATTTGACGTATAATTGTGCTATATTTTATTGCAACGATAACGTCATTGCTTGCATCCAAAAAACGTTGCAGCATTCAGCAAAGTGATATGAATTTATGATCATTGTAAATGTGTCAACTTATAACCAGATGCGTTCATTGTAGACAATTGCGTTTGTGCTTGACGTCTTCTAATTTGCATATCTCTTTTTTTTTTGCTTCCCAATTCATTTGACAGTCATGTTAGATTCTCGAAATAGATCTGGTTGTCATCCACCTTTTTAGACGCGCTTCCTGAATTCGCGTACTATGCTGAATTTGGCTCTTATCTTTCTTGCACTTCACAAAAATGATGCAGATTTACATTTATCATGCGTTTATCTCTCAGCGAGATTTCGTTGCTAATCGCTTAAGGTGATTGAAGATTGGCGTAAGGTTGTTCGTTTGTCCTAAGTTTTGTTTGTCGCCTGTGGTTGTTAATCTTTTTTTAAAAGATCACTCAGTAATTTATTAGGCAGTTTCATTCTCCAAATACGATCCAAAATTTGCGCACATTTTTATGTTTATCTATTATTGTTATTTATTCTTGTGCAAAAAAGCCATACTGTAGAAAAGTTGACTTCTTATAAGTATATTAGTAGAGTGCTTTTTATAAGTCACATCTCAATGATTCGATCTTTTGAAGCATTTATGCAGCTTTATGATTCTCGTTGTTAGTCACCTATGCGCAAACATCCAAGTTGAAATTTTCATCTTATTCAAGTTGGGAATTTTATGTGCACAAATCTTTGGGCAAAATTTCTTACCCGAACGTGAACCTTGAAATCAGAAATTCGTTATACAAGCGTTTACCTGTTTGACAGATTAAACAGTTTTATTATTGTGCGGTATCTTTGGTTACTGCGGGGAACCTCTATTACTGCTGTGGTAGTAACGCTATTTGTGGCATAGTAGTTATTACGCCTAGTGGTCTTCATTTTTGTGTAGATACAGAGAAGTGGTTCTTGCGAGTGCTTTATGAGTTTGTTAGTATGTCTCGCTGATCTCGTGCAGAAATTCGATTCACTTGACTGCGATACGCTACTTGTAAGTGCACTAAATAGCAAGGTAAATGTTCGTAACAAAAGGAGCATGGTAAGCAGTTCTTCAAATTTCTCAAATCATAGACATCTTCTAGACGGACGTTGTGAACGCTCGTAGTACCTTGTAGACAGATGTCAATACTTAATTCTTGAGGTAAAAATTCGCTTAGATCTTGCGTCGATCTATCCTGCAAATTCAAAGGTTGCTACAAGGATTGCGTAGTTGATGCTAATAAATGCGCATTTGTTGCAAACTAATCGAGTCGGTCAAGGTTCTGTGCATTAAAGTACTACGTTTCACAGTTTTCCACATTCTGGACCACACATAGTGCTTTATTGGATCGTGAAATGTGAGGTCTGGACTCGTTGAATGCAACTACTCTAATTTCCTGTTGTCGGTTTCCTACTAATTCCATGCAATGCTTTGGTTATTGTCGTACACTAGCCGAAGATTGCATACTTTACTACGACAGATAAAATTCAACAACTTTACTCATGGATTCACTGGGAGTGCGTGTTGGAAGCCGTTTCTCTTCGATACCCACAAAGTGAATGGGTTTTTTTTTGTTTTTAAGCGAGAAGCAGCTCAGTTCCTTGTTCTCCTCCTAGTGTTGTGGTTATTTAAAGCAGAAATACCAAAGTTCGATTGCAGTGAACAGTAAACGAATAATCATACTTTAAACATGATTCATTGGTGGGGCATTTTGTTCGTTTTATTTTGCTGCGCATTTATGATAGGATTTTATGTGAAGTGAAACAAAATTCGTAGTTCAATTGCAGTTTTTTGTAAATTTGTTTACAATGTGCTAAATAACCTGCGAAAATTGAACACTCAAATGTTTTTCTCCTTTGCGCATTTCGAAATTCTTTTGTTTTTTCGTTATCGTTTGAATTCTTAGAATAGCTTGGAGGGAATGATTTTAAATCTGCATATATAATTTGAAAGCGATATTTTTGGATGAATTTAGATATTAAGCAAGCAAAAAAAAAAGGTGCAACATCAATTTTTTGTATTCATCGTCTGCCGCTAATAAAATATAATTGCTAGTCTATTCCTGAGTGTTTCAACTAGCTTGTTAGGCAACTCACACTATGTGGTTTATTCAAAACTACGAATTATGCCGAGTAGATTAGAAGAAACCATATTAAAGTCAAATCATCCGAGGAAGAAGTGATGGGTAACAGTTTCGCGTCTTCGGCGCATCGGATAGACACCAGGCGAAGTAATGGATGACAGTCTCCTCACATGCTGTCTTTAAAATGGATAACGAGGAGAGCAGGGTGGCTTCGCCTTCCTATGCCTCTTACAATGGGGGCTACATCCCCTTGACTTTAAGCTTTGATCCGCATGCAGTTCGGGAAGACTATATAGGAGAAAAAAATATTGAGAAGTAAATTTACGTAAGAACAGAGGTTTCAGTTTGCTTCATTAGACAAGCTTATATCATGCACTGCTGATTTTATATCATACAACCAATAAACGCAATTCCTGCATACAACAACATCACAACACACTGATGTACACAATCTATAGTTCACGCTTCAACGTTTACCGGACCACTACAGGTCAGAGGTAAGGACAAACAAACCATCAATCCCATTTTTTTTCAGTTATTACAAGGTTACATTCTGAGAATATAGCCAGTAATACAAGCGGTTGTGTTAGAGTAACCCATATGCAAGTTGCTGATGAGAATTGAAAAAGGAAAAGTGATGGCCGGCACCAAACCTCGTTGGCTTAGGAGCTAAGCTAAAACGTTGAGCCACTGAGCTTCCTGAGCTTCTCAGATCTCCAGTTTTTTAATGTCCTTATGTTTGAAGCAATAGCGAAAAAAAAGAGCTACTTTAATCCCCTTTTAATGCCCATTTTCTCAGTGCACACACTTGCAAATGTCCACACATGACCAGCTCATTGAGCTTTCTCATTTAATACCAAAACTGGAAAGATTGGAGAGAAAAAATTCTTTTCAAAAATCTACATGCTAATTTTGGAGTATCATATCGAGATTTGAAATATCGCGATTTTTGGGGTATCATATCTCGGCTCTTAGATAACAAAGATGGGTGAAAGGGGTATTTTTGGATAGGCCTCGACAAGCTCTTCAATATATCATAAACGCAGATGCGAATTCCCACTAGGAACAGAGAGCCGAATCCCCCAAAATCGCGAAAGTCGAGATTTCACGAAAATCAGGCCCGAAAGATCGAAATTTTTTTCCTCGGAAAATTGCACTTCTTTTCGCAAAGGGTGATAGAAGAGTGACTACTGAATGCTATAAATCAAGTTCCAACTGAAAAGTTTGGTATAGAGTCGAGTTATAATCTCTCATACACACACACGTGTGCACTCTATATAACAACGGCTAGAAAGGTTTTATGTACTCTTTAGGAATTTTAATTGAAATATAAGGAAGTAGTCAAATGAAATATGAGGAAGTAGTCGAAATATAGTTTCTCCCACAGGGAAGTGAAAGTGATGTATTCGTGATGGCACTGAACAGGAGTGGAAACTTGTAGTTGATCACAAACCCGGGGAAGTTCATCATGCTGGAGCGGAGATGTGAAGACGGAAAGAAAAAAATTGCCATTCCTGAACCCCGCCGCATAACTTTTCCAGGTGACAAACACTTAAGTAAACATGCTCCGAGGTTGTCTGAAGGAAGGAATTGTTCAAAGGTGCTGTGAAAGGCAGCACGTATTCCCCAAGAAATTTTCCCAATAATGAATTCTCAAAATTCGATTTCATATAAGTCCAGAAATTCCGGATTTCATTTTGTTTTCCGGATGAGTATATCGACCAACCACCTTAGATACGGAAACCCCACTCCACTTTCTATACGACACCGGAACAACAGTAAAAATTCATTGACGCAAAAGAGTTATGACCGACGTTCCTTAACCATGGAAAAGAAACTTTCAAAAATTTTCCAACTTCACCTTTCCGGACTTCGACCACCAATAAGCATTACCCCCGCACTGGGTCATTTTATGTAATGGAAAGGAAATTTCCTCAAAACTGGAATTTTGAGGAGATTCAGAGTGTCTACAAGCTTCCTTAGCTATAGAAGAAAAATTTTTCAAGAACTTTCCAGCCTCCCACTACCCGATTTCGCCCACCAACAAACTTTCCAGCCTCCCACTACCCGACTTTCGCCCACCAACAAACTTTCCAGCCTCCCACTACCCGACTTCACCCACCAACAAACCTTGTCCCCGCATTGAGCCATGTCACCTTACGAAAAAAATTCCGTCAAACCTCGTGGTTTGAAGAAGGCTACAGTGTACGCAATGTTCGTTAACTATGACAAAAAAATTTTTGAAAAATCCTCCATGTTCCCTTCCCCGGATTTTGTCCACCAACAAACCCAACCTAAACACCGGGCCATATCATCTTATGAAAGAAAAATTTCCTCGAAACTCAAAGAATGAAGAAAGTCAGTGTCTCCACAAGCTTCCTTATGCATGGAACACAAATATTTCTAGAATTATCCAGGTTTCCTTTCCCGGGTTTTGCTCACCAACGAAGTTTGCATACGCATTGGGCCATGTTAAGTAATCAAAGAGAAATTTCCCCGAAAGTTGAAGTTTGAAGAAACTTAGAGTGTCTATAAGCCCAAAGTCAATTTGATCTTCCGTATACTATAGTTCTTTATATAAAAGGTGTATACAGACTGATAAATACCAATACTATACTGCTGCAATGACTCTATCTATCGTTGATTAGCTTTACCTCTATTGCTGTGATTATTGAATGACCGTTGTTGTGCGCCGCATGCATTCATATATTCGTTTTTCGTCAAATCTTTCGTGCAGCTGCATTTCCATCATTTTTTTTTTTTTTTTTTTTTTTGCAATATACAGCCTTTAGATTGCATTCGCTATTCATTTTGCAGCTTCGTTGATTATCAACGAGAAAAAGTTGACCTCAAAAACTTCAACTGATATTGACAACGATATAAGTAGAAATCAACACGACAATGATTAATGGTCGTTTATCTGGGTCGATTATATGTGCAGATATTTGAACGATTAGAACGATGCTATTATTTATGGTAAATAGATTGCAAGTTGTAATGAAATTTTCAAATCATTGCGGAAAATTTCCACTATTTTATTCGAAAACGGTTACATCATTGATCATCTATCTATCAGAGATTTTTTTGTATGAAAACGAATACGTTGAGGAAATATGATGGACACAAGATACAGTTCATCCTTATATTTAATTGAAACTTAATTGTTGTTGATTTTTTAAAATTGTTTACCTCATCTTCTTCAAGTAGAAAAATGAAAAAAGTGAAAATGAAAATTCTACTAATATTCTCGATTTTTTAAATAGAAGTAAAATTATTGGAGAGTGAAATATTAAAGCACCGATATAGTTTCTATTTGAGTTAAATTCTATAGATAAAACGTTTGTATATTGAATGAATTTTTTACAATTCTTCTAAAACATTTCAATATTTGAAGTAATATGATATTGAACATCGTTTCGCGTTGATTTGCGCATTTTGTGATTTTCGATCGATTTCGTCCTCAAATCTAGTCTAAATGATCACGTTATCCGGACAGTTTTCTTTTTTTTTTCCATCACAAACTTATTTCATTGAATATTATGGGATGATAATTTGTCTTTGAAATCTGGAAAATTCTCGTTGAAAATTGATGAAACCGTATTTTTAAAGGCAAAATTCCGATCGTTGAAAGATTAGCACTTATGGTCGATCTCCTAGTTTCATATGGACGATAAAGTGTGAAAATCATGCATAATAGTAATAGTGTCATCGGTATATCGATTCGAAGATAATTAAATAAAATTTCCTTAAGTCAAACTTATAATTTATAATTATAATTTTATGATTATAATATTTCCTCTCGTTTTTATTAAAAATTTTATGAAAAATTTTCCATTTTATGGAACTTTTTTTTTCCACAGGATACATCCTTAATTTATGTATGACGAAGAATAAAAATTTTTCCCTATGCTAATTTTTATCTTGTTTTTTTTTTCTTTTTTGATGAAAACGGAAAAAAAGGCCCCTCATTAGTATTTGTTTCAACTGAAGAATTCTGAGAATCGCTCAGATTATTGAATTTTTCTAAAATCTGCATAAATTAGAGAAGAGTAGATAGCGACTTAGAGAAGATTGGATTTCTAGGAAAGAAAAAAAAAAGGTCTTTAGCTTTTTTTTTCTTTTTTTTAAGCCGTATATTTTTATCAATTTGTGTTGAATTTTTTATGATTCATTAGGGATTGCTTCATTTCTTGCAATCATGAAATGTATAATTTTTATATCACACGATGCAAAAAAAGTAAGAAACTTTCTTCAAATCTATTGTTTATACCTATTTGAAATATTCGTTTAAAATAGTTGGATATATCATATTCGAAATAACTAAATTCGATGATTATTTCAGCTTCTATTATTCGTCACTAATAGAATGTTTTTTTTTTTTAATGTTTGAGATGAAACAATCAAATAACGTTGAAACAATCAAACTTCATGTTCTATATTAGGCATTATATTTGGATGCAAAGATGCTTTTTAAAAAAATTATCATTGAAGCCATATATTGACCGTAATTATGTCTGCTGTGTAGTATAAATCAAATGGTGCAACACATAAAGATCAGCTTTACTTACTAGTAATAATATTGACGTATTCATGGCATAGGCTTCTCTTTCCAATATTTCGAATGAAGCCTTTCAATTCGAGTTTCGACTATTTTTTTTTTTCAAATCGTTTTCGTCTAAATTTCTTACTTCTTCGAGATTTGTCGTTGAGTTAATCCGATTTATCTATCTTTGGGCAAAGGGGAGGTAGTGAAAAAAAAGCTTATTTAGAGATCATCTATTCGAATATCGATTTCGTTGCATAATGAATATAGCATAGATGAGCAATTTAACCTTGGATTCGAGAAATTAGTCTAAGATTTGGGCAAGATGTGGATGACCGCATTCCTCACATTTATAATCACAAATCGGGGGACGATAGATATTTGAAATCAGCAACAGTTTTCGATAAGAAATGTTTATCGGTTTTGAGCGTATGGGGCCGTAGCACCGCCGAGAGTCGACTTTATTTATGCCACAATCCCATAACACCTCTTTACGACGACGACGGCTGCAACCAGAGCTGCTTATTACAGCGCACTATCCAACTCGACCTCACAATCCTGCTCAGCTCGTCTACAATTGCGGTGTGCCTCCAAAGTTATGAGCGAAACTTTTACGAACCGCGAGTTCGTAAACCTTTCGTCACTTCTGTGAGATTTCGCTCGTCTCGCAAATTCTAATGCTCTATCGTTTTGCTGCCGGAAGTCTTTGTGGCTTGAATTAATGCGTGGGTTTTATGAGAAACAAGACACGATCCGACTATTTTCTTGCTTATGTTTTTTGCTCGTTTTTTTTTTCACACGATAGAGTCACCCAAATTTCAATTGCCAATGCGTTAAGTAGCTCTTTTCGCAGTTATTAGAAATAGTTGGGAATAGTAGGCTTCTATTTTATTTACTTGTTTGGTGGATGCTTTTTTATGGATGGAACCTCCATCCATTTTTGGCGAAACGCATTTTTACCAGAAATTTCAAAACCCTAACGATTGAGAGGTGAATGTGCGTTAAGAGCGCATCATGTGCTCTGTTAGTATAACAATGAGTCCTCATCCGGTCGTCTCTCCCCGCTGAAAGCATCAAATTGAGCTAAGTATTATTTGACTTGCCGCATACAGACCATTTGAAGAAATATTAGCAATATTTCGGATAAATGCAGTTTGATTTTAGCAAATATTGAACAGATTTTTTTAAAATGTGGAATAACAAAAACTTTGTGAGAAATTTTTCATCTGGTGATGTGAGCAACAATAAATGAATTTTTTTTTTTACAACAATATAAAACATTGTGTTGACCTATGAAGTGCTCAAATATATCGCTTCGATGAGCACTTATAGAGCGATGTTATATTTTTGAGTGGCAAATCGAGGCGCAGAAGCGGAATTCGAGAAACGCCATAACGGCACGGGTCACATACATCGACAACTCCCTCGAGGATCGAACGCTTAAATGAGTTTCCATCCCATTCCCGTTTATGATTTATAGCTGTTCGTCCCGTTTTGAGAAGCGCTCATTCGCATCGACAGTGGCACTTCCAAGGCGTTCACCCCTGTGTTTATTTTGCTTGGCCAATGAGAATAACGCATCTCGTTGTGTTTATGAATGCATATACGTAGGTATATGTGCGTGCATGTCTGCGTGTGTGTCCGTCTGTGTGTCTGTGTCTGTGTGTTTTTGCGTATGTGTATGCGAGTGTATGTATATGGTGTATCTTCTTCACTAAAACGACTGCATAACGGCTCTCTCAGCAAGCAGCATTTTTGCCTCGGAGAGTGAGTAACAAAGTCCCAATGCCCTCTTCGGTGATTCGCCCTCTCCATGTTTGTTGCTGGCGAACAGAACCAAATAGCTTTGTTAGTTAAGGCACGCTATCGTCCAACTGACCGCGTTCCTTGTTTGTTTGTCTCTGCCCGCCGTAGTATAACTCTCCTTAAAGCCTTACCCACGATCAGCAGACGCCACCAAATAATGCGGCCCAGAAATAAAGCTTCGAAACGTACCGAATTAATGGCTTGCCGTATAACGATGCAAAAATATGACCGCATTCGTAATTGCGATATTTTCAAGTCTGCAAGAAAATCCTGTAAAATTGCGTCATATGTGACTGCATGAGAATATTCTGGGAATGTCAATCGAACGTAACAAATTATCTCCAACTGTGAAATCTGCTTTTCTTAGTTGTTAGCTACTTGGCGACCAGTTCGAAATGCTGGTAATGCTAAATATGTTTTCTGCACTATCATCCTTCAGCACTAATATGCATTTGTCCCCAATGAGGAGCTTTAGACACGCGGTGCATAGCCTCATGCATATTTCTTTTATTTGTGTTGATGTTCAATGGCTGTGCATTTTTAGACATAGCTAAGTTTGGACACAATATTATTCACCTAGCAAGAGAATATCGTGATATGTTGAAGTCGTTAATAAACGCTATATTTGGCAGAGTCATTTTTTGCGCTTATTATCCAACGTTGAGTGGAGAGCATACAACTTGTCGATATGTTGTAAACTTTATTTCTTCCACATACTAAATGTATAGTTAAAATCTTTGTCGAAATTCCTTCACGTTCATACCAAATTTGTTCACCTCTTTGAAAAATACAACAAATATGTTCGATTACTCTAAAACTAACTTTTCTAAATATTAGTATAAGGAGCAGCTGACATAATGTGATTCAAGCTGTAATTCTTGGCACATCTTCCTCATCAATAAGTAATTGTGAAATGAAATTTCACCAGCACCTTGCAGGATGTTGTCGGCTCACAGATTTGAGGATAAATTTTTCCGGCAAGCGGAAAACGTATTTCGCTATTTCGCATCAAGTTTTTCTTCAACTTTGCGTTTCTTTATTTGTTCTTTTGACATCGTAGGCTATTTATATTCTCGGATAATTTTAGCATTGTGATCGAGAAGAGAAATACCTGGAGAGTGCATTGAAGGTTCTTCGGGGCAGGGCTTTTCTCCCGTTATCCGCAGAAGAAGATTTGGTCGTATTTCCCAGGATTGAGCGGCATAGTGGCATACCTCATTACAGCAGAGAGGAGAGACGTGTTGAATGAAAGTTTAACGCTGTCAATGGCTTCAAGTACAACCAGTAAAATAAAGCAGTACTTACTCGGTATCTGAACAGTGAATATGCTCACTATTCGTTTATTTCGAACTTTGCCGAAAACTTTCACCACGTTTCAGCTTAGTTATCTTGTCTTCATCGCAATCACTCATTCCCCCTCCCTCGCCTCCCTCGCATAATTTTTTCCTTGTTGTGTCCTTTAGTGCATCGCCATCCGAACGCAAAATAGATACTCGTGATTTATTTTCTTCGTTGTTGCGAAATTACAAAGGCCTTTGCTCGACGTTCAAATGTGCGTCGTTGATATTGATATCTCAGTCGATGAACGATATCATTTGTGAAGTTCCTGTCAGCATATTTCTGATATTGGGAGACGTTTTGTTCCTATTATTGTTGTGCTTCTCGTGCTGCGAGGTTGATTGACGAGATAAGTTTAGCTGAAATCTTGTTGTTCAATAAATTCCGCGCTTTCATGAATATAAATAAATAAATAAATAAAAATAAAAGTATATATATATATATATATATATATATATATATATATATATATATATATATATATATATATATATATATATATATAAAGTTTGTCATCAGTTTTGTGAAAGTTTTTCTGTGAAGGCGTCAAGACTTTATATTAATGAATTCCTGTCGTAGATATAACTAGGTGCGAGCTGCGATGAATCTTCGTTGATTTTTTCCCCACTCATGAATATTAGATCTGCCGTCTTCACAAAAATCCACGAGCGAGACGAGGACAAAATTGCAGTTTTTAAGGATCGATTTATCGCAACTTTTTTCCTCATTTCGCCATACGTTCCTCTTCCGTACGTCTGATATTATGACCCCTTCCATTGAACTGCTGCCTTCCTCTGTAGCCGGTTATTAAAGTGATGTCGTTGTCATGTTTACTGTTCGCACTAAGAGCCTTGCTGACAAGGTGTAAACTCTCGGCAGGATCATCGTCGGTTCCCCATTCAACATTTTAATTCATATCTTTGTTAGTGACGGCCCTGTCCATATGTGTCTCTTTATTTTCAACGCTCAAGGTTTCGGCACTGAGGCAGTCTTCGGAGGCAATTGTCGCTGCTATCGTTCTGTTTGCTTCATTCGGCCCCTTTCTTCGTTCCTCGCCGTAGTTAGCCACACCCACTCATCTCTGAGCTTTGCAAAACGTTGATATGTCAGCCACCTCGCTTACTTTACTTGTCGTTATTTTTCCTGCTTCCCCTTCAAGTACGGTGAAATATTACGATCTTAGGTTGCTAGGTTTTTGAAATATTTATTTGCCTTTACGTTCAATGAAAAAACTTGAAGCTGCCTCCATCTCATCTTCATCTCGTCTTATATGTTAGTCTGTAATCGCATACGTTTAGTCGACATCGTTTCAAGCACTTTATGCTTCAAACACGTAGAATTTTATCGGAGATTTCTGGAATCCAGTCATTGCGTACAGCAACTCGATAACGAATAAACGAGCAAATGGGAAGTCGATACCGAATTTCCTTAGGGGATTATTCCGCGTCTTTGCATGTTTCTCAAATCAACTCGAAAAAAATGCTAGAGGCACAATAAAACGCAAAGTGCTGGAAGCATTATACGATTAGATGCACTTACTTGTAGCTTAGCATAATCGACAAAATGAGAAAAGCTATCTGCCTTTCTCATCGGATATAAAGCACAACAAGCATTTAAAAATCTGGTCATGTTAAAATCTCAACAGTTCACCATATTTGCCAGGAAAATCGCTAAAACAACGATATGTAAAGGAAGCGAGGCGGCTAACAATTCATTATGGACAAAGCTCAGAGATGAGCAGCTGAGGCTTAGCTGCAGCGAGGAAAGAAGAAACTAGCAAAGAAAGAAAGTAAGAGTGACGTTTGAAGATGGCCTCAGTAATAAAAAAAGAGACCAGGCATAATGAACAAAAAAGGCACACATGCACATACATAGAATCATCATTAACAAAGGTGCAGTTAAAGTTCTATATTAAAATACGGCTTGTAAAGGGAAACACAATATCTTTTCGTCGTTGATGCACACAGGTGTTCCGCATATTCCGCATACTTTTTTTGTCTCTTAGATGAAGAATGAAATGGTCCGAAATCCTCGCTTTTTTGGTGGCAACTTTGTTAAATCTTTTACGATTGAAACTGAAAAGATAGAGATCATCTCCAGCTATCCGGATATAACTCTGGATAGTTTCTTTTCAATTGCCATCTGCAAAACAATAGGCTGATCTGTTAAAATTTGTAACTTTCGCGATACGCATGCCGTCAAAAATGCAATTATAAACTGAAAAACTTGTGAGCAGCTATATGCCATTTTGCTGTAACTGGCTTTTAAATTCTTCTTGTGGCATTTTATGATATTCATTAATCAAAGTTTACGTTGTCGAAGTCAATGTCTTTCCTCATGCATTGAAATTCAAATATTATTTCCGCCGTCGAAGTGATCACGTCCTTATTGCGATCTAACTCATTTATTCTTTGAATTTCTTTCAGTTCTGATTTGAATTATTTCGAATGGTGGCGATCACCATCCATTTGCATAGCGGCATTTCTCTGCAAAATGGGGGGCTATTTTTTTTAGAAATTTTACAATTGAGAAGAGCTGAAATTATGAGGAGTTAAAATTTCTTATTGAGAAACGCTTATTTTCGTGGAAAGAAAATTTTTTTTTGTAAGTTCTTATCCTCTTGAATTATATGTTCAAAAAAAAAGGATTTATTCGAATTGACTTATATGAAGAGAAGCGTGTCGTATTCGCATTTTTGTTTGATGAATTACTTTGATATTGCGTTTATTTTTGGATCGCCAATTTCAATCCGAAAATTTCACGAAACGTTTTGAAAATTTCTTCTCATTGAGCTGTCTCATTATTAGTGATTGTTGCTAGGATCCAGGAAGTTGTTGCTGATCATTGCTGTTATCTAATTGATTGTTAATGAATGTTACTGCTCATCACCCGATTGTAAGTGAATACTGCTGATTGCTAAAATATTCAAAAATTTCAGCATTACTACATTCGCTGGGCGACTTTTTCCGTTGTACTACTCTCTTGCTCATTTGGTTTCACTGAGTGCCGCTTTAATATTCGAGTATTGCATTGAGCTTCTTCGGCTTCTTTTTCGTCTTTCTGCTGGCGATTCCTGTTAATTCAACGTATTCTGCAATCATTCAATATTTACGTATTTCCCAACATTTTTTGGGAAGGCTTCTTTGTGAAAAAAACCAACTAATACGATTGCTTATAGAATTCACTAATAAAGTGGAATTTACTGAGGCCAGGCTGCTTCAGTTGAGACGATGACTTATTTCTTCCGAGAGTTTGAGGTGATTCATTGTGCGGACGACTTCATTTGAGAATTTACGTTAGGTCCGCTCAGCAGGTCCCATCTTATGAACTATGCTCGACTTCCAAGTCACTGGGCATACCTATATTCTTTGGAAATCCGAAATAGCAAGCGCCACGCATTTTGCAAAGAATTTAGATTTGATTCCGAGCGTTTCTGTAACCTGCAGTGTGCTTCAAGTTGACTTTTTTCGTAAGTTCCCTTCAAATTTAAATATGTTTTCAATTGTTAGCAAGTTTTATTGGTTCCTTTCTCTCGATTATTCATCATCGACGAATTAGAAAATACACAAAAAGTGGTCCTTCTTCACTAAAAACAATATATATATATATATATATATATATATATATATATATATATATATATATATATATATATATATATATATATATATATATATATATATATATACGCAGCAACATGATATCAGAGAAAAACATCGCGTATACCATTACATAAGTTATAATAATTACTGTTCACATTGAAGCGTTCGAAGTTTTTTTTTTGTTTTTTGGCACATGATCGGATCGCCTTCTGCAAGAAGTTTTGCTTCTTTTCTTGTATTCACTGACTTCCACCACTTCATTGAACACCTGGTATCCTGTGCAGGATATTTTTTGCGCTACATTATATGTATTTCATCTATTGCACTGCTCGCATATACGGTATTAACCTATTCTTAGCTGTGGGTTTATAGTGATATCCACATAGTAGTAGCGATAAGTGTTGTTCTCCATCCGCGACGTGATAACACGCTTTGAAGCTGAATCGAACTGACTTCTTGCATGCCGCGTACTTTGGAACAGCCATTGCATCGCTAGCTGAACCTCTTATCGGTGATTGCAATGTTAATGTTCCCTTTTTTCGCTTGGCGGTCTCTGACTCAGCACTGCTCGTCTCCTATAGTTCTCCATGGTGTAACGGGCGGGCTCGGGCGAAACCTTTCGCACCTTCCATTTCTTCCTGGTCTCGTGTTTATATATATATATATATATATATATATATATATATATATATATATATATATATATATATATATATATATATATATATATATATATATATATATATATATATATATATATAACAGAATAGGAAATGCTTGACTTTTCTAAATCGATTTGTGTTTTGACGGAAAGGAAAAATTTCGACTCTTTTCGCATTCATTTATTGCAGAATTTTCTCAGTAGCAATAAAATTTTCGTTTTTTTATACGTGGAAATTCAAACTGCACATATGAGAGCAATTTTTTTCCGTTATTGATGTTCATCACTGATGGTGAATATATGAGTTGTGCAAAATTTCACGCTCATATGCGCTCTTTTTTTTTTTTAAATGCATTATTTCTATTACGATTTCCATCCAATATTTCTCATTTTCTCTTCGTCAATAATTCTATTCGTTGTCTTGAAGCGGCTACATAGTAAATATTTTTCCTCATATATTTCATCTTTTTTGAGTTTAATTAAAAATATAAAACTTTCATTAATTTTTTTTTTTTTTTTCCGGTGAAAGTAATTTATTTGAAACAAATCAATCGAAAACTATAATATCGATGCACTATATGTGGATGCTAAAAACGAATTCGCTCTTATTTGCTAAAAGTGCGCCTCATTAGTTCATATTTCCTCTCTTTTTTTTTAGTCGCAATAAAATCTGTAGAATTTTTCAATTTGTTCTCGGAAACAATCCTTTTTAAGACCATTGAAACTTTCTTTAATACACCTAAATGATTCTTTTTTTTTTAAAGTTCTTTTCAAATAAACCCTTATCCATTTTGCATTAGTACATTTTAATTATCGCCTATATTTTGGCTTTTTTTTTAAATTTTTAAATCAAAAGTATTTCATGAAAAGTTTTATTTTATTAAGTTTTTACTCTTATCAAATTTTTTCGAGGTTTTATTCTATTTCTATATTTTATCAAAATTTCAAATTTATATATATATATATATATATATATATATATATATATATATATATATATATATATATATATATATATATATATATATATATATATATTTCAATCAAATTTCACTCTACTCTACTACTAGGTTTTTAGGCGTGTTTTCCATCGGATATTAATATGCTAGCTGAACGGTGAATACTCATATTTATGATTGAATATGATTAGCATAAATGAACGTTGCATAATTTAGGTGATATTTTAAAATCGACAGGTAGATATGAGAAAAATAAGGATATTCGATAAATTAGAATGCAAAACGAAATAAAAACATAATCTAATATATGTGTGCAGCACTACTCAAAAAATCGAATATGAATATATTAGTAATTGATTCGTGTTTTTCGTAATTAGTTAAAATCCTAATACTTAGACGATTTATGTGCAGCTTAGTCAGTTTTTTTGTTTTGTAAGGAGATTTTTCTATTTTGTCATATGGAGTCAATGCGTCATATCTACTCAGTTTTGAATTTTTTTTTCTCAGTTGTTTGAAATTTTTCGTCCCGTTGTTACAAGACTTTTTCAACGCATGGTCATTCGTGTGTGTTCTATTGGTTTCTTTGAGCGATCTCACAAGTGTAGGCAGCTAGTACGTTTTACGGTGCCATTGAAATCTCAACCGGTCAGGCAGTCGTCACATTCACAACCGAAGGCGAAAGTGTCTAACTCACCCGGAATAAGTGACCCCTATCCAGAGTGGAAATGCTTCGTAAGTGAAGTTTTGACTTTATAGTATGGCTAAACTACGGATACTTGAAAGAGTGATCGATCTGTGTGTATTTAATCACTTAATTATGCGTTTGAAGGACTTCATAGCAGATTTATTGATGTGCCATAGATTTGCGAGAAGTGAATGGCTTTCAAATCTAAAGTTATAAGAAAAAAGTAAGCTTTTTAAAAAGCAACTGCTAAATATGCTTTCGCATGTAACTGGAATCGAAGCTGGATTTAGCTTATAGCACCATGTAGATGGAATAAACGAGGTATTAATCTCAGGTTAGGTTGGATCAGACTCGTTACCTGAATGATACTTTATTCAACCAGAGACTCCTTTTTTTTTGCATTTGAGAGATGGGAGAAAATCTATAATTTGAAAAGTTTCTTCTCATTATATCTTGAAATAGGGTGAAAGTTGAACCGATCTACTCACTACAGCCATCATACCTTTTTTTTTTTACTAGGCTTGCACGGCTGAAATTATCACCTTGAAATGCGTAAGTATTGAATAACTCATTTTCACTTCGTATAATATCGAAAGTAAATAATCGTTTTATTGCAATAATTGCAAATAATGGTTGTAAGTTTATTGCTCATATTTAAGATTACATTATACAAATATGCGTTTTCAATTCGATGTTTAAAAAGTATATTTAACTTGAGAAGTTTTATTTCCTCATTGTTGAGTGAAGAAGAATCTTTGAAAATTATGAGCGTAAAGCGCATCACTTCGATCAAATATATTCGCCAATTTTTGAATCGTCTCAATGCAATTTCAGAAATTTTTATTGCAAAATGAGAAGTGAAATATTTGATGAGCCAGAAGCGCTTTGTTGCATTACTAGATTGCTATTGCGATCCTCATTTATATGCTTCGGCGACGACTCAATTAGTCATCAGTTGAAGTGATTGCAATTCCATGGCAATGCAAAAAAAAAAAAAAAAAAAAATTCGTTTTACCCCGGCGAATATTAATGCGATAATCGTTTGTTAACATTTCCTTTCTACTCGATGTGTTTCTGATTTATCTCTCTTTGATTGGATCCTCAATTCTTTACAGAAATTTGAATGCTTTTTGTTTCTTTTTCAAAACCAAACATTGAACGTATGCTATCGATATTTCTATAGCTTTCAAAGAAAATAAATAAATAAGTAGATAAATAAAAAAAATAAAAACATAACTAATTTTGCTTCTGCATACTTTTATTAATATGAGGCATATTGAATTCATATTTTCTATTATCGTGTTGTGTGAATTTTCTAATATAGCATCAAACGATCGTTTTCCGTTCTTTGTTAGAGGCTAATAACTCGAATTGCACTATCCACTGTCGTATTTTAGCGCCAGATGTGTTGGTGGCACACATAGATGAGGAATTCGTCGAATGCTTATCTCATTCGTTAGAATATTTCCACTGTTCATTGCCGCAAACGTGTCTAAAAATCCCCTAATCCTTTCAGTATGGACATTTTCCAACAAAACGTTTTCGCTGTTAACTATTCGTCGTAAATATTTTCACTCTCATATCTGTTGTATTGTGCAAGATTCAGCATAATTAATGGGATTATTACCATTATATTTGGGTCTATATGTTAATAAGGTTGCTAATTATGCTAAATGTTCTAAGCGGCAATGTATATGAAATTGAGAATAGCTGTAACGCGTAATGCTAGTTGAACGCCACCTTATTTTCTCAGATTCGACGCATAAAGACTTATTTGACTGTAATTGCGATGTGTTGATATTTGAATAATTTTTGAGCGTTTGTAAACACTCATAAAAGTGTTATGAGTATATATGATGGGATGCTGTTCGCTTCTCAAAGTTTTACGTCGATAACCAATTACTTTGCTAGCTAACCGCATTTTCTTTGAAGTTTTAAATTTTCGTATGGAACAGCTTTACTCATTGGCTGTGAAATCACTCATCCGTATTTAAAAACACATCGACTTTCTTTCTGATACGATTGTTTCCCTAATTCTTTAGTTTTTTTTTTTTTTTTGGATATATTAGTGAGCGATTGCATGATCTAATGTAAATTTCCTTTTTAAGTGAGGATAGTGCATAACATGCAGACTATTGCATAAAACATGATGGAACGCCATTCGATTGATAGACCTCTTCATTAATACGTTCAATGGAGATTTGCTTCCAGATATGTTCGAAGCACCGACATCGACGGCCGACTTCGAGTTGGCTGCTATGGCCGCGCTGCACCCACTGTCGCTGAAGGCGCGATTTCGTAGTGCCTTCAAAGGACTCAAGGTGCTTATTACTTCTATTTTATTAACACCTGAATTTATATGCATATATCCAGGTAAGGGGAAACTTAGCTAATCCTTAATCTCTCGTAAGCCATTGAATGGCGCGGCGAAATTTCGCTAGTTGATGCTGCCTGGTATAACAACGCCAGAACATAATACTTATATAAGATTCAGTACGAGGTAGAGTAGGTTTTCAGTTACCTGCTTAGAGAAATGCAGTAATTAAGTGGAAATTTTACCCCTTGCTCAAAGATCTACGTAGAGAAAAACGATCACCTGGAAAAGGGTGGAATGAGAGAGAAGAAAACAGCAAATTCTTGCATGTGTCTGTGTCTATCTGCGTGCGTATGCGCCCGTTCTTGCATGCTTTCGAGTGTGTATGTTTGTGTTTGTCACCTTTCTATGACGGTCTCCCACCTGCATTTCGAACATAGTATTATGACTTCGCCAGGAATGAAATTTCATAGATTTGCTCTGTGGATTTATTTGAAGTTATAAGTTTTACTTCGTCAAAAGCAAATCTCTGATTTATTATAGTATTTGCATATCGAATTTAGTTCTAGCTCTTGTATAAGATTGTGCTATCGGAAAATTGAATAAGCCTTGAGAGAATTAACGTTGCTATTTCAGAATCTATAAATTAACGTGAATCCTTTGTAATATTATTGATATATATACTTTGCATCGTGAATTATCGTACCTAATGAAATGAGAAATTGAAGCCGAATCAAACATCCGGCACAATGAAACCTGGATCAGGCTCTTCCGTATCGCGAGGACCTCCAATGCCAGCAACATCGACTCCGACGCCTGCCGCACCAGCTTTTGTAAAGGTAACTGATTGCTTCAAGTATCTTTCCTACGTATTCAGTTTATACTTGAAATTTCGCGTTTTACGTGATCGGATGTTGATCATTCGCTAAGTGCTTATCAGTTTACAGTTTAAGAGATCAACGCATCTGGCTGAGTACGATGCGCGCGTTTTCTAATCTTACGCCGTTTCTCTATGCAAATCTGCAAATTTGCATTTGACATGCGTGTTAAGGCACCCATGGCGACAGTGCATTTACATGTGTGTCTGCTCATTTCTATGCTAGTAGTTTCACTTTTGAAGCGCTGAAGCTTGAGGCACGAGCTTTTTTTCCTACAGTGGCCTGATCCCCACTATAGGACATTCCAATGCTCCAATATTCGAGTTGTTCCGTCAACTTGAGAGAAAGATATGGACTTCCGAATAGCTGCAAAATTTTGCGTGCAATTTGCACCCTATCAGATCGCATTTTCATCCGATCACTTCCACATTTTTATGTGTCGGTGGGCTTGAAAATATAACATTTTGGGAAGAATTTATACACGCGATCAAATTATCATTTGCTCAGAGTTTAGAAAGTTTAACGATCTGATGAGCTCAATTGTGATTAGCCTATTCCGTTTTACTACTACGACTAACATCATGATGTGTATATATTCGGTGGGCAATTTTGTAGAGTTTTCTTTCAAAGCGATTTTTCTCGTCACCATTATTGTTTACCTCTCGTTCAATTAACGTTGGCTTATTCTTGAAAATTTTCCGTTTGTTGTTTCTTTTTTCTTTTATCTTAACTCTAGTTTCACTTCAAAAGAACAGAAAAATCTTGTGTTAGATTCGATTCTTCTCTAATTTTATTGCTTGAAGCGAGAAATTGAGCAATTTTGATTCATTTAACACAATAGAAATCTCTAAATTAATTTATATTTTCTTGCCAAATCTTGCGGATAAATTATAGCATCTAATATTCATGAGATTTTTCCCGTTGTACCAATTTATCATTTCTTCTTTTCAATAATTCAAAACTAACGTTCACTACATCACATTTGAATGCGTAAAATTTTCTTCCATTTTCTTTTTCCATCTTTTTTTTTCCATCTTTACATCTGAATTTTCATTTGCAAGATGTTTTTGCATTGATATCGATGTAGAATCATTGGAAGAAAAAACAGACTTAGCAATAAAAATATGAATCTTGTTCAGCGTCAGTTATTTATTCTTAATTATACCTTTCTAGAGAATGTTGGTTTGCAATTATTTTTGCGGCGGCTGGCTCCTATATTTTGCAAAAGTCGTACAATATAAGTCGTACAATTGCATTCGTACAATTGCATTCGTACAATATAACTTTTTGATTTTATATTAGTGCTCATAAATGCGTATTATTAAGCGTCGATCGAAAAATTGCACTCATCATAAATAGAAAATTCATCGCATTCGTTTTTGTTGCTATTATTGAATGTATCTTTTGTATTGCTTTTTACTTTTTGTACATTATATATGTATTTTTTAATGTTAGCCCTATTACCCTTTTATCGCTTATTTTTTAGGGATCACATCTATAGATATTCTAAAGGTTCCTTTTTCTGCAGTTGTTAACATATTGGAGAAATTGTAGTGTTGTAGATTGTGATTCGGTCCGATACTCAAGCGAATACATTTCGGGGAAGAGGGATAGGGCGACAGGGTATTGACAACGACGTACTATGAATTCCCGCTAAATGTAATGTTGCCTTTGGAAGACATATATAGAGTTCTTGAGGATGTAACAAGAGAAAATTATGAGGCAAATTGTCATACGTCCATATCCCTTCTATGAACGATGATGTTATCCAAGAAAAAAAGTTTTCGATTTCTTCTCTCTCTGAGGATGGATTACAGTTGTTCAATTGAATATACGCATATTCACTTTCTTTAATATTTTTCTAAGCTGCTAATTTATGAAGATGCCCTTCAGACAAAAGCGTTTGTAAAATGAAAACAAACAAACAAACAAATCACTTCCTTATGCATAAGATACAACACTTAATATTATGGCAATCGGCTTAATTAGTTCAAATGTGATCACCTGTCTTACGGAGTAACTCAATTTGTTTTTTTTTCGTGTCCAAATCGCAAGTTATATTGCACTTTGCTTTATACGCTGAGTATAAAGTTGTGTATCAGAAATTAATTTTACTATGCCGCTTAACTGAAGGTTAACGTCCGTGTTCGATAGGTATGATGAAACGATCATACGGTTGGCCGATACACCATTAATTCATTGCTTGTAGCCGATTCGTTGTTGAAAAACTTGCGCATCTGTACTGTTTGTTATTTTCGCACTCCACGGGATTGAGTTGAATTCCCTATTGGTGTTTGTTATTTTTATTTTTATTTTCATTTTTTTTTTTGCGTCCATTATTATAACTTTTGAAAGAGGAATTGTTCAGTTATATGCGAGTATAGACGAGAAATGAGTAATTGTTATAAAAAGTTTGTATTCTAGGTTTGATTTTTTACTCTTAGCGATTTCGACAATATTTCAATATTTTATCGCAAGAAAATTGGCAATTTTTCAAATCGTATTTTTGTTTGAAAATTTATTCTTCGCTCGATAATTTTCACAGGGCAATTCGATTTTGCGCTGACGAATCGTTGAGACAAATCCTCTCAAAGTTGCGGGGAAAAAAAAAGCGTTGACTGTGTAAATAAAATGCATAACGAATGATTCATCAACAAGTTGCAAATGGATTCATAACAGCCTACAATGCATGGGGCAACCGATTATATTTGCAATTAAATTTAGCAACGAGAAATTCGCCGAAAATTTTGACATCTCAGCAACTTAGATGCCGAGTTGAGGAAGCGTATAAATGAATTTCTTCAATAGTTGGGATTTCCGCATTTTTTTTCTTTCATTTTTACAGTTTTTTTTTCTCTCTTTATGATTATCTCCTCTATGTAGACATTACCAACAGTAAAAGCATCAGATTTTTGTGTCCCCAAATTCTTGACGCGATTTCCGCCGTTGAAGTACAATTGTCAACACAATTGTTTAATTACCTAAGTTTGAGTTCATTCATTGTTTGTCGTTGCACTCCAACGGCACTTCATCAATCGCTTGACACAATGAGAGAAACTTGTCTATCGGAATCGAACTTGGGTCATTTGAGTTGAAACTGGCAGGTTTGTCACACGGCTGGCATCGACGATTATGTGATTGTTATCGAAATGTGAACCTTGGAAGTTATTTTGTCAATATATCTTACGGAAAACTAGTTTACAATATAAAACCACTGTGTGTGTCCTCGCAGCCAAAATATTTGCATCTGTAGCTCAATCATTTGCTTTTGTAATTTATACAGAAATTAAATACACCGTTTACGTAGGTACTGGCTTCTTTATGGAGATTAGCGCATTAATGCGAATATGTGTTTATTTCGTTATGCGATATTGCAAGGCTGCACTAATTATATGACGTCATGCTTATGCATATATATATATATATATATATATATATATATATATATATATATATATATATATATATATATATATATATATATATATATATATATATATATATATATATATATATATATATATATATATATATATATATATATATATATATATATATATATATATATATATATATATATATGTATATATATCCTCCCTTCTACGTGATAACTAAAACTAGGAAACCAATGAAGCTGTGAATTTAGTGAATTTAATCTATCTCTCACACGATCATCCATAGCGGCCTCCAAGTTGATCCTTCAACTTCGAGAAATGAGTTATGATCACCTTAAGGTGCCAGGAAGCTTATATGCATTCTGTAAACAGTTGGAATTCTATTTTACGCCAATTGATTTGCAGACCAGCATATCTTTTGAAGAAAATTTCTGTGAGCGATTGTTTCAGTGCTCAGCTTTTTCATTTATAAGCATTTTACGAAAACGATTGGTACGATGAGCGGGACTGCGAAGTCATTTGATGTGTCAGCTTCTATGGCCCGCTTCCCACTTTTTGTTTTAGTAGGAATTAGGGATGTAGGTGCTTATCGTTAAGGGTGAAGCTTTGAAGAGAGAAAAAGGTTGAAGTATCTGTTTATGCGCATCTTTGGCATGTACAGAGACCGTAAACAAACTGTTGGCGTTGGGCAGTACCAGCGGCCACCTTATTATCTGTGAGAAGAATATGCCATTTCCATGAGGGAGGGTGCTAATGCTGACGGCTGATGCAATGCATAAATTTGTGCAACCGAAACAAACGCATTTATAAGGCGTGCACTGAGCAACGCATCAGCTTAGCTGGATGCTTCTGCTTGTTTGATGAGGTGACCGCAAATATTTTTCTTCTTGCGCTTTTCTTTTCACTCTTTACCTTTTCCTCATATTATACTTTTTTATTCCTTCTATTATATTACTCGTTCATATCTCCTCTTTACTGTACTAGTTCATATACTCTATTGGTCATATACTTCTATACTGTACTTCATTGACATACTGCATTAATTTTAAGCATTCCAAATTCACGTCGGATATCGTAGAATTTCCTCGTATCGCTTCTTTTTATGTGTGAATGAACTATTGAGCAACGTTTCAGTTCCTTATCGCTAACCGCTGAACAAATTCAGTGTGTAATACTGCGATTGAAAATATTTTTATTGCTTTACATACAGCTATCCATTTATATATTTTAGCATCAATGTTATCGATGAAAAAAAGTGTTATGAATGCCTAAAATGACGCCATTGAGTTCAATCATGTTTTCTTCAGAACAGATTTTGGTAGGCAAACAATGCAATGACGTCATGTGAAACTTGACCTATGAAACCGTTCCTCTCGAATTGTTGTAACCGGTTGATCATAGATGACGGATAGCCCGAAATTCAGTGTCAAATTTTTCCTATACTATTGGAAGTGAATCCTCTTCAAAACTTCATATTATATACGAATTGCTCATATTCAATGGTCATTTGAAAATTTCAAATTATGACGAATAATATGTTTGATTCTCATATGTAAATGAGCTCATCGGATGTATATGAAAAAGTTCACTTTCAATAAATTTCAATAGATTCTTAAATGAAGGTATTCGCAACCAATTTTCCTTTGAGCTCTCTATTTTAATGAATTTCTTATCCGTTGAAAATGCTTGAAAAATTAAGCTCGTATATTCTTCATTCTAAGTGTGCAATATACTCTATTAGACTAACTTAATCGTCGTATTCAAATTACAACAATAAACTACTAGTAAATATTTCGATTTTTCTAAGCGATCTAAGGCATACGATTCAGTATATATATATATATATATATATATATATATATATATATATATATATATATATATATATATATATATATATATATATATATATATATATATATAGAGAGAGAGAGAGAGAGAGAGAGAGAGAGAGAGAAAGAAAGGGAAAGAGAAAGAAAGAAAGAGTGCTATTGAAGTTTTATAGTACATCGATAAGAGGTCTAAACACCGCATATATGGCTCATAAGGGTGGTGGCAATATTTTCGCGAAGAGTGGAAGAAAAAAATTCGCATATACGAGGACGATGTTATTAGCATTATCAACGAGTTTCATCAGCTAGCGATATTCTGTCGGCGTTCCATATAAATATTTCTCTATGCATTACTATTCATTGAGTGGCTTTTTTTTATATGGTTGATACGGCTCGTTTGTTCTTTTTTTTCTTCATCTTTTTGGCTACTAAAATAATAGAGCATTTTATTCGTCGGTTTTAATCTCGCTTTTTTTTGTACGTAAGCAACGTGTCCAGCGTTCGGCAGCTATTTCTGTCGCTTGCAACCGTTTTCTTGTTGTAATGGAACAGTTGAAATTGCAACTAAATGCACTCACATGGATCAATACCCTTGGTTTCGCAGTTGAAAGACAACAGTTAGGATAGGGATGAAGAACGACTTTAGCCCATGCTTTTGGTCCTTGGAGCGCTCATGCTCTCTCGATCACTCGGAAAGTCAACTTTATCGTCATGAGGGTCATGAGCCGGCAGATGCTCATGTTTCACCATCAACATTGTCCGGGGAAAGGGGTTTTTTGGTGAGAGAAAAGGAGGGACGGGAGGAGGACTACTGAAGCAGGAGCTTTGACAATGAAACGTCTCCAGATATCCCCACAAATCGCAGTTGTATCATGCACGTGCCAGTCAGAGTTTCTTCATTCTCTGTTCACTCACTTATTTGAGTATAGATGCATGTTTATAGTGTTTTATGAGACTCATAGTCAGATGGATTCTAAGGTCGAAATTGAGCATTGTTCGCTTTTTTTTTTTTTTTCAAAACGAATGCTATTGGATACTATCGGTTAAGTCGTGAAAGCCGAAAGTTTAGTCTCAAAACAGAACGACACCTTCTGATTTTATTTTTTATTTTTTTTGCATCTAAATACTCAACGGAATGTTTCAACTTGAAATTTACATAAAGAACTTTGAAATTTCCATTAAAAAAATTTACATAAAAATTCAAAAAAAATTCTTCTTCGTTTTTTTTTTGTGCAATTTTTGCTGAAAAAAAAAACACTTCCTAGAAAGAAGTATGGATCATCTATATCTTTTCCTCAGGAAAAATTTAATTTCACTTAGAAATTATTAAATGATGAAATTCGCCGCGTCTCATCTTTATCGTTGAATGATTTTGATGTAACAATTCTTTCGACTGTGATAATACAAATGTAATAAGTTTTTCTTATGTCTTTAAATCATAGTCGCATTTTAAATGTGGCTAACATCATTTCTAAAGCATTGCTAAGATGAGACGAGAGAGAAAGAGAGATCGAAATCAAAAGTTCAATGTTGTGATGATTCGAACACCTAGAAAGGGCTTATTAAACGTTACATTATTATAGGGATGTTGCAATCGCTCGGATAATTAACGAAGTACGTTCGAGTTCGCGCTACTTTCCTAAATTTTTCGCTTCTTTAGGTATCTCGACACTCTCGTACGGATAGTGTGAAAATTTTGAAGAAGAAAATATACGCCAGTGGTTTCGTCTTGATCAAGAACCTTATTGTTTATAGGAATAAAAAAGTTCTGTCAACTAGGGATTTATTCTGCGATGGGTAGGGTATTGGAAGAAACGCTTTTTTTTTTTTGAAATTTCATCCATATACAATGTGAAGCTGAGGACTTTATGGCATATTGCTTATTCTGAAACTTTTTTTGCGATGTGAAACGGAAGAATGCGTCGATCATTGAAATGAGCGAAATGGAATATTTCTGAGATTGGATTTTCGGATGCGCACAATTTTATAATAACAAAGGATCAAGTGTAACTTGAGGCGGCGTTATTCCAGCTATTCCGATTTAGGAGAAAAAACTCAACCTTTTATATCATGGTCCGGTTTCTGTGCAAGGCGATGAATTTTGTCGGAGACGACGCAAATGAAACGCTTCGAACATTTTCTATCTCTGTGGTATTAGAAAACAAATGAGATGGTCATATGGGAGTACGGTATTGCGATATTATGAGTTCGGTAGTAGGTAATAAAGGCCTTTCGATGATATTCCATGCACTTATAGTGTAAAGCACGACGAATGCAGCTTGCAAGTTGCAACGTGTTGTCAGTAGCAAAGCATTCCAATGAAGATCAGGTTCGATTAGAACGCCGCAAACACGGACAACATCTTGTGTTAAAAAAAAAAAAAACAAAAAACCTCAATCCCCTAGCCGAAGATAATATTTATGAAGAATAATGATGTGAAACATCTGGTGTTTTTTTTTTTTTTTTGTGGAACATTAAACCGCGACAATTCCGACTAGTTGGCGAATGTGTTAAGTTCTTTTTTTTTTTAGAATGTGAGAGTCGCAAGAAGGATTTTGCAATGGGTAAATAAATTTTCAGGTAAACAGTAAAGAGTTTGGTACAGCTCCGAAAATTACCGGAAACAGCGCTAGTGTATCCAAGGAACAAAACGGAAACCAGAACGCTTCATTGCGAGACACCACTATGAATCGGGTACGAGGCACACTAACCTATCATCAGTTCTCACTTGGAAGCTTCAATCACATAAAAATATTTCAAACCACTTCAGCCAAGCGATGACGTCATAACTTTTTTCAGTCGCAAAATGAATTTATTAATTAACGTAAGCATCCGGTCGCCTAAATGAGGAATAGTCTGCGGCAGCGGCATTGTTTCATCATGTCGATGATGTAACGCAATTTTATTCTTTGACAGAAAGCAAATTAAAAGCGGAAAGAAACGTCGTATTTAGAGCTGTGCGACGTAGTTGTTTCCTTTTTGTTTCCCTCGTTAGCTGCTAAAATTATAGCGCATTTTCGTTTCGTTGATCGTTTTTGAAATGCTTGTAAATAGCTGCATTCATTTCTAGTGGATTTATTAACCTAGATGAGAGTTTTGAAAGCTTTTAAGTTGCCTGCTTGCACGTGCCTATATATATATATATATATATATATATATATATATATATATATATATATATATATATATATATATATATATATATATATATATATATATACTATATACTTGTGCATGTCTATGTCTTTGTGTGTATGCGTCTATGCGTATCCACGTGCAAGTGCACGTCTATGTGCACGTGTATCTATGTGCATGTGTGGGTGCGTGTACATATGTGTGTATATATCGGTGCTGAGTCATTTCGGCCCGAAAAATTGCCGCATGTATTGCGAAATTTTTCTAAGAACAATATGTAACCCGGAAGATTGATATTGCTAACGGCTGCTGGAGGTAGGTGATAGCTCTTTGGGTGGATTTACTTGGTATCTCAAATGTGCCATAGGTATATGGCTGACTGTATAATATTACCAGCAATGTTTGCTTGCGTCGTACGTTTGGAAACTGAGCGTTTAATTGGCGCGAGATAGAGGAAGGCAAGCGGAGGAAGGAGAAGTTAGGTGAATTGATTGGAACTTTAGTCAACGTCCTTAATGCGTGCGAGTAATTTTTTAGTTATATACTGATGTCTTGATTGATCGCCTAAATTAAAAAAAAAGTCCTCATGTTTTTTGCCATTCTTGAGATAGATTCTTTCCTAGAGAAGTTTCATCAGACGCCCAAACGTCCTCATCCATTAAGCCGACTTTATGAGGGTACCTCATGTTGTTGACTTACTGCTTAAACTTTAGAAGTGGGCATTTATCTCTCATGGTTTTTTGTAGGTCGGGTGCTGGTTCTCTATCGTTTTGTTTACTCTTGAGCTCACATCATTGACTCTACTTCAGAAATAAGCCATCGAATCTTCTGACATGTTAGAGGTAGAATGTTATTGTATAGTAACCTTTAATCAGCACATCGATCACCTTCACTCGCGAGTAATCCTCTAAAAGTAATATTGTCTCTGAATTTGTTGTATCACATTTAAAAGTTGGTTCTTATATGTGATCGTTTTATTAGAAGTGAATGCAATTGGTCGTTAAAATATCATTGCGCAATCTCTTTATTGTTAAAAGGTATTGCATATTTTGAATGCCTAATAGTTGGTTAATTGCTTGTACAAATGCAAATATTACACGGAAGTTGATCGTTTGAAATGGTGAAGAATAGCTACATGAATAATTTCCCAATAATTTACGATAGAGTCTTTAGAATATCGTTATCAGATATGATCATCGAATGCATTATTTCACTTTATTTTCTTAAGCATTATTTATTAATGCAAAATTTTAGGCAATCAAGAATATTTTTGGCGAGGAATTACTGAGTCGGCGGAAAAAAAAAAGAAAAACCTCATTGAGATAGTCACTATGTTGGATTTTATAATTTTCGAATTAATTTTTTTTGTGGCTAATAGAGATGACGTCATCGTAATGTTTTTTTAAGAAACTCTACTATAGTGTCTACATTCATTGCTGTACTTGTCCACCAGAGTAATTATATGTTATGTATAGTTTGTATCCGCGAATCGATCTATGTAGTTGCATGGAACAGTAATATTTACGTTTTCTCGTTTGTCAAGTAAGGTGCTGAAAAGTGAGGGAGAGAGGGGATTGCTGGGAAGAGAGGTAGGTGAATCTTTTCTAAGTTATTAACAAATGATTACCCGTAATTTACTCATAACTGCTTGGTTGTTTTTTTTTTCGACAACCGGTTGGCACTTGCCGTTTGCTCGTTCCGTTTTTTGTTTACTAATGCGCTCTATTCAAACCATCAAAATTATAAGTCATATAATCGAGCAAAATTGTGATGCTGACATTAAAATTCAAGTGTGCTGACACTTGATCGATCTTGCAATTTCATCGTCCAGATGTTTTATTTTATCCACCCTCATTGCACGATATTATATTTCATCATTTCATCGTTGAAAATTACATTATGTAGCACATTCAACGCTGGAAATACGACGGTGGATTTGCAGAGAATTTCTTCGGAGCTAAAGGCATTGGCCGAGTTTCGTCATTCAACAGTTGTTAACATATATGAATGCATTGCATGCATGCATTCACTCACGACTGTTCTTTTATTCTGAATGCTCAACGATTGAGTTTCTGATCGATCTGCGCGATTCTCTGCTTGTTATATTCTGTTATTTAAAATGAGCACAAATCGACAAGCTGAAGAAAAATGAAAAAAAAAAAACCTCAGTGAATGTATTTTATTGAGCTGAACTTTTATGGATCTTACTAGCAAATTTTGCGATCTTTAGATAGGTGCTGGATGAGGGAAATGTTCATTTCCGTTGCCGTAGATAGCTGATCAGAGACGTTGAATATCTTATTGATGATCAGAAGGAACAAGCTTTGTGCTCATACTTTAAGATTCAGACCTCGATTTCCCATTGTTCTCAAAGTTAACAGGAGCATATTGTGTCTCGTTTTATATTATATCTGTTAAATACTTCTTATACCGTTCTTATGCAAAGTTCAGTTTCGAAATTATGACAATTTGAAATTTTGGTTTGCCACAAATTTCGGCTACCTTTATAGTTGTAGAATTTTCTTGCCTAGCACTTAAGAAAGAATTGCCCTGCGGGTAGGGAAGTTGTGTACTTTGATTTGCATATTGTGTTTTCTGTTGTTTTAAGAAATAGTTGAGCAATGAATTAGTCATGACGAGGGAGGCGTAAACGAGCACATAAAAATTTGACAATATATGAAGAATGTGATAGTTTTTCAGGAAAACGCAATGCCAGGAACATCAGCATCGAACAGCAAAGCGCCGAAAGATATCGAAGTAGCGCTGCAATTTTTTTACGAAGTGATGCGCACAGACAAAATCGAGATGCTTCTTGGCAGTGTGGAAGCAATATTTGACGCCGTGATTGAGTTTATCTCTCATCTCAAACACAAGTCACCGCCCATTCTGGTTAGTAAATTGCCACTGTCTGATTTTGATGTTATTTTATATACCATTAAACCCCGATTTTACTTGCTTACTGAAAGAGGAGGAATGTTATCAGGGAAACATAGGGTTTGTAAGGTCCTGACGAAGGACAAATACAAGCCTATTTGTATATACACACATACCCATATACATGTATTGAAATATACACGTTATATATATATATATATATATATATATATATATATATATATATATATATATATATATATATATATATATATATATATATATATATATATATATGTTGCCGGTGGCATTCTTCGTTGCACAGTATTTCGATCATTTTGCCAAAATCTTTTTTAGATTTCCTATTGAGCCTATTCGGACGCTCAAGGCTGTTTTCGCAAAAAATCCAGGATAAAGTCGCTGTCTCATCCTATATAAAGTTATTCCCTGATGTTGTCGGTGCTGTTCAACGTTGGTTTTCACATTGCCCTTCAGACAACACAGTGTAATTTTCTTGCACATCGATATATGATAACTGAGGTAGAAGATGAGAGAGCAAAACGTTTTCTAAAATTAGACGACAGAGATTAGACATATCAGCTGTTTATCGATGAAACACAACGAATTATGCGACAATTCTTTTGCGCTCTATGCGTGCACGTTTTTTTTGGACATCAGCAGCATATGCAAATAGCGGCCAATAGCGGAAAATGTGTCAACGTGTTGATTGCATCATTCATCGCAAAAAGCAACGTTGATTCCATTCTCTCGGTGATTCTAGTTTGTAGCATTATATGGCTGATGATGCCCTCAATATAAACATCCATACAGTAAAAGAATACTATTAGTTGTACTGCACTAAACGTAGCATCGGTTTAGATGAGATAGCATAGTAGAACAGGTGAATGTTGAAAGATGACATAAGATTGGGAAAAAATATGGTAATCACAAATGAGCAGAGCGATCACTAAACAATGCCAATAAATGCCTATCGCTTCTAAACCGGAAACTGCATTCAGGATGCACTTGTGGCACTTCTCGATTGGGCTGAGAACAAGATGACCGACGAGGATATTGAAGGCGCAAAGTCGATCAAGAGTGAGGGGGTCCGACTAGCAAACGATCTGCAAAAGGTGCGCTATCAATGCATTCTTAACCACAGTAAACATTGATGAAGGACTGTGAGATATATCTGCCAGTATGACAAAATCAATTTTATTGAAGGTGAAGGTTTTTACGGAAAAAGGGGTCATATTTTTTCTCTCGGTTTTGAATGGTTGCAAATTAGAACTTAACGCCTGAAGTGCAAGCCAGGGTAGAATAATTCGGCTGGAATTGTATTTTCTTATGAGAGCTTAAATATAGGTTTCATCTATCGTCGTGCATTCTCATAACCAAATAGTTCGCAAAAATCGATGCACTGCGGTAATGGAGTCTGATAGGGCGTTTCAGCGCACATTTAGCTTCTTGTCGAGGCATGATATTAGGATGCATTTCCTTGAGTAATGGTATTATAGTTCTTGAAGTTTGCTCTCATCGGTGAATATAATGTATTGGTGTAGGTGATGTGAGTTCCATTCGGTGCAATAGCATTAAAATGCGCCTCAGATTCTTCTTTTTGTTAAACAGGAGTGACGTTGTCACTTGTTTATTTGTTCATGCTCTTGTGGTTAATTGCTTTCCTAAAGTAAATGGAAGATTATAACCGTTTCATGGAGTCATCGCTCAAAATTAAGCTGTTACTGTAGAATCTTACTTGTTTTAGAATAATGCGACTAGCTACTGACGTTTTTAGTTGAATTACTCTATTATATTGTAGTGATATTTCGCTGATCGGATTGTCTTACTTCATGGAGAACATATATCATAATATATGATTGAGAAAGTTATTTGGCAGTTCAATTATATATTCCTAATGTTGAGTTTGTTGGCGTAAAGGTGAGACGTTTGCATTCTCTTTGAGTAGTGCTCTCAAATTAAATGCATTATCTTGAATGCAAAATGCAAATGCAAAAAATGCAAAATACAAGAGATTGAATGCAAAATTCTATCTGTGTGGATTTTTAAACATTGAAACATTTCAGTCATTATTTGTTTCAGAAAATCTTGGAACATAATGATAAGGCGCCACCTATAACTACGCGTACTTCAACAAATTTACGTCGTCAGCGTCGCGTAAGTCCACCATCAACTGATTCCGGTTTCTTTACTGATTTCAGCAGTGAAGGATCTCCAAGCATCAATCGCTCGTTTAGCCGTACAGGTGAGCTCTTTAGACGCATATTGCATATTACCATATTTGCTTCACTTGCTCGCATAAGACATAATAGAAGTGTGATGAGTATTTCCAAAGTGAGTGTGATGAATTTTCGTTGAATAACTAAACCGGAAATTGTTGCAAAAATGAAGTATAGAATAATAGTATGGCTATGTGCTTCCAAGTATTCACTTTCAAGATTCATTTCGAAATCGCTCTTATGTTTTTAAACGGAGTGAAAAAAAAAGGAGAAGAGTTTTGCATAATTTGCTCATTTGTGCTTGCTATAACTCTTCAAAATGCACGGACTATCTTTTGAGCATGAATTTTTCTTTTTTCTCGAACCACTAAAAACATCACTCACTCTAGGGAAAAGTTTAACTGTGCAATCAGCTAGTATATTAATAGTCTGTGGAAGTTTTCTTTCGGCGCAGTTATTTCATTCGTTTTTGTTTAATCGTATGATTCATGTTTCCCTATGGGAATAAGCACATCAGCTGCGCTCTTCGAGAGCCTGTTTTGAGAATTCCATTTTTTTTTTTCGCCGTCGTTCGATTGCCTCATTATTGACAGTCTCATCTCATAGTGTCGGAGGTAATGTCTCGTATGAAAGCATCAAATAATCTCATAGAGGGATCGCAGCGCATTAGCACATTTGAATTCCTCAAATTTCATTGGTACTTCCTTATGGTAATTTATTGGTGCCAAAATTTGCGCCGTTTTTTGTTGTTGTTGTTGTTGTTTTTACTATTTTTAAGCGTTGTCCGCATAAAATGAGAAGGGATGAGGTAAGGTTAACTATTGTCTCATATCGTAGTTCAATATTGTGGCATGTAGTTATAATATGATATGTAAAGCGTTAATTAGCTACAATAAAGTCAATAGGTGCTTTCAAAACGTTGCACTTCATTTATATCTTGTCGTTGTTGTGCTTAAAGAAGCGATTTTTTCTGATCATTTATCCAGAATTTTGATTTTTTTTTTTTTGCATTTTTATTGTACAAGACAAAAAAGAAAGCCTTTGTAGGATTTTTTTTTTTTTTTTTTTGCTGCACTCTTGTCTAGTTTCTTTCTCAGATCTTCACAGATCTCAACATTTCGATTTTTTCTTTTCGTTTCTAGTTCTCAACGTCATACGGCAGAAGTTTTTGTTTTCTAGACGGCACTAATTTTAAAATTTGCTTTACATAAAGGCGTTGTGCCGACAACTTATCTATGCGTATGTATTTGTCTGTTGGTCTCTCTTTAAAGCGTCGTAGATCAATATGTAACGTCTTCCATCTTGATCGGTCAACGTCACGAAAAGTTAGAGACATTTGAACGTAGAAAAATGCAGATATTTAATATAAAGAGGGATTTCACTTATCATCAGCTATATTGAAGAAAAAAGTCTGCTTGAATAGAATTTCTAGATGATGCATCATACCTCGTTGCATCTATTCCTTCATCATAAAATTTAAGCGCTAGATAGCGCAAAATTTATTCTAAATCAAGCTGCTCTCCGTTCCTTCTTTGAATAACAACTAAGGCGAATAGTGGAATTTCTATCTGCCGTAACGCCGCGAACAACCCTTTTTAAGCTTTTGGAGCAGTAACTCTACCGATCATTAAACCTTTCTCCGCCAAATAAACCAAACCTTTCATCGCTTATCTCAAAATTTTTAAATTTGCTTTCCTATCTTTGCACATCGTAATGCACTACCAAAGTTGTGGAGATGTTACTTGTCCTCAAGTTACAAATAAACAAGAAAGCATATGAGATATTGCTTTAATTCTTAGCCGATATCTTCGTATTTATTAAATCGCTACAAAAGATGTCGTTTTTTTTTTCTTGCAACCCATCTGATTTAAAATGTAAGCCAACCGATATGTAAAATGCATGTAAATTTTCCGGCATCATTATAATTATTTGTGACTCGTTTTGAATTTGTTTTCTCCTTGAAAGGCCGCAGCAATAATTTTACTACGTCGTAAAATTTCTTTGCTCTGGCATCAGTGATTCTCGAGTTAAAACTACTGTGCAGACGGGGAGGCACATACATCCGTGTACGTAGACTTGACGTCGACTTTTGCACTTAATAGAAGTATGGAAAAACCAGAATTACCTTTAAGAACCTTGGTCCTCAGAAGAAACCTTACTTTTGTTTCGTTACCACAAGAAAAAATTTATTTCAGAGAGTACGAGCGCTTCGGGAACAGATCAAAGTATCGATGACCTATTGGCGCAACTGAACTTACGACAGGTTGCGAAGTTCGAACCGATTTTCCCCACAGTTGAAAATGATGACAGCGACGATGACGATTCAGCTGTAACTGTTGATGAGCATCGGTATGCTTTCCTCATAGTACTTCCGTAGCACCTTTTCTTGACTGAATTGATTGTTTTGTTATAGGCTGGTAATTGGATCCTTAAAAATTATGGCTGGGCTTACGAGCCCCGACAACAACACCTTGACATCTTGCCAGTTGGTAGCCTCCAGCGATGCCACGTACCTCCGCGAGGCTCTTCCACCGAATTCCTATTCTGTCCTCCATAACGACAACATCCTAGGGTTCAGGGGTCTCCGATGTTATCTGTAAGAATGGCTGCTGCGACTCTGATTTCTATGGCGACCTAGACTCATTTTTTGGCCCTTGTTTTGAACACCTCTAGCAAAGAAATTTTAATGCAGGTGAGGAATAGGGGTGTCCAACTTTCTTGCGTTATAGTGGGACACAGAAGGAACACTAAACAGCATTAATAAAAATATGAGCTGATAACCTTATAACACTGCACTGTAGAATATTATTTTAAAAAAAAACATGGAGTTTCATAGTAGAACTAAAATAAGAAAAAAATTTTTTTTGCACTTACTGAGTGAAAAATACGAAGCAATAAGACCAGGAAACTTTAGAAATTATTCACTGCAATTGGACATAAAAGTGAAAGAGTTTGTGGTTTTGAGTGCTGCACACCCCACTGGTACCATTCGGCGCTCCAACGAAAACGATCAGTAACACAGTTATTTAGTTGTCACAGGGTGTCGTAGAGAACGAGGTAGGTGTCCACATTTCGTAGGAAATAGCGTAGACTTACTGGTCTTGAAATAATGGAATAGTTTTTGCTTAAAATTGCTATATTGTCTCCGAATCGTACAGCTTCAATTTCCATAAATTGCCTGCAATCAGTCAATCGTCCCTTTCTGTTTACTTCCAAGCGAGTGTGATGTTTCATTTGATGAGTCGCTCGGAATGCATACTGATTTTAAAGAAAATTCCTACAATTAATGAAAATTTCTTTAATTGGGTTTGTAGTACTACTAAAAATTGCGGCATTCATGCTCCATTGTTAGATAAGCTAAACGGTGACAAATGCTGAATTATTGTTATCGAACTCATTTAAGAGTCCTATTTAAATTATTCCACAAATGCTGAATTATTGTTATTATCATCATCTAAAAGTTTTAGTGAACATCGCAAGAAGTATTAATTAATAAATTTTCGTCCTCATGATGTTATAATTCGAGATAAAATAGTGAGAATCTGAATTGGATTATGAGAGTGAAAGTTTTAGACATAGAGGCGTTCAAATTGTAACGATACAACGATTGATGAAAAAATAGCGTTTTATGAAATTTTTAAGTGGGTACGTGCGTTGAGTTTTCATCACCCTAAATCTGGATACATCAGTTGATATGCAATGAAATCATTAACTTATTTACAGTTTTCATTTTACGTGGGTAATTTTCAGCGAGGAACGTGAAGAAAAGAAAGACACAAAAACTTGCGAGGAAGAAGTACAACGATTAGCAGATGGAAGCGAAATTCGAACTAAAAAAACGCGTACATTCAATTTACAACAGAGTAGTAAGCATGTAAGTAATCGAGCATTATAATTATTTTTATTATGTTCTTTCTATTAAGCATTTTTTTTTCGTAGATAATTCTTGAAAAAATTTTCCTTCTTTCTTACCTACGTGATGAGAGTGTTTCAGTGGAGATGTTCTCACTCATTTCGTTCTTCTCTTTCACCTTTCTCATCTTTCTCATCGTGCTCTTCGGCAAGATTCAGAGAGCACTCCCTCAACCTCTCCAAGCCCTCTCCCCCTCATCCCTCCCCTTCCTCCGCTTCTTTCATTGGAAATCATCGATTAATGTCTCGCTATCGACTACAGTTTACATGTATACCACATTTGCCCTACAACATTCAACAAATGTAAGAAGAGTAATAATTGGCGAAAACGCTGGCATTGCACAGAGATGTTCTCATTTTGCGGTTAACCTTTGCGTGCATACGGGGCGTAATGCCGACGTTATCTACCAGACACAGCAAATATTGATGAGGACATCGTTTTCTAGAACTGAGACAAAGGTTTTGGTGTTTTGAAACTCTTTCAGGTTGCTTTATAAATTGTTTTTCGTAAAGCCCAATGTGGTGTCGTCATGTCTGTGCGCATGTGTGTCCGCGTGTGTCTGTGGCTCCCCCCCCCCCCCCCCCCTTATTTATGCAGCACTTTCAGTTCGGGGACTACTGGGAGAAGGAAAATATGATGAGTGATGTACACCAGTAGAGATATCATATAAAAAACTTTTATGTTGATTCAACACGTTTCCAAAGAATTACAGGTATTCATAGATAGCGGAAGGTTTGCAATCATTTCACCTCGGAGTCGTTAAAGTACGATGCTTTTGAGGTCTCTACGAGAGTTTGGATCATAGTTGCGTTGAAATATAAAGAGTTTATTACACATATTTCATTGTTTGTCGGTAACTTCTCAAATTGTTTGGTGAGATGAGAATGATGTCGCATAACGTCGCATATCGAGTAGTACATACACGTTCATCATAAAATGTGCCGACTGTTTTCATAGAGCTAATTTTTATGTTCTCAAAGTTGCCTGAATTTGATATATTCCTTGCCATGTCAGAAAAAAAAAATGAAAGGAAATCTTACACTATTTGCTAAGCATCCAGCGGAAACGTTTTGTATTGTTACATATTTTAGGTTACAATTCGGACTCATGGTGGTGGTGGTGGTGATGAACAGGTGAAGAATTTCCAAGATGGTGATATTTCGTTCAACGATGATATTGAAACGGAGGACTTCTTCACAACACCGTTAAAACCACGTTTTGGAAGGAATCGAGGTGTTGGTGTTGGTGCCAACTTCGGCGACCATCTTCTCAGAGAGGCTACCCCACCTGAAGATGGCACTTCACAAAAGATCAAAACTGTGCAACACTCAAATGCCGTAAAACAGTACGTTTTTGCAGTAAGAACCGAATTGCTTCAGTTCAGTGCATATTAATGGCGTCTTCCTTTAATTGCGCACCCCATATCATCCATATTATTTTCTAAGGATCTTGAGCAGTTTAATTTTTACTTCATCTTCAACTATTTCAGTAAAGCTGGAACGGGATGGAAAACATTAAGCTAAGTTATGTTTAGAGAGAAAAATGAAGAAAAAAAAATCTTCAAACAGTGTTGATTTTTAATTTCTACTATCGCCGTTTTGACATTTTTCCTCTCGGAATCTCAATACAACTGCTCGTTTGTATTTCATTTTTGATCGTTGTTTCATTACATAGATTTAAGAAAATCGTAAATGTTTTATTATTTATAGGAGTGTTGCGAAAACGGCAAAACGAAATGGAAAAGTGATCAGTGACGATGCGGCACATAAAATCGACACAAGCGAATTGAATGCGAAACAAATCGAAACGTTTAAAGTGAGCTCTCGTGAATCACTTCATAGATAGTGAACATGTTTCCTCTAACTAAATAAGCAGATGTATTTTTGTGTTAGAGAGACATCGAAGTATTATCAACATTATCACTTCGAATTGAAAAATGTACATACGATGTTAATAACGATCAAAGTACCTGAATGTCGTATAGTCAAAGTATTTAGATGCGTTACAAAATTACTTCGGAAATAGAGATTGTTGTGCTTTTTCCACTTATATACTGCTTGAGTGGAACGAATTTGATGATATAAAGCAGTGATAAATCATAAGGATGAAATCGATAAACATCACCATTCAATGGCAATATTTCAGCACATAATTTAGAAAGTATTCAAAAAAATTTTCCATCATCAGCTCTAATAATACCATTATTTAATTTTGTTCACTATCGATAAAATTTGAAAAATTGAATGAAATCTATAATTTTGAAAAAAGAAAAAGCGGCAAAAAGTTTACTGATGCTAAAAATATTTCACTGTGAATTGTTCAAAATCATATCGTCATAACAAAGTAAAATTCTAATGGCTAAACTTGGAAGGATATATGCGGAAAGATTTGAACGCTGGATTATCGTTAATCTTTTGAATGTTAGTATTTTCATTCCTATGTGGTATATCGAAATAACGATGGAATAGTTTTCTTCGTGAGGGATACTTGTTTGAAAGGCGTTAGAATGGCTTTGTGCTGGCTGAATGTAAGATTGCTTGCGTGTCTTTGTTACGTAAATATTAGCTCACGTCAGTGGGCACTCACGCAAACTCAACTTGTGACAGATTTATCGTATTTCGTTGCCGAGTTATCGCAATACGTTCGTTGATTTATCATTGCTGAAAATTTATTGCAATCGGCTAACGACATTATCCAGGAAGGAAAAGCGAAAAGTAGGGAAAGTAGGCGCAAAAATTATTGAAACGTTTAATGTCGTTGCATTCGGCTAAATTTGATGAGGAGACGACATCTGCATTAGAAATTTTCGGTATCACATCTTCGTCACATTTAGCCTACATGTTGCTATTGGTTTTTTGCAGTTATTACATGAGCACTTAGAGATACGCGCAAAATAACTTAAATTTGCCACTTTCCTAGATTGGCAGCTATCCATAGAGTACTTTAATTTTAGGGCGAAAAGCTGCTTGATCGTCAAGGCAGTGGTTCGTACGAGGAGCAGAGTGTCGTGAAAATGGGTCTACCATCGGGATCGTCCTCACCACCGCCCGTACCACCGAAACGAAGGCACGTAGTTCAGTATATGCAGGTGAGCGTTGTTCTTGTGTGTTTCTACGTATTTGCAATTGAACCACTTAATTTCACTTGGAAAAATCTATACAGCAAAACCGCTTGGAGAACAGAGTCTTAGAGGGATCAAGTTTTCACTGCGTTATGCATCAGTGTTGACGTGATTTACAATATGGGGAAGGGGGTCGTTTTTAAAGGATCCGGAAGTATGCTATTAAGGTATGCAAAATGTAGCTATAGGATAGGCTTGACTTAGAGATCAAATCGTTTCTAAACGCCTATGATGAAATGCATTCTAGTTGGATGGACTTAGTTGCTTGTGAAAGCACAACGTCTTTAATTTCCTATGTCTTTCTTGCTTGAGGTCACGTATTCTTTGGCAGTTGCGTGCATCTCACATTTTCCATTTCAAAACGCTCTAGCAGAAGAGCGCATGAGGAGGCGGTAACGATATTTCCCTGTCTGCCTCACTTTCGATGCCCGTGACCGTCCAGAATCGCTCCTTTGCTATTCTCTTTTGTTTTCTTGCTTACTGCGTTATATTACTTTGTGTTTTCTAATTTGTTTCAATGTTGTTGACTCTCCTTAGTTGCCTAATTGCATCGCACATTGCGAGCAATATTTTAGCTGAATTTTCTAAATCGATTCACACTTTATATCCGTTATCAAAGAAGTGTTCTTTGCACCAATAATGCAACAATTCCAGATTTGTAAACATATGCGAAGTTGATTCGACGGAAACATGCACGTCAACTCAAAATTGCGTAATTGAAATTTGGCCTTGACGTGTAATTTGATTTCCCCCCTATGCACTACGATGATAAATTATTCATTCGAGCTGGAAAAACTCATCGAAATATCCATAAATTTCGAGTCATCTCTCCTGAAGAAATCAACGATTTATTTATTTTGTTATTTGCAGACGTTTGGTAATAAAAAAGAAGACGAAAAGGATGATTTCTTCAAAGGTGCAACGCTGGCATCGTATATTGTTCTCAACGACAATTTGCGATATCATGAAGAACAATATCGAAAGCAAATATCATTCGAGTTCTCGCTCTCGGGTAAGTGGTGTTTATTTCCGTAAGTTTTTTCGGTCTTATTTATCTCGCCTCGATATCTTCAAATTTGTTAGAGAGTTAGCGTAATTAGCAGAAATTCACGTATTCTTAATTTTACGTGGATTATCTTTGATAAGTTCCATTTCAACACTTTGAACAGTTGATATGTCCAATAAATTCCATTTGTGCGTTATGCATTCCGGCAAATTATTCGCATATTAAAATAACATTCAACCGGTCGAGTTATTCGCATATTAAAATAACATTCAACCGGTCGAGTTGTTCTTTATTGTCTTCTCAGTCGCATTTTTCTTTTGCATTTAAAAAGAGACTTCATGCGGCGATCGTTGATTTATTTGCGTGTATGCTTGATGAGCAAATTTATATATTTTATATGGCACTCGATTGGGCGGCATTTTTGCGAATATGTATTTAGGAAGTAGTAGCGAGACAACTAATGAGATAATGTACGTTTGTGGTAAGTGTGTCCGTATCGGTTCATGATACGGCAAACGATCATCCGAGTGCAATAGAACATTCCAGTTTCGATGTGGAGTGTGCATCACACATACGAAGCGATTGAATCACGCAACTCGAAATAACACATCAACACAGCGCACTTATTCGCTCTCTTTTCATCGCAATTACACCATTTCCCATGGGTCTTTTCTATAATGCATAGGCATATTCTTCGCTGAAAATAAGGATTTACCCAGATTCCCTTTTAGCATCCACTTATCGCTCTATACGACACTCATATTTTTCAAGTAGCTAATAATCTTCCTCTTGAATCATATATTAAAAATCCTGTAGGTATCAGCCGCACCTGCACTTGTACAGTGGAAACAAGTCATGGACGGCTGTAGTATACAGCAGATGCCTGTAAACTTTCGTGGAATTGCCACTATTCATTTATTTCTTCGAGGTTATCGTAGCTCGAGATTGCACAGATGTCTTACTTCAGTTTATATGGGGAAATATCCACAAATTTACCATAGATTAAAGACATAGGATCATAGGATACTTGTATTATCTTTGATTTCTTACTGAACGTGTCCTCAAAATGTCCAAAACTTCCGTTACTCGAAGTACCAAATTTTTTTTTCCTTTGATTGACTATTGTGGATTTCCGCCTAGTCTCTTGTTGCCCATATGATAGTGGAAATACAAACGCCTTTTATTTGGAAAGAGACATCGCCGTCATTATATGCAGGGCTTTTGTATTTGCATATCGAGCCGCTAATAGCAAATTGCTTAAAATGCCAACGGATGAAATGTGTTCGCATGATCGTCAAAACGGTAACGATCATGTCACCGGAATCACACCAATGAGATTCACGAAAACGCATACTTTGGCATATCTTAAATAGCAATGATCGTATGCTCAGAATACCATCTAGTATGTCATTTACAATCGATTGGAAATGCTCTCATGTTACCACATAAATTCTCGAAGTTTCATATGCTACAGTTTTGAGATCCGGAAATATGCTGTCGTCAACTTCCTCACTGCTAATTTATGAATGAGGTTTTCGGTTTGGAGGGAATGATTTACGGCATTGAGCAATCGTGAGTAAATCACATCATAAGGAAAAAGTTTGTGACTGTATTCGCCGCTCACGTATTGCAGCAATCATTAATAATATTGTTTTGCAACAAATCGGCCACCAGCTGTGATGTTCGACCATCAGCAAAGCAATAAATTGGTGATGTAATGCGCAAAGAATCACATCAGCATTTGCAACGGTTGTTTTGTGTGAGGCAGTCCTATAGCCAGCCAGCTGGCTTGGTGCATATAAGAGGCAGCTTTTACATCCTCACTTTCAACTAGCTATACAGTGCGCATTTCACTAGGATTCTATGGGGGCTGTTTTTTTTTTTTGCATAAGGCATCGCGTAGCAGAACACATCTTTCATGCTGTATAGTCCCTAGAAATATATCGTGGTCATGGAATGTGTATTTATGAGTTTTTCTATACGAGGAATAAGTTATACCCTAGATTGACTCTATGCGCTAAATTTCAACCCAATCGATCAGCTTTTTGATCAGCGTCACAAAGTTCGCTTCCGCTTTTGCTTATCTAGCTGTAAAATGCTGAAGAATATTTCCGCTTTATGTGCATTTCTTACCTCTCCCTATGAAGTTAGTTACATTAGTAAGTGGCACTTGCCACGATTCGGGACGGGTCACCAGTAGCCATAAGTTCCGAGGCGGTTTAATTCACTACTGCCAATTTTTTTAAAAACTGCCAACACTGCTGAGATGATGTGAGCAGCTTCTCGCATTAGTGAACCGACAACAGTAATCTTCTAAAGGTTACTATTTAATGCCTTCTAGCTTATAAATGGTCGGTATATATGACTTACCACAAGCGGATGTCAAAAATATATTCGAAGTAATTTTTCACATCCGCTTTTGCAGTTAGAAAATTGAAAATGAAGATTTCACTGAAAGCCTAACAATAGAAAATGTGATTAGCAAGAAAGCTTTTCATTTGACTTCACCTTCGAATCTTATTTCACCGTTATTTACTTCTACAACTTTCTTTTTTTTTTTGCAAAAATGCAGTACGACGACCTCATGTCAGTACTTATGCATAAATTTTATCCATGCATGTTTGATAGTTTCATCGCATAAAACCTATGGCGATAAATTTATGTGGGTGGAACTTATATGATAAGATAGGTTGACCGCCTGTCTCCATTTTTACCAGCATTTATACCTAGAGGCACGTAAAGACACCGTTAAATTTACTAGTTAGCCTTATTGTGCTACTGCAGGCACGTAGATTTTGAAACGATTTTTTAACAGCCTGGAGTGTACCAGCCGGTTGGTTCCAAAGATCACGCGTTGTTAAGTACTTCGTCATTTTTGGCATTTGGGCAGTTGATGTCGCTGCTGCGATGGATCCTTTAAGGCCTACTGGAGTCGGAAAATCTAATTGAGAGGGATGATGGTGTTTAGTGAGCGGAAAGAAAGTCACGTCAACTCTGCATTAGTTCGCAAACACATTGTAAAGAACAGTTCTTGCTTCCATCTCGAGTGGCGGCTGTATGCTCAGAACACTCCCCTCCGCTGTGTCGCGCATATGTAATAAATCGGATGATTCATCCCGGGATTCACTTGCGAGCGGCTGTGCTAGCGAATGAGCTTATGATAAATCGTTATATCGGCCATTTATCCACGGTGGAGCTAGTAGGCTAGAAAGCATTAAAATATGGAGAATTATCGCCAACATTCAACAGAACAGTTTGAGAGAGATGCGTTTTATTATGGTTCAGATTTGTGCAGTATGCGGTCAGCTAACGGCAAAAAGCATCAAGCAGTTGGTATTATGATGCATGCACGCAAACAAACGCGATCGCATGAGTCGTCTTCGAAAACAAATTTCTCGCTCTCGTCTATACTGAAACAACGACGACGAGGCTCTCAATTCGATTGCCGTTTCTCTTATACGAAGCGCAACTTGCCTTAAATGCTAGCATTTGTTGCGAGCCTCGTAAGCATGATTTCAGGCGCTATATATATATATATATATATATATATATATATATATATATATATATATATATATATATATATATATATATATATATATATATATATATAAAATTTATTCATTTACACTGGGACATCATGTTCTACGAACTCATTTTAAAACTAGAAAAATGTCGGCATCTGTTCCCAAAGAGATGTTTTTTAGACTCCTTGAAAACAGAGCAATTGCTCCAGGTCAAAAATTGTGCTCAAGGATTTGATTGCTTGTGCAGAATGGCAGCTGTGACGTGCGTTCCTCAACTTTGCACCTAAGCGATGATCCTATGAATCATTTTTCTTTTCTCCCAAGCATTCCAGAATTCTTTAGCGATTATCCCAACAAACCTATAGTGCGCATTGGAAAGAAAATTTTTCCATACAGCTGTCAATAGATACGAAATGCGCTTTCTTTTTTTTTTTTTAATTGTTGATAAGTTATCGCAAAACGAGGTATTTGTTATAGGGTAGGAAAGTTGTTTCAGATATATGCTTCGTTTATTTTTGAAAGAGCACTTTTATATGCGTTGCTGTTTCATATTTGGCAATGGATTTGAATGCCATGAATGGAATTGTATAAATGCTTATCTACTGCCGCATTCTTTTTTCCTTGAATTCACTATGAGAAATGCATTGTTTTTTGAAAATATTGGAGAAAATGTTTCAATGAATTATTATTTTTCCCTCAGTTTATAATACGTGAAGAAATGAATATGACAATTTTCTTGATGTTGAACTCATATTTTAAAAATCACATCTACTGAGAGTAGTACCATTCCACTTAAGTCAGCAATCGCTTTAATAAACTGACAGTAAATAATTGAGCATAAGCGATAATGCATTTATGTTTTGGTGCGTATCTACAATAGGCTCAGTTTTTATTTTTTTAAATTCCATTCGGTTGCAGAAAGTGATCCAACTATTCTAGAGCACACAAATTTCTTTTTAATTTCAGATGTGTATAGTTACATATAACTCTTTTCATGATCGATTGATCATTTTGAAGTTGGTATAGGGCATCACGTTTGATGCATTAAGCTTTAGTTTTAGTAGTTCTCGAGTTAAAATTCGAGGTCACACGTTCATGCGAGCAGTGCATCATCACGGCACGTTTTTTTTTTAAATACAAATTCGCACAAATGCACGAAAGTGTGCAAACATTCTGTTAAAAATAAACACAGCATACAACGAAAAACAAGTTGTCTTGATAAATGCCACATAACGATATGAGTGGTCTTCCTACTTCCTTTCTCATTTCCGCACTCCCCTTTCCTGTAAAACATATTCAACGTGGCCGTCTTGAAACATGCTGATTGAACGAGGAGGGGGAAGGAGGTTGTTTTCCTCTAACGATCAAGTTCAACAAGCCTCATTGAAGTGACAAAACTCTACTTTTGCTAAAAAGAATTAAAAAGAAAGCTCACTAATTCCCGTGTCTCTTTCATCTTTCCTTTATAACGGAGAGCAGTCTGTATGGTGGATATTAGGACAAGTGCGATCTACAGGTATTTGAAATGCAAACGAAGTGCTGAAGGACCGCTCGAAATAACCACTCTGTTGAAATATTCACTGCTGGATGTGTCTTGAAATGCGGGTATAGGTTATAGGTTGTTCCACATTAAGTTCTACACGTTATCTGAATTGCATAAGTTGCAAATTGCAAATTATGCAATGCGATTGACGACGATATCTTATGAGAATCGCGCAGTCTATATCGGTCAATGGCGTACGCATATAAACATCGTTTATCTTGACGTTTTGTTGCTGCATAGTTGATTAACTGAATAAGTAGAATTTCGGCAGTGGTTGGCTGTTGCTTTGCGTTGTTCGTCCGAGCCCCGCCCCATTGATGTTTGGACGCCTGAAGAAATGAGGGGTGTGAAATCGCGGCGGGATGTCGCCGTCTTTTATGCGCTATTATGAACGCATTTAACCGTTGCGTGCTGTTGGCCAACCGACTGCATCACTGTGTCCGGCAAACGTGCTACGACGCAATCCTCAATCTGCAACATATGCGGTACTTGCAGTTTTAGTTATTCTAGCACCTTTCGTCAGGCGGCTTCCTATTGAACTTTTTGAGCTGGTGGCTAGTGAGTTCGGTGCGGATCGGCGCTGTGTTGGTGTTCAATATTCGAGAGTTCCGTCAGCTGGATGTTGCATGCGTTGCAGCATGATAGCTGCAGCGCACATACTCCGCCATGAACACCTTCACTGTTCACACACATGAGGTTCCTCTCGACTGGTATGTCCGCGACATTGCATTTGGTAAGCAAAAATCTCTTAGTGATATCTCTATCATCCATTACGAATGTTTCTTCGTTTCGTGCACAGCATTCACGCTTATAGCGTATCGCCCGTTGGAAGTGAAAAAGACCATTAAGCAGCAAGGACTGGTCGGTACGGTTTATCGATGCTCATTGTACTCAGTTGTCCAGAACATTTCCTGGAATCTGAGCTGTTAGGAAATTTTTTCAGGCACATCGGCGCCGTCTCAGGATTTTTCGAACCTCAGCCAGTTGCTGCAACACTCAGATTATGACCGAATACGACTTCCGACGCGTTACACAGATGAGGTATTATTTCATGTTTGATTATTAAAAAACATTTCATCTAAATATTAAACCTCTTTCGTACCTGTCTTCCCTGATCAATCAGTTTGAATTTTACCCGCCTAGGTAATTCCAGCGGAACTCTTACATGTCTTGAAGCATCTAATGACGGGTGATCGACGTGCGAAATCGACATATAATAATGCGTTGCTCTTTTCGTAATAATTTTTTTTTCCATAATTAATTAAAATATAGCGCTACAATCATGCTAGTGCTTAATATTTCATTTTTATGCTTTATTATTTAGAATACTTATCATATTTATATTTATAATTTTTCATTTTTTTTCCTCAAATTCAAAAGAAATTTAATCTGCAAGATTTTCAAAAGAGAAAAAAAAATCCAATTAGTTGTGCGTGTGTATTTCATTTGCGATCACCTGAGAGGTAACTGTTGTTATTTGCAACGTTAAATCAACATATCGTTAATAATATAAAAAAATTGCATTATGATTGCTTTTTTTTTCCTTTATAAATTATTTTCATACGACACAAGTTGTTCGATTATCATTCATTGAAGAGAACGAGGCAGTTTTTTTTTTTCTTGTCTACCTACTTCATTGTGCAATTGAATCGCAACGACTCGGCCTACAACACAACACATTCCGCAGTAATTCTATCACACTTATATAGTCGTAATAAAACAAATTACGACTTTTACTATTATTTTACTCGTATTACAACACAACGCTTCAGCAATCATTTTTTTTCTATCTATTTACTCGTATTGTTCCGCATTCAAATTACTTTACTATTTTCATTCCGCTCAGTTTTTTTTTCAGTTACTGTAAAATTATATTTGTGCGTAAAAATTATGGTTTTTTATGTTTTGCTTCTTATTTAAATTAATCGTACGAATTAAAAGATGTATAAAATGAAGAAAAGATCTCATTATTAGCAATTATTACGATAAAATTTGCGTTGAATTAGTTATTAGTTTGCACATCGAAGATTTTTTTTTTTTAGAAACTTCCAGTCGTAATGATATATGTTTTGCATTCAATAGTTGGTTTTTTTTTACCTGCTAAACTTTAATTTGCTCCTAGATTAAATTAGAAAGTTCAGCTAATAACCTACTTACTAAACATCTCAACAAAGAAAGCAAATGCATTTTTGAGCTGTCTACGTCGAATTGAACGGTCCATTCAAAAATGTGCCAGAATTTTTTATTCGTACATTCTTTTGGCCGTCTGCTAGACAAGGAACGAACTTTCAAAATCACCGTTTGAAATCAAGACCAATTAGGGCGGTTGATTATATGCCACAATTTGCGTCATGTCAAGATGAGGGATGGAATCGTGCGTATTGTGCTTGTTTTTTTTTCGGTTGTATTTTTATGCTGCTAAACTGTTTGTTTAGTATACTTTCGAGACCCGTTGACGAACCCTTCGTAAATAAAATCTTTCCTTTCTTTTTGCTTCGAGCCTTTACGCCTTCCTCTTCCATCGTATGGGGGCTTTCTTTAAGGAATTTTTTTTTCTAGCCGAAGAGTATCATCACACATCAGCTAGTTTTGATCAACTTATCGATCCAATTTAACTTCCTGCGAGACATGATTGAAATTTCATTTGTGAATGCGTTAAGCCTTCATTTTATTAAAAGGATTTTCGAAATTTTCTCTTCATTATTTGCTCTGAGGTGAATAAGCCTTCATGTATTTCTCGTTCACTGAATGCTTTTTAGAAGGAAGGTCAGTTGGAAAAATGCCCATTTCTGCTGAAATTTTTTTTATTTTTCTTTTATTTTCGAGCATTCAACGATGAAACCTTTATATCATTGGCTTTTATTTCATTGCTTATTGCTCATAAAAACGATGATATGTGTATATTATCATCCGGCAAAGATGAGCTTAGTGCATCGGTACGATAGCGCTACTGTTCCTATGGATTCAGGGGAATCAGTTGATAAGTAGAGAGCGTAATGAAAAGCCAACGACAAACGTTTTTTTTGTTTTGTAGAATATGGGAGAAAAACGTTTTCACTCCTCTGTGGCAATATTTCTAATAGGAATCAGAAAGTAGTGTGACAAAAGCTTTTCCAGTTATAATGAACATATAGATAGATATTGAAGATGCTCCGTGAGAGTATTCCACTCCAATAACAAATATCGCCTTGTGCATGCTCGGGGAAAAAAAACTAAGACCAATTTATGGAAGAAATATTGGCGATACTATCGAAACATTGAGAAGCTCGTTCGGGTTTCTCTTTTCCAAAATTCGATTTGGTGAATTCCGATGCAATCGAGGCGAAAAAAAAAGTGCGAATCGAGGACGTTAGAGACGCTTTTATTCGCTGACTGCCTAAGCATAATTTCTGACAAGAGTTCTTGGCTCATTAGCTTAAAGAATAAAAAGTTGTTTTTTTGGCATGCAGTTCAGTTTCAGTTTGAAATTGGTATAGGATATTCTCTTCGACAAGAATTGCTTAGCGTAGAGGGAAAACATTTTGATATTATAATTTTTCTCACATAGAGAGGCGCTATCTATGCATATAAACCTTCTTTATCGATCTTTCATGCTTGACTATTCTATAAGGCTGTTAAAAAAGCAACATTGCTTGCTCATGTAGTGCCTGTAATGATCGTTGCATTGCCTCAAAAGACATTTTGCTGTCCGTAGTTTTTAGATCCTTCCGCTTCACAAAATACGTAGAAATTTGATATCATAGTTTTTTTTTTTTTTGGTAGCGCGATTTGTCTTCCTCTTCAGCATTTAGGTGCAATTTTGCTTAAAACAAAAAGGAAACTATATCTAATGTGATTTTGACGAGCCGGAAAAAAAACGACTCGCAACGAATCCATTCACAAGCGCAAATTCGCATGAATTTTCTCTACGCATATTTTTCGATTAGTTAGCAAGGAGAAGATGGAGGGAGAGGTTAACGAGTAGGTATTCTACTTGATTTTTGTTTTTCTTGAATATGAGGCAATTTCAAAGCAGATATTAACTGCAGATTTATATAGATAAGCAAATATGACTAGATAGCAGTTGTACATATTGAATTTGCTATGTGCGTCATTGAAGTGGTGATCACCAAAAAAAAACAGCACTTATTGTCGAGTGGATATAACCACTCTCTAGGCATCTTCTTCGAATGTCGAAATCTCGACTGTTTAGCGTTCCTCCCCCCCCCCCCCCCCAAAAAAAAAATACACACAGCGAGAACTTTAGAGCTTATTTGCAAACGGCGGTTGCATCTCCAAGCGTTGTCGTTCAACGTTTTAGGCCGACGAAGCGCAACAAAAGACGATAACGTATCCGCAGCATTTGCCACTAACCGGATCGCCTGGAGTGCTCGAGAGTCTCGACGTTTCTGAGTGGCTTGTACTTAGGGCAAAGGATGCGCATTCAAAGCCAAATGAGGCAAGTTCTTTCTCTATAAAAAAAAAAACGAAGCATTCATAGTTTGCTACATAGGTATTATGTTTGCAAATACTATGTTAAACGTGCTATCAAATATACAATGTACGCATATCATCACATTTATTGAAATTGAAAGTTTTTACTGCTCAGCAATCTTCATCGTATGTTAGCCTACCTATATACCACTCTTTTTTTTACCTGTTTTCACATCAGATAATAAAAAAATACTATTGAATTCTAATAATTTTATGAATTTTTCTCGAAAATGATGGAATTATTTGCACAAATTGGATTTAAAAAAAAAAAAAAACGAAGCATTCATAATTTGCTATCATAGGCGTGATGTTTGCAAATACTATGTTAAAGAGACGTATTTATTTGTTTATTAATCGATGAGTATATCACAAGAAAGTTACCAATGAATCTTTTCAACGAGATAAGATGCGTCACAATTTTCATGCTATTCGAGCGTGTATTTGAGCAATCCATTCACTAATCTTGCAACGTTAATCTAATTCAATTTCGAGACTCTTCGAATACAATCAACGAACCACAACTAACATCTTTTCAATTTTATTCATTTATAATGAATGAAAGTGAAATAATCGACTACTACGAAATTTTACTTAACGAAAATATGAAAGAAACAATCACGCACCCATCTATGATCGATTTTATTGAATGTTTCGTCCTTATAATGCATCATGAATGTGCTATTTTAAGCGTTGTTGATATTGCTTCCTCTTTTTTTTTTTTTTTTTTTTGCAGAATTATTGGATTATTTACAAACGGAAATAACTTTGACGATTTTTATTGATATTACTATGAGGAATAGAAAAATTTTAAAAAGCATAACTCTAGCCGGAATATGTTTTGTTTGAAGTGAAGAAAAAAAAAAACGAAAGAAAGAAAGAATAGTTGAGGTGTTATTTGCGTCGAAGAGCGTAAATTCACAGGGCATACCCAACAAACGAAAGCATTTTTCAACACACTTCATTAATCTTCATTCGAGAATTTTCTCTGTGTGTGTGTGCATCCTCTACTCCTCTACCTTTGAGCGTTTAAAAATGCGAATCAACACACTGTTTTGAGCATTTTCTCTCGATGCCCTTTTCAGTACGTTGTTTCATTATTTCATCTAAATAGTCGTGTATTTTTCGTTGGTTTCCTCATTATTATTTTCGATCCGTGTTGAATTTATATCAGCTGATTTTATTTTTGAATGGATATTTGTTAAAAAAAAAAAAAATTCACTAACGCTGAGAGATTTAGCGTCACAGTATAGTAACTATAGTACAGGCAAAGTTCTCCAACGGTGCAGATTCGTTTACTTTATAGCAGTGCTCATGTTAATGAAGTTTTAATGTGTAATGAAAAAGTTGCGCTTGTTGTTCAACGATTGTTCCATTCATTTCTTTCACATTTTTTCCGTTGTTTTACACATCACTCGCAGAAATGTCCACCTTTACAGGTTATCATAACACCGTTGTGCATTTGTGTACCGATGGTAGCTCAAGGGGGGGGGAGGGGAGGGGAGGGGAGGGGAGGGAGAGGCTCATGCACCTCGCAAAGTCCTGGTTGAGGCGGATTAATATGAATTAATTTCAAAGTAAAATTAGGTTTGAAATAAATAGGAAAGCGACATTTTATTTCTCATTTCTATCAGTGATATTTTCTCTTTCTCGCAGATCAGATTCTATATTTATTACGCTATTATTTTCTTCATTACGAAATTTTATAGAATAGTTGAAATATTTACGTCGTGAAATATTCAATGGGAAGTATTAGTTTATTATATTCTTTTTTTATTATTTATTTGTTCAATTTTTGAGAATTTTAAAATATATTTCTGAAATGAGACTAAATCGAATATAGAGTCGAAATTTTTCTCGTTTATGAGCGTCGATCTGAACATTGTTGTCAAACGTATTAGTGATGAGTGATTGTGACACTATGTGCAATCTTCCTATGTAGACTGTTGACATAGACTTACGAAGATATACGAGAATACGAACCGACTATGAATGTGTCTCGGCCATATTGCGCATTCATCTAATTGTAGTATCCATTGTGTTAATGGTTTAATTGAGGTCAGCACTATGCGGAAAGAATGCGTTTGGCTGTTTATGCGGAGAAACCATTATGCAGCTTTTTTTTTTTTTGTAGTCGCGGATTATGCTCAGCCTCTTTGTTATTTAGCGGAAATTATTGTCCGACAGGTTAGAGGGCAAAGAGACAAAGAGGGGCGGGGTGAAGTAAAAAGTATGGGAAAAGGAGAGAGTACTTATCAAGGTGTGGGGCCTAAAACACTCTTAATCTCCATTTCAGAATTATAGGGCACTTGCTTTTTTTGAATTGTTTGCTAAAAAGAGGCTAATGAAGATAAGTTGAATAGTATTTTGTCGTTAATTGAGTTGCATCGATTTTATGCTTGTTTTCGTTCCATTTTTAGTGATATACTTCAGATGTATGTACATCAGATCTTTGGTCCGACGAGAAACATACTATCAAAAAGATATCTGGTGAAAACTTCGAAAGTTTCATCGAGTGTTGTTGCGTTGCAATCGACAACTATGCGCTTACAGGTTCGTGGTGGTCCAAAGGACGCGCTCATCGCGTTTGCGACGCAACCGTCTGGTTCGCTTCTTTATCAAGAAGCCTTCCTTACCACCTATCGTACTTTCGTCTCCTCCCTCGAACTTATTCAAAAACTCGTTAGAAGGTGAGCGGCATTATTTCTGATTTATCTCATTCCATCTTTTTGTACTAAAATGTAGAAGTTCAGCGCTTTTGTTGATATCCGTTGTTCAGAAACGGGCCTGCTGCTATAAATAGAGTAGTCAAGTGTGGCGAGAGAAGAGTTTTCTTTTAAATGTTGTGTTGGCCGGAAACTGTAACTGTTAGAACTATTCATGATTTTCTGAAGAGGAATTATTTAGCGTATGTTTTGGTCTTACATTTTTCATTTCAAAATACACTCTGGAAAAACCACTAAAGCCTCAAAAGCTTTTTTCGGCAGTCTTATAGGTGATGGATTGTGTTGTAATAGCTCAAATTTAACTCCTTAGCTATCAATATTCGTGTAGCTTTATCTATACGAAGCGGTAAAGCGTTTTATAAAATAGCATATTAGACATATGCTAATTCATGCTATAGCTACAACGTTGCGGCATTATCGTTTGACATTGAAGTGCGAATGATGATGACCACTATCAAATGACCAACGTATATTCAGCAACTGCAAACATCAAAACGTTTTTTCAAATTGTCCCTACGTCCTCGAGTTTCCGCTTACATTTTCGGAGTGCCTAATTATGGAATAAATTTGTTAAAAATAATTTCTATGAGGTCATTTATCAAGGCAGATGCGCTCTGCTCAGTCATCGTTAGAAATTTCTCTCCACTAATTGTCATGGGTGGTCTGTTGGGTAGCTGATGCGCAACTGTATGAAAGAATTGAGATGATACGTCTCATAGTGGGCATACTACCACATACTTCTTAGCTGGTATCGCTCTGCTTCAATTGTTTCAGAAACTCGTTAGGCGGTCTCATATATGAGAATTGTAAATCATATATGTTTTATTGGTCATTATTATAACCAGATGAATGTCTAGAGGAAGCTTTGCTAGTTACTATTTCCACTAAAGTGGAAATCTCGGAAGCCCAAAAACATCAGAGCCCCTCCCCTCTTTCTTGTTCTTCTCTTACGGAATTTTAAAAAAACTATACGGTAAGTTTTGTCGAAATTGTTCATTTCTCGTGCATGATTGTTCCAAAAGAATATTTTCTGAAGGGCTGGCACGTTCATGCTGACTGGATCAGTTCCCCCTGATACTCTCAACAAAACTTTTTTCTCCAATGTTATTCCCACTCTACGGAACGCTTTTTCACGACATTTACAAAGCCATTTCTTGACAGCACATATTTTTATGAGCAAAAAAAAGCTTATGTGCCAATAGATAGCGTGCGATCTACTCTAATGTATTTTTGTTGTTGAATAGACCTTTAACGTTGGATTTATTTATGACCTAAGGTTTGAGTAGCTATTGAAAATATTAAACGTGCATTTTGTATATTTCTTGTTAAAGTAAATGATTTAATTACTGTTGAAGTTCCATAAACAGATGACAAAAACGATAAACTAAAGAGCGTTTTTAAATAAGGAGAACATTGTGTTCATTTTTCTTTATGCTGGTGAACTTCTTAGGATGTTTATAGGGAAATGGCAAACTAGCATGCTGATTGAACATTAGGCTCATCATCACTCCACCTTCTGAGACTAGCGTTTTGTGATCGCCTTTGATATACAAGTTGAGTGTTCATTCATGTGAAAACTCTTATTTCGTAAACCGTACAATCGCCGTTAGAAGATTACATATGTGTAGTATTCACTGATAGCTAGCTGCACTCATAGAAACCGGGGATCTGCTAAAAGATAATCTTTTTTAGAAGTTTTGTCAGTCCGAACTTCGAGATTTAGCCGACTAGCTTCAAGTGATGTGCTAAGTTTTAGTTGATGTTGCTTTATTTGAAGATATTTGTACATGTGTCTTACGGAGGATCAGGCGTCGACGAAAGCGGCGCGACAGTCATTTTCGGTGCTCGTACGCGTTGTTGACGAGCTATGTGCCGTTGAGCTGACTCGAGATCTAGTTCGAGCTGTCACTTCGTTTGTCTATCGTCTTATTCGCGATGGCAATTACACTTTCGCTAAGATTCTAAGGTATGTCATTAATTATGACTAGCAACTATTGCAGTATGTTGGTACATTTTAAATTCTTCATTGTTATGGAGAGTAAAGAAAGCTGAGTACGAAGTATAATTGATATTGAAATATGAGATATTAGATGCCGAGATAGGATCAATATTTGTTTTTATTTTGTCAATCCATGCAACAATATTTGAATATTCCAATGTGTAGTTGAATGAATGTTTTTTTGATGGCAATATATTGCGTTTCAACCGTTGTCAACTTTATTTTACGTATAAAGTTTTCTTCTTTCATTTTGCATTCTAATGAGAGCATTAAACACTAAATTACCCGGAAAACTAATTAGTATTTCAGCCGATATTCGTAGAAAATTTCAATTTATTTCGCGATTGACGTAAAAAGCGTCAATTTTATACGGATAGACTTCGAATTGGATTATTTAGAGTGGATTTTAGAGCGTATCTTGATAAGCTATCAGATAAGCAATCTGATGCATTGAAGTAATTATTTTCGACTACCTTAAAGTTTTTAGAAGGCGGCTTATGGTGCGAATCGAGCAAAAATCTACAGCTAAAAAATCTCCTTGGAGTGATATTCCAATGAACGTTAAAAGTCCAAAGTTAGTCTTTATGCGTATTTTTCGTGAAGTTTGTCGAATATTATTTTAACGATGATATAAATTTAATAATTTTCATTGAACTTTATAGCAATCAGCTATTATTTCTTTAGTGTTGTGTGGATTTGCACTAAAATAAACCAAGTGGGTAATCTGCACCGCATGATAGCCCTATTTCCATTTGTGGTTGAAATTGGCATGTTTGCCTCGTAAATGGTTCATTGGAACTCAAGGGTACCATAAAATTTCTGCACGAATTTTTCTTTACCTTCGGCCAAATTACAGTCGGAAAATATTTTTTAACTGCAGATTTGTATGGGGGTCGATTTTGTTGAAAAACTTGTTGAACTTCTTTCAATGTGCTTAAATATTTACACCTTATTTATGGCGCTTGTGCAAAAAGTACACAGCGTACTGTTTTCTATGGCAAACATTTCGACTGGTTTTTTTTTTTGTTCTCACTGAATTATTTAGGAAGATGAATGTATTGCGCAAATCAGCATGATTTTTTTTTTCTCATTATCGAATTCGTGTTAAAAATTTTCTAAACGCTAAATTATCGGTTTGTAAATGCATAAATGAGATGGTTGTTTAAGGCCAGTAACACTCTTCGAGTTTCGATCGGGACTTCTGGCGAAACAGATGACATATCTGGATGCTGATCTTTTCCAGAAAATCGAAGTATGTTCGCGTTTCTTTCGCAACATAATTTTTATTAAATGGTTTTCTCTAGACGATAATGTCGAAATATTCTGATTTATATCAGAGTAGTGAAAAAATTAATGAAATTCCGTCGAAGATATCAAGTATTAATAAACTTTCAAACTTATTACTTCAGTGCAGTTTTTTTTCTTTTCGTTTATCGGCTAATTCAACATAAGTTTCTAGCTCACGACAAATAAAACATTCTCGAATCGATTGATCGATCTCAGCGACAAATGGTTTCATTGTTAATTAATGAGTAAATGACTGATCGACGAATATGCATAGATAAATGGACACACATAAAAGAGCACTTACTATGTGGTGAATGAACAATGCTATTTTAATATTGTATTCACTATCAGCAAGGCAGTAAATAATTCATAAATTGATGATGATTTCTGTTTTTATGATTGCATAAATGAGGGATGAAATTTGCGACGATATAGGAATTAATTTTTAAATCATAATGCAATGTTGAAAAAATATAAACGTTTCATTTAGTTTATTAGTTTGTTTTATTTTATATAGTCTCATATTGAAATCAACATCAGAAAAATATTTAGTTCTAAGGCTGTATGCATCGAATATTGCAAATAAAATCGACAAAGTTTTATTTTGCAATAGATTGCCTTAAATAAATAATAAAATTAAAAACTAATAAAAATTCTTAGAATTATATCTCACAAATAGGCAAATGAGCTCATTTGCCTCATTAGAAGTATAGTTTTTTTTTTACCGTAACGTTGGTTTTTTTCTTAAATCATGTTGGTGCTTTCAGCCCGCAGAAATGTTATGGTGGGCGCAGGAACAAGACGAAAAGAAGAGCCCGAATTTATGCGCATTCACTGAGCATTTCAACAAGGTGCGATTTTTTTTTTTTTTTTTTTGCTTTAATGCTTCCTTCAGACGTTTTCTTCGGTATTTGCTGGCAGTGTTTGTCGCATAAAATGATGGGATGTGGAGTGGGGTGGAAGGGGGGTGGGTGCTGTACTGATATTGAACAGATATTCTTGTTATCGAATTCGTCTATCGATTTGCTTTGACTTCATTTTCGTGGATTGGTTTGTTGAATGTCTTTATAGGTATGCGGTATTTTTGAAGCCCATTTGAGCAAATTTTCTTCCTTACATTCATGTATAAATATGCGAAATTTGTAAATATATTGCATTTTTTTTCTGTTGTGCAACAAACTCACTCGCTATATTCTCTTCATTTTCGACCACTTCCGCTTTTGTATTTATAACTATAATATGAGTTTGAGGTTTATGCATAAATTAATTTTTTTTCAACCTGTAAAGTTTCATTGCATCTTGAAAACTGTAAAGCCTTAGTGAAGAGGTGTTTTTGGGATGTTCAGTTGTTTCTTCTACTGCGCCAAGGCATAGCCACATTTCTCCTACTCATGATAAACGCTTTTCAGTTGCACAGCGTTAATTTGGTTGGAAATTTCCTCCTCCTTGTTCAAAAATGTGTGTTGAAAATCGACTAGAACTCTCCTGTTAACAAATCTTCGGCAGCCTAACGGAATAAGTGACGCACTAAAGGATAGTGGTGGCCTCTAGGAGGTGGATTGCAGTGGGAACTTGTGTCTCAATAGGGAATCACTGGTTTTTTTTTTTTTTTTTGCGAAGTCCCCTCGTCTTCCTCCCTGTGCGTCCTGAAACTCGTACAATACTCCATAGAATAGCGATGTAGTCTAAATAAAAGCTTTCAACTTGATGGGAAACAGCTTGTTTTTCATTTATTGCGAATATAATGTTTGGCATGTTGAAGGTTTATAAAGACAAAAAAAAACCCACTTTTTCAAAGTTTACTCTGCTGTACTTATTCATTAATGTGGCAGAGATTTTTAAAAGGCTTTTTTTTTTGTTTAGATCGCATTAGTTTATCGGCTGCAAATATTTAGCAAATCATTACAGAGTTATTAATAGAGTTACCTTGGGAAATATGATATTTCCGGTTTTTTCTTTCTTTACTCTACGATGATTTCCCACGATCAATGAGCATATGAAAGATTCAAATCCCACTTTGCAATATTTATTATATAAAGAGTTTTGCTAATGAATTATGTCGAGCGATTTGTACGCAACAATCGTCAAAAAGGATTGGATTGTTGACTAATTCTAAAGGAATAAATCAATAATAGTTCAGGTATCATATTGGGTTAGAACGCTTGTCATACAACCCAGCGAACAGAGATTACGTGAAAAATACCTGCTGAAATTCGTGAAAATAATGAAGGTAAGTATTTTGTTTTAAGAACTGCATAGAACGTCGACACCTGAATGTGGCTCTTCAGCTCATCGTTCAATGTTGTGCGATACCTTAGCACTATGCGCAACATGTTCACTCTTTTTATTTCACGCTGTTCTGCCTTATGAAACAATAAACCTGCGTATTTAACATCGTTTATTTAGAGCTGTGACGTTATTTCATAAAAGCTTCTCACTAATGTTTAGTAGTCAGTTGAATTTAAATATAAGTTGTTAGCCAAGAATTCAGTTCATGCGTCCACGCTTAATAGTTTTATAAATGGACAATTACGTATATTTATTGACCAATAATATAGCAATATTTTCTATGTAAATGGGCATCATTTATAATTCAGTCATAAATTTTCATCGTATATTTATTATCTAGAGATTCAAACACGCCAACAGAGATGGGTGTTACTCGTTGCAAATACTACTTAAACAAGCCAGGATATTATAGCAACTTCGAAGTATGGGCAATTACAATTCTTATTTGGCGATATTATCGGCCCTAGACTCAGGACCTATTCGACGTCTCGATTGGACGAAAGGCGCTTTAGAGATGTTGAAGGAGCACTCAGCAATTATGGACAGCTCTCACTCATTCAAGAACTATCGAACGCTTTTAGCTGAGAGTCGACCGCCTTGTTTGCCTTATATGTGAGTGACCACTTAGAATCACTAAGTTTATCGCATAATTCAAGCATATTTCAAAGAGAGAATTCCGTTTAACGAATTACCCTTAGCAGTGTGAGTATTGCATGCTGAATTGACGTCTCGTTTAACGGAGAACCTTTGTGATGCTTAATCGAGAATGAGCCTAAGCAGATTGCAAAATTCTTTTTTATGAGTTTATTCTATAAAGCGCATTATGATGACGTCGTGTATGTGGATGATGCATTTAGTCCAATATGGATTCGTAAAGTTACGGTGATAGTTTAATAGGTATAGTCTGTACTCTACGATACCTTTGGAATCTAGTTTGTTTCCAGCTGCTCACTTCTATTATGAATAATGTCCATGATCTTAAGAGTGATTTCAGTGTTGCTTTTATAAGATTTCAACTGATCGCTTATGGGCAGAAAAACGAATTTTGCTCGAAAACTCTAAAGAAGATCTGACTTATCTGGCAAGCTGTTTTGGCGTGCTTTCCCATTTCTTAAGTCTTTGCTTCGCAGAAAACACTTTCACAATGAAGTTGACCGTGTATGTGTCCTCTGTGCACCAAGCAGATTCAGCTGATGTGTCGCAAAGGCTCATCCTGAGCATCTGATGCATGAAATGTTGGCGTGAGAATCGTAGCTTTGATGCCAAATTTCGATCCGTTCAAACCGCGTTCCGAAAAATTAGCCAACGACATTTTTCTTTGGAAGCATCGTTCGGAGCGGTGGAGGGATAATTTGTTTCTGCGCAACGGCTGCATCTAAAACATGTTGTTTACCTGCATCACATGCCCGTAGTCATATCACATCTGTTGCATAATGTCGAGCATCTCACAAGCAGTTGAACGTTGTTTATTCGCTACTACTAAGAGAGGCACATATCAGAGATAACATTGGTACTAACCTGCCCCAAAATAAAAAGACGTATGTCTTTCATCCTAGACGAAATGTGGGACTTGAAAGTAATGTGCTACTTGTGCCTGACAGCAACGGTAAAAAATGTCTATTTCATATAGCGTTAGAAAAATATCGTGGATTTGAAAACCTTAACAAGACCGGACCGGAAATAGGAGCTCGCAGAGAAGATATTCCTAAGATGCAATAAATTTGCATAGTGCTGGTAATTCTAGCCGTTGCATGTCGCCCATTTGAATAGGTTACACTGCCGTAAAGGACGCTTAAAACAAAACAGGTTGCAGACCGCAACTGCAATACAAATAAGAAACCACAATTGAGCAAGCAGGAAAGCAAATGAATTAAGCGCATCGTTTCAATTTGAAGCGAGTGTTGCCTCAAATGTGGAACTATTTTCTCATAGATTTACTTGTAGCCATTTTGTTGACCGCATAAAACAAAGGAGACTCCCTCCGATGGTATTTTTGCGTGCTCATCATTTCCTAACAATTTGCAGAGGTCTTGTTCTTCAAGATTTGACATTCGTCAACGTTGGCAATAGTGATTATCTATCACCAGATCATTGTCAAGGGAAGACGAATCTTTTGAACTACGGAAAGCGATGGCAACAGTTCGCTATTCTCGATAGCGTTCGTAGATTCAAGAGCTGGTAAATTATTCTTATTGATTGATAGTTTTCATAGTTAACTCTCTTGGTTTCTTATACTATATGGCATAATATCCTCATCAGGTTAGAGATTTTATTTTTTGCTCTTCAGCAATAAGTGGAATATTCATGAAAATAAGTTAAGCTGTGCTTTAAGAAACATACCTTCCGTTGACATTTGTCTTTCATTCTTACTTTCCAAAACCGAAGCAGTTATGCGTCGGAGATCGGGAAAATTTGAAGAGCACCCTTAATAATTTTGCGATTTCCATGAAATTGTAAAAACCGTATTATACACATCCAGCTAATCCAGCTTATAGAACCGGATTGGACAATCGTTCAGCATTGAAGACACATCGAATTCATACCATAAAAAAAACAAAAGATAATCCACTCTTGGAAAGAAAACACTGAAGTGGCAAAACTTTTGTGAGCTTATTTATTAAAAGCTTCGAACGGTTTCGAATTCATACCACGTCCCCGAGATTTTCAACATACTCGTGCGTACAAAATATGGTAGCATTAGCATATATAAAGTATCGAAATTTGCATATCCAAATTCAGCACCATTATTCATCAGTTCAATTTTCTTATACGTTTTGATAATATTATAGCTGATCTTAGCTAAGTGAAATTTTTTCATTCAAAGAGTTGCGTCAATTTTTATAGTCGAAAAACTTAAACGCATCAATATTTTTGATATTTAAATATGTTTTAAATAATTTTTTATATTTTGATATTCAAATTTAAATTTTTTTAAAAAAATTTTCAATATTTAAAAAATAATAATTGAAAAATGGTTTTTTTTTATTTGATTGAAGGAATTATTCGATCCAAAGAGATGATAGGATATTGCAATTCTTTGGCGGCTTTAGAAATTATTTATCGGAAGACGATATATGGGAAATATCGGAGACGATCAAACCACGAACACGAAAGAATAAATAATTCTAACGTCAATTGATATCGAAGAGAGAAAAAAAAAAAGATTTTTTTTTCATCGATTTTTTTTTTAAACGATGCACTTCATCGATTGTAATAATTAACAAAATTGCAATATGTTAATATATGTTTTTCTATGCGAAATTTACTGGAGTACGTGAAAAAAATATATACTATATTGACGAATGTGTTGTATGAGAAACTTTACACTGTAAATGGAGAAATAGTAACAAAGTATTCGAGTATATTTCTGATATTTATTGCAGTGATGAATTTAAAATGCACGTAACGCGTTTTTTTTTTTTTTTTGCACTATATAGTTTATTGAATAACACTTTTATGATATCATAAATTTTTGATCCGTCATCAAAAGAAATAGATTGGCGATTCGATTATGGATGATTGATTTATTATCATCCATATAGTGTTCAAATCGTTATCTGTATTATATGCATAACGCAAAAGCATTTGTTCGTAACCGATGTTTAACTTTCATAAGCACGAACAAAATTATCGTTCTATAACGAATTCTCATTTATATTCTTTATTCATAGTGAATGAAGATGGAGAAAACGATAGCGAATACATTGACGAGATAATTCAAACATCATAACGTAAACAATAAAGATGCTGATGTAAGGCGATAGATGCACGTAGAAGTGCGAATTTTTGACGAATCGACAATACAAGAGCTAATCAACATATGCAAAAAATTCACGATCAATTGGTTTTATTTAATATCAGGTTCAGGGTTTAATGAAAGATAAGCATAAGAAGGTGTCGACTATCGAATATTTATCTATTCAGGAAGTTGTTTATTTTAATGTGTTAAAAAAGTCGCATATAAATGACAACATAGAGCAATGTTTTTAAAAGAAATTGCGAAAATCATAAGCGCAAGAATGTTGGTTGCTTACGTGAAGCATGATACTAGCGAAAAGAATACCAAAAACAACAACAACACAACAAGTAAAACACAAGATCGAACCGAACTAGGAGACGGCGATGTTCCGATTTTCTCATGCCTTCAGGTCTAGATTGTGGGATGGAGCAGGAGCCTTGAGAATTTCTCAGTGGAAGTCTTCGAAGTTTTCGTAGCCTTAGCATTTCTGGGGACTCGTTGTTTTGTCGGGCCTTTTGTGCCATCAGCTTATTCTTTTAGAGTACTTCCTACATATAGTACTTCTCACGCATATGACCGATAGACATATTTCTCTAAAATATCGCGATCTTGGAATGGTTTATTGATATTAGACTTTAAGCGACTGGTGACAAGTAATTGCTGTTGGAGCAACATATAATTTGTGGTAGAAATGTTAGTGTAAACGGCACAAGCTTCAACAATATATAGAGATGAGGTGATGCAAAGAGCAAGAGATGAACGTTTAGCGAAAACGGTAACGAGACAAATTGATGGACGAACTATTCAACAAAATACTTTCTAGATCTATCACCAGCCATTTAAAAAGGCCTACAATAAGAGCAAGTGATATTTGCCATTTCAAATGGTGGCCGATGCGTTGAAATTGCAAAAACCCACGTATGTTTTACTAGAGAACAAATTAGTGGATAGGAAAACTGAAAGATTTATTCAAATTATGGCATTTTTTAAAGAAAAGTTTCGTGATTGAATATCGCAGCGAACACTCCTGAACCATCTGCAGTTGCCATTCCACTCAGATGGTATAGAAAACCGACGCCTGAAAGAAGACAGACGTGTATGTGTATAGATGTAATGTCTAGGAAAGAACAGCACGCTAAAAACGGTGGTCGGACAAGATGAAAAGCAATGAATCGATGCACAGAAGATGGTGATAAGTATATATGGCTCTTTGGAACAGTTGCGGACGGAAAAAGCCTTTGAAATATGCAGAATACGCCAATCGCAATGCAAGCAGGAAATCCTTGATTGACAAGAGACAAAAATCGATCACAGAAATGCTCTCGTGAAACATCATTTGGCTGCAATGCGACCAACGTTATCAAAAGATACCTGCAAAGTCAATTATTGAGCGTTTGTTTCTATGCAAATTTAGAGCATTTCTTGACGCCTTCAGAAGCTGTCGTCAAAGAACGAATGAAATGTTCCAGAAAAAGTCATTCACGCAAGGATATGTCTTTGTGAATTTCTCAGAAAATTTCACCATATAAGTAAATGTGAACGAACTTTGAAGAAAATAGCGGAGAAAGAAATTCGAGAATATATTACAATGTAACGTTCGAAAACACACGAAGATTGATAATGGTACGGAGGAGGAAGGGGATAGACAATAGAAAAGGCCAATTGATTTTATTGAGCACGAAAAAACTCGGCTTTCTGCGCAATACGAAGACCGATTGAATAGGCGGAACTTTTAGAACTAAAGTTATCGTTAAATATGAAAAACAAGCGCCGGAGCTTGTAACGTTTGAAAAAGTGCATATGTCGGAAGGGGCTTATAAATTTCAGTACCACTGAAATGCGTGGTTTTGAGGTTTAAACGGTTTCGCTGTTCTACTCGATTTATATTCGAGAGGATGCTTGTTTCAGGGGGTTTTGTTTTTATTTTTACTTTTTTTTTTGTTGTACAGTTAAATCAATATTTTCAAGCACAAGTGCATCAAAGAGAATAGTTTGTATTCCATAATAGTAGCGACGATAAGTATAGTATAAAGTAGTGAAGTTTTCAAAAAGTGGGTACAGAAACGTCACTGCTCCCACTCCACCCAATCATATAGAAAAGGGGAGGGATTGGTAGAGGGGTAGGACGCCTTGAGGTAGCAAAGAGATATTTCTAGATGTAACTGCTCTATCCTGTCGCAACTAGAAATTGTCCTTGCTAATGCTTCTAGCACTGAGGATACGCACCGATGCTTTTTTCCACTATGTGCACTGTATTAGTGAAGCGGGTTTCATAAATGCCTCGTGGCTGAAGGTGACGCGAGAAAGCTCAGGGAAGCTTAAGTGTTCGTAAAGGCTCAGAACCTTGGGCTGCCTCTTAGACATAACATCGTCCGAGAGGCCGCCAAAGTTCTACTATAGCTATAGCACCTCATGTAGGCCTTCAAATAATTTTATCGATAGTGGGATCGCAACAAAATACGCAGCAAAAAGCGCTTCCCCACAATCCTTGCGAAGAAATGGTCGTTTCTTCATCGTTGTTGTGAGAAAAAAAAAACATTTAAAACTATTAAAGAGCGCTTTCTGGTGATTGCTTAAATGCATGAGAATGTCATTCATATTTAAACATGCATGCGCCGCTTTCTAGTCCGTTCCATACAGTCAATTTTCCGCTCGCACCTTCGCCTCACTAAAACCAACCAAATTTTAATATTCCATTATAGGTGTTTTGTGTTGTTTTATGCAACAGCTATAATAGTTTCATACCACCAATTAATTCTATTCATTACTTGTAAATTATTACTTCATTATCGTTAGCGAATAAGAATTTGATGAAATCGGATATCATTGATCCTTGAGTCCTTAGGTAGCAATCGATTAGTTTTCCGCTCGAGTTTCGTCTCCACTGATGACATATTACTTGTTTTTTTTTTTCTTTTTTTCTAAAATAAACTCATTTAATAGGTGGTATTTGTTTTCGATGTTCTGCTTTTGTTGCTATTATCTCTACTTGCGAAATTCGCATTCTGTTATTATCGTCGTATTGTAGCTATTAATGTCGTGTTCGCGTTTAAGGCGAAAATTTTTATGCGAATATGAATCAGCCCACACAAGAAGCATAATTTAGTTTTATTCCACTTTTTTTTTTTTTTACAACAAGCAATTATTGTCGAATTTGTTCGTTTTGTCGTACAATTGTAGAATTTTTGAAGCCCAATATATCGAATAAAAAACTACGACGCGACAAGGTGTAGATGTTGATGTGCCTCAACGCCACGCTCAACAACAATTCTGCAAATTGTGGTCATCACTTCTTTGCTTTGCCCAAAAGTACTTGATCTACAATTTACTGATAGCCGTTTACAGTGTAGCCTTGATTGTAGTTCCACCTCAGTCACTCATCGACTTCATCTAACGCTGTATTGCGTGTAATCGGCTGAATTGCGATCTCAAAAATTATCGAATATGCCAGAATAAATAAAACGGTCAGTTTTTTCGCTGTTGCTGGACGCTTTAGAATTTTTTGTTGTTGTTTTTTTCCCACAGGTAAAGTATGCAACGGGGGGATGGTAAAGGGAGGGGAGCGGAAAAGGTTTAAGAACAACTGCCTTGGTTTCTTTTTACTACTAGTTAACGTTGGTTGCATAATTGATGAACGAAGAAATGAGGAGGTAGTATTTTATGAATGTATGCAAAAACACATTCACAATTATTGCATTTTAAAATATTGAGAATTCTATTTTATGTTTATGATATAAGCGTTATTTAATTTGCAACCGATCGTGATAACGTTGCACTATATCATTTCGGGATGTTCGATTCGTTGCATTGCGTTATTTTATAACTCTTTTTTTTTTGCATTCAGCAACTTGATTATTGCATTATGTGCTGAATTTTTATATGCTTTTTGGTGATTTGCAATGATTAATGTTGAATTTGCAAATATAAAATTTCGTCGCAATATATAAATATTCGTATTTGCGTTAAATTTGAAATTTAATTACTTTCAATCGGAAAATTTTTCTCTACTATTTCCTCTTTCCACCTTCACTTTCTCATCGAAATTTGCTATCTCATCTCACTCTTTCCCAAGGGAAACGGGAAAAACGACTCGGCTGACTGGTCCCCATCTCGGCTGACTTACTGGGCGGCCAGGGCAAGGGTTGACTTATTTGCTATGCGAGGAGGTTGAAATCCGATCCCGTAAAGTTATATGTTTGAGATGTGGAGTGAATCTGTTCCCGGTTTCATATAGGTTAAAGCCAGTCGCCTTGCTGTTTTTCACCATTCATATCTAGCTCCTCAACAACTTGTTTTTTCTTTTATTAACTTTTATTTCTTTGTGTTTTTTGTTGTCTTGTTTTGGTTTGCCTTAGTTTAATTTGTATATGCTACGAAATGATTTCCACCAGGGTTTTTTCTGTCTTTATCGAACTCTTCTTCATGCACAATTTATGGAACTACTAGGATATGTATGATAACATTTACAGGTAACATCGTAACAGGACACGAAGATGAGCGTTTACAATATCGATTCGAAAGACGACTCAACGCAAAGGGTCCGCGATCCTCCCGCTGCGCATACCAGCTCAACACGTAACCTTTTCGACGAAACAATGGTAACATACCGGGTTTTTTTTTTGACTCGATTGAAGGAGTGTTTCCTATTCTTTTATATTGTTCTAGATATTCTTTAATAGTGTGTTGATTTGCTTAAAGCTTATGCGGCTATCTAGGCACCTCTTTCGTTCATTTGAAAAAACTATAGCATCGGGATAGCTTTTCCTATAGCATGCCAAAAAAAGGCAAATCCAGTACTTCCTTTAAAAAATTGAAAACTGAAAATGCGATAGAGATTTTAGTTGGAAATTTTAGAAGCCATGAGTGAAGGAAGAAAGATGGAGGAGTTTATCAATGCTTAATGCAACAATCTTAAATTCAATAATTCACTCAGCAATTTTCGTTTCAATCAATATAGAGTGCTTAGTTGTTATTGTGCACATTTAAATTTAGTATCGTTTTATTGAAAATCTCAATAGTATATTAGGGGCATTCTTCTAGACTAGAGTGAAGTTTTTCTTTGAAAGAGAAGCCAACAAAAATTGATGCATTATATTACAACTCACAAAATTATTCTTCACTAAATAAATCAAACTTATAAAATTAATATATGCGGAATGAAAATATGAACCCGTCCATGAATATTCTACTTTTGTGACGAATCCTTAACTAGTTGTTCTCGTCAAGTGCTCCAGAAAATCAAAATCTCCTGACAAACGTAAAACATCACTGGAAGCCGTTTCGTTTGGTGATAAGAGGTCTACGCTAATTTTAGTCTCGATCCCGGTCACGACCGGAAACAAGATCAGATTCTTCTTATAACAATATGGAAATGGGCAAACTCGAATCTTGGCGCTTGTCGAATAACTAGTGTTTATTCATTCGTTCCTGATCAGGACAGGCATTTACCCATCTCTATATTATCATGGGATAAGTCCACTTCTGATCGGGGCAGGATTTAACGTGGACATTGGTAGATGACAGGTAATCCGAAAAAAAAAACGTAGTACAAATTGGAAATCCCTAACGAAACTTCACCTGTAAATTTATCTCTGTCGTTTTCCTTTGTTATAATACTGATGCCATCTTATTGACGTATACAATAATATAATGTTGATCACGACTCGTAAGAAAACGAATATTTCTCATTTAAACTTTTCAAAATTGACCATTACCCACTGAACACTATCATCATTATTTCTCAGCCTTAAGAAACACTGTTTACCTCTGCTTCTATGATCTTAGCAAGCCTTCAAATTTGCCGATTTCAGAAGCCTCTTTTTACTTCCGCTTTGTTTTATACATTTTTCTTTGTCCCACCGTGTTTTGTTTTCGTTGTTTCAAGTGATAGGGGAGGGGGGGGGGGGGGGGAGGAGGGATAGGAGGAGGCATTGTTGCATAAATTTCCCCAAAAAGGTAATCTCATTTGGTGTCAGTTCATATTTGAATGTATTGACTAGAATGATAGGCTCTAAATGTTTTTATCATGCCTTAGAAAACAACTGAATTACATATGGAGAGGAAACTATAGAAACGATATTGTTTCGATGAGTTGAAACTTGAAATCATTGAACGATTGAATGATGCAATGTAAGGTGAGTGAAGAAAATGAAGTGGGACTTGAAGTGGAAATTTCAACTAGCAAATATTAGATCAAAATAAAAAACAACACAACTCCAAAATTGATATGAATGAATTTCACGAATCCCGTTCCCATAAATAGTTTGCATAATGCGAATCCAAAGAGAATTATATTTATAGATTTATTAAGAATCTGTTAGCAGACATCTACAGAAAAATCTAAGCACATCATAAAGCATACTTTTATTTTACGCAGTAAAATAAAAAGTTATTGAGAACGTTAAACGGTCTAGATCGTCTATTTTTGCAAAGAAATCTATAAAAAGAAAAAAAAAACTCTTTGAGAGTTAAATTTCTATGATTCAGTTAGTAGTTATTACATTGAAATGTTGACCTTATAAAAGATAAAAATTCGGCAAGTTGAGCTTACTTTTCAGGTTGAGCCGATTCGAGAGAGAGATATTAATATGCTTCATATGATCGGTTATGGTATTGGACATTTCTATAACGATCTTTGCGCAAGCATGTGGTTTACCTATTTGATGATATTCTTTGAAAAAGTTTTGAATTTCCGTAGTTCGTTGGCCGGCGCTCTCATGCTCATCGGTCAGGTAATAAAGTTTTTTTTTTTCTTGTATCTAATGTGCTTTGCAAATTTGTTTTTCAAAAGCGCATAACGCCAACGTCACGTCTGCTTGTGTCTGTTTGTCTCTCCGTAGGGTTGTGTGAATTAGGAAACGAATTAGGAAATCACGGAAATTTGTCGGGCCAATGTATATCATAGGATGACCCCCCCCCCCCCCCTCCCCCCCCCCCCCCGCCCCAATTGCAAAAATTTGTGCTCTTTCTTCACCCATTTGATTTTCGTCATATATCGATGGGATCAAAGAAATGCGAAACTTTTGTAAAGATATTGTGCGGTCATCACTCAGATCAGAAAAAAAAAACAATGCTATTATTTGCATATTTTATTGTCGACTCGTGAAACTGACGCGCGGGATGCAGAAGCATGCATCATGCCAGCCATTTGCCACGTTTCTTTATTTATTGCTTTTTTTTTTTTTCATTTCAGACGACTGTAGTTTCGTTTTTATGATGCAAGAGGATAGTATTATATTATCAGAAGCCAGTTTCACGTTTCAGAGGACGAAAACTTTCCTCAGAGTCACGCTTTCTAACCGCTTTATTCGGTCTCATAAAAATAGCTAACAGATGAACTACTAGCAGAGACTCAAAATGGCAGGTTGAAATCAGCTATCTAGCCTAGTAACTGACCATATATCTTGGTAAGTAACCGCTTGGCTAGATAACTAACCATATGGCTAGATAACTATGATCACTTATGCAAGTGTGCTTCTATTAAGAGCACCCGTTGTTCGGTTATTCGATAGGTATGATTACCGCAGACAGCATCATTTTTTCTCTAGATGTATCGTTTGAATTAATTCATAAAAGAAATGCGAACTTCTCAACATTGTATTGTAAATTGAACCTTATGATCATTGGGATGAAGAGTTCTTGCATGAAATGTATCGATAATTTTTAAGTTTTTTTTTTTTTTTATTCAACACTTTACGAGTAATGAACGTTGCGTCAACGTGTAAAGAGAGATGTTCTTTATGCGAAACGTTTTCCATAGAGAATTTTTCGCTCATAATAATGATCGAAAAGATTATTTGCTAAATGCATTATTGCATTTATTATTTAATCAATATATTCGAAACGTTTCATTCTAATAATTACCTCTGATGGAATAATTGTTGATCATAAAGAGTACACTTGAGTATTTTCATCTTTAGTGCTTATAAATGCGAATATATTCATTTTAAAGTATAAACCATCAATTATAATAAAAGAAATGATGAATTAATTTGATGAGTAAATGATAGAAATATAGCCAAAAAAAAAAAGAAAATTCAACAGAATGCGATTGCTATAATTTATTATAAACATTTTCTATCTGGAAAATTATTTTCATTCTAATATATGCTTGAAATATTTATAATGGTGCGTTTTTTTTTTTCAATTTCTGAAAAGAGCCACTAAAAGCTTATGTAAAATCTTCTTCTTCTTTTTTTTTTTGTTTTTTTTTTTTGTTTTTTTTTATTGTTTGCTGAATCATATGCTAATATGAAAATAGGTTATAAATTTTGCAGGTAACTGATGCGATTAGCACGCCATGTGTGGGAATGGCAAGCGATGGTTCTTTGATGCCTTCGTTTTTGCTTCGATTTGGGCGTCGAATCTCATGGCATGCCATTGGTTAGGAGTGTTTCTTCTTTGCCTACCAATCTTACTTATCGCATAAGAAAACTTTAATACATTGCTTTCAACGTTTTTCCCGTTTGTTCTAAATGTGCTCATCAGTTGATAACTTTTATGCCCCTTTATGCTGTGTTGAAGAATTTTGTGCTTTTAATTGAGAATGATACTGCTTTTTGTTTGTTTCATAAAAAAGCGTACAATTGCAATCATAGATTGGCTTATCTCTTCTAAGCTCTCACCATTCGCACTTGCAAACCGATGATCACATGTGCAGATCACTTTCGGTTAGGAGTTACAGATGGTCACATGTGCAGTTACAGTTACAGATGGTTAGGAGTTACAGAGTTACGGTTAGGAGTTACAGAGTTACGGTTAGGAGTTACAGAGTTACGGTTAGGAGTTACAGAGTTACGGTTAGGAGTTACAGAGTTACAGATGCAAACCGATGGTCACTTTCGGTTAGGAGGTTTAGAAAAAGTGCCATAAAAAATGAAAAAAGCGCCGAAGTTGGTAGAGAAAATTTTAGGAAATGATACGGCGAATTGTAAATTTTCAGTCATGTTTTTTTTCTCTGATGATTTTCCCATTTGTCTTACCTTCCTCATCGTTTCAACGTTTTCCCCTCTCACCTCCAATTATCATCGAATATTACAATTAAATCCTGAAATTTATTCAAGAGAGAGAGAGAGAGAGAGAGAGAGAGAGAGAGAGAGAGAGAGAGAGAGAGAGAGAGAGTTCTATCCTCTCTCTCTCTCTCTCTCTTGAATAAGCTTGTTAACATTTTCTATTTTAACATCGGTCTATTAATTCTATCTTTATGGTTTTAGGTTTTTGATATTATCATCTCCCTTTGTAAAAATCATAAAGAAACACTATATCATATAGCGAATAGCGAATTCTAGAATTTCCATATGATTACCTCGTTCCCAATTTCGAGAATCATCAATATATGCATAACATGATTGTTCTTCATACGTTATCCTTAGTGGAAGATGTGAAATATCACTGAAGCAATAGGATTAATCATTGTTGGAATTTGTCACTGAAATAGCTTATTGAATTACCTCCGATTTTGCGGAATTGCGTATGCTTCTATGCGCTCGATTGATAATCCAACGAAAATTGTTTCTCTGATCTTAAAAAAAGATTAGTTTGGCGTGGTTTTTCGATTGCTGCTTAACACAGCACCATCGACTTTCTCTTTTATGCATTCAAAAAATAAATGAGCGTTAGTTTTCGCTTAAGTGATGTGTATAAGATATGAAACTAGCCGTCCTGCTGTCGTGTTCCCAACCCATTAGCTAATATAATGCGGGAAACGAGAGGTAAAAGGTGGTTTGGGGAGAGGGGAAGACGGGGACGGTCAATCGTCTCGTGTAGATGACCTTATCTAAAAGAAAATTTGCAGGCACCCTTTGTGTAAGTGTATCATTCGCATTTATATTCAATCAGTGCTTCATATGCGGTTCGGGCACACCAGAAGGATGGAGAGTCGTTTGGTTCATCCCTTTCATTATGCTTTTCCAGTTCGGATGGGCGTCCGTTCAGGTACCTTGTTTTTTTTTTCTGGCTTATCAAATTGTTCGTATTCTAGAATGAACGTAAAACTTTTCTGATGCAAAACACCTTTTGTTAGGTTACAGCAAAGGAAGAAGCCAGGTGAGCAATGGCCATCAAATTAGTACATAATGGAAAGAGGGGCAACTTGGTCGTATTTTTCTGCTGTTTTTTTTTTCACGACGGATTTTATCAGTAAAAGCACTTGCCAAATATGTTAGATCATCCTGTCAAACAGCAGCTTGAGAACAGAAAGTGGAATATGGATCTATCAGGAAGTGAAATGACGGAGAAGGTGGGAAACAATAATTGAGAATTGCACATCATTTTTGCAGCTATCCTATTGGATCAATGAATTCAGTTGAGTTTTAGTCAATGAATATTCTGAATCGTTGAATTCAGCTTTTTTTTTTCGCCATGAAATTGCCTGATTCTAACGTCATTTGTTATCTGGTCTGTTATTTGCAGATTTCACACTTGGCACTCATACCTGAACTATCAGGAGACAAACGCTGTAGGTCGATGATGGGCTCCATCAGGTAATATTATTTGTGTCTAATGAGTCGTACTGATTATAAGTGATAATGAAAATGGGAATGTCGCAATAACCATTCTTTCTCGAAGTGGCTCTTTGAATTCTTTATATTAGTTCATTTCTTACTTATTGGAAGTTTACCCTAAATCTATAAATGTATATATGTTAATATCTTTCACTCATAATAGCAATATACCTTTCAATCAAGACCATGCAGAAAACCATTTGCACAAGTGAGATTATTTGCATTCATTCTATTTTCATTTATACAAAGGTGTTACGACTCTCTCGAAATAGTAAGCAGTTGAAATTCGAAAATTCTGTTGAAACTGCCGCATTAAATAAGCAACTGGTTGACTTTTTTTTTTTTTTTTGGCTACAAGGACTTCTTATTTTTGAGTAGTGAGTGTGCAGTTATTTTAGAGATAAAGACTTCGCCCAGTGTTACTATAACAATTGCGTTGATAAACACTTTATATGACTCATATATCCACATTATAAGAATTATTCCACACGTTGATATGAGCATTGCAAACGTGGTATACGTTTTGACGAACAGATACGTACTCAGTGACGATCGTTTAGCTGATCTTCGGCTTTCGAACATTAAAAAAAAACTGGCCACTAGCTTTTTGTAACGAATTCTCCACGGAAGTAAAGATAAACCTGTGTTTATTGGTGTGCACAACATGTCGGCGTTTAGAAACTTTCATGAATGAGAGTTCATTTTCAGGTACAGTTTTACAGTAATAGCTAACCTAGGCGTTTTCTGCCTTCTTGCGGTGTTTTTAAACTCGGGGCAACAAAGTGGTGCCATCTCTTCGGATGACCTCGTGTACTTCAGGGTATGTACTATGAATTCGTTTGCATTCGTTCTCATTAGGATTTCCTATATTTAGGAAACTTCCGCTGATGCTTTTTTCTTTTTTTTGATTCCATTCGCAGTCGCCGCAATTTCTTTCTACAAATTTTTGCGAGTTCGATTTGAACCCGAAGCAGTGTTACGCTGTGGAGTTGGGTTTTCTTTATGGTTCTGAGTCCTCCTTTCTTTTTATCTTCTCCTCTCTGTTTTTTATTTATAATTTTTTGCAAATCAACGTTCCTAATTTTTTTTTGCTGTCAAGCTCACATCTGTAATCTTACAACATTCCACATTATCGTCTTGAAAAATTTGAACCTGTTTGCTGCTTTTTTTTTTTTTGCTTTTCCAGAATTTCGTCTCTCTTTGTCTCTTTCTTTCTGTTGCGAAAAGGATCGCTCCTCGCACAATATTGCCCCGATTTCTTTGGTTTTTTTTTTTTTTTTTTTTTTTTTTGAGGAGGGAGTAATAAGCATTAGTAATTTTAGCAGCAGCACTGCTTTTTTTTTGTTTACCATTTATATTAATGTTCAAGCAGCACTTAATGATTGAAGATACGAATACTGCATTCACACGCTAGTGAATCCTATTAGCTTGCCAAGTAGCTGAGTGCTTCAGCGTTTTTAGCTCCATGTTCAGTTTCGTTTTCGTTTCATTTTCTATCCGTCATTTTCATATAATTTCTTCTTTTTTTTTTCTGTCGGCATTCAACGAATATTCGTTCGTTGAATGTAATCGTTTTTAGAACGCAGCATTGATTGTGATTGGTGTGGGTTTATTTACGTCGGTGATTTTCTATGCCACTACGAGGGAGCCACATTCGGCGAGACGAATGAGTCGCTTAAATTCGTTTTCCTCGGAAGCATCCGGAATTATGAGGATGTCGTGGAGGAATTGGTTGCGCCATCTTCAATTCTATGAGGTAGGTTGTTTGTTTTATAGAAATCGACAATCACAATAAAAGCTATTCTTAGAGTTAGAAAAGCTTCAAAATGATACGAGTTTATAGCGCTTGCAAAGTTTATTTCAGTGGAGTTCATCGGTTATATCACACCACTTCACGTTCATATACTAGCTTCATTATGGGCGCTCATAGTTTATATGAATTGGCTAATTGTTGTTTCGATAAGAAATGCTTCAACATTTTATCCTTACAATTAGTTCTATTTCTTTTTGAATTTTTCTCCTTCATTTTCATAATATATCACATTGAGGCATCCTTATATCTCATTATTGATGAGCAAGAAAGAAACGATAGATCGTACGATCCTGCAAATTCCATTCTTTTTCTTTTTTTTCCCAACTTAATAAAACTTGAAGTTTTCTTCTTGTCCTCGTTTATGCCACTGACGTCTAGTGCGTAATTATGCTTTAATTATAGCACCTCAGTGATTGAGCAATTGAAGACTTGTTTATCTTATGGCAACGGATAGTTGTCTAGAACAGTTAACTATTGATATGCTGATGTACTGAAATATTACGGCATATCTAAAAGAAGTATTGTTGTGAATTGAGGGTAGGCGGCAGAGTCCAGCTATCAAAATTTTAGGTTTTTTTTTTTTAAATCCGTTAATAATTTATAGGGATGTAAGGCTTTCGGCACATGGATTTGATGTGAAGCGCTGCGTTAGGTGTGATGAGGTGTGGTGAATGTTGTTGAATGATTGCTATAACGTTATTATTTGAATGGGAATTTTTTTTTTTTTTGCGTTTCAGATTGCTGTCTTGTATATGTTGTCTCGTTTGTATATAAACGTATCGCAGGTATATTTCCCGTTTTACATAACGCTGGGTCAGAATTATGCAAAGGTAAGCATTTTCCTTGATGTGGCTATAATTTTAAATAGTGGTGATTGTTTGGGTGCTGATTTGATTATCATTGAATTTTGTTGCTTTGCATTTACCGTTTTGATTGCTAGACGAGATCCTGGATTAACCATTCTCAAGCGGTTGGAAAAGGTGGGAGGTTAAGTGAGGGTGAAGAAGTGATGAACGGAAAAGATTTTCTATTGGTCACATGAACTTATAATCATGCGAGAAAAGCATTCGAACATTTTAGAGGCAATGAAAGAGATTTATTGAGAGTTTCTCAAAAATTTTTCATCATCACGCTGAAACTAGTATTCGATTGTCCCAATTTTTTTACCCCATCTTTCGCTATTGATAATGGCTGCTGACGCGAAGTATTTTTACTATTGAGATGGTGATCTTAGAAGTTGTTACGTGAGCTGATCTGTTGATTTCTTATAGTTGGTTTCATAGTTATGAGTCCACCTCTTAAAATTCTCATCTATGCATGCAGTATGTTTGATTCCCCTGAATGTTTAAAAGAATGTCGTTAATTTGTTTGACGTTGCTTAAGTTGCTAAGGCGAGTTATTACTCTTAGATGGTTGTTGGTACTAGAACAAGGTTTTGACCACCTTCTGGCAACAGAGTTTCTTGCACCGATGTTGAAAGTGGTCGGAGTGCTATTTTGCATCGTTATTGTGTTCATCCAGCCTCTCTTTTCCTCTGGTTAATGGCGCAACTTTGGGGTAGACGGTGCATTTTTCGAGCTAATATAGAGGGTATTGGCCAACAAAGCCACCTACACCGATGAGATGACTGGTTCTTGTCTTAGGAGAGGATCTCCTCATTTATCATATAAACTTTTGCAGACCTGTTGGTGCTTATGAGAATTAAGACGCCTCATTAAATAGCTGAGCTTTCGAATTATCATCCATAAGCAAGCAATGCGGTTCCATTATTTGAAATATTGTTTAATGATCTTACAGGGGAATATTCTTTAATCGATGATCTTACAGGGGTACGTTGCAATTCTTCCAATCGTCTCATATACTTCATCGTTTATAGTTTCATCATTGATTAGCGCCCCTTCGATTGCTGCGCTCCTCAACAGAAAGGTCAATTTTCTCATTATATGAACGTATCCGTTGAAACATTAGTACCAACGATTTGCATATAATTCTTTGAAACGGATAATATGAATTTACTACCTGAACGAATCATATCAACTATTTGCCGTTTGTTTAAAAACCAACTTGTACCTTTACTAGGCCATTACCGAGCCTTTATAAGCTATTAGGCATCTTTTCACGGGGAATTTACTGGGAAGCAAATTGCAGACCACAGGTCGATCTACTTGGGTGAGCATTTTGTAGTAAAATTATTCTGTAAATGAGAAAACAAAAAAGCCAATAAAGAGGTGCTGCCGATCCTCTTGGAGTAGTAAGGACTCAAAGCATAGGCAATATTTTACATTGTATACAAAAGCACATGAGTAGTGAATATTTGATGAGATTTAATCAGGGAGTGATACGTTGATGGAATTACGAATTAAAGTCATCGTGCTGAGAACTAAGCATCAGTTGAATAATATTTACTTGGTTTTTTTTTTTTTTTTTGCAATTAAAGAGACTTTGTAGTCGCAAATTTTTTGTTCCTCAAAAGACAGCAATTTTTGTTTTTATTTATTTATTTATTTATTTATTATTTTTTGAATAATAAAGCTAAAGAATCATTAAATTTATAAAGGGAATGGAATGCGTTATGCATCTTTTTTTTTTTTTTTTTTTAATTTCAACCACTAATACAGGCACTGTATTTGGCTGGTTGTTTATGTGGTTTGGGCAATTGTATATGGATGCTATTTGAACTTCATAGTGGATTTATTTATGTTGTCGCTGCATTGCTTGGTATCGCTCAAGCGATTCTTCTCGTTACATCATTGGCAATAACCGCCGATCTCATCAATAAAAACACCGTTAGTTGCAGCAAATTATCGTTAGCAATAGCGGATATCAATTCCATTTTGTTGTTATACTTTTATTGTGGCATTGAATTTGTTACAGATTTACAATTTACATTAAGTTGAAAATAAAAATTTAAAAATCATTTAATTCGTTTTATTTTACAATTTATTACAAATATAAATGTTCATTTTAAAAGTGTTTCGCCTTTTCAAGTATACTTTTTCGACTAATTTCACAATGGTATTATGGGGGCTGTATGGCTCAATTTATCATTCTAAAGTAGAAATGAAAGCAATGAATAATTTCATTGAGAATGTTCTTTTCGCAAAAATTATAAATGCCACTAATTTTTTCATCGTTTATAGATTTTCTAAGAAACAATAAGGAGAAATTAGTTTGAATTTATGAGAATAAATATAGGAAAATTATGGGAATTTCTTTATGAAATAGTCAATTTTATTCGCTTATTAAAACAGATATGCAAATTTTTTTTTTCTTAGTCGCTTGCTAAAACATGAAATTTCTCTAGATTTCCCCCCCCCCCCCCCCCAAAAAAAAATGTGAAATTTTTTTTCTAAGGTTATCGTTCATTTGTATGTCAAAAAATTGTAAACTTTTTTTAAATATTTTATAATCGATTATGAAAAATGATCAATTGGAACTTCAAAATCAAATGTGAATTTTACTGAGAAAAAAAAATTTTTTTTTCTTCTATATGTCTATGTGAAATGCTTTTCAAGTAGTTACCAAATTCATATAAGGATTTGATTATATAAAATTAGCAATTGATAATTTCTACGAAAATATTTGATCTATGCAACTGTTAGATTTTAATCCGAGCATCGAGTTTAATTGTTTCAGGAGAGTGGCGCATTTGTTTATGGTGTTATGAGCTTTTTGGACAAACTGGCGAATGGTTTGGCATATCAAGGTATCCAACTTCTAACACCGAAATGCGAGTATGTGCACTTTTCTAATGCAATCGATTCAAGATATCAATGAGTGTTTTTCTCTCTACAATTCTATGAGAGTTTAGTTTCGGGCATTCTCAAAAGTGATTTTATTTAGATAATAATATATGATGTTCCACTTATCGAAACGTTGGATTTTTTTTTTTTTTTCTCAGAGATTGCAATTGAAATAAGTCTTATAAATCGAAGAATTTTGAGCTAACTTTTAAATGTTGCAATGAAATTCATTGTTTTGGTTTCGTTTCTGTTTTGTTTACAAATTGCTGTTTAAAAAAAACCGTATTTTTTGATAAACTTCTGCGGGCTTTCCAGTTCTGGTGAATTTTTATCGCTTAATCTTGTTGTTGTTGTAAGATTGTTCTTTAGGCTAGAGCACCAAACAAAATGGGGATTGCCGTGTAGGAACATGGCATAAGTAAAGCGCGTAAATCGTGAAAAAGTTGCACTCGATTGCAAGTATAGAGCGACAAACAAACCAATCCTATCTCTAGGCTGAAAAATTTTTGCTTTTTTAAAAGCTATTGTTTTGCTTTTTTTTTTTGCTCGAGAGCCGATTGTTATGGGATTTAGTGGGGATCTGAATAGTTTTGAATTCTTTCGGTCTACTCTTTCCCACCATTTTCCTCTCGCAAGGGTATCAGTACCACTGTATCAGCAGCGAAGGGTTTATTTTCGTGGGAAAAAGTCAAGGAGATTTGAGCACTCATTCAATTAATTTCTTAGCACAAGATTTCTAACATCGGCACGCCACAGCTTCAGTTAAACGGTACAACTTATGAGACGAAACGGTGGGATCAGGTATCAAGAATCTGGCCTTTGGAACTAGAGTCCGATTGTTATCCTTTGTTGCAGGCTTCATTGAATATGACGCGGTGAATCTTGTGTTGAATCAGGCCAGCAGATGCAAACTTCTAAACTTATTTTCTTCCTTTATTTTAAACCCTAAACTTTTTGAACTTTTAAACCTCCTACATGACAGTTAAATTGGGTATCAGTTACAGATTGAGGCATACATATGTCATGCAACCAACTCATTCCCTTAAGTAATAACAGAAGCAAACAGAAACATAATAATAAAGGAAAAAAGATGTAATTATCCAGGTGGTAGTTGATGTAATTATTCATAAGGTATATTACTTGTCGATTTGAAGTGAGCAGTGCATATTTTTAGTACCAATTCAACAAGTGGGGCTTGTGCTTTATTCTATCGCAACGTGATGGTTTTTGTTCCCGGAGGCTGTCTAGTCTTGGCATTGTTAGTCATCATATCGCTTATTCCACAAAAGATTGGCAAACGAAATGGTGGCAGATCACATATTCAACATTACGGTCAGTAAAATTTATACTATATAACATCAATGGGCACTTTTTCGATACATTGGATGTTCGATAGTCGTCTCATGTGTTCGGTAGTTCTTGCCAAAATTGAGTTGTTTGCTTGATTCTATCGGTTTCATTACAGCCGAAGCAGTGAATTATGCTCGCTATTTATTTTTATTAATTTCCGAATGCACTCACTCCTTCACTTATTGTTTCTTTTACGTTTATTTGTCATAGCCATCAAGCACTTCTTAGTTGAAATTTTCGCCTCTCTTTTGATGATGTTTGCCACGTTATCGCATACATCTTATGCTTCACTAATATTTCAACTAAGACTTTTTTCTATTGTTTATCTTGCTTTCGCGATTTCGTTGAACTTAATTTCGGTTGATCGATGAAATAGGTAGCATGTAATCCCGAATTGCCGGCGCAGAACTATTCGATATGGTCTTATTTACGCAGTGAGAGATAACATCGACTTAAAGCTTACTTGTCTCATCTATTGTTAGAATCAGAGACGTTTATAGCCTCTTAGTGAAGCAAACCGAAAATAGAGGGACAAAAGGTACAGTTGCTATTCTCCATTCCCAACTCCGACCCCTTCCTCACCCCCCTTCCCCCACTCTCATCCCGCTATCTTTCAGAAACCTAAGTGAAAATTACATTGACTAAGGTATACACATCGGCTTTATTTTTTGTTCGTTTAATCAACAAATTTTTACACTCAAAACGGTTAATTTACGACGGAAATGATCGCATCCAATTTTGTTAATTTCATGGTTTCTATGTTCATAACATTTTATTTGAGCATTTAAAAAATATAGCTGTAGATTCCGTTTCCTCACTTTATTTCGTTTACTTCCTCAATAATTCCTCCTTTTTTTTCGTTTATCTTTTCTTTTTCTCAAAAGAATTCAATTCATTTTCCTTGACCTTAGCAATGTTTTTGTTGCTACAGTTTGCATTAGCGTTTTCGGATTGTTTGGAAGTGGATTAGGTTTGTAAGTTCCGTAAAATGCATGTTGGTGTTGTACAACGACAGGATTTAGCTCGTTATTTATCACCGATCTCTTATACGATGCAGTGCATGGATGGCTATGAGTAGAGCGAAAGAGAGAGGAAAAGGGGGAGCGATTGGCAACAGAGGGATCTGCATCCTCTCCGACTATCAGCAGACACTATCGGTATTTTACTGGTAGGAACGATCGTAACGCTGTATACCTCATTATTTCGTTTGCAATTGCTGTATTTATTTCTTTATTGCATGCATGCTTTCTGCTTGTATCCAATGCATTGTTCGTTAATGACGCAATATTTGCGATCTCATTTGAGAATGAAAGAAGAGCTTTGAATGTCAATAATTTTTAAAAAAAAGTTTCCTGCTTTCTTTTTCTTTTTTTTTTTTCTTCAAATTAACGATCTTTGTTTTCTTATGAAGATCTCTAATCGTATGTTTGAATTCACCGATTTTTATTGCTTTATTTACTCATTAACGCATAAGAATTCGTGAACACTTTACCATTCCAGTGCTTTCTTTTTTCTTTTCTTTTATTTGTTTTTTTTTTTTTCGTTTCTGTAAATGGCACCACTTATGCATATATTATGAGTCGTAACTCATAACCCAGGATCTCATGCATTATTTTTGCAGGATCGTTTAAATTCTAAAGAGATTCACTACTCATTACTGAGGTAATTAACGGCTTATATATTGAAGCCATTGCTACAGCTTATTGCGTCATATTCACATAACATTTCGCAAGAATAGAAAGTATGACATTGGTATCGATGAACGTTGAAGAAAAATCTACAGAATCCTTGCACGTAATTCTGAGGAATATAAAAGCATTGATTGAGCCGGAAAATGTTTCGACGGTGGAATTAAAATAATCTTTAGCTGCTGCTTCTTTTAATTCTGCAGTTCACCACGTACACACCTGAAGTGTCAGAAGAATTGTGGCTAAAAGGGAATGCTCGCAACAACTAGTTAACTACTGATATGTGTGCTTATGCAAATGGGATCTACACTGGTCAGGCTTAAACCCTGACGTTAAGGGAATGCTGCAATGATGCCAATATAGTCTCTCACGGAAGCCTAACTTCATTAAGTACAGGGATCACTAGCAGTATCAGAGTTAAACAATTATGTGAGTTTCGCTTACCTGATTATTTAATATTCCACCGCAGAACGCTGAGCAGTTTCACTTTGAATGATTTCTTCGTGGAGGTTAGGAATGTGCAATTCGAAGCGGCCAAATATGGCCACTGTTTGCACATTCCTTTAGTGTTATGCAAATACTTTGCACCAGCGGGTGTATTTTTTCATCTGGACCTATTTTTTTCACTTAGTAGAGTGTCAAAACGACTCATTTAGTGTCAAATTTTGTCAAAAATTGCTCAATGAGTTTTTTTTTTTTTTGCTTAGTGGAGGCGTACATATTACAGGAGCTGTATCTTTTCGCATATTTCAACTCGACATCTGCTCTGATGATTCGAATGAAATTCGCTGTCTTATTATCGAAACTCATTCTAAGCCGCTTAGCATCTAGGATTCGCCAACTTCCACTTGTCTCTACTCCTTATATAATTTCAAATGAAATTTTCTTATTCACTCTAGCTCCTAAATTCGAATACCAATAGGGGCTGAAGTTTATCCCGATGGGTACGTTGGAAATGAAGTGTACGTGTCATGTGGAATATAACTAAACGCTTTATTTAGAGCCTTAAATGCTCTAAACCTGTGCCTATGGTTATGACTTATGCCTTGTCTTAATGCCTTCAAAAACAGGCATTTGTATCTCATCATCACTGGGAAATAAAGGGTAGGTTTCGTCTGACGTTTTGGTCAATTCCTCGACTGACCTGACTATGTAAGGGTAGGTGTCTAACTGTACTTTTGCTCTTGACTCACTTTCTAAACCAAAAAAAAAAAAAAAAAACGAACTCTCTATCTCCCTTCCTCTTGAAGATACGGGGTAGATTACTGGGGGCTTTTTTCTCACAGAATACGATTTGGAACATTGCCAATAATTTCAGCAGATCATACCTTTTCTTAGAGTTCTGCTAGTGGTCGGGAGACTTGCTCCTAGAAGGTTGGTCAGTAGGGCATAAGTCTTCGTGATGGTATCTCCATTATTGCAAGAGTTTATTGAAAGGTCAACCATATCCGTGTTTCCAGTAACAAATTATGGCCACATTTCTTTATACACTGAAGTTGAAAATAAGTGGCAACATCGCTAGGAATGGTCTCATTTTATGATGTTGGAAGTGACTGGCCACTAGTTTGACTCGAACGGATTACGAAGATATCAAATTTTTTGTTTTTATTCGATTTTTACTCAAATTTTTTTGGACCATCGAAAGTATTATTCCTATTTAATTATAGCTCATTTCCTGAAAGATTTCAGAGTTCATAGCTAACCACCCTCCTCTGTCTAAGAAAAGAGTAGGATTGATTGTGAGAAGTGCTTGGGTAGAGCATTACTTCCACTGTTATAGCAGTTAATGCTGTACTTTGTTTTCGCTGTTACTACTGCTACTGTTGCCACTACCACTACCACGACTATCAGTACTAACGTACTACTGTTCAACTCACCGCACCGCCGCCAATACCACTGCTGCTCATTATTGTTGGCCTAAGGGTCAGGTCCACTTCGCTCGTGTAGTCGTCCAGGTCCCCGTAAGGATATGCATTTTATATCCTCCCGACTCCGCCTCAGGCTAGCCTCACGGTACATGCTGAGCAGTTCTTTGACCTGCCTGTATGCTCTTGGCCTTCTTTGGCTTACTTTACCCGGCGCACTATTACTGCTTGATCTATAGCCGACTGGTCTACCTTAAATTGCAACACTGCATGCTACCGTGCCAGTTTTCAGTTTGAGTGTTGCTACTGTTAGGCGGCAACGCTACCACCCATTACTGCGTCTAACGTTACTTGTTACTTACTGATGCCTACAATGCGGAGAGTAATACCACTGCTTGTGTTAATTATTTGCTTCTACTATAAGTTCCATTTTGCTATGCTATTTGCCTATCTGTAATACTAGTGCACTTACTTATCAACTGAAATAGTCCTGTTAGCCCAAAAGAAGTAATGCAATGACCGTGTCCGCACTAGAAATTTCCTCAGTGACAATAATCCAAATGACCGTTCTACTCATACCTATGTGCATGCTTTGGATGCGATAGATAGTCGAAGTAAAATTGAAGATGAAACGTGGCCGAAGTATATTATCAATTCTTCATGCTGACTATGACCTTACATATCATTTCTTGCCTATTGAACTTATGCGGAGGAAGACTTTTATAACTATTATTACTGCTACTTGATTTGTTGCCTTTATAACTTATATTTGTTATTGCTAATGATTTACAATTATATGAGCGCTTACAACAAACACACTTTTTGACGGTTAAATGCAATATAAGTATGGTTGGCTTTTCGTAGAAATAAAAAGATGCAAAATAGGTGCACAATTATTCATTTTTCAGAATATAACGCTCAATAGACTTTAGAAATATATAATTGCAAGAGTAATTAATTCGTTGCTTATTTGTTCATAGAAATTGTTGAATTGCAGATGAGGAAGATTTATCGGATAGTGAAATATTCCAAAGTGAGGATGAAGGACCATCGAGTAGTGTCAACGGAAGATTGATATGAACGAATTAATCAACAATCGTTGTCCGCATTTTTTTTTTTCTTCTGCTTATTATTTATTGTTTATTAATTGTATCCCCTATTGGAGCGGACGATTATGGGCAGAATGCAATAATTCTGGGATTTGATGATCAATTTGATGTTTGTTTTTATTTCGAGTAATAGTCGATGGACGAATATTTCCGGGCAAAAAAAAAAAAGAAAAAAGAAACGCTTTGAAGATGTTTTTAGGTGAGATGGATCGATTGCGGATATTAACTGCAAATATTGATTAATATTGACTCCGAATATCGAGTAATTTTTCTCGCGTCCATGTTGTCTTTTCTCTCCGCTAAATGCGTACTTAGAATTTACCAAAAAAAAGAGGGATCTTTTGGATTTACTTTAGATTATTAACTTGTTTTTGTCTTTCGGTGTCTTTCAACGCTCTCATTTATTTCACATTCACATCTGACGAGAACTTTTCGTGGTGTCTTTCATTTAGTTTCATATCTTTTCTCCATTTATAATTGTGTTCATTTTTCATACCTTTTTGTTTTTATTGAGAAGAAGAATTTGTTCAGTTCGATGACATTTCATCCATCGAAATGTAAATTCTTTGAAGCGCTTTTGCGTTTAACCTCTTTGGACTTAACACTTTACCGTAACATTGAAGAGATGAAGATGAAGGCATTTAGGTTGAAGATTCAATAACAATTGCGATGAGTAATCCGCATCGAGTATGGTTAATGCACAACGTTTTACCACCTTCTTATGTCAACTTTGCATATGAAACTAACGAAACGTTGTGCATTGAATATAGCTGAAACAGATCCTCTTCGAGAGTTTCTTTAAGTATAGCTTTTGGCGCATTCCCTTCTTATCCGATTCACTTTTGCCTTATAATATTGCGAAAGCGCCCGAGAAGGCAATCGCCGATAAACCACTTTTAGCTCTATGATAATATGGGCGATTTGAATGTATCGAGCATTGCGCATTGGTTCTTCTGATGGCAGTATCGAAGTTAATATCCATCAAGATTTCATCAGAGCGCTAATATGGGAAATTGGTGGATAAGAGCTTTTCATCTTACAATACGTCAGGCGGGACTAAACAAGTTCTTTTATCCTTTATTGGGGAGAGAGGAGGGAGGGGAAGGGCCACATCTTCGTCCTACCGCATTCCAGGGTTTTTCTTTCTGTGAGTGCGTCCAGGTGTTTACTAATCTAAGTGATCCCTCATAACCTACCATATAGAGGCCTTCCGCATTCTCCTCTTTCCCTCTTTGGTATACGGTATCCCTAGGTTACAACATATTTGGGGTAGGGGAGGGGAGGGGGATGTCTTCACTGTACACCGAGAATCTGAATAACTTGTTGAGAGTTTAACATTTGCGACCTGATTATCCTTAAAAATCCGCACCATCAGAGGTACATCAGTGCCAAGGCTTCAGAAGGGGATGTTCAACGAAGTTCATTGAAGCAATAGTAATGAGCTATGATTATGCGATATGTACAACAATATTTGCTTGTATTTGATGCTCTGCAAACAACAATGAATACATTCACTTATCCTCCTCTCATTTCTCAGCTTAGAGCATTTTCCGTGAAAATTTTTACGATTGCTATTGTGATTGCAATAAGCACAATAAACATTTAGCCTACATTAACGATTTCCTTCAACGAATGAACGATATGAAATTGTTGTCGTTTTGCGAATACCTGTCCATTTTCTCGCATTCCTCATAACTGCTAAAAGAGGTGAATTCGCTCACCACTGATCGTTCCTTCGTCGTGTACCGGTCGTTCATTGCTGTTTATATTCCATCCTCTTTGCTGGTTGGTGCATCGAAAAGATTCGTTTAACTGGTGGTATAGACGCCATGAGTCCAGGCGGTAAGGTGGGCACCGTGGAGCTCTCTTGTCTTTAAACTTGGCATGCACCTCGTGCATATCTTTGAACGGCAAGCTTTTATTCTTGCAACCACTATGTGCCCCATACCTCACACGCCGTTGCAGTGTGTTATAGCATACCTCTGGCGTGTTCTTGAGGCGAATATTTTGATCGGTATGTTGTCCGTGAAATGACATTCTATTTCGACGTTCGCACCACCTGAAACGTCTGGTATTCGTAATTTTCCAAAATTAACGTGTTTTAGGGGAGAGGAGAGAGGTCGGATGTGGCGATGTGCGTCGTGTGTTTATATTCGAGATAAAAGCTTATGTGAGGAGGAAAGGGACATAGACAGGGAAGTAAGAAATGTTCTTGTTGCGTAACGTATGCAGCTACTTACCCACATCGTGCGCGTATCGCTTCCTCAAAAATCAAAATAAGCACAAATGAAGCGATGTTGATTTTGCTTGTTGAACTTGTCGAGCAGGACAAGAACTCAGGTTAAAGTCGGCTTGCATTTTACACATCACGGTGTTTAGAATCAAAATATAAATGCAGTCTTTCTTGTTTGCTCAAAAAAAAAAAAAAAAAAACGTGACAAGGTGACACCCCTCTGATTTTTGGCACATTTCCTGCAGAAATTCTGCGCAATGATGTAGTATTGGTTAATCACCGAAGCGGAAAATGGGTTGTTTAAGGTGTAATGCAGTGCTGCATTTTTTTTTTCCTGTAGAATGCTTATGCTTAGACGACCTACCTCCTTCCTTACCTCTTTCTCTTTACACCTCTCTAAGTTGTTCCTAGACCTCACAATGCTATCGTGTTGAAAGGTGCCTATATAAATTTTCTTGCCTCTCCAAACCTGTTACCATTTCAGCTCTACGTCTAAATCGTATGTATGACGTTTGTTACGAAACGAGGTTTTGATTTTTTTTTCAATCGGCTACGGTAACCTCCAAAATTTTATGGTTGTACATTGGAATATGATGTGGTATTTTTGTTCTCTTTTGAAGTTTATTTGGTGAGAAACATTTTTTTTTGTGATATACTAACTAAAAATGTATTGTTTACTCGTCTCCAGTTTGTTTTCGTTCTTTTTAGGTTCGTTTGTAGTTTGGCGGTACAATTCCGGAAAGTTTTGGCGGTACATTTCCGGAATCTGTACCTGGTTTTCTTTGTGAATTTTTTTATTTTCAAATCTTTTTATCTTTGGTTTACGTCATTTTCATAAGCGTGGTTTCAAAAGCCTAGTTCTCAAATTTTTTTCTTCACTCTTTTTTGCAAGTATCATAGAGCACGGAAGTAGGCGAAACTGACTGCTTTTAAAGGTCTATGATTTTGGACAGTCGAGCTCTCAAGGACCTGCTTGCCCAGCCTGGATTGAGCTCGGCCCTCGGTTTTACTTCTGTAGAAGTGAAGAGAACTCGCTTACGGTGATTTTTTTTTCAGTGATGTGGATGCGAGCGACTAATCTGATTCTTAAAAATGCAACTTTGCAAATGTTGTCACAAAAACTCGAAAGAAGAACGCATTTGTTGTGAATACTTCGGAAGTCTTATGAACACTCGTGGTGCAAGTGGTAGGGAAGGAGAGAGAGTGGGCGAGGGGATGCGGGAAAATGAGAGACTTCCATCATAACTAGGAAGGGAGAAGAAGAGAGCGGAATGAGCTCATCAGGTATGAACTTCCATGCCCCTTTGCTGCGAGTCTTCCTTGCAAAATTTTTGGACAAATTTTGTTCCAAAAGCGATATCCATAAGGGAGAGTTTTAGGGCATCGTGTCGTGTTGATATGACGTTATGTTCGAGTCACCATCCGCGCCTAGGTTGGATAGAGCAGATGGTATACATTTGGTCCCTTTATGTAAATTAGAAATAAGTTATTATGCCAGATATGTTCCAAGCTTCACAGATCGTTTTTCTCTCTAATCTCTCATCGTCATCTATTATCAGTTTTGCAAGATTTTATGCTCAAAACGACCTCAGTACATCGTCAGTTTTACATATGTTGCAACGAAAAGAAACTTAGTTTTTTTTTTTTTTTCAACAGAATTTGCCGCATTATTTACTAATTATTTCGTACAGAGTAACACGCTGGATTTTTGTATGTGCGTTGCATATTTTAATATCTGCTTTGGCTCATATCTTCTCGTTTTCAATGATAAGGTGACATGGACGGGAAATTTTATTTCCTCAATGTACATATCAATGCATTTACGCATCGCAAATGATCCGGAAATAACTACATTGAAATGATTACGTTGTAGTATAATGGCGCAGGATACGGTGCTCTATACGATCATCTACGGGTTGTTTTGTATCTGTATTATTTTCCCACCTGTTGAGTTTATATCGGCTGGTTTCACAATTCCTTCAATTTTTTCGAGTCTTCTTGGCGATGAAAAATTCGATTTTATCGCCTATCACCTTCGACGGACCATTCTAACGATGTTCATTCATTCGTGCCTCCCATTCTGTAAGTTTTACTTTGTTCTTTTTCATTTTCATTGATGCTCTTTAGTAAAATGATTGATGCATTAGGCGAAGGGAGGGATTAGGTTGTAGAACGTTTCACAAGTGGCAGAATTCTAAAGTTAGATGAAGAAAATCGGTGCACAGTAAATTTATATGACCTTTTTGGAATTATAATCGTATCACATCCGGGCATTATCTGCTTATATATGCTTTGTTTCGTCTGCAAAAGGAAATTTAAGTCTCAACTCAGTGTATGTGGAGGTGCCTCTGTGCAAAGTTTTCCTTTTGAGTTCTTTCTTTCTGATTAGAGTGCATCAGAGAGTAGACATAAAGCAACTACTAATATGTTGACATCTCCATATTAGGACACCATCTTAGTAAAGATCTATCCGAATGAATGAAGACACGTCAAAAATTTGATGAAACATTCGGTAGTCCTAGTTTCTATTAGGGAAGGGCACGAAAAAACGCTTTTGTAAAAATATGTTGTTGTGATGTTGGCAAGTTGCAAGGACATATAGTCCCTCCTCCCACCTCCTCCCAGTCTTTCTTCCCTACTCTATTCCTCCCCTAGCCATCTGTCGTATACTGCAAGTCAGTTCAGCGTGTCAAATTTTGTATTTTTCGTCCAGCCCAAGTCTCATGCTCGAGGACATATATAGAAGTGAAGAATTGCACTCATAGATATTAAGGTTTTTTGCATGCATTACATGTTCTCATTTATTGTCGATTACTAGCTGCAAAAATGTAGGCTTTAATTTCGTTTAATGAGTAGATGTCTTTCACTTTGCAGTTTATTTCATCTTTCTGGCTGTTGTACAAGATGATCCGATTTTCGTTGTGCATCCAACAAATATACTTCAAATGCTTGCGCATTGCTCATTTCTTTTCGTTTTACGTAAGTTCTATTTTCTTCTTTTTTTTTGCAGCAGTTATTTTCACCATATCTAAAAGGTATTGATATGAATTGCTTATCAAAATTGGATTATCTCTATGCTGTGCATTCGATGAATTGAATTCTTAATGATTGATATTATTGAAACGTTTTTCTTCGTTAGGTAATTCATTCGAAAATGTACGATTTGTGATGGAAGGAGTTGTCTCGGGAAATTCAGCAATGAATCTAAGAAAATATAATCTATCTATGTCGATATCTTAGCGATTCAATTGATTTATTTTGTTAACTTTATTTGAGTTCTATGAATTATGTGAAAATATTGCTATGTGATATGCTTATTTTATTACTTACATGCTTATAAAAGAAACTTAAGTTGATATATATCGTTCATAGAGTGCATTGTTTTCTTTCTCATCCAGAAAAAAAAATTTTTTTTTTGATTCGAAAATCTTTAAAGTGATCGACATTAGATAATAATATGGGAACTGTTGAAGTACGCATGAGGAATTGTGATATAATATAGGATGTCATGTTTGGGTGTGCGACTTCCACTGTTTCATTCTTCCGCCACCTAATCCATGTTCTGTAATCGTAATCAATCAAACGTATATATGTTTTGTTGTAATCGATTGTCGTTGTGCTATATCACGGGGGTTTGTTGATTTCTAGGCTCATGGAAGCGGGAAGGCAAATTAAAGCTCCCATCTAGCTCTCACTTACAAGGGGGAGGGGGAGGAGGAGGAGGAGGAGGGAAGAAAGAGATGAGGATGGAAAATCGATAAAATTTTATAGAGATCGGCGGTTAGCTACTGATACCGTTCGCTTTATTTTTTCTGAGCAATTATCTGCCCAATAATCACATTTCCTGGACGATTCCATTAGCCCATTGGCTGAAGAATTAATGCGATATTGCCACTTTTTCGATATCCCACTGTGGGAATATTTCAGTTTATTCGTTTTCGTATCAGACATGAGCGTCATTTTCAACTCATCAAAACATATCATAGCATGAATGATGTACTGCGTAGTTTGTATAACTTTTGAGTTTGTTTTCGGTCGATATCATTTAAGGCACCTGTTCGTTCGCATTTCTACTTAAGGTTATTTCGTTTCAATTCAAACATTATTGCTGCTATGATATATTGAATGTCAATTCGTTCGAATTATAGGCTGTTGAATGTTTCATTTTTATTTTTTGCCGTTTTTACTCATATGCTTTTTTATGTTGTTTTAGCATTTCGAGAAATGAATAAATAAATAAGTCGTTGAAATAAACAAATAAATAAACGAATAAATGTTATTGATCTATTTCCGGTCTAGCTTAATCATAATTGCAATAGCATATTTTAGTTAGTGCAACGTATTTCGCTATTCGATATATGCATAATTGGGAGTCTCATGCGACCATTCAATGTTTGAAGCGATACGACACAAATTGGACAAGAGTGGCTGATAGCATCAATACTGAGTATCGTAATATCGACAATTTTAATATTTCTCTTGCAGGTTGGTGTTTTTTTTTTTCTATTTTCTCTCTTATGAGGAAGTAGTTATCATTCTAGGCGATAGAATATTTTGATGTCTTATCATTTTGAATATTTATAAATACGACGATCATTCCTCACTTACTAATAGTTGATATCTTTATGCATATTTGCTTCGATTGGTCACTAAAGCAACTTATAGTTTACTCATTGTTGTTCGTACATATGCAGCCTCCTTATCGCGTAACTCAATTTCCCTTATTTGGGGAAAGTTTTAGCACCTGCACTTGTATATATCTCGAGCTGGAATGCCAAACTTGACGGGCCGTTTCATCCTTTCCCACCAAAATGTGGTTAGGTAGAGAAAAAATTATAGCTAATGCTCATTTTATTTTGTATAGTGATAGGGATGAAGTGAAGCATTAGGTGAGCTTTTCGTGTTATGTAGAGGGTGGTGTGGTCTACTCATGTGTGAAAAAATAGAACGGTTTTCTTGTGTGCTTTGATGGAGCGGAACCGAAAACACTCGGATGATAAGTTTAAATGGACACCCGTGACTAAAAGCCTATATTAAGGAGGAAATGTATACCTGTGAAAATAACCATTTAGATGCGTAGTGTTCAATGCTAAGGTATAACGGATATTCTTAAGGTTGTGCGAACAAAGCTCAGGTAGTTGGCTGACTGAAACCTTGGATCACGAAAACACCGGAAGGTGAATAATTTCAAGGATATTAGATGAAAATTAATACTTAATATTTTGGGCGAAATGTATTTTCGTCTTTCACAGAAGTTTTGATCATTTTGTGGAGCGTGGTTGCAAAAACATTCAGTGAATTGTTTCAAATTCTTGAAACGCATAATGAGTGCTGTTTTCTTTTCTTGCTATTATGACGTAAATTCTAGCCATGATGCTTACGCTTTGTAATGTAGTGGCGCTAGGTAATGCGTAATTATCATTAAATGATTTAGGTGTAATTCGAGCTTCAATTATATCTGAATAACGATAATCTTTGAAGGTATCAAGAAAGTTGTCATGACGAACTCATGGATTTTGAACGTGACAAATTATTCATTGGTTTGTGCACACGTCGCAGATGTTACATTGGAAGCAGTAAGAGCTGATGAGCATCCTGTAAGCTGTCTTGATCGCTTCCTTGTATCTTTTTTGCTAATCCTTCGCTGGCACGAAACTGTAGAAACTCAGCTAAGGACCACGTATCTCCGGCAGAAGAGCCTTTTACATAAATCTCTCATTGCAACCTTTGCTTTAAATATCGTAGGATATTTTCTGAGAATGTAAAAATTACGATTTTCATAGTATTTTTTGCAGAGCGATGGTGACCAATACCAAATGTTTTGTTGATAATTGATGAATTAGACGTCCAGACCTTCCATAAACCCGTCTTCCAAGGCTAACCTCACAGCCTATATTCGGCCATTTAATGCCCTTCAGGTCTGCAAGTTTTCCGGATTTCGCTTTTTCGATGTCGACCTGACAGTGTTATTTGCACTGTTAACCCTTCCCCTCAGGTGTTAATAACTGCTGAAAAGAATATCAGATATACCCAGATTGCCGTCAGGCTCCAAGGCGTTTCATGTACGGAGGGTCTAGAAGTATTTTTGCATTGGCGGCATTGGGAGGCTGCCTAATTACCATTTAATTTCTCAGATTTAGAGGGATTTTTGAAGGTAGGGATATTGAAAATGAGGCTTCTAAAACCTCTCAAGTATTGTAACTAATAGATAGATTAGGGTTGCACTTTCACTGTTTAATTTGGCCCCAAGCTGTTTAATTTGATTTGGCCCCAAGCTTCATACAACATATTCGGATTTTAACGTAGAAAGAAGTTTTTCTGAATAACTTCAAACTTTTAGCCGATCGAAAGCTCTGTTTCTTTCTCCTGCACCCGTTGTTTCCCTCCTTCCGGTTGACTTCAGAAGGTAGACGTAGTGGTGCACTTAAGTGCTCGCAAATACAAGCATCACGATCTGCTTTGTTATTCTGCCCTTCCACACCTGCTTTCTTTAACGCTTGTCTTCTTTTAATGAAGAGAAACGAATTTTCTACCACAGAAACGTGCAGCATGCTTGAAGAGGGTTACCGATTTGAAGGAACGTCAGTACTGTCTGAAAGGAGTGATGGAGTTTTCGTGCCTTGGCGGCCTACCTGTGGGCTGGCCACCAAGTTGTAGATATCGCTTCCTTACCCTCTCTCACGTTGCTGTGGGGGCGTCAGCTTGAGTGTTACGGCGTCAAGTTTTATTTCGTCCACGAAGCTTTGCTACGGAGGTTTGTACTTGGACTTCCAGTCGTTATTTCAGGTCGAGTTTATTCTTTTCCTGTGCAAGAGAAGAGGGGGAAAATATAAAAAATTATTTTGGGCAATATGTGGATATCTAAAGTTGTCTACTTTGCAGATCTCACACCATGAGCAATCAGGTGGGCCGGCTCAGTTCGTTGACATCGAAGTAAGGAGCATGACAAACAAAATCGAACCCTTTATTGTTAGGTGTGGTTTTTGCACGTTTGTTACGTTTTTAGCGCTATTGTAATGGAACACTGCGGTCTAAAAGTTGTATATCCCGAAATATCTAAGTATATGTTATCAGCGGGTTCGTTATATTACCTTTGATTTTGAAGTCACTAGTTAAAGGTATGTAACAGATCGAAATGTAGCATAGTGCTGCAAATGGCTAATGTTGCTTTAGCATGCCTGACGAGATTTTCTGATAGATTATTCGTTTTTTACCCACGCCAGTAGGGAATTGCACCGATGTTTTCTCCTCCGGATATCTGTTTGCTGACATCGCATTTAGCTGAAAACCTTATGCGCGATACTTATTTGGTGGTATGTTGAGGTACTTCTTCAGAATATCTCAGAATTACATATTTTACTTTTTTTTTAAAATTTCTTGGCTCGCAGAGTGTTCTGATTTCGGTTCACAGATACGTAAGGAGCTTTTGGACGCTTTTTTTTTCTAATTCTTTACGCGATTTATTCAACAAGCCCTAATATTTCTCGGCCAACTGCAACGTTTCATATATCCATAAATTTTTCACAGCGTTGACGAAAGTGTAGGTTTCAGGATCCGAGCTGAGTCTTTTCGGGATATGCGAGACAAACTCAACAAACCGATAAGCGTCGCGCGAGAAGTTGTACTACGACAGTCTTTAAGCGATCGATTTGTGGAAGCGTTTCTCGAACAGATTAGCACAAATCCCACTTACTCGTATCCGAATCCAGAGGTATTTTCTGTTCCAGACCACATTTACCTTCCTTAGCTGATATATATATATATATATATATATATATATATATATATATATATATATATATATATGTATATGTATATGTATATATGTCCTTTCTTAAGTGCTCCCCTCCTGCAGGTATGCATTGACGAGTTGTTTTTTAATCTCCTCTCGTTTATCAGAATCCTTGCTTTCTAGACGTTTTTTTAGTCGTGGAAACAGCTCGAAGTTTTGCAACCAAGAAAAAAACGTATGGTCGTCCCGGTATTGCGCACTGTTGCGATGCTAGTTGCATTACTTGTTCAGAAATTTTGTTTCTAATCGCATCTCATAGGCGATCCTAGGCGCCCCTGTAGTCTTCTTTGTTAACTACCTTCCATCTCGGAAAGTGCTGATTATCGTTCAGTATCAGGTAGATTCACCTTTCAGTACCGGAGAAGGTAGTGCTTTTTTTGGCTTCGGAGAGTGGGAGGTCTTCTACTCAGGGAGCATCTATTTATTTTCGGGTCATACCATTGCAGTCACTTTCCATCTGCCGTGATGCAAAGGAATATCGAATCATTAGTGGCTGGTTCTCGTAGATCCCGACGCACTCGCATATGTTTCTGCGTTTGCTCGGAGGTCAGCTGCGGAAAACAATTTGGGCCGGTACACATCACATTCTTAGATCCGCCGTTTGCTGGAATTTCGTAAGACGATCGATTTTATCGAATGGGTGCGCTGATTCGAGAAAGAAACCTCCCGAGACGCATCGTCTCACTCAAGAGTTGTCTTATCATTCCCGAAGTTTTCTTGGCTGATTTCCCCTGCTTTGAACTCAATTTGGTGCACACGGTTAGTGCAAACGGAACTGTTTCTTTATTAGCTTTATTGCGAAATCGGACGAACGACTCAAACAAGGGCTGTGTATTGTTCCACTTCTCCTCATTTGCTAGGTATAGCATTGAGAAGACACGCACAGGTAATCTTGCATGTTGCCAGTTCCTTTTTTTCTGGAATTGTGGGATTCATTTTTATGCGTGTATATTGCATATATGTATTTGGGAGCAGGTAGAGCCTTTGATCACGTCAGACGAGCCGCATTAAACTCGCATGGAAAATAGGGAAGAAGGCATTGAGGGTAGCAAAGGTTAGCTTCACGTAGGCAGCAATATGAACTCTGTTGTTCTTATTGACAATTTCAAAAGGCGTCATTAAGGACGAAATTTCTTAACGACGTCTTTTTAAATCGCTTTATGTTATTTTTGCATGTGAATAAATGTGTTAGAAAATTTTGGCGCAACATAAACACAATTTTTTGATGCGGTTTTGGCAGCGAATTTGGTGTATTTGGGCACCTATACAATTGATACTATCTTTGACTTCCCAACACATTTGCGACACGCTTTTTTTTTTCCTGAGATCTTAAAATCTGAATTTCATCGCCCTGTCCAAATTTGATACATCATTGAATCAGCGGCTTATTGTCAGCGAAAAGTAGGTGATCTCTGCTTGATGTGGAAAACGAATTTCTGATACGTGCTTCCTAAGTCAAAGGCGTGGAGTGAGACAGTGTGCTCGAAAATCTTAGGTGACCTTCCAGAAACCTTCACGAAATATTTGGAAGGTACAGAAGTAACTAGTACTTGGCAAATCGATATTTAAAGTCTCACCCATTTTCCAACATTACATCATGTAGCGTTCGTAGCCCAAGTTTATCACCTTGCATAAATTTATTAAACCGGAAAATGCACCTCTGTATTCGGAAGTGAGGTAAAGCTTTGCAGCTGTGTTAGTAAATGATTTAGCTTCAAATTACGTGTGATTTTGTATTGCCAAGGTTCATCAGTTTAAGCTGTATTCAGCGACTGTGAACTGCGATTAAAGTTCACTGTGTGCTCTGTCGTCATTTTAGTGATATTCAAGGGAAGGTCTAAGTAAACGTGATCAGGTACAACCGTGATCAGCGGATGTAACTGCTCATGCTTTATTTGGCCGCATTCAATACCGGCAACTTCACTGCGCGGTGTACTTGACATATCTAACGAATGTTTGCTAGCTTGTTTTAGTCGGAATGCCAATTTCCCCTCTTTATTCATATTGTTCTTTTGTACAGTTGTTCTACTTTTACTGCATTAACTAATATTACCGATTATCCAACATTATGCAAATTTTGGTGGGTTTTTTTCGGTTTTGCTCAGGTGCGTTGTTGTGATTGCGTCACTGCTTCTCTTTAGATGATGCTTCTGGCTTTGTCATCTTTATTGATCGGTGACGCAACGCTGGACAGTGTTGGGTGACCATTATTTCAGTCGGTTCGCACTGTTCGCTTTTCAGAATCTGGAGGCGTGTCTTGGCTGTGCGACAGAGAGAGCTAGTGTCAAATTGTTGAAGAATTGCGTGCACGTTGAGGTGGATGAAGACGGCGAAAGGAGGCCACCGTGCTCACAGTGCTATTGTCGCCCGATGTGGTCAGCTTGAGTTATTCGCACTCTTTTTATCTGTTTATTGACATTGTTGGAGATGTTTTGAACTCATTGCCGTCTATAATAGCAGTTTTAAGCGTTGGGGAGCGTGAGTTTATTAGTCGCCTGGTTGTCCGTACATAGTGCATGAGCGCACTCACAAGTAGAAATGTGATGAGACCACACACTGCGCTCATGCTGCTGTTTGACTACTAAGAGCGCCTCTGACGTGTCTTTTGGTTTGCTCATTCATTTTCTTAGCATGGCCAACTCCTTGATCGTGAAGTAATGCCGAGCTAAGTTTAATGTAAAATGGAAATCAGAATCGAAATAGGCACTACTTTAATTAGATGTTAAGGCCCGCTGGCCATTACACACTGAACTTTCGCACGACTAATGAAGGGATGGTAGAGCAAAAAATGAAGACGGTATCGCAACGAAGAAAATAGTCATTTTCGACACCTACAGCTGAGACCTTTTCATGGAGTTGACGATTTGAGAGGACGGAGAGGTGGAAGGGAGGGAGGAAGAAGATAGAAATGTAGTAATAGAATTGTCGCTGCAATTGATTGTTGCGGCGATGCAGCAGATCGAAGTGTAGTAGCCTATTGTAATTGTAAAGCACCAGATCCCACGGCAAATGTCACACATTGTTATTTGATCTCTCCCATTCCCTCATATCATTATTCCCTCCGTTAGTGGCAAACCAGTAGGGAGCGGGGTTGTTTCTTTTTGTTTTCTGCGAAATATATTGGGCAAAGTGAAATAGAAATGCGCTTTTAGGTTCTTGAAAGTAACACTATACTTCAGTAATCAATGTAGTCAAACGTCGTTGAATAGACAACTGGAATCTTCTGTTTTTGCAGACAGACTTTCGGAGCAGATGCTTTCTTCTTAAATAGCCTTTCCGTTTAAGAGCGATCTTCTGTTTTCCTCAGGCTTCCGGAGGAGTAGGATTCCTCTAGTGAAGTATTCTTTCCTACATTTATCTCAAGTTTTGAAAAAAAAGATTTTGGAAGGTATACGCGGAGGAAACATGAGAGTAGATTTCACAATTTAAGCAGAATCTCTGGTCATTGCATCGGAAATGTTTTCAAATCTAACCGCTCTTCTTGAACGACTATAAAAGTTAGTGAGCAGTTTTCGAAGCGTGAATGCAGTTGTTTAATTTCGAATAAAGCATCTTTCGTGGCACTCACCTAGCTACAAGCTTATAGAGTTGTTGGCTGTGCTGTGTTGTATTTTGTTAACGTTTTATTTTGGCGCTTTGCAGCGTAATATGAGCAAAACATGTACAGTGAATATGCATCGTTTTCATCTTTGGCACAGAGCTCCTACATTTGCTCGCACTTCTTCCGCATATTGCACATGACGGCTCCACATCTAGCTCTAATCTGACCTTGATCGCACCGTACTCTTAAAAAATTTGCTGTCTAGTGTTCCAATATGCTGCGAACTTTTCTAGTATACAACTTTGTTGCAAGTGGCCAAAGTAACACCGCAAGTGCACATACAGTCTATCGGCTAAAGCAGTTGTACAATGACAGCCGTTCAGTTTTGATGTGCTTCAGGTGCGAGACGTGTATGGCAAGAATTTTTGCCGCTAAGCAAGACAAAAATCACCCGGAACGTTGGATGCCAGGAAAGGCGAATTGTCCCACATGTCGCGCCGTGTTCTGCGTGCTTGACGTGTGCTTGCTTCAAGCGAATAACTGACCAATTTGATTTAGGTTGGCGCTCATTTCTTTTTAGAATTGCATCTTTCGTTTCGTGCTTTCGTTGCTGAATTTCCTTCCTTAATCGGTCGTTGTGATATTTGTTTTGCACCATATTCTAATGAAGCTATGTAGTGATTGAACTTTAACCGAAACCTGAAATGAATCTAAATTATTCTATGCGACTGCCTTTTGTACAACTATGCGGATGGCTTTTGTACAAGGGTATAACGGCAAATGCGGGAGTTGAATTGATGGAGTGACGGCCTTTTTTTTGAAGCGTTCTTCTATTTCCTAACTTCTTCTAGTAACCGCTATTCGTGGATTTTCCATGGAAAATTCTGAGTAAAATATATGTTAAAATTTTTGAGCGATCTTCATCGTATTCGTATTGTTTTCATTCTAAAACGTTTACAGATGAATTTCTTGTCTTTCTTTTCCGGGCTGTTTAATTTCCGGACTGTCTTTTCCGGACTGTTTGATTTCGTTGTTGGCTGTCATATCCGCTTGATCATTTAGGTAAGAACAGCAATGCATTAGAGTATATTATGAAATCTGCATGAAGTTTAAAATTCGTCTTCGTTTTTTTTTTACTTTTTATATACGAAGGAATGCTCTAGTGTAATGTTAAGCTGGGCAGAACACTTCAAATTTAATTATAAAATTAAGCACATCCTTTATACTTATATCTTCTATTATTTTTTCACTTTTTCAAGAATCATTTGAAGATGATAAGTGTTCATTGTATATAATAAAACAGTCGAATACGATGCAAGGGTTCTCAACCGGAAATGTCGACTTTTTCGTTAAGAACTGCCTGATTCCTTGCGAAGTGATGTGGTCGCTTATTTTTATACATTGCTCATTCACCGGCTAACTTGAATGGTTGAGGACCTTATCGGTGACTCCGATGGTTGTTTGCTTTTATAAGTTTTGCTATTTTGATGGGAGTAGCTTTATTTATTTTATAATCATTTTCATCGTCGTTGCTGCTTTTCACTCTGTAGTCTACTACTGTGTTGTCGAACCAAATTCTTTCGTAGCATCAGAGTTAGACACTGTATACCACGCTTGGATGTGAATAATTGCAACAAACGAACTGTCGTATTTGAGGAAAAATTGGATTAAGCAGATATACAGAAATAAACGAAGTGCCGCTATGAAAGCTCCGGACAACTGGAAAACCCGTTGACACTAGGAAAACTGGTACCGCAACTGTCGGATGGCGAAAACGTGTAGTACTCGAAATGCGATCACGAGCCTAGTCGTTAGAAGGCAAAATCGAACAGGAGTTCCCAAGTGAAAACTAAGTATCGCTAAAGAGGCTCTAAATAAGTGGGGAAACCTTTACAGACAAAAAAAAAATTGGTGGATTTATTGCAATATGCGATGAAAATACACCTCTATGGGTTAATGGGGGCATTAGTTTGAAGTGCTGCCAAAAAAGCGACTCTGAAGGTGCGTGTTTTTGTTCATGTCCAGTATGAAGTAAAAAACTCATCAGACACCGGAAACACCTCTACTAGACGTTTACTAAAAATTTCAAAATATAATAAATCAGAGTAAATGGATACGGTCATTCGTCGTGCAGAGTTCACTTCAACTCGCTTCTTATATTGTTGTTGAGTTTCTCTTTTCACTGTTTGTTCTATCTATATGTTCACCTTAATCTTCCCGTTTTTCTGTTTTTTTGTTTTCACTGTTAATCTTCGTTTTTCTGTTTTTTGTGAATTTGTGTTAGTGAACTCACTTCGCATTCCGTCCTTTTTAGTTTTTGACTTTCTTTTTCAGCGAATTAACGACTTTTTGTAATGACCGGTAAAGAACTCTTCAATTCTTTCATTTAGGTCAGCAGAGGAGTGCCAGTTTAGTCTGGGGTTGTTTATTGCTGAAGTTTTTGATTACTGTATTTGGACCACTTCTGTATCATCCCTCTTCCCCACTCCTCCTAACCGCATCTCGCCCTATTCGTTAGCATCTCAGTTATTTCTTTGAGAGTGATTCAAGCTTCAAGCTACGTTCCACATGATAGTCAGCAGTCGCTTTATCCAGATGAAATGCGCACGGTTAGACGCAAAGAAACACCCCAAATGCGAATGCATTTTTACGCAATCTTCAGCAAATCTTCCGCGCCATGGAGAAAGGCATGCTTCAGGTTGGTTTGGGTATTACCTATATTTCACTCATTTATTTAATTATGAGTCACATGTGACTGACTTCATTGACTTTCGGTGCTCATCATCATTGGAGTTTTAAAGAGTACACTAGTGATATTCGACGGCGCATGCGCTATTCCTCTATTTGCAGGGATCTACAAAGGCACAGATGCAATGCTCCAGGTTTACGCGCCAAGTGATGTATGATCGTTAATTAAATTAACCGCGACTAATACTTGAGTCAGATATCGTCTATCTAAAGTTATGTCAGAGTCATATATCGCGTATTATTGACTGTAAACACGATTCAACAAGGTGCGAGAGTAATAATTGTGTGATGAGTGTGACATAATTCATAGACATGTAAAATGCGACTCCTATTCATTTGTGTGCTTGTCCTATGCAACTCATATTTGTTTTTCTATGCATTGATGCAGGTCGAACACTGCCATAGGACATTATAATGTTTACCTATTCGCCGACTGTATTTTCTGCTTTCACTGCTGTGGCATCCCAACAAACCTACGCGCTAGAAAATGCACTTCACTTTCACCTAGTCCAAACAATAGTCGTTAATTGATGTCCGGTTTGTTCTTCTGCTAAGATTATTAAAATCTCTGAGTGTTGTTCAATAACGGTCGTTTGAGCATTTTTGTTTTTAAATTTCACAACTGTTCGTTGTTTTGTATGGTTGTGATAGAATTTTTCATACCTTCTATTGTCACGCAATGATGATGTTGCGTTTCTTCTTAGAATGCAATTTTCTAATTCATCTTCGTCTGTCAAAGAGCACTGAAGAACGTGGCATTTGATATGAAAGGGCGATTCTATGGCAACTACGAATTGCTCCAGTGGCCTGGATCACTCATTTTTCCACCGAAACCTTAAACGATACCTATCGAACGCGATCGCTGCTCATTTCGAGTCAGTGTTACACTACGTTGATACACGAGGAAATGAATTTGAAAGAAAGAAGTTTTTGGAAGAAGAATGGAGCTTGGAGAAAACAAACAAATTCAGTTGACAGTTTTATTGATGGCTTAATGTTGAGTGTATGTTCCAGCTATTAGTCACAATTTTGGCGTCTTCTATGAAGGCTGCAGCTTTTACTTCCTAAACCACAATGCCAACAACATCGGCAGAAAACCGGATGCGCCCACGCCGGTTACGGAACGGGTCGATTTTGGCACGCAGATATAGATGGAAACGCTAACTAGGCGACCTTTTTTCCGATCAGTCGATCGATGTTCTGGGCGTTAAAGAACTTTAATTCTTTTCTTGTCATTACCTGAAATTATTCTTCAAGTCGACGATATGTCGGTGAGAGATGCGCTTCGGTGAATTGGACAGTGCTTCATATTGATGTCCCATTCTATCAGTAATGACGAAAATGGAGATGTTCTATCGTGCTGTGAATTGGATCATCTGTTCTTCGTTTCGCTCTTCGTCGCCGATTATAACTGCCTTCGATACCATGATCGATATAAATGAAAACTGTGGAGTATCGTTTGACTCAGATAGCATTTTTAGCACGGTTGAGTCTTCTAGAAGCATTGCACGTGGTCATTATAAAAAATATTGTGATTGTGGCTTGAATCATATGGCAAACGAAGGAAAGTGCAGTATGCTAATTTGTAGAATAAGACGGCAGTGGGATACAAACTGAGCAATAACCGATTGTAAGAAGTTGGGCAATAGAAAGGTGGCAAGTGAGTGACAATCATGATGACATATCGGTATATCATCGTCGCTTAGGTGAAATAAAAATAAACCTGCATGATTTTTTGCCATAAATATAACATAATCTAAATGGAATCTTAAATAATTTGATAGAGAAGCATGAATAGGTGACGCGAAGTGGATCATCTACTACTAATTGCTGTAATCCCTATGCGTTCGATGGGAAATCCAAATAAAGATCACAGGTAGATATAGAAGAAATCGTCTTTTTGTTCGATATTTGGAGCCGAAATATTCATGACTAGTTTTATAAAGAAACTCGCGTGAATTCTCGAAACATCGACAAGTTCTATGCTCCGGAGATTAAAAACATTTGCTGTTGAGCATTTGCAGTAATTTATTTGCTGTGTAACTGACGTACCGTTACAGCAATGGACTTATCGTTTCGTTTGCATAACAAATCAACGTGATCTACTATCCTATTCAACAGTTCATGGTTCCAGAATTGGGAGGGGATGAGGTTGTTTTTGTTCTTTATGCGTCTTGCATCGAATGTACGCCTAAATACATTACTAGGCTATGATCTGAAGCTACAAACATGAACTACATCAAACTGGCTTTCTTTCCTTGCCTTTTTATGCCTTTATTTCATTGTTATTCTCGATTTTCACTCCTTTTTCATTGCTCAGAAATCTCTTTTTCTTTTTCATTCATGTTTTTTCCCAGAAATTCCCCACTTTCTTCATTTTATCTAGTTGCAAAATTTATTCCTCTTGCGTTTCATACGCTGATAAAACCGCATTGTAGAACGGATATTCTAAAACTACGGCTATTTATTTCAGCATATTACAATTGAAGTCCCAGATACAGCACGTGAGTGATGTTGTATGCGGCTATGAGAATGGCGCTTCTTGTTAGCCATATAGCCATGCAGATCATCTTCAATTTTGTAATGGAGTGTGTTAAGCGTACTACGAAACAACATCGCCAAGTCGAGGAAAATGAATTTATATTCCTCTAGTCGGCTTATCGTTTAAGAGATATTCTTACGGTCTCGGAAGAAACCTATCGGTTTATATTTTTTCCGATTTCATTGAAGAGCAATAAGATCGCAGCATTAAATTTGCAATTTTTCAATGAACCGTCATTTTAGTTCAGATTCTTTAGGATTTTTGCGGGGGAAAACGGTTCACCAAAAATGTGTTTTCTTTAGTTAGTAACTCTATTGGTAACATTTTGCGACATTGGAGTAATCCTATAAAGAGATTTCTTTGCAGTAAACCGATAAAAAAATTACATCATTTATTGTCTCGTCGAGTATGATAGAATTCATAAAAAAAAAAGGAAAGAAATAGCCGCCGCAAGATTACTCCAAAAGAAAAAGTTCAATGATGCTGTCAGAAGTTCCTATGGGCAATTGGCTAACAAACGAGTTAATCACCAATTCCATTCACTTCTTTCGTTGTCGACTACCTTAGCGTGTTGACGAGAAATATTTTCAAAATGTCCGATTAAATATTTTTCAAGCGTATTCCGTCGTCGATGTGAAGGAGATCACTTCGTGTTTGGAGTCGCCTATTTTTTTTTTTTTTCCTCAGTTATTTATTTCAAACTCTTCAAACTTAGAGGAGATTATCGTAGTTTTTATCAACTTTTTTTAGTCCGCATCATTATCTCTTCTTATTTGTGTTGATAATTTCTAATAAAATTCTCCTCTCTTATGGTTGTTTATTCATTGTGCTGAAATATTGCTTAATGCTTATCAGTGATGTTGATGTTATGAGTGCGACATATCTGTATGGAAAAAAAAAAAAAGGAGATTCTAAATTTGTTATGTTTGAGAATTTATTTCTTTTCAATTCGACGAGTCTCATTTCAGAGTGATTTTATAAATTTGCAAAAAATTTTGCTCTTCACGGGAAATTAGGTCGAAAACGTTCCAAATGCATCATAGAACCCGCTATTGTCCATCGAAATTCGTTCACAGCAGAGAGTCATTCATTTGACGGCTTTTTTTTTTTTTTTTTTGTCGTACGCACAATACCTTTAAATGACGTTTCTACTAGCAAAAACAAAAGAAACGTTGCTAAAACGACTAATACTCTTCGAAATGAAATATCTATTGTGAATTTTGTGGAACAAAAATTGCTGACTATGTTATCGTTTTTCTCAAAGAAATCCACTATCCTCTCCATCATATAACGTGCGAAAGAGGTTTTTTTTCGGATACATTTGGAAAGTTCTCAGTGTTATTGAATTTTACCAGGATTTCGAGAGCACAAATAGTCTAAAACCTATGAAAGTGTTAGATACTCATAACGTTGGAAATTTTATTTCAAAGAATTTACTTTGCGATTCGTACTTGGCAAAGAGGCACGTTGAAATCTTTGTTGACATACGTCAGCATGTTGTGACTTCTTTTGATACTGTTGAGTGCATGTCAAAGCCACCAACTGTCACCTCAATTAGAGGACGAACGGCAAACTGAACACTCTTTAATACTCAACCAATGGTTAGAGAAATGGATGCGATTTCATGAGAACTGATAGGGGATATGTAGAAGCTTAAGAAATATAATCGCCTAAACAATGGTTTCCTCTTAGGTCAGGAAATGATGAGTTTACTTATAATTTTAGCGATTCATAAAAATCATACAGCATTTTGCATGTTTAATTCGTTAAGTTCGGTGGTTTTAAAGCTCTACAAAAAAGTCGCAGATTTCTTTTATACATTTGTTTTCAATATGTTTTTTTTTTCATGAATTGTTCAACGATTACGTTGTTAGAAAGAATATGCGTTTGCTGCTTTCTTGAATTGATAGATCTTTGTGCCTTATTAAATGTTTGATTCCGTTGCGTTGAGAAGTCTCACACGATCGTAAAGAGCACATTATCGATGAACACATCGAGATAATTGGAATTATGACAGGTAAGTTGATTGGGAATTATAACGGGAAGGTTAATTGAGAATTATAAGGAAAAATCCTCAAAATGATGTGATCGCTAAGGAACTTACCTGCGATTAATATTGCTAATGGCTCGAGGTAGATGTTAAAGCATTGTTTGTAAATAGGGCGAAATGAACAAAATTGCCAACTATTGTGATCGATGCAGTATCTCTCATTTCGAACAGACCTTTGTCTATCTTCGAGAATATCTTCTTATGAGACGCTTTAAAGACATCAGAAATAATCGCATCGTCCGATGTACTGTAAATATTTTTCTTCTCTCGATTATTTAGGGTGGTTTTTACATTGTTTTGTATGATTCCGAGTCGTTCTCTAGGCATTTATGTTGGAAATTCTTATGCACACTCTTCACGATCGTTGAATAGGTCAGTTTCTAAGCTCTCTTTTAAATAGCTAGTTTCAGTTCTAGTTAGGTCAGTAACAAAGAGGCAAGCGTTAGTGACTTCGATATGAAAATTTGCCGCACATCGGCTAAAAACAATGAAAGAATGTATAACTGAATATGGAGTTACGGCTTTGAATTATGGACGTATTCTTATAAGAGTGTTCCGCATCGCGTTAATACAGAATTGACGCGTATGTAGGGATTGATGCAAAAAATATATTTCCATCTCTCCTTCTAGTAACAGTAATGCTGATGGATGTCTGCATACTAATACCAACGATATCTAAAAGAAAACGATGAGTTAGATGCTGATTTTTGAAGTGCTTGATTTGACTTTCTGCTTATATTCTGCTGTCTAGGATCCGCCAAAAGTAAGCGACCAAAAATCTTATTTACTGCATAACGAATAAAAAAAATCATACTTGGAAGCTTAAAAATTAAGTATTGCACCTGCGAAAAATCACAATAAGCTGTAAGCTAAAATGGCACACACGTTGCGGCCGATATGTGTAACTTCGTTTCTTGAGCCATATGGAGGCGCTGCCGCATAAAGGAATCACGATTTGTCTGATGCTAAAACTCGAAAATGTGATAGTTGATAAGTGCTTGAAGGAACCAAAAATGTTGATGGAGTTTAAGATGCAAAATTGGCCCACATAATGAGCAAAAGGTGACAAACTCCACCTAATCGTCAGAAAATTCCTGTGGTTTCTGCCGTCGAAAATGAAAGACAGTGAAATATGCCATGTATGTCCAAGGTATACCTATATATAAGATCTTTGTGATCGTACGTTAGACGATGAATTTGGATTCGTGATCATGGGTTTTCGGTGTTCATGCGTTGTAACTGATAATATGACGAAACGAGGAAAACAAGAGGGAGAGTGGATTGAAGTGTACGGAAGACTGATTAAGTAGAGGATATATTTGCAACTACAAAAAAAAAAACGCTGCATTTTGATGAGGATTTGCAGCATGACGCATCTGACGATTGTCTTTGTGTGGTCGACGCATTGCCCATTAGCGAAATGGGACGAAATGCAGAGAAACTAGGTGGCCATGAACTCAGAGCACATCGTTCCGTTGTTCATCTACAATGAACGCTCATCTTCCAACACTTAACATCAGTGACTATCTCTCTAAGTATCTATCACCGTGTATCAAACTCCTCGTCAATTGCATCTTTCGTTAACTTTTCATCGATTCTATAGATATAATGCACTATATCACTACAACTGTGACACTCTACAAACACGCAGATGACCATCTCGTATAGTCATACGTTTTCTATGTTTCTCATCCGTACGACATTACTCGTCAAAACGTTTTTGGTATGGCATTTGAAAGCGAAAGGTTGCCGTCCGTCCGCTATTGCAATGGAGTGTAATTGCTGCGCGTTAAGACAACAGCGAATCTCAGTGGCCCTCACGTCGTCTAGGGCGTATACGTATTGGCGAGCGATCGTTCGTGGCGACCATTCGGGGTGACTAGAACCGAAGACTACGTCGGATCGTTTTTTTTCCACATACTTGTAACTGGCTGAAATTCTGTTGAACGTATTACCTCTTCCAAGTGTGGCACCTCTCGGATGCGATAACTGCAGTGGAATTACGCCTAGTTAGAGTGCTGTTCTCTACGAGACTTCATCTGTTGATATCGTCACAGATGAACGATTTCGAGAAGGTGAGTTGCGAGTTCATTATGTTCGTTAGGAAAACTTGCAATATTTGTTGCAGATGATGCGTGAAATTACAGACAAAAAACTGATTACAGTGAGACGTGGGAGTTCACGGTTGTAATGATAATAGACCTACCTAACCTTGACCGGAAACCTAAATTTTGCTTGATTTATATAGACTTAAACTAGGTTCTACTTGTTTGACCATAACTCATCTTTAATATGCGTCTTTGGCCGAGCGGCGGACTTGGAATCGTTTAACTTCCTCCGTAGTAAGCTCTACTGTACTTGACCAATTTTTGAGAAGATGCCAACAGTGTTTTATCACCTGCCTTAAGTTTTGCAATAGTTGTTCGGCTAGATGGCTGAATTATCCTTGTGCAAAAAACAATACTAGATTATCCAGTACACAAGAGCAGACGAGATTCCTGAATACCAAGGTTTCCAATGTGCTAGTCCTGCACAAGCTCTCGAAGGAGATTAATATGATACGTCCACCCTGAGCTCAAACCAAACAGTTTGCCGAAGATGGTATAAGGCGAAACGCGGCAGTTGGGTCCTATATCCGACAGACGTTTACGGGATGACGTATTGTTTAGAATGGGGTTGACATCTGCGGTTTCATACTACATAAAAGAACATATGTCAAGTGACCAGAACTCGATGACTTTACTATCCCGGCAAAGATTTTTGGGTATCACAATGACGACGTTTTTTGATCAGTTTCCAGCAGTGCTTTGGTGCTTTTCATCATAGCAAGCGCTAACCTCAACAACTCTTGGCTCTTCGTTGCCAAATTTCTTGATGGTTTTTATACCTACAATTTCCTTTCCGTTTCTATTGTGATTTGAAGAAACATTACGATCTCTCTTTGGCTAAGAGCCTTTAAATTTTTAACTCCGCTGCGGCCATCATTGTTGTTGTTCTTTTATCTTTCGATATTGCTTTCGATATAAACTGCTATTGTTTTCGAACGGTTATCTGGTTTCTGCACATGTCGATTTTGTTGGAGTCGTTGTATGAAGTATCACTGAGCTAATCAAGCGAAGTTCTTTGGCTCTCCTTGGTCAATATCTTCTAAAAGTTTCGATAAAAATTGGGTCGCAGATTGAAATTTCATCATTTCCCATGTGTCGAAATTCTTTTTTTTTTCATCTTCGGCTTCTTTCTTCTCATAATCGAGAATCGGAATACATCTGGCCTATTATTTTTTGAAACTTTTTCGAATGCATGCGAGCACTTTCAACCATTTATCCACCGAAATAGATACCATTCGATCACAAATTACACCCCGGTTAGCGGTGCTTCAAGCGTGAACAATCTTCGCTTCTAACCTCTAATGAAATTTGCCGTCTTGTTCATATCTATCACAGAAGTGTTTTTTAAAGAATATCACATATAGGTGTTGTTATTGCTACCACAGAACGATTATAATTGGGATTCACAGCGATGTTTCACTTTGTCGTCCCCAGCAAGAATACGTCTACTGGCGCTCGCATTGTCTTCTTGTCATCTACATAAAGCGTGCATTTAAATAAATAAGTAAATCTCTGTATCGCGCTCTCATAGTTACAAAAGCAGAGTCTCTAGTGAATGCTTGCCAGTGTATAACAGTTATGGTATAACACTACCATCTAGGCGGAAAAAAGCTTATTACGTATTGTTATTCAACACTGTTAGCTATGGAACAGAAATATCGTAATGCGGATCATTCTCAAGCTTATTTAGATCCAGCCATTCAGAAAATTGAAAGCTGTATGAATTAAATGTTTTGGACAATGATGCTAGAGTATGACTGAAAAGTCTTATTCTGTACCGAAACGTTGAGCAGCGAACACTTTGACGATTTGTAGCGTATATTTGCCTATCATTCAGTAATGTTTTTAAGGATGTCAGTCATTTTATGCGCATAAATCGCTATCTTCTTTTTTTTTAATCGAGATTTTTTATCGCCATTTTATGATTAAATCTTTGTCACGAATCAAAGCGCAGTTTTCGAAAGACAACAACCATCTCATCGTTCCTCTTCTAATTCCTCGATTAAATTTTCCCTCAATGTCTTCTTTTTTTCCTCCTCAAACTATTGCTATTGTGCAATGCGTTGATATTGCATCTTGCTTTTTGTTTGCGTTTCTTTAGTAGTGCTAGGGCGGTTTTTTGAAAGTCGAATAATTTTTTGCTTTCTGATTTTCTAAAAGATCAACCAGCCTGAAATCTTCCCTCGTTGGCAACGATTTTCTCTAGCCGGTTAAGAAAACTCTTAGATTTCCGATCAACAAAACAACTAATTTCAATTGTAAGAGTATCTTAACTTTTTTAAAGCATCATTTCATCTTTAAAGGCCGTTAAAAATTTTCTGAAGAGATCAGAAAAGGCAGCGGTAAGGTCGGAAACGTTCATTCATTGAAGTGAATGCGGAAAAAACCTTCAATCTACACAACTGCACCACTTTTTGGTAACTGCGGACTGAGCCACCGTAGTGGATTCAAATTGTGTGGCATCCACCCATCGAAGGGTTCCACTCTGGTCTAGAAACTACACAAATTTTTTGGGTAGCGTTGCGAAATTGCAACTTCCGAATCAACCAAGTGAACTCTTGGGAGGAGGTGGGGGCACATGTTCGTCTTTATTGATTTGGTGGGACATTTTTCTGCGCCAGGATTTTCTTGTATGTGGAGATAATAAGAAAACTCGAGAGTATGAGGAGATGAAGGACTCAAGACTATATATAACTCACAATTTTCTTACATCAGGTAAATCGTTGTAGGAACAAAACTAGCTAAGAAAATACGTGAGAGCTTTTTTAACAACTCAGTGGGTAGAGTCAGCTAGTGAATTTAAAACGTTTAGATGATTGCGATATCTTGGATTCTCATATATGAGCTTTACAGAACTAGAAAGGAAAGCTATGTTATGATTTATCGATACGATTATAGAATTCTTAGTGAAAATTTTGTGATAGAATTTTGATGAAAATCAATGAACGTTAGTTAATTTCAGTTTTAAAAAAATCAAAACGAGGTAAATATAGGAAGCGTATATTATTGTGAGAGCTTAAACGTTGGAATTTGTCGGATCCGAAGAAGATGTACGGTTGAATAACAAAAAAAAAAACTTCCAAACAAAACGTTAGAAGTCTTTGTCTCTTTCAATATATTGTTGCATTATTTATTAACTTCATTCACATTGAGCATTCACCATTTTTCAGCATTGAGCAATATCATCGCTCATAATTCTTAACTTGGGAGAGGGAGGGGAGAATTGAGGGGGAGAAGGGGCATAGGATAGTCGAGCACATCGTCATATGCACATAACACTTTTTTTTTTTTTGACAGCATTGCTATCATCATATGTACATAAAAATTTGATACATGTCGAGCATTTTGCACTTCAAATAAAACATACGAAAATTTTGTGGAGATAAATCTGATTAAAATTCTTCGCAGATTGAAAAAAATGGTTAACGAAAATCGATAATAGTTTTCATTGTTTTTTGATTGTTTTTTGAAGAAATTTAGTGCAGAAGCTAAATCTTGAAATTTTTATGAAGTGAAATTTAGTGCAGAAGCTAAATATAGGATCAAATTATAGCATCAATAAAACAAATAATGTTGGATCAGAGGAACGAAACAGAAGAGTTTTAATATTGCTAGCAATAGTTTTCGTTTTCCTCATTAATCTTTGCTAAATTTATAACGTTTAGAGGAAATTTTCACACCTTCCTTTTATTTCACTTCTTTTTTTTTTCGTATTATCTTTTCACGTTTCTAAATAATCCTTTTATTTTTGCAAAAAAAAAAAATCTTTTTTTTTTGAACTTTTGCGAATTTGCATTTCAGATGATTTCGTTCTCTGAGTATGTCTAAGCGTTCGACTTCCTCTTTGTTCTATTGATCTCATTCATGATGCGATTGAAATTAAATCAGCGAAATTTGATGGACAGAATTTGAACAATAAGGCAACTCCCCATAATAACTTTCCGCTTGCACACCCATTCCGGGTGTAAAATATGTTTGCATAAAAATTTGCATATATTGCATTTAGTCAAATCGCATTTCGAAACGATCGGAAGGAAATACGGATCTTTTGTGGAACTCTTATATATGCGATCTGTTTGACTAAATATGAATCACATATAGAGCAGTGCATCTCATGCCTTAGGAGATGAACGGAGGGTAATCACAGATTTCATATTAATAAGGAAATGAGTTGCAATTAATCAACAAACAAAATTTTTTGGATAGGCACTCGAATGAAGTGAAAATTATGGAAGCTCTGAAAAGAATTTATCTCCGGATGCATATAACTTTCTTTACGATTTCCGTTTGCGTTAGCGAGCGAGACTTTCAGCTTATCACCTTCTCATTGCTGAAATAATATCATTCTTGACGTTGTGGCTTTTAACTTTTAATCCAATTTCAAAAAAAGTTGGCATTGGTAGGCCACCATTTAATGGGCGTAAATTCAAAAGTAGTGAACCGCAGTATCTGAGGACGAAGAGAGGATGTGATGGAAATTTACCTACGAGTGATACTGAAACTTTATTATAAATACAATTATTTATTGAGAATTTATGAAAGAGGCCCACAATTAATAAGTGGAATTGCAAAAGAGGTTATCGTCTCATCTCATCTAATACTTCCGAAATTAATATTTTCCCGGAATCTTCCAAGAAGGGTTGTGGAAAAGATAAACTGTAAATTTAAAAGTATTGGTTCGGAAGTTGTTCAGAATTTGGAACTGAGAGAGAGGTATGATTATTTTTGATAAGAATACATCATGCATGTTCCTATTGTTCAATGGCAATTCATATAACCGGTTGGCTCGTTCAGCACAATTGCAAAGCACATACGGTGTTATCATTTCTAAAATCCTTTCTTACCTTTTTTTTTTTCTAAGCTTAGAGGAGATGCTTTAAACGGAAAACCTATTGTCGAAAATAAAATTCTCAGAGGAAAGAAAAGTTCATTTCATATTTATTTTCGAATTAATGTGTGTTAAAAATATTTTAGTGTTAATGACGCTTTATTTAAACGGATAAACGATACAATTTATGTGGGATGGTTTTTAAGCGCTATGAATGACAATAGCCTTAGGCAATAAAGAGAAAACGATGCAACGTTTGATTTGAAGGTTTCTATGCTTTCATGAATATAGAAATATTCAGGCAACGCAATAAAACCCACATCAACCGACTCTCAGTAGCGGAAATATCAGCCAAAGCCTAAATTCTATTTGAATAAAATAGTAGGTAAATTCTTGATCCTCACAACTGGATCATTAAAAAATTTCAAGCTCAATTGCACAATAAATGAAGTCTTTTTATAAATGTTTTACGAGGATTAATTACAATGTTATATCTGCATTTGCTCTTATGGCAAAATTATTTGAGTTTACAGATATTTATACAGATTCGGACAATTTTATTGTTGAGAAATCATGAATGTTATATAACGTCGAAGAGTGGAGCATATAATTGTTCGATAGTAATTCATAAGAAACGTTAACTCCAATCTGTTTTCCAAAGAGAATACCTGATCTTATATGTATTTTATCGGAAATGTTTTATGTGTATTTCAACGAAAAACTTCATCAATGTAATTTCCTTTCACTATGTCTACAAGTGTATTGTAGTGAAAATTATTTGTTTTCTTTCTTTTTTTTCTACAAGTATAGCAGATGCTTCATCGAGCCATCGAAAAAATAATAAGCGATTTTTAAATCGTTCTATGAGAGTTGAAAACGCCATCCACAGATATGATCCGAACTTGTGACTTTTCGCTTTCGAGGCAGTTATCAATTTGAAGCGGTATTTGCTTTCGCATTTGAATTCTGTTAGCTTTATCACAAGAATTTGAGTGCTTTTTGAACTGTAATTCAATTTCGAATTGTTGTTTCCTTTTTTCCGGAAAGCACATCAGTTTATGTCTCTCGATAAGTCTGGCGATTTTATCAAGCACTAGCGCTATACAGCTTGCAGGTGAGCATTAAACTGTCCATGTGTCAAAATGGCATCTAACTGTTATAGTGCCAGAATATCGTTAACTCATGTTTATTCGCTATTTCCGCTTTTTTTTTTTCAAAGGTTCGTTGTAATGAAGATTTGAATGTTATAAGGCTGGCAGAATGAAGCTCTGCTTACTTAGGTATGCGCGCATATATCAACAATAGTCTTAACTCGCCTACTACTATGTTCCATGTTTAGAACTTGTTGTGTATGAACCTACATCTCATCACAACATAAAATAATTCTAGGCGCTCGACTAACCAATTTTTTAAGAAGAGTTATGAATATTTAATAGGCGCCTGAAATTTGCAAGTCTAATTTCATTCTAAAGCTAGTTATATAGTGGGGAAAAAAAAACGTTTGCTTCAATAAGAATATTTTCAATAACTAAAAATATTACTAGATAGTATTCTGTGAAAATTTATGCGAACGATTAATTTAATGCACTTAATTGCCGAAAAAAAGCGCCTATCGCGCCATCCTTTAAGAAACGTTTTCTCACTTGTCTTGATTTAGTCTTAATTCTGGCATTAGCCGATTGTATTAAAGATGCGAACAGCCGCATTTTACGTGTCACCTATTTGTGAATGCACAACGCACATTCCAAACGGGTCAATATATTCATGAAGGTCGCGTATCTTCTCATCGCCTTTGTTTTAGCCGTTAGAATGACGCCCTATTTGCTCAATTGTGATTCTCTTTTTCGTTTCGATATTCATAGAACGCCGAAATGCTCTCAATGAACGCAACAACAATGAAGACATAACGAACCCTATCGAAAGTCATCATCATCTCAAGCTTATAGCTCGTGGATATTATAGAGAAGGCGTTCCAAAACCCTCTTGTACCTTCTTCCTAATGCGCAAAGTATACGGAAAAAGATATTTGTTTATTCAAGAAGTTGACAGTCGATAAAAACTTTGTGGGTATTCCGCTTAAATCTTATTTCCTCTTTCATAGTTCAAAACGGTAATGCAACCAATGCGCAAAAGAAAAATTTCTTCTTTACCGATATTACAGATATTATTTAAATTTCTTCTAAGCACTATAATTTATCAAATATTTTTAACGATATTGTTCGAGGCAATTTCATAATACACTTAAAAAATACGAAGTTTTCAGCGAATGAATAATTAAAAATCGTACAACTTTATAATCACTATTGTACGAGTTTGTATATATTGAAAAAAAAAACTCTTTCTATTTTATTCTTTCCTCTTTTATTTGAACATTTGTCTGATTTGTTATATTTTATTCGTTCTGCTGTTATAGCTAGCATAAATTTTTAAACATAAAAACAACTAAATAAATGAAGAGATATTTGCATCGACGAGATTAAGTCGTTCATGATCATTTCGATGATTTCAATGATTGATTTATTGAAATTCTCAATGGAATTTTACGATTGGCAATAGGGCATGCCGCATATGTTAGGGAGATGTGTTGATTGGTTGACATTCGTCACTCGACGCATGCAGCATAAATGTGTAATATTTGAATGAGCCTGTTCGGTCACCCGATTTCATCTTCAAATATCGTATCGTACACAACAAAGATATATCCACATTTCTTTTATGGTATAATAGCTCAAATTATCGCCTTTCTTAACACAAGAAAGCTTTTTAATTTCTAATTTTTTTTTTCGAATATGAATGTATAAAGTTGCAATTTGATTTCATATTGCAAGAAAAACACTATTGTTGCAATAATCAACGCTTTATATTTGCAGATGGAATAAATATTGTAAATTGCATAATTATCGCACAAATAGTTGCGCAAGCAATTTTTTGAAATTCTATTGGCATGTGGCAAGTTGAATTCGTTGAATAGATGTTGAAAAATATTATCGAATTTTGAAGGGTTATTATAGACGAGGAAATTAGTGAATTAGCTTATGCAGTAAATAGAAATGCCGTAATCATTTGAATGCTAAAAATCTGATGCGTTCATTATTGCAATCTTATCGAATCGAAATACAAGTACTAGTTCTCATTGAGAAATCCCTCGAATATTTTGCATTATTTTAACGAAACAATATTCTTCTTTCTTTTTTTTTCTCACAGGCTAAAAGCATTCTTTTTTGGCAATTTTCATAGCACTTATTTATGAAAACATAATAATAAAGAAAAATTCATAAAAATCTACTTATAATTCCTATGATTGATTGATTTTTGAGAATTTACTGGAGAGTCGCTGATTTGATGCAAAAATCTTATCATCAACAACAAGTTCAGTTCAAAATTGAATAATTCCACACTAATGAAGCATCAGAAGAAATGTACTCACCACTACCTTCAATAACTTCCTGTCGGTTGGATTTGAAAGTATGCTGATGGTAAGATTTGTTTTGTGCAGCCGTTCGATGAACTAAAATAAATACCTTTGGGGGGTCATAAAACCACCTGGTTGAAAGATAGAGAAGTGGTTTTTGAAGCTCGCGCCCTTAAGTATGGATCTCTGGATTTGAAGTTGAAATATACAGGAAGACGGACGGACAGAGCCGCAGTATGTAATTTTTGCTGAATAGAGAACACACAAGGAGCAACATTGAAATATAAAAACAATCAGCGAAGGGAGCGTCTTCAATTGCGTCGTTAGCAAATTCTAGCCTACTTGTCTATGAACATCCCACCAAAGAATATTGCTGCATGATTGCTTGGGATTCCTGGTCGCTTATCCCAACATCACTGTGAATTCCTCCAATAAACCTCCACTAACGATCGAAATCCATTCTCAGGAAAAAGAAGAGAAGGGCCAGTTCACTGAAACGTTTGCATTCCGTTTACCGGAACAACTAATTTAGTAAATTACCAATAAATAATAAATATGCAATATTGCCTCGTATTTTATCTAATCTATTTGTCGATGCAAATTATGCAACTCGACCAGCTGTGAAATTTATGCAAATTTTTAGCCACCGTTGTGTTTTCAACTGTTAAAATTGATGAATTGGTGTGAAAGTCAATATTGCAATGCAATCGCCGAATTTCGTAATTCTAGTTCCAATAATTCGAGAAGTAAAACTACAATACTAATCACTTGACTGGTAGTCACGGTAGTGCACTTTGCGAATGCATCTTCGCAAGAACGGACGCAAAAGGAAGCAATCCTCCGATCAAACCTAGTTGCGATGGATGTCTCGTCTACACCAATTGGACGTTTCGGTAAACGTCCGAAGTTTGTTGCACAGTTTTGCAAATAGGGCAGAATTGTTTCTCAAAGTGCAAACCCGCAATGATAGAGTGAATTTCAGATTTTTCTTTGAACAGTGAATAAAATTTTCGAAATTTCAGAATCAGCCAGTTTGGCTAGGCTCTGGCCTTGGCTATTCGGTGCCAGCGATCGTTGTCGATACGGAGCCGATCATGGTTCGCTTGATTCAGTCGGTAATTTTTTCAAAGTTGTATTGCATACTTGTAATGATTAGCAACACTCATATGATATTGCATCAACATAGAATCAAAACAGAAAAATAATAAAATTTTTAACGAAAAGTGAAATGGTAGAAGCGGAGTAGCGCATCTCCTTAAAAACGCATCAAAAATTCTTTTCCGTTGCAAAAAGACCGGAACTTTTGGTCCCATGTTTCCTTGAAGTGGCAATGCCTCGGTTGAAATTCATACAAGCATTGTCCCGCAGAAGTGGGAAGGAAGAGGAATGAGGGAAGTGTGAAGAGAGGAAAGGAAGTGGAGAAAGCTTAACAGTTCTAGGAGCCAAAATCGGACCAGAAATGCTCGTCTAACTGTTCCCGTAATAATATTGAAACACAGTTTTTGCCGTCTATTCTCGTCTCATCGCAGTGGAAACATCTGGAGAGTTATTGTTTTTCTCCGTAATCATTAGCCTCAGCCGACAACATTCCACGTTTGTTAGTGAAATTTGTCTTTTTTTTTGCATGAATCAAGAATTTCCGCCGCCAAAGGCTCGTTTCCTTTAGGTTGGAGATTTTAGCGGATCTATTCATGTTCTCTTCTTCACCACCTCTCGGCCCTCTTTTATCTTACTATCGTTGCGTACTCGAAATCCCGGTTGCATTAATACATTTAATCATATAAAATAAAATTCGTATGTTTCATATTTCTAGAATCATGTGATGCAACTTGACAACGCTGCAAGGTTGACGGCGCGCAAAAAATTCAACCCGGACGTGGAAGATCTTGTTGAAATTCCGTAAGTCAAAAGTTGGCACGTTTTATTTCGCATATCTTTTGTGCAATGAGAGATATCATTGAAAAACTGGTAATAATATTATTCAAAATAACACATTGATTATTTACTAAAGAATGTATTATAATGAGAGAAACTAATAAAACTTTATTTCTTTATTAAATAAATATAATTTTTCATTGATTTATTAGTGGTTGTAAAGTAGAATATTTTTATTCGTTTGTATTTTATTATTTGCAAATCTAATAGAATTTTTTCTTTTCCTCTTTTTTTTTTCCTCAGTTTATACGTATTAAATACAACTTATTTCAGTTCAAACGCTCATTGTTCAATAAATCTTTTCTCAGATGAGGTTCACTTTGAGTATTTACCACGTCATAAAAGCGCTAATTCTTTCAATATTGTTCCGCTTTAAGTCACCAACCATCGTACTCATAATGCAAACAAACAATAATATTGTCGTACTCAGAGCGTATTTAACGCGCACCTATCGGCATTGCTAATTATACAACGAAATCAGCTCCATGAATTGCTCGCATACAGAGAGGAAACTGTTTAACTGAGCTATCCTTCGGATTACCTCTGTCGATTTTCTGTCCGAAAATTTTTCTTGCAAAATCGTGCTGTCATTTATCAGTGAGTATATCTTTGCTTTCGTACAACTTTTGCAATTGAAAAGTTTTGTGGAGATTCTCACAATTTCAGGGACGAATGTGAATCGGCGCTACTATATTCGCTTCAAAAACGATTTGAAAAGAAACGAATTTATGTAAGTTCTCAAAATAAGAACTAGTAAGTATTAATTTTGACATACTTAGCACTCATACGATCGTAGCGTTTCGTTACGGGAGCATCACAAACTAAGTCATCAGGTTGATTAAATAAGCTATCAATTTATAGAGTATTTTAAATTGCAATAGTGTTGTTTCAGATGAAAATGAAACGTGTAGGTTGTCTTTTCAAAATCCGATCTAATAATTCGAATGCAGAAGGAAGTTAAAAAGTGCACGAAAATATATTCAACCGTTTCGAAATATGTTTACTATGTTATGGAATTATTTAGCGCACAAAAAAAATTCACTAAGATTTGACCATTTTCACTTCGTTAGCCTATAAAGAGAAGAAGAAACGTTTTGCGAAATAATAAATTGCATTATCTTATTCATTTCTAAGCTTACTTTCTTTACACTTTCATACTCAATTGTGGAAAAAAAAAATTTTTTTTTTTTCTCATATAAAAGTAATAGAAGTTCGCGATAGGTGTTTTAAATATTTCTTTGTCTACACCTTACTCAGCTTACAAGAAGCGATTGCTTGCATATTTAAAACTATTCAAAATTTTCTACCAAATTGAGAATACCTTCATTTTTAGACGAAAGCTGGTGAGGTTCTTTTGGCGCTTAACCCATACGAACGTCTATCGATATATGATGATTCTGTTATCAAGCTTTACCGCAACCAGCCAACGACTTCAATGCCAGCGTATGTGATCAGACGTTTTCGAAAGCCAAAATGGCTCGTATTTCTTTTTTGCCCTCTACTGTAAAAATTAGCATTTATGGAATGCATAGCCTTCCACTTTTGGTAGCTTTACATTTAGTCTTTACAAGCATACGTACATGACGCTATTGAAAATCAGCATTCTTAATGCACATCATTGCATTAGATGAATTGTTTTGCAACGATTGCAATATGAAGAATCCTTTAAGATATCATTGCCAATTGAACGCTGTTGGTTTTTGAATAGAGAAAAATTTTTGCAAATAAACTGACTGAAAAAAAGAACGATCGTAATTTTTCAGACATATCTTTTCGATCGGAGAGGATGTTTTACGCAATGCGAAGAATAAATCGAGAAGTGAAATGATCTGCTTCAGGTATGCATTGTATGAACACAAATATTAGGGGCCAGGTTAATAACCATTATGCTAAAACGAAGACTTATACCCGTATTCTTCATCATCAATTATCGTACTTATTTCATGAAGCGCTTAGAAAATTGCTCTTAAAGCTTTTCGAAGATGATTCTCATTGTCAACTATTCATCTCAAATATTCCCTAAGCTCCATTTGTATTCTATTCTATCTTTTATTGAAAGTATATAGCGAGTCGCTCCCCGTCCTATAGCGTTTGTAACTTATTGCTTGAATGAACTGAATCCATTATCGGAAGTGTGCTTCTCTTCTCTCGATAAATAACATACGATTTCACTTCCTTTGTTATCATTTTTTAAATTTTGCCGTCCATAAGTGATGGATACGCATCCTGTTACCTTTATTGGAAGATATTCCAATAGATATTTTTAAGCGTATTTCCGCACGAAGTGCAAATAAACTCTCTCTTGATGGTTATTGGGTTCTGTCGGCACCTGAGTAGGCGTTTTTTTTTTAAAGTTTGAAGCATTTGGTCATTTTGCATTCACGTTTATTGTTGATGCGCTCATTTTGTTGAATTCTTCCATGTTGTTTTGAGTTCTGGGCATAGTTAATGAAAATTTTTTTGTCGGCTGTACTTTCTTCTTCATGCGTCCACACAATAGATTGTTTTTTTTTTCCGATTCACTAAATGGTATAGAACTTCATGACCTAATTGTACAATTTTCAGTGGTGAATCAGGTTCGGGAAAGACAATGAATTTATTTCAAGTAGCGCGTTATATCGTCAAATCAAGTAAAAGAGAAACCGTGACAGCCGTGCAGGTGATTTTTTTTTTCAATTTTTATTGTGTTATATCTTTTCATCAAATTATGTTGTAAAACTAGCTGACTTTTGTGCAACTATCTCGAAAGGGGGGAGCGGAGTTTAGAGATTCAACCAACCTTTTTCGTTGAGAGCACAAAAGCGCTGGAACGAGATGAAAATCGCCAAAGCACACATATTTTGCCAACTCGATTCGCTCACCCCAAAGAATTTTGATCTCCTTCGTGTACCTTAGAAAAATGTGCAGTTTGCTTCGTTTGACTTGAAATGAAAAATTTCGATCCTAAAAAAAATTTCGATTCATTCGATTTTTATATGTGAGAATTTCCCTGCGTTTAAATATATGAAGAATTTTATTCGTTTTAAATTTTTCAGCTGATCTGCATGTTTCATTAAGGAATTCTTGGCTTATTTTGCTCACCTCATCTCGCTCCAACCGCTAAGCCCAGCATTTGAAAAAATAATTTGATTTCCGGTTCCACAAAGATGTAAAATGGTAATTTATATGACCTCTATAAAAAGCTGTATAGAGCAGAAATTACCTATTTACTCGTCGAAAGGTAAATTTTGGAAGGATGTAGAGATATTAAAACAATTTCTTGTTATAAGAATTTGAGTGCTGTATTTCCTGGTCAACTTCGATAGGATATCAAAACGATTTTGCTGACCGCTCGCCACCCACCTCATTTTCTAGATATCACGATCTTCAAAACTTACTGCTTATTATTCAGTGTCACATAGTATTACGTCTTTACAATTTCCGCGCTGTCGCATTTTACTCGATGAGATTAGCTGATGTTGAGGGGCATATCCGAACTGTGTGCATCTTACACGACAGAGTGCATTCAACACAGTTTGTTTTCCCTGCCCGAACATCGTTCGGGTTTCGACTGGCTACATGACATATCGAAATGGTATTTTGTGCTGTTGGAGTGCTTGTGCGCCTATCTTACTTTCCATTTAGCTATGTTGCAAAAATATCCCAGAAAATATTCGTTGGTTTTGAATAGTATAACTGCTCCATCACTTTGCGATACTGTGGCTTTTGTTGACTGCTCCAGCTTATCTTCCCATATTTCGTTTCGTTGGCTATTATTCATACTGCAATCTCATTTACGTATATGCTGTGATACACATTGGCGAATTCCAGCGTCATTTTCTTGACGATCATTTAGAGAATGTGCTGCGGGGATGGCCATGAATGTGTTAAGAAAGTTTTAAGGTGACAGATGCAAATATGGCCCTACTCAGCAAAGCTTGAGTTGAACTCTTCCATAGATGCTTCAAAACTTCGTGCACTTGGCGAATTTTCCGTCATAAAGTTTTTAAGCTGGAGTAAGGGAGCCTGCACACATGCGCATAAAATAAACGGATGAGCAAGAGCAGTGCTATGGCCACTTCCTTTACCCTCAGCTACCGCCACCTGAATTTGTAGAGCCACCCGGCTAAAAGGCCCATTGACGAAAGTCTTACAGTTCCTGGCAGGTATTGTGATCTCGAATCTGCATTTAGTTCGTGTTGCTTCTCTTTTAAAAAATGGTTACATTATTTCACCCTGTTCGCTTTCGAATTTTACTGGCCACGAGTGATGCGGACGTCCATGCGCTTAATAACTTCTTCAGTGCAGTAGGCATGCGTAACGAAGGCGAACTTGCAACTTTCCTCAACAATATGACAAGGATTTTGCTTGTCTACTGAGCATTTATAAAAGCTTCATTGACATTTCAGGTCGATGCTATTCAAACAATCATTGAGGCATTTGCTGGTGCAAAAACACTTAAAAATAACAACGCTACTCGAGTCGGTTATGCGCTTGAGCTGCTATACAGGAAGTAAATTCTTCTAGAATATTTTCGTTATTTTTAACGTCTACTAGCTCAAGCTTAAAGTGATTCAACATCGGTTTCTTCGGCGTTCTATCGATTTTCAACGAAAACTTCATTCTGTTTTATTTTAAGAATTTAAGTCTATTTTGTTTTTCTTGAGGTTTTTTTATTCGTTTTCACAAATTTGCCATTTTTCTATACACAGATTTTTTTTAAAGCAAAAGCTCATCATAGTAACATTGTGCTCATGTGTACATATTTGTGTCTGTTTATTATCGAAGACTTTAAAGCGGAAATTCACTGGAATAATGTAAGTTAAAAAGTGGCTTCCTATGCCCTGTTCACTTGAATTCTCAAAATTTGAAAGGTGGTATAGACTTTTAAAAGTGAAGAAAGAAACTGTACGCGTTTTGAACTGGACGCTTTTCCCTTTATATAGGCCAGGTTGCAAAACAACGAAAAATCTTTCGTGGAAGATTTCCACAAGCAGTGGATTTTGCTAAATTATGAAGACATTATTTTTGCATATTTTACAATATGAGGTCATTATTTAGAAAATTTCAGATTTTGCTGCTTAATTATGACATCGATTGATGAGTTGTGCGTCGGGTTGGAAAAGCACATATCGTGCCATCTCTTCAAGCGTGTTTCTTTACTAATCACTTCATTAAGTGGCCTCATTCATGTGACTTATAAACCAACTTTGAAATTTATACACAATATAAACCTGTTCATTACGTCTGTCCACTGCCATTGTTTTATCAGCGTTTTAATTCATCAGATGAACAATATTTACAGTGAATCGATCGAAGGTATTGCACTGCGTCATCTGTTGCCGTTGGAATTAAGTCGGCTTGTCTATCAGAAGCGAGGCGAACGTAATTTCAATGTCTTCTATCAAATGTGTGCTGGCTTAGAAGAATCATTACGTCAGAAGTTCGGTCTGAAAGATTCTCACAAATATTTCTACCTCAATCAGGTTCATAAAATCGATATATTGAGATGAAAACTGAAAAATTGGATACGTATATAAACCAGCTTTTAAGTACGCGCCGGGGGTTTACGTAAACCTCGTAAACTTCCAACAATACTGTCACTTCTTTACGACCAACCTCATGCTCGAGCATCAACATTGTCTCCAAAAATTCTGCGTTACATTGGTTCAGCGTTCCTTGACTTAGTACGCAGAAAATATTGCTATTAGCAATTGGTCACTTTTCTAAGCTATCAATTTTGCGAGAACTTTGAAGAAGCGAAGCGAATCCAATGTCATAAAATTTCATCAAGTTGAGATTCTCTATTAGGTCCACTTCTTGGTTTATTTGAGGATGGTATTAAAAGTCGGAAAGTCAATAAAAACCTCTAAAAGGAAAATCTTTTTGAACTGATTGATGAATACTCTTAAAGAATTACCTTCTGTGGTTAATTTTTTTTTTCATTGCCATAATAAATCTTACTTCTTTTTTTTTTGTTTGCTTACTTCTTTTCACCTCTCATGAATATCTTTCAACTCTAAAAAACACATCATTCTGATTTATATTTTAATGAAAATTGTTCAGTGATACTTGCTACTTTCTTTTTTCAATTTATGCCGTAAATTACCGCATTTGCTATAAGAAGTGATATTCCCACTGATATCTGCATAAAGTCTACCGATGTTAATAATACGGCTCACGCATAAGTTCTATCACTATCAAATTCCCAAAAAATTTTGTGACAATATCCTTGGACAACATTTGCATCATGCAAGAATTTTCAATCCACTGTTTGCTTAGGTATCTAAGATCTCTTTTTTTTTGGCGCATGGCTGTTACCACTGTTAAGATTAATCGTATTTCAATGATCTCGTCAACATGTTTGAAAGGAAATTTTGTGTTTCGGAAGATTTTCCCAAATTTTCTGAAAGGTCGAATTTTTACGGTATATGCCCACGGAACTTTCATTTTCTTTTTCATATGTTTGTTGACTCTTTGTCACACTCAAAATATCTCAATATTTCGTACTTACTACCTTCTCCAGTACCTCCCCTTCCCCTCCAAACCATCTTCGATTGGAATAGATGAAAAGGAAGCTGCCCACATGTGATACGGATATTCTATTTTGTAAGCTTCAAACCTTTACTCGAAATATAGGCTAAATGTCTTTTATTCTAGGGCAAATGTGTTGATAATGAAACGGAAGATTTGCAAAATTTCGCCGATTTACGAGATGCGTTGAAAGCAGTCGGCTTCAGCGATGACCAACAGAGCTTCATATTTCGTGCACTTGCAACCATCCTACATATTGGCAACCTATATTTCAAACCAAGAAAGGTAAGAATTGTTCACAAACTTCCGCCATAAAATTTACAGTTGTCAATTAACTGAGTGGAAAAAGCGCAGTTTGTAGAATTTAGACCTATGAACAGAGAAAAAAAAATCGCGATCACTATTTTACTACCCACTGCATATTTTCCTCCTTCTATGTCATGATCAAGATCAATCCGCTACTGAGCCAAAAGCTCTTCTTCTCTGCACCTCATCTGTTGACTCCTCTGCGGACTCGTCCGGTGATTTCTTCTTCAGCGACAGTGTTGCGGTTAATTTTTAGTCTTGATACACTGAAGATGTTTTGCCAAAAAATTTTGTTCCTTGATGTTCTCAAAATCGAAGTTTCAGCTATGTAAGCAGTTGGACGGGATTGTGAAACGATGAGCTCAAGAAATGTGGTGCTGATTTTTGGAATCAGTGGGAAAAAAATAAACCTAGGCAAAGTGGATATTCGAAAGGCCGAAAAACTTAAATATCCGAATGATCTTTTGGATGTACAGACATAATCTCCTAGTATTTCTGTCGTATGACAAAACGCGTATCATATCGATGTATTATAGCTCTCATCGTGAATTTTTGTACCTTTCAAGCGAAATATCGGATGCATTTTCTTTCTAGATATCGGATAATGAGGAACAGATGGGTGTTGAGATTGGCAACGATTCTGAGGTGAAATGGTCAGCATATTTATTGGAAATCGATCCTGAGCAATGGAGTGCTATCTTCACATGCAAAACAACGGTACAGAATTAGTAACTTTCATTTTAAATATATAATTTTTGATATTGATTTAAAGGTTTTTTTTTTCTTGCGAATTAATTCATCATATTGTTCATAGATGATGGGGGTGTATATTTCGTTGAAATTGAGAATTCAAAAATATGCATAATTCAGAAAAATAAATAAATAAACATAAAAATAGCGCAATTTCCTTATGAAGTTATTATGTTGTGTTGCAATAGTCCTATGGAAGTTTTATGCTTGCGAAAAGAAATCAATTCGGATATAGCAGATTTTTTTTAAAATATGATAGCAATTCATATTTATTATCTCCATAAATATGTGAAATAAAACCAATTGAATGTGTAAAAATAAATGTTCATCGAATCTGCAAAGTTGTTGAGAGCGTGAATTCATCGTTTAAACCGATTTTGAAGTGATAATTGAAAAAAAAAAAGAAGCTTCGATTGCTTTGAAGTTGAAAATTCAGTTCGAGAGCAAATTGCTCTAAATTTATTGTCATCTTTTCATTATTCAGTTATTAATGCAAATTATCTTGTTGCGTTTTCTTTTTTTTTTTTTTGTGACTTTTAAATGTTATAGATGAACGGTGAGGAAACGATATCAACTCCGCTTACTATCAATCAAGCTCTTGACGTACGGTAAGAGAATTTTATTGCTCGAAAGATATTTTCATTCCAAATATATAATCAAATAATCATTATTTGCATAAAATGTTTTTTTAATGAAGTCGATGTTTTAATGAAATTATGCATTTCCCTAATGCTTTCGTCAGGCTAACAATTTCCACGTGCAATTTTTCAACGAAATTATTTTCAGTTTTTATATTTTGAAATGATCATATGAACTACTAGAGTAATTTTAATGAATGTTGAGAAAGATTAGTGTTCACAAATGCCGTGAAAAGTATGGATAATGTAAGGCCATCATTTCCCCCCTTTCTCCTTTCTCCTCTCTTTTCCCAGCGTACTAACCTCTTTGTGCCAATCTCCAAAAAGGTTTGTAATTGATAATTTTCGAAGGACCAATCATTAGAGGTCGGTTTGCCGCCAACGTTTAATTTTTTCCTCATAGTGGAAGTGGAATTGAGAAGCATTGCGATAGCTACTTTTTCAACCAGCTCGAAATGATGAGTCTTGATTGCTCGCTAGTTTGAGTGGAAAGCTCTCCAAGACGCCGATGACTTTACAATCTTGAATGATCTTGCTTGAAAATTGTGGAATCTTCATTTTTTCTAGTGCCACTTGCAAAATTTTCACTTCATTACTCTGCTTCTGGCATTTTCCACTTACATGCAAGTCGTTTCGGAAAATCAGGGAGTGGAGATTGTTCTTTTCTAATTGGAAAGCTGAGCGGTGAAGTTTGGAGGAGAGGAAAGAGGGGGAAAAATTAGGAGTTGGTGAATTTTCAAAAATTTCATATGCGATCATAAGCATATCAATGTTCTATGGTGTATCATCGTTAAATTCGTCGTATGTTGATGCTTATTATTGCAATTTCAATTGCTATTTTGGAATTCTGCAGATTATGATGGCGCTTTACGAAGAAAATTTCTTCAAAACTCACGCAATAATAAAACCTACACAGTTTTCATGGAAGATGTTTATGCAAATTTTTCGAAATTCATGAATTTAATTCATGCCTTCCGTCATCCACAAGATCATTTATATCCTCTGATCCAGAGGAAAATTGATATTGAAATATACAGAAACACTGATAATATCCTAGTGATCTTTGATATTCCCCTATTGAATAAATAAAATGTTTATTTGTTTTAACAGAGATGCGCTAGCACAATTGATATATGATGAGCTATTTCATTGGATTATGTCACGTATCTCATACGCATATCAGTGTCCCAATCATAACACTTCTATTGCACTTATCGACTTCTATGGTTTTGAAGTAAGCAAAGATTTTCTATAATGCTCTAATTCCATATTAAATTGAAACTGATTGAGAATTGATAATTGAAAGGATGAAATAATTCCCCATCATATTGTTTTAAATAGATCTCTGCCTTTGCGATGAGGTTTTTCTTGAATTTCATAACTTATTAGGTGATGAGGATAACGACGGTTCAATAGGGAGCGCATGCAATCATAAGAAACGTCTCACAATTCTACTTTTCTAACCTTCAAATAACAAGATGTTGAATTGCTGCTATACGAGGCAAAATGATATGTCACATTTTTGACAGAGTTATTTTTTGAATACCGTTTATTAATGGTCCTAAAATTTTCGCTGCAATTTTCATTATAATTTACAATATAATACATTTATTCTCAGTAGTGTTCTATTCTATCAAACACAATGATGAAATTACCTATGAGTATTTTTGTCAAAATATGTGCAAAAATGTGGGAAATTAATTTGCCCACTTAAGATAAATATTTCTATGAAATTGCAGAATTTGAATTTTAGTTCCATTGAAATCCAATGAACTTTTAAGTTCACTTCCTTTCGCTCGATGAATTGACGAAATCTCAAGATAGGAGGTCTGTTATTGACGCTTGATATGAGAATTCGCTTAATTCTGCATAGGAGCCAACCTTAATCTGAGTTGATCAGCAACAACTTCAAAAAATCCAATCAAATCAATCAATATTTCAGCGCTACAACAACAATACATTTGAGCAATTCTGCGTTAATCTTGTCAACGAACGTTTCGAGCATTTCTATGTGCAGAAAATATTCAAAGAAATACAATACGATTACGATAAAGAGGAAATCGAAATAGATTATCAGGTGAGCATATGTCTTTCTTCCTCACATTTCCGCTTCATAAGCATTTATAAACTATCAAATGAAAACTTCGCGCAATATTTCCTATTTGAGTTGACAACGGTGAGAGACTGTGAAAAGGAGAGGGCAGATGCGTTTCAGTTGCAATAAAAAGGAAAAAGATATGAAGCTTTATTACTTGCAAGTTTTTTAAGATAGTTTTTTTGAGTAACATCAATAAGCAATCTAATTCATTCATCAATCCTAACAGATATATTGGGAGTTGAGGCACACATGCGTTAAAATTCTTGCATCAAATATTCCAATTTAAATATCAAAGAAGTGCAACTATCGAGTCTTATAATTCTAATTTTACAGCAGCTTATAGAAAGCGCTATTTGCTTCGATAGTTTGTTGAAGGTGCTGTTGAAAAATATTTTCAGATGCCTGCATCAATAGATAACGAGCGTGTTATCGAACTTTTATTCAAACGGCCTGAGGGACTCGTACCATTGCTTGATGACGAGTGCAAATTTCCTAAGGTCTTTTTTCTTTCTGAATCATAGAGCTAACCTTTGAATCGATATTAAGGTGGTACGTCTGATCAGACAAGTTGGACTTCAAATTAGGACAGGAAAACATTCATGTTGTCTAAGTAAAAGTGCTGCTCTCTCTGAAAGTTCTGCCAAACTTACTTTTGTTCATGAAACGAAGCGACGGAATTGTTACACATGCTTGTGAGAATGCTGAAACAGTTAAATTCAAATCTAATTGTTGATTGTTGATTGCTTTTCACTGTTCAGTTATCTAACCTTTGAAGTGTGCGCTCTTTTTCCACGGGTTAACTTTTTTTTATCATGTCATTCCTATATCCTGGTGTTATTTTTCTTATAATTCCCTGGGAGGTTTGTATCTTTATATGTGGCTGATATTATTACTGTTGAGAACCAACCTACTGGTCGGAGGATGGAAATCGATAAGAGGTGACTTAATTCCTTAGAAAGAAATGCCGGAAAGAGGGAGCTCCCTGAAGTTGGAAGAGTTTTACACCCAGTTAGCTAATATGAGAGAGGGAGAGGGAAACGAAAGAAGTGGTGAACAGGATGTTTATTCGTTGATGGAATTCTTGCATAGTATTATTAGAGATGTCCGAAGACCAAGCCCAACAATCGAAAATTGAATATCCTGTTATCTCAATTCTCACATTGTCATCTATTAGTGACGTGACAAAAATTGAAGGCTTCCGATGAGGGCTATCTACAGCGTTGCAATTTGAATCACCTTGACAAAAGCATCTATGGGAAGGCAAGAGCGAAGGATCGTCTCGAATTTGCCGTTAAACATTTCGCTGGTCAAACATTTTACTCAGTTCAACAATTCATCGAAAAAAATCGTCGCCAAATTTCAAAAACCGCTTTGACAACTCTTTCCGAAAGCCAGAATACAGTAAGTGTTTTTTTTTTCTTCAATGAGAATTTAGAATCTTTTTGTGCATAACGATCAGCGACTGTATGTTTCATCAGGTGAATCTCCTATAAAATTATTTGAAAGGTTATATTAAAATTCTGCGGATCATGCTAAACATCGGGCGACTTTGTGACATGTGTAATCAGTTTTCTATTTTCGCCGGCACTATCTTCGTGTATCTTGATTAATTTTCAGTGTTCGAAAAAAAAGCATGCAGAAAGCTTTGTTGAAAAACACATTTGAGATATTCATTCGAATAGAATTTTTGAGGCTATAGGCTTTCTCGAAGTCTTGAGAAACATAAACCAAGGACTTATTATTTTGCATAAATGAATTTGTTTTTCGTGCAAAGGATAGACAAATTTTAACAACAATACCTAAAATTTTAAGACGTACGAAAATAGTCATCTCTTAGAATTTTGCGATGAGGCGAAAGGGTTCCTTCATTGGAGAGGGTTGATTTGTGTCGTGTTTTTCTTCGAAAGGCTTAAATGACGCGAGAGGCTAATTTGCAGATAGATGTACATTTTTATGCGATCAATGCGATATGCTGAAGGTTTTCAACTAGTGCTAACAAAGCGAGATATGAGAAAGCGCTTATTTCTGGATAAATAGCGAGTGCAATTTTTTTAGTGCTTAGCAAACGAATAGAGGATTGAGAGTGATTCATATTCTGTGGCATCTTAGGGACAGTTATCTGTTTTAAATATTGTGGAGGTTCAAATGTTTCAATAATATTGAATTTCAAAAGTGTTGAATTTTATAGCACTTCATTGATTTGCTAACAAAAAATGTTTCCGATATTTATTAAAATATCGCGATTGCTAAAATATTCTGTTTTCAGTATTGATGGTGACAGTTCGATTAATTTGCCCAATATATATCTAACTTTGTGCAGTTTGCACCATATATAAATTTCGTCATTTTTCAGCTCAAAATTCATTCTCTATTTAGCACACCTCATCATAGTATTGAAATTTTGTGAATCGAGTAAAAATTTTTGCTGATTTGTGGGAAAAATATTTGGAAGGCAGAAGTTTTTTCCTTTCTCTTTTTTTTTTTAAGAGGAAAGTATTGCATTTTCGCAATTTAAGATGATATTATAGGTGAGGTGAGAAATTTTCTAAGTTTTGGAAAAGGAAGCGTTGTTGAATCGATAAATTTCAGTCACTTGCACAAATCTTTCGGAATCATACATTCAATGGGAAAGTTATTGCTCAAGATGAAATCGTTTACGTTGCTCAACAATATAATCGATCATCAAAGGAGATTGTCGATAGAATGAGCAAGTCAGTTCAATTCTATTCAAATAGCAATTTTCTATTCAAATCTATGTCGATCCTTCAAATAGTGATCAGAAAAGCTATAAAAAACGAACGCTAAAGTCTATTTGTACCAAAATGTATGTAGAAAAAAATGGAATGTGCTATGAAGTTGGCTTAAATGAATGCAACTAATTTAACCCGGAGCTTAAATGTAATGCTATTTGCGTGAATCACACTAAATTGTAACATAATATGCTGACTACTTTATCACATAATCAATATAGTAGCGCATATTTGAAGCCATATCATTTTTGCAGATTTATAGCTTTATTGAGATGAATATTTTTATCTGTAATTGAGAAAGAGTTTTTATTGATGCTTAAAATTGTTTTCCATCTAACATACACTATAAGATCCTGTATATTTATCAATTACAATAGCGGCAACTGACTAAAAGTTAATCAGTTTTTGATGGAACGTATTCGTTTTCTTATTTAGGTGTTCCCATTTTAATTCGAATATCCTTGCCTTTTAATACTAACCTATCCGGTAAACATATTCCAGGATCCATGTTTTTGAGAATAACTGAACATATTTCAAGATCCGTGATCCTGAGAACAGAAAGCTTCTATCGTGGAAATATGGAGAAAACAAAGTATTTCTTGTGTCTATTGAAGAAGCATTTTGTTTTTCCGAGCAAAATAATTAAGCCATACTTATTTAAGAAGTATTTGTCATTTCGTGCGATGTATGCGTTCGAATAACGAACGACAACCGGGAAAATTTTGTGAGCAAACGGTTGTCCGTCAGATGCATTCGTTAGCCGTTCTTGAGACGATTAAAATAAGACGACACGGATATCCAATCAAACAAATTTTCGATATTTTCGCATCACGGTTTGAATCTTTTCCACTTCTATTTGTTTTTGTTTGAAGAAATTTGTCATCTTATCGCTCACTGTCTCTCTTTTTTCCTTCTCTAATGAGAGATCCAGGTAATGAAAGGTAGTCTAGATTTTTGTAGGTAAAAATAGAAAGTTACTTGCGAAGAGAATAGCAAAAATCAAATGTCACATAAATTTACGTGTGTTACTGCCTACTAGTCGAGATATTCTAAACTCATTAGTTCTAATTCCAATATTGCAATATATATCAAGCGATAAGCATGAGATGTACTCATGACCTGTGGTTTGAATGATACTGTGCACTTTAATAGTGTCAAATACGGCCTTGTGTGACCTCAAAAAGATTTGTTGTTTGAAATTCCAACATATGTTGGTTAATATCTCAGTGCATAACGAAAGGCTTTTTTCCGCTTCTGTGACCTTTGTTCGACACGGAATAAACGTTACATACGAAACAGTAATGTGTTCCTCTTATCATGGAATACGTCATTCACTTCCTTACACCACGGAAGAGGTTGTAGTCTGGGTTCACTTGAATTGCTGGTAAGGAAAAAGTGCCTCAGTCGAAGAAAAGCTCGGTTTTACGCATTTCGATTTAATGTGAGCTCGTACATAAGGCGATGATTGAAATGTAGTCGTGAGCTATTGAGCACTTCGAGATGGCAAACGCTTGCTGAAAATCGATGAGGGTTGATGTGTAAAGCGCTTCATAGCAAAAGTATTATAGATTTCGCTCACAGACGACGACGTATTAAGTTCTAGCAAACAGCACTCATGCTTTTCATATACAAATAAAGTAGTTTACTTACCAGGATTTGAACATTCAAAAAAAAATGTATCAAACAAGGCGAAAACAGTGACATTTTAGCGCAGTCAAAATCAGGTCAGTTCCACTATGATTCTCTGAGTTCCACTTCAGTACCATCAAACTTTCCTAACGATTGCGTTTTAACGGTGCTATAAATTATATCCTAGAAAATCCAGGTACAACATGATATAATATAGCCTAATTGAGAAAATCTCTAATATAATATGCTACAATTTAGGCATCCGTTGAAAGTGCACTCTAATAAAATTTAGGAAACGTTGAAACGAGGGACCTTTTGCTTTCAAGCTACACAAAATGGAGTGCATTTTGATGGTGATGCTTCAACATTTCTTTGTTCATCGCTTGTCGACGCTTCAAAGTTGGTATACCAATAAAAGGCGCTAAACTTACAGCTACCGATGTTTGCTTCCGGCGGATGTTGCTCGCTGTCAGACAACTATCGAAATTGTGAACGATGTTCTCGAGCAGCAAGGCAACAAATTTCAAGAATGTTTTCGCATAGGTATGCAGCTTATTTGTGGGAATATATGCGCTCAAAATCGGATTAATTTCTTACAATTTACCTACATAATTGGAATGCAATCTTGAAACGGAGAAATGAATTCTTCGAAAGCGCATGCTATTTGGATTCAAATGGATCAGTTGAGGAAACCGTAAAATGCCCGCTAATATTTATAACTTTGAAAAACTTTCATGTGAATACTGGAAGGATTCAAGATGCGCGAGTGGAAACTGTGTATTAAAAAAAAAAAAGAGATATACTCTCATTATCGGAATTCAACGCTGCTTAGCTAGAATTCCTTTACGTTAATGCATATACGGTCTGACAAAATGAGATGCATTATTCTGCTTTTCGCTGCGTTCCTAATTATTGCTGTTGCATATGTCCTAACAAAACAATTTTAATTCCTACACATAGCAGATCACTTCATAGGGAAATACGTTTTCAGGAATACTTTCGAGCCGGTAAAAGTGCAGTTAAATACTTTTAGCCAATTATTCAAGAAACACATTATTTATTTATTCATATTTTAAAGGTAAAACAGCTGTTTGTCTGAAAGACAAAATACGAGATCACTTGGAGAAGATTCGTGATGCAACAATTGAGAAAGCTGCCGTTATGATACAGAAACATATACGAATGATGGTTGCCAGACGTGCATTCCTAAGAAAGAGAAATGCCGCTATTGTGCTACAATCGGGAGTGAGAGGATGGAAGGCAAGGTATGAGTACGTTCTTTCATGAGTTAATGAGCTTTTATTACGTGCATCGTATCGCTAACTTTGTATTTTCTTCGTGAAATATTAGCATGCGAATATTGCATGAGTTATACCATTTACGATAATAATTGTCACCAGAAACCTAAACTTTTTATGATGTGAATTTTCTATAAGCTTTTTGGATTGTTTTTTTCAAAGGAGTATTTCGACGATGCCATATTTGCATATGTGCATCCGTATATGTACGCATACCCTCAAGTAGAAAATTACCTCACATCGGTGCAGCAGCTCATATGTTAAGCATGTCCGAGTGCTCTTTTCGTCTACAATTGAAATTCTCACAGCCCTTTGTGACTAGAAACTTCACTCATATCAGATGAAAGCAAAAAATATTTAGGTCTTTCAACAAATTCAGCTCTCTTATAGCAGTTTAAGAGTTCCACGCTGTTGGAGGCTATGCTATACAAAGCTGTGTCTGCGTTAATGGGTAACGCTTAGGTCTGAGCTTTTCGCGACCATCTAGCTATTTCCGTGCTTACACCAAACTGGGATCTTACTAGGATAAGCTTTTTAAGCCATGGATTTCAAGCGATGAGAAGTTACGGGGAAAAGCATTTCTCAAAAATGAAAATTCGAAGGAAAATGCTGGACTTTCAATGACTACTATATTCCTAGGATTTTTAGAGAGCTATCCGTTGAAGTCGGAGCCGCGATTGTCCAAAAGCGAAAAAAATTCTCTTAGATTCTCATAGACATCCAAAATTCTTATCCCGTGACGCCATGTACAGTACATCTGTTCCGAGGAAATGGTTCTAGATAGTGGCAATATTTCCAGTGTCCTGCTAAGTAACTTATTGCAGTTTGCATAAACGGTGAAATATCCATATTTTCCCGCATTCATATAACAAATATATACCGAAATATATACCTCTCCATATTTTATTATTTATATTATTTCACCTGTTTCATGATATTCTCAACGTCGAGCATTTTGTTTCATTTCTTGCACGCATCGTAGTCGAACAGCAGAAAAATTTCCACTGCAACTTTGCTGGTTTCTTAGGCGTGCCGTGGAACAGAAACGAACCGAAATACGAAAAGCAATTGATCTCGAGACACGGCAAGCACGTCGTATGAATGTTTACGCTGAGGCAGAGGCTGACAAGAACGAAGCGATCAAAAGTCGTATGCAACCTATAGAGGCATCTATTGCTGGAGTACAATATCTTGATCTACCTGAACAACTACAGAAAAGATTAGCGCTTATACCACAAGGCAAGCCGGCTGAAATACGTTCTGTTCACTATTATACACCATTCGTCGCTAAGATCGGTCGACCACAGGTTGCGTTGATATCGCTGGAAGAGTTCGCCGAACGCAGCTTTAAGGTTCCCACTTCGTGTTTTCTTCGTTTAAGACTACACTCATATAAATATGCTAGAAGCCAATCAGGTGGCTTCGATAGATTTTAGTTGATAAGAATCGTAAGCGGAAGTTATGGTCTCAAATTGCACAGTTTTGATATCATCTCGAAGGAAACCTCGGTAACGCCTTACTTGCAGAGTGCATTTTACCGAAGATTGGCGAACCAGATCTTTTAAAGCAAAACTTACATAGATTTTTTAAAGAAAATATATCACCCAAGTTATTTCATATATTCGCCTTATGTTTGAGTATTAGAATGAGCGGAAGAAGGGAACCGAGGAAGGGGAGAGATGCTTCTTCAGTTTGTGATTTATTCGGAACTGGGTAGTTATCAAGTAAATGCCACTCTTTCGTGCGGTAATGTAAGGATGCTTAAAGGGTCATTTGGTAGAGGTTCGTCGTGAGCCAATCGCAACACCATTCTTAGCAAAGGATACCGAAGAGGAATTCAACGAGGCACTTTCAATATTTAAACTTATTCTTCGTTATATGAACGACACACAACTCTCAAATGAACAACTTGTGATCCTTGCTAAGTATATCATGCAAAAGGTATGCTCATTTACAAGGCTTGTAAGTAGTTGTAAGTAGAGGTAGTCTAGGTTCGTTGGCATATTCAGTGTACGTTTTGTTGCTAGGCGGGGCAGATTGATACCGAGGTCTGCTGATTTCTTTCGCCCAGTATAATGTTGTGAACACTATCTTAAGCATAATAAGCTTAAAGTGGGACGTTTCAGCTTTAGAGGTGCGCCCATGTTTCAATTAAAACGACCTTTCTAAGTGCATATGTAAGTGCCAAGGTGAAAAGTCACTGTAGTCGATCATATTCATGCTAAAGGCTTGTTAGTACTCATCTAACCGCTGAGGTGTCAACCGTTGTTGCCCCTGAAACCCAGCATAAACGAAGCGCCTTTCCATCTGATATGCGACCATCAGAACGTACTTTTAAAAATGTCTAAGAGCTGCATATGACCTAAAAATTGAACTTGAAAAGAATACAGTTGTTGCAATGGCATCTGCCACATGCCATAAATGAGAACCAGTATATTTTAGCCGCTTTTTGCATCAATTTTTTTCTCCATCGGGTCAAACGGTCGGTTTTCGAATAACAAATTAGAGAAGCGTCGCAATAGCAACTTTTCGAGTTCGTTTTCCTCTGAATGCGTAAATTTTCTACGGCACATCTTAATTGTTTGACATGTTTCACAACACATGCAACACTATTTGAAGCAAAAATTACTCGATGAAAATTACGAAGCGCAAATTGTTTCAATTGTTTGCAATTGAATAATCATATTACTTTTATGTTAGAAAATGCTCCTGATGCTTTCAGACTTTATTTTTTGCATCTCGCTTCATTTCTTTTCACTTCAAAATTGATGCCTAAACACTTTTTCTACGTTCTTTATAGCACAATCTTCATAAGTTTTGTTCAGCGTTTCAAAATTTCTGTGTCGTTTGGAGGCATGCGCTCATTTCTTTGTGGTTGTAGTTTCATTGCTTCTGCTAAATGTATTGTTAGGTGCTGCAGGGTCAGCATTGATTTAACAGTCCTCAGCATTCGTGAACTTTCCTAGAGGAAGGGCAGATAGAGTGTACTTTACAAAAAAATGAAAAATTTTTCTACCATTTTGAGCGAAATAATGTTCAACAGTGATGTGAACCTGTAGCATACACATAGGGTGAGATGGAGAGAGGGGATGAGCAGTTCGGTGTGCGAGGGGTCGCCTCCTCAGCTAAAGCGACGACGGACCGGGGCATATGTCACGGAGGCGAATGTAATATTGAAGTATCCGTTGCCTTTATTCTTAACTATGGCCTTGATACATGCATAGAGCGCGCATAACTCATTCGGCTTCGCTTTGTTGTGCTATCATCGACCAGGGCACATGTTTCGGCGAAATGCCTCACTTACGATGAAATCAGGCCAATATCGCTGTTCTAGAAGTAATAAGTGCACTAATTTGCCTCTTCCAGAGATTAGAAGAGTGAGCTGAAATAGATACAACTCTCATTCAACGTAACTAAAGGCGAGCGAAAAAAGATACAACTCTTTGGGCAGCGTAATTTATTCGCAGTTGTTTCAACACCAAAAAATCTTTATAGATGCAATATGATGTTAATTCTCGCCACAAAGATCTATATTCAGGGCATCGATATGCCTGAGCAACGAGACGAGATTTACGTTCAAATATGCAATCAAACATATCGTAACCGTGTGAAGGCAAATGCTGAAAAAGCATGGATTCTAATGTTGTGTGCATGCAACAGCTTCCCTCCAAGTATCCATCTATTCCCGATGCTCATGCAGTAAGTTGCGATGATGAGCTAATTTCTGTCAATTTTTTTTTTTTTTTTTGCTTGGAAAATAAATACATGTAGGCGGAGGTCCTTTTCATTTGTAACACCTTTCCATTTGTTAATTCTAAAGGAATGCCCAGTTTATTGGTTTGAACAAGGTTTATAGGCTCCTTCTTCAGATGGTATTTGGGCTTCGGTCCCGAAAATCTACTGCATACATGCGATGTCGCTTTTCAACTCCCCCCCCCCCCCCCCCGCGACCATTATCTCAGCTCACTTGTCGGATCCGGCGGCATGGAGCTTTTTTAGAGTGCATCTAGTATATTCTAAGGTTTAGTGAAACGTGATGATGCCTTAGGGGACTACGGGGGAATATTTTTTACGCCATCTCAGCAACAATTGTAGAAGTACTGAGATCGTGGCTGTGTTTTACATAAACCGCGCTTTCGAATAAGTTATTGGAGTGAGAGCCTATTGTTGGAATTAAAAAGCGTTGTCTGAGGAAAATTATGATATGTGAAGCACTAATTATAAAAAATTAAAAAAAAAACAATCGTAAAAAATAAGACGCATAGCAAATAAAATGCATTAGAGGTATTAGTATTACTATATGTTATGTTTACTTTTTAAATTACTGAAGTATCTTTGTACAGTTATATACTGTCAACGGTTGCATAATTATTGTGGGATATATGTGCGACGCATAACGTCAAACACTAGTGAAAAACTACAAACGGAAGCTATAGAAGAAGAATGGAATTGGTAACAATCTACACTTATATCGGTAATAAAAGAAAAGAAGACGTAAATATGACGAACGGAATCGATGCAGCATAATACTCCAGAACTCAGAATATCCAGAACATGCTTCTAAAGCGTCAAGTATCCTCCTAAAGCTATATTTTATACAATTGTACTGTCAAATATATCATTATAAGCTGAGTCGGATGGAAAATTTATATGTAAGGCCAGCTTTTCGTACGGCATCCTGAGTATTGAAAATTTTATCGCAGAAGATTCAACGTTCTCACTAGGAAAAAATACTTCGAGAGAAAATCTGCCAACAGAGCTCTGCCCTCCATTCGAGATATATTGTTGACTTTGTGTGAAAAATTGAACTCTAATTGCATGGACTATGAAAGTGGTCTCGCAAGACGAAGATCTATCGTTGAATGTAAGATGTGCTAAGAAAGATGCATAATTCAGCTACTTCCAAACGGTTCCGCAAAATCTATCGTCTTTGCTCATCGACGGCCTACTGCGACGCATCCGAAATAAAGAGGCATCACCGAATCGCATGCTGGCTTCAACAATTCTTGAACAGGTAGATAATAGTTCTCTGTTAACTGATGCATTCGCAAAGATCCATTCATTGAAGAGAACTGAACGGTGAGGTCAACATTGAAGAAACAACAAATTTTAGACTGGATTTAAACATCAACAACCAACCGTTATGCGTGTGCGTTGCCCAGATGACCAAGAAGTCGACTTTGAGGTGGATTCATGGATGACTTCAGAGGAACTTGCGAAGAAACTACTAAGGACAAGGTGCGTTTTTCTTATAGCGTTTATTGCTATAAGATCGGTGGATTCTGAAGAATAGGCTTGTATAAGAAATTCGTTGGTTAAAAAAAAAGATTGAAAAATTTCAATTGTAACAGAAATTTGTTGAAGTAGGAAAAAAAAGCTTTCGCAATATCGACAAGAGATACATGAGTTTGCAAATGGCTTTCATATTGTTGAAATGAATGCAATAAAGATGACGTTAGCCATTTGCATTAAAAAATATTCTCTATGATAGGTCATTAAATTTATTCGCATATTTTTCTTAGTGTTAAATATCTTCGGCGAAATTAGAATATTCTTGAGCGAGAAATAAATGCATTCAAAGAAAATGCCTGTTGTTTTAAATCAATGTTTTATTTGCTTTTTTGCTTATTTGAACCGATAGATTGACAGTAGTGCGACTTCAGAGGCGTTGGTGAGCCAGAGGGATGGTCAATATCCGTCGATGACCCTGAGTGGACCATTCAAAGCGCTGGCAATCATTATATCTTCGATGTGATTGCACAATTTGAGGAGCCCAAAGAAATGATGAACGACGGTCCATTCGTCGCGTTTATTAATAGTGGAAATTTCAAAGCAACTCAAATAGCAAATAGAGGTCGAAGCAACTCGCCGAGAACGGTACTTTTTATGAGTTTATTTATTTTATTTTTCATGCTCTGATCATAATTCTTTGCTCTCTTTATATTGTCCTGAAAACCTTTCAAACTTGCATTTTTAAGTATTTGTTATATGTTAGCCTTTCTCGTACACTTATTTATATCACCAATATCATATCGTGGCACATGTTAGTTGAACAACAAAACGAAAATATATGAGACCAATGCTAAGACGACAAGTGCGCTTAGGTATTATGGAGTCGATTTCCAATCTTCCAGGGTCTCGCAAACGGGGGAGGATGATCATTCTCAATCAAGCTACCATTTCACACGTTGATTTTTTACTCTTTCATGTCATAGGTATCGAACGGTCATTAGCAAGAAAGGATTGAAGGTAAAGACATACGGCTTGCAATCGCAGCTCAGCTGACTGGCCATTGGAATCTAAAAGATTGCATCGAGGTGCCTGCTGTCCTCTGTAACTTCGCCTATTTGCATCCTCTTTTACTAGTGAAATTGAAATCTGCACAAAAAATGTCAAATCCTCAGTAGTTAACGAGAATTCACTTAGTGCTGATTAGTGGTGTTTAATTGTTCTCGTTACATACGAGGTTGTGCAAATTTTTCTCTTAGGGCACTGCCACATCGAACACGACTCAACGACCCGTTCCACGCATGCGGGACGGTTCAATGGAGAGGATAATCGAAAATTCAAATCCTCCGACGCCACCTCTCCATTGCATGCAGTCTGTTCCATTTTCTGAGCGAAGAGGGTATATTATTGTTCATTCTCTTAACGATTCTTATCGAACTTGCTGAAGATGGGTTCGATATCATTACGGAAAACCTGACATGTTGATATCACCGAACTTGTATAGTGCTTCTAACAGAACGATGCAAGTATATATATTTTTTAAGTTGAACATGTCGTGCATAGATATAGTTCTGGTCGCAAAGATCTCATTGGTTCAAGATGGAAATTTATGCAGTGATGCGCATCGAGCAACCGATCCGGTATTTCCTCACTCGAAATATAGATCAAAGCGACACCTTAACAAAACGAATTTTAAACTCAGTGAACGCCTCTCGGAGTAATATAAACCAGTGTTATAGTGGGAATTGAATTCCCACCGTGTGAATGTTGGCGGCAAATGGCAGAAACACATTCGAAGAAAGTAATCAAGAATTAATATTTGATCGTATGATCAAACTCAAGAAAACAACGATTATTTTAGTGAACCAATCTACGGCAATGAAGATCATCGTCCACCGTTGCCGCTGCATCAATCGTTTGCGGCTGAAGGATTGTCGTCGAGTACACTGAATCGTCGCTATGCAAATGGTTAGATGTTAACAATGGCAATACTTAAAAGACACAAATTTTATTGTGTTCTTATCAAAACAGATGACTTTAACTCAAGAAAAGAGAGTCCGACTTACAGGCACGATGGATCGTAAGGTGAGGATGCGTGATGGCTCCGAAACGCTACAAAATGGCTCCTCTATTTACGGTCGAATCGGGAACAACGAAATATACGAACGAGGAACGCTTGATAGAAGAGAAACACGAATGCGTAGTGAATTTGACGTATGTGTTTTCACTAAATTTTCGATTGAACTCGTTTGTCGACTGATGAAAATATTCTTCAACAACATCAACTCTATTAAACTTGGGCATTCGTTAACATCAACGTATAAAAAAAGTCAGCTACATATGCCGTTTTTCGAGTCGCCGCACTTGTCCTACAATCTCCGCTTATGACAAACAATTTTCCTCTTCGTATTTTTCTATAATTTCAGGCCGGCGGGTTTCTGCCGTGCACTGCCGAATTCTCGTCAAGCTCATCAGAAAGTGGAGCGACTAGTTTAGAATGTGAGGAAGGCCGGAGAGAGGGCGGTGAACAAGTTGCCCGAATTCCAATCTCCGATAGGACATCAGTTTCAAGGGAACTGATTTGAGGAACACATGAATTTGAAGGGAATGGGAGGACCAAACTTTAGCGTTCTCTGTATGTCACATTTATGCACCCGGAATCAGCAGCGCATTATGTTTATGTTTTACCGTTCACCAAGTTATTGCCAACTGCGTCCAAATTGTTCCTACTTTCCGACATCGCAACATGAACCCGTTATCTAACAAACTCTTCCTTTGTTTGCGACAATTTGTTCCATCTTTCCTGCAGCAACGTTTGAAAGTCCTAGCTGGTTTCAAGATATAATCTGATTCTGTCCATGTATCACTGTAGCCAGAGTAGCTCCTGTCGCGAGTTGGTTTAGGAGAGATCAAGACAGATTATGCTCTGACTATCATTGCGCTTGCTCACATTGAAATTCGCAGCTGAAAATACGTCGCAAATGAGCCTCAGTGTGGTTTATTTCTCTCATGCAAGTAAAAGAGCGTTATGTGTCATGAAGATTCGCACCCAATGCATGACGTCTGTCATTTGGAACATTACACAGGACAAGTTTCTTCACATTATGCCACAGAGTTAGCTTATGATTGCATAGGCCATTTGAAAGATCCCGAAAGGATTTTTTGAATAATTCAGTAAGTGGCTCGTTTTTTTTTCTTTCACATCACCGATGTGACGATACTGACATCTAGCCTGACAGCGACGATACAGATGATCTCATTTTTTATTCCTAAATGGGCGGTTTTAGCAGTCAATGCTCCGCCCAATAGAGCAGCCGCAATCACCGCCGGATGGACAGACAATGAGAAGGTATCGCCGACAGCAACAACAGTTTTCTGAGATTGAGCGCCGCGATCCGAGGCCTCAGTTTGCTTATGTTCCACAACAATTTGCCATGGTTTATTTTGATTGCTTTTTTTTTTATTGCGCACGTCTGCCATCACTTTCTTCGTCTGAAACTGGAGAGTATTATGAAATGTATTTGAGCGGGCTTTCAGTTAGCTTAGACCATCCCAAGCTGAATGCCTAAACACGAACTCTTTCATACTAGTCACTGCAAATAGCGAGGTAACAGGCTGATGTTTTTATTTCGCGGCTAATCTTTTTTGGCATAAATCCGCTTTTTATATAACTTTGCACATAGGGATGTGGAACTCAAAAACTGACATTTATCCAATATATGTAGATGAATACACGAAATATGGGCAAGTACAAAATGCTGACGAATATCGAGAAAAATGAATGTTATGTATCAATGACAATAGATTTCAGAGTTTTTATTGCACTAAAAAAAGACAACTTTATCAGTGTATTTTATTTGATTCAATTGGAGCAACACTTCCCTCACCAATTTCTTTCAGCCAGTTATGCCAGCTCAAGTGCAATTTATGCCTGTAATGTTACCAACCACTTCCTTCGTACCGCAAAGAGCCGTCGAAGCACGAACTCCTCATGAAGGAGCTCGCAGTGAAAAATGTGAGTTACTTTTATTTTCGTTTTTGTAGTTCTTTTGCAAAAAAAAAAAAGTCGCAAAGTTGCTCGTTGAATCAATGCGTTCGTTGCGAATATTCATCTATTAAGATGTGTGTTCGCATACAGCTTTGAGAACGTATTATAGTAGCACATGGTTAAACTGTATTGTAACTGCGTCTACATTTCTTTATCTTCTTATGCCCTATCGCTCTATAATCTGAACAATTAATAATGAAGGAAAACAGCGTGTACGCTGAAGTTTAGAAATGAATGGAGCTGCTGACGTTCTTTACACAGCGACTTCAAGGCTAAGAACCTAAGGTTCTGACATTGAACTTTTCAGACGCGCCTAAGTTTTTCATTAGTTTCGCACATCACGGACGTACTGGCGCGTCATTGGCTTGTTTCTTTTTAAGTATTGTCCAGTCGGTCGGTATATTATGGGAACAGCCTATTGCAGCGTATGTGTTTTAATGCTACTCGTTTGATGCGCTTTTCCTTCTATTCCTTCTTTCGTCATTACTAAGGACTAACAGCTCATTACATCAACTGTCTGCATTTCGCATTTTTATTTTTCATTCTGTTTTCTGCAACCTGTCATCATCGCGTAGTTTCAGCGACATCAGAACGAATGAATACGTCCGTTGTGATGAACGAAGAGGGTATCTACGGAGATAATGTTCGACCTTTTTCCGATTCATTGCCGAATCCCCTTTTATACTTTTTTTTCACGAGCAAGGGTAGGAATTTAGTGAAGGCTTTATGCCTTGAAATGAAAGTTGTTTCGACACATCAGGGTCATATGCTGTTTCCTTTAATTACTAAAAGGTTTATAGTTTTGTAAGCTGAAGTTAGTAACAACGTTAGATAGCCTAGCCTTGTTTATTAGGACCTAAGTAGTTTCAAATGATCGCTGTCTTGTAGTTTTATGGCTGCAAAATTTTAGTTCCCATGGCGAAACTTTACGTGTTTCAAGCACCATTCCATGGTATTATTTACTAAATTCAATTGTGAACTGCTGTATTTCAAAACCTCCCAATTGAAATTTGCTCATTTTACGCAATTTTTCGACCATAAAACAAGCATTGTGGCAGCGCAGTTTTCATCTTGCGGTAAAGAGAGAACATTTTTGATTGAGCTTCTAACAACCGAAATATAGTAGCTAATGTTAGGATACTGCTGGATGTATATTAGAATAGTTGGTGGCACAAGGAACATAGGTTAATCATGTTGACTCATATCCAGAAACGCATAATCTTGGTGGTCATGATTAACGATTAACGTCATCGATATATACAGCTGTATATAACAAATGAGAATAGTCTTATGTATTGTTTTCATTTGCTGTGTTCGAGTCATTCTGAATGTAAGGAATTTTTGGTATGAAGATCAGGAATGTGGCAATTTTAGCACCCCGAACAACATGCTGAGATGCACAATGAACCGCGGTTCGAAGGTTATTACGGACGGATATCGAGTCGAACTCCGACCAGTCTTCCCAACATACAGGGTTTGTATCTCATCTGCTTCATTGATAAAAGAAGGTAATGAGTAGACGTTAGCCGAAATTCGCTCAATTCGAAAGCACTCGAGGTTTGTTTTTGGATCGTTTCGAATGTCATCTATCTTTATTCAAGAATTCAGGTAAGGAGAGAATGAAGGTATACAACTTCAGGTGTTAGGCTGATGGGAGATGATTGAAACGAGGTAGTATCAATGTATTATAGTCCTGCTAATTGCACCAAACATTTCGATTGTCTGTGCATATAAACGAGGTGACTTATTTTGATTTAGAAGAGCCACGTCATCTTGCAAGCGACTATTCGACTATGTCTGTCTCATCTCGCATTCGTCGTATGCAAATACCTTCTAAGAATAGCGATGTCGACAAGTTCTTGGATGCCGTTTTTGAACAGGTGAGAATTGTTTCCTTGAAAGTTGGAAGATTTTTAAGAATTTTGCATACACAAGTGAAGAAATATTGCTTAATAGCAACCGTTAGGGAAGAAAAGGTTATACACATCGCTAAATATGTTCAGCAATCCGCTTCCAAAAAATCGCTTTATAGCGTATAGAATCATCAAATGAAAAAAAAAAATGAAGAAGGGATATTTCCTTTTTATTTACTGCAATGAAATATGAACGTCCTAGCCAGAGCGACATAATTATAATAATAATCGACAAGGAAATTTTTTTTCATCTTTAGCGAAGTTGAAAAAAATTTTTTTTTCCGAACTTTCAATATGATGCGTTAGAATATGAGATCAAAATTCTTCTCTCGTTCATCATTTTCTAGAGACAAATGTTTGAAATTTTCAAGACACTAGCAAATATTGATGCATTCACCAATTATTTATGGATAATAAACTTGAGCGAATATTCCAATGTCATGAAATTTTAATATTCCATTGGAAAATAGATTTTAAAGAAAGGAGCCGCCCGCAATATATTACGAGGTCTATTTTGTTCTCTTTTGCCTCTTATTTTATTCTCTTTTGCGTTGCATTGTTTAGTTGACTTTTCACGAACGTTCAACAGTAACGGACAAGAAATTTTTGATGCTATTTACAATTTTATCTCTTGTCCATTTTTTACATACCTTTACTTCGTACTCCTTCGAAATAGCTGTCACGTTTTCTGAAAATAATGATCCAAAGAATTGTGGAGGAATTATGACTTGAATGACATATTATTGCACTACTATCCTGATAGGAGAAATGTAACTCGTCTATGATCTACACAGAGTCTATAGCCTTTATCTAATTTTGCGCTCTCAAGGAAGTTGCTGCATAGATTAACACAAACATATTTTGCCCTTTTTTGAACATCGTTCAATTTGATCTTGATTTGAAGTCACGGTCTTCAAAAACCTGTCAGATCTGAGGACCGACAAAAATCCATCATTTATATTGCCGTCGCCGATGTGTGGAAATCGGCCACAGATAGGCGGATTCGTCAGCTTCTGTCTTCATGACCTTCACGAATATATCGAAGTTGGAGGATGCTAGTTTAATTAGATCCCTCTTTTCTTGAACGGTGCTGAAGGGAACTGGAAATTAGAAAGAGAGAAGAGGGAGAGCTGGAGGAAGATGAACTTGTATTGCATGCGTCGCAGAGAAAGGTAGTAGTGCCATAACTCGCAAAACTAAACATTTTTAATCGGAGAAGTTTTCTTTTCATTCGTTTCAATATATTTACATTAGTGATAATTATTAATTTGTCTGTTCCGTAGAAATCATCTTTTAGAGCAACTTTACTTTCGAATTTGAATTCAACGTTAGGGCATCTATAAAGTTCATCCATAATTTCAGAAAAGAGAAAACTGATACCAATCAGTGCAATTTACGAAAAAATTGAGTCAATCAAAAATATTATCCGAATATCGTGAGAAGCAATGTGGTTTCAATAAGCAACTCAGATTGACTTGAATTAGGTTTCCTTCTCGATTACTTCAGATCGTTCGCGTCCATGATTCTATGCAATTATTGAGGGTGTAGAAATTCTTTTATGAACTGCTTTTTGTTTAGGTTCTACCACCACACGAGTTGGACAGAAGCGATGAACGCAGAGGGAACACCTCGATAATCGCGGCAAGCATCAAAGGAGGTGCGAATGGTCCATTGACCGCCTCCGAAGAAGAAATGTGCATCGTCGATAATGAGGTCGCACAGAACGCTCAGCCAATTGTGGTTCGCTTAATTATATTCGTTACGGTAGTCGCCTAGGTAGACCGTTTTATGTGTATACTGTACGTTTTCCATTTTCTTAGCTATCCCCCTTCAATTGCTGTCACCTTTTTTTGCTGTCCAATGGAGGCAAGTTGTCGGGAACTTCTTCAGATATTCTAACGCTACCAGTTCTCTTATATTCTCTTATTAAACGTGTTTTGGCATTGACATTTTATTAATTGGACTCATAAAAGCAAAACTTCTTCCTATATTCTCTCTCAAAATTTGAAACGATTTCGCAAGAGATGCAAATGAGATGAGGGAATGAAATTTTGAATGGAGATCTGCCGGAGTGGTTTTCATCACTTTTGCATTGCAAATGTTTTCCCATGCGTAAAAAAAAGCAGTGCGATAAACGAGCCGATCATGTTTCCCATGCAAGAAATATCAAGATTAATTTGGTTGAGCTACAGGCGGCATTCAGGATAATGGCTTACTTGTCGTTTTGCCACATTACCATCCACCTGTGTGAAATTTTAGAGTTAATTACCAATTACCCAACAGAGGTTACTAGCTAAATTTTAGTTGATGTAGTATAATAGGATAAGGTTACGAAGTTTTAAGATAACTTATAGCGAACTATAAGTACATTTTCGTTGGAAAGTTTTCAGCGTACTGTACAAGTCAAATTTTTTTCAATTCAAGAAGTTTGAGCTAGATAGATCCTCTTAGTGGTGTCTTACTTAAAACTAGTGACTTAAATTACCCAAATAGTGCTTTCAGGGTCAGTATATGCAACCTGGATTCGTCAACTATGCAGCGCAGCCGGTAATGATGATGATGCCTGTTGATGGTTGGTTTCCGTGTAAAGATTTTAATAATAATTTCTCATTGATAAATCTATGATAGTTGTTGTTGAATTCTCTCTTTCATAGTCTTGGTCTACTGGCCTTAAATATGAAGAAGAAATTGAAATAGATCTTTCAAGTTTTCCAATTTCTTGTCGCATATGACTGCATTTTTCTTCTCACGTTGGAAAGTTGGCCATTTACAGGACGAATGTTTATGCAACAGCAAGGATTCGCATGCGAAACTACACAAGATGGACGTTCTGTCTCTCAGATGACTTCCGCATCTTCGGCCATTCAACCTGTTCCTATGGTCGTCCCTTCAATAATACCGAGCAATGTTGTAAGTATTTATTTAGAACAATCCCCTAATTGACTGTTCTATTTCCAGTCAAATTATGACTGCTATTTCACTTACAATCTTTCATTCTAAAATCGTTTTCATAAAGTTGATGTTTATATGTGTTGCAGATGATGTGTATCTCACCTACTCCGAGTGCGTTACCTTGCCTTTCACCTGTGCCGTTCAGGTAGGACTTAATTTTTAAAGCATACCACTCAGAAGTGTCCACACACTTCTGCTTAAACTAACGCATGTTGTCAACTTACGATGTTCGGTTTAAACATCCTTTTAATTGAGAACATGTCACTCCACAGATTGTCTTATGGAATGAGTGCGGAGGAGGGGGAGGCAAGGATTGGGATGAGGCTGGAATTTTAAGTTTGATTCGAAAGAAAATTTTTAGTTCGAAGAACTTCGTTGAATTTTCCAAAATGAAATTGCAAAAGTGTGTAATAAGTGATCTCCTCTGCCTGTGCAATTTTTTCTCCAAATTTTCCTTCAAATTTCTTCAAAACAACTTCATCCCTCTTCTTCCCTCTTCTCCTGCTTCTCCTCTCCTTCCTCGAAATGACAATCGTATCGATGCAATAGCATCAATGCTAATTTTGTTCCCCTGTTGATTCATGTGTGCTGTTAATTTCCCTTACGGATTCCGTTTCACTGCAACAGTAAATATCGAAGAAGTCTTTTATTACTTTGAAACTGCCATTGCTTTTCTTTAAATATCGAAATAAATGAGCAAAGAAGGAGATTTCTATCATTTAATTGCAATTGGAGAGCCGCTTAATCTAGAGTGACGAAAATTGGTAGGTATCATGCTCACCGTAGTATGATATTATTCCTCCAACTTTGAGATAAATTAGAGATATTTAAAGGCATTGAAATATTTTTATGCGCCTTACATAGATCGGATCTACATTTCACATTGCATCGGCCACAGAAAATTTGCACAGGCAACTATAAAGCCATAATTATGTATATCATATTTTTGATTATGATTTGTACAGTTCGTTGATCAGTGGAATAGAAAATAAAAACGCGTATTATACTACCTCTTTCAAGATGCCTCTTTGCTCTTCTATTTTTATCTGATCTATGTAATGGCTACGCTCCACATTTGCCTTACTTCATTTTTTTTTTCTTCATTTCATCTTATTTTAAAGACTTTCCATTGATGCTTTGAATTCCCACTGCAGAATGATGGCAATCGCTCGTTTGCGTTTAAAAGTGAGCAAGGTTACTGCAAAGTAAATCTCCATGATCTTGTCCTTCGGTATGCCACTTAGACTTTCTATGATACTCGGTGTTTCTTTTTTTCTGCACTTCATAGTACGTGCATTTGTGGAGGGTATTATAGCAATGTGATGTGTATGCGCGTTTGCCCATGTCTGTGTTTGTCTCTCGGCTATATAACTTCCTTATTTTTTAATTGATTTCAAACTTGATTTGACTTTAACGAGTTCCAAAAAATTAAACAATAGAACAAGTGCTGTAGCAATTTTCAACTCTATTTGTCAACGTTTGGAGAAGTTATGCATACTTAAATATGCCTAAGAAATTTGCATTGATTTTGCGACTAGTCGGGCCACTTTTAAAGCAGTCAGATTGCAAAACAAAATTTTCAAAAATGATTGGAGCGACAAATCGGTTTATTTAAATTATGAGCGTCCTATTTATGACCTCTTAGCATTTCGGGATGATAGTTGACTTAATGAGCCCGACTGCATGAGCGCACATTCTATCAGCTGCTATGACATATTTTTCCACTTATTATTTTTTAGTATTCATGCGATAATGGCGTCACGCGTGAGTTTTCTCGTCGGCCGCTAGCATAGCTCTTTGTTATCAAGGTGACAATTGCACTGCAAATTTTCTCTCATATTCTAATGCCTGCGTTTTGTTCGCTTTTCATTTGTCCTCTTCTTGAAGTTCGGCTTTAACTTTGTTTGAACAAACCTTCTAGCTCTCTCGCATACTTCTTTGTAAACATTCGCCTCTTAAGTGATAAACCGAAAACGTTGGAAAATATTATTAAAATCATATCATGCATTTCGATGACCAGCACACTTTTAAAACCCTCTTGTCTTTCGCTTGCCTTCAGCAGTTTTTATAGCGAATCTTATCGAACTACTATTGAATAGAATTTGTGACGTGAACTTTTTATAATTATACATAAGTCTATAAGTTATGTAACGGCATTCGATCCACTAATAATTCCTTTCAAATTTCGATAAATTTTCCGCTATTCGGTTCCTAACCAACGCTTTCCGAAGCCAGAAGTTGAAAATTGAGAGCCTAGATGATTGCTGAAAACGGATGAATATGAACACTGCAAATTTTCATCGGCTGTAAGGAGTATTCTACAACAGGTATATATTGAGCCGTAGAATTCACAATCGTATGGACAACCTGGAACGTTTTAATGGCAAGGAGCGGTATTTTCATAGGAGATAAGCAGAAACCTGTATTCTAGAAACTGTTTCTCGTAAACATCAAACGTTTCTCACCGTGTGTTCACTGTCCCTTCTTCTTTTTCATTTCATTTCCCCCTCCATATTCCGCAGCGGATCTTATCGAAAATTAAAGCTATAAGCTGAGCGAAACCTTCGATCCTATCGAGGAATAAATCATATTTTTATTCAAGTGTTCCGCATGCTGCATGAGCAGATCTGCGCAACACCTAAGTTGCTTTCATCGGTTTATCAGCAACTGAAGCTAGACGGTCACCTGTATAAAGTAGAGTGGAAATAAGGCAAATATTTCCAGGTTCGAATTACTACAATCTCTTAGTTGTAAAAGTTTATTTGTATTCTGTACAACATAGAAGTTACCGAATTGTTCGATAAGCTTTTATCAGTCTTGCACTACGTCCCACTAATTTAGTTTACGATCAGAAGCTTTTGCATAATGCTGGTTAAGTGTTGTAACGAAACAAACCGCAAAAAAAAATAGTACCTTCATGTGCTTATCAAAATGCCACGTTTTATTAGGGGCGTTATGACAGTCGTTATTGTCATAAAATCTTAGGTGTTTGCACATTTACCCTCATATGTTTCATGCTGGGTGTTTCATATACTATGACTAATTATTACAGTTTTATTTAGAAATTTTACTTGCATGAAATAATGGAAAAAGGGAGGAGAAAATGCGGTATAAGGGGAGGGGGGCATAGGGGGGGGGAGTACAGTAAGCGAGCATAAAAAGTATTGCATAGATTACGGAAGATCAGGTGGCAGTCACTTATTGAAGGAGATGGACTATGCGGTAGTATTGATGATCAGGTTAAAGAGATTAGCCACTAAGCAAAGTGACCAGATTATTAATTACTAATAAGGGGCACTACACAAAATATAGCTGGAGCAGCGAGTGCAAACGATTCATAAGCACGAAAACATTCCAGCATCAAATAGTTGCGCCGTTATTTCCGCCATGGAACACTTTCGCAATTACTCTTACAAGTCGTTTAGTTATTCGCACCTTTTAATGGATATCCAAAAAGTGAAAGCATTTCTTGCGTTCAGAACCAACGATCGATGTCATCCATTACCATTTATGTATTTCGTTGCAGTCATTTTCTCTTATGATAATTTTTCCATCTTATATATCTATGCCATTTAAAGGAAATCGCAAAAGTTGTTATTAATGTTTTTTAAAAAGTAGAGAAAATCTTGCTGATATATTTAGTTATTTCAACACGTCGAAGTCACCAAAAAAAATATATATATATGAATTTGGAATGTAAGAAAAGAGGAAATCTTTTCTAAACAATCGTTTGGGTAGGCAAATCATTACATTAGACCATCAGTATAGTAGATCGAAACGACTCAGTTGCACTCTTATGATATTTCGAGAATTTATTGAATTTACTTCATTGTGCTTGCAAGTCGTGATTACTGCATTTATTGACACCGGTAACACATATATTAGAAATGTTGTCATAATTTACAATAAAAGTGCTGTGCAATAATGGGAATGGAAGACATCGGCTATTGTTTCTGGACGCAAGAAATGCTTTCACTTTCTAGATATCCATGAAGAGGTTTTCTTAGTCGCTTATATTTCATTGCAATAATAATCGTAATTTTAGGCGTTTTTTTTTTTTTGCTATTCTGTCGTAGTATCACCCATTTCTAAGAGTGATTAGGGATCGTTCTGGCGAGCAAGTTTCACAGTTGTTGCATAAAGCATCGTTGAAGCTTTAGAGTGGTCCGAAGAAAAAAAAAAAACAATTTATATAGCCATTCAAGCGAAATATGCATGAAATACAACACAAAACGTCTGTAACGTCTGCATTATTTTTCTTCGTTTTTACATCATTTAATGGCCACATAGTTGAGACTTGACATATCGGAACCATTTTGGTGGAAGAATCACTCCACCTATATGTCATTTAGCAAGCTATTTGACAAACTTTCCAGCTTCAAATTATATTCATTCTTCATTTGTTCAATGTTGGTCAGGCAAGACAACTATATGATCTCCGTAAAGAAAGACCATCTCTTTAATTTTCATGTATAGCTTAAAAGATCCATATCTTTTCTTATCGCTAGTCGCCTTTAAACAACGAAGGTTAGTTTTGCTATCAGGGAGTATTGCAACTGTTCACTTAGCTTTTTAAAAATTTTATTTCTTTAATGGTTGTATTGTTTGCGCCGATTTGCGCGTATGGGTATTCTTATGTTTTTCATATTTTCGTTTGTTTATCGATGGCTATTTTTCCCCATTTTTTTCCACGTCTGCTGTTTCTTGCATTCATTTATTTTGCACTTTCTACTATTAAGATAAAACGTTTGTTATCATTTATGAGTTACACCTGCTCTTCTTCAAAGTAAAGTGATTGCAGAGCCGAACGTAGCGACGAACTCCCACAGGGCAACGATCGCACTCTTTCGCCAACGCCAATGGTGTACAGTCCTGTACCAGCTCCTCGAAACATCAGAGATGTTAGATTCGCCTCTTTTTTTTTTCTTGTTTGCAGGCATTCGCCATTCCAACAATAGTTTCTCGCTGACAGAAAGAATCTTATGAATATGCAATTCTGCAGTTGATCGTTATTTTGATAGCGTTCGCAGTAACATTATTGCCTACTTTATTTTTATGATGTTGTCTTATATAATCACCGTCTTTCCCTTTCATTATCCCTTTTCAATGGAATTTAGCTCTTCGAGTGCTTAAATGAATCGCATAGATGAGCTCTCATGCTATACGCTAGCTGTTTTTGTTTTTCTATACCTATGCCAATGGACAACAACTAGCTAGGATCATATATATTGCAACTATAGATTTTGGTGTTACTCCAGTCATTTCGTATCATTTGATTAGTTCTCTTGTCATGTTGTTTCCTTGCCGTTTTGCCTTTCAAAGTTGCACTGGAAATATGATCTGCTATAAAAATCCTAAAAATTGAAACTGCGACGATATTTTGCTTATTTTTCTACTGTGAGTGGGTTTACCTGCAAGATTTAATATTTAAAGGTTATCTGTAGTAAATCAGTTATAAGATGGTGCTGCCTTTCCCACCCTCTAGCCCCTTCACTTCATCGAAGTAATTCGTCATTTAAATTGGGCCTTCTATCAAAGTTTTTTTCCATTCCTTCCACGGTAATCTTTGTATGTTTTTTATAGCAGATTGGTGATCCGTCGAGACCATCAACAACGATGATAATCGTAAGCATTGTTTGCTACATTGGGATGTCTCACCAGCAGTCGATGCACCATCATGTCCTACGTACACAAATAACATAAGCACCGCATTCGTCCCACTGTTTCTTCGAGTAGTTTAGAACACTTTCAAAGTGCATTTTACCGTTTCTTTTCTTTTGGAAAAAGATCTGTTCTCATAGTTCAAAGTGCACAGTTCTTTCAGATCCTTTTTTTCAAACGGCTAAAATTTGCCTGCTCCGGGAAGTGATAGGACGATTTTTGCCAGTTTTCACAACGAAAAGCATTATGTACGCTCAGAAATTGGGGTAATTTCTTGAAGTTTTTGGACGGTTAGCACCACTATATAAGAATGATGGCTATCGTTTGTCCAGTGCTAAGTATTAATTCCAGTAAGTATCTATTCACGGCTTAAATAAAGCGTTGAAATTTTCATAAAAATATAATTATTGCCTATCGTTGCAACCAACTTTTATTATTTCCATACTGCTGAGTATTTTATTGCTCGCTACGAAAAAAAATAGACAGAAAAGTTTTGTGCGCTTCAAATGATGAGAGGGGCTTGAAAAAAAAAAAGAATTGGTAATGTGCATTTTGAAAGCGATCAGTTGAAGCACTAAGTTTAACCCATACGAGCATTTGCTGACAATAACCACTATCATTCGTTGAAGAAATATCTTAAAGATTTAATTTTCGTGCTCGAAATTCCCTCATCGTTTCAAACGGTGAAGGGAATTTTATTCTAAGATGGAACTAATTCTTTTTTCACTGCTGGTAATTCTCGTCGATAAGCGGCGCAATTGTCGAGAGAGCATAAAAATAACGGACGCATTTGGATAAGAATGTTGACGTTGCCGAAAAGTTGGGCGTACTAAGAAGTTTAAATGTATTTAGCGTTCGTCACCACTTCCGGAGTCGGCACAGTCGCCGACGAATCTTGATGAAAATTCACGTGTCGGCCAGCTGAATCCAACGTCTATTAAAGCAAGGTGTGCATCTTATTCACTCTTCCGTTCAGTGGTGTGTTTAACGTCCATGCCTAACGATTGCTGTTTACAGCGTGTTTTCAACCTATTTAGCCTGTGACTGATTGGCTAATCATAAACAAAAGTAGTGTTAACCTCATGTATTCTCTATCGTAGTCAGTCGTCGTCAGACGCTAATTTTTTTTAGTTAGCCGTCAATCTTGGCTAAACTCATTGCTAAAGGTTTTCTAGATATGTTGGGCCAACTCATCCAGAAACTAATGAAGGATTACGCAGTCCGGAAGTGCCAAGAAAGATCAGTTCTTCGATAAAGCAGGTAGATTATCTTTATAAGCTCGTTATTATCCAGCCGATCAACGTTTTACTTGTGATTTCGACGAGTTTGCCAAATGGCCTCAAGCCTGCACTGTAACGAAATAGTGCCTATGTGAGATATAGTGCATAAGGGCATCGATATTGTGCAATGAGTTTGTAGTATCACGCGAAGAGCGTTGGTGTAAACTCGGGTTATCTACGATGGTGGAGGGATCACCGTTTATAAGAGCCATAGAGAGTTGCTATGATTCATTGATATTTTTATTGATTTCGAGACATGCTGTTATTTTTATTGTTAGCCAGTAGGCGGCTATGTTTCTAAACGAATTGATGCACGAGTATCAGTTATGGTACATAAATTCCAAGGCTTGTCATGGATTTGACAGTAATCGGACGGCTTCAAACTGGAAATGTTCTGGGAAGTTGTATCTTAATTCTGCTCATAGGGAAATATCTTTCCACGGCACTTGTGCAGTTGAATTCATAATCAATGACCAAGCTTGACACAGTTTTTGATATTTTTGCAGATCCAACAAGATGCAGCAAGAAAGCGTCACCCGCCAGTGGCATTGAATACTAGAGGTTATCGCAATGAAAATCCCTATTATAGTAGCAGTGCAAATGTCGTTCGTTATGAGTCTCCTTATGGACAGCGCTCAGGTTCTGATCTTTGAAATTCAAACTCCAAAAAATTTCTGTTGTACCTTATTTTAACATTTGCCTGTTTTATAAATTTTCCGCTGGTATTTCTTTTTGTTTAGTTCTCTTCGTCGGTAGTTTTCTTCACATCCAACTTTACCATCCCTTCTTAATTTCAACTTATCTCGATCTCCCAAGAAGTGTTGTAGTCCTTGTTGCTTGAAGCAGTAGTTTTGCAAGACCGCATCTGGACTTAATAATTTACCGCTGTGTCGTCGGGCATACCTGTTTCATCGGTGACCGACACAGACGTACTTGTGTCGGTCAGTCCTATATCTTCTCAGGCTGGATCAGTTTCAACGCGTTGCCAGCGCGGGGGACACACAAACATATAAATATGGCGTTTCAATTAGGCAACAAAACGATCACAAGGCGAAAACAGTAATGTATTCATTTGCGCCGTTAGTACTTTTCGAGCAATGATGTTGCTCGATTTTCGTTGCTTAGCGCGTTGTTTTCCATAGAATGGCAATATAAGTAGCATTAATAAAGGATTTCCAAGTTGCTAACTTCAAGGTGACTTGAAAAGTCGAAATGAATGGATTCACTTTGCGCAGTTTGATTTGTCGCAAGCAAAACATTGGTGAAAATAAATAATAGAAATTTTTTGAAGTTCAATTTGGAGACTTATAGAAGTTCGACACATTAAAGAGCTTCTCAATTACTTCAGCCTCTGTCGTTGCCCGATCGAACAGTGGTTGAGCTGCAAGATTGTACTTTCTTTCGTTCACGCTTTGGAAAAATTTAATGCCCACTTCTGCGTAAAATTTATGTAAAATGCTTGTTTATGCTGCATTAGCATACAACTGGATGTATTGTTATTGCTGAGCAGCTGAAACTGTAAAAATGACCGGTCCCATGCAATCATATTCAACGAGAAGATGGCATTAGATCGTGAAATTTCGGCATTAGAGGTATCCGAGCATGGTGATTCTCAAAATCGAGTCTATGAAAAATCGAGAATTACATGTGGCTGGCGGCCATTCAGAATTTCAGGTTTTTACTGCTAAATTCCATCCATGGAGCATCAATTTTGCAGTATGAAATTGCAACGACTCTGCGTTTTTGGCGATGAATGATTTTGGAAATTTTCTTGCTCATGCGCATTTGCGTTAATCCTCATGATAACTCTCCTAACGTTTTGAAAGTTGGAAATTTTGAAAGAAAGTTTCAGCTTGGTATTTTAGGATTAATTGATCAGCGAAAAGTAAATGACAAATTAAAAACAACCTGATGAAACAATTAAAGCATTGCATCAGATGGGGACAGAGGTGTGAAGTTGAAAGGCATGAATGTGGTCGTAAGTTTTCAGACGAAGCAGTGCTTCTTTCGACTCCTTGCAGAAAGGGATTCTTATGTGCAATTTCTGACGTTTTCAGAAAAGGGATTTTTATGGGTATATGTTATGCGGTCGGATGGTGATATTATGGCACGCATATGTTACTCGATGCAGCGATGATCTGAGATAACAGGAAACAATATATTTTACGCTCGGGGAAGTAAAAGTGAAGTGAAACAAAAAAAAAAAAAGATTGTGGAAGAGAAAAATTAAATGAAAAGGTGCTCGCATAGATGGAAATGGGATCGGGCAAAAAGATAGATTTGACGTAAAGTATAGATAACGGATGTAGTGATAAGCATTCATCAAGTGACATACGCGTGCCAAATTTGGGCTGAAAAGAAGAAAAGAATTGGATAAGGCAGAAAATGCCTCACTTTCTGAATGTCGTACTTTTCGTCGAAAGTATACAGTTATTTCCAGCTTGGATACTGACTAATACACGAAGAATTATTGAACATTTCAGCACTCCATGCTGTTGTTGGAAGTATTTACGCATCATTGAAATAGCTTTCTGCTCCTGATCTAAAGATTTTCTGAGTTCATCCACAAGAAACTTTGATTTTCTAGACATTCCACCAAAAACAACCTCACTAGATTCAACAGGCTTTTTAGAGCGCGTATATCAAGAAACATACATCAATTGAATCAAACATCAACCTTTAAATGCGTCATTTCCAGAAGGCGCACCTCCACCTCTACCACCTCATCCGCAAGGAATTCAAATGGACTATGCGCAGCAAATGGCGAATGACTTCGGCCCATCCTCTCATCGGCTTTCGGAGAATGTCTCCCATTATCAGGAGTCTCCCCTTGTAAGCTCAGTGTTTTTGCAATTTTCCCTCGGACTTGCTCAGGAATCGGGTTGTTGGGTAAAAGCATACGGAAAACCACGTTCGAAGGTTCCTACACGCTAAACCTTTTTGCAACTCATCTCAGTTTTCGTAAATCATCAAGACAATGTGAAACGTAAACAACAGCTCATCCTCACCCATTTTTTTTTAAACCCACTCCCAACAAGTCGTGCAGTATCTTTCCAAATGCGAATTTTGTGCAATCCTATCCGCCTCCAATTTCATTCGAAGTGATTGCTTGTCTAGGTTTCTACAGAGATCCAGAGTCGGCTTGTGCTCGGAAGTTTTTTTTACTTTAACTTCAGATGTTTCTGAACTGGGGCTTCCGGATGGGAAGGCACACACACACACACACACACACACACACACACACACACAAACACACAACACACATATACACATATACACATATACACATACATGTAAATACACATATATACACACATATATACACATGTATACACATACACACATACACACACATACACATCCACACATACACATACACACACACATACACACACATACATACATACATACACAAATACACATGCATACACATACATATACATACATGTATGCATGCATACATATACATACATACATACACATACGCATACACACATATACATAGATACAAATACGTACACATACATGCATACACATACATACATATACATATACAGACATACAAATATATACACATACAGATATATACCTACACACACCTATATATATATATATATATATATATATATATATATATATATATATATATATAGTACATACACATGCATACACATACATGCACATACACATATACATGTACACATACACATACATACATATAAACATACATACATACATATACATATACACACACATACATACATACACATACACATACATAAATACATACATATACATACATACACATACATACATATACGCATACACATACATATATACATACAACATACATATATACACAGACATACATATAAACACGCATACATATACATACACACATACATACATATACATATACATATACACATACATATATATATATATATATATATATATATATATATATATATATATATATATATATATATATATATATATATATATATATATATATATATATATATATATACGCAGATCATAAGGGAAGGCATTCGAACAAAGCTGGGAGTGCCTCATTTGAGCTATTTTAAAGTGAAGGTTTATTCGACATCGAAAAGATCTTCGGCTAAAAAGGCATTAATAATTACGTTGCAACTATTTTTAAACAGAATTGGTATGATAGGAATATAAAAGTGATAAAACTTGAGTTGGTATAACTCTGTGATGTTCGCTTTCGAGCAATAGTGATGTCAGAGTATCGAAAGATTTATTTCTCTCTCTTTCTCTTAAAAGCATTTTCTCATAGTTTTATGCCCCTGTTGCCACAAGAACCATGTTGGGTGGTCTTCATAAATTTGAGTGCTCAGACGGGGCATTGATTATCTGTTGAAGAAATGTGCATCGGGTAATGGTTTGCATTAACATTAACATTCTCTAATATTGTTTATTTTTTGCTGAAAGGTTTTCGTGAAATTGAATGGATCAATGATTTTTGCAGCGCTTTTTCCGGTTTGCTATTAGCTAATCCAAAGGAGAGAGCAGTTTCAAAATCGAATGATCAAAAATTCGCTTGAAAATTTAACTCAAGTTACAGTTACTCTTTAAAAGATATTTTCGCATGGCGAAGGGTTTTATCTAAGAAGTGTTTTTTTTTTTCAAATTTTCTCTTGGATAATGTGATCATCTTGCTAATTTGTCATATGGGCCGATTTATCTAACAACAGTGATAGCGAATTTTTTCAGGCAACTCGTCAACACAGCGTTCATTACAGCTATCAACCAATATCACCCGGTTCAGAGGATGCTAAGGTTCTAATATTAAATATATCTTTCACTTTTCTAATGCATTCCTAAGATGTTCTTGAGACTCTTGTGAGGAAAATCGTATTGGCTTTGGCATGAAATACGATTGATTAAAGCAAAAACTTTATGCATTTATTTTTGAACATGAACCGTAAATGGACGAGAAATTCTTTTAAAAATGATAGGTAGGAGAAGTGGGCAGAGAGCTGCTCTCTAGTTGGCATATTTTGGCGAGTGCTTGCCCACTGAAGGAGTTTCCAGGGACCGCGTAAAGTGACAACACGTGACGAGCACAAAGAGCCAGTGGTGGTGGGAGCAACGCTCAATTCGGAGCGTTTCGTTCCCGGTAAACTTCCTATACCAGCGCCACCTCCACAAACATACGAAATCGAACGGGATGCGATCCGTAAATTAAGAGAAAAGGCACGGGTAAGCTACTGTAACAATGTTCTGCTATTGCTTTTGATGGGGTATTTCTTGTGATTTTTTTTAAAAATTTTTCCACTGTTCACTTCCGTTTCTGGCACTGGGTTCGAATGCATTTCAATTGTGGTTGTCCATTGTTTGCAAATATGCATCTCGGAAAAATTCATAGACTATATGCATCTCTTAAGTTCATGCTAAGATGACCATGGTCGCGCCGACGAGCTCATACAGGAAATATTCGTGTGCTGCGCTCAAATTGCTTAAATTTTGTTGAGTCTGCTGTCAGTCAGCGCCTTCGTTTTATTGTCCACCATCGAACTCACGGGCTGTAGGTGTTTTCACTGTGATACCTCTTCAGATAGACCGCCCCCTGAACTTTCTAGTGGTAAAATGACCTATGATCGTATTGCTGTGGCAAAGACAATAGCTGTTCTCACAAAGTTAGTAGCTCATGGCAATTGTGATTGGAATGACACCTTTTCGTAGGCTGAACGTTAATCTGCTATGAAAATGAAAGTATTACCCTCAAAGTCAAATTTTGTTCATAAACTTCGTTGCTATAGGATAGCAGCGTGTGCGGCAAGTTTTCTTGTGACTTATTTTGGATGTTGTGGGATTTAGAACCTATAATCTCCTCATTAAAATCTAAGGTGATCTTTGAAACGATTAGAGCACTTGCTACATATAGATGCGGAGCGTAAATAATTATTGATCGTAGTCGTTTGTTCTATGCTTGCTACCAACAACTCGACAGTTGTGCTCGATTGTATAGAAGCTGTAGGAAGGCACACCTATATGTAGATCCTTCCGCTAATTGGCAATCATTTCATCATTGCAAAGGTGCAAATCAAGGTGATCAAACCTAGCACATTTAATTTACCGGTGTAATTTTTTTTTTTTTTTTTTTGAAAGCATCGTTGCCGCAGCAATTTCTTCTTTTCAAGTCGAGGCACTGCGCGAAGAACAATGGACGAGAACCGACCATAGAAGCACAGTGATCACTGCAATGTTAGATCACAACTAGATTTTGATCACAAGTAGATATCTTGCGTTGGCTCTTTAGCGTCATACCCAACAAGTGAGTAGTTCAGCATTTCGAGAGAACAGCAAGTCATGTGATAATAGATGGGTGCATATCTTCTTTATGTAAAGACTCACTGACTTATTACCTTTGTAGTTTACTTCCGTCCATATTTACAACCACAATAAAATATTTTTTATATAGTAATTAACGCGAAAAAGTATTTATGTGCCGGCATAATACTGTTCCGCTTTGGAGTTTCTCATCCAGTTTGTTTTTTGCCTCAATCATTTACTTCCTATTTTCTACTGTATTGCATATTTCTTCCTTTCTGATTTGCACTCCCTCCTCCCCCCTCCCCTTCTCCATGTCTTTTTCGTCGTTGTGAAACAATTGTGACGTAAAGGCAGTTGAATCAAATCAGTTCCAAAACTTAAAGTGGTAAGAAAGGTTTTTTTTTTTTTTTTTTTTTTGCAAAGACCATGTAGATAAGAGGTAAACAAGAAAGAGCTGTGAGCGATTTATGTCGCATTCGAGTTATAACAGATAGGTTAGAATGTAATGCGATCGTAAGTCAAAGAATGTTTGCATATTGTTCTGGCATGTTCAAAGTGATAAGCAGTGGTGTCGTGAACGCCAGTCTAAACTATTGTCGGTTCGGTTTAGAAAGCTGTCGTGCACTGCAGTCTGACAATGCACTTTTTGGAGAGGAAACCTCCGTAAGCTCCTTCTAAATCATGAAGCAGTTGCAGCACCTTCCACCGCCGGTTGAGGAGACAAGGTTTGTGAAACCGGTGCCGAAGAAGGAAGTTGTTGAGATTCAGTACAAGCCAATCGTAAGGAAAAAAGAGACAAAAAAGGAAACGAAAGAGGTCACCGTCAGCGAGTTAAAAGAACCATCTTTCCCAATCGTACCTCCACAGGCCACTTACGAGGTTTGATTTCTCTTTTCCTCCAAATTCGGATCAAGTTCACAATAAGTGAATAGATACGCAAGTTAAGTTTTAACTTAAACGTGTCATTGCATGATCACTCTTTAGAATGTAGCAGTGCATTATTCCAACGCATCTTTTTTTCAGCGCTTTAGTTGCCGTACCTGGCAGGTGATATACAGGTATTTGCATAATTATTTCTATGTGCTTTCGAAATGCGAAAGGTGTTGTTTTGAGAGCTTGCTGATTACTCATTTATATTCAATTCTTAGCATTATTGTGCTTAAGAGCTTCATTTTGGTGTCTCTTCATAAAGACGCATAATTTTCTTCCTCACTACAACTTTCTTAATTGCAACAGGTTATTGTTTTCGCTCTTTTTTTGTTTGAACGATTGCAATTTGAAATGGTTTTGTAATGTTATATTTTTAAGAATATCTCACAATTAGTTCTTCATAGAACAATAATTTCCGGGTTGTTTGCTATCAGCGACATTTTTTAAAAAAATACTTTGAAATAGTTCACGGCAGTCAAAGCTATGAAATAAAGCTTCACAACGCTGATAAAATTTAAAGGCGGAAGAACCGGAGTCGTCAAATTTTGGTGAATGGATTTTCGAATCCGACGTTCTCAGAAGTGATAACAAAGAATCAAGGCTTCGCGCTCAACAACTACATGAGAATTTATATTCTCGTGGTGTACCAGCAGGTATGGAAACATAACAGAGTTATCTGAACATATGTGTGGAATTATCATGCATTCTATATAAGTGAATTGGCCCAAGTGAACAGATTCCTGTATCACCTTAACTATTGAAAAGGGTCATTTGGAAGCGGAAACGAAAACCTCTGAGATTTCCATTTAGGTCTCCTTGCTTTTTGTCGAACGCGGAGAATCCCTTATGAAATCGGTCATATCCATGACGTCGACGGGAAACTGATGGTCATTAGCTTTAATTTTGACCTGAGTACAACGGAAAATAATGAAAACTAATGAAATCTTCAAAGCAGCGATGTTTCTGTCTCGCCTCGCTCCGTTACCTTCCTGTCCCATGCGATGAAAAAATGTAAAATACAAGTGAGCGTGTGGAAAGAAGTTGAAACGCTATATCAGAAAGCTTTTATTCTTCTATCCACGAAATTTATGCGATAATGTCGCCAATAAAAGTATGGGGATCATGACAGTTTAGTACGTGATGCTTAGCTGATATTGTTAAATGTAGAAAGCCATTCGAGCTTTTCCACAGTGAAACCTGTAGCAGTTACCAGTCATGTTTGGCGGTGGTTGTTCAGAATTTTTTGAAAGTGCAGAGAATTATACATTGTGACCTTGATGAAACAGTGTCATTTCGTTCACCCGACGGTTCAAAGGTGTTTTTAGCTGTCACACCGGCGTCGCCTGAACAACCGTCCTCTCTACCTATTGCGAACATTCAAAAGAACATTTACGAGAAAGCAACACCACCGAGACGTCGAGAAAAACCTGCTGTGCAGTATGTGAAGCAACCTTGGATATTAACAATCAGGAAGGAGGTTTGTCTGCCGTCATATCATGGCATTAGTTTTCCTTTTCATTTTGTACATTCTTTGAAACCGTGCTCCACATTGGTGGAAGTGAAGGTGACGTGGAGATTAATGGTGGAGAATATGCAAATAGCGATTCTTATTGCATTGCAATGTGCTTTGAGTTCTGATGAAAAAGATCCATTTGAACCCGTTTTTTGGATTGTTTGGTTAACTCACATGCCATCCTGAACAATGTGCATTTCAACGCTAAGGAAAATGCAATTACCTCAGTTAAAGCGATTTGCGATAGGATTTCATAAGAAAACACCTATGGGCATTTTTACGCTTCTATGCAACTTTGCTATTTCTCCACACACTAGGTCGGATCGTTGCTGTATTAAGTATGCTTAAAAGTCGAAGAGCACGATGAATACCTCTTGCAATACCCGTCACTTCTGGTTTATCGTTCGCTAGATTAACGCATCTCTGTAAGATCTTTACTGCCCACCCAAAAAGTTCTGTAGTGCTGCTACGTTTGTGATGCATCGAAGTAGGTTTTCATGTGTGTCCTTCGTTGGCATATTATAATCGGTTCGAACAGTTAGGCATTGAATGAGTGAAACGAAAATCAACGATGGCTACATGTGAAGTTTTCATTTCACTCTCTTCTTCAGCCCTTTACATACATTTGCTTTCATAGTTTATTCTCGCTGAGTCTCCTCTTGATATCAACTAAATTTGAATGGAGTTGATACCTATTAGGGCAGATGAACATAATTATGCAGATGAACATAATTATGTAGCAGCTGAATAATTAGAGAGCTAAATTTATTGAAAACGTGACATAGATTTGATATGATTGTAATGGACAAATTTCCGCTCAGCTGTGATGCACTGCGTATTGCTCTTTTGCATAGCGGATAATTCAGCTTCGGAATAATAATCAACTTAACTGAACTCTCAAACCACAATTTTATTTTTATTTTTGTAACTTATATCAATTATGAGCTAAATATTTAAAGCGTAGTTCGATTGAGAAGGAGCGCATATATAATACGTGGTTGTTGTTTATCTCACACAACTGACAATAACCTCACAGGGTTTTGAGATTACCCTGTTGTGAACTGTACATCCTCCTCAAAATTTTGGCGGCTCGAATGTCTACTCGAGGTTTTAAGTTGTTTAGGTTGCAGAAGGAAGGGGTGGGGTGGGGGGGAGGGGTTAGGAACTCAATGCTTACTCATTAGGTGATACAGTGCATATTGCAGCGCTAATCTGCACTCATCTGGTTGGTAGATTAACAATATAGTACAACATTTTTGATGTTTTCTCCCGTCTATACCACTCGCTGTTCCAATGTCGAAAAGGTCAAGTTCGTTGCACTCTTATGGAACAGCGAATAAGTTCGTGTTGAAATTGTCTGATGATCTGTCATTGCAGCTCTTCTTTCCATATGAGCAACTGGATGATATACAGGAAATCGATCTTGTCTTCGCGCAGATTATCGCTGATTGCCGAAAGCAAGTACCGTATCGAATCAGAAATTATGAACGTGATGCAATTAGTCAGATACTTCGTAAGACTTTAAAATGATCCGTTTCGGCAATGTGAAAGACCATGTTCGAATGTCATAAGCATAAGCGTAAGCTAAGACAAGACTGAGCGAAAATCTGAAATGTTTTAAGGACGGATACTGTGTTTTAAATGACTTCTCGTGATTTAATTTTTTTTTGTCGGTAACCAACTGCTTCCGAACTTAATAACAATTTCTGTAACATAAAGTCCGATGAAATCTGCATTGCGCAGCCACTTATTGTGAAAGGTCTTTGGAGTTTAAGAATATCGTAAATTATTCAGGAAGTAATAACATTCCGCCAGCGGCTTTGGATCATCCAGAAGAGATCGCCGTTGAGGTTAAGATGCATATTATTGAGACGGTGCGGAAATGGCCACTCTATTTTTGTCGGCTATATGCGGTCGTTGAGGAACGGGAAAATGACAGCGTCAGCCGATTACTTGGCGTCAGTGAATCTGGTGTTCGACTTATTTCGCGGAATGTTGAAAGCACTAAAGAACCACTCAGCATCTCCGATCATTTCGAGTAATTTCTTTACTACGTTCACTACTTTCATTTTTTTTCCTTCGTTATTTTCCAGATCGGCAAGCAAACTGAAATTTTGTCTCTATTGGGATGAGAGTGCTTGTTTATGAGGAGTCTACCAACAAAAATTCTGAAATTTGCATATTTTCTTTATTTTTTGAGAGGATAACTTATAACATCTCGTAAGTGAATGAAAAATTATGTAATAATTCATCTTCAGCGTGACCTTTTTGTGATGTTTTTCGACTTTTTCTGCGCATTTTTTTATTTCAATGTGCTAATCTATTTATAAGTTTCTTCTGAACTGTTGCATTACGAAGTTGTGCATTCACACTCTTTATATGTACTAATTTACTTCGAATCAACATTAGTCATGCACATCAAGTGAACATAGGAGTTGGTGGGTATAAACCTTGTTATAGCTGAAAATCGCGGAAGAAATAGCAGAAGTTCATGTTGAATAATATAAAAACGGAAAAAGTTTTGATTGAATCTAGCGTGAAACATTCAGAGATGCGTTGCACTTTTTTTGCATCACACGTACTGTTCGTAATTTGTGACTTTTTCGAAAGCTCTTCCTCTCCATTTAGATAAAATTCTTTGCAATGAGGCTATCACTAATAAAACTTGTGCAGAAGGCATTTTAACGACTTTTGAGACGTTGCGGAAGTTATCGCACTAAAATGCTTCACTGTTTTTTTTTTCACGCTTAGCTCCCTTCAGAGGTTTTTTTCTCCTTTCTTTTAGTTACCGCGACATCGCAGAACTGCACCTCGAGGGATCTCGTCATTTAAAGTTGGTCACTCGTAAAGGACTTTCTGTATTGCTTCGAACCGATCAGGCGGAACAAATTCGCAGTGTAATTGAAAAGTACATTAGCGGAAGTGGAAAGGTACAATTCTATCATGTTGAAACTTAACTTTAGCCTACAAAAAATCATAGGGATTTAGAAAATATAAAGAGCGCATCTAATATGCAAATATAATCTATAATTTTTTTTGGTACTCGTTTAATATAACTTTTATTTTGCTATCTTCAGCAAATAAGTAACAGAAACGAGTGCACTGTATCACCGAAGGAAGTTGTGCTCTGTTTAGATGGTTCAGAGAATTTGCCGACTATCTGAACAGTGGTTTCGTGGTGCGTTTAGAATACCAAAAAATTAATTCTTTATTCAAAAGGTTGGACCCCTTTGAGGTTTTCAGGAGGTACGTTCTTTAAAGGAAGAGCCTTACGATTTGTGTAACTAACTGCTTGAAGTTTAATAAAAACTTCTACAGAATAGGGTATTCGAACAAGCGCACAAGGCAAGAGAAATGAATGGCAGCTTGTAAATGGCAGAGAAGAAAAACTGCTAGAGATAACTATAGAACACAAACAGATTTGCCTCCTTTATCTGTTCCCACAGGGAACTTAGAAAACAATTAGATGACGAGGATAATTTCCTCTATATTTGGTAAAGTTGGCTACATAATTTCATATATGTGTATCAAACTCTCCCAGCATTCCATCTTTCATATACACTAATGAAGCCGTTTAACTCGGTACTCTTACAGAGGAAGCAATAAATACACATAACATGTCTAGCGAAAAAGTTTTCTAAGTGCCTAAAAACGACATTCAAATATACTGAAAGACGAAACGTACAAAGACGTTCGCCTGAAAATAAACGGAGGCCTAATAATACCAATGAGTCGTTCATTCACCCTTCTTTTCCCTTTTTTTTTTGAAAAATGGGCGATCGGTTGCCCATGTAACGGCTCCTCAGTTTTCATCGTTCACATCTAATGAGAGGATTTCTCTTCATAGTTTATCAAAAAGTATGTGTGTAACACGCAAAAAAAAAATTCTCATTTCGTCATAGCCCAAATTAGTCATATGAAGGCGTTGAACATCCACAATTTTTTCTTTTTTTTTTTCACGAAGGTGCAAACTGTTTGCGATGAAAAATGAATGTAATGCGTTGTAAATAAATGACGAACGAAATTTCTCAAAATAATTGCCCATTCATAGCGTTGAAGCGAACGTCTAAGGGTTGGCAAATTTTTATGTCCACAGAGCAGCTCTCCTCGTAACCGAATTTTTTTTGGTAGATTCTAGTTTTATGCATCACATCTTCGCATATTCTTGCTAATTTGCACTAAAACCTGCTTACATCGGATGTACGTATTTGCGTATCCGTACTGTAGTTTCAACTTGAAGACCTTCAAGGTGTGTATATGAAATTTGTTAATGATAACATAAGCTACCGCTACCAAATTTCAGGTTGATTCGTGATATTGAGAGAGTTTAGAAACAATTCAGAACACGAAAAAAAAACCCGGGTAGAAAGTGACTTTATTATCAGCTTAGTTGTGAAATACGAAAAAAAGAGCTCGATAATGACCGATTGTTTCTCTATCACACACTGTTGATTAAATATTGCCGTTAGGGAGGGGTACTGATGGTATTTTGACTGTAATGTTAATGTATATTTAAAAGGATTGTGATGTAGTGGTAGAGGATAATCATGTGACTCTCATAATCAAATAAATTGAAATGTGGAAACGATACATATGATAGATGCTTTTCCACATTAATAGATGCAATAATAGAAGATGCAATCGTCTAAGTTCGCTACCCTTTGCAGACTAAAACTTTCGTACGAGCAACAGCGGATTATATAACAAACGAGCCGAATCTTTTGAGTTTTAAGAAGGGCGAAATAATTCAAATAATCAGCCGAAATGATTCATACGCTCCAGCAAGTGATAATTGGCTATATGGCAAAATTGGCAATCAATATGGCAATTTACCAGCCAATTATGTTCAGCCACTTGACGCACCTCTCGTAAGCCACTCATCTTTTCATAGATGAATAATTTCTGTCTTATGAGCTGCTGCCAGTAATATTGACCTTGGGATGAAAGCTGCTTTTCCAGGTAGCATTCCACTGTGGTTTAGATGAGAGGCTAATAAATGCGAGCAGATAGTACTGAGCATTTGTATAGCTGAAAGTGTTGTTGCGATAAGATATGGAGAAAGGGAGGCTGAATCTTGAAAAGACGTTCAGCTAATAGGTCTGCTTTGGCGCTTATGTCGGATTGTACAACGTTTCCTTGTTGTATCCTACATCAAATGTCTTTTGATGTGTACTGTTTGAGTAAGGAAAAGTATCAGCTCTCGAACCGCTCGTGCTAAGGTGTCGCTTCCTCCTCCCTCCGCCTCTATCTCCCATCATGGAACTACTGTAATGGTAAAAAAATTTCATCATTACAACGTTTATATTTATGCTGTTTATGGACATGTAGCGACGGCATCGGAGATGGCGATCGGAGATCAGAAATAGGCGACTTATTGAAACCGTACTGACCTGTTTCCCATTTGTCCACGTATAATTAATGTCGATCGCTGTGGAAATTAAACCGGATTATGCGATTCCCATCTCCCTCATATATTATATCATTCATCCAGATCCCAATTCATACGCAGTCTTCTTCGTCTTTTTTCCTCCGTTTGACATCCATTTGCAACAAACTTCTCATGTGGATCTCCAACTGGAAGGTTTATTTTTCTTTCTACACCTGGCAAATTTGGTACTTTAAAATGCTCTGGAGGAAAAATTGTGTATCTCTTTCGCTGCCAAGCTATATAAAAGTAGTTTGCTGCTGGAACCACATTTCCCGATGGGGCCTTCACTGGGGAAAATTTGTGGACTTTCCTTTCCCAAAATTTCCGACAAGGTCTCGTTTCTTAGGCCGAAATGTTCTCTAATGTATCTTACCTGCAAAGCGAAAATCGGTAGGCATGCACTACATAAGAATGTTGGAGCAACTGTGATAAGTGTTCTTGTGTTGCTCAAAACGTGTTTGTTGCAGCCAAACGATGCGCTGTCAGAATTGAACTCGTTGTCAGCAACGTTCGATGAAGCTGTAAGTTCATAATTTAAAAATTTATCTCATGGTTTTCAGTATCATCTGAACGTTCAATATGATTGATGATAAACTTGCTGATAACAAATAACGAAGCTGTGCAAGTGTTTGCGGAGATATTTAGTTGTTTTCCATCTCAACAATTTAACTAATTAAGGAAAATTCACTCAAATACATGTGAATTGCAAAGGAAATACATGAAGGATGCTGCATTAAAAAGGCATTCAAAACGCTGAATTGTAAAATTTGGTGCTCGTGGTTTTTATTTTTCAAGGAAACCATCTTACCTTCCATATCGCCGTTTCGACTGTTTCATGCGAAAAAGTTTTTAATTCAATATAAGCAATGGAAACTGCTCTTATCAAGAATGCTGCTTATAATTCGATCTTAATATATCTAGAATGGTTGGTTGTCAGCCAATATTGCAAGCTTTGCTTTTTATCCACCGCGAATATTAAAATATAGAAATTTTATTTGATGACTTTTTCCTTCGCAGCAGAATGTATGTTTGAGATTCACGCGAATCGTTATAATGCTCCAAGCTTGAAGTGAACGAATATAGAACGTCTTTCTTGCTCTTCTATTGGAGTTATGCGTGATGTTGAATAGTTCGCTTTAGTGCATTCCTTTGCAATGGAACCTATATATGACATACAAAGATACTGTAATTTTTATTTGAATGTTCTCTTTTCCTCATCGTTGAACATATTTGAGCAGAAAAAGCCGTTGGAGAAATTGAAAAAAATGTGCAGCCTTGCATTTTAAAGTAGACTGAGTCTACTGAAACAGTAATAAACACAGTGTTTTCGATTACAATGGAAAGCTCCTTAGTTGCTTACAGTGGAAGATTTACTGATGCTCTGAAAAAACGTTACTATTAAACAATTTTCGGTTTCGCTAAGGGAAAGGGAGGGGGGGGGGGGGGGGGAGGACGTAGAGATGTCCATTTTGCTTGTTCACCTGTGGACGGGAATAACTTTCGAATAGAGGAAATTTTGTAACAGAGGATTTCTGAGGCGCAGAGGAAGATTTTTTTTTTTTTTTTTTTTTTTTTTTGCAGAAGAAAGCATTGTTCTTTCACTCGGTTGATAAGGATGAAAGGAATCGAATATTACCACAAATAATTAAAGGTCTTGGAGCACACTTAAGTCCAGATTTGTCGAAGAATTTGATGAGTTAATATCCCTTTCACTTTCAACGAAAGTGTTTCGCTAAAAATGAAAATCTCCATCCAGAAAGTCTGCGTAGTATGTGGAGGATTTTGTGTTACGACATGATAGATCGAGGTGTTCTTGCCTAATGACGCAAGGAAATGGCCTTTAGCGTATTGAATCGAAATGAGTTGCGCCGTTTCGACGTTCGTTAGACACTACAATGCTAGTGAAAAGAGATTGCTATGCGTTTCGTAGCGAAGAAGTTTTCATCGTCGTCGAGAGATAATGCGTTGTAGTGTAAAGAAAATTGCGGTGTGCAGAAGGGCGTCTTCACTAGCCTGCATGCAAGTAGCAGCAACAACAACACCACCATCATCACCATCAACATCAGCAGAGACCGGTTCCGGTTCTCACACCGCAGAGCCACACACCGATCGCTGTTCGGAGTGCGTGCCGTTGTCCTTCCCAATTTCGTCCAGTTCACATTGACCGACTAATTTCACTGCTCTTCGACAAAATAGTCGTCGCTGTCGTTGCGTCTTCTTTCTCCCTCTTACGCCTTGGGCGCATTCCACCACAATGCTACTGTACACGAGTGTTGTGTGCGTTGAAATTTGCTAAGGCAACTTAACTACTCAGAAACGTCTTCTACGTTCACATCCATTATCAAGCTTCCGAGTCAGGGCTGATTCGGCTGCCTTCCTGTTTCCGGTGACCACGGAGCATCGTTTTCTTTATTACTCGCTTCATAGCGACGTCAGTTCACGAATTCGACACGTCACCTGCACAAAGAAACCAGGAACTGATTTCATTCTTCTTTTTAACGCTGATTTGTTTTGCACGAAGAACATTTGTCGATTTCGCTAAGTGGCGCCTTTCGACTCCATAATGGACGTATATCGGCGTTCGCGATCACAGGGCCGATTGCCCTCACAAGTCAGCCCGCCGTACAGAGAATACGATAATTCGGGCTATGATTATTTCTTCGATCGCCCAGTAGAGCGTTCGCATAGATCACGCTCTCTCGATAATCGAAGGGATTTCCAAGTGGATGACTACCTGGACGACGTCGACGAACGCTCGTTCCAACGAACTGCTTATCAGCACACGACGGTACCTAAGCGGAATTACGAATACCAGCCGTATCTCAACGTGAATACACAATTCGGGAACGAGCCACGCCCGGTCTATCATGAGGACGTGTACCTCGATCAGCTGTCTCCGATAGATAGTCGTCAGAAGCAAGCCTACTCATCGCGGGTGGCGGCCGAATACGATTGGGGTGCCCTTGATCGTTCAATACGCAATTACCGAGGCGAATCGGCCACACTTCCAGCGAGACGCTATCCGCCCTCACACCAATCCAAATTCCAAGCAATGTCGCCACGTTCGGGTGGTGGCTCATCGAAAAAAACACAATTTGATGGGTTTTTTCTCCGACGACCGACAACGTGCAAGGCGTACTGCTCCAACGCCAAAGCCGAATGACATCTATGGGCACAAGTCTGAAGGTGGCCGTGTGCAAACGCTCAGCTACGAGGACACACACGAAAGTTTCGCTGCACCAGCTAGTGGCTATTCGCATCAGCGTAGCTACCATCACGAATCTCGTTCATACGGTGGCAACACAGCTGGTACAGCGAGTGGTGGCTATCCCGGTGGACCGATGCCATTGACGAAAGGTGGCACTTATGGAAACGAGCGAAGTATTTACGCGAATCGCTATGGATCCGATGAGCAAAAATATTATAAAATTCATTGCTGTTGTATGAGTTTTCGTTGGCCACCTTGGCGGTATGAGGAGGTGGAGCCACCACAACCTATGTATCGTCATCAATAAGTGTTGTTCAGAAAAAGAATTCCATTCATCTATTTGCCATGTTCCTGTGATTTACTAATAATAGCCGAGTAGTGCTGGCTCGCCATATTCATGAAACTGCACTGCGATGGGAAAAAAGAAAAACTCTTCTGGTTTCTTTCAATTTTTTTTTTCATCAGCACTCAAGAAATGCATTCCACAAGCGATAAAAAAAGTTCATTTTTGTTTTAATGCTCACCTGCGGAAGGTGCTTCGCAGTGATCGAGTTATTTACCTAACCCAACTACATCTGCAAATCGTATCATGCAGTTTCACAATGATAAACTTCTGTATATCTCGCAGAACATTTATTAATCGTTTTCATATTAGATTCAGTGGTATGCAATGATTGCTTTATGGGACATTATCTTTCACGATAAGATTCTTTTGCTCGCTGTTTGTATATGTTGCAAACACATCTATTTATTTGCCCTCATAGAATGCACCCAATTAAGGCGCTTCTTATACAATTCGAGAGTTCTTTCTATTGTTACGCTAATGCTATGTAATTCATTTAGCGTGGCAGTAATATTTCATCGAATTTGTTTCATGTACGAATAATTAATTATGTTCATAACGCTCATTCTATGTGCCAATGAAAGGATTCTTTCTTGCTCAATAGGATTGCCATTACATTTCCAAGCTATTCGTAATATCATAGCACTAAACGATAATAACGATTTCCTTACATTTTACTAGCTCATCGATTACGACCGCAGATGGTGCTGCTGCTGCTGCTTTCGTGGAATGTTGCTCTTTTGTAGCATCGCTTCTCTATAATAGGAAAATAATTGAAAACATTTTCGGTTTTTTTCATGCTGTTACTCTTACTTCTTGCTAATAACGAATACTGGATAGTATATGGAAACAAACGTACAGTCGTACTGATTGAATATGTTGTTAAGCGTCGCCGATAGAAGTGAGCAGGACGTTTGGTGTAAGCGCATGGCTTGAAATCGAATTGCACGACAACGATCATAAATGCGCAAATCAAAAAGAGTGAATCAACTCTTTGGATGATTTTACTAAAATACAATCTTGTCTTTCGCCTGTTTGTTGAGTATCCTTCTCCAAGTCATTTATTCCGTCGCATGGAAGTTAGCCAAGGCTCCAAATCCGTGCATATGCGATTAGTTTTACAATACAGATTTCATTGTGAACGATTATATATCGTCTAGCCGCAATATTCGAATGTATATCTGCTTCATCAAAATGAACTGACGAGGAATTCTCTGAAAGTAGTGAATGGATTGAACTTGAAGAACATGCACTGATGTATCGTTCTACTGCTTAATTGGTTTTGAAGTATCGAATATACGAAACTTCTCAGTTCCTCGTTTTATATGCAGATTTGAAGCATGGTGGCATGATTTCAAAATTAGGAATGAAAAATTGAAGAAATACAATAGTTCTGTTAAGTGTGCTAGATTTAAATTAAAAGGCGAGGGACACCAGGCGGTCGAGCAGCTCGGGTTTAGCTGAGTCAGCAGAAGGCTGATCATTAGATCTGTGGCTGCGATAATTTTTTCACATGGAGCTCGAGCGAAGAATTTTATGTCATTTAAAAGAAACTTTGCGAGAGAGACTGAGCTGGATATAATCCTGAATTTTCGACGATGTGTCGGATTTACATTTCGATAACGACCACCACCTCGACGAGATTAAGCGGCGAATCTTCACAAAGTCCGACGAATTCCAGAAGCGCAAGAGACGACTAATCGGGTAGCATACCTATATTATTGGTTATAATTTGGAAATATTTTTACTCACAGGAAAGTTTCTCGTTGTTTTATACCATTTTCATCAAGCTACAAGAGATGTTTTAGGAGTGTTGGTTGTTCTTGTCTGCTGGGCGCGGAAACGTACAATTTCAGGAATATGGAGAGCATTTACCACTTGATATGGAAGCAGCGGCGAATGCTGACGGTAGAGGAGATGGGAAATATACGATGATGCAATTCGCGATGCTCTACTTCCGAAGGCCAAAAAATATGATCAATGGAGACTCTTTCACAGCGCAGCGCAAAAGTAACGCTTCCTAATGCCACTTACTTTTTTCAGACACTTAGATTTTACTTTAGTGAGTTTGAAAAACGGCTTGAATGAGCAATACTGAGGGCAGTTATGCGATACGTCTGCTCTTCAACAGGATTTCATAAATTTCTACAACTTTACAAAGAGAAGGATAGAGGAAGGCTAATTTCTTAGAAGGATCGGAACGCATATTAGGCAGATTCTCGTTTCTGTTAATTTGGCACCTCAAGGCAGCATTTGTGTTATTGTTCAATTGAGTTACTGCAACAGAAGTCGTTCTAGAGTACAATGATACGAATTTGAAATGCAATGAACTTGGTACTTTGACGTCGTAAGAAGTGCATGAAATTGCAGCCATCTTATTATTTTTGAGGAAATATGCTAAAATTTGAAATCTTACAGTATACCTCATTCGAGAGAAAATTTTTCTTATAGAGAAGGATTGGACTTGGAAGGATATCGCCGACAAAGTCAAATATACAGATCGACCGATATCTCATTCACTTCTTCGCCTTGACAGCAGCGAAGCGGACAAACTTGCTCAAGAATCATTTTTATGTTCGTTGAGTTGTTTTCAATTAGAGCGTTCTGCCACCCGCCGAAAGAAGAAAACCAGCAAAGCTTATTCCATATTATCCCGTAGCTTTAGAAACAATTAAACATCACCTTTGAGCTCGGTAACGACCATCAAATTATGGAGGTTTTGAAAATTGTACATTGCTTAAAATCTGCGATCTCATCAATAATTCTCGTATTACTTACTCATTTTTCTTATTACCATGGAACTCATGTGAAGTACAACAGCATTAGTATTAGTTGGTCGCAACGCGATTTGTTGTTCGTTTTTACGCAAGTACCAAGTACCACGAAATCAACTTTCAGCGTGAAGTAGTGTTTTTTTTTTTTAGCATTTAATTGCGAGTTTTCATTTTACCATTCTAAATGATCAAGCGTAAATGCAATATTTTCAACTATGTTAGGTATAATGCGTTATATGGGCGACGAAAGTTTGAAGAGAGGCCAAACGCTGACCGATTGTGTTTATGAACTTCTTATGATTTGTCATCAATATCAGCCATTGCGCGATGAAGTCTATTGTCAGATCATTCGACAAACAACGAACAATAAAAGCCCTCGGTATGTTGCATGTTGATCATTGTCTTTATACCCTCAGTTCAGGCATAGCTTAAGGAAATGTGATGTAAACAAGTGAACCGCAAGTGTTGCATGTTCATCAGTGTATCTGCTTTGAAGAACCACTACCACTTTATCAGTGGGCCATTTTCTGCTTCAGTCAGGCTTACTGATCGCTGGTGGCCAATTCTCTCCTTCTTCACTGCCTCAGCCTTATGGTCGCTTTTGGGGGTGTTGCCGCATTAGCTGTCCATTCTTATGTGATGCTCTTCCTTGTTGCAGTATCCACATCTATGAAAAACTGCAGTAATATGCAACATTCATGCTAGTCTATACTAGTGATTGGTCGATTGCAAGCAACGTTCACTGAATCAATTCTATCGTAAGCAGGAGGAAATTACTGATTTTATATATGATTTCTATTACAAGCGTCGGTTGCATTATTTTGCATTTCAGGCAAATGCCTAAATAACTAAATTTTTTGAAACATTGAAGCATAATCTCTAAATCAGTTCAGTGAGGTATATTAATGCGAAGAGCATTTTCAGAAGGAAAAACGGTGAGACTTGAAGAGAATTTCACTTGAAGAATTTCTTTATATTTTTATTCCTACAGTGATCAGCAGAATGTAAGCGCACAAAAAACTTTTCGCACAATCATTTTGAATGGATTTTTAGCACGGACAGCTCAATAAAAGGATGGCGGCTATTCTCAATCCTCACCGCATATTTTGATTGCTCTCAAGTGTTGAAGCCATATGTATTCAAATATCTCGCCGATATGGCCAACGATCCACGAAGAGCCTATCATGGTAAGTAGGCAACGTCTTTTGACGTGTTTCTTTGATAATCTTCACAGATTTTTATGACTGCCATTGTTGGCTTTGTCTTCTTTGCTCGGCTTTCATCTAACTTTGTAAACAATCGTCATGACTTACCCATACAGCCAAGAGTTCCAATTCTACTATATAAATAGATAATGTTGCATTAAAATGTATCGGTGGTTATAACCGTCAATTCGTTTCAGGAACTGCTCTTATCTGCCTTCAGAATCTTGCGAAGACGTTCAAATATGGTGGTAGAAAATTCCTTCTCAGTGGTCGTGAAATCGAAGCTACAACGGTGAGACATTTTTTAATGATTGCTTTTCTTTGATCTCCTCTATTTTTCTTTGGTGTTTTTGTTCTTTTGTTTTGTTTCCTAATCAGTATTGATTCAGATGGGCAAAAATCTGAAGCGTCAACTTTATCATTTGCCTGGAGGGCATAAAAAGGTCGTAAACACGAAGTCAGTGACGGTTGCCGAGGAAATCATCCAGGAGTTATGCATGGAACTCAATATACGTAGCCCCGCCGAGCAACAAGAATTTTGCCTTTGCTATATACTCGAATCAGGTTCCACTTTTTCCCTTCTCTTTGAACAGCGCAACTTTTACTTATGCGCCTATTGATTTTAATGGAACGGAAATGAAAAATGATAGGAAGTGGAGTTGTCATATTGTGAGCATAATTATTTTCCACTTTTAGACTCTGTAAATGTTTCGTCGTTTCCTCTTAAAAAAAAAAAAAAAAAAAAAAAAACTTATCGATTGATGAATATATACTCGATGTTTATACCGAATTACCGCTATTTTATCTCAATGCAATGACATAATTTTTTTTCAGAGAGTACAATGAAACTATTATCAAATGATGAATATATACTCGATGTTTGTACCGAATTAGAGCATCAAAAGAAGGACTACTTCCTGTTGCTGAAACGCACTGTTTGGATTCATCCACTTCGACTTGATAACAACTTATATATCGATGTAATGTTCTTCCAGGTAATTCAATTTCTTTATCACCCCGATAAGAAAGTTCATTATTTAAGTAGGAATATTTTTACGCATCGAACTGTTCTGATTCGACTGGTCTGATTTCAAAAAAAAAAAAATGAAAATGCTTTTTTTGAAGGTTGTGCCCGATTATATCGAAGGCCTTCTAATTGCTCCGAAGCCGGTATCATTGAGCGCTGCGTCTTTGGTGAGCAAGTTGTTCGTTTCCTTAATTGCAGAGAGTGCTGAAATTTTTACACGAAAATATGCATCATAATACTGAAAAATAAATGAAATTTATGAATCGCTTTTGGCTCGTTTATTCTAATTGAGTTTAATAAAAGCAGTAAGCACTGACAAAATATAATTGTAAATAGTGAAGATGTGTAATTGCCGTCAGTGAGATATAACTCTCATGAATTGTCCTACATCATTTTGATGTTCGTGAAAAATTCTGCATTGTATTTGCAGCAAAAAAAGCAACAAGTGAAAAGATGCGTGAAGGGGCTAGCATTATACGCTGCTTTGCATTTCCGCTTACCGTACTAATCGATTTCATGAGTTATCTTCAAATAATAAAATGCGCCCCATAATGCATTCGTTGAATTGCTTTGATTGCTTGTCCAATCTTCTACAAATGGGTGAAGTTGGCTTTTTCTTGCATTCCAAAAGATGCGAAATGGAAGATGCAAATTTTCAGACATATTCAAAAAATATATCTTATTTTTAAGTTCGCAATATGTTTGCAGCGAAAATGAACCTATAATATTTATCACACGTATCAAGTTTTATGCGCCAACTTCATTGGTTTTAAAGTTGAAGTTACTGATCAGACAGTTAGAGAGATAGATTTTTTTTAAAGCATGTGCACAGGAATAACATCGCCGTAGTGCACTTTGCGAATGCAACCTTGGAAAGCCACATAAAAACGACGATTCAATCGACCAACCAACTCATAATAGAATACACAAAAATATGTGCACTTCTGCCAGTAGAAAAATGCGACGAAACAAAATAAAATAAGAAAAATAGTTGAGCAATTAAAGTAAGCCAACATTTTATTACCTGCTCTCATCCAGTAGCAACTATGACGACGACGATCAACTTATATAATACTATGATCATGGAAATGAAATTTAAATTTCTGCGCCTATATTAAGACAAAATTTCTTCATGGTCGAGCTCATCGAGCTCATATATCGCTTCAATTATGCAATCTCAATTTTTCTGCTTCATCATACTTACTCCAGAACTACTAGCTTGATATTATAAGACTGTGTCATAGTTCAGTTCTGGAATGAGTATAACAGCTTTAATTATTCTTGTGGATACTAACTTATAATTTTTTCACCGTAATTCGATCCATAAATTGCGTTCTCATCACTCCACTGTCGACTAGACGTTGTTTTGAAATACACTGGAATAAGCCTGTATTTCAGTATGATTTAGGAAACATAATGAAATAGACGGAGTAAGCTGAGCATTAGTTTTCGGCGATTAATTGAGCAGTAGCGGAAGGAATTAGTCAGTTCAGTCAAAAGAAACATTGATCCTTGAACTTATTCCAGGATGACATTGCACGCCTTGGAGCATATTTGCATCTCTCAGACAAAGACGGACCATCACTTGTCTCACCGTAAGTCTTATTGCAAGTCCTTTCCAGTGATTTGTAAAAATCGTCGTTCCATCATTATTTAGCCAAGCGGTGCTTTTTTGCAGAAAATAATGTTGTAAGAAAATTTTCACATTTGTATATTCGTTCGGTCTATTTTCGTTAATCATAATTCTATGACATAATTTCGAATGACTGCGGTGAAGCGCAAGCAAGCTTAGCATATTACAGCAGGAAATGTCACTTGTTTATTGTGTATTCTGTCTCAGCGGCTCGTTTCTTGGCTTCTTTCCTTCTCAGTTGCGTTGAAATCCTCAAGCCTGGCTCATGCTTTCGCATACAGTCACTATCGCGTCATGGCACAGAAATTCACAGAACTTTTCTTCCAGTCCAGCGTTTGCTATCATTCAAGAAACTTGTAGCTCAGGACTTTTGGGAATATTCTACGAAAACTAATTAAGGTTGAGCTGATTCGTGTTGATGGTTATGATATTCTAATAAAAAGCACTATTAGTGACAATCGCAATATTTGCTTCCTCAGCATAATAGGCTGTTTTCGAAAACTTTGTGAATAATGAAGTGGGAAATGGCAATTAATTTCGGCACACTTACTGATATTAGGCAAAACGTAACTTTGTTCTCAATAGACTTCTTTTCTTAAAGAGCTTTTCTCAAATCATCAATGCTGGAGCTTTTACCGATGGTTGCGCTATGCACCTGATTGCATTTCTTGCTTAGGTGCACAGGTATAGATTGTACAGTGAAATTATTGAAGGTATTGTGTGCCGTTCGATTATTGATCTCAGGCTCATATTTCAGTGAAACAGGGCGGTTCCTTTAATTGGTATTGGAACACTAGGAAATGACCTCTACGTATGAAGGAGGTCGCATTCATTATGTGCATCTTTAAGTTGAGGGTGGACAAACGTCTGAGTTTAAAAAAAAAAGAAGAGAATCTTCATCTATACCACTAAAACAGTAAATTTACAGACAAAATGTGCTAGGTCTTCTACCGAAATCAATCATCACAAGACGTCCCGCTGAACAATGGGCCGAGAGAATCAATAGAAAGTTGGCGGAAATTGAACCAAATATGTCACCAGTAGAAGCAAGAGCTGCTTTCTTGGGTGAGAATTGAACTGCTTTATTTTCTTATATTTTACAATGATCTAACATGTATTTGAAGCGGAAATTGTATCACACAAGCAAAAGTTTGTTATAAAGCTCGACAGTAGGTTTTCATTCCCTTCAGTACTTTTCCATGTGCGAAGCCTATCATGCGGGTGTTGTTGTATGTGTGCACCTATTCGCTATAGAAAGTAAACAGAGAGTTCGCAAATTATGTCACCAGTTTTTCGTAATCTTTCGAAAGGCTCGGCCCCTATGCGTTTGTCTGTTCCTTTTTAAAATAAAAGCCATGAAAATTAGCCGTAGATGTTTACATTTTGCATACATAGGGCTGTACATGTATGTTATATATGGAGCATGTATATTCGCGTAGTGTATGCGCGCGAATCTGTGTGTTCTGTTTCTGCGTCTGCGTCTGTGCTCGTCTATTTTTACCAGTCTCGCAGTTCCAAATCGGTAACTGCTGAAAGTAGAGTTATGAAGTGTTGAGGATATAAATAGTTCATACGATGTCCTCCACCTCACCCCCCCCCCTCCCCCCACCCTTCTCTCTCTCACCAGATTTAAAATTCTTTCTTTCAGCTTGAAAGTAGTCAATATACTTATAGGCACTTCATATATTTTTTGATTCTTGTCTACCTCAAAATCTGTGGAATAATTTTTCACGGCTTTGAAAACTTTACATGAAGAGCCAATCTCACAAAAACTTGAATGCGTTGTCATGAATGCCTGCTTATTTGTCGTCAATTTATGAAACTTTTTGGTCTGATAGGTGTATTGTGAAAGCACAAATTATGCTAGCTCCTGTAATGCGCTTTTCCACTGGTTTGTTTTTGTAATGCAAAATGCTCCACTGTTAGAGACTGTGCGGAGAAAGATATAGAACTAAATGCTCAAGTTAAAAAGGCAATCGACGCTATTGGAATACGCAGACCGAGTGAAGGAGTTCCACCTCTCCGTCCCTCCTCCCCTACTCGCTGCACAAAATTTGCCTTACTAGACTGATCATCTTTTTCTGACAGCTTAAAGATAAATATTTTTGCAATTGAATGCTAATATTTTGCTGTTAAATGTTGCTATTTTGTTGAATTCGAAAGTATAGTTTTGCTTGAACATTTCATGAGTACTTTTTAGGTGCATTTGCAAACTTGCAGTTGTAATAGGCATTTTAGTGATCTCATACCTATACTTCCATATTCATTTGTTTGTATGTTTGCTTGTGCATATCTGTCTATATATGCATGTCCATGTGTATATCTGTTCAACAATTTCAACTCGGGAACTGCTGATATCATGAGACATGACAGTCATAACTCACACCGTATCCGCTCTGTATCAACGTTCAGGATATTCTGTCAGTGTCGAATAGGTTAATGGAGGCTAAAAAATATCGCACGTTTCCATCTAAGATTGCACTTCATAATCTATCACGTCTAAAAATATGCAACTAAGCAAGTCTTTTATGGAAGGATCCTATGGATGGTCCATTCAGCGAGAAAATGAGTGCATTACTGCGCGTTTTTCATTATTTGTTGACAGCCTATGAAATTGCTCGTTCTTTTTGTGTGAACTTGCGAAAGCTTAATTTGTATCAGCTTCTTTGGCAATGAATCCTCAAATCAATTCGCTGAAATATGCGTGATCAACGTTTAAGTAGTACTTCAACAATGCTTTTCAGAGTTACTGGAGAAATGGCCACTTTTCGGTTCAACATTCTTCTATATGCGTAATATTATCGATGGCGATAAGAACACGGGAGAGTGTTTATTGGCAGTCAACAAATATGGACTCAAATTTTTGAGACTTTCCACTCGGGAAACGATTGCTGAATTTGGCCTTTCTCAGGTAAAATTCAACCTTTTTTGTATACTGTGCTTAAAAGTTTCGTTGGAAATCCTTATATCTCTTTATCTTCTAAATTGGTATTTTAGTAAACAGCAAAAAGAACTTCGGAAAAGCCATCTGCTGCAAGCAGAATCTTATTTTATTTTACGCCGTTGGTTTTGCATGGTTATCGCTTCTCCTTTTCCGTACTCTCTCATTCCGAACAACAAACAAGCCATTTATCAACTCATTATTTGCCCTCTTTGAGCTTCTAAAGGGTCCTTCTCGTCTATATGCTCTTGATGGTTCGATGAGTGCATAATATAATACCATAAAATGAGGACCTGGAATCCTCACAAAAATTTTACGTTTTATTCCGATTCTCTGTTGAAAGCGTCTTCTATCACTGAAGAAACGAGCGGAACGAATTTATCTCAATGCAAAGGTGTGTTGTGAAAAAACTGTAAAAAAAATTTATCGTGCAGGTGCTCTCAACGAACAAATATTCGACCGCGAATGGAATGTTTCTCGATGTGAAAGTTGGCAATTTGATCGATCAGCGTACAATAACGCTCGACACCGATAAGGTAAACCTGTTCTCAGAATGCTTATGGTGTTTTTCGACGTTTCAATAACAACTTGAATATTGCATGAAATTTTAAATCATATAGGAGGTATTTTTTTAAAAATCTTTTGATGGAGATTCTTTTGGACATCGTACTGTTTTGAAATGAGAAAAAATGCAAAAAAAGCTGCGAATGAATGTGCTCTTTTTATAGCTGTATCTCATTGTTGAATTTTAATGTTCAATGCGATAGAGAATTTTACTCAGCGAATCGATTATTGAGGTTCGAAATTTGCGTTATATTAATATTTGCAGCTAAAGATCGAATTTGAAACTATACTTTGAATCAGATATATTTATCACAATCATGGAATGATTGATTTTTTTAAGCGTAACTGCTTTAGTGCAAAAGATTTCAAAATTATTACTTCTAAAGTTTATTTTCGATATCAAATTTCCTATTTTTCAAAAATTCGTTTAATTGCATCTCACAATGAAAATTTTAACACTCCACTGAAATTTGGTATTTTGTTAATATTCTTGTTAGTCTTTGTTGGTTTTCTCATAGTTTGTTTTCCAATCTAATAGTTCCAACTTTCTAGCTAAAAAAAAAAATGGTTATGACAATGAAACTTGATCGGTATTATAGTAATGAAATTTAATCGATATTCTATGTAAACCTTGGAATAACCGGAGCTTTTATATTATCAACATTTGAATAACTCATAAGTATTTATGGCTTAGCAAGCACACTTTATAATTGGTTGGATGCGATCGAAAATGCTTTTTTTTTTAAATTAAGTTTTTTAACGCTGCTGCAAACATTTGATAAGTTTTCAAAATTATGAAATTTTTAAATACGCATATCGCGATAAACCGATACAATTTCCGTTTCTTAGTATTTTCCCTGTGCTTTTAGTTCTAAGTATGAAATTATTATATATTGCACTCGTTTTGCTTCATACTCTTAAGTACGCGATTTATGATGTAATTCATTTGGATTTTCTGGCGGAATATTGTGATGTAAATTTTTGTGTGGAAATAATCTCTCAACAGTATTAACGCATTTATTATTTCAGCTCGATTTCTTATGAACATGAAACTCGCAACACAAATTATTGCACTAAAAACGCCTATATATGTGCTAGAAGTGGATAAAGATAGCATCATTCGAAAAAACAATTCACTTGCTTTCTCTTAACTAGTGTTAAAGATATCCTTTTGAGCCAGCTTAAGATTCATTGAAGTGCTGCTTGATAATAAGACGAAAACGTGAGTTCCTTCTTTAATAGTACTGTAGCTTTTCGTGGTTTTTCTGGAAGAATCAACTAACTATAGATGCAAAATCTATAAAACTAATGTGGAGCAAATATGGATAAGATATCCTGCATTGATGCATTTGTATGTTGCATGTGATATATGAGATGTGTGATATCTCATAAGGGCATGCTGTTGGCTATTGCCCTATATTGATGGAATAAATGAAATGAAAAACGAAAAATGTTAAAAAAAAAAAAACTTTCAGGGTGGTGAAATCTCGAGGCTATTGGGGCAATATATTTATGTTGACAGTGAGAATCGTGGCTTCATCGGTGGCACAGAAGCAGAGCCAATCTGAGATCCCCTAATCGAAATTATAGAACTATCTCAGCATTCATACTTGAGATTAAATGTCTACATTCAAATATATTAATTATCATTGATAATTTATTGCTATTCATTATTAGATTGTTTACCTGAATCGTTTGTCGACATATTTCATTTCCAAAACATGCATAAAGGTTAATAAATGTTATTCTCATAAGTGCTAAATTGCGCCTTCTGCATAATGGACGTTGGCGCTAACGTAAACAGATATTTCTCCATAGTGGAGATCATAGCGTGGAAACAACCTCTAATTGTCACTGCACTCAAAAATGGCTTTGAATATGAGATGCTTCGCAGTAGTGAGCACTCGAAATGTTCTTGCGCAGGTTTTTTTTTTCCCAAACAAATAGATTAACTTCTTTTTTGTGTATTTGACATTCGCTAAATATAGTCTGAAGTAAGAAATAACCGTAAATGTCAATACCGTAGGTGTCACAGTAAGCAATGAATAAATAGATTAAATACAGTCAACGTAAGCAATCGTGCAGTATGAATTTACGAAGAAGCAATATGTCAATCAATCTTCGATTATATAGGTTCGCCGGCTGTAAGCAAAGCAACAAATGAACAATACGACGACATGAGATTATTAATTTTATGAACTTGTTTAGCTGTATTCATTTATTTCTCATTTGAAGGTGGAGAGACTTTTACTTTCGAAATATGGTTTTGCTCTCAAAATTTGGACAGCAAAGATTCTTTCGGTTCTATTTTGTATTGGGCCTCTTGGGGGCCGATCGACCTCCTGTTTGATGCAAATCCTACGATAACCCACAAAATTGATTTAATTCGTGCTCGGCTGAGCAACAGTTTCTCAGATTTGGCTAACTGAAAATTGTGCAGGGATTCAGGGCATTTTTGATGCGCATTTAATAATAAGACGCAAAGGAAAGAATGAGCGGCATCAACTGCTAACAAAAGAAAGCAAAGAAAGTAGGCTGCATCACTTCGCAATGCTACGAAGCGAACAATATAGTTTTTCAACTGTCCGTAAATGTTGAACTATTTCTTGTTGCATCATTGCGTGCTACCGCGTTCATTGATCCTTCAAGGCCACCTCGCGAGTATCCAATATAACCTAACATGGTGTTTGCACTTTTGCTCGCCGTTTTCTTCAGCGATTGGTCGTGACGTTTCCGGCCGTCAAGTTACCTGGGATGGGATGATAGCAGTTTGACAATTGTACCATTTAGTTTGAAAGCCACTCATTTCAACCAAGACTGCCAATCAGCTGTGTTCATTCTTCTATCTCCAGTTGCCGCACTGACGCCCGTATTACTTGCCAGCGACGACGAGTAGCATACCTGAGATTGCTGGAGTCACTGTTGCCATCCTCTAGCTTGAGGCGAGTTCTCTTACTTTCTGTTGAATATACTGAGATCTTCCGTCGACTTTATAAGCTGCCTCACCCACTCTATTTTCTCTCGTTGCCAGGACATTGTCTGGTGGTATTTAAAATTTACACGACCTATTACTTGAGACTCTATCCAATATTAGCCTATCAGGTAGATTCGTTGCTCTCCTGAATTCCGGCTTGTTTACTCGTTGATGATCAGGTCCCTTCTCTCCTTCACTTCCATTTCTGTATCAGAGTGTGGTAGCGGAACAAACTTTGAGGAAGTATTTCTTTTTGGATTGCTGCCTCTGCAAGATCATTCTGGTCTTTCAGAATCTGCACAACCACACCACCATGTGGGTTAGGAATCCGTTGAACAAACTCTCTTATCAGCAGTCATCTCTCTGCAGGTAACTGCCGAGATTGCAGTGATATTAGTCGCATTCCACCTTACATTAGGCGCCAGCATAGAAATACGTTAAATCTAATCCATTTTAGCAGGGTGCGTACTCAGGGATGAACTTCTGGCTTATCTCTTTTCTGGCAGTTTCTGCTCTAATGAGTGTGGTGACGTTTTGCGAAGGCATAAAATTATTTCCGCTATCTGAGGATGCTGCTTTCGGTTAAACTTGTCTACCATTTTTAGATCGTTGAGTGTTTTTTTTTTTTTTTTTGTTGCAATAGATAAATCTAATCTGATCATTCCGGGTTTTACACGCTGTAACGTTGGACAGGCAACAAGCTCATGCTTGCTTCAAACGAATTGTGCCAGGTGCTCACACATCTACAGCCAGCTGCTCAGTCAAACTTCATCAAATTCCGGAGATAATTGTATGAGAGGCTCCCGTGCTGCGAAAAAACAGCAAAGACGAGAAAGCATGTTGCCTTGAAGCCTTAACCGTTGAACGTTGTCTAGCTTGAAAGCTAACCAATGGTAAAAAAAACTTAGTTTCAAATCCTCTAATGTCACAAAATCTGTCAATGGCTGTTCAGACTATCAGCTGAATGGCTTCAAACGTCTAAGCACCTACATCAGACAGTCAGAAAATCCGTTTATCCTTCAAAATATATTTTTGAGAAACTAAGAGTAAATATGTCAATGATTCTGAGATCGTCATCGGCGGAAGATGTCTGCACCCACTCGAAATTCGTTAATTGTTAATGAATCTCGCCTCGATGACGTTTCATTAATTTGCATAATTGGGTTAGCGTTAACATGCTTCTATGTGATTTTGCAAATTTTGCTGGGGATGCATTACACCACGACTGTTTCTGTTTTGTTTTCTGTGACCATTTTTTCTGGACAAGTAAGGTCCAAAGTTATATTCACTAACAAATCCTTACGTGTGCATAATCGGCAGAAGCATCTGATACCAAGTTGAAAACTCCTAAGTGAGAAGCGGATGGCTGAAAAAAATGACCTGTTGGAGACCCACTGAAAGAGACTGCACAACCTACCACCCGAATGTCCGACTTGTTAACGATTCAAATAGAAATTTGCTGCTGTAAGCGCTTCAATAATTTTGTGAATGTTGATGCATCAGTTGTTGTGGCGCAAGGAATCAAAGACGTGAGGGCTATCGACGACATTCAGCAACCGTCGAAACTGAAGAGTTAACAGGCGATTTGAGTGAGCCCCAAACTACAGAGGATGGATAGAATCGGCAAGTATTAATGAACATGATTCACTATAGGCTGTATTGCAAACACTGGCATCAAGACGGCAACTACAACATCAATATATGCTACATTGCGAACACTGGAATATAGCATCCTCGCCCAAAAAATTCTCTCCTCGAGCACGAAAAAACTCAGGAAATGCCTCCCCACCCTCATTTTTTAATGTGGTAATTGTGTTCGGTTTTGGTGGAATGTTATTTACCGCCTAACTGCATCCTCTTGGCCATTCATTGTTCGGGAGCCCCCCCCCCCCCCCCCCCTCAGAGCCTGTCAAGTTAGGACATTTGACCAATTTTCGGATTCTCGAGTTCCCTAGACCTAGGAAATGCTACCCCGAACGAAAGAACTCGTTGGGGGCAGCATCAAGCATGGTGCTTAATTGACTTCATCTGTTGGCCTCAGAGATGAAAAAAGGTGCACCTTTATCGTCTAGTCGTCCTCTCCTCAGAATGAAATTTGCAACAAGTTTTCATCACCCCGGATTGGAACAGCATAAACGAAAAAAAAATCGATCTGGAATTGATATATTCGGTAAATCGGTGATTGATTCTTTTTAATGAAAAAAGTTAGGATGTTGATATTTTAAAAGAGGATGATCTTTCTGTCAGGACGTTTTTATTTTTTAGTTAGGCGCAACTAACTGGAGATAAATGGCTTATGCCCTCTTATCGTGTTTGTTGATTATATGCGCATCAAGTTCAATGGTGGTTTGTATCGAGTCCTACTCAACTTGTTGTCCTATCATTTTCAGTTGCTATTTTCAGTTACACATTGTTGAATCCCTAAACGACTGTACATAACAGTTCTTCCTCACATAAGACGTTCATTATAACAAACATCTTCAACTACATCACAAGTCATCAAGGCGGGAGTTTTTGTACTCTTTCGCCATCGCAAGATTTTCCCTGCAAGTCACCTTTCATTGTATCTGCAATCTTTACGCCGTACTGATGTTCTCCGATTCAAGAGCTGAGAAAAACTGAACGCCATCTGAATGTGCATCTCACACAATATGTAGTATTTCAGTTTGCAATTTTCTCTTTGTTGCAACAAACACAATTCCACAATAACTACACTGTACTCGTCCAGTTCTACTAGCTGTTTCATCGTTGCATATTTGCCTGAGAAACATCATGTAAATTCACCTCCACCTATCCCCAATGAATGTCTTGTGAAATTTTATACGACTAAGACGGTACCAATTTATGACTGACATGCTTGACGCAAACGTACAACTAGGGTAAAATCGATAAGCAATTTCAAGCAGGTTCGCACGCTATAAAAATTGTGCACATCAAAATTCTCCTGATGACCATTGCAAGTGAATGAATCTTCAAGAAGGACTTGAGAATAAAGGAAAGCACAAGAAAATGAACAACAAGAGGCGAATTCTTCAAGAGAGAAAGAGTTCCGTCGCCACGTTGAGCTCCGTCTCGAGAACCATTCTTTCATTTTCTGTGCTTGTCTTTCCCCTCGAGAAAATAGGTCATGATCTCTTTGTCGTCCTGCAAAAAAAAAAAAAAAAATAACACCTCAAAGATATACTAAACGTTGCAGTGATACGTTTTTGAGTAAATTTCGTCCAATGTCAACTAGGGGATTGATAGACGACCGTCAATTCTTCAATGAACATGCATTGAATCATTCTTGCAATACTTTGACAGGAGAGTCTTTCAATGATTGGATTTATTAGAGCTTTTGATTTTTGTAATGCTTTAAAAAGTCAAATTACTCATTGGTGTCAAATACTGATTCGGAAAACTACATCTCAACTTCGATGAGACAACAAAAGCAAGTGTTCCTAGTGATATGCAAGAGAGGGGAATTTTAAAAATCCCAGTTAAAATCTACATATGAAAGAAAATTTTCTAAGTGATCATTCCATATATAGTATCCTTCAGTCCATAATTTTCAAAAAAAACCACTATGCTCAAAAATTTTTAGTTACTTTCTTATAAATGGATTACTGAATTTCTCAAGGTGTTCCTATGAAATTTTTGTAAAGTATTTGTTAGGATGTGAAAGAATGCGGCAAATTTTCGAAAACTAAATCCGAAATTACGCAGTTTCTTACAACATATTTACAACGAAAATTCATCGTCAATAATACTTTCGCATAAAAGCATTTTTCCATCATCGGCTTATGTACAATCAATTTCAGCTTGTTGAAACAAAGACTCCTGGCGATTGAAGGCGCCTGCATCTGTCACGGAAGCTCCTGACCCTATGAAGATACTGGCTCGGTTTTTAATTGCGACTCATATATCGTTCATATAGCAAAAAGTTGTTTAACCTTACGTGGAATTGATCACGTCGAATTGTTCCAGACTCAATTTTAATCTGAAGCTCACTATTGCACAAGTGGTCTTTCTTCCCTTTAAATAAATTTAGGAATTTCAAAGGCTCTAATATGATCTATAATTAGCCTCATCTTATGCTGCAGCTTGAAACCTGCTGCGTACTCGTGATGTTTAAAAAGGAATCCTTTGTAGAAAATTCGTATCCTCAGTTACAATGTTCACGGTCAGAAGTGCTGCAGAACGCTTGCCGACCTCAATACTTCATTTTTAATAGTCTTTTAAGAAATCCGAGAGGAAAATTTTTCCACAATGTATTCATTAAATTAAATCATTTCTACTCAGAAAAAAAAAAAAACCAGCTTCCTTACATCGATGATTTGTTTACCACGTTGGACAGTTTGAAACATCGGATAGAAAGAATGCAGAAGGTTGTACGATTGCTCGCTGATCTGAAAGATGAGCTAATAGAAGATGACGTTGTGCATTAAACATAGCGAGCAATTTGCACATCTTGTGAGATATCGCTTCCTAAATTTATCGCGTTTTCCACATCAAATGAATGCCTGCAATCACGTCGAACGAAATGATCTGCTGTAATCGCATTTCAACCTGCTTTACTGTTAAGGCAGTTTGTGGTTCATTTTTATGTGTTCTTGCAAATCATATCATCTATGTGTGTATGTGTGTATGTGCCTCGATATGCCTGCGTGTGGTTATGCGTGTGGGCCAAAAAAACTATGATGGTAAAGTCTAATGGGTATTACTTTGAGGGAAGGACGACCTCAAAACCAAATTTTATAAGCTGTCGATACTTGAAGGCAGCTGGTCATCTGGTCGGAATACAAAAAAAAAATGAAGAAAAGAACTAAAAAAAGAACAAGGACATTTCATGCCAAAGTCCTTTGCACGCTGGTCCACACGCGTTCATTGTTATCCAGGCAGAATATATATTCCCGTTTGGGTTTGCGCAGTGATCTGTTCCACAAAATACGCAATCGTCTATGAAATTCGTGGTGATTTTAGGCACAGAAGGAGACACAAAAGAAAACGTTGTGTAAATTTTAAAGCAGAAATCAAGCCAATATGTGGAATTATTCGCGATGTCTGCACCTTCAAGAGCAAAAAAATGGCTGATATTTACAACTCTGTATCCTCTTCCAGACGAACTCAGCTCCTAAAAAGGGTGACCAGATGTCACAGTGTGAGCCTCAGTTGTGATATGAGTATCAGCGGTCCACTGAGGGCACGTGCATTACTCAGATTGGTAAAAAAAAAAGAAAATGCGTAAGAGTGGAGATAGATCGAGCTTGCTAGCAACAGCTTGACTGGAATAACTGTACTACACCTGGATTTTGTTAGCCACACCGCTGCTTTCCATTCGAGAAGCGATGTTAACTGTTTCACCAAAAAGGCAGTATCTTGGCGCTTCCATGCCAACAACACCAGCGGCTACAGCTCCACTGTGGAAGCCAATACGAACCATCATTACTTCCTCCGGGCGGTGAGCTAATTTGAAGTTCGAAACGAACTGAAAAATCGCACTTGCATGTTATAGCTCCATCATATATATTTTTCGGTTTATGTAAGCGAGGCTAAGCAATCTCTGCTTTTGAGCTAACAACTTTCTTGGATTCGGTTTTCGGAGGATTTTGAATGAATTTTTGTATTTATTACATAATTAATGTTAATGGTAAAACTTCGGTAAAGAACAGCTGCATAATAGAAATAAGAGTAGCGGAAGATTGTCTTCGACAAGCTGCAACCATCCATTGACTGTCTTTTGATAAAGATCAGCCATATGATAGTGATAATTCGAAATAAGACGGAAATTCAGCAGAAGAATGCAGCCAACAACCAACGAGTGCATCTTAGCGTACCGATCGCATTTTAAGCGCAACGTCAGCAATATGCTGCACGTGAGCGTTTCCGTTCTCGTTTGGCACACCAGACGAGATTATATAGGCGTCTCCAATTGTTTCCACCTAAAAATAATATAAGCAAATGTTTGCTGCTAAAAAATGCCCATAAATTGTTGAAATTTAACTGCTTTGCAGCCGAACTTTTTGAACCGGAAATGATGGGTTCAAAGTGATAATTCGAAGGAAAGAGCCAAAAATTTCCGTCAAGGCAACATGAATTACGGTTATCCAAAACGAAGAATGTTGGCAACGATTTCAACAACAAAAAAACACGTGTGATTTGATCACTATTTGTTCTTCGCCATTTTTTAAACTCAGAATAAATTAGCCGCGCTCCAAGTGCAACTAAGCGCATACTGCAATGAGACTGACCTTATAAGCGTCATGTTTGGCAATTATAGCATCGAAGCCAGAAAACAGATCGTTTAGGAATGTGACAATCTGGAACGGAGTTGAAGTCGACGAGATTTTAGTGAAGCCACGTATATCAGAGAACAGGATGGTAGAACTCTGATAAAGTTGCGGTAGCACAGGCTTCCCGACTTTCAAATCTTCGGCTACTGACCTGACAATATATTGTTGATTACAGAAGCAGAAAATTTTAAGCACATCCTATATATCAGTAAAATTCGATGTCGAAGACTCATTTGAATAAGGAGTTGAAAAGTTGAAAGAAGACAATGAAAGAAGACAAAAATGTTCAATGAAAAGTTTAGCAAATATAAAGAAGACAACTGCTAAGTGCCAGCTAGAAAAAACGGATATGCCGTATATCAAGTACGATGTTTATAAACGAGTAGGAGCTGTAAATTTTCTATTTATTTTTTGAGACTATGAACGAGTAAGACAAGTTAGTTGTAGCATACAATGGACAATATTATTTCCACTTACGATGGAAATTCTTGTGATATAGTAGGTGCTGAATCTACACAAACGATCATTTTAAGTGGAAGGCGAAGGACTAGCCTGAGAGGAAAATATAACAAAGACGTATTGTTCATGGCTATAAGAAAATCAACAAAACAAGAATTGCATTATTACTCAGCGCTATACTATTAAGACAGTTCCAGAAAATCTTTAAAAATCGAATCAAACATTCTTGAAACGTTCTCACTTCAGAGATAAAAACGAAAAAGTGCAAAGTGTATCGATATTTTCAATAAACCCATTTGCGAAGAGTTTTACATTCATAAATTTCATCTTCACGTTAAGAATTTTTAAACGGCTATAAACCGCTGTCAGGTATCATTGCTTGGAAAAATGCGTTGTCTAGACGAATAAGCGAAGTACTAACAACGAAACGCTCAATACTTTCACATGCTCAACATAATGGTCAGCAAATATACGCAAAAGCGTTTTGTTTAAATGTAACGAGATGATATCAAACCTCCAACTTTGAAATTTGGTATTTATAATTAGTTGCCATTTGTTGAGCAATGTCCACTACTGAGTCTCGCTTTACTTGGTTCTTTTTTTTGGAGTTCAGTTTGATTTCGCTGGTTAGAGTAATTATTGCACTGTGCCTTTAGCATGGATCCATGTGGTCAACACAGTACAATTTTGCCAGCAATATTTACAGGTAACGAAAAAAAAACTGTTTCAACATATCAAGAAAGTTATTATTTTTTTAAAAGTTTCTAAAGCAGCTTTATTTGAGAGTTCAGCAAGCTAAAAAATATTGCTGTGTACTGTCGAAATATGCAAATTAATGATGAAAGAAAAATTCGAGATAAATAAAGAAACTCTTTGATAATTGCGAACATCTGCGAATATATCGAGCTAGTCGAGCTCATCATTCTCAGTACTTTCAACGTAACCAAAACTGACGAAAATTTTACGAAGCAGAAACAAATCTGCGCCATACTTAAATTCATTTATGCATAATGAGTTCATTAGAGGGAACTGGATAAAATAAACATTCATCGGATAAGGTGTTGAAGAGAGCGTTTGCATAGATCTTGAACACAGGAAATGCAGATCTTAGAAGTTGAATTGCATCAATTTTTCACAGTGACTGCTCTATGCATATTGAGACCATCTTTAAACCAATCTCTTCAACTCCCGGTCATTTCTGATCCTAGCGGAAATGATGTCAGAACAATAACCTTGGAAGCATATTATTTAGAAGGCGGTCGGCTTGCATTTGCGCTTCTTCGAGCATCGCAGTACGCTCTTTTACGAGCACTTCCAGATTAGTCGTGTACTAAAAAGCGATTAGTGATATGAGAATAATGGTAGAAGCTGTAGCAAGTCGAAAAAAAAATATTGCTAATAGAAAATAAAACACTATATCCTACCTCCTCCATCATCTTCATCATCTGATCGACTAACGAACCGCTTCCTCTGAAAATAATATGATTCTTTTCTTACACTTAATGACAGCAACAAAAAAAAAACACCTTATGTTTCATTGCATCGTCGCATATCTCCGACATCTGCATAATCGCTGACACCAAAATAACTCTCGTACTAATTGATAATCCCAAAAAAGGAGAATAAAATTCGGGAAGAATCAAAAATAAATGCAAAACTTTTGATTCGTTTGCATTAATCAACATCATTAAGCGCTAGTGAAAAGGCCTAAACGTAAATGACGCAGAATAATAGCGAGAGGTTTCCTCTTAAGGAAGCCAAGTTCTTTTGGCAGCCGTCCGACTGCTACTGCGATTTTTTTCCAGAGTATCCAAAGTCTACATTTTACAAAGTTCCAAAGTTTGCCTCTGTCTCTAGCCATAACAAGATTCACAGCCGAAACATTGAAAGACCTGACTATCACGTATACGAATATCTCGCTCGATCCTGTTCCTTGGCACATTTCACGACTATGCCCAAAGAGTGACGAGTTGACGCTATTGCATGGACGAATTTATATTTACCTCTTGTTCACTTATATTATGCAACTGCTTAGAGCGTTTCTGATGGATATTTTTACGACTATCGCTGAATGGCACCTCGCAAACGATACTCCAAAGATACATGAAATCTTTTAAAATAGCAATAATGTTTAATCATTATCGAAAAAATAATGTGGAAAATTGTTAGCTGATATAGAGCCGCTGTTACACGTTTAGAATAAGGCAATAGTAAAAGTGTTTAGTTTCACATTTCCGTTCTTCCGTTCGTAACTATAACAAAATGCCTACAAGTTAAGATGATCAGATTCCAATAAGAATATGCAAATGTAGAATAAAAGTGTTGTCAAAGATATTGAGTGGGAAAAATTAGTGAGTAAAATCAGTAACTTACGTTGTTTTGAGATTTGAATGCACAATCGATCTAATCTTCTTAATATTCGGTCTCATTTCGGGTATCTCAAGCCAACACGCCTTTAAAAGTTGAAATTTTTTTCTCAGTTTCATAATTCAATAGATTTATCATGTGACGCTTGCTCTATTGATTTAAAGTATAGTATCCTATCGAGTAAATGTTACAAGGGTATATCGATGGCTCAGCGACAGCTTGTTTAAAGCATTAAGTCGAGGTTTAATTTACACAGACGGCACATAGTCACTGAGGATTTGCTCTTTTAATTTAAAAACTGTAATTTCGATCTCTGGTGCACTAAACAAATACGCCAATGAAAGGCATAAATTCCGGAATTTTCCGTTGCAGTGTACAAAATCCGACGATTCAACATCAATTTTACAGAGTGAGATGCAAAAATGGAAAATTTTGACCCATTTCGCACAGCGCTTTCAGTTCAAAGGTAATGTAATGTTTGGATATATTTGAGCGCTCGAATAATAAGAACTGCCAAAAATTGAAAGAACCGACGATTCTCTTTCTGAACAATTGTAAGCCATTTAATCGACATGATGAATTCTCAAGGCAAATTTCTAAATGCTTAAAAGTTGGTGGAAATTTTTCCTAAAATTCACCAACAGTATAATAGACAGCCGTCTCTATTCATTCAAATAGTTTCCAAATGAATCAATATTTAAAATTAAAAAAAAAAACTTCCAACTTCATGATACGACTGCTTTACTTCAAGGAATTTAGTTCACTTATTAATATTCAGCTCATGAAGTATAGAAAACTTGAGGCATACAGGTGCTTAATTAAATTTAACCTTATGATGTAAATCACTCACCTCAATACCGCTAAGCAATTGCAGACTATAACTTTGCTCTTCGTTTGCACTCGGAAATGTCGGCCGAATGCACTGATCATCATCATTTGCCATCGAGATTAACTCCATTAGTTCTATAAAAGACCGCACGCTTGCATCTTTTAGTCTAATTAACCAGTAACAACAAATGATCACTCAGTCAAACTGATAATGAAAAACTTACTCTTATTCGACTTTGATCTTTCTTGAAAAGGTTGAATACGGAAGAGGATTTGATAGAGAACCATTCCAAGGGCGTATATATCGGCTGCTTGCGTACCTGGCGGTAGCACTTTCGTTTGTAGTAACTCTCTTATAACTTCCGGTGCTTGTTGAATATATTCTGCAACAACGGTAAGCGGATAACCGTTAATAGAAGAAGATTCGAAAGCTACCGAGTATGGTCATGGTGGATGAGATAACACCTAGCCAAAAATGTGAAATACTTGTGTGGTGTGATGTAATGACGCGCCACATAAGAAGCAATGATAGAGATTGCCGAATTGATGCGCTGAAGATGACTATCAGAATAAACAACATAAAAACCTCATTTCGAGAATTCCTACTAGAAATCGCACTTTCATTTTAGAAACTCATAATTTACTCTCACTCAAATGGTCATAATTTAATAATGGCATGTAACGAAATATTTTATAACGAAATATGTAACGAAATATTTTCTATAGTTTTCGCTTTTCATACTACACCATAATATATAGTACTTCTAGAAAAGAGGTAAATATAAAGAGCAAAAACCGTGCCATACACGAATTAATCATACCGAAAAAAAAAGTGCCAATTTGCAAATAGAACGGATTTTACACGGAGAAGAAGAATAGAAAACTGTGTATAGAAAGTAGAAATCTTTTGATAAACGAAAAAAAAAAAGAAATTTCTTATCTCCACTAAATTTTAGTGAGATATTTCGTTTCCTTGCATGCCATTCAGGCGGAGATTTTCTTATCTGCGCAAGTTGCAAAGATGATAAAATATAGATGATCGTTCATCATGAAAGTCAAAGTCGTTAATTTCTATGTGAAGTTTTCATTCACTCATTTTTTTTTTTTTAAAGCATAAGGTTTCACTCATTTTGCGTACAAAAATACCTTTCTATTCTTCTTTATTTGTTCCAACAGCGTTCACGCCATCCAAACTCTATGAAGTTATCCAAATTCACATATTTTCTGATACTTTCATTTTCCAAGCATTTTTTATCACCTAATTTTGTGACTAATCTACAGCAAAATAAATATTTGATAATATTTGTTATCTTCTATCGATTATGCTTCGATATTAAACGCTATCACTGGCGTCATAATCAACACCGCTAATTGAAAACTTAAGAGAGGTATATACAACGTTTATAGAACACTTAACGAAGATATTGACAACGTCAATAGAACACATGTGAAAGATATCAACAAGGACGATAGAATATTTATGAGAGATGTTGCTAAAAATGTGGCAAAATGCACCGACGCTTAGCCGGATGTCGAATGCTCCCATGCCAGCAAAGTCGATGCAGCGCTTTCAGAAGCTCTAATCTGATGTGTTCGCAAAAACAGGATATCGGCGTCTTTTTTAAACAAATTTTTATGAAATGTCCCATCATATGTAATGCATTATTCATATCTTGATTATTATCACTCCTCCATATTTAGAAAACGTAAGAAAAGATGAAAAGAGAACGTTTACGAAAGCTCACTTCTACTCGATGATGCTGCTTTTGTCTCCTCGTCACCCTCGTCGATGATAAGCTTGATTTCGGCACGTAGCAATCTTTCGGAGATAGCTTGCTCAGTGCAAAAGTTTGTTAATTTAACTGTCCAGTTTGAATCAACGAGGCAATTTTGAAGGCAGAGGAAACCATGACAATGCAATTGTGATGAATGCAAAAACTGTAAACCCTGAAATCGATTTTCCTCTTTCACTGAAAAGCTTCATATTTATATTCACAAAACGAAAGGTGATGGCAGAGTGTCAAATTTTATTTGTGCTGACGATAGTTAGAAAGAACGAAAAAAAAAAGCGCCACCAAGCATAAATCTAATAGTTGTGACCAGATGTACATGAGGGAATTCTATACTGGATATCCAAAGATGATAGTCGAATTCTCATGTTCTCGCACATAGCGATAATTTTGGCTTGAGAGGGCAGGAGGAATTAATAGTTTTTGCGGCCACTTTGTGAGAACGACACATTCTACAGCAAGAACAACACCGTTTTTGGGCTTCCTAGCGCAAGCCACAATGAAAAACCTTATGCTGTTAGAAAGTCTTCAAAAATTAGAAATGGAAGAGCGGGATGACGTAAAGAGAAAGCACGCTTTCCAAGGCTCCCTTCGGTCATCTTGCAGACTCACAAAACTTATCGTAGTTTTTGAATTTATTAAGCATAATTCCACTATTCCGTAGCACTTTATGTACAAACAGCGACGATACCGCCTAAATAGAAGTGTCGTGCCACTACGCGCATCGGGTTCAGCGAGTCGTGCTGTCGTCGAAGTGATGTCACTTACAAATCTTCCTTATTACGAAATGAACGCGAAATTTGTGAAGCATTTTTTTTTTCAGTGGATGAACAACGATCAATAAGGATGATTATTTGTTAAGAACCTTTCATGGAGGCGCTAATCCAAAACATGACAATATCAGAATGGAACGATTGCGAATCGCAAACTATCTCCAACATCGCAATCTCAGGTCACTTCCCGTTCACGACCATTCTGATGAAAACAGAACGTTAAATCTGGTAAAAAAAAATTTGAAGAATTTTCAGAGTCGCATAGTAAAAAGCCACAATTTTTAAAGAATGTTAGGATGCCGTCGCGAGGGAGCTGAAAGTTTTTTTTTTTTTTTGTATGGGTGATTTGAAGTTACAAATTGAGCTGAAGTCGCGCAAATAAAGCACCTACAAATCCTTGAGAGAATATAAGGAGATACCTTTACGGTGTCCTTCGCAAAAGACACTTGAAAATTATGGCCCAGTTTCAGCTCATCATTGAACAGGATGTCCTGAATTGTTGTTCATTCAATAAAGCTTACACCGTGTACATCGAAGATGCCATTTTTCATGAAGGTTCGTCTTTCTCAAAGTCCATCCACCCTTTAGAGATTTGGAAAAGAATATAGCTTTCTTCCTCCCATTCTAAAATTTCGAGAAAGTTGTACACATAAGCATTCAATAGCGCTATATATCACCGCTCGCCAGCATCCTAAAATATGTGCGAAAGAAACGAGATCCTCGCCATATAAACATTTTTTGTAGAGCAAACACCAAATGAATGCTGTCTCAAAAATAGCACGGTTATACACTGTGTCATATTACTTGGAGTAAAAGCATGGTAGAAAAGCGCTAAACTTTTGTTGATTTTAGGAGATGTTAAACGAGATTGATTTTGCTGACGAAGAAGTTGTTCTTTTCACTAGCCTATCAAAATTCTGGCGAACAAATAACCTCATCTTCAATAAACACTATCCCCTCAAACGGCCGTTTCTAAACTCAAGATCACTTTGCAGCCTACTACGATTTTGGTTCAGGTAGTACGATGCAATATATAATAAAACTATATTTCAGTCAGCATTCAACTGATGTTTAGTCCACAGAACGGCTCCATATGACGAAGACGCTGATCGCTTTATCGATGGAATACTAAGATTTAGTATCCTAAGAAATAATGTTGACGAGAGATTCGATCGCTCGCCAACGATAAAATTCACACATTGGGAAATTTCGCCTGGAATCATGTTTAGGATTTAAGAAGGACACATACATTTGACTCGTTTTGGAACGCATCCAAATTGCACTGCTTAAAACTTTATACCAGTCAATTGTAAATAAACGACCCATTATCAACATCACCACCCATTATCAAATGACCCATTATCAACATCACCACGAAGAAAAAAAAAATCATAGAAAAAAAATGGAAAAAAAGTAAATCCGTACTTCAAGACTACCGCGTGAACAAAGCAGCCACAAAACAAGAAACTCGTTCTGTTGGTTGAAGCATATGCCGTAAAATTTGTTGAGGTTTTCATGTTCGACAAGCTTTAGCTGCAAAGATTATATATATTTAAATTTATACAACAAGTATATCCAAGTGATATTTCGCTTAGATGATAGATTTACATGATAGAAGATGCTAGTTCCATTATATTACGACTACTTTTGTATCTAGAGATCTTTCTTTTTCTTCTCAAATATACGACGACAGTTTTATTAATCGCAAATAGGATCATAATCAGTGGGGCAATTCCGCTCCTATAGATAATGCAATTTTAACATAAAATTCCTCATTTTCGACAAAGAAAGTATACAGTATTCGAAAAAAAAAAAGAAAAAAGCATCGCATCAATTTAATGAGGATTAAGCAAACCTCTTTTAGCATTCGTAGTTCGGCCCGTGAAAAACTAATATTTCGTAACTGTGTATATCTCTTAACGGCCAAATTCACTCCATTGCAAACAGCTTGTTTTACCGAGATTTTTGCATTAGCTTTCGATGGTATGCTGCTACCTATAATGGACTCACTCCCAACTGACCGTGTTAACGATCGCTCCGATCTCTGAAAAAAAAAAAAGCTTTTAATCTGGCTTATCGCATTTTTAGGTTTTTGACGAACTCTTAACTAGAGTGAGCATAGCTGAAGATTGTGAATTTGCGATATCCTTTAGAAACGACGATTAAGATTGATCAGTTCTGAGAGAAAAGCATTGCCTAAGCTGATCGTCACAGCTCGATATTTTCCTCTTTTCACCTGTTAACTTTTACACTTTAGAGTATTTGAGAGGTAATTTACTCTCTTTTGCAATGGAACTATATTAGAAGAAGCAAAAGAGCGCTCAAAATTCCACTTGAAAAGTTCGAGAGAAAATAATTTCCTGCTCATCAATAAGGCTAATTTGTACGTCAATATATTCAACAAATATAATGAGAAAACAATGATTGTAACCGTACTAAAGTGCAATCTGTAAAAGCTTTTATTTAACGATGATACTTAACAACGAATCAGAAAGACTGTTTTTTTTTTTATTTACTGACGAAAGTGTTACATCTCCTTCCTGTGAAAGAAAATGCAATACCCATTACTCACAAATATATTTATTTATCAAGCAAAGCATCCCACCTTGAAGTCCTTGATTGTCTTCTTTTTTTTGCACTCTTCGATGCGTTCTCAAAATCAAGCGAAGAATCAGAAAATTAATCTTGCTTTAACTAGTATTTGGCAAATCAAGGATACCAATACCATTTTGCGGTGATGAATTTTATTCCCTTACATAATGGATTACCAAAAAGTGCATAAAAATACCGTTAGGTTGGTTTCGAATATACGAACCGTATCTCTTGGAATACGCCACGTCATGTCGTACAACCTTTTTTCTTTCCTGGAACACATATATGTGAGAACAGTGGTTACACCTCCCATCATACAATCAGAAGCAACCATTATCAGGTACTGTTTTAACGGAAGTCTTTGGAAGCACAAAGACGAAGCCTACTCAATCAACTATTCCTTAAGAACACATCAGAAATGCATAGAAAACAAAGGAACTTCTGTACGAGTGAGGTCCTGATCCCCTCACTTTCTGAGAAAAGAGTCGTGGAAGACCCCATGCATATGTTTATGAGAGGTATGTAGAGGCATTATTGAGGTATGTTTTAGTCATCCATAGCTATCATTTACTTTGTACTTAGCAGCAAAGAAAAATACAGCATGAGAAGCCAAACTTTACATCGCAAACCACCTGGAAAAAAGCGCAGAAAGCACAGTTGTTTAATCTTGTAAAGCATAAAATGCCTGGCGTTCACTTACTGTTTTGAATAGAGGAAATAACTGAGCGGGGCAGCAATCGCCAAAAACACTAGAACGCCGACGATCGTATAAACCGTTGAGTAATCGCATAGCATGCCATCAAAACCACAATAGGGCATTTCCTTTGGCAGCTGACCATCACTTGACTTCCAATAGTTAGGTATCAATTCACGTGGTACCTGTAATCCTCATTTGCGTACATATTTACAGTAGTACAACCTTTTCCATCAGATAAAAATTCTTGAATTGTGGGGTCACTGGTCATATGAAGCCGCATTTATTAATCTTCCAAAGTCATTATGATCAAGGAAATTTTTCATTGCAAGAGGTTTTCAAAGGTAATGCGAATAAGATAGCAGTGCAACAAATACCTGATTATACGCACTTATGGAAAGGAGTATAACGTTTTCCATAGATCTTCTATAATGAAGAAATACGTATAAATGAAGAAGAGCATTCTAGGATAACAGAAAACGGCTGCAGATATCAGCAGATAAGTTGAACAATGGTACTTGCAAGTCACGACAACCGAGCGAAATCTTCATCGGTCACTACTGGCAAGTGCTGTTGCCCATTTGGTCAGTTACAGACCAAAGGCGTTGGCTGACAAGTAAATTCGGTTGATAGTGAACGTGCCTTAAAAACGTCACTCGGCCGCTTAATGAAGACTGGAAACAAACTTCGGTCGCCACTTTAAAAAAAAAATTAACAAAGCGGAAATTGAACATCGTTGGGGCTCTGCATATGTGGTAAGGATGGCGTTAAACCTTGCTTCACCAGTCCAATCATGGTTCATTCAACTTCGCTACAGTAGCGATAAAAAATAGACAGCGTGTCGTCAGATTACATTGTATATGATCGAATCTCGAAAGAGAAGGAATTTGCGAATCGTTCAGGAAAAAATTAAACGTATAGGGCTAAACAGGGTCCTATATCTTTAATTTGTCCCTGAAGGCCTTAGAGCCTTACAGATACTCGCAAAAATTGAAGCGATAAGGCCGATTGTGCAGTTTAAAGTATCCTGTTATATAACAATAATGTGAAGCAAGTATGCTATATGTTACGAGATGAGTTATGTCATTATTGCTCTTATTATTTGGAACATTCAGCTCTAGCTAATGAAGCGATGCTATTTCGCACATTGTCCTGTTGGCATCATCGCGCAACCTTTTTTGCGCTTTGGTTTGTAATTGCTGTCATAGGTTAGTGCCGGCTGAGGTTATAATCGGGACAGAATGCACCGAAGAAAAGAACACTGAAACGAGTGTTCACGTGGCAGTGGTATTTTTGTTTCGGGCGATGGGACGACTCGTCAGCGAATCGTGATCGCTCCTCAACTTCCGAAAGGTTGAGGTAAGGTCCCTTTGTTTTAGGAGCTGTTGTTGTTTTGTTCCTGCTTGTGACCTCTAGAAATAACGTTGTTTCATCGGCCTTCCCCTCCACGCTCCTCCAAGAGACAAGCTGACCACCCTAGCGGCGCCTTGTAGTGAATGTCTTCACCCTCGCATTCTGCCGCTACCTTGATTAAGATATGCGTCTCATGCTTTGCGTTGCTCGAAAACAGTTCAGCATGCCGCCGCCTCAAGCTCTGCCGCAGTTCGCCACCGGCAGTTCATTTCTAAATACCTCCATGCTCCAGCACGTCGCCTCCTTTTCATTCATCGTTGCAGCCTAATCCATCATGCTCTTCGCATGATTCGAAATAACTCCACGCTTGCACCTCCTTTAATCGAAACAAGCAAATCACATCGTTTAATTTCGCTCTTTATCAAACTTCTATAAATGTTTAATCTATCCTATCGTTCTGCGACCTTCTTTCTTCCTGCGCATCCATAATAGCGATATTGCTGCTATTTTGGTCAATTTCCCCCTCTCATTGATCTGCGGATTTCTCAACACAACGATCTTCGCCTCCTTCGAGAATGATTTTGTAACGTGAATCATCAATCACTGAGACTACGATCACAATTCAGAGGAACATTCGACGCATCATTATCTATCGAGTACTCGACTAGAACATCCACAATGGAACAGTACTCGCTAGCGCTTTAAAATGCAGAGAGATTATGAGCGAGCAAAGCGATGAAGAAAGCGCGTCAAGAAAACTTATAGACTGATCACATTCCCACCAAAATGACTGGAATAAAGAGCTAGTCTAGAGCTCTGTGGGAGACAATAAAAAGTAATTAAATATCAGAATTTGACGAAAGGAACCAAGAGACGGTATTTTACACAACACAAAGATCACCAGCGAACGCCAGATTTTAGAAGCTGAAATTCAATTTTCATTTTCGGTTTCAGGTCTTAGTTGGGCACATTACTATCATTTGCTTTAAAAATACTCCTCAATTACGAGCATTTCAGCTTCCAAAATTTGACCACATTTGTTTGATGGAAATCATTACTCTAGCTATTTCTTTTTACAAACGCTGTTCGTTTTCATTCAAGGAAATCGTCGATTTTATGCACTTCGATATTTTTTGTCACAAAAGGATGATCCTACGCCAAGAAAAAGCCAAAAAAAAAGAGAGACGAAGCACAAGTTGTCACGGTATTCTACGTAAAATAAAACAACTCAACAATATCCATATTCTTATTTTTTGGAATTTATTCAGTGAAAATTTTGCGCCTGTCTCTATTCAATATCAAATAAAGAAAAAAGAATTGACCAAAGATTTTGTGCTATTTAAAAAAAAAAGGAGGTATTCGCTGCTTTAGAGGAGCAGTTCTTTATTTTTATTGGTTTTAATAATGAGTGCAAAGACCTGTTAGAAATTAGAAGTTCTGAATTTTTGTCTCGTTGGCATAAATCGATTCTTACCGTTTCATATGATCATAATAAGGGTGATGCGTCTCTTATCACCTTCATCAGCTATGGCAGTTATAATGCAATGAGCTAAACAAACGGGTTTCTTAACACAGGATGAAACAGTCTTTAGAAAAAGAGATTACATGTTCGGAGCAGTCTTCTTGCTCCGCTCGACATTTACTGCTATCAGTGAGAGTTGCCTCCAATTCGACAACAATTCTCATCGTAGCGTTGCTTATGTGATAGATCGCATAGCTGGGGACGCGAATAGCCTTGCTGTTAATGAGCACTTGACCAGTCATTCCTGCAATCATTCCAGCAGTTGGAATAATTTGATGTTTGTTTTGATGTTTCAACCATCAATTCACTCATCTACTTTCTTGAAAAGCCATCATAAATTAATCTGGAATTCAGCATACAGATCGAAATGCGCTTTCCACATACCTTTAAACTTCGGACCGAAAGGTTTTTAAAATATGCGTGAAAGCAATCAGGTCGTTGTGCAAGGGCTGGGACAGGTGGATGGGTTCATCGCAATAGGGCAGTTCCTATACAAGTGGGATAAGGCAATACAACGAAATGCGTTGAGTTCATAATAAATGGTGCCGTTTTTTTTTCACCAAATCAATTGAAACATTTATCAGCCTAATAAACAACGTCAGCAGCAAATTTCTCGCTAAAAGGTCAGGTGGTTGCATCGCTACAGATGCCTCCAACTTTTCGTTATGTATTCGAAGCTGCTCAAAATTGCGGTAGTAACTTTGCCATAGTTCACCCCCCATCTTTACTTACTGCGCAAGGTTAAAATGTAACTGTTGATATCTGACGGTATGCTGCGAAGGGAAGGTTATTTCCGCATAGATCTTTTTCTATTATTCAGACACTATTGAATACACTATTTAGAATGATGCCTTTTATTTGCTTCTTGCTGCTTGAAGTTACTTGACCACCTCTATTCGTTTTCTCGGCGAAGGCCGACAAGAATTCCTCTCATTTTTGTAATTATGGCTGAGTTAATTCATCTACGAGTTTGGTGTAATCCTTATTGCCACTACCCTTTTCTGCCTTCCAATTATAGCAGCACCTTTGCACTGCACAGGAACCAGTATCCGATAGCAGCAATGGAGCAAGAATCTGAATCAACTCCGTATTGCAAAGCATACGTGGTTAAATTTCAGCGACCGGTCACCGGACTGCAACCTGAGCGTATCAAAGAAAAAATGACCGATTTAGGACCGTAGGGGAGGCATAACCGTGGGAGAGGTATGTCAACAGGAGAGGGATGACCAAAGGAGAGGAATCCAAGAAAGACCTGCTAAGGCCGCTGAGAGAAGTGGACGGGGGGAGGCAAATGCATGTGAATATTATCAGCAGATGAAACGTCGAATAGAACCTAAAATACGAAACCCGTTCAAGGACACCTTAGCCTATTAAGAACAACGAAAGCGAAGCAACGTAACATCAAATGCCAATGATTTAATTCACGAGCATATACGCTTCTTCATATCTAGACACAAGGATAGGAGGGGGAAGGAGGGTGCATTAAGTGGGAATGCGACTATGGCAACTTATGCAGTAGCCTGCAACCTTCGATTTGATCCACGTTGCGTGTGCTACATGTGAGTGCAATTAATGATGCTAAAATCGCTTTAAGCATTCAGTTGGGATTGAAGTGATTGACGAATGACTTGAAAAGTTCCAAGAAAACATCCTGATGTCCTGAGCTGAACTCACAAAGCATTAAAAAAATTAAATATTGCAGTCGTACTATTGAACAATTTAACTGTCTACAGCGGCAAGCTTAATTCTTGACAATATAGCTGCCCAAGAGTTGCGTTTAGCAAGGAATGTGTTCAGGACAAGAGGTGACAAATCGGGAAAATATGCAAAACAGTGAATGACAAGCGTCATTCACTGATTTGAGCTAGAGCTAGAGTAGCGCATTCAAAACTACTTCAGTAGGCAGAAAACTTTCTGTCTATAGCATATTGCAATGGATATCAAAAGTTAATCTTTAGCGTTACGTTGTCAGTACGAATGAGGACATTCTCAGACAAAATGGCTGCTTAAACTAGAAGTAGCTGAGAGTACTGAGCAAAGAACTGTGACCAGTCCAACGTCTGTACTTATGAGTGAGGAACGTTAATGGAACGTTAATTTATAGCTAACATTTTCAAGAGACGAATTCTCTATCTGTGGCACGTAGTAAAATATCGGCGACTGATTTTAAGGCGTACGCATTGAAGGAGAGAGGCTTACTATTACAAAGTTACGAGTACGGCTACACGTAATTAATAGCATAGAGGAAAAAGTTATAAGCGAGCAACCATCTACATACAAGAGCTTTAGTGCTCCCCGTGCGGCTGCAAGATCATCAAATGTGCCTAGTAAATTCCCCACGGCTATGAAATATCCCACATTGCGCAACACGACTGATTGCTTCCTCGCACTTTTCAATTTTTTCCGATCCGATGCGAACCGAACTTTATGAAAACATAGACCTATCCGATTTCGCCGGATCCTGCACATACTGGATGCCCTATATTTGCTCTTAGGCAGTGCGTTGGTTTATCGTATCCAGATTTGTGCAATCCTTCCACTACGAGAAGAGAGTGTTTCATTCTCGTTAGTTACATTTTAATGAAATGCATCTTTCCCATATAATAATAGTCGTAACCTCTAACCGAAGAACTGCCTGTTCGTCATTTGACGCCATATAATTGAACCATTCAAGAAGACATTGTTAGCTTTTGTTTCTTCATATGCCGCCCTCAGTGCAAGTCCATATAAGAAGAGTGCATCGTACAGTGATATATAGGTGATTGTGGCATACTGAAATATATTCAATCGTTTTGATAAAAGTTAACTGATAAAGAATTTATGCAGAAAGATCGCTGATATTACGTCGAACTGTTGGTAGCTTACATGGCTGCTGAGAATGCCCGTTTCCTCCGCAAATCTCAATTGAAACTGTTCAATGAACTTCCGGTCGTAGCCATGTGCCGTAATTACGACTGTATTATCGTACGCTTGCTTCACCTCTTGCTTGTCAATATTGCTCGCCTCCCATGGATAATAGTCGTGTATCTTCAAAATACAATGTTTTGATCACGTTGAACTCGAGCCGTAGAAAAGCCATCAAAAAAACAAAGAAATATTTAACAACGTATGCAAGAAAACATCGAGAAATTGTTTTGATAGCTATCAATGGGCATCTAAGGGGGTAACACATCGTTGACTCAGTAAAATTATAATGGAAAAATTCAACATAATAAGTAGATATCAACGGATGATAGGATGAAAAGCCAATGGATCTTGGCCAAAAATGTGGCGGCACCCCTCCGTCACTAGTTTATATAAATTGCTCAATAGTGAACGCTTACATGTGCCAACCATGGCAAAATATAAACGAAATCCTCGCTTTTCATTTTCATCCGATGAACGGCAATCATAAAATTTGTTGCCGATTGTAGATCCATTCCTAGTTCAACGATTATGACTGAAATAAAGTGTCACATTTTCGTTTACCATTATATCCAAACCTCTTTATCCTGCTCTTCCATGTCGTCGTAAATGTCGCAAAATTTAAACACTGCACAAAGTTCCATTTTGGAAACTCATAACAAACGATGCCATTATTGTTTTTATGTGGTCTCGCTGAGTAGTTTCGTTAATTGTTTCATAGGAGTTTCAAGAAAATTTCTCTAGCAGTATCTTTGAACAGAAAATCAAACCACTCAGAATTCATTTCACAGTTTTTTGCTCACAACTCACAAACAATGCGATAAAATCTAGCAAATTTCGTCAGCAGTTTAAACAATGCACGTTTAACCGACATTTTTACCGACTAAAGAGAGGAAGTTAAAAAGTAAAAACAATGAAAAACGAAACTCTTGAAGCAGCTTCCTTTCAATCAAATACACTATAACAAAGAAAAACGACGAGTTTGCAGTAATCAGTGCCGGTATCCTTTCGTAAATCAATGAAGACATATTCCAACTTAAAAATCAACATCGGCAACAAACTTCTCGCTTCGTTACGGAGCGTTTTTAGCTTGCCGGAAGCTAGAATCTCATCGGCAGATGCGAAATTGTTGAGTTCGATTTGCACGTTCACCGAAATGCCCTTCACTTTGAGTAGACCGTTCAATGAGTACACAGATAACCGTTCATAGCCTTCGGTTGGCCGCACAATTCCCACCTTCAATCAAGAAATTTCTTACTATTGCAATTCGAACAAATACGACGCCAATAATTATGATCCCTTAGTGACAGGCGTTTGCCATGAAAACACTCGGCATTAAGGACGAATGATTATTTCGTATACTTTAAAAAAAATGACATTTTAGACAGCAAATAGATAAAGCACTGCTTCCAGAAACGACGCTAGAAATCGATCGACAACGTTGAATGTTTAAATTTTTGCATAGAAAACATCTCAAGTTACGTTTGCTTGATATCAATTCATAGCCAGCCAACATTAAATCGGTTAAACGTATTTCTTTGTCTTTTCACTTAATTTCACCATTCTTCATATGAGAGCCAATCACCAAGAAACATTGCAATTCTTAAGTTATAATTTAATAGATAATTCTTAAGATTGTTCTCCCAGTCAAGCATTCCCAATAACTGAAGAGACGGAACGACATTAGCGGCAAAACAGTGGTCTTGGATAACCGACTCGAATTTCTGTCGGTTCTTAGAGATAAGGCTCAGCCACCACTCAGTCCGATCCTCTAGGTTTCAAGTGAAGCTCCAATTGTGTCGAATAAATCTGGCTCCAACCCTTCGAGTTCAACCGAGTTTCGTTTCAAAGACAACGTCTCTCGACGGTTATCGATTTGCAATCATCACTGAATGTTCTACACATTTTCTGCAAAATAACAGGCCTGTTTCCATTCATTTTGCCGTATATATGTGTAAGTTGCACGAGCCATTTCATATGCTGATGTAAGCGCCACCGAAGCAAGCGTAGAAAAAATTTCACGATTTGCAAGCGCATCATCGCCCGACATATGCGCTACAATTGGCACATTCCAACGTGGTGCTAATCGGCCAATGACGAGCATCTCTGTAAATGGGTTATACTTTCACTAGCTGTTAAGTTCAACCAGTGTAAAAGTAATTCAGAATGTTTCTGATTCAATTCATGAGCGAAACGAAGCTACCCGCTCAATTCATAAGTTGGTCAGTTCGCCTATAGTTCAAAAAGACAAATGGCTTGCTTTGTTCGATGCGTATGTTGTAGTAGTGGACTGACGTTTTCATGCAATTTAGTTGCTACCATCTACTAGTAACTAGTAATTTGCTCAAAGTAAAATCATATGCAAGCCATCGAACTTAGACATTCTTTGGCTTCGTATGGCACGTTTAAATGCTGTTTCATCAAAAAATAAAAAATAAGATCAGAAACAACGGGCGCGAAGAAGGACGGAAAACACTTGAAGGACAGAAAAGGGGAGAGAAGGACCAATATAGAGAGACAGTAAATGAGTGATTTAATGGAATTGCGTTCAATATAATGGACTTGCGCGCGCAGAAAACAGTGGATCTGAATTGATGAATAGGAATACACATGCGCTCCAAGTTGAAAACGGCTCAGTGCGAAGCATATTATAACGCAGCCTAATAAGGACTTCTCATGGTTCTTTGCAAGCATAGTGTGTGAACATTCGAAGTGCTTACTGAATCCAACACTTTCATGAGTTAAGTTTCGCGGTTTATACGAATATTTCAATATTTCATTGAAGTTGTTGCCGAATTTTATGCATTAAAATCTATAAGTGAACATTATCGATCGCAGCTTTGAAAAGTTTTTCAACTCGTTAGGATTTTGGAGTTTGCACTCCAACTCTTGACCTTTTAATTCAACTTAGAACCATTTTGATTTAAAAAAAAAAAAAAAACAGTGCATTGCTAAGAGATGTTTACTGCGCATGGACGCCGTCTATTATTTTTAGACATCTGACTGTTGCCTACATGGTACAAATTTATTTCGTTAAAAAAAATAATTGAAATCAAGAAACGGTAGTTGAATTAATGTTAGCTGAACTTGAAACGAAAACCAACCATTGTTGCAGCCGGGTCCAAAATATACAGTAGCATTGTGAATGTAGTGTAGATATGCAGCATGTTCGACACCTGAGAAGTCGTTACACGATTCCAAAGTGAATATCCTAAATTTCATTATTTAAAGGCGATCCAGAAGTGATGCGAAAGTGATCACCTTGAATTCATCAGTATCTCTATGAGCCTCAGAAAGTGTGACCTTTAAACACTGTTTATAAAGTCTGCCGTCTTGCCTCGAAATTTGTTTTATGCGACATCACCGTCATCCATATGAAGAATATGAAAAGTGTGATCATTTCTTGGATGTATTCCTTGCAATTTTTGTAGATTCCTCGGGCCGATGCCTACTGTAATGATTGGTAAGAGATGATGCTACTCATATGTATAGATTTTGCAGACAGCGACGATCATCAGACATTATACAACGTAAGAATTATGAGCACAGAGTGCTAACTAAGAGATAGTGAGCATTAGAGACTGCAATGAAGTAGTGGAACGCTAGCTGTTGTAGAGGTGGGGTGGGGGGGGGGGTGGGGAGGGTCTGAAAAAAGAACCCAGACGCTTGCACCCCGAGTTTTGCACATATTCCTACATAGACTTCGACGTAATTTCGTCTTCTTTATTCTCAGAGACTCATCTGTAGCAATCGCACAGTAACAAATATTCTTCATGCATGTGTCCTGAGAGCCGTGGAATCCGTTTGCAAAAACAATGATATTGTAGGCAAGCATACTCAAGCGTTAAATTGGCTGGGAGGATGTCCCTCTCCTTCAAATCTTTGGCGCATAATTTCAGCACATCCGGCTCGTGAGATATTGTTGGATTGTTGGGCAACAGATGGCCGACACGCACAACGTGCCCTGTCGATTCTTTCAATTTGAATGGCGACTTTATTCGTGCAGCGGCAACTTTATACGCTCCAGCAAATAGAACCAGCGTGATTAACGGTCTGATGAAGTAGCCACTAGTTATTCTTCCTCGACCGCTCATAGTTTTTGTTGCCTTGCTGCAAAAGAAACCTTATAGCGAAAATGCAGAACAGTCACAACCTAGAAGAAAGTACATGAAGCAACAAGCTTGCTCGTGAAGAAGTCAATTGAAGGAACGCCATAACTATTCGAAAGATAGTCTTTAAGAAACAACTCATCAGGGTGAGGCAAAACGGAATATGCGCGAAGCTATCGATTAGAAGTCATGTCGAAGACCGGAAACACATTAATGGATGCGATGGTTAACTAACACAACAATATCACTCAGCCGTTTTTCCAAGGCATTTATTTCGAAGCACGTTAGCTATCAGCTTGGCTTGCAGGAAGAACACCCACCCAGTCAATAAGTACTACTATCAGTCGTATAATCGAGGCCGCTAACGCATACCGGGAGAGAGGTATGAGGATGAGTGCACGTAGCTTTAATGAATTTTAGTCTAGGGACACCGCTTGTTTCAAAAATTTGGTCGAATGTACTGTTGTTCGTCAATTTTTGAATGACCAGGAAAACACAAAAGCCCTCCTTTGATCTATCTTTTTACCCTCCTTTTGATCAACCTTCATTTCGACCTACCATGATTTTGTTTTACCTCATACGGCAGACAGGAAATAGAAACTCGTCGCTCGGAACCCAGCCCTCCCCTCTGCTGTTACACTTCGTCTTACTTCAGTGCGTATCCGACTGCGCCGTTGAACTCTTGTAGACCACAGCAAATTTCACCATCTCTATATTTGGAAACGAAAATATATACACTCCCTTAACACCACGCTTTGTCGCGCTCTCGACGAATAATCGGACTGATTAAAATGAGGTCACATCATGCTCCAATTTGATACCAAATACACTTTTGCATTTCGCTCATTGAGATTTGCCAAGCATGGAAACCCTTAAGTAAGAAATTACATATATACATAGTTTTCACCCAACTGCATTAAGCCTACTCCCAGCAAAAAGTAAAACCCTGGGAAGCACAAAATTTTCAGCATCATAAAGAAAAAATGACACCAATCCAACGAAGCATTGTTGAGATAACGTTGACGAAGGGGTAAAATAGCTTACGATCTTCTGTATTAAATAGAATCTTCTGTATTAAATGGATAGAACTCGAAGTTTCTCTTGCGTCTGATCCTCTTATCTAGTCAGAAGGACGACCAAAGATGTTGAATATCTTTCTGAAAAAGGCACCTTTCTAAGGTGCTATTCGCATGTAAAATTCCACATAGAATGAGAAATTATATTTCCTAGGAAATGGGAAATGAATAGTCGCACTCATGCTTTGTATGAAGTGCCAAAAAATTGCCTCGTCCAGCTATGCACCTGAATTGCAGCATCGTAAAACTTCACGGAAGTTGTCGTGCATGTACATTGCAATGCAAAAAATCTGTATTATTTGAACGCAATTGACCGTATATAAAAATATTCTCGACTTTCTGATAGATAGGGCTTTTATCATGAAATAAAAGTGGTAATTTGTTGACCATTTCGTTTCCGAAAATAGTTTCAAAACTAATGCTGAAGTTTTGAAGTATATCAATTCGCCCTCCCCCCCCCCCCTTGCGATTATCAACTTAGAGCAAACCACACTTAATGAAAAAATAACGCACGAAAAACATTCATATTCGGCAAAACCTATGCCACAACCCTGGATATATTTTTCTGTTCATATGCATACAAACATGAAGACGGCTTTAGATGATTCATTAATTCTGATCCGCAGCACCTGAACGTGCAGGTTTTGCCTTATACTTTATATAGAATATAGATTTTTGTCTCGTTATGTAAGGGTGAGCCCCTCTTGGTTCGTCTATTCGTCCAGGTCTCATTGAGAATCTGCACTTTCTGCCGGGATGCGCTCGAGTAAACTTTGACACGACACAAGTATAAGGGTGAACTGTTTATCCCGGTTATACAATAAAATGACAAAAAAACTGAGAGACCTGTTCATAAGGATAGGTTCGATCGTCGGCACGACCCTGCATTCGCATCCTGCGAACTCATCGCTGCCGCCCATCTCCTCACGCGATCCCACGGCCTCACGTATGCCCCCGCTGCGTTTCGAACAATCTAGGAGCTACAATGAACGCATGAAATCACATCAAGGCCTTTTATATCCTCCCGATTCTGCCTCAGGCTAGCCTCACGACATATGCCTGGCAATCGTTTGATCTGGCTGTGTGCTCTTGACCTTCTTCGTCTTACTCTGCACGTCGCACTATTCTCGCTTGATCTATGGTCGACTGGTCTACCTCACAGTTATTGCTACTCGTTGCGTTTGAACGCTGCACCTATCTCGTCGGAAAAAAAAACTTTTTCAGTATACACTTCCCCCGCCTGTTTTCCCCACCGCTTCAATTCCAAAAAACATTGCAGTATCACGCCCCAGCCTATTGTACTTATTGTCAACTTGCAATTTATAGGATATTGTTTATACTAAACATCGCCGGTTCATTCAATCTAGCTTCAAGCAGCCCGACTGCGATTCGACGTACGAAAGTGCAGTTGAAATGATGGCTTAAATTTGGGATAGAGCAATAGAACACTCCTTAAGACTACCTTTCATGGTTAATAAGAGGGCACAAGTAGTGCCAGATAGCGTTTTGTTTTTGAAGTATGCAACATTCGTTGCTCACCACCAAACGCTAATATCGTGGATACAGGACTATAAGTAAAACAAAATAGATGAAGCTTAAGCATACGTAGTGAGCGATTTGTTAGACGTTTTCTGAAGTAGATCCTATTGTCTGAGGACGGACGATGTACTGATGATGTATGCAAATGGCGAATGACATAACTTGCACCAATGTTTCTTATGTTTCTTGTGAGCAACCCGGAAATGGAAACTTAATATTTTGCACTTCCATTACGTACTTTATATTGTAACGTTCAGAAGAAGCGAGCAATGAGGTGTTGGAGTGACATAGGAGTATAGGATTAATGAACGAAAGTGATGTATATGATATGTATGGTTTTAAAGTTATCTTTACCATGCTTGCTTCTTAGAACAAACGGTTTAGGTGCTCTTCAAGCAATACATTGAATTAGATGCACTATTAGGTAAGACATTTGCATAACTTACAGGTTTTTTTTTAATTTTGCAACAAAATTGTTCGAGATTGCAAAAATGTGGCCACTGAATTTGCATCGTAAATATTCTTTGAGCTATTATGTAAAAAAGATCATCACATGAATATATAAATGATCATGTTGTAGTGTATGCAACAGCGATTCGCTCAAACGTGCTGGAAATTTTCAACTCATAATTGCCTTCATCAACTAGTTTTTACCGTAACATATAGCATAATCAATCCTTACGCACGGTTCTCGAATAGGACACTTGTTGAACAGTCAATAAGTTTATCTGCTCATTAACGGATGATGATCGTTGAGTGAATGGACTTTCAATTCTGAAAAGAATAGATGCTTTATCCAATGAACGAATGAAGAGAGGCAGTGCCTGATCCAAGGAGAAAAAAGGCAACTGGAATGGATATGAATTGGTGGCGAACAAAAGGGAGAGAAGATTGGAAGGGAGAGCACACGAGAAATGAACTGAAGAGGCAGGAAGTTAGTTTTCAATAGGAGAGCTCATAAAACGAGTGGAGATGCTTTCCAACGAATACACTACAGGAATACAGCAGACTGAACATGAGCAGATTGCAAGCAATAAAAGTCTGCCTAAAGTGCAACACAATAAGAATAAGCCAATTGCTACGTGGGCGAAACTGCGTCCGGATCAATCGTAATCGTTTTGTGACTGGTCGCAGTAACACTCGTGGTAAAAAACCATTGTGCAAGAGTTCGACTGGAGGTAACTCATGAAATGCAAAAGGTAAATGACCAGAGCAATATAATAGCTGAAGTTTAGTTGAATGAAATATTGAAATATGCGTAAGAAAGGTGGAAAATAAACTTGGGTAAATAGATTCGAGGCATCTTTCGTTCCATGCTCGATGTTATTAGATGATGAAAGAGATTGAATGAGTCGGGCCTACTTGATCTTTAGCCTCCGAAAGTTTCTTTCCATCACTAGTTCACTTAGCTGGATGTCCAGGGAGCGTCTCACATGCTTTTCACGCATATGTGAAACGCATGGTGTTGAGAGAGTCGCGCAATGGCAAACGGCCGCCTGACGTTGTTTCACGCGTCCCCCTAATGAGTCAATCATCAATATAAAGTCTGAAGCAATTCATATGGTTTATACGATAAACGGCATTTTTAATTCATTTCCGCTGTCAAAGTTCCTTTCTTCCTTCTCCATACCCGCGGGTAGAAAGGAGGGGAAAAAGGATTTTGACGGCGGAAAAGCATCCACTATTCGTGCTATCCTTGAGTATTTCGCATGAATTATCAGGAGAAAGTTACAGCTGAGCTGGAGTGAAATATCTAGAGCTCAAGAGGCAAATATATAATGGTAGTCTCTAAATGATCCCTTAGGCTGTGATAATGAATCGGACATCTTGCGTCGTGCTCCGGATTCAGCTCTAATTTTATGAAAGCCTGGTGGAAAAAATCATTCAACGACTAGATATCTCTCCTCATGGACCGGGAATGAAACTGTGCTTTTAGTTGGATTTTCAACATTTGCTTCGGTATTCATTCCTCATTTTGCATAATATAAACGCATAACCAAAATTTGTGTATTCGTCTCTTTATTTGAAAAATTTGCTTTAGCTAAAAACTTTATGCGATTTCAGCTATTATACGCTAACAAAACTACGTTTCAATAAGTTATTGCGTCGTTCTGAAGCTCAGTTGCTTCTCAGACAAAATAATCAGTAATTAGAGCAAAGCATACCAGAGAAATATTTTCATATGAGTGAGCCATTGGTGCACAGACCACCCATCTTCTTCTGCTGAATTTCTGCAACGAGGGAAACCATACGAAACACGACGAACCGATTTCGATTGTTAGACATGCATTCTAACTGACCGATAACGGTCGAAATTCCAAAAATTTTGTTATTACAAATAAAGGTGGAATTAGCCACCGATTTTGTGTTGTAAATAGCCTAGCGTTCTTTAGGCTAGCTAAGATGATCAACATTTGTTTCGGTATTCATTCCTCACTTTGTATAACACAAACGCATAACCAAAATTTTTTCCTTCGATGAGAAACCTTGTATTCTTCGATGAGAAAAAATATTGAATGAAACCTATAAAAAGTGGCTATCTTTCAAAAACAAATCGATCACAATCTTTTAAAAGGCACCTCTATAAAATGGAGTCGAAAGAAAATAACACTAAATGCTGCTCATCGGTACCATCAGGCAATCTCCTCACACCTATGTCGAATGCAATTGCTCGGTTATTTCCTGCAATGCCTCGACATGCTTCTGTGAATCAGCGGCAGCTTTGTCATGCGCATTAAACGTTCGGTTATTGAGCACAGCATTTGCCCAATTCAACTAGTTTTTTTTTTTAAGAAGATACACAGGAATTTTCTAAGAGAATCAAGAAATCATTAAACAAAAGAATTAGACTGATGTGATCATAATTCTTTTTATTCATTTCTATAGATTTGCACTTGCAATTTTTTTAAAAATATACAGATATTGCAAAAGATGTCATTTACTGATGATATGCAAGATGTTCCAGAGAGCAAAACGTTTGCAATTGCAAATCGGCTTTATAGCGGTGGGATATTTGTGCGCCAAATACAAATGAATAATATTTTGCATGATAAATTATTACATGATGATTAATGAAACCGGTCGGCATGTTATGCAAAATGTAAAAGCGCATATCATGCCCGCTCATTTGGCAGTCTTCCCCATTTTCTGCTTCATATAATAAGTTTACAGCTGAAGTGATACTGCTGATGAATTATTTCGTAAATTTGATGAAGTCAATTCTCTACAAGTTGGATAAATTGGAAAACTTTGCAAGCAGCCAGTGGTACCAATATTTGAAAGTGACCGGATTCTAAATTAGATTAAAGTACGTCTTACTATAAAATGTTTATCATTCGATTAAAAAGTAATACGTGGTGCCAGGCAATCTCATCGACTATGTACAGTGAGATCAGTCGAATAAAGAAGGATCGATCTGCATGCGAAACTCTCTTAATGCCTAATTTTCGTTCGACTAACTAAATCAAAGGCAATAATAGAAGTAATAGTAAATGCTCTGCGATAGGATTCCATAGACTTAAGTGTCCTCGGAAGGAAATATTTTTTAAAAGTTCATATCTTAGTTATGAAATGCTTTTGTGGAATTTCTTCAACAGTGTTTCGAACAATCGGCGAACAATAAACGGCACCTCTGCTTTCTCTTGACTTGGCTGCTTTCATGAACTACCTGAGAACGTATCGACCAATTGTTTTGTTAAGAAAGGCAGTTTGAATGAGCGGCAAAAACAACATCTCGCAGCGAAGAAGAATGCCAAGAATTGATCCGCCTCGCCTAAAGAGTTTCCCACCTTCACATTTGCGAAAAAGTTGATATTAGACGACCTAAACTCGAAAAAAAAAAGAATCAAAGAGAACATATTTCCGCTTATAATGGTATTTATGTGAATATTTCACTCAAGTTCTCTTTGTTTGAATGCTGTACTCATCAGAGTGTCGGAGAAAAGAGGCAGAATCCAAGGCTATCTCAAGAAACTAGCTCTACTAAGCCTTGAGCTTGATGAGGCTAGGCGATTACACAGGTGATCGCTTTTAAAGGATTTAACCATAAAATTGATCTCACCTATTTAAACATTAAATATAATCAAAAAATTCAACCATAGGTTTTTTTCCTGTCTGTCCTGCTGCACCACCTAATATAACACGCTTGCTTCATTTCAGGAAACTCTCAGACAATAATAGAAAATGATATGATACATATACATAATTTTACATAATGAGTAATTTATTGTAGCTAGGATTGGTTGCTGGGTATTACAATCTCCTCCTAACTCCTCTTCCCCTTTCTCATAACGATGATTGACTCAGTAAACTTGCAGGACTTTCTTTTATTCCTCAAAAAAGATGCCATTCAAAAGTTTCACTTTTAAGACAAAGATTCGAACTGCACCGATTCTATGACATAATATTAAACGATTTTTGATATGAAAAGATATTTCACAGCAACAAATCGTGAGTCTTGTCCTCTCCACCTCTTCAATTCCTCTTCCCCACCCCCACCCCCCACCCCCCGCCACCTGCTCCTATAGAATCATGTGGTGATTTCGTTTTGCCACCAGCGGTGACCGAATAGACTAATGCCTATGCCAGTGAGCGTCCCAATGCTGCAACTCCTTGTCATCAATCGTCTTTATAAGAATTAGCCCTTGTGCAACCGTTTTGTCGATTTGAACCGTAATGCCTCATATAGTCTTTTAATGCGTTTTGTATATATTCCGTACCGTTTTTATGTTATGGTGTTTGCAATCTTCTGCTTACTTTTATTTATTTATTACAACATATTTACAGTGCTATAGCTTCGTTGTGGAATACTACGATTTATTTACCTTTCATACATTTCACTGCTTTCTTCCTATTCTGGCATTTTTATCGATATATGAAACAACTTCCTTTGAATATTCTATGAGAATATCCTGACACACCTATTCCAGGTGTTATTTGAAACGAACGTTGCATCTTTCCTATGCGCATCTCTAATATTGAGAGTTGCGTAGTGCAGAAGTGTTCATGATCGCATTAAAAAAGAGATGCAACCAACAACTATTCAAATCATCATCTTGGCGCTTCAGGTCAAAGTTCACAACGAAACTATTTACAAATCAGCTCAGAAATCTGTAATGCATCTCTCTTAAAATGAAACAAAGTTTCCTTGAGGTGAACTTTACGATTATCTCTAAATAGTATAATGGGAAAATGCTTGAAGACAAAGTAACTCAAAATATTACATTTCACAAAACGCGAGTAATCGACTTTTTTTTTAAAAATAATCATTGAGTTCTTTGAGATGATCATCAACGATAAATTTACTACCTCTACTAACTAATCGTTGCATATTTCACCGTATATGTGGACAAGTTATGATTAGTTTGTACGAAATTACTCAAAAAAAGGTTTTGGAGTACTCACTTAAATGGATTAATTTGGACAGAAACGATCTGAGCGCATTCTAAGTTAGATTATTCATTGTATATGCTTGAAATATATCGTAAATTTTGCACACTCAAAAGAAGAACAGTGGAATGAACAGGTATTTGTTTGTAAACGTGTGTGAGGCGTTGAGCATGTTGAAATCCTCATTGAAGATAGTAGGTGCTCTGTATAATTCAAAAAGAAGCATGATCCCTGCACACATCTATGATCATAGACACATCAGTGACAAATCGAATACGGTTTGAATCAGCGAGGGAAATTGCACTACCAATCACACTATGTTCAAGTGACAAAACTAGGCTTCGTGGAAGGTTCAGAAACGGGCAGTCGCACCTGCAGATGTTTTGCACTTTATATAAGTGCTGTGCCACATTATACATGGATAGCGCTGATCGGAATCATGAACGACACACTTTCTGATTTGCGGCGCTTCCTGGAAAAATTTCAAGTGTCTCAATATTGTATCTTCCAGACCACCTCAAATCAACCCCTCTCCCCTCTTCCCATAATATCTCACTAGCTCCCATGGGCAAATCATTGTTCGCCTCATAAAAACTGTTGCAAATTAAGCACCATTGATTACAGAGATGAACGCAAATGAGTCGCAATTTACGAATCTGTCCATAGGGCTCATTTTCACGCATTCACTCTTTTAAAGCATTTTTAAAGCATTAAAGAGCACACGACAAATGAATACACTACAAAACATACAGAAACAAACAGTAATTTCAACACTAACATGTCACGTGAATTATCTGCTATAATAAAACGACTTTCGTGACTAGCACAGAGGGTATTTGATGATGACTACACGATTATGCATCATAAATAGAAAAAAAAAATCAACGTTGTGCACATCTATTGCGGTCATTGCGGCCTCACAGATCGTAATTTGTCTATCAATCGCCGCCTTCTCATAGTGAGTCAATCATTTTGCCCGAATGTGCATGATGTTATTTGCCACATCTTCCATCAAACCACTGTTTACTTAAAACGAGTTACGAAGTTTACTTAGAATTTGGAATAATTATGATGAATTAAGTTATCCTCTAAGAGTGGAGAATCATTTAGGTCAATTATGCACTGAGAGTAAAAAATAATCTATTGAAGAAATTTTCCAAAAAAAAAAAAAAAAATTTTTTCCGTTGGTCGACAAGTTGAAAATTAAACTTTAAAGTTCGTTTCACGATGCATTTATATTAAATTACAGCTGATAGTATCGATAAAATCCTGAAGAAAAGGCGGAAGTTGTGATTTCAGTATTATTGAGATTTAACGAAAACCTCTAGATTGAAAGAGAATGTGAAAAGCATAGCTTTTTTCCCACCTCCCCCCCCCCCCCCCCCATTGAATGATATTTGTTGAATAAATATTGAGAGGAAAATTTGTTTGAAATTTCTTCACTAATTTTTTTTTTGGGGGGGGGGGGGAGGGGGGAAAAAATAAAATCGGCTAAGGTATTGCGCACCAACAAAAGAAAAAAATGCTCAGCCAAGGTAATATGATTGTAACGTTAAACTTTTTACGATTTATACGAAACGAACGTTACAACAAATTAGAAGTTGTAGCAATCTCAAGCTTTTGCATCAAAAGTGAAGAACAACTGCTTAAAGCATAGCAAAGTTGCAATTCAAATGAAGTCTGCATGAAATTGTAAATCTAATATAAGACTCAATTCTGCAAAAAAAGTGATATCTGCTTATTTTTCAATGTGTTTCGTCAATATTAAGCCAGAAATATTCGTATAGCCTTCGTATAGCGATTTAAGAGTGAGTAGATGCATCAACAGGTATTTTTCTTAAATCCTACCATTGTGCCTTGAAGAATAGCTACCTTCAGCGCCAAAGATGTGGCTCCTTTTATGACAGCAAGTCGAGTGCCAATGATCTCCAAAGCTCAGCTTCACTCGAAGAGTCCAGACTACCTACATTTTTGTGAACAACCGACAACGATTAATTTTGCAGGAACTTTCGTAAGGATAGACAATCTATGCAGATATTGAATTCCACAAATGTTGGAGACGATAAGCGGAAACACACGAAGGAAAATGATAAAGGAGGAAAAAAGAAAAAAAAAAAAATATCCATGGCATTTTGAAGTATATGCATTCCTAATTAACCATACGAGGCCATTCAGAGACTGCCACACTGACAGCAAAAATAATTTCTCAAGCGCTACTAGAGAATATTTGTGCATAGAAGAAGGGAAAATGCCTCAGTGTAGACAAAAACAAAGGCGTTGAATGTTGTTATGATTTGCCGCTTCATTTGACGAATTCTTTCTTCTACGTTGCATCTAAACGCACATAATGCTGCTGTTAGCGTTAGCTATTGCTCATGCGTTACGGCAATTCTGGTGTGCTTATAAAAGCACGGATCTGAGCGATAGCGCATCACTCGAATCGGTGAGCACACAAAGTTGTGCGCCCTCAGCTATCACGTCTTCGGTATTTGAGAGCCAGCCGACGAACGTCGAATTTTCGAAGGCGATGTGTGACGACGATATTACAGCACTCGTTGTCGACAATGGATCTGGCATGTGTAAGGCATGTGGCTTCAATTCTTGTACATCTTTGACGCAAAGTATGTGTTCGAAGCAAATTCGATGATCTCAAACGTCGGTTTATATGTGATCAGTGCTTCACACTAGAAGTGAATGATTACAATGCTGCCTATTCATAATTGTGCGAGAATGTGATGTTACCTCGACTATGAAATGTCCAAAATGGTCGATCTTAATTTGGCCATTTCTTGACGCCATTTGGAAGCAATAGTGAAAAGACAATCGTAACGGACACAATCTTTGAAGCTACATGAAAATGTCATGACGTTCTCGTTGGCAGGAATGCCTCTGCGGAGTTTTGCAGCCAATACAAGCATCGCTCGAATTCATCGCATGTAGCGGCGTTTTTGATGGCAACCGTCGAATTTGTATCATTAAAACAAGGTTGACTTCCCCCCCCCCCCCAAAATTTTGTAATGGATCTTCGACATTGCATATTCAAAGCAATAATCATGGAAGCAATTTTCGCAGCAATAACCTCATGCAATCGTTAATTACCTTTATTGCGATTCCCAAATAATGAGCACTTTTTTGATATAATATTGGCTGTGCATAAGTCGTCCTCTCCTTGAATATGACCGGCAGTTTTTCAATGATCAAATCAAATTTATCTCGTTGAAAAAACAATAAAAACTATGTACGATCATGCACAGGCTCTGCAGAGGATCAGGAAGGTGGCCATTAGGGCGCTTTCATATTTATTTCTTTTGTGCCCTTAAAATTTGCGTTGTTTTCGGTCGCTTAATTAAGAGGTTATATGACCGCACACAATTATTCTTTTTATTTTTCACCAGGGAACTTCGAAAGCATTCATAGTATAACGCTCGATATCAAACGACCTAGTTTGATGTGAAATCGACTACTTTTTACCGATTTTGGTAGCATACAATTTACATCGCTTTAGGCCGGATTTGCTGGTGACGATGCACCCCGTGCAGTGTTTCCGTCCATAGTTGGTCGACCTCGTCATCAGGGTGTCATGGTTGGTATGGGTCAAAAAGATTCATATGTTGGCGACGAAGCACAGTCGAAGAGAGGCTAGTGCTTTGCTTTATTATGCTCAAATGTTGTTTTAGCTACACAACGGAGCTAATTGCGAGTTTATAACGCTATGTGAAATGGCATCACCACAGATGTTTAACTATGAAAGCACTCGGCCATTAATTGCAACTGTTGCTGTGATGCTATGAATCGAACAACTACTTTCATCTATAGCTGGTTGAATTTCGTTATTGGAAACAATTCGTCACTTAATTCAGGCATTTTAACACTGAAGTATCCGATCGAGCACGGTATAGTGACGAATTGGGACGATATGGAAAAGATTTGGCATCACACGTTCTACAACGAGTTGCGAGTAGCGCCTGAGGAACATCCAGTTCTGCTCACTGAGGCTCCCCTTAATCCGAAAGCGAACAGAGAAAAGATGACGCAGATCATGTTCGAAACTTTCAACACACCTGCTATGTACGTGGCTATCCAAGCAGTCCTCTCACTCTACGCTTCTGGACGTACGACAGGAGTGGTACTAGACTCTGGAGATGGTGTCACACATACAGTACCCATATATGAAGGCTATGCGTTGCCACATGCGATTCTTCGTCTCGATTTGGCCGGTCGTGACCTTACGGATTATCTCATGAAAATCCTTACTGAACGTGGCTATTCGTTCACAACGACGGCTGAACGTGAAATCGTTCGTGACATAAAGGAAAAACTGTGTTATGTGGCACTCGATTTTGAACAAGAGATGGCCACTGCTGCTTCATCTTCATCACTCGAAAAATCATACGAACTCCCTGATGGACAGGTCATCACGGTTGGGAATGAGCGATTCCGTTGCCCGGAAGCACTCTTCCAGGTTAAATTTTTGGCACTTTTTGTTGCAACACTGTTCTTTCAGAAAACGATGCAACTTGCACCTTCTTCAACCGCATCCTGTCAGGATCATAACAAATCTGGAAGGCTGGTGCCTAGACGGTTGCCGGAGGCTGTTGCTCTTCACGCATAAAGCATTCTTTCCTTAGCTGTGGGTAAAAACGATTTCCAAGTCCGGATCATTTTCCTGATAAGACAATGCTATTTTTTAAGGCGCATACGAATACATATCATATTATTTGGTATATGCCTCGACGGGCTGCGAAGGTTATAAAGGTTGCTGGAATTTTTGTACGAGCTGAGTCGCACTTTTCTTATCAAAATTTGCGCAAACTACACATTAGAAAAATTAGATCCCTTTTTCTCCCATAAACCGCTTTTTCGATCTCAAGAATGGAAGAATGAGAAGCTACGAGGAACGGCTCACTGCAAGGTCGCTTTTGTCGAAAAAGTGCTTGATAGTATTTATTCTATATGGAAGCATTAATAAATCTTTTTCAGCCCTCATTCTTGGGCATGGAGTCAGCAGGAGTGCATGAAACCACTTACAACAGTATTATGAAATGTGATATCGATATTCGCAAAGACCTCTATGCGAATACTGTACTTTCGGGAGGTACCACTATGTACCCTGGAATCGCTGATCGTATGCAGAAAGAAATCACAGCTCTCGCTCCAAGGTGAGGAAAAGACGATGAGATGAGCAATAAGATTTGCGCAATCACGCGTCAGTTAACTGACCATATGCCAAGTACTTGCTTCACGTGAAATCAGTTTGCTCTTTTTCGCAGAGAAAAAAAAGTTTCGAAGCAATGTTTCAGGAAGAGAGAGAATTATTTGAAGTGGAGATATGCTCAATTGTTACTTTATTTAGCACGATGAAAATCAAGATAATAGCGCCTCCAGAACGTAAATATTCCGTATGGATTGGTGGCTCGATTTTGGCATCGCTATCGACTTTCCAACAAATGTGGATCTCGAAAGAGGCACGCTTTGATTGCTTCACCTTTCAAATGCACCTATCAGTCTCTAATAATTTTTGAAAACTAACTCCCGAGGAGTTTTATTACTTATTTCAAGGCGGCTAAATGTGAGTATTCGGTATATATTTGCAAGAGCGTTTGATCGCATTATCTCACGTCACCTTTACTTTTGTACTTTGAGAAAATCGTTTTAAAAAAAAGCAGTTTTTCTATACCCTTAATGATAAATAATATCATAGTTGAAACAAATATTGCAATTCTGTTCCAACAAATAAATTTGTGTAGAAGTGAAGATGATTACCATACCGGAAGATTCATACTCGATAAGCGATACAATGTGCGCTAAATTGGATTTATTAGCTGTCTATCTTAAATCGTCTTTGAAAGTGAATTTTTTTTCTATGATATATTTCTCTCGCAATTCTCTATAATCTTCATTTTGTTGCCGTACAAGTGAATAGTTTTTTCTTAAAATTTTCTACACAGCCTGACATTTCTCTCTTTGTGTCGAAGATCTGATGATTTTTTCTTGCAAGAAAAATGTCTGAAAGAAAAACTGTATTTGTCCTCCACTTTGCTATGATAAGAAAAATCTAGTCGGAGGAAAATTCCTTTGAAAAATTGAAGTTCTGGCTGTGTCGCTCTTCTTTTTTGCCATTTCATCCCTTACTCACCCATCCCCCGCACGCATTCATCACATCAATGTGTATGCTCCATATCAACTTATTGCAACTAAACGAAACTCTAGGAATTTAACAGTCAGCAATTTAAAAAAAACGTTCAGAATGCAATGTGTTGGAGAAATGTTACACGAGCAAGTGAATATATGAGTGAGAATTGTCATAGGCGGAAGTATTTGCTCTTGGAGCCAATAAACGGCACCTATTGAGCGTATTTGTTCTCATTTCAGGAGTATGATGAGTCGGGTCCATCGATTGTTCATCGTAAGTGCTTCTGAGTGTGCCGAAACGCTGCAACGCATTTCACTGTTTACTGTTCCCATAATTTTTTTTTGTTCTGGTATTTTTTCTCCGACATTCTATATTATGCTAATTGGATTATAGCTCACCTGTATCAAATTGGTGCTTCTACATTAGATCATCTCCTATTGACTGTTTCATAACATGATCAATGAACATCTTTCGCAGCTTACTAGCATTTACACAGTGCAACCGGTAAGTAATGAAGTGACGTGACATGCCTTCTTGCTAAATATTGTTGACTTTAAAGTTGTAATTCATAATCGATAAAACTTACTACCATCGGAGGTAACTTCAAAGCGTGTACGTCATATGGTGCAACAATTCCATGGTGGGTATAAACAATATAAGCGTGCATCAGAAAGCGTTTCACATGCCCGAAGAAAGTATGATCGCGTTATGGTCGATTGCAAAGTTCCATTTTTATATATTTACATATATATTTACATAAGTTGATTTTTTGCCTACTTTCCAAGCAATTTATATTATCTGTATCCTTCGCAATCTCTTCAAGCGATCTGAGTTTCGCGGGAGAAGGCTTTTTGGCGCCGACACAAAATCCAAGCTGGCACCCATTGTTTCACGGATGTGGTTCTTTGTGTGAGCATTCATTTTTCGACTCGATGATCGTCGATGAGAGTTTGCGTGGAAATTTTTAAATTCTAACGTTCGAAAGTTTTAAATATTTGGTTCTCAGCAGTCAGGGAAAGTGAATTTGAAAAGTTAGAAGAACAAACGACATTCACATAAAAACGGAGAATTTGAACATATCCGCCCTCTCTCTCTGTAAGTTACACCCTTGTCGTGGCAGGTCAGACCTAACTAAATTAATGGTATGGGGAGGGGTTGTAGCATGAAACTAAGAGTTCCGCAGTTTCGAACACATTTCGAAGTTCGCTCCACGGGGCTTAAGCATTTTGTAATTTCATTCACGAGCCGATTCGCTCATCACTTGCCACTATTCTTTAACAGAACGAACAGGTTCACCATATATCATTAAGGTTGAAAACCTTGAAATATGCGACCGCTAAAGTCAACGTTTGCACTACCGAACAGTAACTGTTGCCAAGGAACGGTGAAGCGTTTTGAATACTCAAATCACAAAGTTTTTGATTGGTGCAACTCATTTTCAAGTAATTCTCTGCCCACTTTGTCCTTACAAGTCTTTTGGCTGTGGAATTATTTGCATAGAAGATATAACAAATGCGCTTCTTTCTGTATCACTTTCATACTGTGTTGTTTCCAGTCGAGTACCATCCCGAAACTTGCAATGAAAGCGCAAATGAACTTCGAAAAATGTAAGCAAGATAAAAAAGAAATAGAAGACTTCGTTTGACCCCTTTGGTAGAAGTTTATTTATACTTCAGCTCCTAAACGCAATTTGCCGGAACCCATAGCAGCCTGCATCGATTAATATATGCCGAGACGAAAAATGCCTCGATCACAGGAAAGCCTGGCCTTGAAGCAGGCTATGTTCCTTTCCGCATAATCTTTGACTAAACCTACTGATTGAGGTAAATTAACTGGAACTTACAATTAACCTCAGTCCTCTCAGTAATGAAATTGCATAGTTTGTTGATACCAGGAACCGTGCCACAAATGGAATAACAACCACCTTATGAAGCATTGGCACATTATCGTACATTTACTGGTAGCGTTTTAGCGTTTGTGAACCTATCCGCGTTTCAATAACTTATGCAGCCTTTTTTGTCTTTCTAACCATTTAAAGCATCCAACGTTCCCACGCATTAAACCCGCAGGTCATGCATTCTTGTTCAGCACCTTCACGGCCTTTCAGGTTTGCAGATCAATCCCAGTTTCCTTATGGAAATCTGCAAATTACAATATGCAGCCTACATACTTTTTGTAAATCACATCAACACGACGTTTCACGTTGATTTTACGAGAGTATTAACACAGGAAAAAACGTTCCAAAGGACGAAGGATTTACTGAGGGAAACGCAACGTGCTGATTTTATTGAGTGATCGGAACGGAGGCATTCCCTCATCAAACATTACCTGCTACTATGTCGAAGGCTGAGCTGAAATCAGTGAGTGTGGAATGCCCTGATAGTTCCCCTGTTACAAAAGTAATATCTATGCACAAAAAGCTCTGCAGAGCACCTCCACAGAGGAAAGGTTAGATGGATGTCTTTGAGATGATTTGAGAATCGCTAATTGAGCACATGGTGCATGTAGCACCGATCGTTGTGGGATCGCCTCACATCCCGAATACATGCACTAATCAGAGTCGCCAATTTCAGTTACTATGTAACCCAGTGATTTCGGAGTTCTCAACACCTTTTCCATTACTGAACACTACATATTATCAAGTTTCTTTACGTTTTCCGTCAAATTCTTCCACCATTTCCCTCACTGTTCAGGATGTCGCAGTAAAACGTGTATTAAAAAAATCAACCGCTAAACTCTCTCACTCCCTCCTTCCCTCCACTGCTTCTTCGGTTTCCAAAACGTTCACGACTAAGTTTCATCGAGAATCCTTCAAACGTCTCTTCCAAGCGTTTTCTTCCCTCCAAATGATAATTTAAACACTACATCTGTAACAGCTTCACAGTGTACACACATCAGGCACTTTGTGGCTAAACGATGTTTTCCTGAGATCGTTTTTACGAAAGAAATTCGGTTATTTTTGTTTTGGTTCAAAAGTATTCGCTTGTAAAACTTACGCAGCGGGTACAAATTGTGACCGTTTCCTGGTCGCGTTGGGTGCAATTTATGTTTTCAGAGGGAGACATGTCAGCTGTATATAAAGCTCACGTCAAAACCGCAAAATGCGGGATTCCAGTAAAGGGGTTGAAGCTTCGAGATACCCCGCTCCAACCTTTTTTTTCTCGGAGCACTCACAGGTTCTAAAATCTCGGAGCGCTCATAGCTTCAGTGTTGGAAATGCCTGTAGACCTGAGGCACTCTTAGTTTCAGAGCTTTTCACAGAATTCTCAGAGCATTCCAAACATCGGTGCTTTTCGAAGGTCATCGCAGTTGCACAAACTTTGAAGTTATGGCAGGCCTAGGCCTCACTGCATGCTTTTGTTGCTGGCCACCATCGGTGAAACAGGCTCTGCGCAATTGGAGTTTACAGCCTTGCCTCGTGCGGGATATAATAGTGAATTTTGAAGCGTCGAAATGAGTAAATTTGAGCGACATTTTAAAAACCATATAAAGATTATATCATCAAAGAAATTGGGTGGACCGTATTTTGGCAGAATCATAACGACTGTTGATGTTTTCATTTGTAATCTTTGACATCAGTTGCAGAGGCCAGCCAATGGCTCAGTCATTTATGATACATTTATGTTGAAAAAGAAATTTCCCACTGTTCGGGATGTTTTCTTTCAGCGGATAACCAAGTTGTTCAACATGAAGACCTCTAGAGGTCAACAGAGTACATGCCTGTGATGCGACGGTGATTAAAACTAACTAGAGAGAAACTTTTTGAAAAGTGGAATCATTAGGCAAATATTCTAGAGCCCAAAAGTGAATCAGAGACGAAGGGAATCGCCGAACGCACGTGTGATACTTTGTGAAGCTGGAAGTGCAGCTCTGTTCGAAACAAAACAGTGCAAAAAAAGACAGGTGCAGTGCAGTTTTGAATGTGTGACGTTCAAGTTTCCCAACCGTCTTGAAAGCATCAGCTTAACATCGTTGTTTCAGGTGGAAGCGTATAGGATCAAGGCTTACGTTCAAAACGCTTTTGAAATTCGTCTAAACAAAGGATAGGCAAGTGATTTTCCATAAGCCATCAATTACTACTCCCCATCGCCATTTACAATGGATGGAATAAAACTAACTGCTTTTTTATGAGAAGCTGTAGAGCGGTGAAGACAGTTTTCGTCATTGCAAATCCACACAGTTGCCAAATATTGAAGCGAACTGTTGCCGAAGTGTTTCGGTGTTTTCTGTAGCGATTTTGCCATCACCCCATACAGCGCTAGATTGAGAGCCTTGAATGGTATATGAGTGATTACCGAGGTGCATTAGTAACTGCATTGCGCAAGTCTACTCTGACTGTTTTAATGAGCCGATAATAATAATCCGCAAATTATTGCTTTATTGCTGACATTTCTGCTGTTCAAGTCAACATCGGACCAATACATCTCGAGAAAGCGGTGATAAAGACCACGTCCTTTACTTATACTAGCAGATCTCTTAAGAGACAAGTGATGAAATCATACTCCACTACAGTAAGGTAGACTAGTAGGTTAAAGATCAAGAGGGAATAGTGCGCCGCGTAAGATAAATAAAAGGTCAAAATGATATAGGCAGATCAAACGATGCCCAGCATGTACCGTGAAACTATCCTGAGGCGGAATTTGAAGGGTATAAAAGGGATTGATGTACTCATGTATTCATTCCAGCTTCTAGACTGCTCTTAAGCGGAGGGGTGTGAAGCGAAGCGGGTGGCGGTTGGCGTGCGCGAGGTCATCGGCTGTAGCGTGAAGTTCGACTGCAAAGTCGTGCTGGCGACTGAAGCTGTCCTAATGTCCCTCCTTATTTGTCACCTTCCTGTATAAGTGTGATGAATTGTTTGCCCTTTACACATGTGTTATCTCGCAATTTAGTCGACGACAGCTTGACAGAAGGTGCAGATCCTCAAAGAGACCTGGACGACTAGACGAGCCAGGTTGAGCTGACTGACCTTAGTCATTTCAGATGGCACCCACGTTTGTCTTTGAACAATTAACTGAACGATAACCCTAGCTAAGCTCTATGTTGAGAGTATTTGTTGACAGCAACTTTTAACATCACAGCCATCATACAAGATCACATTGTGCATGGTCGATGCAGTAGCCAGCTACGCAATGCACTCCAAACTTTTTATTCACACACTAAGCGAACATTTCTTTGAAAATATTGTCGAAATGCCTAGATCGTACTCAAAAAGGCTGCCACTGAGCGCACGTTGCGTTGACGTGGTGTCGCCGAAGGTTTATTCTCCGACGAAAACCAACTAACGCCTCCCCCCCCCCCTCTCCCCCCGCCCCATTTCGTCGCTTGTTGTTGACGCGTCGCTCGTTGTTGACGCGTCGCTACGCGTTGCTCGCTTGCCTTTCCAATAGGCGTTATCCCATTTCCGCGTTTCTGCGCTCCACCCCACATCCAACGTTCTATTTCACTGTCGTAAATAATTTCTGAAGGCAGCTTTTCTCTTTAATAACACATCGGTAATTTATCATTGCCATTTTTCCCTCTCATGCCAATTCCTTCTTCCTCATTATTTCTTCCTTCTATATCTTTGTTATTTTTCACTTCATAGGTTTCGATGGGTTTACCTTGTCTTCTCCACCTGATTTCAGCTGACTTTCGTTCTTTAAACGGGGTTTGAAACCGTTTAGGTGATGATGTAGCCATTGCAACGGCTACAAATTAAGCATTTCCAATGATATTTTCATTTGAGTTTTTCTCCTCATTACAATGAATCTTCTCGTTACGGTTAAGGTGAATAGGCATCTTCAATAAACACCTGAGTGTAAAGACCAGTTACTTTTTACGCACCACTATAAGATCGATTTTGATAGTTTTGTTCTCCCCACTTTTTTTTTGTTTTTTGTTTTTATGTGTTCTATGGAAGAACTGAGATAATCACGCATATCCACCACAGCGAAACAAGTAAAAAGTGAGCCACATCTTTGGCATCTTTTTCAACAACATCTTTTAGTCACTGACTCGTCATCACAAAAAGCACCGTACTTATTATTTATGCAGTAAATATCGTATTCAGAGATAAGAAGCAGTATTGTCCGTACTCAATGAATTTTTTGTTTGATGTGTTCAATTTTTTTTTTTTTTTTTCAAATGGTAGCGGATGATTTGATAATATCTATTAAAGATTGATTGGTTCGCCCTTCGAGTGCTTTACGCTAAATGTTCTTTGTGTGGGTAGGACTCGGTCCATTGATGCAAAAATGTACGCCCTCATCAAGCGGTATGGTTAGTGCAACCCCGAAAGGGAACGAGACCGGCTCCTGTCAAGAATTTTTCATATTAAACTCTGACAGATTTGCTTCTCCTTGAAGTTCGTTTAGTTGTTACCTTCAGCAAAGAGGCGCTAAGCGAATGCGAGTTTCATCCTTTGTTTATTGCATCGAAGCGTTTAGGTTTTCCCAAGTAAGTACAGATTTCTTTGCAGCAGTCTCAAAATGCCGCTAATTTTCAATCATTTCTCAAGCCATCGAAAAACTCGCTTTTTCTCCGCTATGTTTTTTTGCTCGCCGGCTGTTCGATCAACGCCAAATATTTTCTCACTTATTTTTGGAGTTTTTAGGTTATAATCTATGAATGCTTCACTGCTTTAAACGTTGAAATTCAAATTTAAATACAACTCTAAAGCTTTTTGCACAGAACTAGATGGGCGTCGTTTTATGCGCTTGTATTGATTTCCAAGCTATATATATATATATATATATATATATATATATATATATATATATATATATATATAATATATATATATATATATATATATATATATATATATATATATATATATATATATATATATATATATATATATATTATATTAATTCAATAGAGAGGTGCAGTAAATGTCTCTCCCCCTTTGTGTCTTTAGAAATGAAAGTTATGCAAATCAGCGACGGCTTGCAAACGGCACAACTAACGCAGTTCTTTGCAAGAAGCCGGTCGCTTTCGTTCTAAAGTTCAAAAACCAGTGCAAATCACGGGACTGATTAGCTACCTGTACCGTTTATCTGCATGCGTCTGCTGTTTGCTTTATTTCTGCAAACCTATGAACTAACTGTGAACGCAAATTAGTCATTGAAAAGTATAAAGTGCGTTGCGTAATACTATGATATTACTTTAAGTCAGTTATGTGAAGTCTGTTTCTTCCGCCCTCTGTCTAGAACAGTTCTCCTCGCGATTTGATGTTTCTGAGGAAAAGTTCATAGAAATGTGTTAAAATTTATCCTTCGTTGTGTTCAGGTCATTCGTTTAAACGTGTGGATTTACGCCTATATAGTGTTGATGTATATCCTCATTGCCGTATGTAAAAGACGATTCAAGTCGGTCAATTCAATTTAAGTAATCGCTCTAAGCTAGTAAACACTGGCACAATTAAAAGGTATTACGGGTGTATATTTTGAGGTGCATGCCCAAACTTGCAAGGATACGCTGTAACTGAGCTCGCCGTTGCTGGAATACCTTTCAGTCATGAAAGTTTTCGAACCTTTCCTTCATATGCTTGTGACTGAAAAACTGACACTGTCATGCAAGTTGTCAAGAACGTTTGGATGTTTTGAGAAAGAGCTGAGATTCCAGCAAAGCAATTACAACGCTCCATTAGCAAATTGAATATCTCTTCAAGGAGTGAGGAGTTTCAGTGGCTGATATACATGGTAAAACCCTAAGTCTGCTCGGCAAAAGCGCCCAAGGGATTGCAGTCATGAAATTTTGAAGGTGTGCATGATATTATTTGGTGAGATTCCTTCAGGGGATATGAGTTTCGTTGAGTCTGGAGTTATGCATCGTGCTGAGAGGATGGCTAAGGTTTTGCATATTCTAAAGGTATGGCTGTTTCATAGGCAGTTTAAATGACAGCAAGAGATGAGAGAAACCTATGAGATGCTAGAGCTTTGCCTGCGCAGATTGGCCGTAATGGTTGGACCACTGAATTATCCGATGTTTCCGTTCCTGTCGCATTGCTGTCGTGGTGCATTATAGTGGCGTTGTGAATAGAATTCGAGCATAGCCGAAGATCACGGACAAATCTAAACTGTCGAAGAACTGTCTCTAACGCACAGTACGTAAAATGAGTTTGCCAGCATAAAAAGCAGAGAAATGTGCGCAATATAATGGAGCAGAGAGAAGTACGCATCACTGAGCTGTGTGCAAAGAGAAATCGCTTCTTGATCGTTTCCTTGTAACACTTCCTCTCAGTGATTTTCAATTGATGAGAAGTTTCGTGCAATGCTTGGTCATTTATTAAGCTACAACCACAAGCATGAAATTCTCATAGCGCCTGAGATAACTGTCATAAGAACTAATTTTCTTATTTCTCTCTATTCGATGGCAAAGTCTCCACATCGACTAAAATGTTAATAGTCACAGCCATAAAGGCTGAAGACAGTAACCAAAATCACCGAAATGATAGGAAAATAACTTAGAGGCCTTCGATCCAAGCACATTGCATCATTTTTCACTAGCAACTCGAGAATTTGTTTTATCCCCTCAAATTGCCGACTAACTTCCTATCCGCCATGCAAACCACATGTGATATATGTACAATAGAGCGAAGCTTCATCTGGAATTTAAATCAATGATGCAGCAGAGAGCAACGTGACAGTCATCGAAGATTTCTGTAAGGCACATACACACCACCTGGGTATGTTTAGTTTCTCTTTCAGTTTGCCACTGATCACCGTCACGTGTATTCGTCAAGTCAACGATGTGGATCGAATTCTAGTTACTTACTTAATGGTTGATTAATTGGCGCAAATGAGTTTAACAGGCAGAGGTTCCTATTCAATTATATCAAATTTTTTATCGATGTTGCAACTATCGATTATTATAGCTATTTGTGAAAATTAATCGTCTATATCGTTTCGGTTGAAAATGCTATGTTATAAACTACATTGAACATGAGCAATCTCTAAACGTTATTAGCATTTCGATATTAACTTCGATCAAATTGAACAAATTTTAACGCGTAAATTCATAATTTTTTTTTTCAGTGAATTTCGATATGTATATTAGCTCCACAACCATAACGAATACTTTGAATTTTAATTGAATGTTGATGATTTTTATAGCGTTCGTTAATTTATTTCTTTGTTCTAAATGTTGTTGGGGCGAATTTCATACCATCGACGCGATCTCTAAATGAGCGCTCACAACTTGAGATATCCTTACGCTGCAACACTATCACAATTATACGCTCATTACCGACATATCGAAATAGATTTATTAGCGTTCGCAAATCGAAAATCAAATAAAGGGTGATTTGAAAGTTTCAATCGTTTGCAATGCGATACGTTTGCAATGTTTGAAAAGAAGTGATTTTTTTTTCAGTTTTTTTTTTAAACGATATAAACAGATTTTTCATCGGTTACTTCTAGATTTTTGGCTAGATATTAATCACTCATTCATTTCTATCGACAAACAAAATCTATCCCGTTCAATTGTTTAGTAAAGAGTATTTTTCATCTATTTTCATCTAACGCCAACCATAACGAATCATCAACATTCAACCAAAATTCGATGTATTCGTTATGGATTGGCACTATATGACCTTTTACAGGCCTTCTCTTATTTTTGCACACATGCAAAAATGTGGAAGCAGAACTCATGAGGTAATAAAAAAAAGCATAGGAAAATGATCACACATATATCGCTTAAGGAATCGAAACGCGAAATTTAGCATGCACTAATGTAGTATGCGATAAACTCACATGCGATATGCATATAACCTCTGTCTAACAAAGTCTAGCACTATACGTGTATGGCGAGTTGTTCTTTCACATTTCATCGAACGGCTATGTGATAGGCAGCGAGTTATAAACGAGGCTGTGCAATGAGTGAAGTATGAAGCGGTAAAACTTGCAAATATATTGTATAACCTCAAAGGCAAATCGCATTTGGTATGTTCCAGCCACTATTATCCAAATTTTAAAGCGTTCGTTCTGAAATTTGAGCCTTCTTCTCTCAAGAAAAACAACTATTTTCCGTTAGTATGCCCAGAAACCGCAAATGATTGCCCCAAAAAATGGTTGGGTCTTTCTAGGGGACGTTGAAATTTGTTATCTCCCTTCTATTTATCCTGCCCTCAATAAAAAAGCCTGTTTTCACTTCTACAGGATCTATAAGCGTCGGAGCGTACTCACCTTGCGATCATTAAAAGTTTGTCTTGTTTGAGAGGTGATTGACTGGAAAATTATCACTGAGTCTTTTGCTTCGGTACAGCCATCTGGCTGCTTACATTTCAAGACTTTATTTTGCTGGTCGTTTACGCATGATGAAGAAATTGCTTTACTGTTTCCTGCGGCCTCTGTGTATTGTTTTTTCGTTATATTGTGCTTATTGCCAACTTGGAGGTGGAGAAGTTTGCCTCCAGCAAACATTATTTATCTAACAACAAACTCTAACATGAACGCCAAACATCTTTCTCGTTTTCGTATTCTAAACATTGAGAAATAATGTTTTCAGATTCATCAAATATAGTCGCCGGAATTAAAGCTGCGAGCGATTATTGATCGGTCTTCTACCTAAAATTTTCTTTAGGTGGCATCTTCTATGGATACATAACCTTCTAAGCGAATGAGCTGAGCACATCGCTCTATACACTTATTTACCCCTTCACTTGTAGTAGCGAATGTAGCCCAAAAAAGGACGTGAACGGGATTCATAAAAAATAGTGTCGAATGGTATCTGGAAAATGAATTTATATAATCTTGTAGCATGGTATAGAACCAATTTACTTATCTCATTCTGAAGCAATTCAAGATCGAATGACTTAAACGTTTGCCTATATGACGGTTACAAAGAACGTGGAAATCTTCCACGAAATGTTGCTTTAAACCATTGTTGTACCTCTTCGACAAGCTAAACGTCTCTATCCTCAGATGGAAACCATATGTAAGCGCAATACTCCAGGAACAAGCGATAGTATAGTGCATGCGGTTGTCGGTTATGTCTCAAACATTTGTGCTGAAAAGAATGTATGATACATTTAGCCATTTTTGACGCTTTTTACCAAGACCTATTTGATCATGTCTTGCAGGTGCACTGCAACAATCGCTCCGCTCATCTATCAAAGTCTAATACTCGTTGATTTCATTCCAGCAGATTCATCAATGTTTATTCGCTTATTTGCGAGAACTACCACTAGATCAAAGTGTTGAAGTTCTCTGATCCCTATAGTCGAAATTTTCGTCAATTCCATGTCTCCAAAAAAATTTTAAAAAAGTCCACAATAAGCAATCTGAATACAGTTCCCATTTCCGTATTGTACATGTTGCCGAATATCCTCCTTGATGACGTCATCGGTTCACTTCTCGTAGCATCTTATAAATGCACCTGGACTCAATTCGATCATCGCCCTGCAGCCGATCTCATGCACTGAAGATCGTATTGTTTGCTAAACTTGCTGCTGCTATCTTGTAGACAAAGTTTAAGCTATCTTCTTTTTCATTATTTTTGTTTATCTTCATTGTTTCCTTGCTCCTCACATTGAACATATATACATGTACTAACCTCATATATTAAGCATTGAAGTGGAAAAAAGAAGTGCATGGAAGCAATTTCACCGCGAGAAGATACGATGAAAAATAAAGCCATCAAACGCTATATATATATATATATATATATATATATATATATATATATATATATATATATATATATATATATATCAGTGTGGCTTATTTGAATTTTATGGAAATTATCGTTTATTTGCGTCATCTCGTTTTATATTTAAATTCGCATAAATAATCATTTATCATAATGGAAAATTTGAAAATGAGTTCATTCGTCGTTTATTGTTCAAATATCGAAAGTAATATTTTTCGATATTGTCAACGGAGGAGGATTGAACGTCTGAATTGTTTCACTCACTGGAATTCTATGGAAAGTTATAAAACGGCATAATGAATGTGCAATTTCAAAATCAACATTTACCCATCAATCGAAAATTTTCGATTATTGCATTCAAATTTTCTTTACCAATCGAGGATTTCGAAAAAGCGTCACCACTTTTGAACATGGAGATTAAAAAATTGTAACTTTTTAGCCGTTTTGTTCGCCACGCCATATTCAAGTGAAAACGTTTGGTCGCACCTATCGAATAAGAAGGCGTACACATTTTACATAGCGTTTTGCACCACAGCTTACTTTTGCTTCTTTTTTTTTTCTGAAGTTTAAATGTCATTTTGTCTAAAGCTTGCAGAGACATATTTTCCTTGGATCTGCGTGGTTTATAACTTCATTTTGTGGTTCATATCGAATTTATATATAATTCGGTGACAGGCGCGTTTCTAAAATTATCGGTTATTATGAATTAAACGCGTTGGCATTGAGTGAACGGAGTGAAACGTTAGAAGCTACGCATGATGACGATGATCGTAAGAGACGGCTAGGTTTACGAACGCTTATTTGCTTCGAATACCAATTAATGATGTGCAATGCGACCATCTGGTATTTTCCATCAGGCCTCTTCAGCGTGCAATTCATTCACGCCTATCATGACAATTCATGTGCGCTTTATGCGCCTAAACACTGACAGCTCTTGACGCCCTTTCCGTCGTACTCACCGTTGACACGAATTTCTTGACGCTTCTTCCGTCGTCTTTTCTTTCCTATCTTCTTATTCTGTTTGCTTCTGAATCGGTCTGATTTAGATGTACGCTGTTTTGCTGTGCTTATTCCTCGTTGATTCAACCCGACTACACTTCGGCGTTTTTTTTTTTTCAGTTAACGTTTTTTTCACGCCTTATCCTTATGTTTTTTGCGTATCCTGGATGTATTATTTGAAAGTTTATTCTCTACGAGCAATCTAGTATATAATTTGTTTGCTTCTGGAAGAGGCCGATAGTGATAGTGTTAAAAGTAGCGTGCGGCTACGTGGTTGGCAGCTTTTGGTGATCCGATGTTCGATATTCAAATGCGAACTGAAAAATGGATGCAATGTCAAGGCAACATTCGTTGTTTATGAATCTGAACCGGATCAGAACGAGTTTCACTCTGTGCTACAAATGCTGTACTTATGAAACATCCATCTTTTTAGTCTCCGCACAGACCGGAATATGCCATTCCACCCTCTAAATGTTCGCTGCATTCCCTGAATGAATGTCATGCTTTTGTGATGATGGCTTATGTGAGCTTATATGGTGATCGTTGAGTATGCTCCTCAAATATTTAAATCTTTTGAAAGTTTTGATTGCAGTTTCATATAGGAATAAATCAAGGACGTTAAATTTGGTGGTCTTGTGGAGAAATCTGGATATCGTGCTTGCATAGAGCCTTGTCTGCTTTTTACTATCAGAATGGCCATGTGATCACCGTTGGCATATCATGTTATTTCTACACCTTTTCTATGGAAGGAAATAATTTCCTCGAAAGATGTTTCTCTGTTTTTATCATATCGGCTAACTAACGCGTAAAAATTTAAAGAAATTCATTAGGATTTTATATTTACTTACAACCTTCACTTTACTGATGTTTCTATAGAACTCGATGCAAAGATTATGCATTTCAAAGCAAATCTCTGTACGATGGTTGAACAACGTTTGATCTATTGAAGTCCACTAAAATGTGTCCAATTAATGCTGACATACTCTACCTGCAAACGAAAATTTAGTTTACTCACAACCTTCATCGTTTGGTGTGCTTGAAATTATATATATATATATATATATATATATATATATATATATATATATATATATATATATATATATATATATATATATATATATATATATATATATATATATATATATATATATATATATATATAGGGCTTGTTTTTTATTGTACCAATTCCACGTGATGTCTTTTCATCAGAATGCAAGGCATTCCTGAAAACTATCCCAAACATTCCAAGTTATGCATCAAATTATGTATATATAGTATAAATTGCACAAATTCGACTCTTGTAGAAAATGATTTAGGAAGGCTTCATGATGAGCGTTCGCTCATTTAGTGCTCATCTCTGTGCTCAGGTTGCAGGGATCCCGCCCTTTCACTTTCCTCTTCTTCCGTCTAAAACAGGAGGTTGTTTGATATTGCAAAGATTCAAAACAAAATATAAAGCATCGGCGACAAAATTTTCAATACTAGACTTTGTAGTTTATTCCATTTCACGTATCTTCCCCGTCCAAAACGACGCACATTTAATTGAATCTTTCATCTGTGCACCTCATTCTTTTTGGGTCATTTTTGGTTTCACTTGATATGATCATCTAACTAAAATTTTACTTCATGTCCTCAAATCACAGCTTTAGTGATTGTCGTGACATATGCGTGGGATCACTGAAGTGAACTAGCGGCATTCACTCATATAACATCATCTCCTATAGGCAAGAAGGGGATTTGTTAGCCGTTTTGAAAATTACAGTGCACAGTTATGCACGCGGTGTTCTCGATCATGGGGCTTCAGCGGAGCTTCATTAGTACGAACTCCGGTGACTTAACTCCACGTGTGTAAGCACGTAGGAGCAGGAAATTGGCTCACATTCATTAGATCCACAACCTAAAATATGCAAAAGCCATTTTAGAGTTCTGCACAACATATCAGTGCTAGAGGATTCGGGCTAGAACTGAAGAAGCAGTCCATAAAAGAGTGCTGCAGCTTTATCAGGATTGCTTCTTCAACACACTCAAATGTAGATCGTACGCAAGCCATTTCTGGCAACGTAAATTGCAGGAAGAAGATTTATGGGGAGAAGAGGGAGGACTGAGAGTGCAGACGAGAGACTTTCACATTACAACGAGAAAAACGGAGAATGCTAGGCTTTTTGCGTCACCTGGTCCAGCGAACATGTCGAAATTTTTAGAATTTACGTGCATGCGGTCCCTCAATGAAACTATGCATAGAGTGAAACGTTTTCTCCATCAAATTTTCAAGCATCATCAGGGCATTCCATGAAATCTGCGTTTACGCCCTTCTTATGCATCTGCTATCCAAGACACAGAATAAAGTGACTTCCCATCTCTCCCATTTCCCCTCACCCTCTCTCGTCTATAAATCGTTTATACGAATCAACCATTCCGTTGCAGTGTTTGGAAACATCGTTGGACATTGTGCTGTGTTTCTAACATAGTGTGCGTGAGGGGATCATATCAAAGAGCGCAGCGTGTGGTGTACGTAATGTTGCGAAGCATAACGAGTTTTGGCTTGCCGTGTCCCAATCTGCGACGTGTTGAGAAGAGATTGTGAGCGTTGCGAAGGGAACTGCAAGGGGAGGGTGACATATTGTATCTAAACTAATTAGTACAACAAGCAATGCACATACTAGGGACTATGTTTTTTTGCCTCATTAATATTGGCCTAAGAATTAAACGAAACTTTTTAACAACACGAAAGACGAATCAACTCTCTTGTCGGTATTATTTATATATATATATATATATATATATATATATATATATATATATATATATATATATATATATATATATATATATATATATATATATATATATATATATATATATATATATATATATATATATATATATATATATATATATATATATATATATATATATATATATATATATATATATATATATATATATATATGCGCATCTCGCGGCACCCGTTTTGTCTATTGATTGCTACAAAAACACTGCGTGGACCCTATCGCGAATCTCTCTTTCAGCCAAGTGATAGAAACCGATGCTGGACGATTCAATGGGGGGAGAGTCATTGTGCATTGTACTGCTTTACTTAACGCATCATTCGTTAAAGTGCATATGTCCACTTTACTCTAATGTTGTACTAACTAATTTATATACAATTACTGCTTTCATTAGTTGACTATATAGATCGTTTTTTAATGTAGTTATAAAATAAATATGATAGAAAAGATGTGAATTTTCGCCAAAAATTTAACACTTAAATCGACATATAAGAAGACAAAAGTTCTTCAATCATTATCGTCAGCTATTTTATGCTTTATCTGGTTGACTCTAAAATAATTTCAGGCTAATTTTAGGGCATAAGAATCCAAAAAGAGGAAATTATTGCCTACCGTTAACGATCACCCTTAAACATGATTATTATTTTTCTTTTCAAATAAGTTGTTTTATTTGTTGTTTAGCGGAAATTTGGATCGAATGTTCGACATAAATTATTAATTTTACTGTTGCATCAATTTTTAGTGCAAACGTATCCACTGTTATTCCACTTGAAGTTTACTTTTACCTACAAGAGAACTAGTATAAGTAATAATTTTTTTTAAATTTTAGTATTTACGGTCGTATAGGTTTATAGGATTAAATGCATATACTTTGTTGATATGATATTAGTGAAATATTTGTTCATATATGGCAGTTATATTCCACATTAATTTAACTTTCTTATGATGATCTTGATTAATATTGCCTTCTCATGACTCTCTCTTCATTCAAGACATATTATCCTTCTGGAAGCAAAAATATTACCTTTCATTTTGCGCATCCTACTTAGCCAGAGACATCCCCCAAATAGGTGTTGCCGTAGAAGTGGCTCTGATCGCAGCCGCATCCCACCAATAGTTTTCTCACTTATTAGTTGGGCGTTAAGCGGGCAAATTTTTTTTTTTTTTTTTTGAATCGAAAAGTTTTCGTTTTCTCTGAGAGCAATATTTTCCGAACTCGAAACTTTCACTGAAGAATTTTGGCGACAACTTGAGCATAACAAACGTTAGGCACTAACTTATAAAAAAAAACTTCGCCTTTGAAATTCTTTCAAGAGAATTACTAATATTTCAACTTTACACATCAATACTTATAAGAAATCTGCTGCAAATTATCGTGCTACGTACTCAGTATTCATTGCAGAGTGTTATTTAGATGGCCAACGGAGAGGAGGATGCAAACCCTGAGCGCTCCCCCTATCACCTCAAAATTGTTTCAGTGTTGTTTTTTTGTTCTTTTTTTTTGAATAGCTGTGCAAGCAGTTAGCATAGTGGGCATTTTGGAAGAGTCTTATAAACGTATACTCATGATTGAGGGCGCAGCCGAGGTGAAAAAGACTGGGCGAGGATACGTTCTGACCAAAAATTCCACTTCCCACCGCTTTGAAACTGCTTTCCTAACTGTTGTAAAAGCGAACGCTGAAATGAAGGCTTATAAAAGAGAAAGCTTGGCAGTGCACGTTAACCCAGGGAAAGAACAGTTATCATCTCAATGAATATCGCACTCTTTTTCCTGAATATGCATTACAGGTGTATCCTCATCGATCACTTCCCAGCAAGGAAATGATGAAGGAAGGTGGAGGGCAACAGGTGACTAAGCTAAACTCAAAGTATTTGCCTCCAGGTTATTCAGAATTCTTTGCTAGCTTCTCCTCGAACCTCGAAATTCATTCTTTATCACTGAGAAGACGGGTAGCGTGAGAAAGTAAGGAGGTCTCAGGAAGCCTACATGTAACATAACAAAGGCAGTGCAACGTCTGCTATTATCATCTGTATATATCACTTCATCGTTATACTGTAAAAATTTAAGGTGGCTGTTTTTGGAGAATATTGCTAGTTCACCTGCATTACCGTATACCGTATACTTTTCGTGTGCAGTGGGAAAGGTCGCCTCGTCTTGAGTCTGCTTGATGTCTTACCGGTTTCTTAGTGCCTACGACGTTTTATGTGCAGAATGCCTACCAAACGCCAATGTCGTTATCGCTCAAAGGTTCGCGACAGCGTTTCATGTGGGATCGCCGGAAGAGGAGATGAAAGTGGGAAATGATTACTGCAATACCATATATTAAAAAAACGGTGCTAAAAAAACACAGCACCACTCTTGCTTTATCTCACTAGACTGTTAGTGAGGAAGAACTTCGTGGAATTTTTTTTTTAAACAGTGACAGTGAATTATGTCTTATCTGTATGTGAAACAAGTGCTGGGCCTTGTTCTACTTACACTTTTTTGGCTTAGACATTACGAGCCAGGCAGTGAGAGAAAATTTTCTTTTTCTTGCTTCTTTTCTAGCTTTGAAATAAATCTTTCGAGGAGAATTTCCCGCTGATCATTACAATAAAAAGCTGCAGCCACAACTATGGCAAGCAAACTTATGTGAGCAACGAGGCATTTAAGTAAGTGAACGAAGTAAGCTCGATCAAAGAAAATCGGCGGCATCGCTAGACGACTTAAAGAGAACAAAAAAATGCTCGAATGAGTGAATAATTTTTATAGACGCTGGTTTTTTTCTTTTTTCTGCGCAAAAAACTTTGATAAAAACGATGACTATCAAAAATTGGAGACGCCTTTCGAAAGTATAGATTATTAAATCAAGTTTCCAATTTTGTTTCAATTTTCTTTTAGTGAAGTTTTTTTTGCTGTTAAATTGAAAACGCCTGCGGCGCAAATGTCGTGTCACATTCTTCAGCTGAAACACCTTGAGAAATTGGTAACGTATGGCTGGTAATCATCTGGCCGAGATGTTCACCGCTGCGCAATTGACTGAAGCAGAAATAACTAAACAAAAGCGGACGAGGCGCAAATGACCGGGCGATAATTCTTATACGTTAATAGTCACATTGGATTCTTTGGTTCTCATATTTTTAATTCATATATGGAAGTTTGCGGGGTTTTATGTGAGGAACAAATACCTTTCTGTATAGGAGTTGTATAAAATTGTGGCCGCGGTCAGTCGTAATGAAGAGAATGGTCCGCATTCGAAAAATAAAGGAAGCTCGGTCTTCACTAGCAACGCTTTCGATAGATTTCATACCACTTTATCTACTCACCTCTATTAAGGACCTCCTTTCAAAATATGGAAGTCCACTTTTTGATTCGAAAGCTCTGTGAAAATGAAGCCGCCTATCAATATTGGAAGATTTGTAAAAATGACATGGTTCGAGAAAAGGCGATTATGTTTTCGAAAATTGGAGAAAGTTTATATCCATAAAATAGCGTATGTGCGATTTCAGCTATTTGATGCAGTAAAAGAAAGACAAATTTCCCCAGTAATGCAGCAGCTATCACGGTAACTGTAGAATGAACTTAAACACTGAGAAGTTTCTGCTGAGCGATAAGCATATCGAAACTGAGAGCATGAGCATATTCTAGCAGTTATTATCGTATTATTAGATGACTTAAGGAGAGAATAAAACAGATGAAGAGATGTAACACTTTCTATTGAAACCTTTGCAACCTTTTCACTAATCGAACGCATTGAGTAATTCTAAACTTAATTATGTTTAGATTAGGGAAAAGCTGACGCTAATTCTAACGTACGTATAACTCATTGCTTTGTATTTCGAAATTTTCAGCACAATGTACTGTTGAAAAAAACTTTTCTCAATAAACAGATTTCAGCCTTAACGATATCGTTCCTATATGAGAAATTTAGCTGCTATTTTTGGAGTATTTTTAGGCGGCTAATCTCAGAAAGAGAATTCACTCAGTCTTTTCGATCATGATTGTTCTACTACACAACTTGCAAAAAAAGTATGTAATATCTAAAACGGGAACCTACATTTCCGGTTATCCATCCTTTCCTCCTTTTGTGTTGTCTCTCTTTCCGTTTCTTTCTCTCTCTCACTTCTCTCTCTCTCTCTCTCTCTCTCTCTCTCTCTCTCTCTCTCTCTCTCTCTCAACTGTTTTGCATTCCCATCTACAGTAGCTTCTATGCACATGCTCATTTCTGACAGCCACTATCTTCTATGGTCAGCACTGTTAGATTGTATTTTTCATGTCTATTTCATTTCTTATTTTTCGATTTTCTCTTTCAGTAATGCTATGCAGTTATTTGCTTTGTTCGGCATTCGTCGGGACTTTAGCTCAGTTGTCGACTAGTCCTTATTTGTTAATTTAATCATCACCACACGAGGGAATATCACTTTTTTCACGAGAATTATGCCACCGTTTGAAATATTATTCGTTTCTTAAGTAATTAAGCATCCGTGACGGAGAAGGGGGAGACTGATGTTTCTTGAATTTTCGACTGTTTTCAATGGCCGCCACGATTTGATTGTGGCCGTGGAGTTGATCCCCACTACTACTACCGCTATGGAGCGCCATCTGTTAATAGTCGACTGCATTTAAAATACACCTAGCCTTCGTGACGCTTTAGTGTAACAACTAAAAGGTGTGAATTTTCTCCACACGCTCAAGAAGGGGAAAGGGTTTGGAGAAAATGTGACTTATTTTTCGATATTCATTGTGTGTTTGATATGCCATTTTTGGTAGTGGAGGTTTTTGATAAAATTTTAGCACAACTTAGTCAGTAATTCTTGGGCTGGTCTCAGTCTCTTCATAATCTTCCTCCCTAACATATATGACGGAACAAAAATTTGATGAAAAAGCCAGGCACTACGATGAACGTTTCGTTTCAAAAAAAAAAAAAGACTACAAGTAAAACTGCCGCTGTCTGAGACAAACGTGGTTAGGTGAGGGGGGCGACGAGGAGGGAGAAGGGAGGGTTGGAGGGGGGGGGGGGGGCGGGAGTGGGGCAAGAAGATGTGGATAAATCTTGGGGACATATAGGCGTGTTCATATTGTGAGCGTGTTTCTAAGTCGAGAGTGCCGGATCAATAGAAGTTTGTGCGATCGAAATCATTGAAGTGGCGCGAAACGCTCACCTGCGTTTGCGTTGCGTTGTTTCTCGGATCGATTCGTTCAATCCGACACTCCTCAAATCGGCCGTTAGTGTGTTATCGACGAAAGAAAAAAAAAAAAGATTTTTTTTCCACTCATCTCATTGGACAATAGATGACGACACGTACGTTGCGTCAATTTTTCTTCGTTTATGAATGCCAGTACGTTGAGGTGATGATGATAATGTTCGAATGCATCTATTCATCGATACACTATTCATCCTCAGATCTCTTGAATTCACTCAATAATCCTCGTTGTTTTTGGTGAAGAACTGCATTCGATACGGCATTGCGGTATTTATTCCCATTATGCGTTTTTCTTCTTGCTTTTTTTTGTTATGTTTCTGAATTGCTAATTTCCGTTTAAATCGAGATTAATTACACGTTCAGCAAGATCATAATAACTCAGAAAACAGTATTATGATGATCTTAGATGGGAAACTTATAAGGGGGTTTCATTTCCTGATCAACATGCAACATCATACCATATACGTAAGCGATGCCGCAGAGTCTTGGTTGGATAAATGACATCATCGCGGTAAATGACGTGATAAAATAAGGCGGGTTGCTTTTAAGAGTAATGAGACGGGGGTAGGGGAAGGAATGCATGAGATTGATTTGTGAGGGAAGGAAGTGGAGGAGGAGATAGAGATTCGTTTCAGTAAACGCCTTGCCAGCTTTAGGCTACAAGTGCTTATCTTCGTGTTTGTTATTTACAAACAAACAACAAATGGCTTTTTTTCTTTCCGTTTTTGTGTCGCATCCGTATCTCCTCCTGAGTATTTTTTTTTTCATTCGATAGCATTTTCTCTTATATTGTCACTGTCTATGAGAAGTAATGCTTTTAACGCCTACTGTCACCGTATTTACATTGGATGTACCAAGCGGATCATTTGTAGTAAATTATCGTCGGGCAATATCCCCTTAGACTCATCTCTATCATACAGAACGATGAGGACTGAGATACCATGTGACCAGCATCGTCGGGTTCGACAAGAACACAGAGCAAACTTAAGTCTGCAATATCTGCTACTGTCTAAATATCTCTTCTATTCCTGGCGACACTATCGTTTTTTGAGAATTTACCGTTGTTTGTAAATTAAATTTGCAAATTTGTCATTGCAGGAGCGATTTTTAGGAAAGTCGACCACCTGTTATTACTTCTCTGAGCGTCTTTTACGAAGCAACAAGCGTCTTGCAGTTATTACGGCAGTACCTGCAAACATCAATACTCTACAGTTCTAGCGAGAAAAGAGCTGATGTTGTGTTAGGTTTCCCTTTCCCATACCTCTCAACTTGGGCATAAATGAATCGGAACGCTCAAAAATCGAAGCTTTCTAGTGCTTTCTGACGGGAAATTTCTGCTTTTCATTTCGTTCTTCACCTTGTTCCACTTCACTTTTTAAAAGACAAGAAGGTACTATGCAAGGTTTCGGAATTTTGAGGTGGGCAAATAGGAATGTTTTTCTCTTCGAGCTTATTAGAAGAGTTTTCCGTATTCACGAGGGACTTCTGCTTTTAGTGACGTTCTAGCAGAGAGCTTTCTGGGAGCGCTACATTCAAAACAATACGGTGTGCGTTACATTGCAACAGTACTCCGTAATAACGTTTCATAGAGGCGATCAGAAATATACGCACTAAGGGACAGTGAATGCGAACCTGTCGTTTATTGAGGAAATGTGTAAATATGGGGTGCGTTTTCCCCGTAATGCTTACTTGAATGCAAACAAAGACTACTGCTGCAGGCATTTAGTGGCGTGAGGGAAAGGAGACGTAGAAGATGTGCCTAGTCCGTAAGTGGGTTTTCGAATTTCGAACCTTTACCATTCTTCGTTTCCGGCGTCTTTGCACTTTCAAGCCCCCACTGATGAAAGTTATCGACGATCTGGGACTTCCTGAGCGGTTAAGACACCTCACAGGTGGGGGACTCTAAGCATCAGATTTGTCGAAAATACTTTTTACGATATCCCAATGCCTGCTTCAATTCCATTCCTCCTACTGCTTTTAAATTTGGAATAAGCTGATCTTCGCTCGCCACAACCCCTCTCCCTCTCCCCCATCCCCACCTTGCCTCCAGACATTGACTTTGCAAGGCATCAGTCAATGACACGAGGTCCGCATCGAAAAGACTAACTTTCAAAGGTTAGATCACATAAAAGCTGCAAAATACATTCTGTAGGTTTCATAACATTTGTTAAAGTATGCCCACAGATGGCCACAAAGGAAGCATTTGCTGGAAGAAAGTGTGTGAAAAGAATTGTCTGTTGGAAGCACTTGAGGTCAACTTTCAAGTGCCCGGCCAATTTCTCACGTGAAGAATAGCAGCTGGTCAGATGCGATAGCGGTAGAAAAACGAAGGAAGAAAGGAGTGATGAGGTTAAGGCTGATTTGTCAAGAAAAGAGAGGATGAGTCTTGGTGTGTTTGAGAAGTCAACATGTAAGGGTCAGCTCCTCTTGGCTCGTATGGTCGTCCAGCTCTCCTTGAGGATGTGCACCTTCTGTCGAGATCAGTCGAGTAAACTGCGAGACAGCACAGGTATAAGGAGCGAACAGTTTGCCACGCTTAAATAGTGATGTGAAATAAAAGAAGGGACACCAGAATAGCTTCAATCGCCTGCACGATCTCGCAGTCGAACTCCGCGCTGCCGCCGTTCACCTCGCGCACTGCAGTGGTCACCCGTAAGCCCACTCGCCTTAAGACCAGTCCAGAAGCTGCAGTGAATACATGAGCACATCAACCACTTTTGTATCTTGCCGGTTCTGCCTCAGGCTAGCCTCATGACACATGCTAGGCAGTCGTTTGATCTGCCTGTGTCTCCCTTTGACTCACCTTGCACGGCGCATAACCCCGGTTCATCTACTGTCTACTCGTCTACCTTACAGGCAGGTTGACAACCTTTGTTCCTAACATATTCGCAGAAGAAAAAGAGAAAGATGTAAGTCCAGTCCGTTGGAAAACAACTCTTGAAGGGAACGCGTTCTTTCACTTCCGGCCCCTTCTTGACACACGGACCGTCGTGGATAGAAGCTGTCTTTTTCGAAAGTTGAGGGGGAAAGAAGAGGATCATCTGGGTGTTCCATTTCACATAATATGTGCAAAGATCAAGTTTGATCTTCTAGTAGTCCTGTCGAAAGAATTAGAAGCGAAAATCTTCCTTCCGAATCGACTAGTTGGATATCGAGGTTCCTTTCAATGTCAAATGTGAAATAAATCCTGCTTTTTTTTCCTGTTGTGAACTCATTTGACTGAACTTGTATTGGATGGAGAAAAAAACACTGTTATTTACTTGTTTGACGCCTTGTTGTCGAGGTGTGGTCGCTTCAAACTTTCATTAACCTTGCTCGCGCAATCCAAATCCTAGTTTGTGCACTGATCTCAACTATGGTGTGGATGTGTGTCTTGATTCTGCAATATAAGAGAAGCAGGTTGCCACATCGATTCTAGATAGCCATACCTATGGTATGTTAGAGGTGAAATATCGTTGAGGTTTCTATTCGCATAATTTTCTCGCCTCATGCAAATGTTCTATTTGAAAATTTCTCTCTATGATAATATAAGCGGAAGAGATAAAAGTTTTTCGTCCATTACCTAATGAGGAATAATATCGATGTGAGAGGCTTCATGCGGAAAACTTGAGTCCTGCATGCGTAGGCAACTTTGTTTTTCTTCGATTTTCTAACATTTCCTAGGGAACGATGCTAATGAGGGATTGATGAGCACTGCACGTCGCTAAGCGAAAAATTTTCAGTTGATTCATTCAACTTAGGTTTATCAATTACAGATTTTATTGTGTACGCAGTTAGGTTCGATTGATTGCATGCCATTGGATAATTAACACAACGAAATGCTTCCGATAAATACTGTTGTTGTGCTTATTGTTTTAGACGGCACTTTCATTTCAAAAATATGTGAAGAAATTTAAATAAAATCTCCTGAAATTGGCTCATACTTTTCTTCACTTTGCATAATTTTCGCATCTTTTAGTGTTCCACAAACAGCAACTCGTCCATTATTTTTCCTTAAATTTCGGACTCAAAATTTATCCTTTACGACGAAGTCGCCGATTTCGGGCCACCTTCAAATTCCGACTTTCTCTGGACAACAAATTCTCACTTTTTTTTTCCTTAAATCTCGAAAATTTCATTGATTCGCGAATTTGCAGCTCGAAAACTCAGAGTATTGGTTAATCGCAGGTCGAACTGCAAATTTTCTTCCCTGCAACGCTTCGATGATTCGTCTAACTTATAGAGTCCAATGGCTTTCGTTTTTGATCGCTCATAAAGCGTGAAATTTGTGAGGTCGCAAAGTACAATGAATAAGATTGCGGTATTTTTCACTGAAAATTCGTGATACTTTCTGTATGTGTTGTTTTGCACCATTTTTTGTGCATTTTCATAGGTTTGCATCACAAAGTATGTTCCATTGAAGTCTTTGCGCTTAGATGTCCGCTTCTTTGATACTTTCGACTTGGCAGCCAACAAAGGTGATGCTATCGAATTTAGCGTATATAATATGCAATATTAATGACGTATTTTATGTTGATAAGTTAAGTGCGAAAGAGTGATAAACCTGTAAAGGTGTCACTAAATTCTCATAAACTTTACACCGGTCGGTTATTCATTCTGATTGGTCGGTCATCAAGCGTTTTTTAGGTTTGCGAGAGCGAAAAGATCGATTAATAGACGGATTTATTAATACTTTTGTTTTGTTACTCGGAGATAACTGAATAAATAGGCTATTGTGGTTAGTATAATGCAAAAGCATATATCATTTACAACTCCTCTTATATGCTTGTGCATTTGTTTGGTGCGCAAACTGCAATACGACAATAGCTTTAAGTTCGTGTTGTTGATACCACCTTGAAAAATTCTTTTGCTTGCAGATTTTCTATTTCGTTGGTGAATTGCATCTCAAAGATTCCGGTAATCGTGATTACTTCCATTTGATCGACTTAAATAGTGTGCGAAAGTTAAACATCGGCACTCATCTTTTCACCTCAGCTACTAAGCTTCTTTTTTTACCTTGTTGAGGGAAGTAGAGCTGTCTGTCCTACACGGTTAAGTGGAAGGTGTAGCAAGGACGCAATTTTTTTCTCGAAAGATCCTCGAATATCTTGGGATTCTGTAAAATTCCGAGGTCGAAAATTAGGATGGTCTTACCTGATCCTGGAAATCTTCCCATTCCCCACACAATATTAAAGTGGGTGAAAGGAACGTCAAGAAGGACGTTTTTGAGTAAGAAACACTTATGAGTTGATAGATGTGATTTTTGATCTGCAATAGTGGTGCGTTTTCGTAAAAGTTTTATTGGTGAGTGTACACATTGACTGGCAATGATGGGTACACGTATCATCACTGTGGCTAGTCGGATGCATGTTGTGAAGTCGGCAAGACGACGTAGTGCATGCGTATCGGCGATTGATTCTACGAAACTCGCTTTCTCCTTGCCCGTTTATGAACAACTAACCAACTCACTGAAGATAGTATATACACAACGGGCACGTGCTTTCGTCGCTTTGCTTTGCCACACACGTACACACTCCTTCGAAAATGCGCATCTTCGTCAATGTTTTGATATTCTCGTTCTTTGGCCATCCGCTCCTCCGTTAAACGTCCATTATAATGTATGCTATCTGATAGTGTTAATTGGCGATTGTAAGCTACTGATTTGCTATTGCAGCAATACGTCAGATAATTTATGCATGTTTATGGTCACTTTCATTGAAATTTCGTTTTTAATTTGTCGTACGTTCAGCCGAAGATTAGGCGTTTATTATCGATTTAACTAATACTCGACTTTAATAATCGTTGAACGCAACAACTCTAGGTCCTCCTCACAATGTTTACTATTGAAATTGAATAAAAGTATTTAAGGTTTACATTTGAATGCTTCTGAATTACCATGGAACAACGAAGCTGGAGTATGTAATTCCCCTATTTTTGATGTTTAACATTTTCAATTTTTACTCGGAAATTGAGCAGTAATCATTTCATAGATGGTTTGCACTCAAAAAAAAAAAAGCCATAAAAAGAAAGTATAACTGAATGGAGAGTGATATGTTTTACTTTCATCAACGTCGAACATTAGCGTTGTTTGTACTATCGCTTTCTTTGTACTGATAACTTTATCATACTTCTATAGATTTTTATGATAAACAACGACTTTTGCTCGTCACTTACTTTCACTTTTGTCACCCTTTCGCAGATGCTATTTTTATTCGTTTATTTATTTATTTATTTATTTATTTATTTATTTATTTGTTTATTTATTTATTGCCACACATAAATTCGGGGAAAAAATATTTTCTCGGTTTTTTTTAAAGCGTTTTCTTCTCTATTATTACTATTTATTTATATTTTTGTTTAATGCATATTTGTTTTATTTGTTTTGATTGAAAAAAAGAAAAAAAAAAAAAAAGAAAACATTTGAGGAATTGTCTTTTTATGATCATATTGAGACACTTAATTGAGCACACTCGAGAAGTTAAGCTAAATCGTTATAGTGGAATAAATTCCATAAAGGAGTTTATAACTCATCTCTGAATATATCATCATTAATAGAATATTTTTTCCTCCTTTATTAATATTCCATCAAAATTGTCTTTTTTTTTTTTTAGAAAATCGCAATGAATTATATTTTTGCCAATTTTCACGTTTCTTTTCTAAATCTGACCAATTTTTGAGTTTTTTTTTTTTTTTTTGTGTTGAACTTTTTCTCCCAACGTTAGCTATTTCAACGATATCTTTTCTCTCTTTTGGAGCGTTTTTTTTTCTATGTTTCGCTAATTTATTTAGTATATTTTATGCAATCTTTACTTTGTTTCTTTACAGTTTATATACATATTTTTTGGAATGTTGCCAAATAAATAAAATTTTTTTTGCAGTTGAAAATCATTAATGATGAAAATGTTGTTTTTATTCGTCCTAAAAACTATATTTTGTTTTTTGTTTTTTTTTTTTCAAACAAACGGAAACGGTTTGTTTTGAAATGGAAAGAAAAACCGATAAAAATTTCCATCGTGGAAAAATTTTATAAATATTTCGCGGCATAGCGCAGCGAGGTTGTTTCTCGTCTGATCTACACTTCTGCTTGCTCGTTATCCTCAGCTATTTAACAGCTCAATATTTTTCGTTTCGAACTTCTCAACACGGAGAACAAAAACCTCGATGAAAATTGTCTAATTTTGAAACAACTAGATGTCCTCATACTTTAACGAAAGAAATTCGTAAGTTCAATCAACTTCGATGAACTGAAATTTTACTCAGTATTGAATTGAATTGGATAATACACATTGATTACAGTTATTAGTTACTACTTCAGCCATCTGTTTCTCTTCTCCGATTAGCTTCAGTGGTTGCACTAGTATTTCAGCCTCCTTTCCTCTACTCATAAACGTTACCTAAAAACGTACGACAACGATGATTGCAAGCATCCGTTGAGACATTTCAAAGAAAAACAACAGTTGATATTGGATGCGCATTATTTGCTTATATATATCTGTAAGGGATATTTATATTCCATTTTATTAGCTTTGATGTGTATTTCCCTTTTCTATTTTATTTAATCGCAGTAATATTTCCTTGAAGTCCAACTTTTCCTCTAATCCACGAATATACATTCGGAATAAAAATGTAACCGTAGTTAGATCGCTATTCACATGCAAGCAGTCAAGAAATATTAAGAAGTATTTGTTGTACTCTCTCATCAGATATGTTTTCTTGACGATTATGCTCTTTCTCGGCCACTAAACTTAATAACTGAATAGTAATCGCTTCTTTTTTCTTTGCTTCTACTTGTTTTGAGCCTTGAACAGGTAGAATTTCCGGTCAGGCCTATAAGCTTTATGATGCGCTACTTATGAAAAATCGATTCATCGGTAGCGTGCGTTGTTGCTCACCAAGAAGATCGTTTCAGTATTATTTACGTTTAGGAGGTTGCACACAATCAATTAGTGGAGTTACCTTCTATAAAGGTGGCTATTTATTTGTTTATAATTGTTTTGTGGTCAATTATTATTACATTTACAGTTTTTCTTTCTTTTTTTTTTGCTTCCGTGATCATCGATTTGTAATTCATGTGCTCATTACACAGTTTTATGGCACTCTAATGCAATAATTTTTTTTAACCTAGCATATTTATCTGTATTGACTTTGCTCTCCGTCTTGTTTTCCATTTACGTTTTTCATCTAGATACCACCCTTCAATTTGGGAGCCGTAATGCACAATTTAGTGCCGATGGCCACTGTGTTTCCAATAAGGCTTCAATAGAACCGTTACTCAGGCCATACGATCACGAGTATCTTTCTAAGTTCCAATCAAGGATATAGTCTAAGCGGGTATCCGGCATGCGATATTCACATGCACTCAAATTATTCAGCTCTCCCGTCCATGTCTTATGGTATTGCATCATTTAAGTTCGTTGAGGGTACCAACAAATAAAGGAACATTGCATTGCATTCTTCTACCTGGGAAGTGTGTATGAAAGAGCACACAGGTGACAGATTATATTAGAGGTGTTGTTTTGTGATGTACTTTTGATGTGCTACACGTTTGATCACATGAAGAATTTCTAGAAAACAACAAAAAATGTTCAATTTTAGCTGAGAAAACTCGAACTGCCTCTATTAATTGTTGTATGATTTCAGTCATTAATTGCCTTATGATTTCAGTCTTTTCCGTTTATGTAGCCTAGAAGGCGGAGGGGTTCATCGTTACATTTTCTTCCTTTGTCATCCGAATGTTAGAGCTCACCTAGTTTTGACTGATATATACTAAGAGAAGGATGACTTTTTGGCGTAAAGCGTTCGTGATTTTCTGAAGTTTATGCTTCCCTTTTCTATGGGCTGTAAAAGTTTTAGGAAGGAAATAACTCTTACATTGAGCGATAAAAGTGTGCCTACTTTACTTTTGAGAGCCATCCAGAACGAACAGATCGAACCAGCTCATCTCCCTGTTTGAAAGTTCGGAAAACATGTTTTCTTTAGTAAAAAGGTTCTTCCCTTCATTAGCCATTTCTGGTCTGCGCGGGGCATTCGATCGTGACGGTTGGCTGTTATCTGTTTTGTTTGCGTTTGCAGTGCAGATGTTCACTTTTGGAGGGACCCTCGCCGTGTGAAATGATAAATCGTGGCCCCGCGAGGGCGGGAGAGACTTTCATTCTTGCAGAGGGACTTGAGTTCTGAGAATCTCTCGCGGGAAGCAGGGAGTTCAGGAGAGCGGCAGCGAAGGCAGAAGGTTGGAAAAATCCTCAGCTTGTCATGAGCACGAGACTTATCACATCGTTCATGCTGTTGTGCTCTATCGTTCTCATGAGAACGTGCAACAGGAACAGTTTTCGAAAAGTTGCAGTCTTGGCGTATCTTTGGCAACTCGTTTGATGTAGAAATCGTGGCTGAAGCCCAAGATATATGCACATTCTTGCCAAGCGCATTTGCATACTTTGTTAAATGCAAATGGTTGCAAAATTTTGAGAACTACTTAAAGGGAACGGGTATTCGCTTTGTGGCTAATGAGGGGGGCTGTGGTAATGTTGCGTTGTGTTGCAACAAAGAATGTGGTGAAGGCCACTTTTCTTTTGCAAAAACGACGATAGGAAGCGAGATGAGAGGCGATGTGCTTTTCTGACATATGTGTGCTGTGTAGTGAAGTTGTTGGGATTAGTGTGCTTTAGCTTTCGGCCTGTATTCGTTATTATTTTAATCTTCTTTTTTAGTGACCGCGTATTAGGTTTGGAAATTTTGTTCCGCGAACGATAGTGATGATGATGTGATCAGGTGCTCATAACCGTGGCGTCATTAATTGTTTATGTTGGGAAAGAGTAACGAAACCGAATAGGGCGAGTGGAATACCGAGCTGTCGAAGGTGGTAGCTTGACATGTTATATCACAATTAGTTATGCTATCGATGCCTTTAGTAATACATGCATTCTGCAACTTAAGGGAGAGTTTTTTTTTTTTAAGTTTGCGACCACAGAATTTGCGCTTCTAACATCTGTTACAGAGGTGACCAAAACCACCGAGGTACCCGCGATCCAAAATTTTTGATTCATCTTGATGCGGTGGTAGGCGGGGGGGGGGGGGGGGGGAGGGCAATGTACCCGGAGCACTAATTTGCGCTGCGAATAATAAGCACGAGCTTTCATATGCCAAGGTATTAGCGTTTATATCCTGCTATAACAATCGTTCTTAATATATCTATGCATATTTTACAGGCAAGTCTGTAAGTACTGTGTGTGTATGTGTGTGTGATTTGCTTTGTGTCGCCCTTTATATTCGTTCATTTCAGCTGGGAGCTGCGCTATTCAAATTTAGCCTGTTCAATTGCTCTGCTCTTTAAACATCTTTCATCCTCTTGTCTCAGTGAATTATGAAAGTCTTTATCTGTCAGTTAGCCGCCTCCTATAAAATTAAATGCCAATGAACTTTTTTGTTCGATTATTTTTTGTACGCAATTGCTTTATTTCAACAGATGAAATGTACCATGTAACTCTCTTTGCGTAATCTTATATTGTTTTCTCGTCACTATGCACTGGGGCATTTTTAAAAGGTGTTACATCTATATGTGCTGCCCATAATGAACAATATTTATCGCGATTCTCATTTTTATGCTTTGCCAGATCGGAAGAAACAGTATTGGGCATGCTAAAAACTCGCTTATCACAAGGCTACCCTCCCCTTTTTTTGCCACTCGAACTCCACTGCTCATGGGAAAATACTGGTCGCGGTGATTTCCGTTTATACGGATACTTTATTTGGAATTTTGCGAATAGCATTTCTCTGTCGAAATGTTTCTATCGTAGGCAGTGAAAGGAAATTAAAATGTGTCGAGTTGTTATGCGACAAAAAAAGTCCTGTAGAGACGAATGTATTCTAAAGTAGCAAACTCTCTTAAATAATATTATTTGCGCATAGTTTATATAGAGATCAGTTCAAATGAGGATACGCATATTGTGGACTTTTATGCGTGAAAAATTTTTAGGCAGGTATTTTTAGATGTCCCAAATTTGATAACCACCTGAAATAATTAATTTTTGCTTGAATGAGAGAGCGAGAAGCGGCCTGCTGAACTTTGAAAATGGATTGATGTTAGATAGCTGATCATAGCATCCGCTCTCTCTGGAGGTGATTTCTTAGAGAGTATATGTTTACCGTGCTGTCATAACGGTATGCTAAGACCTTATGTTTTTGAGTAGGAGTTTACAACTTACTCTCTGCATGCACAATTCTACTATAGACGAAAAACTTCCGACTTTATTCGATTATTTCATTTGATGTCAAGGATAAATCAAAGGATGCCAGCTAGTGTTGGAGACTGGTGAAGACTTTTTCAACACTTCTCTTTCACCCATATCTTCTCCCGTTTTTTGCCTTAAAATTATATCAGATAATTTTTGCTGCACATAATACTACAAACACTTATGGTGGATGCCTTGGAAAGGTTTGATTACGCTAGAATCAACTGTTCATTCTCTTAGGACCTTAAAAGAATTTATGACCCTGAAACCATCTCATGCTGCGCCTACAAGAGCGCTGAACACTAGATCTGGTCGCTGCTGTTCCAAGAATTTTTCCTAACCACAGTCCCAGTCTTACCTCTAAAGAAACTTCCTGGGTGTCTAGAACACCAAGGTGTTGCACTCGTCTGGTGGAGAAGTTTGCAAACGAGGAGGCAATAACGCAGCGTCTCCTTTTTGTTCCGTCTAGGTCACTGGTCTGGTTGAATGGCAACAACTCGTCGTCGTTTTCACAAAAACTCACGTTTGCGTCGTGGGCAGTTAACCCATGTTGCTCCACTGTCGGTCACCTCGCGCACGTTGTGTGTGTCGCTCGTTGGCTAGTTGTCGCTCCGCTGTGTCCCACTAGTCAATAGATTTCTTCGACCAATTCGTCGCCTATCCTTTCATCCTAGCATCTTTGTGTGCCTAAAGTTTTGCTATTTACTTTGATTCTGCCTCTGGCTAATTCAGTGCGTGTGACTATTTCTTCGTGCTGAAACTCGGCCTCCAACTTTATTTCTCAAATGTTGCTTTTACATGCTGTTGAAGAAGAACCACCATCCTAATCGGAAATATGTCGTCATGTAGAAAATTGAGCTCTCTTCATCTTGGTGGTTGCACTATTCGGCTAAAGAAAAGTTGTTTAAATAGTATATATTCGAAGGCAGACTTAAGTTGTTTCAAGCGGAGAGTACTAGCAAAACACTGTTCGAAGGAATGATGGTTTCTCCTGTCAAAATCTCAGTCTGGACAATTTGTAAGAGTCCTTTGAGACATAAGTCGGCATAGTGGAGAAGGGTTAAAGGTTTATCGATTAAAGACAATCGAAGGCGTCAAAAGGGATTGGGGGTTGCTGAAGAACGTGATGGTAAAGAAAGCACGAATGAGGCTGCACCACGGCTTTGATGCTCGGGCAAGGCTCCACGCCACTTCCGACACGCGACTCTACTCAGGCAGTGATCTCCCACTTCAATGACGATCGGCACACCTCCGACGACTCATACAACTATAAACCGAGGCTGAAACGTTGAAAATAAGCTGCTGCATTGCCTGTTCTCGGGATCATCATGGCATTTTTATGGAGCCTTCTCTTTGGATGTGGTAATGAGCTGTGTAGGGCGTTATTTACGGCTATGACGTGATCTTCACGATCATGGTTAGTAAGCTAAGCGATCTGTTCTTTGATCATGCCTTCCGCTTTGTCTCGCAAGCATTTCTTCCAATTTGCCTTACAGATAGCTTGTACAACAAGGCTCCGGAAATGTTGCATCGGTTCCTAGTACTTCTCCTGACAATAGTAAACCACAGTGTTGGGCGCTTGTCAAATAAAGGCGTTTGGCAAGAATCCGGCATGATTATATTAGAAAAGAATAACAAATTATACAACGAAAAGTGGTTGTCACGTTCATCATCTAGTTAGTGATGTGTGAAAAATAAAGAGAAGCACTATGTGCTAACATTTTCAATTGTGAATGTAATATATGGTGGAAAAAGTTATGAATAGTGCACTTCGCATCGTCGAGAAAAGTTGAAATCACATCTTTCTGCAAGAAATTTTGAGAAGATATAGATCTTAATTTTGACGGCGTTTTGTTTTATATGCTCATAACATCACTATACTCACCTTGATTACCTACTTTGATGATTCATTTCCGCCTAATGCACCAGTTCTTTATGAACAAGTTCTGTTTGATGCTTTAATGCTGTCGTTTGTTTGTTTGTTTGTTTGTTTTTGTTTCTTTTAAGTTTTTATTGAGAATGCATTATAATAGAGTAAAATAGTAAATGAAAGAATGATGATGTTGTCCGGTGAGAATACCTCGATAGGTATGAATGTTGATGATGAGTTTGCTAATGAAAGAATAGCGAATGTTTCGAATGATCAATATGAAGCAACGAGCGAGCCAGTTTGTGCAGCTCCACGACTCGTTAATTCGATGTGTGTTTGCGTCTTCGGAGCGCTGTGTGACGTTCGAGCGGTCACCTCGGCATCCCATATGACGTCTTTAATTCGCCTGTCTGCACGTCTCGTTCGATATCAGCACACACACGCACACACACATACACACACACACACGCATACACACACACACATACACATGCACACGCACACATACACAGACGTGCGTGCATATGCATATATATGCATATATATATATATATATATATATATATATATATATATATATATATATATATACAAATTATCAGAGGCAATTAGTTGCGTAATAATTGCTAATTTTGTAAAAGAACCGAACGCTACGGAAGTCAAGAATGTTTTTTCGTAGAAAAGTACGTCTAATTGCGAAAACGAGCAAAGCGTAACAAACACATTTCGCTCCATCAAACATATATGTAATCAAGTGATAGTGTATTTTCACAAAAGCTCTCTTGCTGTGCACTAGCATTGAATGCAACTGATTGAATGTAAACAAGGTGTCGAAGTGTTCGGTGGTCATGAATTAGCAGAAGAATAGAGGGTTGAAGTGAATTGTTGCATTATTTGTATGCTTTTGGGTCGAAGAATAGAGGATCGAAATTCATGACATCATCAAGTGTCGTTATGAGGCGAGGTGGCGCATAAGACGCTTGCATGTTACAAGTGGTGCTGATCTGCGCACTCCGCTCTCAAATATCGTATTTTCTAGGTGCACTTGGATTCGACACCAAAGTTTATGGTGGCAAATGGGCACCATAAACGGATAATGCTGGAAACTATTCCCTAGCTATTATAAAGACAACGGTGCTGAATGAGGATTGTTATTTAGAAGTTCGGTAAAATGACGAGCCAATAGGTTTTTGCTAAAGAATCGCTTTCGATGCGGTAGCCATGTCTACTTTTTAATGCAACCTCTCAAAAGCCAATCGGAAACTCGTTGGGCAGCCGCTTCCATCTTTGTTGCTCTCTTGTGCTTCCACTTCTGTTTTTCCTTATTTCCGTAAACTTCTGTTTGCTATTTCCACACTTATTTTAACCCTATTTTCGTTTTTTAATATCCGTAAAAATATCTGCAATCTAAAAATTACAAGTATTAAAGTTAAAGCGTGTAAAATTAGTTGTGGGGCGGTCTAGCATCTGCCATAGGACTCTAACTCCTGCATGGATGCTCTCTATCTTAATCGTCACATTCTTTCATACAGTTCGGTCGGCCTATTTAATTGAGTTCGATGCATTGCTCGTATTGTCGATGTAACGTTGCTCCCGATAAGATCTGAATTTCGTGCCTAACGATGATTGCTTAAAGGGCCTAATACAGCGCTTATAGGCGAGGAATTTTCTACACGAGCGACTAGAGTGAAATGAAAGCAATTTAGTGAATTATATGATGTGAATTATAAACCAACCCTATTGGTAAATATTTTCGTCGTTTCGTTTTGTCAACTTGAAGCTTTTCGACGTTCGCGTTGAGTGCGCACTACAAAACGTGTGAATAGCGTCAGCTGGGTGCTCAGTTCGCCATTATTGATTGTGGTATCCTTGTTGAGGAGTTGCCTTTTGCTTTGAATTGCTAGACTGCAAGTGCGTTAGTTGCTCTATTTTTTTTTTTTACGATGCCGAATGTGATCAATTGACTAAACAATACAAATTTCAGCAAGATATGCCATTATCTATATGATTAAGGCCCCATCTTTTAAGAGTAAATTGAGTGAATTTTTAATGCAATTTGTAACGAACACCTTTTTATAAATGCTTTAAAACTAACCGATTGATCGATTTTTGAGCGCTTTCGATGGTTTTCGATGGAAACTTCCTTTGAACTGCGTAATATCGTAGAAATTTGCATATTCAATTGTTTCATCTCAACCAATCTGCAAAACATGTTTCTTCGTACCGTCGAAGTTTTTCACTGCTGCATTTTTAGTGATGTTGACTGATTCTTTATTGTGGTGTTTCCCATCGCCATCATTTTATTTTTAACTCATATGGCCTTGTTTTCCAGGATTTGTTGCTGGATGCATCCATCGGTTGGAAAGTGATACGAGGCAAAAGACGATACTCACATTCTTTAAAGTATAATTTCTAAAATAATAAGTTTCTCGTATTATTTAACATATATAACAATGAAACGAATTATTGGAAGTTATTCGCTTATACCTCCTCTTGTAACCTTAGAACGCTTAACAAAACAATTCATTGTTTCTCTTTCGCATTTTTTAATGGCACATTTTTAAGTGAGGTGGATAATATTTGCGCATTTAAGTCTTGCAGCAAATATTTCGGGAAAAGTTGTTTTCAATGAAATGCCTGATACCTTTTTTGCTCGTCTTGAACAGCTGAAATTTATACCATCATATTTAAGGTATCATTTTTTTGTATCAATTAGTTCATATATATATATATAGCATACCGTTCTTTACTCATGTGTGTGAACCATATATATATATATATATATATATATATATATATATATATATATATATATATATATATATATATATATATATATATATATATATATAGTAAGGGTAGGCTCTGCTAGGTTCGTCTGTTCATCGAGGTCTCGTTGAGGATCTGCACCCTCCATCGAGCCGCGGCCGAGTAAATTGCAAGACAACAGAAGTTTAGGGGACGAATAGTTTCTCACACTTATACAAAAACGTGACAAACATGAGGGAAAACTCGGATAACTCGAATCCCAGGCACGACCCCCCAGTCGAGCCCCACGCTGCCGCCGATCGCCTCGCGCGCTCCAACGGTCACCCGTAGGCCCATTCGGTCTTAAGACCAATCTAGAAGCTGGAATGAATACACGAGCACATCAATATCTTTTATACCCTACCGATTCTACCTCAGGCTAGCCTCGCGACAGATGCTGGATAGTCGTTTGGTCTTCCTGTATGCTCTTGACTTTCTTCCACTTGCCTTGTACTGGGTACTATTCCCGCTTGATCTACGGCCGAGTGTATATATATATATATATATATATATATATATATATATATATATATATATATATATATATATATATATATATATATATATACCTCTGTCGTTCGCAGTTTCACGTTTGAAAACGCTTCAAGTGGCTACATTTTATAAATGTAATCAACACCTCAAGTCCGCATAACAAGTTTCAAGTTGATCTATCAATCTCTGATGGGCGCAGTCACTTAAATATGGCAAAAAATTTGCATACATTTGGCGTCTAGTCAGCTTGCCCTTAACAACTGATTGTGCCATAAAAACCATTTTTTCGAGGATGTCCACTCAAAGAATCAAACCTCTAAAATGTAATATGGATCAATTGCCGCGTATATTTTATTATTTTTTGAGGGTACTTTATACACGTAATTAATTCGATTCACATAATTTAAAAATTGTATATGAGTTTCTTTATGAAACATTCTTTCGATCGTTTTTTTACATTATCATCTCATGTGACTGCCGTGCTAGTTTCTGTTTAGGATCTCTACCTATCGAAACTTGCGTAAACATGTCTCTTTTTCTTCATCGGCTGAACATCATTTTATAAAACATCGAACGATGCGCTGTTGCTTCCACGTTTGTCAGTCAGTCTCTAATGATTAGATTCGACGAGTTTTCAAAATGTTGTTTGATCGCCGCCAGACCTTTGTACTGCATTTCCTATCTTTGACGCCCCATTAGGAGTGGCCGCGTTGTGTGGTCCACACGATGTCCAAAGAGGTAAGACTCATGAATCTCTTTCTGCGCTCGTCTGCTTCTGTAATGGAGCTAAGAACTTTGCCAAAATCTCGTAGGGTCTGTGTCTTTTCGCGCCTTTTCACTCTAACTTTAGGCACTTTTAGGGCAACCGCTCCATATTGCAACTATTGGTCTCGTGATAGTTGCCGTTTTGTTCGTAGCGCAGTGAAATAAACGAACGAAAGTAGATGCTCACCTACAGAAATCGTGAAGCAACGCCGATTGTGGCATTGTTTTTGGAATGTTTTGTGATTGTTTTTGCAATATTTTTGTTTAGTTGAAAAACTTTAGAATATGTAATATGCGAGAAAGAAAGCGAATAAGTGAAAAATCGGTGAACACAATTTTTTACGCAATAAACTCAATCGTACTTAAGAGAAACAATCGGATAATTTAAATCCGATCCGTTTGCATTGTTTTCTCACCGTTGCACTAATATGAATATGGGCGTTTGCGTTGTTAGGGAGAGGCGCTACAAACGGCTCATTTGCTCGTCGCTTCACTCTCTATCGCACAATATCACTTATCAAAAGATTCTTGAATTGTTTGTGCTACATTTTTACTTTTTCTTCGCTTTATATCTTAATGAGCTTGTCCACTTTTTTTTAAAAATATACCCCCATAAATAATTCAACCTTGTGAAGCTATCCCTACGGCTTATTGTTTTTCAATGTTCATCTTCTTTACATATGGTAGTGAAGCTCGTTCCATATAGCATTTCTTCGATCAAGGTTTTTATTGGAGTGTGAGTTTAAAATTTACACTGTTTTCTTGAGATTCCCGCTCGAAAAAATAAGTGATTCCTATCGGTATTCTACAAAAACCTTTATCGATAATTAGCAGCCGCCATTGTCCTCTTTTTACACGTTTTTAAACTTGCCGAATAAGTATACTGCGAATAGTAATGTCGAAATACAGAAAATATCAGTTGCGGCCGTCTGTCTGCTGTTGGCAGCTCGTTTAGTGAGAGGTAATGCTGCTTTGAGTGAGAGGACTTCTAAAATGATATGCATTACTTCCTCATCGTTTGTTTATCGTTATGAACGCTTGTTTACCACCTCCACGAGTTTCTCATCTCGTTTCGTGCACTTTATATCCGAAGTGCTTCGATTAGTCGATTGCATGCCATCGAATCTGCATTTTGTTTGCGACCGCTCTATCCAGTGTTGCTCTAGAAAAGTCTTATATTTAAGCATTTATATTCGTAGTTTTCTGCTTCAGGTGATTAACGGAACTTGTTCTGTCTCTCTTTTAACGTTCGTTGCACAATATTGCCGAACGAAACAGGATTTTTATGAAACTTTAGAAGTAGCAAGCGCCGTACTTTTTTTTTTTCAAAATCTTTGTTCCTGCGTCATGGCGGCGGCAAGAATACGAGAGTGTGACATAGTGATTATTGCAATCGCTACACTATGACACCGACCTCGAAATTGTTTCATAGCAGGTGGGTGGAGAGAGGGGAAATGGATATAGGCAACATAATGAGTAGATTGGCAACAAGTTGACGATGGTTTAGCGTGTGAAGATGTTTGGGGAGTAGCTTCGGGGGCAAGCAAAAGCAACAAGCGGGTGCGTCGAGGGGCGCGTTTTGGGCTCATCGAATAAGCGTTATTTTATGTGCGGCCAGCCTGCACTTACACTCAGCGCCCGCCGCGCCACGCTCTCTCCACCGCCGCCGCACCGTCACAGCGCCCTTTATTCTCGCATCGTCTTAGACGCGTCCCACATCGCCATACCTTTTATATGCGGCCGTTGCTTAACTGTCGCTCGTTTTCAACTTCTTCCGCAACATTTAATTTCACTCCATTCTTTATGTTATTTTCATTGTATGTGCTGTTCTACTAAATTTTCCACCTCTAATGTATACCTTTATTTGAAAAAAAAAAAAATTACAGGTATACCCACCGGGCAGTGTATTGTATATCCGCATAACAAGTTTTCTTTGAATGCTTTCCTCGTAAACCACGGCTCTTCAGTTGATTATGGATTGTCGAATTGCAATTCATGCCATTGCGAAATTGAACAGGTGTTTTCAGGGATTTTTTTGAAAAGGATATGCTGAGGTTAAGACCAGGTTGATGAAGGGTTTCATAGATCAGAAATGTTTGCGGGTATTGAGCTGCTAGGATAGACTATTTACGACCTCTAGAAGGATGAATTTTTGTATTGTTTGATAGTGTCAAACACTTTTTCAATAGTAATTAATAATGTTTTTCTTTCCTTTTATAAAACACCTATGAAATCAGGTGATCTACAAATGCCCAAACTTATTAGCTGAGAAATATCGCCTCATTCTCTTGCCGTTCTTCGATCTTACCTAGGAAATAAAAGTGTCGTGTTTGCACAGAAATCCGAATTGTTGGGAATTCTTTATTCACTGCTGCAATCAGTCTAGGCAGAAAAGTCTTGAACACAGCTGAAGATGTAGCTGCGCTTACCTCATCTTCCTCCTTTCGTTGACGCCAGTGCCTTTTCTGTGTGTTGCCGAAACCTGGTTTATGATCTGCGGGAATGACAGTGGGAAATTCAAACGACAGAAAATATCGCCTATTTGAGCTCCTGAATGCAATCCTGTTCAAACAATTACTATTCGTTAGAAACCTAGAAATTTGTTTCCTTTTTTTTACAGCAGCGAAATGGAATTCCATGAATATCTTTGGAATGTTGCCTCATGGGCTGCTGTCTGTGTTAGTTCCGAATCAATTCCTGTTCGGCTTCGATCGCGGTGATGAAAAGTTTTAACCTATGACCATAGAAAGAGCAGCTTAATTTCGGCCCGAGTAGGGTTGAAGCCGGTCGTCTGACAGTAACCGGGTTTAATCCATCTTTATATGACCGTGATTAAAATCTGGCCGCGGCAACGACCGTAATTAGAATCGAGACTGGATTTAACTTGGAACCCGTATCTTTTGTTTTATTTGATGTTGCAGCGACGCCGCATTACGTTATAATTTCGTCTTCTTGCTTTCTGGTGTATCGTATCTGTACTAATTTCATCGAGTTGCAGTTTGTGAAGCACACGACAGCCATCGTCAAAGAAACGAACCGATGCCTGTGTTGGTTTAAAAATCAAACGTTGTGAAAACACCTGAGAGGTGATAGTCGATAGCGGTCGGTTGACGATCGATCCTGCCCCAACAAGCATACACATAGGTCGACGATTCAAATATGGCTACGACGGCAATCCTACACGCAAACGATGTGCACAAAAGCGAGCAGTCCCCAGTAAGTTTACTAGTTGCTGAGAGAAATGCTCCTCCGAGTGCACGCATCCAGTTCACTCGATAGGCAACAGTGCAGTTGCAGCTCGTGCTAAGCAGTGAATGGCGCGTTAGAACACGGAACGTGAGAAAAAAAAACGCGCGTAAATTACAATTTTATAACGTCTAAATGATTTTATTCGCTGTCAAAAACTTTTCAAAGAGTATTTTTCGTTTTTATTTATTTTTCTTTATTTCGCTCATATTTGTTATACTTTCTTCCCTGCATATATATACAAAAATAAAAAATAAAATGCTGACGTTAGAATGTTTGCAGCAGTCGTCTAAATGTTTTTGAATAGGCTTTTTTGACTCGGTTTTTCGGCATCCTTTAGGGCCTGAGAGATTGCATTTTAACCATGCAGCTGGCTAAAATCTGCTAACGCTTCTATTAATTTCTACGACGCTGAGAAGGAGTCGTTAAATGACTTGTGGGTAAACATAAGATATCTCATATTCAACTTGAATTCTGTGTTGGTAGCTTATATTCCCATTGCTTTGCAGAGATTACCTGCTTCTCTATACCATTTTTGTTGCATTGTCGATGGTTTAAAATTTGTTTACGTTTTCTTATGCTAATAACGCCGAAAAGCTGAATTTTCCAAGGAATGCAAGGTTATAAGCCGCCCAGTTTTGATTGAGGTAGCATCAGCAAGAAAAGCTCATCTTCGACATCCTTTTCCGCCTCTGTAGTTCTCCTCAAATTGCCGCTATAGAGTGCGACTTTCGAATATCTACACGAAGGGTTTCCTATTTTGAAAGGTACATCTTGTTCAGTAACGATGCTTTGTGACTATATTCGTTTTGTTTTTGACCGCCACTTGCATTGGACATTCAACGAACTAACAAAAGAAACTATTTCACTCTTTGCATTGTGCCGATACGATATACGGCGTTTTAGCGTTAAACACCCATTCGCATCACATAACAATTGCATTTTAAAAAAAACTCATTGATGATACACAAACAAAAGACTAGTGCCAGATAGCTTGTAAATTCTTTGCTGAATGTACTTAATTGACGAGCACTCAAAAATATTGTTTTTTATTAAATTCTTTTGTGTAGTTTCACAGGTATGCTTTTATCTTATCTTTGCCGGTTGAATGTTATTAAGCTTTAAATTCATGAACAGATAGATTTTTGCATAGAAAATTAGAATTAGTGGATAATAGAAGACCTCTTATTGAAAGAATTGAAATAAGATATTTTCAAACGTTTTTGTCGGAGAAAAGTTCGAAGGAAATTGCCGGAAATGTTTTTTTTTTTCTTTGTTTAGATCGAACAACGAGAAATATGTCTGTTCCCAAGAGAGTCTTTCGGCTTGATTTTTTAAATATATTATCGTATTGCTGAACATAACAACTAGCATTCACCTTATAATTTTTCTTATTTAACGCTATAAAATTTTCTTTTTTTTTTTCGTAAATGATCGTATCATAAATGTCATAGTTCATTAATGTCATAGTTCATTAATGTCATAGTTCATTAATGTCATAGTCAAGACGTCTTTCTATGAAAGTATCACATAAGTTATACATATCTACTGTTTACTATTTCTAATATATGCGTTACGTCATAGCGAATGTCTTCATTATGAATTTATTATTATTGTTTTTCTTGTATAACCTTTCAAAGCATTTCACTTCATCTAGCACATCTAAATGGTACGCTTTTTTTTTTGCCGGTTGCTGATTTGATTATATGAAAATATTTATATTTATGCAGTCAAGCAAAAGTGCATAATATTCTTAACGCATTGGCTCAATATTTTTGTAATTTAAATCTAGCCAACAAATATGGTATTATCTGCTATAGCAATACAGTCGCGATTTTGCCTTAAAAATACAAACGCTGATATTTAATTTCAGTGATACGACAACTTGTAGAAGGGGTGTGTTGAAGTTGCAACTTCCTCTCTCTAGACATATTGGATAAGAGATTTCTGTTTTTTCTCTCTTTATATTGCAGCAATCATTCGTTGTATAGACATCCTCTGCATATAGCTGTATAAGCCTGTTACAAACATAAACACTCATTTAAGTTGTATGCTACAGTCACTGATGACTTGATTTGTGCTATATTCCAGTGTTCGATGCCAGTTTTATCGACTGCTGATGAAATTTTACGTGCATGAAAACTTAGCAAGTTGTGGGTCATATAAGAGGTTTTTCATACACCCTTGGATGGCGAGGTGGTTTTTAGATATGATGTATTGCATGCCTGCTGTGAGGTAGCCGTCTTACGCAGGGTAGTAAACGCGATAAAAAGACGAAGAATTAAAAGCGAAGAAGTGTTGGCTGGTCGTACTAGATATTGGTACAGTGCGAAAATTTCCCTCCATCAGCCACCGATATTCCGCTATTCGTTGTACCACCCCTTAGATTCTTAAGTTCCCTGCATGCGTTTGTGCGTGTGGCTACCTTGTCTGTGTTTCTTGGCAAGTTATTGCAAAATAACGTTGCATTGCGCTCATTTTGATTCGAAGAAATGCCTTTTCTATAAACAGTTTTTGTACATTCAATCCGCATGCACCGAGAAGGATATGAAGCCCTCTTCACATGCCTATAATAAACGAAGAAATCTTTACCGTCTTGTAGCTTGTTGAATGGTAAAATATCAGAACTTCTTAAAACGTTTTACTTGTATTTCAACTGCCCTCAACAACTTTTAACGTTGCTTTGAAATTACGTTCTTACAATCTACAAGCTGTGTAGATTAAAAAGGTAGATCTTTTTGCTTTGTGAACTCTTCAAGATAAAGGCATGTTCTTTAGAACGTTTCCTCAAAATCTGTTTATAATCGAAGGATACTGCGCCCTCTGGTAGGCTCTGCGACTGTGTTTCTTGCTTTGCACAAACGTCTTGTAGAGGCCGAGTATGTCTGGCCGGCCTGTTTTAGTTCGAGATCCACTATACCGACCCAAAAGAAATTTAAAGGGTAAACGAGCACAGGTCCGTTTCGGAGTAGCGATCTCAAAGTCGCTTCCATGCCCTCCATCTTGCCGTCTCATGACTAAAAAAATTTCCCACCTTACTGAAACGCTTTAATTCATATCTCAACAAGGATGGAAGATTTCAGGAGGAAATATTTCAGTGATCAAAGTAGATCTTATGTCCTGAGAGCTCGCTTTCGTTTTCCTTGCTTTGACCTCGTAGCTGTTGATTCCGCCGTAAAAGTTGTGTTTTTAGTGCGAGAGAGTACACTCATTTTTCGGGCACAGGCAAAAATTTCGGAGCCTCAGCTTTTGTCTAAGTGCAGCACCGGTCAGTATTGGTCAACGTTCGTTTACGGAGTGGTGGAGCAGTTGTAATCTTTTCACTTTAAGAGACATCTCTTGTTGGAGTGATATGGCAGTTGTTTTTGAAACTTGATCACCAAAGACAAATTAGCAACGGTTTTCGTTAACGTTGCCATGTAACATCCATGTTCCTGAAACCTCGATAAGCAGCTTTTGCAACTGGCAAAATTTTTTTCGTTTTTTTTGTAACGCTGCAGCAGTTATGAAATTCAACTTTGAAAGATAAGCTACAAAACTTCGGCGCATTGGTCGAGATCAAGCAGCATCCTCGCTGCCAGAAACTAGGATTTTATTGAGATATAGGCTGTTATTGAAATTAGGCTTTTATTGAAGTGTAGTAGATCGTGAAACTTGGCTTCAAAGGGAATATTATCGAAGTTTTTATAATATTTGAAGTGCTACTTTGTGATCATATGCATAGGGCTAATGAAAAGAAAATACTGAACGCTGAGAACGATTTTATTGGTCGCTTCGGCACATTACGGCACCTATTCGTTAATCATTTACGTGATTCCACTTTAGCCTTGGTGTTGAAACTTTGGCTTTAGAGCGTTAGCTTGCAAAGTCAGCACTTCCGCTTTGAGGATATTGTTGAAGGTCGAAAGTTAGTTTTAATGAAACAGTGATCATGGAACATCATCCTAGGAAGCAGTGTGGCGGCTGGCAGAAAGAAGTTGAATCTTTATGAGAGAGGGATGTTGTGATGAAGCAAGAGCGTATTCTGGATTGGCATCGTTGTTGATCACCGCGGTTAACCCCGCTCACCCCATTGTTCTGCACTTTTGCTGAAGCACTACAACTCTTTAGAATCGCTCCACTGTAGACATTCCAATATTGATGCCGAATTTGAAATCAACTCGAGAGTAGTCTTCCGAATGTGCTGTTTTCCGAAAAGATGTTCTATCTTGTGCAACGTCGAGCTTACCATTGAAAATTGCTGGAGGGCGGGCAGCAATTTCAAAAATCACGAAACTGCAGCTACAATTCGCAGATCCGAAGAGAATTATTTTGAACTATCTAGTTAAGGTGTTTAGCTCAAAAATTGAAGTAAGACTACGGCAGTCATTTCCGCATTTCTTTTGCTTATATGATTAATGTGATGCAATTTGACGCGGAGTGTTTTCGTCTCGCACGAAATACGTTTTCCCTCAATTCGATGCACTTGCGCTGATTGCTTAATGATGTCGAGATGAGCAGAATTTATAGCGTGGGTGCGGTGCCTTATTTTATCTTTACTAATCTAATTTTTTTCTCTGTTTTACTCCAAAATTCCTAAACTGTAACGCCACATTGACGTCCCTCTCCCTCATATCGCCTCTTCCAAGTGCACAATTGATTATAGTTATTTTTGTTGCATTTGATGGAATGGTTTGAATGCCATTTGACCAAGCTAAAAGGATTAATGTGATATACATGGGATGTTTTTCTTGGGTTACGCTTAAGGAAGTGGTGTGACATTCTGGACGACGGATAGCGCATTTTTAGCAAAATCTAGTGGTTAAAAACGAGGAAACTAAATGTGCTCGAGGTGTTGGATAAGCACTGAAATACTTTGTGAGGGTGGGCGAAACGCTCGACTTCTTTTGGATCCTCTTCATTGCTATCATATATGCGATTCATTGTGTTTGCACACATCTTTTCTCACTTCAGTTATCTTCTTATCTTAAACAAATACACGGAGGGGTTTTTTTTATGGGGCGCTGAGAGTGAACATAAAAAGAGCTTCATTTATCGCTAAAAAGAGCAAGTTATTCTGTGTTCGCCATATTTTATATTTAATTATATTTAATTACTCTATGCAGTAATTTTCAACTGTTTAGCTCAGGTGAGTTTTCAACCTACATGGGAACATAGTTTTAGTTTCATATTAACTAGTGATTATATTTCCATTTCATTTAACGATTTTTTTTTCACTCTATTATCGTACTGCAATAGACCTTGTAAAATCTTATGAATTGGACCGCATTAACCAAGCCACTAAGCTAAACAATGCAGCACCTTACTTCCAATTAAAGATGATGTACAAAGTATATACCCATATATTAGCAACAGATTTCAGGACAGAGTCGTATTGCAATCAGCTGCATATTAATTTCTTCCTGGTACGGCCCCTTCCATTCACTGCTTGATGTCTAGTTTTTGTGGTGTCTTTTATGAGCTCTTGCAAATTCGTTTTATAAGGGCGTGGTACCGAACGTATATGAATATATGTGGTGTATATCGCATGTACATTCAGTTCGGTAATAACCAGAATTAGTTTTCAGTTTAGGAGGTATCATTCATCACATCGAGATCCGATATCAATTTTCAAGTTGCTCGTAAGACGCCTGAAAGCTTGTATGTAGTCGGGATGGCGGGTTTGGATAAAACATAAATAAATGTTGTGCGCTTTCGGTTATTCATTGACTGTTTGTGAAGATGTTTGATATCTGATGAGGGGAATTGCAAACGCGCATAACGCAAAAAGTGTTCTTTTGCTCTTTTTTGTTTTTTTTTTTTTTTGTTTTTGATGAGCTAGACCAGAGCTGCTTTTTGGCCGTTAAGAATTTTTAATTCAGCGTTCGGTAAGCACTACGAATTCGCCGCTAGTGCATGGTTATTCTCCAAATCAAATGTCAACGTACAACGTTACGGGTGTATCGCCAGCAGAAGCAGCCACGGCATCCACTTGTGGAAGCAGTTACCAGCAGCCAAGTTATCCGTTACAGCCTTCACGCAACGTCTACCAGAACTTGACACCTGAACCACCGTCCAGCGAATCGACATCGCTTATTGAGCTGGGCACACCTGTGCGGATTGGTAACGCACCAGTTACATCGAGTGCACCTTCTGCGGACGTTATCTTCGTCCGCGATCCTTTCTACGAACCACCGCGGAAGCGCACACCGAACACACAGCGGCCACCCCAGTATCCCAATACTGGTAATCCAATGTACAGCGGCGGTCAACTTGAGTTGCCGAGGTTAGCAATGATATTTTTATTGCAGGGTTCCTCATCAGGTTTTATCGGATCGTTATATATTTCATGGAGACGGCGTTGCTTGTTTACACAGCTGGGGAATAATGAGCCAAGGGGCAGTTTTGACCATCGTTTTTTTTTTGTTCCATATTATAGAGGGTTCTTCCACAAGTTTGGGTTTTTCATTAGGAGATGCGAAAAATTCGCTTGTCTTAGTTCGGACACCCCTTGTTTATCGGATTTTCTATTGCTTCAGATGTTTGAATCTTCCTTAAAATCCGTCTTCATTGAGACGTTGGAGGCGGATGTTCTTCCTGCATTTGGAAGTATTGAGTACGTTTGTATTATCGCGACTATCTGTGAAGTCCTTTTTCACCAGGGAGTACAGTTACCGATAACAGGTATACCTCCGGTTTTTCCGTCAGAATTGTTGGGCTTCTAGGTGATTGGAGTTAAAACTTCGTATAAAACCTCTTTCCCAAAATAGTCCCTTCATTTCGCGGACTTTTGAAAATAAAATTATTCATCTTGGTCGCCACCTCCATCGCTCGTTCTTCCTCTCTACCTCCGCCATAAAACTGGGGAATTAACTTGTTTTTTATTCGGTTGATGCTTTACCGCATGGCACTAGAATTTTGATAACAAAAACAACCTTCTTTTGGACCCCTCTTCTTAATAAAGCCTTGAAATAAAAGTATTTGGGAAATTGTGGCTCTGAACGTCTTATTCGAGGTTGCTCGGTTACTCGCGGTACAATAGAGACAAAAATTCGACTATATATCTTTTATGTTGTTGAGTAATGTTTCATTTTCCACAGAATGTTGTGACTGAAATAATTTCCACCAGTTTTATTGATACTCTTCTTTCTTTCTTTCTTTCTTTTTTTTTGATTTTTTGCACTGAGTTGTTTCTTCCATGTTTATATGGTCATTCGGGATATTGGCATCCAGTGAAACGACGAACTGCACATACTTTATTTCGACGCTCTTTTTTCATTTCGGTTTTATCAAGAATATACAATTAGTATCATTTCACTATTCGCCTTCTATATGAGTTGAATGATATAAGCAAAAGCTGTACTCGTAAATGCGTTGAACCTTAATCGAGCAATTGAATAAATTTCAATCTTTTGTTTAGTTGAAATGATCACAATGAGAATAACGTTTCATGCTTACTGATGAATGCTTTTTTTTTTGGGGGGGGGGGGGAGGGGGCTAAAAAATTTATGATTGTCGCTTTTTCTCACTTTGTTTCAGCCGTTGGGTTGTGCTGGTGCCTTTCAATGATTCCTTGTTGAATTCTGTAATTACAATTTCATATTTTCAGTTCGATTGCCTAGCTTTGCGAAATTTGTTGAGATAAGTAAACATCTGTATAATAGTTCTGAAATGACATAAATGTGTGTGGTCGTAATACTTCGTCGAAAAATGCCTCTGCTTGGCATCATTTCCGTCTCACCTTTTTTTTTGCACAGTAAAAAGCGACTGTTCTCGAATAATATGCAATTGCAGAAGCATTTAAGTGCTATGCATAGACTTCTTGTGTCATTACGAAGAAATCAATGAAAATGAGTTTCATTCCTCGTCGTATTGATTCTCTCCGTACAGATTCGAGTATATTTTGTAGAATGCCTAGAACGGGTCATGAGAGACACGGAGGCGCTTTTGGGATACCGTTATCACTAAGAAACCTAACGTGTGACATTCAATCTCCGGCAGTTCTTAACAGTCGCATCCTTGGTAATAGCGTTAATAGTAGCAGGATTTGCGGCAATTCTTATCCTGAATTGACTTTTATCCGTGAAGTGATTGAATCCCAGGCAACTCATTATAGATAACGGCGCATTTTGAACACCTTTCGCTGCGTTGCAGCATACAGATCACCCTTTGGCATTTGGACGTAATGGCTGATGCACTAGTTGGAGCCGTTGAGAGAAATTTTTGACTTTCATGTGTACGCATTTCATGATTACCTCTCAAATGTCTAATAATGAGCGATGATCCTGGAACAAGTATTTTCCTATGAATTTTGTCACCGGGTTGTTATCGAAGGAGGTCACTCCGTTAGGTGCACTGCAAAAGAATTGCAACAGGCAGGAAATAAGCTAAAGGATCTAGTCTGTTTAACTTTATCCTACGATTAGCTATGATATCGGCAGACCCAGCTGTCACAGATGAAAGACTGTTTGCGCTGTCATTAATATGCAGCGACAGATATGTGAACTTATAAATGGCGACGGCAACGTGCGATTAATGTACGCAGCCAAAAGGAAGCCAAAGTTACCATGGAATCAAGCGCGTTGCAGCTGCATTCGGAAAGCACCTAACAGAGTCCTCCATGATGTATTATTTCGCTCAATTACTTTAGATCTTAAAGGTACATGTTGTTGCAGCCAATCAAGTTGCGCAGATCTGTTGCTTTTTGTGCTTCTTATCGAAAATAAATGCAAAGATTACGCAGTGAAATTTTTCGCTTTCCCATATTTTTATCGTTGTTTAAACTGCAATGAGTAAACATGCATGTTGGCACTTCTGCACCACACTGTATTTCTTATCACTAAAACCCCATGAAAGGTGAAAGTATTTACGAAGAAATTCGATGTTTGCGAATTAAGAGTTGCTCAAGCTCAGGTTAAATTGAAATATATGGCGTCGGTTGAATGAGGCAAAAGTCATTTAATAGTGTTTTTCGTATCCCTCAAAAGGCCTCTCTTTCAGGAATGTGCGTGTTCCATATCCTGAATCGGCATTCGCGGCTGTTGCAGCTGTGAATAAGGCATTTGCGAGTTACACATCCGGTATGTGCATGCAGCCAAGGACGAGGCCAATGCCCTATATGACACCGCAGATGCGGAGTGCAGCCTATGGGATGGCCAGTATGCCGAATGGCATGTCACCATCATATGCATCAGCAACACCCCCACCGAACGCTATGCCTCCAGCGTACGGTGTGCACGGAATGCGTCAGATGAGCTGTTCGAAAACGAGTGGCTCGCAGATCTCGCCAGGCCCATACCAGTTCTACCCGACTGCGAGCAATCCTATGCCTCCCGTTAAGAAGCAGTCTCCACTCACTTCGACCAAAAAAGCGAAGCAACAGGCGGCCAAGGCTCATTTCGATGGGCGGGTCACTCCAAAGAATGCTCGCAAAAACGACTACACCGGTGCACCTATCAGCAACGTCTATGAACAAATCCCCGATGCAGGCCAGTTAACTTTCTTTTCGTTGCTATTTTCGGACAGTGCAGATTGATACAAAAAATTCTTCTCTTTCGCTTATGCTCTTTGTTACTTTCAAGTTTTGGGCCTTAATAAAATCTTGTTTCGTAGGCGTATATTGCATATCCTTCCAGTCAGCCTTGTCCTGCTTTTATGGAACTTCGTGGCGAGAAAAAAAGCTAATTTTTTTTAGATGAAAATAAAATATGAGAACCCCGCAAGAAAAGACAAAAGTTCCGAAAAATTCGCGAGCTTAAAAAATTTTCCTCGTCGTTTAGGTGCAAATGGGTTTTTCAAATTTTCAATTTTTTCTTGTTTCTCCTTGTTCGAATACCTCAAAAATATCTTTCTATTGATAAATTTTTGAATATTTCACTCTACAGTGTATTACTAAAGTGTATTACTACAGTGTATTACTAAAATGCTCCTAAGTAAAGTTCATGCCTCGATTTAAAAAAAAAAAATACCGCTTTCCGAATGTTTATTGTAGAATCTTTGCGAATGTGGGCGCTAAATTTTTTTTCCCCCATAAGCATCTTTAATAAATGTTGAGCAATGAGATTCATGTTGAATATTATCGAAAATTTCCTATAAATAAACGAGCATTCACAATTTTCATTGAATTGTTTGTTTTCACTCAAAAAAAAATCAGTTATTGTACGGAAACCTATGCACTTAATTTGCATCGTTGATCATCTTTCAGGCATATAATGCTGCGCTTTTTTTTTTTTTTTTACTAAGCTCACTCTCATTGCTTAGTTTACGAGTGAGAGTCGCAAATTTCATCCATGTTTTGACCTTTTTCTCGAAACTTGATAGAAGAAAAAACGTAGAGGGGAAAGAAAACAGCCGATGAGCGAAATTCTTCTCATTGACTTTCTTCTTTTCCTCTTTTCCGCCGATGCAAATTGAGTGGTGCAAAAAATGATAATATATGTTGAATTGTTTGTACGTTTGAAAAAAAAATTTCTTCGCCTCGTTGATTACCTGAAGGGGGGGGGGTCAATTTTGCAGCAGAATATGGTACTCTATTACAAAGAAAGAATTAGGAAATTGACGGTAAGGATATAGAAGAATATTTACACTTTTTTTTATTATTGTGCAAAAGCTTAGAAAAGATATTCTCGAGTTTTCAGCAAGACCTTCGACTAGCGCAGCTCCGAGTTACGCTATGATGGCACCGCCGATGTCGGCAAGTACGGGCATGGGCATGATGCGTGCACCTTCACCTTCGATATCTAGCCCATCCACCTCGCAAATGATGACTCCTAATGTTCGACATCCATATCCCTATGATGCTTCTTCAATGACGCCCAATAATCCCAACATGCAGGTAACGCCTACGTGTGTATTTTCTTATGCTGAATTTTTTTTTTTTGTAATTTCAGGGGCATTTACTCTACACTGCTACAGATTGCTTCCGAGAAAGCGGACTATATTTATCTTGTAGTCATTTCAAAACCATTGTGATTCTTTTAATGCAGCTCAATTTACGAAAATTTTCTACCACTAGTTGTTCTACAATGCTTCAAAATTTGTCAATTGTGCTAGTGTAAGACGAAACGATATTGATAGCGTTATATCTAATTTGTGCGTCGGCTTTTATAATATCTATTTCATCTTTCTTTGTTTTCGTTTTGAATGAATGCAAATCGCAATATATTTCATAAAGGATCTCATCTACGTTTTTTTTTTTTTTTTTTCTTTCTACTCTTTATTGATTTCACAAAAGTAGAAATTCATCATAAAATAGTGATACTAAAATGTAGCAAGTTAAGCGAATAATTTCGTTTGGTTGTGGCGTTGAGTGGGCAATGTTTTTGTTAGATACGTTAGCAGTTCGTCTCTGATGTGCATTCACTCCTTTTTTGCGCAAAACGGGTTTTGCTCTATGCAGCTGTCACGCCCGTCGGCCACTTCTTCACCATTCGATGTGTTCTCTTTCGTTTTCGAATATGAGCGATTTCATTGCGTCCATTCGCTTATCTCATTTCTCTGTTGAGGGAAATCTTCACAATGAAATAACGTTTTCTTCATTTTCGAAATGAGCATTCTCAGTAGTAGATTACAAAATTAAATGATCAATTTCTTATTCTTTTATAATAAAAGGAATGAAATTAAATTTGTAATTATTTATAATTAAATTTATAATAAAAGGAATGAAATTAAATTCTGAAACGCATCCAATATAATATCTAACGCTCAGATTTAAGAATATGATGAGAGGATTAATTTATCAATCAAGCAAGAAGAATTGTATTCACGTTTTGAGATCCATACAGATTCATCATTTTGAGTGAATTAAATGGGTGCAAACAATACTGTGATAAAATCTTCACTAACATTAATATGCAAACGATTGGAATGCTATAGAATCGAGCCGAAAAGCAGTTTCGATGGATTTTTTTTTTTTTGTGTTGCTTTAAAAGGTCTATCGAAATTTGGGTGATGATAAGTATATTGCGAGAATACAAAAGAGCAGCTTTTTTTTTTTAAACTTTACACCGACAGTAATGGTTTGAAAATCTCAATAGCTAAGAAATCATGTTGGTGGGAATAATATTGTCGAACGGCTCTAATTGTATCATTCTTTATTCTCGAAACGATTGTGCTTAGTGCACGAAATATGCGCAAAAAAAGTAGTACAATACAGAAGCAGTAACGTGATTTGTGTAGAAAAATTCGCAGTCTGCATTCTGCGTTGTTGGGGACAAGATGTTGCTTCCATGTGATGGAACGGAATGGCACAATTTTGCTATCTCTTGGATATATGCGGTGGAGTGGGGAGGGGGGGGGGGGGGGGGAAAAGTTCAAGTAATCGAACACGAGTCCTAAGAAAAGCTACCCGCATGGTTTCATTCCGATTACACAACTTTCAATGGCGAACGAAACATGTTAGAGCGCCTGTACGCACCGTCTCTAAATCACTAAATAGTGCTCCCTTATGAAAAGCTTTTCCTAAAGAGGTATATTAGCCATTGCTCTACTTGTATCACTGTGTATCTGTGTTTAAGCTTTTCTTTTTGGGGGAAAAAAAAGAATGCTGTATAGTTTAGTTAATATGGTAACATTTATTATGAGATCTCTGTAATAGTTAACAGTATTTCAGAGTTCTTCGAAAAAGTTCTAAACAATATAAGGAGATGTTTCGTTTCTTTAAAAAAAAAAAAAGAAAAGAAATTAACGTCTTTTTCCATGGATCGCCTCAAAACCGGCTTTGTAATCAGACACGTTATCGCATAGATGCACCAACTTGTTCAGTTAATTTGTCTACGAGCCTGCAGTCGCGAAAAAGAAATAAATAAATAAAATTCGAGTTATTTTTGTGCATCAGAAAGTTGTAGTGCTGTGTGCGTGCGTATGTGTGTGTGTGTGTGTGTGTGTGTGTGTTGTGATTTTTGAGAATGAAACAGAATTTCATTTGATAATACACTTCATTTTACAGATATTTTGCAAAAATTTGATTACGCTGTCATATTTTGCAGCAGTTTGATGCTATGCGTTCGATGGGTAGCCCCAGCGTCGAGTTGATGCAGCCACCTCCTTTGCCGATGATGCGTCCCAACGGACATTTGAACGGTACGAAACCGGTAGCTGAAAGTCCCATGATGGCGAAGTCATCAATGATGAGCCCAGGTTTTTCACAACAGGCGGCCACCATGCATGAGATGCAGCCTGACTTGCACCGCATGTGCGACTCAAGAGCACCACTCAAAAGTCCTCAGTACCAGGTATATGTCCCTTTCTCTTACATTAGCTGCAATATATGCCCGTGTCTTTGTCTTGAATAGGAATGCATTGATTACTGTTTTAACATTTTGTTGATCCAAGCGGGTTCCAGAATCTCCATTGTATGGATGTCTTTTCGTTGAGATATGTGAGGTACTACTAAGCGGGGTATTGATATGAAGTGAGATAGTGCAGATATCACTGTTGGATAGTGCTGGCTAAGCAGTGATGTATAACTTAAAGAGGGAGTGAATGAATTAGGTTGGCGGTGTGATGTTTTGAAGTTAGATGTGCGCATGGAACACCCATACGAAGGATTCATAAGTGCGTTGCTGGTAGCCTTGTTTAGCAGTTGCAAGCTTTAGTTGCTTCACACTGGGCATTCGCTTTAATTTATTTCAAAACTGGCGATTTCAATGAGCGGCAATCATTTCAGTCGTCGTTGATGGCATCGTCGAGCGGTCAATTGAATGATATGTACGGCTCGATGAACGGTGGCATGACAAGTAGCCCGAGCTACATGCAAGCAAACCTGATGATTCTGCAACGATGTGGCTATTGTAAAGAGGAATTCAGGGTAAACTCTTTTTATTGATAATAACATGAACTTATTTGTTTTCTGATCACGCACATCGTGTATATGTTTCATATTTTGCTGAGGTATGCATGGTTGTTTCTCTTCATCACTTACCAGTAAACATTCTCTTATTCACCTAATCTTACATCTTTCACCGTCTCTGAATTGTTCACCTGACAACCTCTGTGCGGTTATAGTTTTTATCATGTTAGCCGTTGCTATTCAATAGCTACACTATATATTCAGAAAAGGGGAAGAGATGGACGGTAATAATACCAGATGATCGGTAACGGATATTTGTTTTACGAAAAAGAATGTTTCTGTGTAGTGGGATCGTTCGATAGTGTTTCAATCAGTTTATGAATGCTCTTCGTTTGTAATTTTGTTTTTTTTTACAGGGAGAAGAAGGAGGGGGGGGGGGGGAGAGGAGGGGAGAATTGGAAGGAAATTAGTAAACTAAATGGAATTTCACTATTTTCTTTAAATGCAAATCACTTAACGCGTCTTAAACCAGTCCTATACCTAAGTAAAAAGAACTTAAGCGGAGTGCATATGGAGTTTTATAAACGTTTACATCATTATTTTAGCGACGAATTGATTAAGCAATGCATTATACCGCTTTTTAGGGTGACCGTATTGGAATCCAATGTACGGGCAACAATCAAGGATGTCGACGGTTTTTCCACCAAGTAAGTATTTAAAATAATAATAAAGTCATCGTTTAATCGAAATATTACTTCAGCACTGGCTTATAATGTTTGTCTTACTGTATTTATCCAAGCAACAATGAAGAGTGAAACGTTGATTCTATTTAGGAGGTTGAGGTTCATTAGAATAGTCGTGAAAAAATTCGGCTATTGAAGATGAATAACTAAATTAGTTATGAGGCGATTTCGATGAGTCCACTTACTGGCAGTTGAGAAGTTTTTACGTATTTATCTAAACTACCACTTCGGGCATCGATATGTTTTTGTTCTTTACGCTCTTTTTCATTCCTAAGGTCATTTCGCTTGTATAATTACAGAAAATCTTTGGTATGTCATTCTACTCAAGATTTCTTAATTTTATGTTAGATTTTTTTTTCTTTCATAATTTATGGATGCAGTCATCGTCCGTATTAAGGTCTGGATTTTGTTAAGTGAATGACTCATTACTATCTCACTTTTCAACTGTCAGATTTTTAGAGAGCACATAACGAAAAATACCATTTTTAAATATCGATAAACACACGGTTCGCAGCCATCTGTTAGAGGAGCATGTTATCGAGAGAGAGGGAATAATAGTTCTTTTTTTTTGAAAAGTAGTTGTAATCAGAATGAGTGGCTTAATATTTTCCCAAACGCTTGGAGAGGAGGTGCTCTGGGGGGGGGGGGGGGGGGGAGAGAGAGGGGGATAATCATTTTTTGAGACTTCTGCCCCCTTGAATCTATAAATTTTTCGTTCTATTTTATTTGGAAAGCTTGTTTACTTTCTTTTTACGCTATCAAAAATTTTTCTTTCCACTTATCCATAGTCCACTTAAAGTGGTTCATTTTAATTTTTGACTGTGGAGAGAGGACTTGAACCAGTTTTTATTTATTTCGCTAGGAGGCCGTGTAGCTATGTTGAGCAGCAGTTTCCAATTTTCTAGTAAGGATGGTTGTAGGGGGATTGCTTTTTTTTATGGCGAAGTTGCAGTCAAGGCTTACTGTATATCTGAAGATATGGAATGAGTAGATTTGTTTCAGTGCCATCTACAAGGACTACGATTTGGTATAGTTGAAGCAAATTGTTAACATATTTCGTCTGGGCAATCCCACACTTGAGGAACAGCTGATTGCATGTTTTGCGATGACTTTGCTGCTTGATGCGTTCATTTATGGTTTCGTTTCACGACGCATCACTTATGTTATGTTGAAATTGCGGCAGTTTTAGGAGGCGATCAGGTGAATTAGTTCTTGGAAGAGTCTTTGTGTGGTCGTTGGCATTTAATGCATTTTCGCCTATGTTCATCCATTTTAGGGAAATTGCCCATCTCTTCGTCTCGTAAAACCTTTTTATGATCCTCTTAATCTGTGCTACCAATAAATTCGCTATATAATACATTGCAGGAATGCAGCCAATTGTTGCCGGAGTCATTTCATGCGATCCTCAACGAGCCACGTGCTGAGTGGATTTGTAATGAGTGCGTTAGCAGGCAACAACAAATCGCCTACTCCTGACATTGCTGCGTTGTTCATCAGCACCCTCATCGTTTATATGTGTACTGTGATTTGGCATCGCCATAAGCTGTTTATTATGTTGAACGCTGCTATAGACGAGCTCACATCTGCAGTTGATTGCGACTTTTACTGACAGACGATGGGAGCGATGGGGGAGGACATCGAACAAAAAAAACCCTCTTTGATAGGTTTTTTCTTCTCCTTCCCTCTCTGTTTTCATACTGCCTTTTCAGCACGGTTGCGACCTAAGTGTGTAGTCGGGCGCAACGTGCTACTGCCGCCCCCGGTGGGTGCTAGTGGGAGGGCGTAGACTCATCTCTGAACGCCTCTTCTAGCAGCGGATGCTTTTTCGTCAGAGGCACATTATCTGAAAATTTTATTGTACTTTATGGTATGGACTAGGTAATCGGTTAAACAGTATGTTTGCATTTCATTTCAGGATGCACACTCGCTGTTGTGATCGAAAATTGATAGAAGGAAGGAATTGGCGGTGGATCAGGGGATTTAATTATTCGAAGTATCTTCTTCCGTATATCTCATTCTTATAGCTCAATAAGCAATGCGAAGAAGCAAATGTTCTGCAGCAATTTCGTAAAGCTACTAATTTCTTCATTATGAAACATAATATAATGGCGTGAAATTGAGATCCAATTGCCTTTGAGCGTAATAAACGAACGAATACATTGCTAGCAATTTACCTTCCACTAAGAGAAAAAAAAAACGTTGCAAAATTTTCCGATTTGCTATATTTGGCGTAGTGTGTATTCATCATAAGTTATGCAATATTGTCTAGCGAATTTTCTGATTTAATTGAGCCTATCGTAGAAGAGTAACATGCGCTTGTGCTTAAGACAGATATTATGAATTTTAGATATATTGAGGCGTTTCAATAATTTCCCATTCGCAGATACTATGGCTGATATTAATTCCACCAAATGATGGTTTGCATATTTTAGTGTTGAACTATCCATCTTTCCGTTCTTAATAAATCACTCCTAATAGTGCTATTTATGTTTTTTTTTTTTTTTTTTTTGGAAAGCAAACGATTTTTGTTTTTGCTTTGTGCATAAGAGATAGTTGATTTATATTGGCAGAATTCTACCATTCTGCTTTATGAAGATGAGTAATAATTTCTGCATTTAATATTAACAGAGGATATATAGTTTGTGTAATAGTAAATGCAACGAGCGCCTCTTAAGTCATCCCCGTCTTGGTAGGCACATCACATTTTTGTGTGGCTCATTCGATATATATTACTCTATGAATTGTCAGCCTAGATGGTGTAGGATGACCCTAAAAAAGTTAAAGATTTTTGTATTTCATCTCCAGTAGTGCAAATTTTAGGTAATTAGGTAATCGCTACTGTGGTGACGTTTGTACGAATGACCGGGAAATTTTGACGGAGATCGAACATTGAAACCAACGTTATTGATTTCATCTGCAGTATTTTTAAAATCCTGGTACCTCGACGGACCAGTGGAGAGGATTTTCTTCTCTCTAAAATTCTGTCCTTACCGTTTTGTAGAGGGAAAAAAAACTTTCTTATATAAATTTAAAAGTCTCATATCTTGGTGATTGTTTATGACGAAGTTAGGTAAACATGGGTTTATGACTGGAGAAGGTGCAATCCTTGAGTGTGTTCAAGAAGTAGCACGCGCTTGCACCTGGCGCTTTCTTAATGCTAGCTCCTTATACGTGCGTATTTCTCATTTCGCCATCTTGTCGTAGTCCAGGTCATAGCAATTTTTCCATAGTTCTTGTTGGTAAACTCAATGAGCGGTCGAAGAAGAACCATTTCACAGCTTTTGGCTACAACGAGGAGGAGGAGGGGGTGGGGGGCGAGATAATCACTTCCATTTCAGGCGTTTTAATCGGAAATGTTGCCTGGTATGATTGAGTTGCTAAGCATTGACTTATTGATACACTAAATATGATCCGAAGAATTTTTCTAACGTCTACTGCTTAAGCTCAAGCGCATCAAAATACGCGATATGTGATGGCAGCTCATATTAATGTGCTTTCATCGCTTACTTTTTATGATAGGGATATGATTAATGGCAAGCCTGGTTGCTATGCTAAAACGAAAATTGAAATGATATTCTCGCCGATGAAGTGATATATGATTTAAATATTATTCATATTTTAAATTTTGTAATTGTTCTTTATTATATTATTCGTCTTATATTCGGGAAAATATTTTATGAGATGTAAAGAAATTTTTGAAATTATATGTTTGTATGTGTGTGTGTATGTGTGTATGTGTGTATGTGTGTATGTGTGTTCATATAGTATATCAAATTGCATTTAAATTGCTTTAGTTTGGAGTTTTTTTTTTTGTTTTTGTTTTTAAATATTGATCTACCGAGTGGTAATATCGACGTATTGCTATGTATTTACAATATATGTTCGAATATTTTGAGATGATTTTTTTTTTTTTTCGAAGTTTCACACAGCACATTCGAGTGGAATTGAAATTTTTATACTAGGTATGCGTAAAAATTCACGCCGTTTTTTTTTTCATTGCTATGGTAGCGGTGAATAATTTTTAAGGTGTCGAGGCGCCGCGGTTGATTCTCGTTTGATCGTATAATTAGCCTAATCAAATCAAGATGGATTAGACAGCGGAGATATCCCAAAACAAACGTCTTGTCATTGATTACGATATTGACCTGTTCGTTCTGAAACTCCATACCATTTCTCCTCAGTTGTTGATGCCGTGTTGGTTTGTGCCATCAACACCATCATTTATTGCCTTTTCGTCTATATTCACAACAATATCCCTCACTTATCCCACTTCGTTTGAACTATCCGTTCTTTTACAGATCTCGGACATTTTCTGTGCTTGAGTTGAATGTGCATTTTATCTTGCAGTGGGTGGGTTCCAGACGATTGCGTTTAGCTCAAGCTTCCGTAGCTGCCGTATTTGGTGTTCAACTTGAGGAAGTTTGCCACGTGATCCGCAATGCCAAATTACCAACGGGTGCTGCAGAGGGTTTCATATGATTCGTGCACTACAGCGAATTGCGGTGTAAGGATGTAGGGTCCCCTTTTGGAGCTCTACTCTTAATTTGTTCCTAAAGGACTCGCAACTTCTCTTTTGAGGCCGACCAGGTAGTATGTAATCTGGCAACAATACAAGAGGTGAGGGTTTTTTATCAAACTTTAAAAAATCAATAACAGTGTGGCGGAGGGGATAATACGACGGCAGGAGGGACATCGCTGCGACAGCTTTGTCACGAACTGTGAGTGCTACCTCAGCGCCAACGAGCGCCGGGCATTCCTTGTGCCACAGCCACTTCGCGGTATGATTGCGCACCGCCATAGTCTGAGCTCATCTCATAAAGACGACACCTCACGTGAAAAGCTAGAAGTACACTAATTCCTGCAAGCGAATACGCTCTCCTTTCACACGAATCGGCCTTTCCTTAAGGCACTTGTGGAGAGTTTGCTTTGCCTTATGGTCATTGCTTCTCTGTTGCACCTGAAAACAGTTGGTTTAGAATTTATTGATGGCCACATGAAGCGAGTCCCTTTTTGATCTATTCCCATATAATTCATTCATCTTTTTATCCTTTCAAATATTGCGTACTATAAAACACTGCTCTTGCAAACGATCCTGCCGTCGCATCCTCCACAGTTTGCATCGTTTCCGCCACTGCAAAAAATGTATCGCCGAAAATAAAAAAGCAAACTGGTTAGGAAATGGCGACAGACAGTGTGTATTTTTTTTTCCAGTACATATAAAAATGACGCCTGGAGACACTCTGAGGAGGAGGGGTTTGATTTGAAAGGTGTTTGATTTGCCCCGCAAACAGAAGTTCTTGACGTGGCTTCTGAGGCTTAGTTTCGCGAAAGGTGTTTGAGGCTCGTGGTAGCTGCTCGGTTGTGACAAAAGTTATGAGAGTTTGCAACTTTTCGCGAATTCCAAGATGAGAGTGCTGTCTGGTTTTGTGAACGAAGAAGTTTTCTAGCTTATCTCCGTAAGCAACATTTTGTGCTAACTATTTCGTTACAGCAGAAATCGTAATTCCAAAGACGTTTGGCGAAGTTCCAAGGTGCATCAGATAGCGACAGTGCAGGGCCGACACATACTGGGTGGGTTTGCGAAGAGGGTATAGTTTACATGGGAGGGCGGGTTTTCGTCTTGCAAAATCCATTTTGTTGGATTGAATGTTTTCAGGCTCCAACCATCAAGGTATGCATCCGGAAGTTCGTTTCGGGGGAAAATCTGAAAGGTCATGGAACGGCGAGGCAGATTAGAACTTGTCTTGAAACCCGGGCGCATAATGTCTTGTAAATTTCAATGAAAACAATACAGCAAATCTCGAGTTTAAATATGTGAACGGACTGAATGATTTACTCTTCGGAGTATGTGGTTATCGCTAAACAGAAAACACAGAATACATAGAGAGTCAAATCAAGCCTGCTTGCGCTTGCGAAAGTGTTATAAGCAAATCCCTAAGCTGGAGGGTCATCCCGTTCATCATTGTCAGAATCTAGGTCTAGATGATTTAGGCTTCACGCGGAGAATATAGGGATCATCACGTCATGCGAAGCCATGTGCAAATTCCGAGGGTGACGAGCGCTCAAAAACAAGCGATGAAGTGAGTGTCCTGCAAGATGGAGCACAACTTGTTTCTTTTTTTATGTGGCAGCCCAGTGGCTATAAAAGTTGCTGTGAAACATTCCACAGTAACTGGAAAATGATGATGCAGTTAATGCTTTCAACAGAACTACTAGAGTCCATGACCGTTGCTTCCATCTGCTGACTGGCAAGTGTGATAAAATCGGGCGACTTCGATCCTGATGCAGAAAAAAATCCGGACTTCAAGCCTTAAGTCCTCAGAAAAATAGTCGACTGCGGTCTGCGATAGAAAAGCTGTCAACTTCTTCACTCCAACTCATCTGAGAGCAAGAATTCGATTCCTGGAAGGGACTGGATTCAACTCTGGAAGCGATTCCGAGACTGCTCTTTCCTAACTTTGCCTCTGGAACTTCATCACAATAACTGCTAGAAATGTTTTTCACTCGAAAATCTTCCTGCAATAAATACGGCAGGTTAATGTACCGAATGAAACCAAGACAATGCAAGAAGCTCACGTCTACATTAGGAAGTGTGTTCTTTACAAAATTATGCAAAATCATTGCGTATTTCTTCATTATCTCATTTTTATGCAGGAATTACCGCAGAGATCTTACTCATTCATTATACACAATAAAAGTTATCTCATAATTCTTCAAATTTTTTAGAATTCTTTAAAAGCAAAGGAAAAAGCCGAGAAGAAAACAAAGAGCTAGATGCTGCAGCCAGAAGTGCGTCTTAGCTCTAGTAACAATGTGGTAGCAACAATGACCAAGAGAGCGATGTTCCAACATCACTGAGTAACAACAGAAGGCCTTCTTGGTTTTCTCTGCAGCTATGCTGCACTCATGAAACACTCTATGGAACAAATCTTCAGATAGCATTCGCCGGATTCGCTTCTTTTCCGAAAGTTGCTGTGCTGTTCCTGTTGCATTGCCTCGCCGTTGTCCGTTCACTGCAAGCTGAAGCAACTCGCTTATTCGGCCTGTATGGCTCGATTCCTGTTTCCAAGTCCATGAAGGGCATGAGTCTAATGCTTTTTTGTTTCTAATGCTTTTTGGAGGGGCCAATCTGGATTGACGATTTAGAGGTTTCATCAGCCAGGTGTGAAGTACAATGTGGAAGAAGATTCCTTCGGACTTGTCCCTGGACTATTTTACGAACGTGGTTGTGGTACACGTGTGGAAAGTCGTGGGACCATCTTTGCAGTAAATGATCGCAATGCAGAAGCAGTTGTTCATTATGCAACAGAAACCATTCAGCAACGTGCAGGAACTTCACAGAGAAATAGTGACTAAACAAAGCATTATAAAACCGCTAGCAGCTAATCTGCAATCCTCATAGCTGGTGCTAGCCAATGATGACATCATATGAAAATTTCTACTATAAAACTATACCTGTACTTCCTTCAAAAGTTGTACAGTACTCTAACTGTATTACATTTTGAAAACGGGATGCACTGCACCAATGCAATGCTTATGATTCTAGATTTAGTACATAATGTGCCAGGTGTTTTTGTCTAAAGGCATGGTACTTATACTATATTTTCTGTACCTTCGCTTTCTTTAATATCTATATAAACAAGACGACAGAGATAAATTCATTAATCCGTACGAGATAAAGCAAAAGGTGTCCGAAGCGTTGAGCACGGAAGTACGATCACTATGGAAACGATGAAATCAAGTCCTAGAAACAAGCTCCGAAGCAAATCTTTTCTTTACCACATCAAAAAGACAACGAACGCAAATGTCAGCGGGGTGGAATTGCTAAGATAAATCGTTTATAAACGTACTTCACAGCCGTCAAGGTCCCTGCGACCTTCTTTCATGTTTTCTAAAAGATTAGCTAGTCGATATTGCTGCATGCGTGCGATTCGCATTCAAAAAAGAGTTTCTTCTCGGGGTAATGCAATGTGAATGTAAAGGGATAATAATATAGCAAAAAGAACATTAAAAACATTCAAAATACGAGCTTGAGATGAGGATTGAACGAAGGCGCTTGAGCAAATGATTGCAGCAACATAAGCATCGCACACAGATGATTCGGAAAACATCGAATAAACTGCTTATTTTGCAAGAGCATGTAAATCAACCGCTCAAGTAAAAGCATACATTTATTGCGTTTTTTTTTCTTTGAAGGAACGAAGGAAAAGCGATTCCCTCTAACATCTTCAACGTATACTATTTTCTGTACCGTTCTACCTGTATCCTTATTAATTTTTAAATGCACTCTATAAGCGATCAGTTTATAGAGTATATTTAAATTTTTTTTTTGTCTGCGCTTTTTCTTGTCTGCGCTATCATGTGCTCTCTAATTTAACTCTCTTCAAGACTATTCAAGAATTTTTGGCAATACGCAGCACCTCATCTAGCGTTTTCGAAAGCTGAGTGCTCCGACAATTTTGCATAATCATCTCATATCGCGCTTTCAAATATTTGACAGCAGTTGTGAACTTTGGCCTCAATCGTTTTGTAAAACTGCCATACTGGGATTAGATAGACTACGACTTCTACTCTGTTATTGCATAGCTTAAGGTTAGTCATATAAATGCCACTTGTCGCACTTCATCAGATGCAATCACTTCCGTTTGTTTCTCGTATATCTACAATTTTAAAAGGCTTAATTTTCTAGAACATCCTGATCAAAAAGTAATAGTACGAAGGAGAATTCATTTCATTCATAAAATAGAATAATCGAGCAAATATACTACTCCCCATTTGGTTCACGCATTCTTGAGAAAAATACACAATTCCGCTAATGATTCTAACAGAGAAAAATAGGAACAATTCAGAAATTTTTTGTCGACTCTATAAATGTGAGGAGTCACGTTCAAGATATCTTCTCCGTGAAGGGATAACTCTGAGCTATTTCACTGACAAATGAAATTCGCAATTTTTCTATACCATAGTACTTTCCAACAGATATGACGCATAGAAACGTATCGAAATTGAAACTTCCCTTATGAAATGTAGAAGAAGAAATGAAAGATGTTGCGAAATGCAATCAAGAAGACGTTAACACTATGAAAGCTCAGCGTAACTGAGATTAATCCTGAGTAAATCCATCCACCGTGGCACAAATGTATGATCGCTTTCTGGACCTTGGTATCGAGGCGTATGTATGGAACAAAATGACAGCCAGAATGGTATCGTGACCATTATATTTTCAGGGCTTGGCTGCAAAAAACACATTTCCTAGGCTTGACTGATAGAAGTTAAGTGGGTTGCCGACATATAATTACTTCTCTGAGCACTTCCGAATTCGTTGCGCCAAATTTTCTAGGAAGTGCGAGAGACGTGTGGCGTGTTGCACGAATGCCAAAGATATGACATATTGTCCCAGCTGAAGGAAATGCATAAAGAAGGAATGAAATGTGGGGTTTTTTTAGAAGCGCATCGTAGATTCGCCTCAGTAACAATTGGAAAAAGAAGACTACACGTTGCAGAATGGTGCGAGATAGAAATGAGGTGCCGTTCATAGCCACATAAAAAACGTCAACATGCGGCATGATGAACCACCTTCGAACAACGCAGACATGAGGCTCAGTATATCTTGATTAAGGGGGCGATATGAAAAGAGCAAAGCAATGCTCACAGCAAGGTCGTTTCTTTTTTCGCTTTCGCTCTTTGTAATGTCTTTCATTGTAGCCATGTTGAAGCAAAATTTCTGTAATTCCATGTTGCGCGCATAAGCGTGATTTTCAAGCTTAGCAATAAATGTCGCATGTTATTTCCGCCTTCTCTTTCTTGAACTCGTTTTGTGCAGCACCATTTTCGTTGTCCTGCTTCTTTTTTTATATTGCGATAGAGGCCTAGTAATCGATTAATGAATTGGCTTAGAGAACCTGACGCTATCGATTCCACAAATTCGCTAATTAGATTAACATCAGCTTGATGAATTTCGCTTACCGAGATTATTCGGCGATATCAGCCAATATCGTCAAATCTTTGATAACTATGAGGCAATCGTCGATAGTTTTTTTTTGAACAACTTAAACGAAATTACAATACTGTTAATTATCATTGTTGCTGACTTCGTTCTAATGTAGTGTTTAACTGCTTAGGTATGGTAATACTAAAGGAACATGAGTACGATAATGTCGCCAAACATGCTGAATATTCATGCGTTGAGAGTATAAGGTTTCTTGTTGTTTTTCTTGCTTCATTGTTTCTCCGCTTCCTTCCAAACTGCCTTTTGAGATGATCTTCCTCAATTGTACACTTCTTCCTTATTTACTTATCACTTATCTAGAGCTGTTTGATTGCATCTGTGGCCGTTTGAGATTGCATTTCATTTGACCGAGGTTGTACTCCGTTATTATGCATTTACTGAATACATTTGCCTCATACTACATGTATTATGTTTCGTCACAAGTAAATTGATACAGTAAACAACACATGGCTTCTCCACCGTATGCTTCTTCATTACTTACGTTTCTAAAGTTATTTTTTAACCTGTTTCTCCCAGGAAAATCCTTATGGAAAGTCATTATCTTCTTCGACTTTCCCCAATGCTATTTTCGGCGATGTCTGCTATTTTGTTGTCGATTTAATTTTAGTTCTTTCTACCCCAGATGTTCTGAATTGATTATCCACTTGGTGTTGTCTCTGGTATTACATGAAGTGTGACCGTGCTGATCAAACAAAGTTTCATGCTACCGTTATGGCGAATATATTCTGACACAACTTTTGCTGGAAACCGGAAGTTCTTTCGGTCTTCACAAAAAAAAATTCGTTGATCAGTTTTTCCGGTTATTACCGAATGTCTGTTTCTAGAATGTAACCGGTCGGTGTGCGACACGCATTTATGAAATGCATTCAGATTCAGTCAACTTCCGGCTGCAAGCCGAACGCCTTTAGCCAATTATCGACTGAATGAAATTTTTGTCGATTAGCATCACTACTATTAAAGTGATTCAATAATATTTTATAATAGTAGAACAAATTTAAACATTCATGCAATGTTCCATTGATTTAATAAATTATTCGATGAATAATTCATTTACGAACAAATAAAAACATATAAAGTACTCGAAATCGGCAAAATATATTCCCCGGATGAACCTATGAACTCCCTTTAGTTCCGAATTTTGTGAGCATATGAACGTTGTCATCAACAGAAACGTCACTAATAGCATAGATCCCCATTCTACATTCCTAGCTCAGAATGCTGTTAGGCCTATATGAACCCTCTTAAGCGCCCTTCCGCAATGCCCTAAAGTTGAAATATCACTGCTTACTCTCTATACTATCTATTTCTCTGAGTACTTAGAGGGCGAGCAAATTGGACTACAACACTCAAAAATGGGCCAATAATAAGAGGAAAACGTTTTGCTAGAAGATTGAATACATGAACAATCAATCTGTTTTTATTTATTTCTTTCTACTTAAATTTAGAAACGTGCGTTCTATTTCTTATTAATTTTCAACAAAAGAAATATTCAATAAACAACAAGTTAACGCCAATGCTTAAATAGCGCATCAACTTTAACGCCTTAAAAAAAACCTAACCGTACATCCGGTCATTTCCACGAATTTATGTTCCCTCATTTATGTCACGCTGATAACATCACTCGTTCTCGGCGTTCTTTCAACGAAATATACGCCGAATGATTTGAACCATTTCGCCGATCAATACTACTAGTCATTGGCGATCCCCAACCGCACAATATGTGCAATCAGCATGTTTTGAAGACTATTTTCACCCGTTTTCGGCAAATGGGCGCAATTTGAGAAAAAAAAAAACAATCCACCAACTAATTGATAGGCATATGTAGCATACTGGAAGGGAGATGGGATAAAGCACAGGATGGATGAAGCTTCCCCGATATTGATCTGTCTCCGAAGAGGAAGAAGGAGAGGAGGGGAACCGAGAATCGGACGATGAGTTCCTAATTCGCTGGCTACCAAATGAACGACTGAATTTTCTGAATTATTTTGAACGGTGTTCATCTTCAGTGTCAACAGTTTCGACAAATGTTACGCATGTGACCTCCTAGTTGCTTCTTCTTCGTTGAGTCCAACAACGTCAGGGTGATACCCAAAACTTCCAGTGCAAGGTGCAATTGTGACGACAAAGAGATGAGCAAAGACGCAGAGCGGGTGAACATGTCCACCCATTGCAGAGAATCAATGCGAATGCGCCCGGCTGACCAGGTGCAAACGTGGCGTTCCAGCTTTGATTTTTTTTCGCCGGTTACCTGTGGCTCTTTAAAATTCGATGCACTTGCTGCAAGGTTTCAAGTTGTGCTGACGAAGTGATACACTTTATGGAATATGTGCATACGTAAACGGAGAGATGTGTATACGTGTCTCCATTCGGCGATTTCAATTACGAGGCTTAAATGCTATCGATCTATAGATTAAGACCTGATTGGCGTGTCTCAATAAGTTGCTTGACAAGCTTTTATCCCGACTGCTCAAATACGTTGGAGTTCTTTTTCCGCATTTGGTGCGTCGAGCAAAAAAAAACCTTCATTTGGCAATTGTTTGCACGGACTTGCGGATTTTCGATTCGGCTATAGAATTTTTTGGTTTTGATACTTTGTTTGGTGCATTCTTACAGGTAAGATTTTAAATTTTTCCCAGAAATACCCTACCACAGCAGCTGGTAATAAAGCTGGAATTCTTTTTTTCCCGGGGAGAACGGGGGGTGGGCGGGGCCAAAAATCAATCTTTCATGCTTACGTATTGAACAGAACAGCAAAAGTGCCCTTGTAACAGGCACATACTATAACTCTGATAAAACTTAAAGGCATTTTTTTTTTTTGTAGAAACTCAAGACCAGCCTATGAAACCGGAGGAAACCCGAGCCGGGTTTAAACCTGGGTTTTCGTCAAGAATTGAAAACGGTAACGTTGAGCGCGCCAAATTCAAATTCAGCGTTGAACTTGTTCTCGACCGACGAAGTAGTAAAAGTTGCCAGCTATAAGTATTTGAGAGGGAAGACGGACTTTTCAGACAGCTGGGCAGGATGTCAAAATTCGTCGTAGATTAAGGTGTTCGGTGCCAAATGCCATGGGGGACTAAGGCTTTCGGGGAGGTGGCAATAAATAAATAAATAAATAAATAAATATAATATATATATATATATATATATATATATATATATATATATATATATATATATATATATATATATATATATATATATATATATATATATATATATATATATATATATATATACCGAGTACGTGCCTGTTCGGTGTTCAGGAATGAGTATGTACATCTTCAATTCATTTACGAGTAGCGCTTGCGACGAGTGTATAGTGCCTCTAAAAAAATTCAACCAAGATATTGCAACAGGATCCTCCCTGTCACTGTTTCCTTCCTGCAACGCCCTTTGGTCGACATTGATAAGGAAATAACAATTTTCGAAATTTTCATGCCCACTAAGATGCGTTTTCGGCGAATGAGAGATCATCAGTTGCTATAGTGATTATTACGTTCCATTTAAATTGTGACCACTTATTAATGGATAGGGTAAGTATGCGTCCATGGCAACGCATGTAGTCGTGATCCTAACTTGGCCAGGCTTGTGAGGAACTATGGCCAGGTCAGCTGCAAATAAGGAAGGAAATAGCTGGACGATGCCACACTTATCTTTGAAGCCATGCTCACTTCGCGTAACCTTGTCCAATCGGTTGTTTCTTATGTATGGACGCCGCATTAAAATAGAATTGCTTCGTTTTCATAATCAATTCCAGCCAATTATTGCAATATGTGATAGTATTGGACAGTCCTGCATACTCCACGTCTTTTGGATTCGAGCTGGCATAGAGTGCCGTTGATGGCATGCAAATATCTGCGCGATCAAAACTTTGGAGAAACGGTGGATTTTATAAGTTCACATGAGGGCTCCGATCTTTTGCATTCCTGTTAGATTAGCGTACGAGCAAAGATTAGAGGTACTCGACTTCACTCGGTGGGAGAATTAAGATGGATGGCGCTTATGACCTGATTCTGCTTTTCACCCTTCCCCATATACCCAAGTCTCGGAGCGGAATAGGAATCCATGAAACTCCAAGAAGTTCGCTCGAGCAGAAAAAGTACAACGCCTTTTGTGGAAATCATAAAAGCTCTATAGAAAGGTGATTTCAAGAACTTCGCTGAGCACTTGGTTGCAATGCAATGGAGCTTGTTGAACCTTCCTCCCCTGTGCCCAGAAGAAGCAAGCGGTTTGTGTTTACTTCTTCGATCTCCACATTATGTGATGTTGTGCACCTCTCGTCATTGTTCTGTCTCTTTAAGTGCAATGCTTAGATGTAGATGTAACCTCCTCCCCCCCCCCCCCTCTCCCCGGGTCAACTAACGAAACACTGACCCAGCAAAGTCTTCCTACCCTTAACCGGATTGGAGATGGGGTATATGCAAGACGTCATCCGCATTTCTTACTCTCGCCGTATACCGTCCGTTTAAAAGTTCATGGGAGCATCCCATGTCTTTGGCTTTTTTCAGAATTTAATGCATTGGAGTTCCCGGTTCCGATTTTTGAAACAACCTTTCTTGGGCAACTGTCATGGAGGTGGCTGATGCCGTCGTCACAGTAGGCGCCGATTTTTGTTGATAAATATTCCAACACAAATTTCTGCAAGCATCGACGGGCTCATTGATGTACCTTGTTGATTTTGCCAATTTTTTAAAGACTTCTAGAAAAATAACTGGAAAGTACGCAGTATCTAATCAGCCATCCGTCTTCTTGCTCATATGCAGAATGAAAATGATATCATATGATCGTTATATATGTTTCAGATGGTGCGTTTTTACGTTTGTTTTTTAATGGTGCTCGTTTACCATAGTGATGCACACCTGTTGACGCCAGCCATTCTCAGCACTGATCTCGAGCTGAAGCCTGATACGGTAGTTGTTTTGATTTATGCAAATCCACAAACAACGCTAACATTTTGCACAAATGAATCCTTTATCATAAACAGTTAATGAAATGTTTTGCATAGAATGATACAGTATGTGTTTGCACAATGGTTGAATACTTGGAAATAATCATACTCCTTAGGTACTTTATATTTTCCTGATTACTTCAGAACTTGTTGAAAAATATTTTTTTCTGTGATCGAAATCCCAAATGATGGAGTTTAATGTTGAAATAAAAGAATGAGGGAACAGTCAATGCTACTGAAACGATGAACTATTTGAAATTCTTACGTGTTCTTAACTGAAGGCGGTGAGGTTTAACGTCATTTCAGTCACTGTTCTTAGCTGCACTAATTTCAGTCCTTCCCGACAATACCAGTAAGTGCCGAGATCTCAGAATATAGTTACATGGTCTGTTGGTTACCAGGCAGGTTTAATAAAGCGCTTGTCAAACGCTGCCGAAAAGCGTTGAGCCACGACGAACGAACCAAGCATTTTCATCATCCCTCGTTAAGATTTCAACGCTAGCGGACACCAGACAGACATGCGCAGACGGAAGGATATCTTCAACGTATTTTACCAAAAAGTCGCATAGAATTGATACTTTCAGGTGGAGTATGTAGGATTTCCACAGTCAGCGCTCAACGGAACGGAAGTGGAAATTCGCTTAAATTGTGCGGATAGTTCGGATTTGCAATTCGACGTGCAATTTGTTTTGCGAAGCTCACCGTGCGATAAAGAATTTTTTGATGCGAGTCGTCAAGCGCAAGTCAAGGATCTCTTGGTTCGTTATTGCGTTTCAATCGTTTCTCAACGTTTGATTGCAAAAATTGCAACTGCAATTTTGCGCAGTTATTTGAAATATATTTATGAATTCCTCGATTAATTCCATTTATTTATTAATTTCTCTCCTTCTCGACTGCTGCCTATGGTTGATGTAGGCTTTGACTAAGCGCATTGCTAATTGACGACAGACTCAAACCTGCTAGGTGGGTTTCTACAAAAAAAGGAATTTCAGCCATCCATAGCTGTGGATTTGCGTTGTTTATCGGCTTATTACATAATCCGATATCAGCCGAACTTGTTTTCCCATCATTTTTTCACGGTTTAGAAAAGTTTTTCCGGTTTCCGGTTTCCGGTTTGAAATACAGCACGTTTAAATTACTGTTTTAGGTGCGGAAGTTGCTTATAGGATATCACGTCGGCCTTATTTATATACTTAACTCTTAAATGATTGAATCGGATTAGTACCGGCGGTGATAATCAAAAAAAAAAAAAAAAGAATTACCTATTTGGAGTAGTTTTGGCATCTGCCATCAGCCTAGACGCCCTAAGAGCGAGAAAATCAACATTCTTGTTGGTTTTTTTTTTTTGGTTGATCCTCGAATTGTGATTGATTTACTTTGTTTTTACTGAGTAAATTTCCTCTTTTAGAATTTCTATTTCGAGCACGAATACGAGATTCCACAAGGGTACGATTATAAGAAGATTCTTTTCTTTAAATCAAATGTGCAACGTTTCAAGTGCAAAGATGCACAAGGGGCGATGTTATTCAACGAGCAACTTCCACGCGTTCCACTCGAAGTACACAACGTCACCACTTATGGAACAAAGGTATAATCACCTTAGCTGCATTCATATTTGATTCATCAATTCCTATACGATTCTTTTTTTTTTTTTTTTTTTGCTTTGCGTTTATTGCTGAATGAGACTTGGAGGGAGATAATGACTTTTATATTTATTGCGATTTATTTATTCAGATTAGCACTGTCAACTCATGGATTATTGCACCTGCGCAGGACATTTGTTATTAGTTTACTGTTGTAGACTATGTGGAGTGAGGAAGAATTTTGTTTGAGCTAAGATGGAGAGGCAGTTATGGAGCTGAGGAATGCGGAGATTCGTTAGCATGATGATCGTTGGCCATAGTTTGATGGGTGGGGTCTCTGTTTATGCATGTGTTGTGCCCAAAAGCTCTAATAATACTGTTTATTTCCTTAACAACTTCTAGAATTTGGAAGGATTGTAATATGCAGTTAGAGCACAGTTGTTGCTGTCGTTGCAGTAATTCTATTAGAAGCGTGATGTTGGTTGCAAGTTTGATGCTCTAAAAATATGAACTATTTTGATGTATGTGTTGTTCGAGGTTGCGGTGATCCAGAAATGAGTTTCACGCAGTGTATATCCGGTTCGTTGATTTTGTTTTTAGTAGCCGGTTCGCTGCACTCGATGTCAAAAATATTATCGCAATTCCATTTCTTCATTTTGCTTCTTTTGTTTGTTTGTTTTCAGGTCAACCGTAGTGAGCCAGCACATAACTTACGTCTCGAAAAGCGTGAATTCGCTGGCTTGAATGGTGACTCTTTGGATGGTGGAGCAAAAACAACGTTAAGGTGTGCAAACCTTTCAAAATCTCTTTTTTTATTCTTTAACTTCTAATTAAGCGGCGCTGTTTATACTCATCCTCCCACTATCCTCTTTTCTTTATCGCTACCATCAACATCATAGACATAGTGTTTGGAAACTTTTGTAGTTAGATGTTAATCGGCCTTCAATAATTCGTCTTCCGGAGTTTCTTTTTATTTCGCACTGACCCTTCATGAGGATTAGTAGAGAAGGTCTTGAATTGTTATCGCGTGTTTTTTCTTTTTGTGATGAATCAAGCTCTATCTTCGACGAACTGAGCTTTTTCTGGAACCAAAAGGTATTATGTGCTATCTTCTCCAGTATAATATATGATTTTTTTTTTGAATTTGAAACCACTGTAAATGCTTCGCTTAGAAGGTTTTTCGCGACCTATCGTATTTGTTGTTTTTACCGAATCGTCGCTTTATATTCGACTTAATTTTCTGTCACATTCAAGGTAGTCTTCCTCATCTCCTCCTCCCACCCTTCCGATCCTCCTTCCCCTTTTTCGTCGGTCTGTGAAGTACTTGTTGTTGGAGTTGCCTGAGTCCGTGTCCTGGGCTCAGGGAAAGTTTTGATGGAGAGAGGTTATAAGCAATCAGTCCGATTGAATACGCTTACTAGTTTTTTATTCTTGCGGAGGTATCGTCATAAAGCTGTTCATCCTCCGCTCATATTTGATTAAGTTACTATAGTTATGGAGGTGAGATTTTACAGTGCTTTGTGGCTATTTTTAGCTGCGAACATATATCACCGAAATGTTTTGGGATCATCTGTGGCTATTTTTAAGGAAGATTAAGTTACTATAGTTCGTGCATTCATTATAACCCATATAGTTATGGAGGTGAGATTTTACAGTTCTTGGCACCCAGTGCAGAAGTTGCCGATGGACGGGATTTATTTTCTTGTGCTAAAATTCACCGTGGTGAATTTCCCAAAAGACAATCAACGCTCACATAATATAACGATGGATGTACAATGGCGTGGTCCATACGGTTATTTGAGCGCTATTGACTATCCACTCCTTCGATTTTATGCGTTCATGTGTGTATTCTACATGATTTTGGCATTAGTTTGGCTAGCGGTTTGCCTCAAACACTGGAAGGATATTCTCAGAATCCAGTTTTGGATCGGTGAGCTTATTTTCTTTTATCAGTTCGGATTCGTTTTTTTTTCTTCGTTTCTTGATGATTGTGGTAAATTGCGGTAGGTTAATTTGATGCATTGAAGTTTTAACTAGGCAAGTGAAATATAGGCAGAAAGCGATTGCGTTGTGAGTGAGAAACTTTTTCTGCAGGCATGTGACTTATCTAATGATTGGACCACACATGCATATGCTGTACTTCTTTCGCTCGCTTCCAGTTGCTTGAGTTTGACGGAAAGGTGGGAGGAGAGGGGAGAGGGAGGCTAGCAGTTAGGCCACTGGAATGGTTGTTCAGAGTAACTGAGAGCTTAGTTGGTCGTCTGGTAGAAATTGCGCGATCTGAGTTGTAACTTTGAGAGAACAGTGTCATTATATTGCAAGAGTATGGTGAACAAGACGATCCACCCCTGTAAAGAATTTGTCCTAAGAGGACGAAAAGTTACTGTTTTCATCTGGAGCTTTAAATAGTAGATTTGTTTCTTTTTATTAGAATCTTCGCAAAATCTGGTGAATAAACTCGCGATTTTTTTTTTAAATTTAAGACAAAGTTGTGCATTACTTTCATGCTCAGGCATGATGCTTGACAGCAGCAACTTGGTGTAGTAAGCTTCCTCAGTTGTGACCTCTGGCATATGCCGCCTCTCGGTGCTGCATCAGATACCTTGGCCACTCGACCTCTGACCTTCTCCCCATTGAAGAATGTGTATCGTTGCTAGAATGTCGTTGAATGCATTGAATATATTCAAATTATTTCTTTGAAGGTGCTGTGATCATTGTTGGCATGATCGAGAAGGCGATGTTTTATTCCGAGTACGAAACGATGAACAACAATGGAGTCTCGGTCGAAGGCTTCATTGAGGTGAACACTGAAATTTTGCGTCGTATAATAGCCGATGATGAGATAGATGAGTTGCCGAACCATGTAGGGGGCAGTGTAAGGTTGTTGGGCCATGCTTTGCCGCTCTACCCATGATTTGCCGCCGAAGGATTCGCAAATTCCTTCACTTTCGAGGCTCGACCAGTTGCTGGGTAATCTGGCAAAAAGACGAGAAGTGGTTTTTTTTTCGTTAAGGCTCACTAAAATCAACAATAGTAAGGCGGAGGAGGTAATACAAGGGGGGGGGGGGGGGGGGGGGAGACGCCGCTCCAACAGTACCTTGGACACTAATAGTGCCAGCTCAGCGCCAAGGAACACCAGGAACTCCTCACGCCGGAGACACTTCGCTGCCTAACTGCGCACGGCTACGGTCCCAACGGACCCTTGCAAGGACAACACCTCACTTTTCAAGCTAGAAGCACACTGATGTCCTGTAATCAAATTCGCTGTTACCGATCCTTGCTTCACGGCATTTGTAGAGAATTTGCTCTATCGGATGATCATCACTTCTTTGAACAACTGCCCACTGCCTTGAGACGATCTACCAGCGCCGTGTATGAAATCGCTTGAGATTAAGCGACCACTTTTGTGGCCTGATTCAAGCACTTTTTCGGTTCTCGGTTATTTTCTGGATGATGGCGCCATCGTTACTTAATTTTCTCAGTTATTTCTCCTCTTCCATCTTTCCTCTCCGTTGAGGAATTGTGGCTGATATAGGCGCAGAGCTTGTTTAAACCCATTTAGGCGCAAGTTTAAACCCATTTTTGAACACCCTGCCGTCACTACAGAATAGATTTATGCTGGTTCAAAAACTAAAAGCAGTCGCAAATATAAAGGCGATGTGAACTTGAGGCTGCAGGATTTCTTTCAGGGAAGATCAGTGTTGCAAAGGGAGCATACGGTTTCTGTATTTTCCCCTCTTCACTCATCAGCCGAAAAATTCATGTAACGGGATTGTTTGATTCCTTAACTTTTAAAATGAGGAAAAATGCCGATGATATATCGCCTCAATGGAAATATTTTCCGCTTACACCGATTTCATAGATCCGATCTACAATGCCACCAAGGGAGACGCTATTTATAGGCCTTTTATATTGTGGAACAGTTGCCAAATCTGAGAGGCGTTTTATTGCAAATCGTCAAACGGAATTTTGTGGAACTCTCACGATGGAATCATGTGGAGCGAAGAAAAACTTTTAAGGTGTCGTGTATATATGTATTCACTTGACCTGATTCAGCTGAGAATCCATGCATTCGCCAAACATATGTATATATCATCCTTTATCCTTACCCTCCGATTAATGAAAGCGAGTGCATGACTGACGTTCAGGCGGCTGAGTTGGTTTCGTGTCTGAAGAGGACGATGTCACGGGTTCTCATTATAATCGTATCGGTCGGTTACGGCGTTGTAAAACCTCGCTTGGGTAGTACTCTCAATCAAGTTGCTGGCGTCGGCTTCGTCTACTTCGTATTCTGTGCTATTGAAGGCCTTGCCAGAGTATCTAAGGTAAATCTACACCGTTTGCACTTACTTTATGAATCCTTGATAAATACTTAGGTTATAAGTTTTCAGAGTTTTAGTTCAAATTTATAGCCAGTATTGGGGGATGGAAGAAACGTCAAAGAGGCATTGGTGGATTCTCTTCCTGCTATGTGGAAACTAACATCGAAAGTGAATGAATAGGGCCAGTAAATTGTAGTTATTCTGGGTTAGGCAATATCTTCGAAGATCTCGTGATATGCATTGGAGGCAAAAAAAACAAGAATAGGGCAGCATAAATAGGTGGCCTCACTAACAGCTCGCTACTATACATTCACGTCACGCTATCACTTTTCATCTACTCTTTTCTTTGGCATGTGGGGCACTAAATACCTGGGACGATTTTCAGCCGCATTATTTCAACGAATGATAGTCGAATGTACTCTTGGCTTTGAATAGGGCTTGCGACATGTTACAGCTTTCGCTTTCATTTCGTCATAGATTGATAATGGTAGAATTTAATGGGTGGTTGCTTTAAAGAAAACTGTTAAAAGTGAATGAGCGGGTTGATTTTACGAATCCTCATTACTCCATTTGCTTAGCGCTTTGACTAATTAGAGGATCGAGAGGATAGGAAAAGGAGTTCATGGTATGGTCGCTCCAACTCATTACCAGGAGTTTTTTGTGAGGGGCATTTCGTTTGAATGTTTTCACTGATCTTGCCTTCACCAGAAATTGTTTTAAGCTCGCCGATTTTCCGTTCTTTGCAAAATTACGAAATTATGAATCAGCAACTTTCCAGTTGATGTATGTATAGGCAGTCTTTCCTTGGTTCGCTTATCACATGAATTGCGGAGTGGGTGTAATTATAATATTTGATTATTCACAGCCTTCTTTAAGATTATAGTCTCAAATTACAGGGTCACGCCGAGGCCGTAAAGCAGAAGCAGTTAGCTGCGTTGCCACTCATTATCCTCGAAGTGATCATCTTCTGGTGGATATTCACTTCGTTGATTAGCACAATGCGTGTCTTACGACTTCGACGCAACCAGGTTATCAGCTCATTATTATTTCATTAAACCGCTGAGATTTCCGGTCATATATGCTGACGATTCTCTTCTTTTCACTTATCTGGCGATTGCTTTCTTACTTTTCTTTCCTAACTGTGAACGAGATTGGCTATTTATTGATGCAAAGTATTTGCAGTTAGTTTTATAGAAATGTTAAAAACTTTTTAATCATTGAAATATCATCGTTGAGAGCAGTCGTCAGTTGCTTATTCTATACCTCATGTATTCTATTGTTCGTTACTTTTATACTACGTAACTGTTATGCTGTACTACTGCATATTTTAGAATATTGTAATATGGTTTGAAAAAATTTTACTGAAATGAGAGAATAGAATGTATAAGCTTAGAGTTTTCTGTAGTCAGAATAGCACAGAATGTTCCACCACCTGGTACAGCAAGTGTAGTTTCATAGTATTATGCAGATTGAAGGAAAAAAAAATTGATGCACAGGTGCTTTGTGCTTGCTAACAATTTTATTACCTGAGGATATTCTATGATGGTGAACTGTTCTATGTATCGACGTTGTCGGTGATGTGTGATGCGACCACTGTATGCCATGTTTTCAAATTCGAAAGTCTTTTGCCGCAGTGGGACATTTGCTTCCTTCTCTCGTAAATGCGATATCTTAGTCCAGTCATGCTTTTAACGGTGGTGATGATGTAAAGTTTCATTGCAGTCGAATCGGATTCCTGATTTATTCGGAAGCGCGGTGCAAGCGCAGCATAGATGTGAGGCTCATCTTGCAGCACACGTTCTAACTAGCCAATTAATTACCTTTGCGCTCTTCCAATATGGAATAATTCTTTAAGGGTGCGGAATATTGTTTCTTTTGCAATAAGAAAAGTGCCTTAATCTTCGCTCCCATTCTGTTAATTACCGACTTTTGAGCACTTTCTAATAGTTATTTCATTCACATCCTTTCTATTGCGAAGCTTTCAGTTCGACAAACTAGTGCCACACGCTGAACTTTAATCGCTGCGAATGAACAACTATAAACCTATGAAAGCATAAGCCAGAGTTGCATAAATTATAGAGAAGGTTGGTATAAATTAGTCCAGATTATCGGGCACCAGACTGGTTGATAGTAGTCTGTTACAGTTCTAGACTTCAAAAGTAGAATAGAGCGATAAAGTTTAAAGGATGGTACGTGACAATTTAATAGTGCGTAATAGTTGATGACATATTATGAGAGATGTCGAATAAAATAGTTTATTGTAGAGGGATCGAGCATCGAAACATGGGTGGTCCTGGTAGGAACAGCTGTAGGAATGCAGTTTAGTGGGCATAGTGGATAAGCCAAAATGTTTAGTTCAGGTGCAGTTATTGATGACGAAAAGCTCAGCAATATCGAAGAATATGCTGATGAAAGGTTCAACGACGTTGTAAGATACGAAAAAGTGTTAGGAACCTACTCTATAGTCTGCGATTACCGCGTGATCGGTTTCCGCGAATCACAAGTGGTTATTGTTTTCTCCGCGTTCAGTATAGAAAGTGGCTATGAAGAATCTGCTGCTTGATCATATTTAAGTTATATTTGAAGTGTTTTATGTTGCTAATGGAATTAATCTTATAACAGAATGGGATAAAATATTTTAGTACAGGACATCTCGTAATAAGTTTTTTTTGCACTGCAAATGGCTTTAGTGATTTTGCGCCAATTGCAGTATGAAATAATTCCTGACTCTTTTTTTTAGGTGAAGTTATCCGTTTATCGACACTTCACGAATACTTTGTGTTTCGCTGTTATTGCCAGCGGTATTTTTATGGTATGGACACTCTATATGCACAATCTGCAACATTGCCTTATCGATTGGAAAGAATAGTAAGTTGCCATAGTGCCTGAACACTTAGCGTTACCACACTACGTGAGTACCTCAGGTACCTAAATTGCAGATTACTGGCCTGAGCTGCAGGCTGAGGTGCTTTGTTGCTATGTGATATGTTTTTCAGGTAAAGGTTTGCTGAGACTTGTGTTGTTAAACCTGGATTGTACTTTGCTTTTTTTCGATCACAGACCATAGATAAAAATTTTTTGCTGAGCACACATACGTTATGTCCCACCATTGTGTTCCTATTTATATATCATGTCACGGGGTTTTAGAATAGCAGTTTTAATGCAAAGAAAACAAGTTGAAAGCCGCAGTCGAAAAATTCATCTTGATGAGTGTATATCTTCATTCTTCCAAGATAATTTTTCAGTGCAAAAATTTTAGCAGGTTATCGTGGAGCAGAAAATGACTTCGACCGCACCTTATCAGTGCGTCTCAGAGTTTTGGCCGAACAACTTATGAGCGGCAGCCGGTGCAGATACTTTGTTGATCCGTGTCTGAAGTGTTTTTAAAAACCTTTTTTTGCGAGGTTTTATAGGAGTGAGAGGGAAGGGGGCATTTGTTAAGGTAGAGAGCAGAAGAGTATGGCGAATGCTTCATTTTTCTATGCCGATAGCACTTGTGAAGTTCAATATGCCTCCTTATAACATAGATGAGCCGCTGTGACTATCGGATGTTGCAGCTGGGTGGATACAGCTTTCTGGCATGTTCTCTTCTGTGCCATTCTTGTTGTCATAATGATCCTATGGCGACCTTCACAAAACAACCAACGCTATGCTTTCACGCCTCTTCTCGATGACTCTGAAGACGAGAACGATGAAGGTGATTCAGTCGCTATTTGTTGGTAAATCTGATTGCAGCTATGAACTGTGGAAAGAGGTGGTGTGGGTGATTCATTGAAATGCGGGTGCAACATACCACACTGCAATCATTTGAAGGAATACCTCTAGACGCTTATCGCTTTCCCTATCCGAATCGTGTTTGCTGGGTATCTGAAATTGTTATTCTCAGCTAGTCGAGTTGAACAGTTCGGTAGGAGAAAGTGGGTGTGGTATCCAGGTATGAAAAGAGTAAGGTGTGTCGGCCGGCATGATGAATGAGGTCAGTCCTCTCTCTCGGCTAAGGAATGGTTAGTGAGGTGTTGACTTGAGATAAGGTGAGCGGAGCGCTTGAAGCAGTTTACATCTTTGCTTAAGGGACCGGGGTTTCCTAGTCGGTTTCTTTTCTCGGTAGTTTTCTCTGCGACATCTGACAAGTTCATTGCCATATTTTCTAGCACGCTTTCTTTGAACGGTTTTGAAGTGCAGAATGGTTGTTTTGCTGGTTCGCTTAGTGGTGTTAAAGGTTATTGATATAAGGATGAAATTTCCTTACTTTCCTCTACTTTCTATTGTTTGTGAAAGTGTTCGCGACCCTATTCATGTGAAATCCTCATTCAGAAGTCAGGACTATGTATCGGAAAAAGAGACAAAGAAAAGGCGGAAACATGAAATGCGCGAAGGATCCAACATCCAAACGGCACAACACTTAAAACTTCATTCAACATCGCAAGAACGAGTAGTTGCAACAGTAGAACACAGGCCGCAATCGCTCTGCATTATAATGGATAATATCAATGGAGCCATTAGGGGTGTTGTCTTTGTAGGTTGTTCTCTGATTTCATTAAAAGCCGCGCATCTCAGCTTACAAGCAGAGAACGTCAACTGCGTTAATGTTCACAGCTGATGTCACTGTACATATATTCGTTTGATTTGCGTGATCGAGAGTTATGGTGTTTGAAATTTCTTCCAGTAAAGAGATACGAAAATTGGTTTTTTCGAAAACGATCTTGTCTGCCAACAGACCTTAGATGTAGCGATCAATGATCAGGTTCGCGATGCCCTGTCACGGATTAAAAAGGCTTCCTTTAGATGAACTCTTCAATAGTGGATTCTACGCGACCGAGATGCTGAATCAGCGTAGCAGTGCCGAGACGAGAGCAGAAAGTCGAAGGCAAAAGGAAGCCGAGCAGACCGATCAGAAAATTAGAGTGATTTCTTCGTAATTTGCATAGAACGCCATAATAGCGGTGCATTATGCAATCGTACCATGCTCATGTTCTTGCATTTATATGTTTCCTCGATGGCATTTCTACAGTCTAGCTATTCAACAAAATCTAAATTTAAATTGCCTGATTTCGCGAATGATAGCATCTGGAGATTGCCACGTTCAACGATGCAGATTCCAGCATTTGTGAAGCGAAAAGAACGATTAGTCTTGAGTTACTCCAAAATTGATTTCATTACTGTCGTTGGCGTCCAAAATTGACGAATTATTGAGCCGTTGCCTAATTAATAATAGAAGAGATTGATGCATGCGGTAGATTTCCTTCGATAGAGCAGCAGCTCGCCCTGATTTTTTGCCATTGGTATTTTCAATGAAGTAGTGGCATTAAAAAGGACAGGGCTAGGAGCTTTAGCGCCCGTTGGCATATTGTTGTGTGAATTAGCAAACTTTTACTATCTCATATACTTAACGAAATTCGCTGAACGCTTTTTTTAAGCTTTACAATCCGCATAATTGTTCTTACAACATGGAACAATCTGCATGAGCAGGTGTTGTTCAGAATGGTGGTCATCGTTTTGTTGCATAATTGACCATCTGCATTTGTGGACGTTGGCCATTGGCCATTGCGGTGCTTTTCGTCGGCTTCTACTTGCTGTTTACTAGTGTTTAATACTGACTGTTTTAACTAATCAGCCAAGTTGACGTTTGATCGGGCGGACAGCAATTGAGATTGCTATTTGTGTTGTTCACAAAACAAATGCAGCACGTTCTGATGAAGAAGATGCTTGCAGTGTGATGCATAATGTGCGCAATATTAGAGTAAAAAGAAGTGATTGAGATAATGGGCGTCTAGTTTGATTAAAATAAGTTTGCCTCTATAAAGGTATTTTGCGAGTCTCCAGTTTTGAAAAATTCACTTCTGTGAAGCTGTCTCATGTTACAGTTCCTATGAAGAGGCAATTTTCCCACAATGACCTGAAGATGAAGTAATTATTAAGCAAATTTTAGCAGCAACTCGATTATACGTGTTGAATTATTTCAATATTTATAGCAGCAATGAGGTTATTTTTTTTTAACGTGAGTATGTTTCAGGAAGATTTGAAATGGATCGACGACAACATTCCAAGCTCGATCGCTGACAAGTTATTGGTGGATGATGAAGAAGATAAAGAGCAAACCGAGTTAGAGAGGTCGAAAATGCTGTAAATATCTCCGCATTCTGGTCTTCTCCAATGTCATTTCTTCTGTCTCATTTCATCATCTATGAACTTGAGCAGTTGAAGAAGCGTTTTGTCTCCGTTCAAGACATTCGAAAAGTTGAATCAGGTGATATTAACGTATATGTTTGTCTGTTCTCTATGTCAATAATTAAGGTGGACAATATTAAAGATATCGTTGATTGAAGGATATCGATTAAATATTAAAGGATTAAAGGATGAAATAAGGAATTCGGCGAGCGTTTCGAGAGTATTTACTTTCTGCAGTAATAGTTTTTTTCTTTATATTTGATTGCTTGTTCAAAAAAAAAAAAAGAAAAACTGTCAGTATATTTTGTTTTTTTATTTTCGTTACATTTTTTTTTGGTAGCTAATGGTGAATATTTTAAAATTAAAAAACGTGATGAGAAGCGATAACACTGAAAATTTTATGCGTTTTAAATTTTTCTTTCTTATTTCATTTTTTTTTCTTTTTTTAAATTTGAAGCGGTTTTTTTTTTTTTTTTTTTTAGTGGCGAGCTATCCTGAAAGTCTGATTTAACTAACGTTTTATTGAGAGTGATGAATATAACTTCGATTTATATACAAAACACGAAATTTAATTTGTCATGCAAAAAAAAAAAAAAACGTCGAACTCATCACGATAGTGTTTTGTTTCAGTTGGGACGATATTTTTCGCCATTAAAAAAAAATTTTCTTTTTTTTTTCGGTGATATTCAATCGTTTTCTGCTCGGTTCAACGTTGTTTCTACTTTGCTCGTTTTTCATCGCTGTATCTAAATAATGTGGTTAATAGTGCCGTTGGAAACGTTCAGCAAACTTAGTGAAATTTTGCGCTTACTTCACAACGTTGTTCTAAGAACAGTTGTTCTTTTTTTTTCTCATGCGTTTCGGATATTCGAACCTTTCGAAAAAAAAGGTATTGATACTACTGAAAAGTGTTTGGCTCAATTTGTTTAGCTTTGCGGTTGCATTTGTTTGTGATGATCGATTTTTTTTTTTTTTTTTGGAGAAAATACGCTGAAGAATACGACTTGTTGAAGCGATCTACTTTATAAAGTCATTTATATAATATTGATTTCGTCGCAACTTATTACAATAAATGTTGGCGCATTTTTTAATTAATATATTTACATCCCATAATTTTTTTTTTTAAACGAATTTGCTCAATTACTTCCGCCTCATATAAAAAGTTACATCATGACATATCGTATCGCTTAATTAACGAAGGCATTAATTGGGAGATACTTTGACGCAGTACTCCCTCCATTATGCGATAAGTTGTTTTCAAAAGAATATAGAAGGATTGTTTATTAAAATCATTATTATATGATAATTGTATATATAAGTTCCAATTGATCTACGCATCGTGATACTTCCTCTTTGTGGATTAAATCTTAAATGCCCTTCAATGCGTTCCAGAAAGTTAAAATTGTTAGCTGTGGTCACGAGGCGAGTAGTCTTGAAAGCATTTCGAAATGAGTTTTTGTCCAGTCCTTACCCTTCAAAATTCACCCAGTTTTTCTAATATTATTCTAATAACTATAGTTGAAAATGTAGATCCCATAAGATGGAAGAAAGTAGTTTTGAGATTTCACACCGTTACAATCATCATGTTCACTCGAAATCTGAAAGAGTTGCTTACAAGTTCTGAATGGGTATCACCTGAACGAGTCGGTTAATGGGCAAACTTTAATGCTTAATCAAGCGACCACTCACTTCTGGTAATCGTGTATTACGGGGCGGTCGAACGTTATCCCACTTTCGTCGACCTTGTTTCAAAGAAGTTTCTGCTTTCGTTATGTCTAGAGTGGTGATGTACAGTCATGATGGTCTAAATGAAAATTCAAGGATTTTTGTGGACGTAAGCTTCCTGACATTGGAGTAACGCTGCTTCGATACAGTACCTTCTAAACGATGATATTCTTAGGCATGGGAACTGAAAATGATGGGGGAGAAGAAGTGAAGACTATTTAGAAGGATACATCATATATCGCATACCTCGAAAGTGGCGTATATCATATCGTAGACAGTGAGTCAATGGTCGTTGCTTCGCAGCTTATCACCTGATAACACCATTCAAACTCCACACCTGCGTTGGAGGTTCTCTGTACATGATCCTGATAAGCTCCTGGCTTTGTCAACTGCGGATCCGCTACTGGAAGTGATGTTGTCGGGAATTCAACATCACATTCTCAAAATCCTTCATAAACGAACGAAACTTCGCCGAATGAAACTTTCGATCGTAGAATTGCAATTCAGAAGCATGAAAACCTTATCAAATCATTCGTAAGACGTACTTCCGGACCAAATTTTTCATATCCGTTGAAGCGCCCTTCCAAAAGAAAAAAAACCATTAAAGCACTTCGATACTTCTTCTCCTTTGGTGGGTATGCTGCTTTGCTTGGTCGATACGCACTATTTAGAACAGTAGAAGCGGTTTTGGATGGGATTCCTCATAGCGATGGTCAGGATCATCGCGTAAGATTCCTCAGTCCTATTGGATTCCTCAATATTAAAAAAAAAAGTGAAGGCAGACCCAGAACGATGCACAGTGCGGAAAACAGAGGCAGCAATGTAGGATTGGTGAAACTTTCCCCGTACCGTTTGGTGGATAGAGGCCCAAAAGCGCTGGTAACCATGCCTACCGGTAAGTTCATTGGACGTTGTGTTTGATGGTTTTGTTATTAAGCTTCGACAATGCTCTTAGTTTATTTCTGAATAAGAACCTCCTTCCTTAGTTATATTGTCGGTTAAGCGACCGCAGAGGACGACTTATCGTGGGCCACCATTCCACAAATATCGTGGGCCAACTCATTGTTACATAAAGGCGCTCTAGTTGATTCGCTAATCGATACTTTTGTTGGCAATCCGATTCGTCCCGTGCTGGCCAAGTATGAAGAAAGGTACCGCAATTTTTTTTTTGCCTCGGTTATCCTTTCAATAAAATTAACGCTTGATAAGGCAATATTTGCTCTCGCTATGGGGCCGTGGCTGCGCACAGTGTAGGCATCTAGTCTACGATACCTTGTCATGCGGAGATGGAATGCTACGGAACGTTAAACGACGGTCTGCGCCCATTAAAATGTTGTTCTCTTTCAGCCGAGAAACTTTTAGCAACACGGAATCCTCATCCCTGTTGTTGGCAACAAGAAGCGGAACCAAATCCAGAGGAACGGACGTGTCGAAAGATTTTGGAAAATTTCCATGCGATGGCGACGTGGGACTCTATCCTTTCGAACTAATTCGAGTTCACTTCTTGCACGAAACAGAAAGTCTCGGTAATCAGATCAAAAGGTTACCCTCCTCCTCTCTGCTCACCCTGGATCACTCGGTGACATCCAGATGTGCATCCGTGCCCCGTCTTAAGTTACCCAGCCCGACAACAGGTGGGCCGTGGTTTCGCCACGAACGTATTGCAAGAGTCGTTCGTATTGGTTCATAGCCGCGCTTCACTGTGTTCTTGACAACACTGCCAATACCTGCCAAAGGCAGCGATCTCTTGTGTGCGTGTTGTGTTTACGATGTTCGATGATGTGGATGCTTCTATATTTAGTGAAGCGTGGAGCATGTATTCGCCGGTGATTTTGGTGGAGCCTACATTCTCGGCCAAAATGGGAGGGGGGGGGGGGTGTCGAGCTGGAGAGAGCTTGTTTTCTTGTCCTTAATATTCATATTTCGCCTAGGATTTCGATAGGTATTTAAATGTTACTTTTCCTCGTGACAATGGATTGGAAGTAACAACTGAACTTTGCACTAGTGAATTCGTTAAATATATAAAATGCTGAACACTGCCGACCAGATGAAATCTAAGATTAACACTAAAACAACGATAGTCAATATTGAATG